>JAUPFV010000001.1:183122634-185609124 GCA_036936605.1 Limnanthes douglasii subsp. nivea
TGTGTAAGCCATTGTTTCCAAAGAATCAGCAACTATATTGTTTCCTCGGCTTATATGCTCTACAATAACGTGATCAAACAGAAGAGTCAAATTCCGAAGCTCTCGAAGATATAAAATTAAATGGTCATTTTTTGCTTCGAAAACTCCAACTGCTTGATTTGATACTAACTGTGAACATGTTTTCTAAATGAACTGAAACTGCCCCTGAGATGTTCGCAAGTCTTAAACCAGCTAATACAGCTTCATACTAAGCTTCATTGTATGATGCATGAAACCCAAAATTAATAGATTGAAACATTGTTTCCCGAGATGGAGGAATCAGTTGAACTCCAGCACTCCATCCTAAAATGCTAGAACCCTAATTAGTTCGAATTGTCCAATTCGAACTCCTTGGCAAAACTTCTTTCTTAACCTCTTCGCATGATCTGCTTGAATCAAATTCAACAAGAAAATCTGCTAAGGCTTGGGCCTTGATACTTGTTTAAGGTGAAAATGTGATGTCATAATCTCCTAACTCAACTAACCACTTGGTCACCCTCCCATAAATATGTGGGCGTTGTAAAACATTTCTTAATGGAAATGAAGTTCGAACCTCAATAGTGCGAGCTTGAAAATAGGGGCGCATTTTTCTGGCAGTCACTACTACAACTATAGCCAATTTTTCGAGCTTCAAGTACCTTTTCCGCTACTACCAGACTCTTGTTGACATAATACATCGGCTTCGAGATTCCCGAATCTTCACTTATCAACACTACATTTACTGCAAAATCTGATACTGCAATATAAAAAAAAAATTGTTTTCCACTTCGAGTCTTACATAATATTTCTGGTGATGACAATAAATATTTAATGCTTGAAAATGATGCTTCACATTCCGAGGTCCATTCAAATTCTTCAGGTTTTGTTAAGATAAACTAACCTTCTAGTTAAAATTTGCACTTCTTTGATAGTTCGAGGATATTTCATTGATACCACGACTTTTAGTTGTTCGGAGTCTGCTTCTATTCCTTTTTCACCAATCACATAACCCAAAAACTTTCATGACCGAACTCCAAAGGTACACTTCTCAGGATTTAACTTTAGCCTAATTGCCCTTAAATTAAAAAAACGTCTCCTCTAAGTCTTTCCAAGTGTGCATTATCTGTTAAGATCTTAACCACCATGTCATCAATATACACCTCCACTTTTCTTCCGATCTGAGAAGCGAAGACTTTATTCATTAATCTCTGATATGTGGCTCCATCATTCTTTAACCCAAAGGGCATAATCCTATAACAATTCAAGCCTCGATCCGTGATGACCGTAGTACTCTCTTGATCCTTTAGATCCATGATTATACCCTACAAATGCATCTATAAAGGTCAAAATTTTATTTCCTAAAGTGGAATCAATCAGTTGGTCTATTCGAGGAACGCATAAAGGGTCTTTAGGACAAGCTCGATTCAGATCCGTGAAGTCGACGCACATTCTCCATTTACCATTCTTATTTTAACCACCACTGGGTTTTCACTCTATAAATGATATTGTGACTCCTTTATATGTCCGACCTTTGATAAACGATCCACCTCGTAAATAATTGCTTCTGCTTTCTCAAAAGAAAATGCACGCTTTTTTGTATAAGAGGTTTAACCTTCAGATTAAAAGCAAGGCTATAGCATATTACTTCGACTGGAACTCCTATCACGTTTTCTATTTTCCAAGCGAAAAAATTTAAATTGTGAGATTAAATTGCAAAAGCTATTGTCGTAAAACTCGGGTCTGTAAGGAACCTATTTGAAGTGCTTTTTCATCAGGAAGAGCATATTCCTATATATTTTCGCTTACTGTTAAAGAACCTTGGGTTTCCTTTGGATCATCAACCCCTTCCTCATGATCTGAGGTCAACCCCCTGGTTGCTATTCAACCTTTTTTTTCCCACTGCTTGACCCTCAAATTCAAAGAGTTGTGGCATAACACTCTCTAGCAACCTTCTCATCACTTCTGACGACCCCTACTCGATCTCTGACGACATAGTTAAAGCATTGTTGGACTATTGAGACAAATCCATACATCCTTGACAACTAAGATCTTCCAAAAATGTCATTATAGCTTGTAGGACAATCCACTACCATACACAGCACTTGAACCTTCTTTCTGAAAGGTCCCTTTCCCAAACTCACCTCTTCCTCGAATTCTACAATTACTTGTGTCGTCACTCCCGTAAAACAAATGATAGTATGCTATGATTGGGAAATTCGAGGAGGATTGCGCATTCTATCATAAGTTGTCTTGAAAAGAACATTCATAGAGCTCCCTATAACCATCAGCACACGTCGGATCTCGACACCAGCTACCTCTGCTCCAAAAAACCATTGCATCTTCATATGGTCCTGCAATACCTCTTAAATCATCTTCATCAAAAAGAATAAAAGGAATATCTTTGTTACCATATAGATAAGTAGACATCACTCCCTCTATCTGAGTAGCTAAGCTCACTACATGTCTTTTTCTAGAGTTGTCAGTATTGCCAGCCATAGTATCTCTTCCGAAAATTGCTAAGGACTCAAACTCACATAGACTTCGAAGATGACCCTATTTCACTGTCTCCTCAACTTCCATTAAAATCAACCTATCGGCATCTCAAATAAAAATATTATAATGCAACATCAAAATCATCAACCTTTGAATCCATAATCATCAAATTTCATGCATGTGTATTTGGATTTTCTGCTTGTGAAGTCGATGCAACATGGACTTTTGACGCATCGCTCTATCCTTTTACATAGGCCAGCAACTTTCCATTTCTCTCCTCCTTTTGCCTATTTATCGGGCCGGGATTCTTGAAATTCACATACCCTTCGCCCTTTCATAGTTTGTAAGAACATTTTCAGTTAGATCGACATAATACTTAGGCCTTATCCACTGATTGGGCCTCGGTCTATGAAACTGGTATCCAGATGCTTGATTTGAATATCCCCCGGTTCGAGGAGGTAAATTGAAGTTGTTCGTCAGACGTGCTGGTTGAGTTCAGTTCGAAGATTTCCCTTGATTGTTTGGCACATATCTTGAGTTCTTTTGACCAGTTGCAACTACTCCTCGAACACTAGTAGACTCTTCTACCTTAATTTGGTCCTCCACCTCAGCCATTAGTGCTCCAAAATTCAAAACTCTTCGCTTTGTTGTCTCATTCGCTAGTTCCTCTGACAACAACCCATGTCAAAATGCTGCATTGCTACCAGCTCCTCACAATTGTCTAAACCAGCCTTGGTTAATACAAATCGTTTAGTATAATCCTTCAAAATTTCTCCTACTGCCTGTTTACAAGAAATTATCGTATCTTCATTCACCCACATTCTTTGCTCCACATAAACTATTTTCGGAAAGTAGTATAAAAATAACTATAATTTGAAATAGACTCGTCTGAATTCTTTTGTACCACTTTAAAGTTGTTTCATTGAACGTTTGAGAAAATGTTCGATACACCAATCTATCATCGTCCTCGAAATTCATCATATAGTTTTGAATTGTCCGATGTGATCGTCACGGTCTTGCATTCCATCAAATTTTTCAACCCTTTGAAAAATCAAACCTCTTCGGAAGTGATATAGATCTTATCCCACTTGTCAAAGGAGAATTTCGTCAGTCAACACCTTTAACATATTGATTGTCATTACCAGCTCCCACCATAGCGTATAGATTCTGATCATCCACCACAATGTATTGATTCAATGTGTTCCCTTCACACCAATCAGCTTCCCTCAAGCATCGTGGTATACTTTCCCTCCTAGCTTTGTATTCCTTTCACGATTTTTCGAGGTTGATCTTTTTTTCTTTCGAAGATCCTCGATTCCTCTTAAAATTTGATCTTAAACTTTCTATTTCTTCGTCACTGGACGTGATATACCTCTATTTATCTTTTTTATCCTTTCGTGAAGTCTTACGTTCCTTAGAAGATTCAAAATACGCTTTTTTCTACTCGCTTTGGACTTGACGAATTGTGCACGGTCGATCAGACTAATCGCCAGCGTGATTTTTGTCATCCAATGTCTTACCTCTAATTTCAGCCTAGTTGATTGAATTTCTTATTCTCTCTAGTCATATTTCTCATTCCAAGCTATAATTTTGTTTAGTAGTTGATTCATTCGCATTTCAAGGCTTGAATCGCTGTCTAGTCCCTCGAATATCACGTTTTCTGTCATTTAGTCCCTCGATTAAAAAATCACTGGTAAGGGTCCCTCAACTATCCCATTTTCTTTCATTTAGTCGTTCGACTGTAAAATCACCGGTGAGGGTCCTTGGACTTTAAAAAATGTATAAATTTAGTCCCTGAATCTAAGAAAAAAACCCCAAATCAGGGACTAAATTTATAGATTTTTCAAAGTCCAGGGACCTTCACCGGTGATTTTAAAGTCGAAGGCCTAAATGAAAGAAAATGGGATAGTCGAGGGACCCTCACCGGTGATTTTTTAGTCAAGGGACTAAGTGAAAGAAAACGTGATACTCGAGGGACTATTTCCTGATTTAAGCCGCATTTCAATGTCCGATTGAGTTTGTCAAACTGGAATAGATTCCTACTATTTATCATTTCCTCCTTGCAAGTCATGTTATAATGTTTCAATAGCTGCTAGAACTAATGGTTCACCTTTGTTTCTTGGATTCATTGTTGATCGAAACAGATTTTTGAACAAGAATATGAAAAAACAATCAAACAGGAACAATATAGACATCAATCGTGATCGTCCCCAGTGGAGTCTCCAATTTGGTGAGTATAATTTCTGGTTTACAAAGTAAAATTGAGTAAGTAAAGAGAAGGAGAGAGATTTTGGAAAAGGAGTTTCTCGAGAGAGAAAGTCAATAAGTGAAAGTAGATTATCCCAAATGTCAGAATTCTTGCTCAGTTCAACCATGGCCGATATATATATGCGCAAGGACTTAAACATAACATAATCGGTTACATAAATGGTATAGTTGCATATTAGTCCCTCACCTATTCATAAAGCTCTAAATCTCGCAATTTATCATACAAGGTTTTACTTATTTCAATTTTGATCCCCAAAGTTCTATTTTCTTATCAAATAATACTTGATAAGTCTAAGTTATTTTGGAAGAAAAGAAAGGCGTAAACAGATTTATACTTCGAGTATGAATATTTATATAGAGAGAAAGTAGCTAAAGAAAATTAAAGAGAGACTGTAGTCGCAAGTCAAAAGTATCAAATCATGTCATTCCAAAGACAAATACACCTATTTATAGGTGATGTGGTTACATGTAACAAATATATTTTGTTATGTGGATAGTTCTCCCCACGTTACTACTTAGTACAAACATATTTCTCACAATTTACACACTTAGTCCTTTATATTTACATTTTATACGAAATCTCTCTAAGAGTTATAAAATAATCATTCGGCCAATTATAAAGTAATTATTTTTACTCTTTATCTATTTATATCCTTATCACTAGTCCTCATAGTTCTTACGAAGAATTTCAAAGAAGGACTAGAAACTGCTCAGTATGAGCCACTCTCTATCTTCTCGTAAAAACTGGCTCTTAAACTCAGTTTGAATCACTCATCATCAAAATAGCTCTAAAATGTTGTTTGGCCATTGTTAATTACGCATTTTTTGAAATGAACTATGCTTCTCCTCTGAGAATTACCGGTCACATATACTTTTTACAGCGTACTTCATTCTGAATTTGCAACTCCTCGAAATGTACAAGGAGTATTAAAATTGATTCATAGAATAAAATATAAACTAATAAAAGATTCTAGGTAAGTATATTGCCTCATCTTGACATGCTTTATACATGTCACTCTATTGCAAATTTCATTCACTAGGTGCCCGCTATCTGTCAAACCAGACTCTATCCAATAGGTATTTATCAAACTCTTCACCTTTCGCCTAAAAGATTCTATACACATCTACAAATATGATCCCATAACTCATTTCACGTACCACAATTTGATTTTAGAGATAGAGAGAGAAATTTCAGTGGTTCAATTGCTCCTCCACTATCGCCACCATACTTTATCCCTGAAGATCGTGTCCGATCTGCTTCTGAGCTGCTCCAATGATGTTTATGTTTAGTCTGGAAAACTATTGGGATTGTCTTACTATCGCACAAAAAGCTGTTGAGAGAGAAGATGTCAGTATCATTGGCGATAAACCTCATCAGGTTACTCAAAATTTTACATACGGTTATTGGCATTCTTACAGAAAATCGTCAGCTTATGTAGCCATCGGAAGTTCTTCAAATAAAACCTATGACCTAATTCCCACAGCTTGTTCGTAAAAGCCACATAGAGCAAACTGAGATCAATCACCATAAACAAGTAAATAAAAACATCCTCATAAAAGTCAGTTCATCGCTATGCGAGAATTCGAGGAGTTTAACACTTTGACAAATCAACTTTAAAAAACAAAACCTAAAACGAAAACTATTTAAAGACCTCATCCCTCGAATGGATCAACTAGGACAAACTAGAAGTCAAATGGATGCATTCGGAAAACCCTCAAAGGATAACCTCGAAGACACAAAGTAATCTTATTGTTTCAACACCGTCTTCTCATAATCAATATCGAGACACTAGCGCAATTACCCCTCTCCAACTTCGAGATGAAATGTCTAAGGAAGTTGCTAACTCTGAATCAAGGACTAGTACTTATTTAGAGATTCAAATACTTGATGATACTCCACCTTCTAATTTTGAGAAGAATGTTGCGAGAAAGAAAAGTAAGGCAAAGAAAAAGAAGAAGGCAAAAAACATTGTCACATTGTTTGAGGACCTTGCTACCGATTTAAGCATAAACCTTAAAGACGTCTTCGCCGAATATCTTATTGCACTTATCAATGTGCAATATGAATATTTTGAAAAATCTTAGTCTGCTACCCTTTACAGATAATGGAGGATTCCAGAGAACATTACTCTTTGGCTGCTATATGTTGTAGAGACTCTCATTTCCTATTGTGAAAATGAGTTCGTGGTCCACCAAGAGATTTTAAGACTGGGGCCTCTGGTTCCCACTAGGCCTAGTAGTTATAAACTACTTTGAAATAATTGAACTCTGCCCTAGTTAGGAAAGTCCCAACCTTTGGTTTACGTTCTACTATCATAGCTTCAAGACTCGCTAAAATCCCTCTACCTATAGAACAATTTATAGCCAAAACCAGCCTCTCAGAAAATCTTGTTCTTCCATTTTACTATATAACCCTAAAAAATTCCTCGAAAATAATTAATGACCTCCTTGAGGCAAATTAAACATGGAAACATTATTTTTTTCTAATGGCTACTGGCAGAATGGCAAGAAGAATTCAACAGAAAACCCTCGAGACTATTTATACAGTGAAAGAGCACCAGTAAGTTTCATACCTCCTTTATTTGCATCTCCAGTAATTTCTTATTAACTTGAATTTCACTATACAGAAATTTTGAAATGGTATCAAATTCACCGGTCTACTGCCGATGATATATTCTCTGAATTGAGTAAATGGGAAGCAGAAGAATGGTCAAACAAATTTCACAAGCGTTTTAACCCTTTTAAATTTCACTATCTATGGATGATATCTACTGACTCCATTGTAGATGCAGATAAATTAATGGAGCCTCATTCTTCAGGAGATGCTATAAAAAAGTTAGCTGCTCAAGATACACGTATCATTGTTTCTGCTCAAAATAGGGGCCCAAACTATAAATCGAAGAAAAATTTGAAGAAAAATTCTCAGGGTGTGCCTTTTAAAGGAAAAAAGAAAATATTCCCTAATGATAAAACAAAGAGAAAAGCTTCATAAGTCATTACTCTTGACACCAAATAGTATAAATCTAGAGCTCCCAAAAGAAAGAAAATGGTTGCTGCAAAAAAAAAAAAAGTTGGCATGTCAAAAATACCTAATGAAATTATTTCTAATAGAGTTGTTGATATCTCCTCCCAAATCCGACGCTGGATGCTGATGGGAATGAAGAGAATGACGACTGTCACTTCTAAGAATCTGAACCACATTTTCAAGAAAATGAACACCACATTATTGATATTGTAAAGGAGAATATGGAGACTGCATCAGAAAATGTGGAAGACAATCCTTTTGAGAGTCAACTAGTACCAATTCCAACACATCGAAGTCAAACACACCTACCACTGTATCCTCTAGGCACCCCTCTCGGTGCTTCCGTATTGGAAATATTATTTCCTTCATATCATTCTAATGAACAACCCGATAAGGTTCTGAACTTACTCCTTTCTTTTTCAAGCTTTGAATGCACTGCCAAAACGTTATAACTTCGAATTATACAGCCACACACATTGGTACTTTGAATTTTCTTAGCATACACACCAACACTTCAAATTATGATTTTATACATGTTAGCACTTCGAATTATACCACCATACACATTGGCACTTCAAATTTTATTGCCATACACATTGACACTTATAAAATATACTCTTATAAATTAACTCAAAGGTGATCAATCCTTGTTTTCTTTACAAAAATGTTTTATTTTTTTATAATAATATTTTAAGTCTAAAGTTGAGAAAATTAGGATTTACAATTATGTTTCCAAACGAACATGTTATACTCGTAATTTTTTGGATAAGAACTTTGTATTTACAACTCCGGTTCTATGTCACCTCATTAAAACCTTCCCGAGTCATTAGAAAAGAAAAGAGTATGCCATCGGTCTAAAACACACATGAAAGAATAATACGCTCATAAAAGTTTAAAGAATCGCTCATAGTACAATCGTAAATGTCCAATATTCAAAGGGTGCTGAAAAAATATTTCCTATATATCTTTAAGGCGATATGTCCATGGCTTACTTTTCAACTATTAAATACAGTCCTTTGTATACGTAAAAACCTATCTCAAAACTTTATACTCTACTTTGAAATCCCTTCGTTTCACCTTTTGAATTATAATGACTTCGCATTAGATTTTGATAATGGAGCGAATTTAAATGTGCTCTAACTTTTTTTCTTCAATCAAATCAAGCTCTGTTCGTCTAGCTTCCTCGTTGTTGTCCTCGAAATAGTTAAGTACTCTATAAGAAGAAAGCGTTGATTCTGCTGGTCTAACCGCATCCATTCTATATACCAAAGCAAAAGAAATTCCTTAAGTTGATGATGTTTGAGGCGTTGTTCTATAAGACCATAATACCTCTTAAAGATAATTAGGCCACTTTCCAGTTGCTTCTTCCAAATGTTTCTTAAGACCATCCAAAATAGTTTTATGAGTAACCTTCACTTAGTCGTTTGCGTGTGGAGGAAAGGATGTTGAAAAGCACTAAGTAATTCCCCTCGGCGCACAATTTTTTTTTATCTCTCTATTATTAAACTAGGGTCCATTATATGTACTAATTCTCTGAGGAACTCCAAATTTACGAAAAATATTAAGCAAAATGAATCTAATTACATATTTGGCTCTTGTTCATGATAGAGGTTCAGCTTCTACCCATTTTGAAAAATAATCCCCAGCAACAATAATTGTTTTTCGTCCTCTCGAAGCCATAGGTAGTGGACCCACTAAATCCAGACCCAATCTGTCAAAATGAAGCACTTCAGAAATTGAATTTAAAAGAACAGCTGGTATGTGAATAGAACTTGTAAATCTTTGACACATGTCATAGCTTGGAACTAAATTTTTAGCATCACTCATTTTGGGAGGTTAATAATATCCCGCAAATAAAAATCTTCTTATTAAAAGCCTTAAACCCACATAATGAGTCGAACCTTCTCCATCACGCAGTTCTGACAAAATGATTTGAGATTCATTTTTTCACAAACATCTCAACAATGGTCTACTTTAAGATTTCTTATACAAAATCCATGCAAGCACTTTATACCCATGCACTATAAATCTTAATCGTTGAGCTAATTTTTTTCTCAAGAGGTAATGTACCTTTAAGTAAAAACTCTCTTAAATCAAACCTCAAATCTTTTTGTTCTTCCTCAGTATGTACCTGCTCATTACCATCGTGATTTACAAAAATATTTTAGAAATCTATCTCAAGGAACCACAACTCTCGATGAGTATTTTAATGAGTTTGAACAACTTAAAAATAATTTGGAACTAGAAGAGTCTGATGAGGTGCTAATGTCCCAATTTGATAGATGGTTTGCAAGAAAGGTGGAGATGCAACAATATACTGAGTTTTATGAATTATTCCATATTGATGTCCAGATTGAGCACTCTAGCGCAATAATATCATCACCAATCGGACCAGAATAACACAAACATGGACTCCAAATAATCAAACAACATTTGATAAAGTAACATCAATGAAAATAGATGTAAAAAGCAAGGGAAAAAGTATTGAAGTTCCAAAGATGACAAAAATAGAAGTTATTTCGTGAAGTTAAATATTTTAAATGTCAAGGACGTGGGCATTATCCTAAAGATTATCTGAATCAGCGTATCATGTTTATCACACCAAGTAGGTAATATGAGTCACAAGATGAATGTAAAGATGATAAATCAGATCATGAAGAGGAAAC
The DNA here is from genome assembly GCA_036936605.1 of Limnanthes douglasii subsp. nivea. Lineage (NCBI taxonomy): Eukaryota > Viridiplantae > Streptophyta > Magnoliopsida > Brassicales > Limnanthaceae > Limnanthes > Limnanthes douglasii. The sequence goes on from JAUPFV010000001.1 coordinate 183,133,105, forward strand.
TGAGTATCTGGATGTTGGGGATTTATTTGTAGCAAAAAGAATCCTAAGTGCAATGATCCAACCAGAAGAAACCATCAAAATGGAGAACGTCTTTTACACCATTATCAATAAAAAGGTATATAATCTGGTCATAGATGGAGGTTCTTGTATTACAATGGCTAGAAAATTTATGGTTAACAGATTAGGTCTTGCAAAGACTAAGCATCCAAGTCCTTACAAGCTGCAATGGCTTAATGATCAAGTTGAATTACACATCATGGATTAGGTCACTATTTCATTCAGTATAGGAAAATATCAAGATGAAGTTTTGTGTGATGTGGTGCCTATGCAAGTTGGACAGCTACTGTTAGGTAGACCATGGAAGTTTGATCGTGAAGTGTGTCATAATGGATGCACGAATATCTACTCATTTGTGCATAATAAGAACAAGATCAACTTAGCACCTCTTAACCCATCTAAAGTTCATGAAATTCAAATATGAAGGATTAAGGAGGTCGAGGTAAGTACATCAAGCCTATATATATCTTCTAATATCGTGTGCAAGTCCAAGAGTACATGAAGTATCGTACTGATTAATTTTATTCAAAAATTTCTTGGAGTTACCATCCTAGAATTACCAATTTAAGTGAAAAACATTTTGTGAAAGTATGAAGATATTTTTCTAAATGAGACACCCCATGGTTTACCCCCTATTTTAGGCATTGAACATCAAATTGATCTGTTCCCGATTCTACATTACAAAACAAACCAGCCTACCGCATGAACCTAAAAGAAACTAAGGAGTTAGAGAAAGAAGTACGAGAATTAATGACTAAAGGGCATATGAGTGAGAGCCTTAGCTCATGTGTTGTACCAGTTCTATTAGTACCTAAGAAAGATGGCAATTTAAGAATGTGTGTGGATTGTCGTGTCATTAACAATATCACCATCAAATACCGCTATCCAATTCCAAGAGTTGATGACATGTTGGATGAACTTAGTGGTGCCACCATGTTCTCTAAGATTGATGTGAGATTTATTATCACCAAGTTAGAATGCGGGAATAAGATGAATGGAAGACAGTGTTCAAAACCATGCAAGGATTATATGAATGGCTAGTTATTCCCTTTGGGTTTACTAACGCTCCAAGCACGTTTATGCAGTTGGTGAATCAAAATTTAAGAGTGTATATAGGTAAGTTCTTTGTGGTATACTTTGATGATATATTGATTTACAACAAGAGTTTGGGGGAACATCTATAACATATTTAGTTGGTTTTCCAAACTCTTCAGTAAGAAAGACTTTATGTTAATTTCAACAAGTCTACATTATGTATAGATTAGCTTGTATTCCTTGGATTTATTATGAGTTCTCAAGGCCTAAAATTTGACCCATAAAAAATCAAAGCAATCTAATAATGTCCAACACCAACGATAATTAGACATATGCGAAGATTCCATGGACTAACTAGTTTCCATAGGAGATTTGTGAAAGAATTCAGAACCTTATCATCTCCTCTCACTGTTTTGATTATGACAAACGTGGTTTTCAAGAGGGGAGAAGCACAAGAGAAGGGTTTTCAGGCCTTCAAAGATAGCCTCACTCAAGCATCAATTTTGGTTCTTTCGAATTTTAACAAAACGTTTGAAGTATAGTGTGATGCTTCAGGTCGCGGTATTGGAGGTGTATTGATTCAAGGATGAAATCCTATAACTTATTTTAGTGAAAAATTCAATGGAGTAGTACTCAATTATCAATCATACGATAAGAAGCTCTATGTATTGGTGAGATTGTTGGAAACGTGGCAACATTATTTATTATCTAAAGAGTTTGTTATTCATACAGATCATTAGACTCTTAAGCATCTAAAAGGCCATATCAAACTCAAGAGAAGGCATGCTAAGTGGTTAGATTTCATTAAGACATTACATTACATCATCAAATACAAAAAGGGAAAATAAAACATTGTAGCACACGCATTATCAAGGAGACATGCATTAATTTCTACAATTGAGACAAATGTTCTACGATTTAAATACAACAAAGGATTGTATGAAGATGACCCAAACTTTTGACATATTTACAAGGACTGTTCTGAAGGGTGTTTGGCTTATTCTACAAATATGATGAGTTTTTATTTAGATACAAACGTTTGTACATTCCATAAGGTTTTATGCGCGATCTCATCTTAAGAGAAGCATATGAAAGAGGTCTTATGGGTCACTTTGGAAGAGATAAAACCTTAGCTATTGTTGGTGAGAATTTATTTTGGCCTCACTTGAAGAAATACGTGGAGAAATCCGCATCCTCATCATATTTATCTATGGGTCGATATATCTATGGATTTTTTGTTGAGACTTCCATAAACCAGACACAAAGACTCCATATTTGTTGTGGTGGATAGGTTCTCGAAGATGGCACATTTTATATCATGTTCTAAGGTGAATGATGTTTCTCAAACATCAGACTTGTTCTTCAAAGAATAGTGCGTTTACATGGAATTCTAAGGACTATTATCTCAGACCGAGACACCAAATTCCTCGGCGACTTTTGGAAAATGCTTTGGAAAAATATGGGGACTAAACTACTATTTTCAATGAATATCCCCAAACAGATGGTCAAACTGAAGTGATAAACCATACACTATCTACTTTACTTAGAGCTACTGTAGGTAAAAATCTGAACAACTAGTTGGAATGTTTGACATTCATTGAGGTTACTTATAACCATGCTACCCATTATGCTACTGAATTGTTTCATTTCGAATTTTTATATGGATTTAAGCCTTTGACACCATTAGACTTAGCCCTACTATCACCATTTTTTCTAGTTTTAATGTTTCCGGTTTGTCATCATTCGAAACAAATGAACCAGTTTTGAGGACAAAATATTTTCAAGAAATAGGGAATGATGAGGACATCCAATCAGATCTGATGAGTCCGGATTCCGTCACCTCTTCGGACAGGGTCAGTTCGAACAATGTCTACCTTACCGGACAGGGGCAGTTCGGACACCATCATCCATTGGACTGTTCGAACAGAACTAAAGTATTTAAAAACATAATCACTCCTTGACTAAGCTGCCTGCTCTCCTACTTAGAACTTATGGGTCCTTAAACTTGACCCGGATCCATTAAACACGACCCGAAAGCCCATAAGGCCCAAATATAAGGGTATAAATACCCAACCACCAATATTAAATGAGGGTAATGAAAATTAAATACAACCAGGCTGCTTAATTCTCCCTCTACACTCTACCCAAATATTAAATACTCACAAACTTCCACACAACTCTAAACAAAAATTACAAACTTACCCTCGGACGAAAATAAACCACACCAAATTGGCGACCAGAGTGGGAGAACGACGGTGCCTGAATCAAGCATTCGAAACCATTAGAAAAAATCAGTCTGAATGAATCCGGACGCCCTGGAAGTACCACCAGCTTTGCTTGAAGTGGTGGGTGAGAATGATGAATATACCATCGAGGAGCGTGATAGATTAAAGGGCGAGATAGAAGCTCTGAGGGCAGAGAAGGCAAAGATGGGCATGAAAGAGAAGTCAAAAGCATCAGTTGCTCATCATACCGACAACCCTAGAGAGCATGAGCCTTCGAAGACTCATGTGAGTACCAAGAAGACCCATGCTAGCTCCAAAAAGTCTCACCGGTCTAAGCCATTGGAGAGTTCTGACTCAGACTCAGAATCTTCTGGTAGCTCCTCGGACGAGGACGGAGTTGAAGAGTCCTTATCCTCTAGCAGTGATGAGGGTCGATCTAAAAAGAAGAAAAAATTGATAAAAAAGTATTCAAGAAAAAGGGATAGACATGGGAAATTAAAAAGGAATATAGGCAAAGGATCATCTCACAGCCGGAGGCATGTAGACCGGATGCTGGTGGATCCTTTTGCCTTCCACGATGAACCAGGTATCTTTGCGACTCCCAATGAGGATACTGTTTCAGTCGTGGCCGGAATTGGAGACAATCTCCATTGTCTTCCAAGATTCTGTCCGGAAACGTCCCTAAGAGGTTCGATAGCATAAAAATGGAGAAATACAATGGCAGTAAAGATCCGGACAACCACTTGGAATAATTTAAAAACTTCATGATGAATTTCGATGATGACGACAAGTTGCTCTGTAGAGCATTCTCCCAATCCTTTACGGGGAGTGCTCTGAAGTGGTATAACAGCCTACCACAAGGCTGCATCAGAAATTTCGATACCTTTTGGGTGGCATTTCGAAGGCAATCTGTTGGGAGCAAGGAGTTGAAGGGCAATGAGGACACAATAATCCATTGTGCCCAAGAACCAAACGAATCACTGAAAGAATACATAAGTCGTTTTGTAAATACCAAAAACGGGTTGGCTGATTGCTTCGAGCAGGTAGCAATAGCGTCTTTGAGGCAGGGCTTAAACCCTGGAAATTTAGCTGATTCAATGACCAAAAAGAAAACCATGACTTGGGGAGGTCTACTGAATCAGGTTGGAAAGCAAATCAACGTTGATGAAACAAAGAAAACTAGGGTGCACAGGCAGGTGAGGTCTGCCTCGGTTGCACCCAACCCCAACCAAAATCAGTCCGGGAACAAGGCAAGGGAAACTGGATAGGGACATAAAAGAGCTAAAGCTCAATCTCAGCCAGCTGCGCTTGCCCAGAGTCAACAATCTAGAAATAAGAGAGGGCCTTGGGTTCAACCGGAGTGGTTTGCAGAGTTAAAAGAAAGTGTGGCCACCATTTATGACAAAACAAAGGAAGAAGTGCACTATAGAAGGCCGGCTGCACTACAATCTCCTAGGGAACATCGTAACAATTCCTTCTGTTAGTACCATAATGATACTGGCCATACCACTGATGATTGTATTGCTTTAAAACAAGAAGTTTAGAATTTAATTGAAAGAGGAAAGCTGGGGGCATATGTCAAAAGAAGAGGAGGTAATAGGCCTGATAATGCTCATCGGGTTGGTCCGAGCAATGCTGCTCCGGAGGGAGCTATGGTTATAATCGAAAGATTCGATGTAGAGTCAGAGTACTTGGATCTTGATCCAACTCGCAATAGAGTGGGTGCTATTGAGGAACGTTGTAAAACAGTCTCCGGGCTTATTAAGTTTTTTGAGTCACTCACAATTTTCGGAGGGGATACTATGACAGCTCCTACTACTTCTTCGAGGAAGAGGCACATTCATACTTTAGCCACCCAGTTGGAAGGACGCATGACCTCCTATCAATCACAAATTCCTTTTCCTTTCATTGTTTTTGATGTGGATTACTTAAGAGATATAGCTGGCCCTCATGAAGATGCTGTTGTCATAGGAGCATCCATTGGGGGCAATGACATAAGACGAATCTTGGTGGATACTGGGAGTTCAGCCAGTATCCTTTTTTAACCTCTTACAAAAAGATGAAAAATCCACCCGTAATCCAGCGTTCGGACAGGTCAATTGTGGGCTTCACTGGAAGCTCAGCAGATGTGATCGGGGAGTTCGAAGAGGAAGTTTTGTTGGGCAAGGGCCCTTTTAAGAAGATGGTTAGAATACTTTTTATTGTGGTGGATTGTCCCACTTGTTATAATGCTATTCTAGGGAGGTCTTGGCTCTCTAGGATGCATGTAGTGGCCTCCACAGTCCACCAATGTTTGAAATATGCTGTTCAAGGACAAGTGGGAGTGGTTCGGAGCAGCCAAAAGATTGCAAGAGAGTGTTATGCCACAGCACTGGCTCCACGGACGTTGGGGGCAGTTCGTACCAATGAAGGATAGCAGTTTGAGGGGCTTTCTAGGGGTGAGGTTGAAATTGATAACCCCAGAGAGACCCTTGGAGTGTTGATACCAGTTGAAGAAGTTGAAACACATTCTTTGCAAGAAGGAAATTTTTTTTAAGATAGGTTCCAAAATGCCATCCGAACTGAAGAGTAAAATGTTGAAGTTCCAAAAAGACCATCAGCATGTTTTTGCTTGGTGCAATGCTGATGTTACCGTAGTTCCAGCAGATATTATATCACATCACCTATCCGTCCGGAGAGACATAGCACCTGTGGTACAAAAGAGAAGGGTTTTTTCCAAGGAAAAGGCTGATATTATTGTTCAAGAAGTTGACAGGCTTACTAAAATGGGGCATATAAAGGAGTCTCAGTATCCTTTGTGGACAGCCAATCCGGTCTTGGTGAAAAAGAAGAATGGCAAGTGGCGTATGTGCATTGACTTCAAAGATCTCAATAGGGCTTGCCCAAAAGATTTATACCCAGTTCCCCGGATTGATCAGCTGGTGGATTCCACTTCTGGGAATAAGCTACTGACCTTCATGGATGCCTTCTCCGGGTCCAATCAGATTCAAGTAGATGCGAAGGATCAGGAGCATACCACATTTGTCACTGAAGGGGTCTTCATTGCTACAAGGTGATGCCATTTGAGTTGAAAAATGTTGGGGCTACTTATCAGAGATTGGTGAACAAAGCCTTTGCTGATCAAATTGGAAGAAATATGGAAGTATACATTGATGACATGATGGTAAAAAGTATGGATGAACAACTACACTTGGCAGACCTCCAAGAAACTTTTGCTAACTTAGTAAAAGTAAATTTGAAACTAAATCCAGAAAAGTGTGTGTTCGGAGTGCAGTCCGGGAAATTCCTGGGCTATATAATAAGTGAGCAAGGGATACAGCCTGATCCCGATCAGCTTAATGCTTTATTCCAAATGGAGCCTCCTCGGAATATTAAAGAAGTACAACGATTGACGGGGAGGTTGGCTGCTTTAAATCGATTCATTTCAAGGTCTTCGGACAGGTGTGCCCCGTTTTTTCAAACTTTAAAGGGTGCAAAGGGATTTGACTGGACTTCACACTGTGATGAGGCCTTCAATGAGATTAAGAAACATTTGTCCTCCCCCAAGACTTTATTTAAACCTGTTGATGGAGAGACGCTCTTCATATACTTGGGAGTTTCCAGTTGTGCCATCAGTGATGTATTGGTAAGAGAGGTGGATAATTACCCCCATCCGGTGTACTACATCAGTAAGAGCTTGATAGATGCAGAAAAAACCTATTTAAAGCTCGAAAAATTAGCATTAGCCTTGGTAATTGCTGCAAGGAAGATGAGGCCTTATTTTCAGGCTCATCCTATTATCGTCCGAACATCTTTTCCCTTGAAGAATGTTCTTCAAAAGGCAGACATTTCAAGTAGAATGATTAAATGGTCAGTGGAGTTGGGGGACTTCGATATTGATTTTGCTCCTCGAATAGCAAATCAAAGCCCAAGCTGTGACTGATTTTTTGGTTGAATTCCACTCTGATAGGGATATAAAGCAAACTACTGAGATGAAAGATAAAAAGGTTTGGATCGTCCGCACAGATGGTGGATCAAGTACTATGGGATGTGGTGTAGGGGTATGCTTGACCTCTCCGTATGGTGACAAAATGTATCAGGCTATATGCTTCGCTTTTAGGGCTTCTAACAATGAGTCCGAATATGAAGCTGTTATAGCTGGTTTGAAGTTGGCTTCCATTTGTGGAGCCAAAAGGGTCAAGTTAATGAGCGATTCCCAGCTTCTTATCCATCATGCACAGGGTCAATCCGAAGCTAAAAAGGAGCAACTAGTGAATTACTTACTTCTTCTTAAAAATGAGGCACTTAAGTTCAAAAGCATCGTTTATGAGCACATACGCCGAACAGAAAATGAACTAGCAGATTCCTTAGCAACCATAGCCTATACTGAGTCATATCCATGGATCCATGTGTTGGAGTGCCCTTCCATTCAACTCAGTGTGGGTAAAGAGGAAGAAATTTTCGATGTATAGATGAAACAACATCAAGATTGGAGATTTCCTCTCCTGCAGTATCTCTCCGATGGCATCTTGCCTTTGGATAAATCATTGGCAAGAAAAATAAAGCACAAGGCTCGTGGTTTTATCATACTAAGAGATGTTCTGTATAAAAAATCTTATAGTAAACCTCTTTTGCGATGTTTGGGGGATGATGAGTCTCAAATAGTCCTCTCCGAATTACATGATGGTGAGGGATCAACTCACTGTGGATTCAGGGCTCTAACGAGGAGAGTTTTACTGGCTGGCTATTGTTGGCCCTCTATAATGCAAGATGCTAAGGAGCTGGTGAGAAAGTGTGACCCATGCTAGAGATATAGCAATGAAATTCATGTCCCAGCCATCCCTTTAGAGTCAATTTCTGAGCCTATACCTTTTGCTCGATGGGGATTGGATTTGGTGGGACCTCTTGCTATGGCATCCGGAGGACGCAGGACAATAATTGTTGCGACTGATTATTTTTAGAAGTGGATTGAAGCAGCCCCATTGGCAGGTACAACATCAAAAGCTGTCATAAAATTCATTTTATCCAATATCTGTTGTAGATTTGGTGTTCCACAGAAGATAACGACAGACAATGGGCCACAGTTCGACAACAAGGAAATGAAGAGTTTCTGTGCCTCTATGGGTATACAACATTGTTTCTCTTCACCTTTCCACCCACAAGCAAACGGTTAAGTTGAAGTGGCTAACAAAACTATATTGTCCGGCTTGAAGAAAAATTTAGAAGGGGCTGTTGGAAAATGGCCTAGTTATTTACAAGAGGTTTTGTGGGCCTACCGGACCACTCCTGGGGCTGCAACACAAGAGTCACCTTTTCCCTTGGTCTATGGGATGGATTTCATAGCTCACATAGAGGCAACTCTCCCTTCCTTTTGAGTTCATAATTTCTCCGAACACGCTAACAAAGTGTCAATCAGGGGTCAGCTTGACCTAATAGAAGAAAGACGAGTTAAGGCTCACCTTAGAGCTGCACACTATCAGGGTTTGATGAGAAGCAGGTTTGCTTCCAGAGTTAAAAGAAGAGATTTTCAGCCGGGGGACAATGTGTTAAGGAAAGTCTTCTTACACACTAAAGAGAAGCTACTCGGCAAACTAGCCCCAACTTAGGAAGGACCTTATATGGTCATTGAAAGGCTTAAACCTGGAACATACTGGCTAGAAGACAAGGATGGAAGGGTTTTGAATCACCCTTGGAATATTGAACATCTCCGGATGTACTTAGAGTAGAAGCAATGTAAATATTTACTTGTTTAAAAATCCATGTAAATATTTGGGGGCATACTCTTTCCTACCCTGGTGGCGCAGGGAGGTTTTAATGAGGTGTCCGGGCTTTTTATAAAATTTAATGCCTTCTTAAAAATTCGAAGTGTTCTTACTTTTTTTGGTCCCACCATCCGGATTGAATTAAAGGAATGATGACTACTTAAACATTTGTCATCGGAGAATTTAAACACTCTCGTTTTAGAATATTTATGAAATAACTAAGGGTTGTTTAAACACTAGCCACCAAAATTAAAACAAACTATGAAAGAATGCAAGAGTTGTGCAAAACAAAGATATTCATTGAAATAACCCAAGTGCCTTGGCCTTCCAAGGACTTTAAAACTGTCAGACAAAACAAAAGATCTATCCGGTCAAATGCCGGACACAATTACAAAAATGCCTTGGCCTTCCAAGGACTTTAGTTCAAACAAAGTAAAAGGTGAAAAGATAATTCATAATCTAAGACTGAGCCTTTGAAGATGGCTTAGCCTCACTTGTCTTCTTCTTCTTGGGATCGTCCTTCTCTTCATGTGGGCCCTCCCCGGTGTTTTCTTCTTCATCAGAGGAGGAAGCACTGGAATAGTCATGCAACTCTCCATCAGCCATGGTGTGGAAGGGAAGGTCTTCGTACTCTACATGAAGCCATAAATCTCCCAGGTTCCTCTTCGGGAACTTCTCATGAAAGAGCAAGACCATGTCCAACCTCACTTTAGCATACATTTGCTCTTGGGTATCTATTACATTGTTGGCATAAGCATCGATCTTGGCCTGAATTTTGGCCGCTTGCTCCCTTAGGAGACTTGATTTCTCCTCTGCAGCCTTGGACACTGAGTTCTCAAGTGCAATCTTGTCATTTGTCAAGTTATGGATGACTTGGTCCTTGGCCTTCGCCTCCTCTTTCGAAGAGGTGAGATCTTTCTCTAATCCGGACAGCTTCTCCCGGAGGTCTTTGACAGTATCTTCTAAAGTGGCAACCTTTGTGGTCCACCCCTCTTGGCTCTTCTTTAGCTCCTCGTTTTCTCCCTTCAACACCTCAGCGTTTTGGGTGGCAGTGATCGTTGTACAGTATTTCCTTATCGGAGTTAAGGGAGGTAATGATTGCTGCCTGACCTCGTACTTGCTTCTCTAGGACTAGCACTGGCTGAACAGTACTCAGTATGGAGTGAGTTATAGCTTCACTTTCACTTGAAATAGTGAAAGTTTACCATTAAAAGTAACGGTGTTCGAAGTGCTTGGAGGGAGGTAAGGCCCAGCAAAGTCGTCTCTGGGAAGGTTTGCAAAATAATCACCAAGTCCATCAAGCCCTGTGATGTCAACACCATCAATGATGAGGTCTCCTCCTCCAACCTCGTCGGTGTGAAAGTCACCAGGGATCTCTTCTGCTCTTGTTGGGTCAATAGGGTCAACAGGAGGGAAGGGCTCTGTAGGCCGGAGAGAAAGTTCATCACCCCTGGAGGTCTTTTTCTTCTTGGCCTCCCTGTCCTTGCTTTCTACTCCCCGTTTTCGGTCTCTCTTAGGAACCCTTGGGGGTTTTGGGGATTTAGCCTCTTCCCTAGCACTTTCATGCTCTACCACTTATAGCAGAGCAACATCGATCTGGCTTGGGGCTGACCCCTCTGGGTTTGTTGGAGCAGCCTCCTCCACCTCGGCAGGGTTAGCCTCACCTGCAGCCTTCTTACCTTTCCTTTTCTTGCCTTTCATTTTACTTGGGGCCTTGACTCGACCTGGCAAGTATAGTGACCCGTCCGGTTCGTGTGTTCTCTTGAGGACTACATCCAGAGGGGGTGGAGTGGTGAGTTCTTCCCAGGTCAAGTCCCTCCGGCCAGTAGTGTTCTAGAGATGAGACCTTGCAAGATTGCCTCCGGTAAAGGCGTCATGGAAACAGTTCCCCCACTTCTCAGCAGCCCAAGTGTTGATCCTGGTACAAGTGGTCTGTCCGGCCTTTAAATAGTCTTGAAGTCTTTGGGCAGCTCTGTCAAGAAAAAAAGACAAGACTAATCAGTTTAAACAAATTCGATAAAAGTAAAAATAAGAATGAAAGATAGGATCCTTATGATCACTTCTCCATCTGCTTGAGGAGACTCGGGTTGACTCCAGCTTTGATCTTCCTCCCATTCTCCCAAGCGCCACTTACGAACAAGAACTGAGTCCTCCAGTTTCTCTCCGACTCAAGCAGGTCATCCACTGCTTTGTATTTATCCCCCATGTTGAAGTGATAAAAGGGGATATGATGGTTTCTGCAGAGACCGGCCACTGCAGCAAATTCCTCCATCGGGAGAGGAATTCCGGAGAGCCTGGAGGCCATGATACAGGCCATGAGAGTATACCAGGCGTTAGAGCTTAGTTGGCTTGGACAAAGCTTGATGAGATGAAGGTACCTAACTATCTCCGGATCCAAGGGAAACCTTAGCCCCCAGTTAAAGAGCTGAGTAAAGATGACTACTTCATTAAGTTTGCAGTCCATTGGGGTTTTAGGGTCTATTGGGATCCTTATTTTCACATTCTCCGGAATCCCCAACTTCGTTCGCATCCGACCCAGTTCGGCTGTATGGATGAAGGCATAATTAATTTTTTGCAAGGCAAGTAAATATTTGACATTGACCTTGTGGAAACAAGGTCCAAATTTTCCCTTTAGGACCTCTGGCACATCTGGATGCCTAAGGCATAGTTTTTCTTTTCCTTTATCCTTCTTGGCAGCAGCAGCATCACTAGTCTGTCCGGAGGGTTCGGACTCGAATGGAGCCTCTTCGATAGAATCCTCCATTATTTCCTCCATTACCGAGGAAGGGTTTTCAGTTGTCTTTGTGAGGGGGGAGTTTGGAGTTGGTTCAGTCTGACCTCCGGACTGTTGAGCTTCAATACTCTCTTGGACTCTGGCCTCCGGCTGGGGCTCTGATGTGGTGGTTTCTCTTCGGGGGCTTGAGCCAGTGGCCTCTGGTCCGGACAGCCTGTCCTTGGGTACTTTTATGGGTGCCTCTAACCCTGTATTGCTATCATTGGCACCTGATTTCGAAGGGGTGCCTTTGGAAGCCTGCCCTTTAACCAGTCGGCCTCTTCTTCGATCGACCAATTTGTTGGGAGAGATATCTGCATCTGACCCCATGGCTATGAATGGGGAAGGCTTTTTTAAGCTAGTAACTATTAACCCTGGTTCAACAGTGGGTTCTGATTCTTGAACCGATGAACCTGAGACAATAGGAGAAAGATTGGTTTGAAACAATCTCCTCGGTTTGACACTTTTTGTTGAGGAGGAACCCTGGTCAGGCTCTGTGTTTGAGGTTACTGGTTTGTCGATAGGGGAGATAGGTAAGCCTGCTGCAATGCGTTTTTCCCTTTTAACTTTTTGTGCCTTTTCTAGTTCTGATAGATTGAGCCACCCGCCTATGATTAAAGCGTTCCTAACCGTGAACATAAACAACCAAAATGAAGAACTTGTGTTTGAGAGAGAAAGCTCTGAAAATTAGCAAAGTGAAAATGAAGATGATGGTAAAACAGTTGAAAAGTGTTTAATTTATAGTAAACCCTAAAAAAGGTGCTTTGATTCCTAGGAGAATTCGAAAAGATTTGCAATGATTAAGAAACGACGTTGATGTCATCTTCATTTAATGAAGAGGTTGCTTTTCAGAGAAGGTGGGAGCGAAATTCAAGGTGAAAAAACGGCTAAAATAACGAACCAGAAAGAGACACGTGTCCCACGAACTCTGGCAAAAAACCGTTTAGATTCAAAGAACTTTTTTTAGTCCGGATAAAACTAAAACACAATTCGAAGGACCTGTCTGGATGTAACTGTCACTAGCAACAGACTGTTTTTTTTGTCTTGCCAAAGGTTTTTTAACACCACCTAAAAAAGGGGCTACTGATGAGTCTGGATTCCATCACCTCTTCGGACAGGGTCAGTTCGGACAATGTCTACCTAACCGGACAAGGGCAGTTCGGACACCATCATCCATTGGACTGTTCGAACAGAACTAAAGTATTTAAAAACATAATCACTCCTTGACTAAGCTGCCTACTCTCCTACTTAGAACTTATGGGTCCTTAAACTTGACCCGGGTCCATTAAACACGACCCGAAAGCCCATAAGGCCCAAATATAAGGGTATAAATACCCAACCACCAACATTAAATGAGGGTAATGAAAATTAAATACAACCAGGCTGCTTAATTCTCCCTCTACACTCTACCCAAATATTAAATACTCACAAACTTCCACACAACTCTAAACAAAAATTACAAACTTACCCTCAGACGAAAATCAACCACACCAAGATCCAATTAAAAACAACATCAGATTCTCAAAGTACCAGCTATTGAAATTTGGCCTATAATGCACTCAAGAGTAATGGATCTTCGTCGAGATTTCAACAAGGCTATGGAAAGCCTTATAAGCCAAAAAAATCATGATCCAAATTATATTTTAGTTACTAATCAAGCCCATTCCATTTTCTAAATAATAAAATCTCAATAAAGTATTTAAAATAGTTTTAGAAGATCTAGTCAAAATTATATACGAAAAATAAATCTCCATATATTTTCATATTATTATTATACACACCATATTAATAACAATACAAAAAATATTGAGCATATTTATTCTTAATTGGTTATACTTAAGTGAGCTACAACAACACTCATCTTAATGGTATGTTTATGAAAAAATAATAATAGTCCTGTTTTAGTAAAAACTTCTATTACGAATGATTCATTTAAGATGAATCATTTAAAAGAAAGTGGTATTTTAAAAGTAACGGGTGATGTTTATTCATAATAAACAATGTATATTACTGAGTTTTGCTTCATACTAGTATTGTTTTTAAAGAAGGTCTTGAAATTATGAGAGACTTTGTTTTTAGAGTGAGAAAGAAAAAAACTGAGTTAAATAAATAAATAAATGTCATACAATCTTTTAAGGGATAAAAATAGTATTGAAGTCGAAGGACTACATAAGCAATGTTTTCCAAACTGAATTTAGTCCCACGTGGTAGCTCTATAGAAAAGATCACGTGTCATAGACTAAATTGATAGAAATCGACAACTCAAAGAACCATGACCAAGCATTTTGAAATCCAAGAACTAAATGGTAAAATCATCAAAGTCGAAGGATGATGCATCGATATAAGCTTACAATATGTAGTCCAAAAATAAAAATGACCAATGGAAGTAACAAATGAAAATCACAAATAGATAAACTCAAACACGGACTATCATTTACTCTATATATGGATCTTTCACAATCATTGAGGCTTCAACTCCTTGTTGTACCCTCCAAACAAATACAAACATGACTGGTCGCATCCATATTAATGCACAACCTATTTATTGCAACTAAAACCTTAATAATTTCATAACAAACCAAAGTAGTGATATTACCTTTCGCTTGTATGTAAACCTATTACTTTTTACAATCCTTCTTGAAATACCATCTCTTCTGGTATAAGAAACACCGACCATCAATTGAATCCTTATGTTTTTTATCGTTGAACTATAAGATTTCCAATGACACTTTCTCTTAAGCATTATCCCCTTGTAGCTCATCATGTGAATCTTAATATATTCGATTTCAAGTTTTCTTCTTCTTAAGAAACATGAGATATGAGTTCAATAATTCTTTATTTCTCACGTAGAGAGTTATAAAAAAAATTGAAACTCTTATACCGCATAGGAAGTTATTTCAATACAAGATCGATTATACATCCCTTAAAGAGATCTATCTTAATAGCCATTAACTTAGTGATAACCATTGAAATCCCTAGAATGTGTTCCTTAATGGTCATTTTGTTCTTATACTTAATAGTGGAGATGCATTCACAATACTAGGGTTGTTATCGGTCTGGTTCACTACGGATTTTGACAGAACCGAACCGGACCGCTAAGCTTATCAGTTCGGACTGGACCAGACCGATAAGCTTTCGATTCTAGTTTATGGAACTGGACCACTACGTTTTCGTTTCGGTTCAGTCCAATCTAATTCGGTTCGATTTCCGTCTGTCTGATTTCGATTTTGTCCATGTCCGGCCCGGTCCGTTTCAGCTCTATTTCAGTTTGTTTCAGTTTGGTTCAGTTTTAGTTCGGTTGGTTATCGGTCCATTATTTAAAAAACATAAATTCAAGAAATTAGTTTAGAAATTATTTAAAAAACATAGAGTTCTTCTTGCATGATACTATTGGCTTACACTATCCTCGGATTGCAAAAAATTAGTTTAGAAATATGACACCTGCCAGAGGTTTGCCAATACAATCCATGCACCAGGTGTGCCTCTCGAGTCAATATCCAAATACTTACCATTTGACCGATGTGGTATTGACTTGGTCAGATCCCTACCAATGGCATCTAGAGGACGACTGACGATCATTGTCACAGTGGATTATTTTTCTAAATGGGTGGAAGCTGAACCGTTAGGAAGAACAAAGTCTTTTCTAAATGGGTGGAAGTTGAATCGTTAGGAGGAACAAAAGCTAAAGACGTGATCAAATTTTATTGTTTATAACATCTCTTTTCGTTTTGAGGTTTCGAGGAATATAACAATGGACAATGGACCACAGTTCGATAATAAATAAATGAAAGCTTTTTTGTTTCTAAACGGGTACAACAGTGCTTCTTGCCACCTTTCCATCCCCAAGGGAGAACTACACTATATGAACGACCTCGATAGTGTTGGACGATAAAAAAGCACTTTTCTAGTGCATTCGCCTTCTGATTCAACATCATCGTATCACCATGTTCCCAAATTACCAATATCCGATCAAATACATCGTCCATAATATAATGAGTGCATACGGGAGGGTATTCCCCCACATATGTATCAAACCTTGCCAAGTCTGGGTTGCACACTCTGTACGACAAGTTATAACTAACCCAAATAAGGCACAACAGGTTTGTACCAACCGTCCCACCCTCGTATGCATCACCCAAATATGATATAATAGTTATGTGCCAATTTTGCAACGTCCTCTTATCTCACGCAAACCTATTGCCAACATGTATACCTATCTTAGACAACTGAGGTCTTAAAAATCCTGATATCATCTGAATTTCCCCACTTGACATGGCACACATTTCAAATAATATGGCTCTACTACATCCCACGACTTCAACATATGATCGATCCAGATGATCTCATAAAATGGTCACACCTCTCATAAATAACCATATGAAAGAAATGTGACCTACAACATCGATCCTTAATTTATTAAACAAATTAAAATTTAAAGTATTAATTGAAACCTACACAGGTCACTCAAAACATAGCTACGGTGTGTCGCATATCAAATCGAATAGACCGAGAGGAGCGAACACTTAATGGTGCGTAACGACACTGTCATACTTGCTATAAAATGGATCAGTCAACGGAGGAAAGTGATAAAAAAATCCAAGCCTCCAACATCATATTAAACCCATATATATCCCTAGTATCGTGGAGCGACCTCTATCCAAAGACATGGTATAATTGCGACATAACCATCTAACCCTACTTATATTTATCCATCGTATGGTAATGCTGAATGAACTATAGGTAATGAAGACAAACTACACTAGCAGTCTTGTTGACCAATATTGTACTAATCTAACACATTATATATAAGTCGAGTAGCATAAGGTGCACGTTGATCAGCCACACGTTGATTTATAACCATCATGATATGGTTTAACATAAAATGTATCCCTCAATCATAATAAGTTAATAGATCTCCCACTTCTACTAAGAGCGAATGTCAGTTGGACAGTTGTAGCAACTAGTATATCTGCACAAACCATATTCCTTTGTGCATCACTAATATAGTTTAAAATAGTGAAAGACATACATTTTACGTGTAGAATCGTAATAGCGTAGACGTCTTCAAGCGTCACATTCATCTCGCCAAACGAGAAATGAGAAATAATATATTTGCATGCCATCGATAAAGCTTCTGATCATGTGGATGTTTGTATGACAAGGGGACCGATTAGAGTACGCATATGTAAACCAAGTTCGGTTGGTTAAGTAAAGAACGCAAGGTGTCGGTGAAATGCTTCGCAAAGATATTGTATCAAAAAACAACTGTTTGATTTCTGGTCGTAGTTCGAATGGATTTGTGTGAGATAGAAATATGTTTGGTATGAACCCATTTTACATAGAAAATTTTGAAGTTTGTGGTTTTGAATTTCTAGCACCAACCACATGTTGAAATGCTTTGAGATTATTAAAGGATATACAACTTCCAAAACCTATGTTATTAGAAGGAAATCATGGTGTTGGGAAGACTAGTCTAATTTTTGCATTGGGAAAATTTTATGGACACAAGGTTGTACAGATTATTTTATTTGAACAGACTGATATAGTAGATTTTTTTCGATTAAACAGTGATAAGGATGGAAATCCTCGTCTAACAAAATTCTATTATATTTGGAAACTATGATCCTTGAGTCGTATTTAAAGAAGAATTAGAGAGAGGAGGAATGGGGTTTAGAAAAGAAGCAAGACCTCGAAGTTAAAAAAAAAGATGTTGAGAATAGGAAACTCATTTTTAACAAAGCTAAGACTTATGTTCCAGTGTATAAACAACAAGAAAGAGAGTTCATTCAGTTGAAAGATGAGGTTAAGTTAAAAGGAGGGTTCTATGGTGATCATGAAGCCAAGCTTCTAATTATTGTTTGTATCCATGGTATCAACGCCATGCATCACGAGGTGCGATCTATTAAGTAGCTCATGCGTTTGAGACATACCTTCATCGGGGTTTTCTTGAAAAGGTTAGCATGGAAATGCTAAACATGTTTCACCGTATCGAGCCTGGTGTAACCTATGGATACCCAAACTTGAAGAGTGTGAAAGAGTTGATCTACAAAAGAAGATTCAGGAAGGGGAAACATCAAAGGATTGTATTGACCGATAACTCAGTCGTTGAACAGGTTCACATCAAGTATGGGATGCGTGATGTGATACTTTACATATCTGTTAATTCACATGGTCAGAGTTGTATATGACTAAGATTTTAAAAATCGTACATATATGTAAAGCAACATTTACAAAATGAGTGACTGAGAATATAAAATCTGTGATGAGCCTTAAGGACGAGAATTGCGCTTTAGGCCACTACATTCACGTGCACCAAGATGATTTCATTATGAATGTAAAACTTCAACTCTTTGCAATGATCGCAAAGCAACCGGTGTTCCACCAGCTTAGATCAGCTGAACAACTTGGCTACACACCTACAATTGTGTAAAAGGAAAAATTCCCGCATTCGTAGTGTACAGTTTATTGTTCAATCAATGACAAAGGTTACTAAACATCACGGTAAGATTTTGATCCTAAAAGAAATCTGCAGTAGTTTTTTTATTTTATAGTATCTATATTTGATAAAGTCGACTTTGTGTTCAATAGATCATCAGGGTTTACGAAAGATCTTTTTCTTGCTTAGGGAACTGATTCAGACCAATAAAACAACAAAAGCTCCATTTATAAAATTTTTATTGAAACTTGTCAAAGACCTTTACCAATCATGAATGTGTTATACAATGCTAGTGCTTATCCAGTTCTTTGATGATAACGAATGTTGTGAATCTTGAGCTTTTTCTACCTTATTTTGTGAACAAGGTTTCTCATTTGCTTGAAACAATAATTTATAATGGTGACACATGCCATCTATTTTTTGTAAAGAGAGGAATTGATGCAGTCTTGCGGTTATTTCTTGCGGTTATTTACCTTGCCTCTCATGCTTGTTTCAGCCTTACTGAGTCAGAGTATTTGTGTCAGCTTTAAAAACTTCTCTCGATAGCCTTCTACTTATTTGGCTTGTATGGCTGGCCTTGTACAATTCTTGATCAAATTCAATATTTGTACCTCTTTGATTGAGGGTTATAAAACTTGTCTGGAAGTACGATTGAGTCCGGAAGTTTTGAGTAATAAATATTACAAAGGATGATGCCGACTATAGAAAAAGCTTAGAACTTTCAGAAAATAAGTTCATTCGTGCTAAGAGTGCAAATGGAGGTGATTATGAGATGTCAAAAGTTATACGACAATCTTCTTTGGACTTGAATTCATTATACCCAGATTGTTGGTTTGCTTGTGGTGCTGCTGCGTTGGAGGCTAGGGTCGTAAAGCAGCTCACGAAGGTAAATGGTGCTTTCAAAGATCTCTCAAACCAGCCATTTATCATGCAATTTTTCGAATTCAAATATAATAAGGCATTGAATTTCAATAGTGAAGGGGCATAGTTAGTAAAATCAGAATGTCTTAGTGGAGTTCTTTCAATGTTTTAACGTTTTGAATTCGAGGTCAAATTCTTCCTAACCGGAGAAGGATGATATAACTAAGAATGCAGACATATTGTTTTCTCTCAGTATCAGAATTGGTTCAAATAGGCACTCAAATCGAAGATTTCGATGAGCCCATCAATTTTTAAATATACGACTCTTTACAAAGTTTGATACCCAAATTCAATACGATAAAACCTACAAAAACCAATTTTAATATTTAGTCGTTATTTAAATATTTAACTGTTATTTTATTATTTAGAGATTAACAATTTATTTTATCTATTTTATTTTATCGTTATTTTTATTTTGTATGGTTATGATTGATAGACTACTATTTAAAGTCGCCTCAATCCTAATTTAAGGGGAAGTTTTTGTTTGTTAAAAAATTGAGTGTTTCTCTTACAACTTGTATAGTTCTTCTAAGCTTCTAACTTTAGATATTATATCACTATCAGTTTCCACCTATCTTTTATCTTTTTGTTCTTTGGCTATATTGTCCTTATCATTTGGTGTTAGGGTTTCCAGCCACTTGTCGTCATTTGGTAATTTTTTTTTAAGTTAACAATTTTTTATTGATTTGAAATGTTTTATAGAGATTTAAATATCTATGAGCCATTCAATCAACGTCCTGATGATGGGCTCTATAAATATGTTTTAAGTTCATTGATGGAAGAATGAGCTTCGTACAACAGATTAAGAGTCGATTGAGGAACCAAGGACCATAACCATTTTCAAGCATGTTAATGATTCAGCAATGAGAGGACCATAACCAAATTCAAGCATGTACATGAGTGAGATTATTTCGATTATAGATAGTGAGGCCATCAAATATAGCACAACGTTCCGCAGTATCTACTATAAGCAAAAATGACATCACCAAAGTTGTTTCTAATGAGTCCAATTCGACTAGACTTACCATTTGGAAGACATGACCCATCTGAATTTAACTTCAATCTAGATTCAGATGGGGGACACCAGTTATGAACTTTCGGCCTAGAAGAAGAGATAGAATTTAAAAAACAGCCAATAGAAGTAGTTATATGTTTATCACCAATCCAAATCCTACTCTTAAGGAGATTAGAGTAATCAAGCCTTAACATAATAAAATGACTTTATCTAATATATTTTTAAAGGTAAAAGATTTATTATTAAATTTTGATTTGTTTCAAAAGTGCCAAATAGTCCAACATGTTATGACTGGAATGATAGTTCTTATGTGAATTTGCTTATTGGTAGACCAAACCCAACAGGTCACTAGGTGTTGGATGGTCATATTTCTACCAATGATTAGGTTAAAGAGAACACCAAGGTGAGATCAAACATACCAAGCTATTTGACAGTCGACAAAAAGTGTGGTTAATTATTTCAATATTTGGGCAGAATTGACATTTAGAAGTTAAAACCTCTTTTTTGAAAGTTGGAGTTAATAAGAATCCAGCCTTTTAAAAAATTTCAAATTAGAGAGGAGTGTTTAGTTGGTGTTATATTTTTCCAGATTTTTCCAAAAAGATTGGAGTGATTGCCTTTTTGTCTAATCCTATTCCAAGTTAACTTGGTATTGAAGTTACACCTAAACTGTTAATTGTCCAAACAATTTGATCTTCCTGATTTTGGTGAATAGAAAGATTTTTTATTAATGCAACGTCAGAATGAGTAATGGAATAAGATAGATTAGTTGTATTATAATCACCATTATCCCAAAAATCAATCACATTTTCAATGGGGTACCAATATGTATTGGTTTCATTTTACAGAATAATTAATGGATTACTTTTAAACCAACTATCTGATGAGAATTCTATTTTTCCCACACATAAAGTCCAAAATATATAAGGTTCAAATGTTTCTTTTATAGATCACAATCGTTTCCAGGTTTTACAACCCTTGTTGTTAACAGCAAGGAGAGGGTGAGAATTCTTGCAATACACTAATTATATGTATCTAGCCCAAATTGTTTTATTCTCTCTTATTACATGTAATTCATATATATATCTAATGTTTAATCCTCATTCTGAGTAATGTTTTTTAATGGAATTTCATTTAGTACAAATGATAGATTTAGCATATTCCTTTGATCCCCAAAGGAATCTGTTAAATAATCTTTCACTCTACTAGAAACCGAGTCTGGAAGGCTAAAGCATTGGATGTGGTAAGTTGGAATATACATAATCACATATTGTATTAATATTAATCTGCCTCCGAATGACAGAGATATATTATCCCATGTATGTATTTTATTTTTAATCTTATTCGCTAAATCATCATATAAACTAGCTTTAGAGTTAATTTGAACAGAGTCTCCTAGATATTTCATTGGGAGAGAGTTGGATTTGAAAATAGTAGCTCTCTCAATATTTATAGTTCTGCTTTGGTTAAATTTGAAACAATTAAGCTTTATTTGTCCAGGTTTATAGACTGATAGAAATGGATTGGTAAAGGTTTAGAAATCTGTTTTTGTTTATGTTATTAGTTGAACCATTAGTGAATATTGATAAAGATATAAACTATTAAGGATTAAAATGTAATAATTAAAGTAATCTACGAACAATTGTTAAGATATATGACAAATTTCGGTCTAGTTGTAAAGATAGGGGTTAAAGTGTAATTAACCTATTTTTGTAACAACTTCAGTTATACTAAGTCTGTTTACCTATATATATATATAAAGGCAAAGGATAAATTAAATAACATGAGAGTTTCATTTTTAGTGAACTATCTTCTTGACTTAAATTTCTTTCTCTAAAATCAATTTCTTTCTTCATCTCTCTCTAAAATCAAAATTCATCCACACTAAATAGGTGACCAGTGTGGGAGTTGATTAATTGGTACCTTGATTTCTTGATAAAAAATCAGAAGTAATTGACTTTATTGTTTCGTTTTGATTGTTCTTGAGTGATTCTTTGAAACTGTTTTGGGTCAATAATGGAACCAAGGAATTAAAATGAACCTTTGGTTTGAAAGGGAGTTGAGACACTAAAATTTGATCTGCAAGGAGGTGAAGGTAAGGAAGATGAGTCAGTTTCAGTTTGACGGACTCAATCATCTATTAAAATGTGAATGAACCGTTACTGGATAAAATCACAGCTCTAAATAAGAAGTATGATAAAAAAGAGCAAGATATTATTTTAGCTAGGCTGAATATAAGGTGAGGTAGATGGATGATAAGAATGATGTTTACAACCAATCTGATCGATCTTGTCCAAGTCGTCAGGTTCGAAGTGAGCAGAGGAAAATATTTTGTGAATCTGATAAAAACGTCATACTTAACGGAAAGACAAGCAAAGCTATATTACGACTAGTAACGATGAGTTGAACTATTCAGGATTTGAGTATAAGAGGTACCAGGGGTCTTCAAAAAAAGAATAAGGTTGGCTTCGAAAATCACAAAATAATACAAAGCAAGAAAACAGGGTGTACCTCGTTGTTTGAGAGAAGCAGAATGGTGTAAACGGAATGTGTCGAATCAGTATACAGAGATAGATGATTGGAACTTGTATGATATCATAGGAACAGGAAATGATAACAAATATGTGCAAGGAGTTGAGTGGGGAAACTCTCCCTTAACAATTGAGACAAGGTCCACACTCTTCTGAAGCGGTTCGATATCTCTAAGGTCGAAAAGTTCGATGGGATGCAAGATCCTGATAATCACATCGAATAGTTTAAAAACTACATAATGAATTTGAAGACAGTGAAAGGCTGGTATGCAGAGCTTTCTCCCAAACATTTAAGGGTATAATTTTGAAATGGTACAACAAAATTCCAAAGCGATCAATTTCTAACTTCAGATAATTTTATACAGCCTTCCGACAACAATTTATAGGAAGTAAAGAGATGCGGGCAAATGGAGACACAATAATACAGTACAATCAAATCGTGGGAGAATTGTTTAAGGACTATACTAAACGTTTTGTGTTAACAAAAGCGGGTTTAGTTAATTGTGAAGAGTTGGTAACTATGACTTCATTTTGACAAGGTTTGTTACCAGAAGATTTAGCAAATGAAACAACAAAACGAAGAGCTTTGACTTTTGGAACTTTAATGGCTCAAGTCGAGGATCGAATTAAACTAGAATAGTCTACTAGCGTTTGAGGAGTAGTTGGACCCAGTCAAAAGAGTTCAGGGCAGGTGTCAAATAATCAGTGACACTGTTTGAACTCAGCCCAACCATCGCATCCGAGGAACAACAATAATTTTCCTCCTCGAACTGGAGGGTACCCAACTCAAGCTACATGGTATCAATTTCAAAGACCAAGGCCAAATCAATGGATAAGGCCAGAGTACTATATTGATTTAACTGAAAACATTGCTGCAATTTATGAAAAGGCAAAAGGATATATGAGTTTTAAAAAGTCTACTATGATAAATAGACCAAGGGTAGAGCATAATAAAAGGTTATCTAAATATCATAACGACATATGACATAATAATGCAGATTGTATAGCTTTGAAAAAGGAGGTACAAACTTTAATTGAAAAATGGAAAGTTGTTATCCTATTTTAAAGGGCGGAGCAGTGGATCAAAGACTCCTTTGGTATCCACTTCACATGTGACAAATCTAAATTCACACGCAAAAAATCTAATAATAATGGATTCTAAGATTGATGATCGATGTTGCGTTGGAATATTTGGATGCAGTTCCTGATCGATTGTTTTTCATGGCAGTAGATGAGCTAGTGAAACAAGGCTGAGTTCAAATGGTGTGTGAATAATTTGAGTCCATAGCAATCTTCGGAGGAGATACTATGACAGGCAACAATGACAGCTCTAGAAAGAGGCATATGGTGAGTTTAGCTACTCAAATAGAAGCAGGGATGTCCACTTATTTGTATGGTACGAAAGATGTTCCTTTTATTGTTTTTTAATGAGGATGATTTGAGATGCACTTTAGGTCCTCATGAAGATGCAGTAGTTATTTGAGAGGAAGTAGCCGGTATTGAAATTCGACGCGTTCTGATAGATACAGGAAGCTATGTGAATGTCCTTTTCAAGTCAAGCTATTATAGGATGCGTAATCCTCCTCTAATTTCTCAATGAGACTGTACTATAATTGGATTCACAGGTGTGACAACCCATGTGATTGGAGAATTTGAGGGTGAGGTGTGTTTGGGAAAGGGACTTTTTGAAAGAAGGTTCAAGTTTTATTCATGATGGTGGATTGTCCGATTAGTTATAATGCAATTTTTTAGAGATCTTGGCTTTCGATTATGTTGGCAGTTTGTATCCACAGTCCACCAAAGTTTGAAGTATGTCATCTGAGATCGCGTTGGAGTTGTCTAAAGTGATCAGAAGATAACTAGAGAATGTTATGCCACAACTCTTCGAATATGAGGTTCGAGGAGTGGTGATAAAATGATTGAATAAAAATCAGGGGGTTGACTTCGAAGGCAGAAGAGGGGTTGATGATCTGAGGGAAATTCCTGGGTTTTTAACAGGAAGTGAAAGCATAGAAGAGTATACTTTCCCTTGTCGAAAGGTACATCGAATAGGAACTTTACTGATCCCCGCTTTAAGTCAGTAGTTATTACAATTTTTGTTTTGGAATTTGAATGTTTTCGCTTGGAAAACAGTAGATGTGGTACGTATCCCAATCGAAGTGATTTGTCACATCTTAGCTAAGAGAAGATATGATTTTCTTTTGACAAATTAGAGGGTATTGTGACTGAGGTGGATTGTCTGTCAAAGGTCAGACATATAAGGGAGGGACAATATCCTTCATATACAACAAACCCAATGGTTATTAATAAGAATAATAGGAAATGAAGAATGTGTGTTGACTTTATAGATTTGAATCGAGCTTGCCCTAAAGATCCTTTTCTTGTTCCTTGAATAGATCGGTGGATTGATTCCAACTTCAGGGAATAAAATTTTGTCTTTTATGGATGCTTTTACAGGGTAAACCAGATTCTGATGGATCCAAATGATCAATAGAATACCACGCTCATCACTAACCGCGTCTTGTATTGGAGAAACGTATCCAAGGTTCATGAACAAAGCCTTTGCTTTTTAGATTGGAAGAAATATGGACGCGTATATTGATGACATGTTGGTCAAGAGTTTAGCTGATGATACACACTTGGAGGGTTTAAAGTACAATTAGAGTTCTATCAAGAAAATGCTTAGGGTATATTATTAGTAAAAAAACATAGAAGATCCAGAGCAGCTAAAGGCTTTGATATCAATGACATCACCTCGAACTATCACAGAAGTACAGATCTTGACAAGAAGGTTAGCTGTTATTAATAGATTCATTTCCAGGTTTTCTAACAAATGTTTTCCTTTTTTCGAAGTATGACGAAGGCCAAAGGAGCATTTTCAAGCATTGAGAAGATATTGTCATCGCCATAGATATTGTATAAGCCTTGAATTAGAGAGCAACTCTTTTTATACATTTCAGTGTCGGATTTTGCCGTGAGTGTTGTGTTGATAAGTGAAGATTCAGGAATTTCGAAGCCAATCTATTATGTCAGTAAACGTTTGTTGGCAATAGTCCATTGAGTGGAACAAAAGCCAAGGATGTTATTAAGTTCATTGTAAATAATATTTGTTGCCACTTTGGAGTTTGTCGAAAAATCACCACAAATAATGGTCCTCAATTCAACAACAGAGAAATGGCTTCTTTTTGTTCTTCAAGGGTATTACACAGTGTTTCTCAACACCTTTTCATCCCCAAGGAAATAAACAGGTGGAGGTCACAAATAGATCATTTTTTGGAAATCCTGAAGAAGAATCTGACATGGGCTACAGGAGAATGGCCTAAGTATTTGCAAGAGTTATTATGTGCTTATCGAACAACTCTTAGAGAGGCTACTCAAAAGAATCGTTTTTCCTTGGTATATGGCATGGATGCTATCAGTCCTGAAGAATCTACATTACCTTCTTATAAAGTACTTCAATATTTCGAGGACCTAAACTAGGAAGCAAAAAGAGTGGATTTAGACCTGATCGAGGAAAAAGAAGTTAGAGAACATTTGAATATGACTCATTCTCAAACTTTGATAAGGAGTCGATATAATTTGAAGGTGAAAAGAAGGGTTTCCAAGGTTGGTGATAAAGTCTTAAATAACGTATTCATTCATACAAAGGACAAGCGTCTCGGAAAAATGGCCCCGAATTGGGAAGGACCTTATATGGTTGTGGAAAGAATAAAACTGAGTTCTTATCGACTTTCTGATGTGCATGGGAGGATGCTTCAACATCCTTGGCATATACAACATCTGAAATTGTATTGGAAATAATTTTGTTTTTCGAAATTTTTTGTTTAAATAATCGACACACTCTTTCCTAACATCTTGGCTCATTGGGGTTTTAATGATGTGTCATGTACATATTCGAAGTTATCAATAAAAATATATTTGACAAATGGTTGTTTAAGTATAAGTATTTCAATTATTTTGGTAACTAGTCAAAGAGTGATCATCTTTAAGGTTGACAAAGAGTACATATTCTAAAGTGTTATAAACACTTTTCGAAGAAACAACCATATTCAAGTGGTGTGTTCTCTAAATGCTCTATAATTTTCGAAGTGCTTCGTTATCGAAACGCACTATAATTTTTGAAGTGCTACGTTCTCTAAACGCACTATAATTTTCAAAGTGCTATGTTCTCTAAAATCACTATATTGTTCGAAGTATCACGTTTTACAATGCATTATTTGAATTTACGGTGTCAATATCCTTTAACACACCAATGAAGTTCGAGGTCCTAGTATCTTCATTGAAAAATTATAAGTTTAATTTTGATGCGAACATGACTTATTTTTATAAAATTATAAGTTTGAAAGAAATATAAATATAGGAAAAACAAAGGATTGTTGCATTACATTAATTCAATGAAACACAAAACAAGTTTATGAATGCTAAGTAAAAAAATAATTCACCAAAAGCAAGTCATCTTCTAACAATTAAATGATACGTACAAACAAAAAAGAATAAAGAAAAATTATTTATCCTCGGAGTTTCCTGTAGACAACTCCCCTTGTTTAGAAACACTTTCCTCTGACTGCGCTTCTTCGGAAGAATCACTAGGTACAAGATCAAAAGCCTCACTAAGGTGATTCTCAATGTGATCAATTCCCATAAGTTTGACAGGTTAGCCTTGGGAAATTTGGCATCAATTTCACAAAGTTGATTGATAGTTTTCTGCTCCTTGACGTTCTTAATGGCATGCAACATGTCCTTTCTACATTATTCCTCACCAACCTTCACATTAATATATTTCTCCTCCTCAAATTGAGCCTTAGTAGCATCCATGTTTTGTGACAATGTCTTATCATCCTAATTCTTGTTTAGAGATTCTTGAAGAGTGGAGTATGTTTGTTTCTCCTCAGATAATTCTTGCGTATGCTTGGATTTAAGCTCTTCTATCTCATTTTTGTGAGAAGTGTTGAGCTCTTCTATCTCGTTCGTATGTACAAATCTGATGTGATTTTGTGGTGAATGATGCCTATGAGGAATTCTGATCTTGCAGCTTGAAATCCATGAAATTGGTCCTCCACAGTTTTGCCAAAGATTTCCCTCATCTTCTTTGAAGGAAGGTGGATGTCTGATCTGTTTCAAACTGGAAGATGCACCTTACCATCAGGTGCCACTAATCTCTTCATAGCTAATGATGGATATGGAGGGTCCATCAGATTTTTGAGCAAGTTGACACCAAGTGTGATTCGCTACAAGTGGCTATTGTTAAAGTTAATCGGCATAAAAATTGAGTGAAACCCATTGCGCCACTCTTTTTCTACCCAAGTTGCCAACTTGGCGAAAATATCCTTAGCATCCTTTTGACAAATTTTATATCGCCTCGGAATTTCTGGATACAGTACAAAAATAAGCAAAAAAGGTAGAATACTTAAGACCACAGTAGAAAAGGGAAGAACATATTTTTACTCCTCCAGACGAGGTTAAGTCGTGATGCGTTCTCCTCGGATATCTCTTTTCCGTTTTTCCATGCCCCAGAAATGAAGACAAATTTTGTTTCCAAAACTTGTCAGACTCGAGCAAGTCATCAATTATCTTGAGGTCGTCATTAAGAGTGAGGTAGTAGAAAGGTAGAATATGTCGCTTCGAAAGTTTGGTCAAAACAATGAAGTCTCGAATAGAAAAAGGAATTTGAGCAAGTCTGGAGGCCATGATTACTGATAAGAGGGTGAAACATTGGTTGGATGTGGCCTGTATAGGGTAGAGGTCTAGGAGCTCGAAGTACTCAACTATCATTAGATTTAACAGAGACCGAAGACCCCATTTGATAATTTGAGGATATACTACTAACTCATCATTTTAGCAGTCTAGTTGCGTCTCTCCATATTTTGGACTGCAACGCACGATATTATCTGAGATTCAACATTGATTTTTTTCAAAAGGAAGCTTGGTACTCTGGATAGTAGATGTATGGCATATTTTTTAGTGCTAGTATGTATTTTGGGAGGAGTGGCTTCAAATTTTCACTTACTGAAGTAGCAAGCTCTTCGGATAGTTCAATATGAGATTTAGTTTGTCCTCCTTTTTTATTTGTTGCTCTTGTTTTCTCGGATGCATTATCCTCCACATCAGCTTTAGTATATTTTGAAGTGTCATCTTCAGTACCAGCTTCAACATTCAATTGAGTAACATCAAAATCAATTTCTTCCTCGGAAGCTTCAACTCTAAGTTGAGGTGTGTTGGAAGTCAAGGTTGGATCCCTTTGTTCTTCATTTGAGGTATTTTGCTTAGAATTTTTAGTTATTGCAGCAACTTCCCTCGAGGGAGGAGAAGACGGTGAATTTTTGTTGGCATCGTCTCATATAACTATAAAGGTTTTTTCTTATTGGAAGGCTTTGAGGGAGGTGAGTTTTTGGATGGAATTTAGGGGTTTCCTTGCGTAGTTGTCGAGTAAATTCAGAGTTGAGGGGAGACATAGTTTATTCTCTCTTCTTAAAGAAGATGTGGCCTGAGTTATTTTTCGGTGACTTCGAAGAATGGGTGTTGCTGAAGAAACTCGAGGAGGTGACTTAGCTGGTGATGGTAACATTCGAGGCAACTTTGGTGTTTGGGTTTTTTATGATTGTCTTTCTTTTGGGACAAATGAACTTGAACACGCATGAGGAGTTCGATTTGGATTGAAATTACCGTAATATATCGTTTCGGTAGAGAATCGAGAAGCCTTGCTTATTAATCCAGTCGTTCTATATTCTTCACTCCTTTCACTACTGCAGAAGTAGTCGTAAGCTCCAAAATAGGGTTTCTATTTATCAATAGAGTTTGATGTTCTAGGTTTTTTGGGTCTTGAGTTTTTGGTTTTTGGATGCTTTCTCATATATTGAATTGAAGGTTAGGTGGTGAATTTAAGTTTTCCGGTGAAAGTAGCTTAGAAATTGAAGATTCAGATGAAGGTAGCCAATAAATTTTCGGTGCAAGTATATTTTCTCTCTCTAGAAATATGTTCGTGAAGCAAGTTATCGCACACCGAAGTATTTATAGAAGGAAAGAAAGGAGAGATAAGTTGATAAACTCCTCCTAGAATCGGCACTCTGAAATGGGATAGGGATAACTTTGCAACCAGGAACCCAAAAGGATTCAAAGATCAAAGGATGTGGATCAATAGGTCACACAAAGGTTGTGGAAAGGCCTTTGATATTCCAACTGATCTTCCTTTGGATATGACGCACCAAATGAATAATAGGTTTTCTTGTTCATATTACACACCAACAAGAGAAGAGTAAAACTTAAGAAGTTTTTTTTTCAGAATCAAAGATAGTCTAACCATTAGAATTCCGAGTACATAGTTTTTATAGGAGAAAGAACTAGCCTTGAATACAATTAAGGTTGTTCTTGGAAACATACTGCATGCCTCTAAAACAATTAAGGCTTTTCTTGGAAACAAAATGCTTTAATATTGAAAATACAAAGTATTAATGATATAAGCTGGAAATCAGACCCTTCCCTCCTCCAAAGACGTGGCTTTTGGTGTAGATGGGCCTTGGGCTTTTATTTCAACAAATGGGCAATGGGTGAAGTGAAACAATTGCCTCATTAAAAACCTTGTCAAGAAAACCCATTGGGACAAAACTTGAACAAGGGAAAAAGAGTACAATCGAGACACTTTCTCATTTGTTGAAATCAATTAGCTTGAATTAAGACCAAAGTGGTTTGACAAGCTTTTCCACCATACTTGTTGTTTTGATCACGTGGATTCTCTAGTTGATTAAGAAATCCTCCAACAGCTTTGTTAAATTGTTTTCCTCTTGATCGAGTTGTTGGTCAAGCCGGTAAAATAAGAATATCTTCAACTTCAAGCTCATCTTCTTTTTCAAGTTGTTCATCTGGTTCTTGCACATTTCCATGTTCTAAGCTCCTTGTGTCATCTAGGATCACATCATCCTCTCCCACTTGAAAAGGATTTGACCTCAAATCCATTTCATCTGCGATAAAAGGAACCAAATCAGAAACATTAAAGGTAGGACTCACTTTAAACTTACCTCCTAGGTCAAGTTGATACGCATTATTGTTGATCTTTTTTGTTATTTCAAATGGTCCATTAATTCTAGGCATCAATTTTGACTTCATCTCTTCTGGAAATCTTTCTTTTCTTAAGTGCACCCATACTTGATCTCCAACCTCAAAAACTTTCTCACGTCTTCCCTTGTTTCCTAGTTTGACATATTGCTCGGTTTTCTTTTCTATGTTTTTCCTTGCATCATCATGGATCTGTTTTACAAGTTCAGCTTTCTTTTTCCCATCTATGCTAGTTCTTTCACTCAAAGGCAAAGGAATTATATCCAAAGGAGATATTGGGTTAAATCCATAAATTTTTTGAAAAGGAGAGTACTTAAAAGCAGAATGCATAGAATGATTGTATGCAAATTCAACATGTGGCAAATATTCTTCCCAAGTTTTCAAGTTCTTTTTAATTAATGCACGTAAAAGAGTGGACAAAGTCCTATTTACTACTTCTGTTTGTCCATCAGTTTGTGGGTGACAGGTAGTATAAAATAAAAGCTTAGTCCCTAACTTAGACCACAAAGTTTTCCAAAAGTAACTTAGAAACTTAGTGTCCCTATCTGAAACTATCGTCCTAGGCATGCCATGCAAACGAACTATCTCTTTAAAGAACAGATTAGCAATGTGCAACGCATCATCAGTTTTGTGACAAGCAACAAAGTGTGCCATTTTAGAGAATCGATCAACAACCACAAAAATGGAATCCTTACAAGTTCTAGTCCTAGGCAATCCAACTACAAAGTCCATAGATATATCATTCCAAGGATGCGTAGGAATAGGTAAAGGAGTATACAAGTCGTGGGATTGAACCTTAGATTTGGCTTGTTTGCAAGTAGCACATCTGTCACAAATTCTTTCAACATCCCTCCTCAAATGTGGCCAATGGAAGTGATCCAGCATTACGTTGAGAGTTTTAGCTATTCCAAAATGTCCCATTAAGCCTCCTCCATGGGCTTCTCTAACAGGTAAATCTCTCATGGAACAATTAGGCACATATAAACGTTTATCAAAGAATAAGAATCCTTCATGCCTATAGAACCGCCCTGAAGCAAACTTTTCACATGCTTGATACATCTTTCCAAAATCAGAATCATTTTCATATAAACTCTTAAGATGATCAAATCCTAAAATCTTAGCTTCAAGAGTAGTGATTAAGGCATACCTTCGGGACAATGCATCAGCAACAATATTTTCTTTACCTTGTTTGTATTTGATGACATATGGAAATGTCTCAATAAATTCTATCCACCTTGCATGTCTTTTGTTAAGTTTTTGCTGACCTTTTAGGTGTTTGAGAGATTCATGGTCAGTGTGTATGACAAACTCCTTTGGCCACAAGTAATGCTTCCATGTTTGCAAAGCTCGAACTAAGGCATACAACTCATTGTCATAAATAAGATAGTTTTGAGTAGCTTCTCCAAGCTTTTCACTGAAATAAGCTATGGGATTTTTATCCTGCATCAAAACAGCTCCAATCCCAATTCCAGAAGCATCACATTCAATCTCAAAAGTTTTAAGAAAATTAGGTAATGTCAAGACAGGAACATGAGTAAGCTTCTCTTTTAAGGATTGAAATGCTTCTTCTTGAGCTTGTTCCCACTTGAAACCAATGTCCTTCTTTATTATTTTAGTGAGTGGTGCAGCTAAGGTTCTGAAATCTTTGACAAAACGCCTATAAAATCCTGCAAGGTCGTTGAAGCTTCTCACTTCTCCAACTGTTTTTGGACTTGGCCATTCGCGGATTGCCTTAACCTTTTCCTCATCCACCTTAATACCATCTGCACTTATAACAAAACCTAAAAAGACAAGATTATCGGTACAAAAAGTGCATTTCTTAAGTTTAGCATAGAGATTTTCCTTCCTAAGTACACTTAAAATCAATTTCAGATGGTGAACATGTTCTTCTAAGCACTTGTTGTAAATTAAGATGTCATCGAAATATACTACAACAAAAACTCCTATATAAGCCCTTAGAACATGATTCATTAACCGCATGAATGTACTAGTTGCATTAGTCAGCCCAAATGGCATTACTAACCATTCATATAGTCCATGCTTAGTTTTAAATGCAGTTTTCCACTCATCCCCTTCTTTCATCCTAATTTGGTGATAACCACTTTTAAGATCAATCTTAGAAAAAATGCTAGAACCATGCAATTCATCTAACATATCATCTAATCTAGGTATAGGATGGCGATACTTTACTATTATGCTGTTGATGGCTCTGCAATCAACACACATTCTCCAGCTTCCATCTTTCTTGGGCACAAGTAGCACTGGTACCGCACAAGGACTCATGCTTTCACGGATATGTCCTTTTTCCATCAGTTCACTGATTTGGCTTTGCAATGCTTTTGTCTCCACTGGATTAGTTCTATAAGAAGGTCTGTTATGAAGGGAGGCTCCAAGTAGAAAATCTATTTGGTGTTCGATGTCTCTAATTGGTGGAAGCCCCTTTGGATTGTCTTCAGGGAATACATCTTCAAATTCCTGCAAGAGAGAAGTCATCTCACTCGGCAACACCGGTGTCAAGTTAGTTAAACTTATAAGAGTTTCCTTAAACACAAAAAGTAACATAGGTTGTTTAGAGAATAATGCTTTCTTAACCTCGCCAGATTTTGCATAGAAATTCCAATGTTTAGTTACCCGACTTTCCTTGTTCTGCATATGCTTTTAATCTTGGTAAACTTCTCGTGGAGTCATGGGAACTAGAGTGGTTTTCCTTCCTTGAAACTCAAATGTATGGCGATTAGTGAATCCATCATGGATAACCTTTCGATCAAATTGCCATGGCCTTCCTAACAGTATGTGACTAGCCTCCATTAGTAGAAAATCACATAAAACTTCATATTCGTACTTACCAATGGCTAAGGGAACTTCTACTTTGTGGCTAACTTTCATTTCTCCATTGTCGTTAAGCCATTGAAGCTTGTAAGGTGTTGGATGCTCTTTCATTTTTAAACCAAGCTTCTTTACCATAGATTCACTTGCCACATTGGTACAACTTCCTCCATCGATAATAAGGCTACAAACTTTCCCTTGAACAAGACACCTAGTGTGAAACAGATTCTCCCTTTGCTCTTGTTTTTCTTCTTTTGTTTGAACGCTTAAAGACCTTATGGCTACCAATAAATCTCCTTTAGCAGGTCGCCCTAAGTGTTCTTCGGAAGAATCAGAGACAATTTCTTCTTCCTCTGAAATTATTTCTCCATTATCTAGAATTGTCATAATCTTCTTATTAGAACACTCATTAGCATAATGTCTCATCCCTTTGCACTTGAAACACTTAACATCACGAGTTCTAATTGCAACCTCTTTAGGTTTGCCCTTGTTATCAATAGACAATGGTGTTCCAGATTTTTGGTTCACCTCTACATAGCTTCCTTTCTGATAATTGGTCTTCTCATCTTTTAAATAACTTGGCTTAATTGTTACTGCCCCTGAACCGTAACTTGATCTTGAAGAGTTCTTTCTTTTAACTTGTTGTTCAAATAGCAAAGCTTTGTGTAGCATCTCTTCTAGTTCAACATAATACTGAGTTTCCAACAGATCGGCTTCCTTGTGTTAATCTCCTCAGCCTTAGATGTAGCTCACGGTGGTAATGACTAGGAACAAACCTCTTCCGCATAATGGCTTTCATTTCTGCCCATGATTCCATAGGATGTTCCCCATTACGCCTTCTTGAGGTAACTAGTTGATCCCACCAACTAAGAGCATAATCATAAAATTCAGTAACAACAATTCTTACTCGATTGGTCTCCGTGTAGTGTTGAACGTTGAAAACGTGTTCAATCTTCTTTTCCCATTCCAAATAGGCATCTGGATCGTTTTTTCCATGGAATGGTGGAATCTTAATCTTGAGACCTCCAAGATTGTCACGCATACGTTCGTTGCCCTCTCGTCTATGGTGCCTTCTATGGTTGTTTCGAGACGAATTGCTCATGCGTTCATAATATTCATCAGCGACTTCATTTCTGAATTGTTCATGTAGTTCATGGTTTCTTATTGGATTGGTTTGTTGTGAACGGTTCCGCTCGTGGTCAGTGTTTGATTGAAGCTCTTCGCGAAAGGCATCTATCTCGGTGTCTATCAACTTTGTCATAGCTTCAATTAGAAGCTTGTTGTTATTGGAATTACTGTTTTTTGCATCATTTGAATTAGACATCATTTTCCAACTTTCAGAATGTTGCTCTGATACCACTTGATAAACTCCTCCTAGAATCAGGACTCTAAAATGGGATAGGGATAACTTTGCAACCATGAACCCAAAAGGATTCAAGGATCAAAGGATGTGGATCGATAGGTCACACAAAGATTGCGGAAAGGCCTTTGATATTCCAACTGATCTTCCTTTGGATATGACGAACAAAATGAAGAACAGGTTTTCTTGTGGATATTACACACCAACAAGAGAAGAGTAAAACTTAAGAAGTTTTTTTTTCAGAATCAAAGATAGTCTAACCATTAGAATTCTGAGTACATAGTTTTTATAGGAGAAAGAACTAGCCTTGAACACAATTAAGGCTGTTCTTGGAAACATAATGCATGCCTCTAAAACAATTAAGGCTTTTCTTGGAAACAAAATGCTTTAATATTGAAAATACAAAGTATTAATGATATAAGCTGGAAATCAGACCCTTCCCTCCTCCAAGGACGTGGCTTTTGGTGTAGATGGGCCTTGGGCTTTTATTTCAACAAATGGGCAATGGTGAAGGGAAACAATTGCGTCATTAAAAACCTTGTCAAG
This sequence comes from Limnanthes douglasii subsp. nivea, assembly GCA_036936605.1. Classification (NCBI taxonomy): domain Eukaryota; kingdom Viridiplantae; phylum Streptophyta; class Magnoliopsida; order Brassicales; family Limnanthaceae; genus Limnanthes; species Limnanthes douglasii. Next base: position 183,168,620 of record JAUPFV010000001.1, read on the forward strand.
AAAACCCATTGGGACAAAACTTGAACAAGGGAAAAATAGTACAATCGAGACACTTTCTCATTTGTTGAAATCAATTAGCTTGAATCAAGACCAAAGTGGCTTGACAAGCTTTTCCACCATACTTGTTGTTTTGATCACGTGGATTCTCTAGTTGATTAAGCAATCCTCCAACAGCTTTGTTAAATTGTTTTGCTCTTGATCGAGTTGTTGGTCCAGTCGGTAAAATAAGAATATCTTCAACTTCAAGCTCATCTTCTTTTTCAAGTTGTTCATATGGTTCTTGCACATTTCCATGTTCTAAGCTCCTTGTGTCATCTAGGATCACATCATAAGTTAGAGAAATAGAAGAGGTGGAAGAAGCTATTGGTCAGAATGCCGAACGGTTACCTAAAGAGGAAAGCTTGACACCTGCCATATGGTAGGCTTAGTAGCACACCTAATACTTGGTGAATCATCATGTTTTTTTTTCTGTTGCATCAAACGTTTATGACCGTTGTTGATGGGGATTTTATATAATTCGTAGAGTATAATCGAATAATAAAGAGAAGTAGAGAGAAGTAATTTTTAAAGAGAGAAAGTCAAAAAGTGAAAGTAGATCAATCTCAAAGTCAGAATCCTTTCTTAGTTCAGCTATGGCCATTATATATAGGCACAAAGACTTAGGCAGAACATAATTTGTTACATAAAATGTCTAATTGCACATTAGTCCCTCACCTATTCATAAAGCTCTAAATCACCCACATAACTATAGAATTTATCATACAAGGTTTTATTTACTTACATTTTGATCCCCAAAGTTCTATTTGCTTATCAGTGGCCCCTTAGTTCTTATGAAATACAATGAATGAGAAGTAATTACCTTTGAAAAGCCTTACAAGTATAGGAAAATACCTTTGTCCTGGATTCGAGTTGCTTCAATCTTACTGTTCCCATATTTCTGACTCAATGCGTCGAATGTGTTCATATGGAGTTGTTTCCTTCCAACGGTCACAATTGTTCTAAGTAGAGATCAAATAGGTGATGGTGCCCTAAGCACTAGGTATGGCACTAAGCCTATCATATGACAGGTGTCAAATTATTCTCTATGAAACCGTTTAAAATTCTGTCCAATCGCCTATCATATGGCAGGTGTCAACCCATAAATTCATCTTCCCGAAATAAACTAAAATCTCGCTTCTGATCATACGACCGCTTCTCCATAAGCGAAAGGGAAGATGAATATAGAGCAACTAGACTGATAAGCAACCCTCATCGTGGTTTGTCCACATAGATAATATACTACGATAACTCTGATCCTAACAACATTCTCTTACCTTTTCAATTTTTTCTCTTCCAGAAGAAATTCATTCATCCAAAACGCAGACATCAAAGACACCTCGAATTTCACCCCCTTTGAATAGACCATCGCCCCGAATTCCTTCTGCAAACCCGAATCCTCAAATCAATCGTAAGGTAACCCAAACTAAATCCTCTTCAGGGAGATGAGTTAGAAACTCCTTCTCTGGTTAATTCTGACCCCTCGTCTACTACGCAAGGAAACCTTTTTTGTTCACACAAAAACTCAGCTTCCTTAAACCCTAAAAAGAAAAACCATCATAGCCATAGATGACAATGCTGATTTTGCCTGGAATCCATCAAAATCTTCTCCACCCATGAGGGAAATTGTTAAGACAGCAATAGAGTCTTAACAAAATCCCTCAAGTAACCTACCTCGAATCATGGATGAGGCATCCAAGGAGGAAGTGGATTCTGAAGCCACACAATCAAATATCGAGGCTGATATAGAAGAAGATGCTTCGAAAGAAGCAGACAGTGAAACAGTGAAAGGTGTTTCGAAGGCAAAACCTCCCAGGATAAGAAAAAAGAGATCTCGTGTGAAGCTTTCTTTTGAGCTGGCCGCATCAGTCAGCGAAACCCTAAATCCTCTTGATGCAAAATATATCTTGGCTTTAAAGAATTTTTCTTACATGTATTACCAAGAGAGCCAACCAGATGAGCTCAAAACACAATGGGAAATGGGGGACAACATTACACTTCGTCTACCCAAAGAAGAAGAAACCTCTTTGGACTGCAAAAAGGGAGAACCACCGGTCAACCCAAAGATCATCAATGGGGTCTTTGATTTCTACTAGACCCAATGATAGTAGAATACTTCAAGGCTCTAGATATATGCCCAACTAAGGTGACACCCAATCAGTGGTTCACTTTGCTATTTGTGATTATGGCTTCTCGATTGACCTAAATTCCATTCTGCATCGACGACTTCATCTCCCTAACCAAATTGTCAAAGGGACTAGTACTTCTATTTTATTATCTAACATTGGATGATGAATTAAAGATCATCAATGATTCATTGGAGGCAGAAAAGTTTTGTACGCAAACATTTGTCTTCGTCTCAGGAGCTTGGGAAACTGGTAAAGAGATTTTTAAAGCCAACCCATCGAGTTGAAGCTCGTCTGGAGGAGTAACAGTAAGTATTTTTATTTTATTATATAAATTGTATCTTCAATTACTATTCTACTTATTTCTCATCAACTTTTGTGTTGTGTCCATAAATTTCGATGCGTTCAAACTTCGTCGAAAAGATGCCAAAGACATTTTTATTAAGCTTGCAGCCTGGGCTGAAAAAGAATGGGGCAACACATTTCACACATTATTTCAACCTATCAACTTTCTCAACAGCCTCTTGTGGCGAATCAACATGGGAGCTGCTCTCCCCGAGAATCTAATAGAGCCACAAAATCCTCTGTAACTTTTCAAAAGGCTTGTGGCCCCTGACTGTATAGTCTTTCTGCATATTTGAAACAAATCGGATAGCCACATTCCCTTGAAGAAGAATGGAATAAGAATAAAAGGGCAGCTTGCACATCTGGTGCTAGCCCTTCAAAGCTCTGATGCCACCAAAGTCGAGGAGAAAATTAACAGAAAAGAACCTCCCCACTATCGAGGAAGGTCAGTGAGAATGAAGTTCGAACCTCAATAGTGTGAGCTTAAAAATAGGGGCGCCTTTTTCTGGCAGCCACTTCTAAAGCCAGATCCATTTTTCTGAGCTTCAAGTACCTTTTTTATGTTGCTACCAGACTCTTACTAACATAATACACCGGCTTCAAAATTCCCGAATCTTGAGTTATCAACACAACACTTCCCGCAAAAACAGATACCACAATATACAAAGAAAGTCGTTCTCAACTTGGAGGCTTGGATAGTATGTCTGGTGATGACAATAAGTCGTTAATGCTTGAAGACGGTGCTTCACATTCTGAAGTCCACTCGAATTCTTTTGGTCTTCGTAACACTTGAAAGAAAGGGAAACATTTATCAGGAAATCTAGAAATGAATTAGTTAAGAGCAACTAACCTTCTTGTTAAAACTTGCACTTCTTTGATAGTTCAACGGGATATCCTTGATGCCAAAGCTTTTAGTTATTCTGGGTCAGCTTCTATTCCCTTTTCACTCCTAACAAAACCCAAAAACTTTCCTGATCGAACTCAAAAGGTACACTTCTCATGATTGAACTTTTGCCTAATTGCCCTTAAATTCAAAAAAAATCTCCTACAATCTTCCAAGTGTGCATCATCTATTAAGCTCTTAACCACTATGTCATCAATATACACCTCCATATTTCTTCTGATCTGAGAAGCGAAGGCTTCATTCTTTAATCTCTGATATGTTGCTCCAACATTCTTTAACTCAAAGGGTATCACCTTATAATAATGCAAGCCTCGATCCGTGATGAAGGTGGTACTCTTTTGATCCTTTTGATCCATTTGAATTTGATTATACCTTGGAAATGCATCCATACAGGTTAAAATTTTATTTCCCAAAGTGGAATTAATTAATTAATCTATTCAAGAAGCATGGAATGGATCTTTAGAACAAGCTCGATTAAGATCTGTGAAAAGGGATAGCTTCGGTAATGGACATGAGTGGAGCTGCAGGTGTGTGAATAGAGTTGGCAAACCGTTGACAAGTATCACAACCTAGAACTAAACTCTTAGCATCGTTCATCATCGAAGGCCAATAATACCCTACCAGCAAAACTCAATGCGTCAATGCTTGGAATCTACAATGTGTTGAACCCTCTTCATTAGGTAACTATGATATAATTTCCTGTGATTCATGTTTGCTCAAGCCGCAATAATGGCCTACTCAACCCTTTTTGTATAACACCCCATTTAACACCATATAGCCACATGCTTTAACTTTCAGTTTCTTAGCTAGTTGCATATCTTGAGGCAACGTTCTTTTTAACAAGAAATTAAGAATATCAGTTCTCCAATCGCTTCGAGTCACATCTGCAGTGATAAATTTTTTTTTGCAAATTTTCACTTCTCTGAGCAGGTTAAAATCGAAGGACTCTCATGTAATAAAATCCAAGGGTATTCATTTGTGTAAGCCATGGTTGCCAAAGAATCAACAACGATATTCTTCGTGGTGGTATTCTTTTGATCTTTTGGATCCATTTGAATTTGATTATAACTTGCAAATGCATCCATAAAGGTTAAAATTTTATTTTCCGAAGTGTAATCAATCAATTGATCGATTCGAGGAACGGGGAATGGATCTTTAGGACACGCTCGATTAAGATCTGTGAAGTCAAAAACATCCCAATGGTGAAATAACAACTGTAACAGCTACTGACGTAATACTGGGGTCATTACGGTTCCTATTCGAAGTATTTTTCAATAAAAAAAAGCATATTCCTCTATATTTTCAATTAATGTTTTAAGAACTCTGGGTTTCCCTCGGATCATCAACCCCTTCCTCGAGATCTGATGTCAACCCCACTAATTGTTATTCAGTTATTCTATCACCATCGTTTGACCCTCAAATTCGAGTAGCTGTGGCATAGGACTCTCTAGCAACCTTCTGATCAATTCAGACGACCCCCACGCAATTTCCGATGACATACTTAATGCATTAGTGGACTGTTGACACAAGTCCATACATCATCGACAACCAAGATCTTCAAAAAATGGCATTATAACTTGTTGGAAAATCCACCACCATGAACATCACCTGAAACTTCTTTTTGAAGGATCCCTTTCGCAAACTCACCTCTGCCTCGAATTCCCCAATTACTTGTGTCGTTACGTCTGTAAAACCAATTATTGTATGCACTGATTGGGAAATCTGAAGAGGATTATGCATTCTATCATAAGTTTACTTAAAAAGATTATTTACAGAGCTTTATGTATCTATCTGTACACGTCGAATTCGACTCTAGCTGTCATTTTCATCGAAAACATTTTCATGAGGACCTGTAGTGCCTCTCAGATCATCTTCATCGAAAAGAATAAAGGGAACATCTCTCTTACCATACAAATGAGTAAAATCCCTCCTTCAATCTGAGTAGCTTAGCTTACTACATGTTTTTTTCTAGAACTATCGGTATTTCCACTCATTGTGTCTCCTCCGAAAATTTCCACGGACTCAAAATACTCACATAGACTTCGAACTCGGCCTTGTTTCACTAGCTCATCTATTGCCATTAAAATCAACCGACTTGGGTTTGCATCTAAATATTCTGATGCAACATCGAAATTATCAATCTTTGAATCCAGAACCATTAAATTTTCTGCATGTATATTTGGATTTGCTGCTAGTGAAGTTGATGCAGCAGGAACCTTTGACGCATTGCTTTGTACTTTTACTTAGGCAAACAACTTTTCATTCTCAATTAATGTAAGTACCTCCTTTTTAAAGAAATACAGTATGGAGTATCATGTCTGATGTCATTATGATACTTACAAAACCTATTATTTCGCTCTTCCATTGGCCTATTTATTAGGGTAGGCTTCTTGAAATTCGCATACCTCTTTGCCCTTTCATAGATTATATGAACATTTTCAGTTACATCGGTATACTAATCAGGCCTTATCCACTGATAGGGCCTCTGTCTATGAAAATGGTACAGTGTTTCTTGATTTGAATATCCCCCAGTTCGAGGAGGTAAGTTGTTGTTGTTCCTCGGACTTGTTGGTTGGGATGAATTCGAAGATTGCCCTTGATTGTTTGGCACATGTCCTTGAGCTCTTTTGACTAGTTTCGAGCACTCCTCGAACTTTAGTCGATTCTTCAACCTTAATTTGATCCTCTACCTAAGCCATAAGTTCCTCAAAAGTAAAAGTTTTTCGCTTTGTTGTTTCATTCGTTAGATCTCCTGGCAACAATCATTGTCGAAATGCTGCCATTGCTACCAACTCCTCAAAAGTATCCAACCCAGCCTTGTTTAACATATACTGCTTAGTATAGTCCTTCAGTTTTTCTCCTACTACTTGTTTACATTGAATTATCATATCTCTATTTTCCCGCATCTCTTTGCTTCCCATAAATTGTCTTCGGAAAGTTGTATAAAAATCCTTGAAATTGGAAATAGACCCCCTCGGAATTTCGATGTACCACTTTAAGGTTGTTCCCTTAAACATTTGAGAGAAAGATCTACACACCAACCTATCATCGTCGTCGAAATTCAAAATGTAATCTATAAACTGTTCGATTTGGTCGTCGGGGTTTCGCATCCCATCAATTTTTTCAACCTTTAAAATATCAAACCACTCAGAAGAGAGATAGATCTTATCTCATTTGTCAAAGGGAAATTTCTCTATTCAACTCCCTGAACGTACTGATGGTCATTCGCAGCTTCCATCACAATAGATAAATTTTGATCATCCACCACATTGTACTCATTCAACGTGTTCCCATCACAACATATACTCTCCTTTCTAACTTTGTATCCTTTTGTGATTTTGGAGGTCGATCCTTTGCTTCTTTTGAAGATCCTCGATACCTTTTAAACTTAGATCCTTAACTTTTTATTTTTTTGTCATTGGACGTAAGGTACCTCTATTTGTCTGTTTTTCTTTTTTCGTGAAGTGTGATGCTCCTTAAAAGATTGAAAATGGGCTATTTCTGCTCACTACGAACCTGACGAGCTCTGCAAGATCGATTAAACTGATTGTCAACGTCATTTTTGTCATCCAGCTGTCTCACCTCTAATTGTAGCCTAGCTGATTGAATTTCTTGTTTTCTCTAGCAATACTTCTCATTTAGAGCTGTAATTTTGTCTAGTATTTGATCCATTTGTATTTCAATGTCCGACTGAGTTTGTCGAACTGGGATAGATTTCTCCTGCTTATCATCCCCTCATTGCAAATCATGTTTTAATATGTCAACAGTTGCTTGAACTAAAGGTTCACTTTCGTTTCTTGGATTCATTGTTGATCGAAATAGTTCTTTGAACAAGAACAAAAAAACCAATCGAAAGGGAACAATCTACGCACCAATCGTGATCGTCTCCAGCGGAGTCGCCAATTTGATGGAGATTTTATATAATTCATAGAGTGTAATCGAATAATAGAGAAAAGTAAAGAGAAGTAATTTCTAGAGAGAGAAATTCAAGAAGTGAAAGTAGATTAATCTCAAAGTGCAAGGACTTAAGCATAATAGAATTTGTTACATAAAAAGTCTGATTGCACATTAGTCCCTCACTTATTCATAAATATCTAAATCTCTCTTATAACTATACAATTTATTATACAAGGTGTTATTTATTTATATTTTGATCATCAAAGTTCTATTTCGTTATTAGTTGTGAAATTAGTTTTATGTTCCCATATGAAAATATTTGAGGCGTTGACAAAAGGTTGAATTGATTTTGAAGCCAGTATATATGGAGGTTCATTTAAGGATATATATCTATATTACTGAGGATTCCTATGATTTTAGGACAATGTGTGTTGTGAAGGAAAAAATATTAGTTAACTGAAAGCATATCGGGTTTTGGCAAAACAGATTATTTTCTACTATCGAAGATTTCGGATGACAACTAGTTCTCATTCATTGACTTTCTTAAGAACTACGCGGGCTACTGATAAGGATACAAACTATTGAGGACGAAAATGTAATATTTAAAGTTTTGTTTGAAAATTTGTAAGGATATATGACAGATTTTGGTCTAGTTGTAAATATAGGGGGTTAAAGTGAAATTAATCTATTCTTGTTACAACTTCAATTATTCTAAATTTGTTCGTCTATATATAAAGGTAAAGGTTAAATTAAATGGTATGAGACTTTCATTTGTAGTGAACTATCTTCTTTACTTAACTTTCTCTCTCTAAAATCAATTTATTTCTTCATCTCTCTCTAGAATCAGAATTCATCCACACCCAAGATGACAAAATCATTTATGAAAGCAAGACAATTTATTACCATATCACTTCTAGTTTTATATCTCATTTGAGGATGATGATTGAAAAGTTGATTAATACCTCTAATGAGGTATTCTTCTGTTAAAATAAAGAGTTTGGAGGATAATGGATTATTCTGCCGAATCTCATTTAAACCCTTAAAATACATTTTTAGATCACCAATAATTATGACAGAGAAAAACAGAGCTTATGCATTTGCTTATTAGTTTGATTAAAATGTTATGGAAGCCAAAAGCTTCCATAACATTGAGAATAAAGTTACGAGCAAGCTTATCAAAAGCTTTGATCATATCAATTTTCGTAATTATTTTCCCACACCTGAAGTTTTTATTTAAGTCATAAACTATTTCTTAGCATAGGAAAATGTGTTCATGGATACATACTTCTTTCATGAACAAATCCACCTTGGTCCTAAAAAATAATTGTGAGAATATTTTTAATTAATCTACTTTTTACAATGCTACAAAGGATTTTGACGAACACATTGCAAAGACTAATGTGTCTATAATCTTTCCAATGGTTGGGATTATCAGCTTTGGGAATTAAGCAGATGACAATAAAGAAGATGCCAATTGGGGTAGGCTTATATTTAAAGTAGTCATTCACAAGAAGATAAGTGTCATCTTGGATGATGGGCCAGCAAGTTTGGAAAAAGGTTGCATTGAACCCATTAGAACCAACAACATTATTTTGGGTAAATTCTTTTGATCGCATTGTGGATTTCACCTATTTATGGAAGGCATATAAGGTTTTGATTATCCTTAAAAGCATTTTTCAAATATATTTTTATTTTACGAGTAATACACTAGGCCCGTAGAATTTGCTAAGCGAATGAACTCGCGTGGGATAAAAATAAACACATTACAAAAATGAATGTGTCTTCAATGTCAGCTTTCATTCCTATACGATCAATGACATTCCTTTTTCAAAATCGAGAGTTCCATTATTAAGAACTAGACTTGAATAACTCGTATGAGGTAAGGAGATGATAGAATTATTGCCACTACACGATTCCAAGAGTAAAGCACCGAACTCATGAATATAAATATTGAGGAAATTAGCAGTTATTTAAGATGTTTTAAAAAGTAATAAAGCATATGTTCATCTATCATTGTCCCAACTAGTTATCCTTACTTAGATGAACTCAAAATCTTTGAAGTTGTGGTACTACAACTAGTCTTCTAGTCTTGCTAATAAAAATTGACGAACTTTACCGGGTTTTGTTCGACTAAGAAAGATCACCATCATATAGTAAAAGTGGGTTTAATTGGTTCGAAAAAAAACTTGAAACTGAGAGCATTATAAAGAGAAGCAACTCGTCTAGCGACAATCACCCATCCCATATTAAACAATTGTCGTATAGAACATCACGATCGGTTGAGAAGGTGTAAGTTGGTGTTTCGGCGACATCCATCCCACATGCGTACTTGGATAATTTTTTTAAATAATAGACAAAAAAAATTTATTTTACTTATAAAACATAACGAGTATTATTATTACTTAAGTTCAAAATACAACAAAATGATTTATAATATATATTTTACAAACAAAATCTTCACTTCCTTCCTAGCCTCACTCTCCTCATTCTCATTTGTGAATTTTTTTTATTTCGTCTAATAAATGTACGACTTTATATTCTTTAATACTTTTTATATCTAACTTATTTTTATAGCGATTCATATATTTTCCTACAAAGCACTTAATTAACTACGTTTGTTCCTCAAGTTTATCTTTATTAGTTTTGAAAAATATATTTGAATGTTTAAACGGGATGATTACATTACCATGATTTTATATAAATTTATTTTTAAATATGCCTATGCATGTCGCATATCCTCCATTTTTCTATCGAACGACCTCGTCATGCATATACCACATAAAATTTCATAGGCTTGTATACTAGTGCACTAATCGCGTCATACTCTGATCCCAACCTAATATTAAACCAAAATGGATATTTAACCAAATATGTTAATGATAAAATTACATTACCTCATTTGAACTATGTAGAATCTCAAACAGTTCTGATCACGATATACAATTTTGTCATGAGATAACTTTTGAAGTGCATGTACCACCAGACAATTTCACAACGTCGTATACTAGTGCGCCTACTACACGATACAACGATCTCGACCCCTCAATTTTGAAGTAAAATTTAGTTCAATAAAACTTTGCAACAATACTCAGTTCGATGTTTCAAGTTTAGTTTGATCCATTTTTATTGGTAATATATGAAATTTTATTCCTTCAATAATTTCATAATTACCACGTTTGAGTTTTGATATGAAATATAACAACTACTTAATCTAAATCCTATTTATGAAATCATATGTTAATTATATATATATATATATATATATTGGTAAGTGTAAAAAATGGTAAAATTGATAAGTGTAAAAACTGGTAAAGTGAGAATTGTTGTAAGATGATTTTATTGATGAGTTTATTTATTTTTTATTTAAGAAGGTGTAGCAATTAAAATTTATTATATGATTCATAGTTTTTAAACATTATAACTTTATTTACGTGTGTTTAATGTAGTCAAAACGTAATTGTTAATGCCATTGATGATGTCGCGACCGATTTACAGCGTCAGTCGTGTATTACCATTGGCAAGAGGGCCATCGGTCTTGAGACATTGGCCCAGAAAGCTATAAGCCATCTAGTATCGTCCAGAGTCATTGCTCATGACTTTGCCTAAGATGATGGAATAATAATGCAAGAATTCCACTACAATGGTGCAATACACCCCTTAGTATTTTCTAGTCCTTTCGAAAGAAAGGATGGATGGTTATCTAAGTTAAGGCTAGTTGTCTTGTATTTTCTAGTCCTTTCGAAAGAAAGGATGGATGGTTATCTAAGTTAAGGCTAGTTGTCTTTATTTGTCTGATGTTGTTTGTCAAATTTATTTCATAGTACGTGCAATGTTTGATGTTTGATGTATATTCCCAACTTGTCACAAGTGGTTTTATGGCTTTTTCGGCCAGATTCGAAAGAGTCTTTAAAAACCGTGGCAGATTGGTTTTGTTTTATAAAAAAATTAATAGACTTATCTAAATTTAATTTATACCGACCTTGACCCTGATCCTGTTGATATCTATATTAATTAAACCATACCACCAGAAAACTTCGTTTGAGAGAAAAAAAGCTAAATTTTGCTAAGAGTAAGATAGTACTGGATCAAGTAGTAGCCTACTAGAGTTTTTTGACGTTTCTCTTAGTGAATGTTTTGCAAGTATAAAAAAACTATGGGCCTAGATGTAAGTATACACTCGTGCTATGAAGGTAAGTGTATCTATTATGTATCATCAGACACGGAAGCGTCTTGGACAATTTGGTGGCATTCCCTGGATGAATTTAATCTTACTTGTGTATCCTATAATATTGTATAGGGCAAGGTTAAATTGAGACCCCATTTGGCTATAATGAGACCCCTCTATAGTGAGACCTCATTTGGCTATAATGAGACCCCAAAAAAGACTCATTTACCCCTGATATAAAAACTGTATTTTCAGCACTTTTCTCTCTTCTTCTCTCTTCTCTCTAGCAAAATCTCTCAAAATCCCGAGAAAAAAAAACGTAAGATTTCTCAAATCCAACATTACAAACACCTTAAGGTACGAATCCTTTACCTATTCATGTAATTTTTAAGCATTTTACTTTAGTATTTTTAGTGATATTTAGAGTTTAGGGTTCTTCATAAAAAGTCCGATTTTCATGTATACGTTGTTGTTTTTTTGGAAAAATAGTTGTAGATTCGTGTTAGTCGATGCATTAGGAACGTTTTGGTACTATGGTTGTTGAATTTTGGTTGGTTTTTAGAGTTTTGGGTTCGATCTAGATCTAGGGTTGCAGGGGCTGCTGGAAATGCAAATTTGCGAACATGCACTTCGCAACCCGTGCATAATCGCGAAGTGCATGTTTGCAATTTTGCATTTCCATGGAAGGTGAAATTGCGAACTCCGTGTTCGCAATTTCACAAACGTAGGGAATGTTTATTTTTGGTTGTTTTGTCAAATTGTGAAGTTTTTTTCCCAAATTTATTAATAATTTTATTTGTTGTATTTCAGCATGCCTCGCACACAACATACACTTGTTCGACATATTATTGGTGATGGCGAGCACGAGGAGCTTGTGTCACGGTCACGGTCCGTTAGGCGTAGGCCTAGCGCTTCTACTTCGGCCCCTATTATATCCCATGCGTTTGGGACGATGGACCATCTATTTCGGAGGGTGAATCCGCATGTGCCTGTTCTATATCCAGACTATGCACAGCACGAGGCCTACCACATCTTTGCAGGAGAGGTAAGTAATGACGCGTTTTAAAGTACGGCATATGTTCTTTTGTATTATTTCTAAGTTATTTATGTTTTATGTAGGCTCGTCGGCACTCGTGGTGCTACTCTATGTACGGTACCCACCGTGCATGGGATCTTGCTGGGCAGAACAGGATCAGACAGCAGGTTAGGATGTCTTGCTTCGGTCCCCTCACTGATGTGTTGGAGCGTTGGAGTACCAACATACATCTTGTAGATGCTTTTCTGGAGAGGTGGCATTCGGAGACGAACAGCTTTCACTTTAGTTTCGGTGAGATAACGGTGACGTTAGACGACGTCCACGTTATTACTGGTCTCCCGGTGACAGGTGATGATTTTGTCGTTCAGACATGTCCTAGTGATGGAGAGCGTTTGGCTTGGTATTCTAGTACATTAGGGATAGATCAGGATGCACTTAGGTATGAATTAGGGCGTAACAGGGGGGTAGTGCTAGATCTGTTCGTTTACAGTTTTTGCGTGAGCAGTACATGCAGCCCTGCTTTAAGGATGATACCATGTCTGATAGTACTGTAAAGTGCGTCACTAGGGGTTATCTGCTGCACATGCTGGGTTGTTGTGTCTTGGTGAACAAGACGGGGAACAGTATATCGTTAGATTACCTGCAGTTTGTAGAGCATTACAAGACGTCCATTAGATATAACTAGGGCCAGCATATACTAGCTCAGCTGTACCACCACCTAGGAAAGTCGTCGCTACACTCGACTTTAGGGATTGCAGGTTTTATAGCCTTGTTGGAGACGTGGATATGCGATCACTTCTCCTCCTGTTTGCCTACGCTCAACACTCTCTACGAGTGTTATATGCCGACTATGTGCCGATATGTACCGACACCGTTTCGTGTCGATGATGAGACTTGTATCAACATCCGACAGGGACTGATTTCGTTGGCGGAGAACAATGTAAGTTACGATGATTTGTTACATTTGTTTCCATATCGTTAATTTATTATTACTTATAGTTTTTTAAAGATTATTAACTAACATATTACAGGTTTGGTTCATGCCTTACGGCGCGCATCGTGATCATTTCCCTTTGCAGTGTGTGGCTTGGATTGACCACACGCTGAAAGCGTTCGACATAGTTGAGGCGTACTATCCACTTCGGGTGGCTCGACAACTAGGGCACGTTCAGGACATACCACCGGCGTTGCGGACTGTTTTACCAGCAGATAGGAGGAGGTGTGTCAACACGTGCTTTTTGTGGGATGAGGCCACATGGATAGGCTGGGAGTCACACGTTATTGACGAGAGGATTCGTGGTGACACATATGCTATAGGCGGTCATGGCACGACCTCTTTGTACGATGTAAGGATCCGTGACCACCTATGGTACATTCTACTTGACCCTAGTGTGCTCGGTCCATCTGCTTCACATGCTCTAGAGACCCCGAGTGCGATGACATATCAGGCACGGCTGTATCACCTTTCCGATCGTGTGACTGATGTTGGATCTAGAACGGACGAGATTAGTGTGGAGGACTTGCGTCGGGAGATACACGAGTGTTCGCTTTTGGCGCACCAGTACCGCCATGCCGATTGACTTCATTTGTATTATATGACTACTAGGACGATTGTTTGGTACTACCTTTTTTTTTTACTTTAGTTGTTGCTTTCGTTGATATGGTTGTATGGAATTGGATTTGTTGCTTCAGTTATTGCTTTTGTTTGGATATTTACCATTTATTTTACTTAAGTTGCTGCTTTCGCTGATATGATTTTATGGAGTTGCTTTTGTTTGGATGTGTCTTAAAAACAATAACACTTAAAACAATAACACCTAAACTTCTCGCATAATTAGAAAGCATTGCATAATTAGAAATACATAAGCAAATAAATTAAAGCAAACGGTAGATAAACTAACCCTCAGTTAGCATTGCACACTTACTTCTATGGAGTCGGATAGTTCATTCCATACTCAAAGCTTTTCTAGAATGAATATTCATCTGCATTACTACTTCCTTCGGGAGTTGAATACGTTTCAACAGCGCTGGCTATTGCGTCGGCTATTTCTTGCTTCTACGACTGTATCGCATGTGACTTCATATCCTGCGTAATTTTACTTTGCAATCCCATGTTGGATACATTTCGGACTTTGCTTCGGACTTCGTAAGCTAGCGACTCAATTTGTATAGTAATTTTTTTAAGATAAGCTAACCTATCGAACACTTCTTCGCGTCCTCGTGGTCGGGGCATCGTACATTCTGGGCAGGATGCCTCCCTACCGTGGTTGAAGAACATTTTGCACAAAACCGCATCGATGAAACCAGGAAACTCCTCTTGCATCATACCTCTCACGAAGTCAAATGCGTTTATGAGGCTTGCATCTTCGTGCACGTTCTAGCCTGAATCACCCATTGTTATAACTTAATTTTTTAGTTTCGTAGTCAGATTATAGTATTTATAGAGGCTTAAATCGTTGCTTCGTCCCTCGACTATCACGTTTTGTGTAATTTAGTCCCTCGATAAAAAAATCACGGTTGAGGGTCCCTCGTCTATCAAAAATCTATAAATTTAGTCACCGCGCGTGGTTTTTGCTGTAATGCTGCCACGTGTCACTATAGTTAAATGGTTTGCGTTCCACAGATAGTCCTTCGACTTTTAATTCCATTTTTACCCTTCGAATTTAATATTTTTTAAATATATATTTTATTTTTATTTTTTAGTTTTTCTCAAAACAGAGTATTGCAAAATTTGCTATACTCTATTTTTTTTTCCACACATTGATTAAAGGTTTCTCATAGGCTTCTCTAAGGGAAATCCGACCGCACTGAAGTGGACAGCACCCGATCGCCTTCCCTAATTTCACTTCAATAAAAGTAACTCACACCCGGTCTTTCACTTACGTACATCAATGCGATACCTTCTTAGTAAAGTAGCATACCTTGTCCATAGCTATCAACGGGACCGGACTTCCCTCAGCATAAAATATCTGCAGATAGGAAAGTAGTCAAAAACCCGGTTGGGGGCTCCATTGATTCTGACTTTCAACAACGCCCAGATAAACTCACAATTTCAACACCAAACTTTCTTCGAATCAATTTCAAATCTCCTTGAGAAAAAATAAACATATTTGGTCACTTAAAGCTATAGAGAAGAACAGATCAACAAGCACTATGTATAGACCAAATCGAATTTGCACCCGAACCCACATGAGAAAAAAGAATTACTAAACTCACGGAAAGTTAAAAGTTGCTGCTTTGTCTTTACTCACTACAAGAACCAAGTGTTCCTACAAATCCAGGATTTGAACAGAAAAAGAAGAAGCAAAGATTGATACTTTAGTGCGTTGTAAGTTTTCTTGTTCTTGAGAATCGTTAAAACTTAAACCTAAAAGTTAAAGCGAAAATAATGCAATCTTCCACTCTGTAAACCTTGATGAACAAAACAGAACAAAAGAATTAAAATTTAAATAAACTAATCGGAGTACACTCAAATTATAAAATTAGGCGTTAGGGCTACTGTTGTTTTTGTATGAAGATAGAAAATGAATTTGGTTTTTGCTTAGATACATTACATACCGAAAAGATATGATTTTTATCCAAAGAAGCCATCGGCTTTGAACCGGCGAATCAGACAAACAGACACGTTGATGCCTAAAAACTTTAAAATTCTAGTATTTAAAAAAGAAAAAGCGATAATCACACCGTATTAATATCGAATCCAAAGACATCAACATAAACGAAAAGAGATTGGATTCTATAACCGAACAGAAAAACAATAAAGGTGATGAGAGAGTGAGTAACTCGATGTAGAGAAAAGCTTTAACCAATCGGGGAAGAAGTCAAAGCGGGAGGTTTGGTGAAGAGGAGTGACGGCGGTGGATCTGAGGAGAGAAGAGAACGCCATTGGTGTGTTGTGTTGTGCTTTGTCTGAGCTCTCGTCGTCAAAACCCTAGAAGAGAATAGTCGATTGGTAGGTGAATGGTGGCTCTTGAGAAACAACACAAGGCTATATTAATAGTAGTGTTTTGGAGATTCGAAGAAATAAAAATCGGGGCATTTCTATCAACGGGACCCGACTTCTTTTAGAGAAGCCTATGAGAAACCTTTAATCAACTGTGTGAAAAGAAAAAACAGAGTATAGCAAATTTTGCAATACTCTATTTTGAGAAAAACTAAAAAATAAAAATAAAAATATATATTTAAAAAATATTAAATTCGAAGGGTAAAAATGAAATTAAAAGTTGAAGGACTATCTGTGGAACGCAAACCATTTAACTATAGTGACACGTGGCAGCATTACAGCAAAAACCACGCGCGGGGACTGAATTTATAGATTTTTGATAGACGAGGGACCCTCAACCATGATTTTTTTGTCGAGGGACTAAATCACACAAAACGTGATAGTCGAGGGACGAAGCAGCGATTTAAGCCTATTTATAGACTCAAAGTGGGTGGTTCAGCTCGAAAATTGTTAGCGGGAAATGTTGTAGTTGTTCCCGCGTAAATCTCTTTTAAGCGGGAAACCTTCACTTCATTCCCTCCATAAGGATAACGTAATCCAAGTTGACGAATGAGTATGCGACACCTAATATTTACAAAAGTACTATAATGTTTCAGTGCAATTATAGTAGGGGTCTCATTATAGTACAACTTCCATCACCAGGTTTTTCGCTATAACGAGACACTTACAAAAATTGCCGCCAAAAACACCAGCTTCTAATACAATTCCCGCCCAAACAACCACGAGCCTATAAATAGACGCAAAGCACTCCTCGAACATAAACAGTTTAACCAATGAAGTTTACCCCTAATGAAGATTACCATTTGCTCGAGGCAGTGAAACTTGCCCTCTGAGAGTTGGGAGAAGATAGTAGCGACGCGTTTTTCGAGCTGGTCTTGTGTAATATGTACTACAACTACGGCCGTTTAGGAACTGAAGGTTTTGTTGTGCGTAACTGTGACCAAATCAAGGGGAGGTACATTTTTTGCAAACCAATGGATCGTTTGTTGTTTCTACCATTTAAAATTATGGAAGAAGCAGCTGTCGTCTGGAACATGACGGTGGTAGACTACATCACTAAGGATATGGTAGCGTATCTTGAGAATAAGATTACTGAGAGGGAAGAGGGGATTGAGTCTGACGACAACTTGGGATATGACTTCGACGATTGAGCATTATGCTATGTTTTTAATTGTTTGCATCTTGTAGGTTCTGTATTGTCTGTTTGTTTAAGTTAATGCTATAACTTGTTAAAGTTTTCATTACCTTGTTTTGCAGACATTATTTGGTACCCCACAACTTAAGACAACAACTAATAATAACAATAACAAATTAACAAGACAACTAATATTGAAAATCACAACTTAAATTAACAACCAGTAATACGAAAATCACAATTTCAAACAACAACTAGTAAGAAAAATCATAACTTAAATTAACAACCAGTTATACGAAGATCACAACTTCAAACAACAACTAATAAGAAAAATGACAACTTCAAATAACAACCGCTAATAAAACAACAACGTAATATTGCATAAGTGGAAGGCTTAGTCGTATCTAAGTTTGTATTCCATATCATCCACACCATCCCTTGCAATAATTATGTCCTCTAGAAATGCTACCATATCCCTTGTGATGTAGTCTATCAAGCGCAGGTTCCAAACGACGGCTGCTTCTCGCTTAATTAGCGATGGCAAGAAACACAAATGCTGTATTGGCTTGCAAAAATTTTATCTGCTTTTGATCTGCTCACGAGTACGCACGACGATACCTCTTGTACCTAAACGGTCGTAGTTTATATACATCGTACATAGGACACACTCGAAAAACTGATCGTTGGTATCTTCCCTCAGTATCTGGCGTGCAATCTTCACAGCTCGAAGCATGTGGTAGTCTTCGTCCGCCGTAAACTCCATATGTAAATGTTAACGAGTTTTATATTTTCGTGAGTGCTATCGGTTGCCAAAGTGTCATATTTTTCTAGAATTTATCTCCTATTTTATAGGGGTGAGTCAATTTTGGTGGGCGTCTAATATTTGGATAAGGTCTCATTATAGCGAAATTCATACCATTTCGAATGAAATGTTGTCCTTGGCTATAATGAGCCCTGATTTAAACCACGTGGGTTGTAATAATTATCTTCGATATGTGTGTATTTTTGTATATATTATGTGTCACCACATTAGTCGCATATTCAGATTATGTTATCCTTACATGTCTGACAACGTTATCCTACTTCAAATAGTAGTTTTTAGGATGTTTTTAATAATGATACTATCTTATATATTTCCATGTGTCGGTTCATATATGATACTTCAAATCACAACTAATAATAATGGTTTAAAAAAACTTTTTGGACTAAAAAAAGTAAATAAACGTGAAATTGTACAAAATGTGACCATTTTAGGCTACTTTGAAGTAGTTTTTTCAACTTTTTTGAGTTTTTTTTTCACAATATTCGAATCATTCGGGCCAAATGACTAATGTATAATGTTGGTAAAAAGAAAAATCAGTTTTGGAGTCGGGAAAGTCACAAAATGTGACCATTTAAGGCTACTTTGAAGTAGTTTTTTCAACTTTTTTGGTTTTTTTTTCCACAATATTCAAATCATTCGGGCCAAATGTCTAATGTATAATGTTGGCAAAAAGAAAAATCAGTTTTGGAGTCGGGAAAGTCACAAAATGTGACCATTTTGGGCTACTTTGAAGTAGTTTTTTCAACTTTTTTGGTTTTTTTCCCACAATATTCGAATCATTCGGGCCAAATGACTAATGTATAATGTTGGTAAAAAGAAAAATCAGTTTTGGAGTCGGGAAAGTCACAAAATGTGACTATTTTAGGCTACTTTGAAGTAGTTTTTTCAACTTTTTTGGTTTTTTTTTCCACAATATTCGAATCATTCGGCCCAAATGACTAATGTATAATGTTGGTAAAAAGAAAAATCAGTTTTGGAGTCGGGAAAGTCACAAAATGTGACCATTTTAGGCTACTTCGAAGTAGTTTTTTCAACTTTTTTGGTTTTTTTCCACAATATTTGAATCATTCGGGCCAAATGACTAATGTATAATGTTGGTAAAAAGAAAAATCAGTTTTGGAGTCGGGAAAGTCACAAAATGTGACCATTTTAGGCTACTTTGAAGTAGTTTTTTCAACCTTTTTGGTTTTTTTTCCACAATATTCGAATCATTCGGGCAAAATGACTAATGTATAATGTCGGCAAAAAGAAAAATCAGTTTTGGGGTCGGAAAAGTCACAAAATGTGACCATTTTAGGCTACTTTGAAGTAGTTTTTTCAACTTTTTTGGTTTTTTTTTCCGACAATATTCGAATCATTCGGGCCAAATGACTAATGTATAATGTTGGTAAAAAGAAAAATCAGTTTTGGAGTCGGGAAAGTCACAAAATGTAACCATTTTAGGCTACTTTGAAGTAGTTTTTTCAACTTTTTTGGTTTTTTTTCCACAATATTCGAATCATTCGGGCCAAATGACTAATGTATAATTTTGGTAAAAAGAAAAATCAGTTTTGGAGTCGGAAAAGTCACAAAATGTGACCATTTTAGGCTACTTTGAAGTAGTTTTTTCAACTTTTTTGGTTTTTTTTGTTTCCACAATATTCGAATCATTCGGGCCAAATGACTAATGTATAATGTTGGTAAAAAGAAAAATCAGTTTTGGAGTCGGGAAAGTCACAAAATGGTGAAAATACTAAATTTACAGAGGGCTTTGCGAACACGGGAGGCTGTAATTCGCCCGATTCGCGAATACAGGCTGTTCGCGATTTTGCCAAATCACAACGGTCGGAGTTCGCAATTTGGGAAAAATCAAACGTTTGGCATTCGCAAATTCCCCACTGTACCGATTTTTTGGATTTTTCCCACTTTTTTGGGTAAAATTGTAATTTTTTGGGGAACTTGCAATTTAATTTTTTTGTGCAACTTGTTTTTAAAATAATGATATGAAATGGGATTTTCAAAATAAATAAAAGGTGGGAGTATCGATTACAAACCGAGGTCAAAGTAAAAAAAAGTATTCGTAAACACAACGGGATAAAAACAAGTAATGCATAAACAAATTATTAGTCTTCACCCAAATTGAAGACACGTGGTGGCTCTTCGTGTGCGGTAGATGGTTGGGCGGGCTTGATTCGGTTATGTTTGTTCAATCTCTTGTCGAGCGGTATTACACAACCGGTAACGGCATCTTCCGTGCGAAACGCAAACCAAGTAGGATAAATTTCCGGAAGTGGTCGATTCAACACAACCTACACAAATAAAAGCAAGATAAATATTTGGTCACAAAAATAATATATAAAATTGAAACACACATTTGTATACTTACTTTCACGAAATGGTTACCGTGCACGAAACCTATACCAACTTCCAGGTTAGGACACGATCGAGGAGGCACACCGCGTAGAGGTATATAAGTGTACGATTGGTGGAGTGAAATGTGGTATACGATACACTAGTATCTAGTGGCTGTCACTAAGCCTAAATCGGGGAACGTCATCCAATGCCTAGTACCGGCACCATACAATTCGAAAACGTTCAACCTTCTCACTAAGTTATCTACACCTTGTGAACCATCAAACACTCTCTCCCATAGCTCGCGTTCATTTTGCAATTCGCCGATCAAATCCCGTCTAACTTGGTCCCATGAATCGGATTTACCGTATACCGTCAAAGCAACGGCCCGGAATCCGCAATTACCGTCGGGAGAGACGTCTTCGACGCTAGAAACGTAGTCATGCAAATAGTTAGGAAACCAACTCTCGTACCCGCTAAAATCTTGGCCCTTTGATGATTTTTTCGGTCGAGGCACTTTATCTTTTTTCGGTTGAGCCTTGGTTTTTGCTTTTTCTTTCGTCTTGGCTTTTGGCGGTAGAAATGTTCTATTACCTACCGAGGCGGTCGTGCTACCAATCGTGCCAGGGGTGGTAGCGCCTAGACTACCATCGTATTCCCACTCGCTAGGGTCCCGTTGAGTTGATTTGTCCTGACCGACTTTTTTCCTACCTTTAGTAACAACCGGCTCCTTAGGTTCCAAAACGTGACTTCTAGCGGGATCTAGGATTTGCATCATCCTATTTATAATGTGATCTTGGACGTGTTGCCCGTAACCTCAGATGGTGCTATCTATTAAGGAGAGTTTTCTAGTGAGCTCGTCTTCGGTATCAAACTCCTTATTAGGTTTGATCTTTAACGTACTCCAATAGACATCACACTCATCTTTTCTAACCGGCCTTCCTTCTTTTTAAATCAAAGCTAATTCGCATGCACATGGTAAATTATGATTTGTCCTAATAACACACCCACACATTCCGGGAGTGAACCATATTTTCAAGGGCGTTGCGAGATTTGTCTCTATTAATTCTATAGCTTTACATGAGAGCTCACCTTTGACATCCTTGTAGATGGTTTTGTTAGGCCCCCTAGTTGAGTTTCTTGGATGATACCTACTACGCTCGAATGACTCGAAAATGTTAGAGTGTTGAGCGGTTAGCAATGCATGAACATGTTTCCAAAATTGCTCGAACGTGCATAGACTACTACCAATTGCCCGCTTGAGGCTAGAGTGAGCACTCTCCGCCCTATAACATGAGATAAAATAAATTAGATTTCTAACACTTGATATTAAAAAATATTGTATGGAGATGAAAATATAACTCACCGATTGCTAGTTTGGTTGCCAAAATGTTTAAATTTGTTCGTGTGAATATTGAGAAATTTGTGTCCATATTCGTCAATCCATTGCTTCATAACGTACTCGATAACCAATAGACAAAATGCGTACGTGTGGTGCAATTCGGCAAGGTTTTTGTTATAATCTTCGAGTGTGGCCCAATAGGCAACCCTTTGGTAATATTCGCCGAACTCTTCGGCCATATCCAAATTCGGTAAAACTTTTTTAGCGTACGAGGTGATGTTCTTACCAATATGCCAATTGCATAGCATGTGAGTTGCGTCCGGAAATATATCATTGATAGCATTCATTAAAGCCAACTCCCTATCGGTGACGATAATGTTAGGTAATGCGCACTTGTTGTTCGTCAACACCTTCTTTAGAACGCTCAATCCCCAAGTGTAGTTCTCTTGTTTCTCGGAGCTCAAAAAAACAAAAGCAACACAAAATGTATTCTTCGTCGAAGTTTGGCCAACTATTTCAAGTAAAGGCATCTTATACCTTGTAGTCTTGTACGTGCTATCCATTATAAGAACTTGAGGAAAAGTGCGCATGAAATCGATGCTTTTAGGGTGTGCAAAAAACAACTCGAGGATCTCGTCTGTTACTTCACAACTTTGCTCCCAAACATAGTACTCGTGTTCTTTTAACTTAGCAAACAAGTATTGCATTTGGATCTTGCCCGCTTTATCAACCAAATCATGTTTTTGCCGCATGTTGTATATCGTGCGCATCCTTGATACATTTTGCGGGTCTTTAATCTTCAAACCGCGATATATCTCTCTCGGTCGAGAACCGACTTCCGTTTGACTACGAACGAACAATTGTTCTTCGACTTTTAGTCTAGCGGCTCGTGAGTGACCATCCAAGTGCAAAAATGGTTCGTGGTTGTGTTTCCCGTTTAGCAGAACCACCTTCCAATTACCCGGTAGCTCTAAGACCGGACTCCCTCTTAAATAGAACGGACACCCGCATTTTTTCGATGAACATTTTCGGCGCTTCTTAACATACCCCGGTTTAGGGTTAAGTTTGTAAACCCCGTGCCTCTCGCACCTAAAATATATCCTAGGAGTTTTCATGCTTTTGCTACCGTCGTCGTTTTTACTACTGACCAAAATGAATCATAGTTTTATGCTTTCAGACTCGATCCAATCAACCAAATCGGATTTGGTGTAAAAGGTGTCCGTACTAAACACTTTCGTGTAATCGGCCATCGAACATGGCGGTTGATCGGGTTCCTACATATGTCATTGATGCAATTATATGAGAACATACTTAAATCTAGCCGATCGTTTAATTTCCAAAACAGGTCAAATCACGAACAAGGAATTTGAATTTTCAGCCAAATCGCGAACAATGTGTTCGCGATTTTGCATGTTTTGTTTCTGCAAATTCGCGAACAGCCCCTTTGCGAATCGGGAATTTCGGCGAACGGGCCGTTCGCGATTTTGCAAAATCAAAACATGCAAAATTGTGAACTCATTGTTCGCAGTTCGTCCATTCTATAGCAGTGGCACCGCTATATTCGCACATACATAAAAATTTCGGAAAATACCTCGTTTTGGGTTTCCAAATCGTCCGTCAATGGCTCTTCTTCCTCCGATGCAAAATCATCAAGGTTGGAGCTGAAACCTTCACTCCAATCACTCAAATCCATGGTTTTTTAGAGTTTTTAGTTAGTTTAGAGAGATAAACTTGAGGGAGAAGTTGGAGAAAAGTTGGTTTTTAGTTAGAAACTTGGACTTATAAATGACGGGCAAAACGGACAATGTCACACTGAAGAAAAAAAATTCTGAATTTGGGATCTCATTATAGACAAATGGGGTCCCAATATAGCCTTGCCCTATTATATATCATTGGATTAAAACAAATCAAGTGTTACATACGTGTTATCTTGGTCGGTTTAATGTAGCAACGAGTGTACTTTTTTTTAATTATGATTATCTCTTATTCGTTTTGAAAACTCGATAAGAGCATAAAATTTCTTGAGTTTTTTTATACTTCCACATTCCTTTCGTTCACAAGTACCTCTACTTGTCATTTCCTCATTTAGGTCAAGGGATTTAATAAAACCAATACTTCCCATTGTAATGTTAATGACACTATGTGAAATTATATTCTAAATAAGTTGTGTAATTGTTTTTTAATGTTTGAAAAACAAGAGAGAAAAGTTCTTCTAAAAAGTAATTATAATTTGTGTGTGAAGTTACGTTCAAATATATTGTGATTTTTTTTGAAACAAGAAGGAAAGTTTGTTTGGAAACTAACTTTAAGTTGGGTGCGAAATTACATTCAAATAGGTTGCATAAAAAAAAATTATGTGTGAAAAACAAAAAATAAAGTTTGTACGGAAACTAACCCTAAGTTAGGTGCAAAATTATGTTCAAATATAATGTGTAAAATATTTTTAGAATCGAAATGCAAGAAATAAAGTTTGTCGGAAAACTAACTGTAAGTTGGGTGCAAAATTACATCGAATTCGGTTGTGTAAAAGACTTTTTATGTTTGAAAAACAAAACAAAAGTTTGACTTAAAACTAATTGTAAGTTCGGTGGAAAAAAACATTCAAATAGGTTGCGTAAAAGATGGCTTAAATCAGGAAATAGTCCCTCGACTATCACATTTTCTTTCATTTAGTCCCTCGACTATCACGTTTTCTTTCATTTAGTCCCTCGACTAAAAAATCATCGGTGAGGGTCCCTCGACTATCCTATCTTCTTTCATTTAGTCCTTCAACTTTAAAATCACCGGTGAGGGTCCCTGGACTTTGCAAAAATCTATAAATTTAGTCCCTGATTTGGGGTTTTTTTCTTAGATCCAGGGACTAAATTTATAGATTATTCAAAGTCCAGGGATCCTCACCGGTGATTTTAAAGTCGAAGGACTAAATGAAAGAAAATGGGATAGTCGAGGGACCCTCACTAGTGATTTTTTAGTCGAGGGACTAAATGACAGAAAACATGATAGTCGAGGGACGAGACAGCGATTTAAGCCCGTAAAAGATTAATTATGTGTGAAAAACAAGAAAGTTTTTTTGGGAACTAGTTGTAAGTTGAGTGCAAAATTATGTTCAAATAACTTGCCAAAAAAAGCATTCATAACCTTTAGAAAGATACACAACTTATTTTTAGGTTACTAATTCTATTTTTTGTTGCGTAAAAAGACATACATTCATCAAAACCAAACACGAACAGTTCTTAGGATGAGAACAAAATAATAAAAAATATTTAGACGAAAGAGAGTAGTTTCAACGTGAAAACTTAATTTGTAGTTTATTTTTGTTGAAATGCTTCAAAAATAACTAAAATTTATTGAAAAAATATGTAATTTGAGAGATTTTGGTAGTATCCATTTCACAGAGATAAATGGAGGTTTCGCGAATTGAATAACAAAATGAAAATTCACTATGCTTTTATTTTTATAGATCATGGTATTCTAAAAATTATAATGTTTTGGTGGTGTTTCGTATACTTGAAGATCGAGGTGGTTATTGATATTTTTGATTTTTTGTTATTTGGAACTTACGTTGTTCTTTCCGTTGTTTTTATTTTGTTGCATATTAAACATTCAAAAGTCATGTACAATCTTGTTTACATGTATAGACAATAAATAACACATTTGTTTTCTTTCTTTCTTTTTATTTTTTTTTAATTTCTTTCAAAATTATACATTTGAAAAATCTAGCCTACTTTGTTTGCATATATAAACAAAAGATATTATATTATTTTTTACTTTTTTGTTTTTTTTGCATTTCTGTGAGAATAATATATCCAAAGAATAAATCGGGCTTTATTTGTATATATAAACAAAGCATCACTTCTTTTTTCATTTATTTAAATCAGATAGTATATTCAAAAGATATCTACACTTTTTTTCCATACAAATAAGATATGATATTTGATAAGAAAACAGAGCTTCAAAGATTGAATGGTAAAAGAATAAAACTTATTATGCCAGATTGTATAATCAGAAAAGAGAATTAGAACTTTATATTTTAGTCATGGACTAACGTGTAATTAACCCCGTTTTGTAACTGTTTCACTTAAAGCTAAGTCTTTGCGCCGCTATATAAAGGTCAAGGCTGATCTAATAAAAGGTCTGACTTTTTGAGATAGATTACTCTTGCAACTTAACTTTCTCTCTAAAATCTATTTATCTTTCTACATTGTTACTTCTCTCAATTTTACTTAGTAAATCCAAATATTAACTCACCAAATTGGCAACTTCATTAGGGACCTGAGCACTGATTGGTGCATAAATTACTCGTTTGAATTTTCTCTTTTCTCTCTTTCGAATCTTTGAAAAAAACTTCAAACTTGACGACGAATCCAGAAAACGATCCACTAATTTGATCGGTTGTTCAAACATTGAAAAAAGATTTGAAGGGGCTAATGACCTGCAAGAATAATCTATTCCGGTTTGACAGACATAATCGGATGTAGAAATTCGAATGAACCAACTCTTTGACAAAATTCCAGTTTTGAACAAAAAATACGACTAGAGAGAGCATGAGATTTAGTCAGTCAGGCTGAAATCAGAAGTGAGACAAGTAAACGATAAAAATGACGCTGACGATCAATTTGGTTGATCTTGGACAGCCCGCCAGATTAGAACAGAAAAAAGTGTGGTTCGAACCTACTAAAGAGTGTCACACATCTCGAAAAGAGAAAAAAGATAAGCAAAGGTATGTCACATCCAGTGATGAAGAGATAGAAACCTCTAGATCTGATTTCAAAAGATATCGAGGATCTTCGCAAGAAGAGAAAGATCAACCTCGAAAATTTTGAAATGAATACAAAGCTAGGGGGAAAAGTATACTTTGATGCTTGAGAGAGGATAATTGGTGTGAATGAAATACATCGAACCAATACGATGTTGTGGATGATCGAAATTTGTATGATGTGATGGGAAATGGAGATGACAATCAAAATATTCAAGGTGTTGACTGGAGAAATTCCCCACTAACAACTGAAATAAGATCTATCACACTTACAAAGCGCTGTGATATTTCAAAGGTTGAGAAATTCGATGACATGAAAGACGCGAACGATCACATCGAAGAGTTCAAAAATTACATGATGAATTTCGAGGATGATGACAGGCTGGTGTGTCGGGCTTTCTCTTAAACTTTCAAAAGAACAGCTTTTCAAGTGATATATAACAGAATTCTGAGGGGGTCAATTTCAAATTTTAGAGATTTTTATATTGGTTTTTGAAGATAATTTGTGGGGAGTAAGGAAATGAGAGCAAACGGGGATACAATAAATCAATGCAAGCAGGTAGTAGGAAAAAAATGAAATATTACACTAAGTGTTTGTATTAACCAAAGCGGGTTTGGATAACTATGAGGAGCTGGTAGCAATAACAACCTTTCGATAAGGATTTCTATCAGGAGATCTGGCAAATGAAACAACAAAACGAAATGCTTTAACTTTTGGAGCTTTAATGGCTCAAGTGGAGGATCAAATCAAGGTGGAAGAATCGACCAAAGTTTGAGGAGTAGTTAAAACTGGTCAAACGAATTCTGGGCAGGTGCTAAACAACCAAAGGGCAATCTTCGAATTCTACCTAACTATCACGTATTAGGAACAATAACAACTTGCATCCTTGAACTATGGGTTATCCGAACCATGCATCACGGTATCAATTTCATAGGCCAAAGCTTAATCAATAGATAATGCCGGAGTATTATGCCGATCTGAGTGAGAGTGTGGGCATAATTTTTGAAAAAGCTAAAGGGTATGTGAATTTCAGGAAGCTTGCCCCAATTAATAGGCCAAAGGAGGAGAGAAACAATAGTTTTTGCAAATATCACAATGACATCGGACATGATTCCTCATACGGTATTGTGTTGAAAAAAAAGGTATAGACTTTGATTGAAAATGGGAAATTGTTGAGTTATGTGAAAGCACAAAGAAGTGCATCGAAAACCCTATCGCATCGACTTCATAGACGACGAATCCAAATGCACAGGCTGAAAATTTGATGATTTTGGATTCAAAGGTTGATAATTTTGATGCATCATTAGAATACTTAGATGCGGATTGAGATAATTCTAATGGAAGTAGAGGAACCAGTAAAGCAAGGTTACGCTTGAAGCCTTAGCCGATATTTTGAGTCTTTGGCAGTATTTAGGGGCGATAGTATGATTGGTAGTACTGATAGTTCAAAGAAAAGGCATATAGTGAGTCTAGCTACCCAGATAAAGGGAAATATATCTACTCATCTGTATGGTAAGAGAGACATTCCATTTATTCTTTTTGATGAAGATGATTTACGGGGTACCGCAAGGCCACATGAGAATGCAGTTGTTATTGGAGAAGAGTTTGCTGGCGTGGAAATCTTATGCGTACTGATAGACACAGGGAGCTCTGTGAAAGTTCTTTTCAAAAATACCTTATGATAGGATGCGCAATCCTCCTCAGAACGTACTATCATCGAGTTTACTGGAGTGACTGTGTAAGTAACTGGGGAATTCGAGGGAAGTGAGTCTAGAAAACGGACCTTTCAAGAAGAAGGTTAAGGTGCTTTTTATGGTGGTGGATTGTCCAACAAGCTACAATGCCATTTTTGGAAGATCTTGGTTGTCACAGATGTATGGAGTTTTGTCAACAGTCCATCAATGTTTTAAGTATACCATCGGAGATCGAGTGGGGTCGTCTGAAGTGATGGTTGCCAGAGAATGTTATGGCACTACTTTCGGATCCGAGGATCTAGCAATGGTGATAGAATGAATGAATAGCAGTCCAGGAGGTTAACCTCTGACCTCGAGGAGAGGTTTGACAACCCGAGGGAAACCCCAGCGTCATTAACAGTAAGTGAAGATATAGAGGAATATGCCTTTCTTAATGGAAAAGTACTTCGAATAGGAACCTTACTGACCCCAACTTTACGTCAACACCTATTACAATTTTTATCTCACAATTTGGATGTTTTTGCTTCAAAAATAGAAGATGTAATAGGAGTTCCAATCCAAGTGATTAGCCATAGCCTATCAATTAATCCCAAGGTGAAACCTGTTATACAAAAAAGGCGGGCATTTTCTTTTGAAAAAGCGGAAAACGATTGTTTCTGATGTGGATCTTCTATCGAAGGTCGGAGATATAAGAGAGTCACAGTATCCTTTATGGACGGTAAACCCGGTATTAGTCAAGAAGAAGAATAGGAAGTGGAGAATGTGCGATGATTTCACCGATTTGAACTTGTTCCCCGTTCCTCGAATAGACGAGTTGATTGATTCCACATATAGAAAATAAATATTGACCTTTATGGATGCTTTTTCATAATATAATGAAATTCAGATGAATCTAAAGGATCATGAGAGTACTACCTTTATCACGGACCGAGGCTTGCATTGTTATAAGGTTATGCCCTTTGGATTAAAGAATGTTGGGGCTAGATATCAAATATTTATAAATAAAGCATTCATGTCTCAGATTCGACGTAACATAGAGGTGTATATCGATGACATGGTGATTAAAAGTATTACAAATGATGCACACTTGGAAGTTTTAGAGGAGATATTTTTTAATTTAAGAGCAATAAGGTTAAATTTGAATCAAGAAAAGTGTTCCTTTGGAGTTCGATCAATGAAATTTCTGGGCTATGTTATTAGTGAAAAATGAATAGAAGATCACCCAGAACAGCTAAAAGTTTTAGTATCCATGAACTGGCCTCGAACTATCAAAGAAATGTAAATCTTGACAGGAAGGTTAGTTGCATTTAACATATTCATTTCTATATATTATGACAAATTTTTCCCTTTCTTTCAAGTGTTACGAAGACTAAAAGAATTTAAATGGACTTCATATTGTGAAGCACCATTATGAAGTATCAAATATTTGTTGTCATCACTAGAAATACTATCCAAACCTCGAAGTGGAGAGCAAATCTTTTTGTACATTGCGGTATCTGATTTTATAGTAAGTGCGGTATTGATATGTGAAGATTGAGGAATTCCAAAATCGGTGTACTATTTCAGCAAGAGTTTGGTGGCAGTAGAAAAGAGGTATTTGAAGCACGAAAAATGGGCGTTGGCATTGGTAGTGGCTGCTAGGAAAATGCATCCATATTTTCAAGCTCATACCATTGAGGTTCGAACTTCATTTACATTCAAGAATGTGTTACAATGCCCCAATATTCCTAGGAGGATGACTAAGTAGTCAGTTGAATTGGGAGATTTTGACATCACCTTTTCACTCAGACGACAATTAAAGCACAAGCCTTGGCAGGTTTTCTTGGTGAGTTCCATTCAAGCAGATCGGATGAAGATATTAGCAGGGTTGTTTTGCCAGCTAGTTCAACGTGGATTGTTCAAACTGATGGAGCTTCCTGTGTTTTGGGATACAGTGCTAGAGTTCAACTGATTGCTATATCTGGAGAAATGATGCTTCAATCTATTAAATTTGGCTTTCATGCATCAACTAATGAAGCTGCGTACAAAGCTGCATTAGATGGTTTGAGGCTTGAAAAGATGTGTGGTGTAACTTCAGTACGATTAGAGACAAATTATCAATTAGTAGCAAATCAAGTGTCTGGAGTTTCTGAAGCGAAAAAGACCATTTAATTTTGTATCTTCAAGAGTTTTCAAATCTAGCTCTTCTGTTTGATCATGTTGTTGTAGAGCAGATAAATCGAGGGAATAATACAGTCGATAATTCTTTGATAATTGTTGCATGCAAAGAATAATATCTTTTGATTTAATTACAAGAGAGTCCATCGATTTTAACCCATCCGGAGCAATGTAAGCATATTGAGGAAGTGTTCGTCACTCCAAACACAATCTGAGGTGATTGGAGAACTGACATTTTGAATTTTTTTATTAGAGAAACGCTTCTCGAAGATGTGAAATTGGATGAGAAATTGTGAGGTGAAGCATTTGTCTATATAGTACTAGATGGCATTTTGTATAAAAAAGCATTGAGTAGGCCATTATGCGGATGTTTAAGAATGCAGGAATCACAGGAAGTTTCGTAAGAATTACATGATGGAGAAGGTTCAACACATTGTGTCTTCAAGGATTGACTAGTCGATTTTTTGTTGGCAGGGTTTTATTGGCCTTCAATTATGAACGATGCCAAGAATTTGGTTCGAAGCTGTGATACTTGTCAAAGGTTTGCTAACTTTATTCATAAACCAGTATTTCCACTTATGTCCATCACCGAGAATGTTCTATTTGATAGATGAGAATAAATTTTGGTGGGACCTTTGCCGATGGCATCTGGAGGACGACAAATGATAATTGCTGTAGTGGATTATTTTACAAAGTGGACAGAAGTTGAACCATTGTCTTAAACAAAAGCTGAGGATGTGATTAAGTTCATTATTGACATTATTTGTTGTCGTTTTTTAGTACCTCAAAATTGCTACAGACAACGACCCTTAATTTAATAATAAACAAATGGCTTCGTTTTATGCTTCGAATGGGATAAAACAATGTTTTCTCATACCCTATCCTCCCTAAGAAAATGGACAAGTAGAGGTGAAAAACAGATCCATTTTAGAAGGTTTAAAAAAGAATCTGACATGGGCTGCAGGAATATGGCCTAATTATTTGTAGGATGTGTTATGGGCTTATCGAACAACCCCTATGGGAGCTGCTAAAGAAACTCCTTTTGCTTTGATATATAGAATGAATGTTGTTAGTCATGCAGAATCTACATTGCCTTCTTTTAGAATAGCTTAATACTCCGAAGACCTAAATGATGAAGCTTTAGAGCAAGTTTGGATTCGATTGAAGAAAAAAGAGTTTGAGCTCACCTGAACATGATTCATTATCAAACTCTTATGAGGAGTAGATATAATTCAAGGGCGAAAAGGAGGGATTTCAAGGTGGGTGACAAAGGTTTAAGAAAGGTGTTCCTCCATACTAAGGAAAAGAGTCTCGGTAAGATGAGACCGAACTTGGAAGGTCCTTATATGGTCGTTGAAAATATTAAGCCAGGTTCTTATCGCCTTTGTGATAACCATGGGAGGATGCTTCAGCATCCTTGGAATATACAACATCTAAAATTGTATTGGGAGTAATTGTGTTGTATCTTGAAATGATTTTCTTTGATTAATTAGCACACTCGTTCCTACCCTGTTGGTACAGGAAGGTTTTAATGAAATGCTATGTACATATTCAAAGTTATCAATAAAAATTTATTTTTTGGCCAATGGTTATTTACGAGTGCTTGCTTAAACTATTTTGGTAGCTGGTTAAAGACTAATCATCTTTAAGGTGGACCAAGAGTAGAATATCCCGAAGTGTTGAGTACGCTTTTTGAAGAAACAGCCATATTTGTAGTGCTACGTTCTCTAAACACACTATAATATTCGAAGTGCTACGTTCTCTAAACGCACTATAATATTTGAAGTGCTACATTCTCTAAACGAACTATAAAATTCAAAGTGCTACGTTCTCTAAACGCACTATGAAATTCAAAGTGATACGTTCGCTAAACGCACAATAATATTTGAGGTGCTAATAATAAAATTTTACTTTGAATAATTAATATAAGTAATATTGCGAAGCAAACATGACTTATAGAAATAAAAAGTAAGCAAAGCCTGTCGACATTCAATTCGATTCGATGAGAACAAAGTAATTTCTTAGATACAAAGTAAAAAGGCATATATTAAAAACAGAATATTATAATGATTGAATGACAAGCACAAAAACAATACTAGAGTTACTCGTCTTCGGAGCTCAGTGTCAGTCTCGGCTTCAAATCATGGAAACCGGTACAATGAGATGGATTCGTACCAAATAACTTGACGCGTTAAACTTGAAGTATGATAGAACAAAACATTTGAAACAGTTTGGATTATGGATAAGGGGATTTTTTTCACCTCCAAAGATTTTCAAGGCTATTCAGTTCTCATTCATTTACTTTCATAAGAACTTGGGGACTACTGATAAGGGAATAGAACTTTGAGGACTGAAATATAATATAATCAAAATTGTTATGAAAGATTGTATAATCAGAGAAGAGAATTATAACTTTATATTTTAGTTAGAGACAGAAGTGTAATTAACCTGTTTTGTAACTGTTTCAGTTAAAGCTAAGTCTTTGCGCTGATCTACTAAACGATGTGACGTTTTGAGATAGATTACTCTTGCGACTTAACTTTCTCTATCTAAAATCTATTTCTCTTTACATTGCTGCTTCTCTCAATTTTACTTAATCAATCCAAATATTAACTCACCAATATTGTTTTTATTTCTTTTTTTATATTTTTAATCAGTTTATAAATTCAACAAACATATATTTTATAAAAAAATGTATCATGCTTTGATTATATATATTTGAAACAACGTATAATGTATTATATATAGAGTAAAATAAGATATGATATGACATTATTCAAATATATTTATGGGTATTTTTGTTTTATCATGCGTTGTTTATCTATAGTTGAACAAGATGATATATTTTATATGTTATTTCATCCTTTATTTATACATATTATTTATACATAGTTGAAAAAATATGATATATTTTATGTATTATATCATGTTTGATTTATCTATATTTGAACAAGACATTTATACCTTATATCAGTTATATATATTAATTGTTTGTGTATGGATCTAAAAGAATATATAAATAAGACAAGACATATTTGTGGTCCATATATACGGTCTACTAGTCATCCAAAAATGTATAACGTTTTAGTATCCAAAAATTCAAACTTATTTTCTACGAAAAATAACGTTTTAGTATCCAAAATTTCAAACTTACTTTCTACGAAAAATACCCTTATTTAAAATACCCTTGATATTAAAATAAGGTTTAAACAATTAACAAACAAAAAATAATGTTTCTTATTTTTTTAGGATTACTAAACTCAATTTTTTCCCCTAGCTCACTATTTCTGTATCAACAAAAGCACCTAAAATCAAGAAACTCAACGATTCCAACAATAATTTTATAGAAACTCAACGATCTTATTCTTCAAAACCTCACAAATATAAAGTTCTGATCACGTTCTAAGCA
The DNA here is from genome assembly GCA_036936605.1 of Limnanthes douglasii subsp. nivea. Classification (NCBI taxonomy): domain Eukaryota; kingdom Viridiplantae; phylum Streptophyta; class Magnoliopsida; order Brassicales; family Limnanthaceae; genus Limnanthes; species Limnanthes douglasii. The sequence continues at coordinate 183,202,780 of JAUPFV010000001.1, forward strand.
CATTCATCATAAAAAGAGTAAGAAATCAAGTTTTGATCAGCATCTTTTTCATTTGTAGTTTGATATTTTTTTATACAACCAGAGTTTGAAAGTATGAAAAGGTAGACATTTTTGAATTTTTCAATTCCAATTTAACAATAGATACCATAAATACACTAAGAAACATGACTGCATGTATTTTTAGTCTTGTTTTGGTTATTAGTTTTGTAGTAATTATTCTATTGTTTCATATCAATAGTCATGTATATACATTAGCCTCGCACTATCGTCATGTTTTCTAGTCTTTAGCTTTCTCATATCTTGTTAAGCAAAAGTTGAGACACACGTTACTCTTTTATAAGTACTTACGCACCTATCATCTTCATGTGATCTCATATGGATATATTTGCATGACCTCGCATCTTTCATACATATATATATATATGGCTTTGAATTACATTTATTTTTAATATATGGTTTATCATCTAATCATGTAGTGTATTATCTCAAATCTATCATGTGAGCTGATGTAGTGTCTAATTTCTACCATGTAGTGCATTGTCCTGCATCTACCATGTGGTAAAGTGTCCCGACATGTATCATATGTTGTACCGTCTTTATTATCTAGAAATACAGTTATTACATGTTGTATTGTCCCGCATCTACCATGTGGTATATTTTCCTACATCTACCATGTGAATTAAAACCCTTAGTCTAATCATGTATTGTATAGTCATATATCTGTTATGTAGTCCGAAAATGTTCAATTAATATTAGTCTCAACATTCTTACAGAAAACATATCGCCAGAAGCTTATTTTTTAGACCAGACCTATTTGCAATCATTAATCAGATAAAAGAAGATAACATAAAAGTTTTTCACCTACAACTTGTGAAGAAAAAACTATTTTATTACCTTAAAATATGGCGTTGAAAAAGAAGTCAAAACAAACCGATCAAAAACAAATTACAAATAAAATGATAACGATATGCAGTTCATTATTTTGTTACATGCTTGTACACTGGTCTCGCATGATTATCTTTGCATGGCCTCGCATGGATCATATTTTCCTCAAAATAATTTCCTAGCCTCGCATGTATGATCTTTGCATGACCTCACATGTATGATCTTTGCATGGCCTCGTATGTTACCTCCGTCTCGTATTTATCATGTACTTATATTGACTAAGACTTTGCATGTTTATAGGATGCAATAACCAAAGGAGTTAGAACACTAGAACATCAATCATTAAAAGTTATTGTAATATTGTTCATCATGTTAGTCTGCTCCACATTTTTCTTCTCTACATCTTTAGATGTATAAACTTGTACAATGTTTTTTTACATATAATACTTGGAAACAATAAATAATCATGATTGTACTGGAGAAATCAAGGAGAAGCTGATGAATTCAATAAAGTTTTTTCACGAAATAAAATCTTTAAAGTAGTTAGACGTGTTTCTCTATTACTCGTTAATATTTTTACTCTATTTTTAAATATCATTAAAAAAGATTAATTTTTTGTCTTTAAAGCCTTATTAAAATGCATTCATTTATCATGGAACATGCAAATATTTATCAAGGAGAAATAAATTAAGGCATGATACTATGATGCTACAAATGGATAAGTACTGAAGGAAAAACAATATTAAATTTGGTTAAAACTCTAAAGGAGCTTATAAGTGAACATGTATATTTAGTCTATAGTCTCTAATTTATCTTGTTTATAATATATTATCTATCATCTTTTATATTGTCGTGCATCTTTAATTTATTATAATGTCTTGCATTTATCATATATATGTTGTACCACATCTTTCATGTATTACATGTCCTGCATATTTCATGTATTACTTATCTAGCATCTATCATGTATTACAATATCCCATATTTTTTGTATATTACACGGTTTCACATCTATTGTGTATTAAAAAGTTCTACATCTATCATATAATATATTATCCCGAATCTATCATGTATTACAGAATTCTACACCTATCATATAATACATTATCCCGCGTCTATCGTGTATTAGTGTCCCGCATCTATCATGTATTAAACTATCTTGTATCCTTTTGTGCATTATAAAGTCTCATATGTGTCATCTATTATATTGTCATGTATCTTTCATGTAGTTATAATCCCGCATCTATCACATAGTATGTTATCCTACATCTATTATTTACTTAAGAGTGTGGAATTTTGTAGATTTTGGAAGGATAATTGGCCTTAAGAAATGAAAAAGAAGATGTATTTGGTGAGAAGGTCCAATAAGATAAAATATTTGACATGAAAGAAGAAGAAGAAGAAAAAGAAAGAGATGAAAATTAAGATGTTACCTAAGAGGAATAAGCAAAAGAGGAAGACAAATAAAAAGATGTTGTCACAAAGGAAAAATAAGAAGAGTAGGTTGTTGTGGGGGAAAATAAAAATTTGAAGTTGTTATTGAGGAAGAAAAATAAGAGAATCTTAACAATGATGATGAAAGTACAAACTGGGATATACAACAAGAGGGAAATATAAATTATTCTACTAATGTAGATGAAACACTAAACGCATTCATTGTTCAACAACGTGCAAGTGAAAAATCAAATACATAGACTAAAAAATTTCATGTCGAAGGACATTTACATCAAAGAATTTTCCATGACCAATAAAATCTTTTGAAAATCAAACATAAGTTTGTACTATACAAAAGTAGAAGCCGGTACGGAGAAAAGTCGTTGCTAGTTCACATAGAAAAATTAAGTATCTTAGATTCTTTAGTATCTAAAAAGACTTGAAAAGTTTGAAAATAAGAAATCTTCAATGAATGTAGCTAACGTATCTACGATTTAAAAGTATATAATAAGCCTCTAAATAGATTAATGTACAAACAAAAGATAATAATCTATAATCTATCATCTTTTTATGGTCTCTCATCTATCATCATTGCATGGCCTTGCATCTATCATCGTTTCCTTGCCGCATTTCTGCATCCAAATTGTAAAAACTTGAAGACGAGGTCATTACCTTTCCTAAGGTAGTCGGCTACATCACTTGGATCCATGAACTGGCCTAACCTAGATAACTGCCCGACATCTTTGTCATTCCTTGATGATCATTCCCCTATTAAAGTTTGTTTCGATAACAAGACTACGATGATATGAATATTCATTTCCCTCCAAACCTATATGATGTATACACTCTTCCATTACTTTCCTATATGGTTGTTGCCAACCAGAAGGTAAACAATAAAAGTTACAAATTCTAACTCGTCCCTCTTTCTATTAGGATTCCCGGTTCTCTCATCCTCTACCATATCAAACTCATTGTCTCCTACCTTATGGGGCACATCTACAACAATATCGGTTACATTCAATGAGGGAACAAACTCAACATTTACTTTAAATTTTTATATATTTGCCTCACTTATCTGGCGGACCGAGACTCATCTATTCTCTTCTTCATAACATGATCATACTTAGCCTGGAGTTTTCCCCAGACATCTTAAGCCACTACCTTTTGAATTACCTCAAAATTTAAAGTTACAAACTCCAAAAGATGTATAACAGCCCTGCATTCTTCTGAAATAGATGATGAACATACACGACCCTCGACTCCATTCGGATCAGCACTTCTTTTAGCAGATTGTTTATCATATCTTGTTGCTTCAAAGAAAAAGCTACCATTTGTTGATTTTGTTCATCAGCATGCGCATATGTTCCCAAATCAATGTCATCACTTACCAAACCAATAGGAATTGATTCATCTCTAATAGTTATGAACCTTCTAGACACATTTCATTCACCAAAGTCCATGTCGACCCTTCGCACCTATAGGTTATGACATTTTTTTTATTCTCAACAACTAACCATCCCATGGCCAAGACAATTCCTTATTTTCACTCTCATTTTTCTCACACACTCGGCCACATTTCTAACAATATTGAACATCACATAAATATAACTTGTTACAAGGAGTTTGTATATTCACCTATATGGTTGATGGGAATTATTTCGTTCTTACCATCGTCACCTCTGCCACATAACTAGCCTTGTCATATGCAACCAATTCAATGATACCCACATCCTTATACAGATATGGATATATGAATCTTATGTGTTACAACAACCCACCCACCAAAAGTGTATGTGGCATCAATAATTTAGTAAAAATCCTCCCAAACTCATCGGCCTTCTCCTTCAACATTCTACACACCTCATTCGCTGGACTTATAAGTTTCTTGTATTCATACTTTGCAACTCTAAGAGAAAAAATCAAAGAACATCATAACACTTGCATACAAGTTAAATCTAGAGATGTCTTTAAGTTTAGTTTGGCTATGTTATTAAACCAATTTATCATGGTATTTACAGACTTTTTGGAGTCATGCCAAAAAATATTGTATTACCAGTTGGTATTCTTTAGGAGTGGATTTCAACATCAAATACATTTGACAAAGCACGCAAGACAAACAAATGATATTAATATCCACTAAAATAAACATTCTCAATAATTTCACAAGGACTACAGGGCTACTGATAAAGGTGGATATCACCACCAGAGTCAAACCCTCGTATCAATGAATGTACTTGCATCCAAAACTTTGGTCGATGGCCTTAAATAATGCTTCTCGCCCATTGGCATCCCATGGCTGATGGCCGCAAAGCCGATCCCACAATCCACCGAGAAGGCAATTACTTCCTTATTAAAGCTTAAATACCTACTCTTTGACTGTATTAACACATGTAAATAGATATATCGCGCTGCTACAATCATTTATAATTATGAAAGAAATCAATTGTATGATTTAAATATAAATCGTTACAACTTTCCTTGTATTTGGGATTGAAACTTTTTGTCTCCAACAAATATTTATCTACAAAAAGCCTAATAGTCATTGATGGGGCTAGTCCACAATATTAGCAGGAAACGTTAAAAGATTATTTTATCTAAACCATGTCTCAAACCGAATCACATTTTAAACCAATAAAACATTAATAAGTCATCTACAATTGACTTTGATTTAAAGGTAAATCATTACAACTTCTATATAAGAAAGACAAAGTCATGAATAAGAGTATTAGAGCATCCCCAACAGATACTCTATTGTTTAGGTAAATATAGATAGTATTTAGGTAATGTAAATTTAAATATTATCTTTTTCTTCCAACATATAAGGTATATTTAAGTTAGTTGACAATCCATAGAATAATGGGAGAAAAAACAAGGGAAGTAACAAATAAACTTTACCTATTGTGTAACCGCTACTACAAATATACCTACCATATTTTAAGCTAATAAATATAAAAAGTCTTTTAGCGTATCTGTTGGAAAGAAAAAAAATCATATATAATAGTTAAATTTACTTTAAACTGTCAATTAGCATATCTTTTGGGGATGCTCTTAGTAGGTTTGGTTCCAAAAGGATAAGAATAAGTATATAGTGTTAATATTTCATGGAAATGGCCCTATTATAACAAAAAAACAACAAATATGTAAAAACAAAACTCATGGATTAATAATGAGACTGGTAAAATAAGTATTTGTTAGACTTGGAAAAAATAATAAATTTTATTCACCAAAATATGGTGAAATACGTCTAAAATTCACTAGCTTATCATTTCAAAAGTCTAGCCAAATTTAGGTTCCGTATATTGTTGTTTGACACAATTCAAATTATGTATATTATATGTTCCACAAATTAGTTTTATAACGTTTCACGTATATTATAAACACTTTTCATAAATTTTATCATAAACTATAATATTAGGGATGTCATGTTGCAAAATAAATATAATAATAAACATAATTATATAACCATCCGACCTTAATATACACCAAACGTTTTCTATTACAACCTAAAAACAACAAATGGATTAAGATACCCTCAGTAAAATAGCTACCCTAGTCGATAGAAGGGGTCAGGAGGGAAGTGATCTCATATAATTTCTCAAACCATTAAAAAGACAGCCTAATAACAACATATGGATTAAGAAACCCTCATTAAAGTAGCTACCCTTGGCGATAGAAGGGGTCAGGAGGGAAGTGATCCCATATAATTTCCCAAACCATTAAAAAGACAGCCTAAAAACAACACATAGATTAAGAAACCCTCATTAAAGTAGCTACCCTTGTCTATAGAAGGGGTCAGGAGGGAAGTGATCCCATATAATTTCCCAAACCATTAAAAAGATAGCCTAAAAACAACATATGGATTAAGAAACCCTCATTAAATTAGCTACCCTAGTCGATAGAAGGGGCCCGGAGGAAAGTGATCCCATATAATTTCCCAAACCATTAAAAAGACAATCTAAAAAAACATACGGATTAAGAAACCCTCAGTAAAGGAGATACCCTAGTCGATAGAAGGGGTCAGGAGTGAAGTGATCTCATATAATTTCCCAAACCATTAAAAAGACTTTTGGAGGGAAGCGAGACCTTTGTATCTGCAAAACCTACACAGAGAAACATAAAGGAAGTCGGAATCCTCGTGTTACCTGAGCTCAAAGTCAATATCGAGAGAGACTCACAACTGTGAATATGCTCAAGCCTATAGGCGTTATGGGGACGAAACCACGACTGGGATTCTTCCTGAACCTATAGACTTTATCATGAGAGAATCGGGACTTTATTGTGCATAAACTCATAAGTGTTATTCTAAAGAATTCATGGGTCTCATTATGTCTGAACCAACATGAATGATGGGAGAGAGTCACATCCCTTAGTATGGAATAGGGGTACTTCGAGTAGAATTTCAAACCGATTAAGTACAAACTAAGTCTCTTAACCATCCAGAAGGCATGTAACGTGTAGCGCTTGGGCTGAAACCATTGTTGGGATGCATGACGAATACAGTTAGGAGAATGTCTCGAATCGGACCTTGGACAGTCATGATGTTGGGTATCTCGTCTATAGAAAGTAAAACAATGTTATGGTGCGATTTACTTCCTTCACTTTCATAAAGTGTGGATTTTTCCTCTATTTGCAAAAACTATATAATCATTTCCATCGTTTCAAAATGTTGTGGAGGAAGCCTACTTGGTATGAGTCATGACATTCAATGAATGAAATATCTTTAAAGAGATTAACTATAGAATGGACATCTCAATTCTAGAGTTTGCTAGAGGGTAGTGGTTCACCGCCTTTGGAGATATTTCCGACTTGGTCGATTTCTTGGTGAGGAGGAAGATTCCAATGAATCTGGACGGTCTGTTTCTAATGTAGGTTTCACAAGAAGCTTGTCGTGCGGGGATAATAGTCTCTGAGATGATCCGTATGGAACAAGGGATCCTTCCATTAGTGGGGATCAAACATCCTCTTGTGGAAGAGAGGACATAATATTGTTATGAAGATGAGATCGTTATCTTCATTAATGTGGTCGAATGAGGTGTTTGGATTTCATGACACTTGACTCCATGTGGTTTTTACCGGCTTGCATGTTCGTGCCCGTCCGTTAGAAATTAAGAGAGAGAGAGAGAGAGAGTATATAACTGAATTGCTTAAGTTTTGTATAACCAATAATACAGCCTTTATAGGTAGTTAGTGATAGGCTAGGAATCTAATTTGTTTGGCAGTTTGCCACCAATACAAGTTTGTTACATTATTGTTACACTCATTTATTTAATCAATAAATACCAAATATGTGTTACTAGACCAGAACAACATCATAACGTATGATGTAGTCCATAGAGCTGTTGGGAATATATGACGGGCTTGGTCTCACAAAGTCTTGACCCGGTTGTAAACCCACAACGCTTAAAACGAAGTCGTTCACATAATGGAGTAAGGGTTGTTGTCTAAAAACCCTAACATCCCTTTTCACTTCACCATATCTTCTACACAACACATTTTGGTAGCCATGAAAGCCTAGCTTGAAGCTTCAAGCAATCCAAGGCTTGCTTAAAACTTCAAGCACTAGTTGTTCTTCATATACCCTCGCAAATGAAGGGGCGAATCAATGAGACCAAGTTTTTCTCTAAGAAAGGAGAAGCGATGGTGAGTTAGGGGTTTTCTAAGACAGTCAGCCAGCTGATCATGAGACGAGACAAAACGAATCTTGAGAAACCCCTGAAGAACTTGGTCGCAGATGACGTGTATATCAAGTTCGATATGTTTTGTCCTCACATTGAAGACTGGATTAGATGCTAAGGACCTCTCCCCAAGGTTTTCGCACCAAATACCTGAAGAAGGTGTGACGGGGAATTGAATTTTAGTAAGGATGGAGTGTAACTAGATAAGTTCAACCAACAAATCGACAAGGCCCGATATTCAGACTCGGTTGAAGACCGTGCTACCACATTTTGCTTCTTCGAAGACCATGAGACCTGAGAATCCCCAAGATACACACTGTAAGCCCCCACGCTACTTCGATCATCCGGAGAAGATGCCCAATCAGCATTAGAAAAACCATGGAGTTGAAGATTGCAACTTGGTTTGATATGAAGTCCAACCCAACTAGACACAGATAAGTAACGAAGCACTCTTTTCAAACTTTGCCAGTGTATTATTGGCTTAGCTTATTAACAGCAAAGGAAATATCAGGTTGTATGTGAGTAATGCTCCTAACAGACTTCGATATGATGTAGGGTCTGCAAGAGGAGTCCTAGAGGTGCTTGAGAGATAGACACCAACAACAATGGGCGTTGGACACGACTTAGGCAAGGAGATTCCTTGAGAAACAGTAAGTTCTTAATGTACTGATGCTTCGTTATATATTTTCTTGTGGGGTCACGGTGAACCTCTATTCTAAGAAATATAAGGAGTGGCCCGATTTCTTTGAGTGAGAACATCGTGTTAAGTTTGTGAACAAACTCCAGCAAACATTCTGTTTGTGTGCCTGTAACAAGAATGTCATCCACATAAACCAATATTAGGATAACAATAGCCTTAAATATGAAATAGAACAAAGAACACTCAGCCCGAGAATTTTTTAAACCCCACTGAAGTAACGTATCCCTCAGTCTAGAGTACCAGGCGCTTGGGGCCTGTTTGAGGACATACAGGGCTTTGTGAAGTTTACACACATGTGTAGGCTTCTTAGGGTCCTGAAAAGCTTTTGGTTGAGCCATATAGACATCCTCAGTGAGAAAACCAATGAGGAAAGCATTGTTGATGTCTAGTTGTCTCACCTCCCAATCTTTAGACACAACCAAGGTTAAAGCTAGTCTTACCGTAGATGGTTTAATCACTGGACTGAATGTTTCTGAGAAGTCTATGCCAGGGGTTTGATGAAACCCCTTGGTTACAATCCTTTCCTTATACTTCTAGATGGAACCATTCATGTGATGCTTAACTTTGTACACCCATTTACATCCCACAACATTCTTATTCGGAGTCCAAGGAACCAATGACCAAGTATTGTTAGCCATACGAGCTTTATACTCAATTTTCATAGCAGTGACCCAGTGAGAACTTAGAACTTTTTTAGTGTAGGTAGTAGGCTCAATGGTAGACAAATCAGTAGTCAAGGATCCAACATAAGGAACCTTAGGTATACGAGTTCTATCTTGAGTTCTAGTTTGCATAGGGTGAGTGTGGGAAATAGGAGGTGTCTTAGGTAAGTGATCAGGATGAGATAAAGGCATACATATAGATATTTGGGGTTTGAATAAAAAACAGGGCTTTGGGAAGTTTTTGTGGCATTTTTGTGAGTAGGAAGATGACTGGTGCTAGATGTAGTGGCATAAGTAGTAGAGTCTGTTTGATTTTGTTGTAAATAAGAGCCAGTAGGAGTGGTAGGAACATCACATGTAGCAACAACATGACTTGGTGAAGTTGGAGTATTACATTGTGAGGGCACAATTTGTAGAGAACTAGCTTCGTGAGAGACACAAAGAAGCATAGAAGATGTTGAGAAGTATCCATTAGTCGCAAGCCCTGTAGGTAGATTAGGGAGCAATAAATCTAGAGGAAGGACTTTAAATTACTCAGACTGTGAACTGTCTAAGAAGTCTCCTTGAAAAAGAAAATCAGTTTCATTGAACAGAACATTTCGAGAGATATAGACTTTGCCTGTAAAACTAAGACACACATACCCTTTATGAAACTGACTAAACCCCAAAGCGACACATGTTGTAGTATGAAACTGAAACTTATGAGCCTGATTTGACCTGAGACATGGAAAGCAAGCATAGTTATAAGTTTTCAGGACTAGGTAGTTTGGCACTTTATGAAACAAAAGCTCATATGGTGATTTGTTAGATAGAACTGGAGTAGGTAGTCTATTTATGAGGTAGATAGCAGTTTTAAAAGCTTGTACCAAAAAATGGTAGGGCAGGTTGGCTTGTGCTAAGAGAGTCAATCCTGTCTCTACAAGATGTCTGTGTTTGCGCTCAACTTTACCATTCTGAGCCGAGGTATGAGGACACGATTTCCTCAAAAACAAAACCCTGCTCTTAAGTGATAGTAGATAGAGGCATATATTCTCCTCCACCATCACACTTAACAACATTTATAGATTTTTCAAACTCTTTTTCCACTAGGCATTAGAACATTTTGAAAATACTAGCAACTTGACTTTTATCTTTAATAGGATAGAACCATGTGAATCGAGTATGATCATCTAGAAAAATCACATAGTATCTGACCTTGAGTGGAGAAAACAGGATAGGGACCGCATACATCTGTATGTATGAGGTCTAAAACACTGCTAGCATGTGAATTAGAGAGAGAATAAGGTAAAACATGAGACTTCCCAAATTGATAGGCTTCACAAAAACTACAAACATCCCTAAAATAGAAGTAAGATTACAAATCTTTAGAACAATTTTTAGAATATTTTGAGATGAATGGCCAAGCTTCCTATGCCATCCATCTTTTAGGGAAGTAGAAAGACCAACATATTGAACATTTGGAAGAGATAAATTAGTGACTGGAGAACTAGGTTTTGTAGTCACAGAATGAACCTCTCTTGCTTGTGACTTAGGAACACTCTCCAACTTATACAACCCGACACCTTGTCCTTCACAAGATAAAAACCATTATGAAATTCAACAAAGACACTATTATGACTAGTGAGTTGTGTGAGACAAATAACAAGTTCTTATTTACCATAGGTACATGTAGGATATTTCTGAGTGAAATAGATGTGTTATTGAAGGAATGCAAACTAGAGTTCCCAAGATGATGAATTGGCAACCTGTGGCCACTACCAACAAAGATACCTTTGTTACGTGCATACTCAGCCTTTTGAGTCTATACATTAGAGTTTCCTGTGACATGGTGACTAGCACCACTGTTAGCATATGAGGCAGTGTTCCTGTTGAGTCTTGAGTTGCTAGGTAAGCTGCATGATCTCCATCACCTTTAGGCTATTCTGAAGAGGTGGATCCCATAACAGATGGGTCATCTCTATAGTAACAAATAGGAGCTATATGTCCATACCTATTACATATCTGACAGGTAGGCTTATTTTGAGAGAAACGTTCCCCTCTCCCTGTATAAAAATTGTTTCTTCCTCTTGTATGGTTTAAATAATTGTTTCTTCCTCTTGTATTATCCATAAGAATTCTTTTGGTTGTTGTTGTTACCTTATGACTTATAGTCTGTCTTTTGAGTAAAATTAGCAGATGCTAAGCTTAGATTGGAGACATTGTTTTGAAGACTCATTAGTTGATCTAATCTGCTCTGAAAAGTTAGTAGACTAGTCTGAAGATCCAACCATCTCATAGACTCTTTATCAGGCTTTGAACAGTAACTCGTCCCTAGACTATCGCACTTGGTGACAGATAGTCCCTGAACTTTCAAAAGTCCGTTCGTAGTCCCTCGACTATCTAGTTTGGATAAAGTTAATCCCCTTGCATGTGTTGACTATTAATTTTTGTGACAGATAGTCGTTCAACTATTTATTTTCAATAAATTTAGTTCTTTAACTTTCTATTTTTGATAAAGTTAGTCCCCTTAATAAACATGTGCATGGGACTAACTTTATCCAAACTAGATAGTCCAGGGACTACCAACGGACTTTTGAAAGTTCAGGGACTATATGTCACCAAACTGGATAGTCCAGGGACTACGAACGGACTTTTGAAAGTCTAGGGACTATATGTCACCAAAGTCGATAGTCCAGGGACGAGTTACTGTTCAAAGCCCTCTTTATCAGCTAGGCTAACAACTATTGAGGTGTACTCTGAGTCCAAACCAGCAAGGACTTGAGTCACCAAATCATCAATACACACCCCACATCCAGCCAACACAAGATTATCAGCTATATTCTTCATTTTACTTAGGTATTCAGTCATACTAGAGGTACTTTTACGTGTCATCTGAAACTCTGACTAGTAGTAGGTAATTCTGGCTCTTGTATGTGAGCCAGAAATCTTGCTAGCAACATCCCACAGTTGTTTTGAAGTGTCTTCTTCCATCAATTGAGTAGTCACCTTAGAACTCATCGTATAATACAACCACCCAAGAAGGAGCTGATCCTTCGCAATCCAATCTTCATGATCAAGATTCTCAACACTATTTCCTTCAGAATCACTGGTAAACTTAGGAGGACAAGGCTTGAATTTCTTGACATCTAACTCCATGTGGTTTTTACCAGCTTGCATGTTCGTGCCCGTCCGTTAGAAATTGAGAGGGAAAGAGAGTGTATGTAACTGAATTGCTTAAGTTTTGTGTAACCAATAATACAGCCTTTATAGGTAGTTCGTGATAGGCTAGGAATCTAATTTGTTTGGCAGTTTGCCACTTATACAAGTTTGTTACAGTATTGTTACACTCATTTATTTAATCAAGTAATACCAAATATGTGTTACTAGACCAGAACCACATCATAACGTGTGATGTAGTCCATAGAGTTGTTGGGCATATCTGATGGGCTTGGTCTCACATAGTCTTGACCCAGTTGTAAACCCACAGCGCTTAAAACGACGTCGTTCACTCGATGGAGTAAGGGTTGTTGTCTGAAAACCCTAACATCCTTTTTCACTTCACCATATCTTCTACACGACACATTTTGGTAGCCATGAAAGCCTAGCTTGAAGCTTCAAGCAATCTAAAGCTGGCTTGAAACTTCAAGCACTAAATGTTCTTCATAGAGTCAACTGACATTAAACAGTTGGAGGTTTTTTTTGATAACCTATATTCTAGTCGCCAACTAGGCCATACTTATTTTTCTCATAAAAGAGTCATTAGCCATTGTGCACATTTTGTTGGCGAAAAATATTGTACACTACTACCTCTAGGTCCCTAGAAAATACATGATGGTAATGGTTTGCCACATTCTGAAAGATCGAGAAAGGAAATATCATTTTTATAAGGGGCATGCAAAATAAAGGAACAAGAGAGCATAAGGTTATATCCCATGACTTGACATGTGTCATTTAGTTTCAACTATTAAATAATGATGACGCCTTTGTCAAAAGTAGTGAAAAGCAACTATGTGATTAAATATGGTTGATCATTCTGAAAGATACTAACCCCCGATAATTTCATGGACTAGGCTATTGGACTTAGTACAGCGGTTCTTACCACTTTTATTTCTCCTAGAGTGAAAGTGTTGGCGCGCTCGGCCACGATCTTCGTGAAAGGGGTCAATCTACAAATCTGTTTCCCTAGACTAGCAAATTTGTAACAAAGCAGACTTTGTCTGGAGGCTGTAGTCAGGGAAAAGTGTTTATCGTACTCTTATCAAGGTAAATAGCAAGATGTTAAGAGGTTCATGACTGCCAATCACAATAATTCAAAGCTATCTAATGGTGTTGGTGGATCTTATAACATTTCTTCCATCAAAGCAGGAAAAATACAAAGATTTTTGTGGGCTAAAGAAAACTCAAAACTTCATGTTCACCCTGCTAGTCGAATTCCTAGAGAAAAGGTGATGAGTACGATTCTTTGATTTGATTTACTTTAGTAAATGAGAGAAGTAAAACTTAAGTGAGAAAAATTGATTTTAGAGAGACAAAGTAAAGGGTTCAAGTTTTCTACGTCAAAAGTTCAACCTTTTTATTAGATCAGCTCTGGTCTTTATATAGAGGTACAAAGACTTAGCTTACAACTCAAAACGGTTACATAAAAGTGCTAATCACACTTTAGTACTTGACTAAAATACATAGTTCTAAATTCCTCCTCTAACTTTATAGTATGCTATATAATGTTTTATTATTTACATTTTAGTCCATAAATTTCAACTTCCTTATAAAAAGGAATCACCCAATACAAAAAGTTATAGGACCTTTATCATAGTCGTGGGCATCATGTTGCTTGCATATGTTGAAATCCTTATTGCAACGCAGGATACATTCGGACAAGACTTGAAGTAGCTCCATGTTGCTTGTCGAAATATGAGGGAAGGATTAAGATCATTAAATATTAATTAGGGGACTAGGCGATAGATGTGCATTTTATTTTTGTTTGATTTGTTGTGTGATGGGAGTTGTTATTGAGTAGCTATATTAAATCGAAATTGAAATGATAACAAGTGGTATATGTTAGATTTTTGAGAAAGTAGAATTATAATAATGCAATTTCATAAAGTATGTGGGAAGTTATAGTGTCGACATGTTTGTTGTTTTCTCTCCCTTGATCAAGGTCGTTGATACTGATGTATTTAACTCTTTAATTCTCCAAATACATAAACTACTTGATGAAATAAAATCTAGGGTTAGATGTCGCTTGTCTAGCCTATATATTTGTGGGTTGTCTCCTTATTCGTCAAATACATATTTCTTGCCTTGGAAGAGTTTTATTATCTTTAAGCTTCCACTTTTCTTACAAAACCTCTTAGCTTTATCGTTTTTTAGGAAAACTCTTCTGTTTTGTTTTTTTGAACATGGTTAGTTGTAGAATCAAGGTGGACCATGCTGCGTATGTCGATGTAAATGATCCTAGGAATGCTTCACATATTGATATTCGTTGATTGATCCGCGTTAAAGCAAGAAAGTTGCTCAAATTGTTAAATATTTATCCCAACACGTCGATCTGTGTTGATGTTGCTCTTGAAGTATGCCAGATTAAATCAATGCGAGATTATTTGTATAATCATATTGAAGAGTTGAAACATTCTCAAAAGATACTAGACTAGTTTGTCTCGAAGGTAGTGGTGGTGTGATTTTCCAAGTCGGTAGATATGTCACTCAATGTGAAGGGTAATGAGGTCGCCTTCTTTACTTAAAATCTAGACTATGGGGTGCGACATATGCCTAAGATTGTTACAGTTTTTTAAGACCACGAGACTTTTTTCGGTGCAACTTGTTCTCAATGCTTGGCGTGTTTTGTCAAAACTGATCATCGACCTTCCCAATTTTAACAAAACTTGGAGAGACGACTTTGTTTAGATATCTGGTGCTTTCGAGGCAGCCTGTAAAGAGAGAAGGTTTTGTAGTAGGATATTGCAGCTAAAAAGTAAATATATTTTTAATCGATAATATCTTAAGTGTGTTGTAAGTAGGGAGATCTTTTATTCACATGTATTTGTATCGGTATCCCTCGAGTAAATTTACCCAGAGTATAACGATAGAGCAAAGCTTAGTACCACCATGATGTTTAAGAGGGCTAACGATTTCGATACAAGTTTTAGGAAGCTTCTGGTTCCCAATCGTTTTTGTTCATAGTGGGTTGTGGCCGCATGATGGTTGTTTTGGTAAATTTTCACTGCGAGAGGAATTGAGATTGAGGCCTCATCAAAAACATTAGTGGAGAAAATGGGACCTTTGATTTCTTTGAAGGCAAAGGTTTCCTAGGAGCAGAGAAGAAAAGGCGGTTGTTGATGCGACCATACCCCTCGGGAAAGTCCTGCTCATTATACCTGACAAGGTAACACCTAATCAAGGACGAGGTATAACCAAATCGAGAAAGAATTAATGATCAACTAGAGGCAGAAGGCAGAGATGCTTAACAATCAGGCAGGGTTGTAACTGAGCTGTAAGCAAGGTAAACAAGAGGTTTTTCGATGACATTCTAGGGTCAGTAATCAACAACGAAACGATTACTACGAATGCACGAACTCAGTTGGCGCCACTAACAATTGTATAAGATAACTAATAAAGTAGTGTTTTGTGTATTAAAGGTCACTAAAGTACGTGATAAGATACGTTTACGTAATAAATAGTAGAGAGAGAAAATCTATGTTGTGAACATGTATAAACAAAACTGTAAATCTGTAAATGAATAAGAAAATGGATAATTGGCTTGATTATTATTATTTTTCCATATTCAAAGAGTTTATCACTTTTCCATATATATGTGCAGAATTTTCCCCATGAATTACCACGTAAAAAGGTATTATTAGAAGTTGGAAGAGAAGTTCTCAGTATTTTTGAGCAACGATAGGACCGAGAGAGGTACTGAGAGAGGTATTGAGAGAGAATTTTGTGAAGCCACAACAAGCGTTATGTTCACAAGAGAAGGGGTGGCAGGTGGGATGCTCATGCTAGCAGCTTATCCAGACATTTGAAGAAGATAAAACAGAAGAGTCTAGACAAAGAAGGAGGAGAAAAAAATGTTAAGCGCTCCACAAAAATATTTGAAACTTCTACTGTTGTTGAGGGACAATATTCACAAATATATTCGAAGTAGTAACTGTATTTCACCAAGAAGAAAATATGTATTTTACATAATTTTGATTCTATTTATAAAATTCGCTGTGTGTTTTTCTCTCTCACTAAGTACATAACGTTTCCAATTACAATCATGGACTAACATCGATGACCATTAACTTGGTCGTGGTCAGTGACACTAGAGTGTTCATCGTGGACCATCTTTAATGCTCATTGACTTCATTTAACGCTTACTTTGATGTATGCTCATAAGCTACCTTGGTAAGACACAAAATCAGTCTCGGTAGGTTTTGGTCAAGTCGCGTTAGTTTTAACGCTCGATCAGTGCTGCTTAAGAACGATTGTGTTAAAGTTTGGGACCCCTCGGTCTTTAGGCTCCGGACCCCTTTGGCCACGTGTTGTAGGTAAGTCGGTGTTATACTTCTTGTGTATTACTTATTTATAGGCAATCTTGGTATAATGCGGGGTCTCGTCCGTAACATGCGGCTATACCGATTCTTTTAAATCTCCTCAGTCTATTACTTTGTGGCCCTGTCTTGCCCGATAGTATCTTGCCCAATAATAGCGTTCTCATCATGGCTCTTCCTAATCCATCTAGTAGCTTGCAATAATATAATAAAGATACTAAATGGAGTGAATTAAGTGGGAAAGATAGGTTTGGTGATTCGAATTTGAGGAGGATGAGGTGGCACTATTTAAAATCAAGTGGAAGCGTGATGTGATTGGATATCAAGCATTATGTCACACGTTTCTCGATCAAGCGAGGCTCCTATATGGAGGCTCTGACACAAAGGGGAAGCATGTAGATAATTAATCAATATACTTCCTCGATTGCTATAAAGCGTGTACATTTAATGAACCTTTAATCGTTATAGTAAATCCTATCATGCATTGATTATTGTGCCAAATTTCAACTTAGAAAAGCTAAGAGAGTTTGCATTTCTCATTTTTTGTGTAGTGTTCGTTGGTGTTGGAGAGTAAAAATCATATAGTGTTTGTAAAAATTAGAATCTCATCGGCACTGTCGTCGTAGATTGCGCCGTCAATAGGTATATTTGGAACCTAACATTTGGTTTTGAACAGTACATCGTCCCTCGACTATCACGTTTGGTGGCAAATAGTCCTTTGACTTTCAAATGTCCGTTGACAGTCCCTGGACTATCGCGTTTGGATAAAGTTAGTTCACCAGATCCTCTGATCCATGAGAGGCTGCCACGTGTCACCATAGTCCCCAGATTTTTGTATCACAACTAGTCCCTTGAGTTTAGTTTTCTGTAATTTTCTACATTTTGGGTTTGACCTAAACTCAAGGGACTAGTGGTGATACAAAAATCTGGGGACTATGGTGACACGTGGCAGCCTCTCATGGATTAGAGGATCTGGTGGACTAACTTTATCCAAACACGATAGTCCAGGGACTGTCAACGGACATTTGAAAGTCAAGGGACTATCTGCCACTAAACGCGATAGTCGAGGGACGATTTACTGTTCAATGCCCCTAGCATTTTTATGTTTACGACCTTGTAGAGTGATGGGGAGGGTTGGTGTTAGGTTTCAGCCGGGATTATCTAGTTATCTCTACCTTGACGAGTCTATTAACTTAAATACTTTCTCACTGGCAGCTTTATCGACAGATGCTGAGTTGGCTATTATGATGTTGCTTATACGTTATTGAAACCTTGCAATTTCTCACTGATCATGATGGCTCTCTGGTGTGGCCACATATGGTGAATTCGAAAGTCTCTTTATATTAGAGGAGTACTTTTCTTATATGATGCCCACGAATGGATATTGAACTGAACATGACCATCGTGAATTTAGGGTTAGGTATAGTATTCTTGATTTCGTCATAACGCGTGTACCGGAACCTAGTGACCAGTCGTATCAGGCCTAGAACAACGAGACATGCTTGTATACGAGGTTGTTTGATTGGGGGCTTCGCTTACTCGTGCCAACTTTTATTTGTGATTTCTTTATCTTCGTGAAGAGACGCCCCACATAGCTTACTGTTAATGGGTGGATGGTTCTTTTAAGTATAATACTTAGTTCCAAGTTTATCGTCATACCCGTGTACTTAGCAAACTTCTTTGATGTAGTAGATATCTCCAAGGTAGTGCAATTTCTTTTCTTATATCTTCAACTGATCAAAATTGGAAGCATACGTTCATCTATGTGTTTTGTAATTGGAAGCACGAGAGTTCCATAAAAAATATGCAATTAGAGAAGCGTTGGAGGGCGAAGTGTAAATAGTAAAAGTTTTAGATCATATTAGCAGATGTATAATAATATGGTGTATTGTTAAAATGTTTTCTTTATTTTCACGTGAAAAGAGACACCCGGAGTGGTGTAAAGAAGGAAAATCATAGGGTGCAAGGAATCCATAGTTAGGCCTATTAGCTACTAAAAACGTGATCTGAGGTTTAAATATATCCTGGTTGTTTATGCAGGTGAATTACTTGTGGTCCAGGCCGTGGCGCGTGCATGAGTTAGAGATTAGCGACAAAGGTCAAGTGAAGATGAAAGATAGTGTGGATATTGCGACCATTAACCGGTTGCAAGCATTAATGGAACAAAGATTCCGAGATCGTAACAACAGTGGGGTAGGTTTATCGATACTAAAAATTCGCAAAGGTAAAGAGACGGAGGAGTCATCCCCTGCGCGAGGAAAAAGAATAAGACACGAATAGAGGATTGCGGTAATGAAGGATGGAGAGTGTACCCACCATGAAGATGGGGGTGAGAAATATGTGGAGTGGGATAGAAAGAAATGGGCCCGCCCTTGATTGAGGATGATGAGCAGACTGATGAAGAGGTAGTTCCACTTTTAAAGAGGAACCATGTGGTACTAGATGCAATATCGATATCCTAGTGAAAGTTGACACTGGTGGATTAAAACGATGATGCCATAATTGGTTTGACAGAGAATAAAGTAGGTGAGATATCAGTACATCAGGCAGTCAGAGAGGACGGTAAGATACTCGAGGTGATGTGTTGGACAACTCATGAAGGTGCGACGAAGCCTAGCGTGGATGGTGTTGTACCAGCTGGTAAGTTAATATTTTAATTCACTAAGTATAATTGAGAGAAGTAAAGAAAGTAGAGAGAGAAGTAGATTTTAGAGAGAGAAAGGAAAGTAACAAGAGTGATTTATCTCAAAAAGCCAGAGAGCTTTATTAGATCAGCCTTGGCCTTTATATAGAGGAGCAAAGACTTAGCTTAAATTGAAACAGTTACAAAAAAGTTTTAATTACACATTAGTTCCTAACTAAAACGTAAAGCTCTAATTTTCTCCTTTGATTATACAATTTGTCATAACAAGTTTTATTTCTTTACATTTCAGTACTCGAAGTTCTATTTCCTTATCAGTAGTCCCTTAGTTCTTATGAAAGTAAATGAATGAGAACTAAATAGCCTCGAAAACCTTTGGAGGTGAAGAAAATCCCCTTTGTCCATAATTCGAACTACTTCAGACTTGTTGTTTTTATATCTGAAGTTTAATGCGTCAAATTATTTAATACGAAACCATTTCCTTATACCAGTTTCCACGATTCGAAGCCGAGGCTAAATAAATGATGACACTCTAGATGCCAAGTCTATCTCTAGAAAAATAATGGTACCCTAGGCACTAGGCCTGCCACTAGAGCTGTAGCATGAAAGATGTTAAATCCTTATATACGCAACCGTTTGAAATTCTATCCAATCACTTTCCACCTCTTCCACTTCTCGATACTTATTTTATCTTCCTATAAATACTTCTTTGAACCATTGTTTGATTCACAAACATAGTTTCTTGAGAGAGAAACTGTAGAAACTAAAAAATATTTGGCTATCTTCATCGGTTTCTTCAATATGCTTGCTACATTTACCAGAAAATTCAACTTTTTCGTTCAATCTTCAACTGGTTTATGAGAAAGCATCCCAAAACTAGAAGATCCAAAGTAAGAATTCCTAAATACCCCAGTTCTCTAAAACCAAACAACAAAGTCTTTGTATCATACGACTACTTCTGTATAAGTGAAAGAGACGACAGATACAAGGTCTGACTTTTTTAGATAAGATCACTTTTGCAACTTGACTTTCTCTATCTAAAATCTATTTCTCTATGTACATTGTCTCAATTTTACTTATTCAGTCAAATATTAACTCACCAAATTGGCGACTCTACTGGGGACTCGATCATTGATTGGTGCCTAGATTTCTCGTTTCAATTTTCTCTTTTCTCCCTTTTGAATCTTGGAAAACAACTTTAAATTTGACGATGAATCCAGAGAACGATCTGCTAGTTTGATCGGGTGTTGAAACACTGAAAAAATATTTGCAAGGGGCTGATGATAGACAAGAAGAATCTATTCTGGTTCGTCAAACTCAATCGAATATAGAGCTACGAATGAACCAACTTTTGGACAAAATAACAGCTCTGAATGAAAAATAAGATAATACTGAGCATGAGATTCAGTCAGTTAGATTAAAATCTGAGGTGAGACTAGTAAACGACAAAAAAAATGTTGGTGATCAGTCTGATCTATCTTGCACAACTCGCTAGATTAGAATTGAACAAAGAAAAACACGGTTTGAACATGCTAAAGAGTGTCACACTTCTCGAAAGGACAAAAAACATAAGCAAAGGTATGTCACATCGAGTGACGAAGAGGTGAAAAACTCTGGATCTTATTTCAAAAGATATCGAGGATCTTCGGAAAGAATACAAAGCTAGGAGGTGGTAGCAATACGATGTTGTGGATGATCAAAATTTGTACGCTATGATGGGAATTAGAGGTGACAATCAATATGTTCAAGGTGTTTATGGGAGAAATTCTCCATTGACAACTAAAATAAGATCCATCACCCTTCCAAAGCACTTTGATATTTCAAAGTTATAAAATTCGATGAAATGCAAGACCCAGAGGATCATATTGAGCAATTCAAAAATTACATGATGAATTTCGAGGATGACGAGAAAAGGTGGTGTGTCAGGCTTTCTCTGAAACATTTTAGGGGACAGCTTTGAAGTAGTATAACAGAATTCTGAGGGGGTAAATTTCAAATTTTAGAGAATTATATACTGCTTTTCGAAGGCAATTTGTGGGGAGTAAGGGAATGAGAGAAAACAGGGATACAATAATCCAATGCAAGCAGGTAGTGGGAGTCGAATTGAAATACTACACTAAGTGATTTGTTTTAACCAAAGCGGGTTTAGATAGCTGTGAAGAGGTGGTAGCAATGGCAGCCTTTTGACAAGGATTGCTACTAGGAGATCTGGCAAAAAAACAACCACGCGAAGTGCTTTAACTTTTGAAGTTTTGATGGATCAAGTGGAAGACCAAAACAAGGTGGAAGAATCGACCAAAGTTTGAGGAGTAGTTGTAGCTAGTCAAAAACATTCTGGGCGGGTGCGAAACAACCAGGGCAATCTTTGAATTCTGCCCAACCGGCACATCTGAGGAACAACAGAAACCTACCTCCTCGAAATGTGGGTTATTCAAACTAGGCACCAGGGTATCAATTTCATAAGCCAATGCCCAATCAATGGATAAAGCCTGAGTATTATACCGATCTGACCGTGAGTGTGGGCATAATTTTAAAAAAGCTAAAGGGTATGTGAATTTCAGGAAGCCTGCCCCGATTAATAGACCAAGAAGCGAAACAGTAGATTTTGTAAATATCATAATGGAATCGAACATGATACCTCAAATTGTATTACGTTGAAAAACAAGGTACATAATTTGATTGAAAATGGGAAATTGTTGACTTATGTGAAAGCATAGAGCAGTACGTCGAAGAATCCTATCACGTCGACTTCACAAACAACAAATCCAAATGCACAAGCTGAAAAATTGATGATTTTGGATTCGAAGGTTGATAATTTTGATACAACATCTGAATACTTAGATGCAGATCCAGATCGATTACTCATAATGAAAGTAGAGGAACCAGTAAAGCGAGGACATGTTCGAAGCTTTTGCGAGTATTTTGAGTCATTGGCAATATTCGAGGGCGATATTATGACTCGTAATATTGACAGTTTAACAAACAGGCACATAATGAGCCTAGCTACTCGGATAAAGGGAAAGATGTCTACTCATATGTATGGTAAAAGAGATATTCCCTTTATCATTTTTATGAAGATGATTTACAGGGTAATGCAGGGCCACTGGAGGATGCGATGGTCAATAGCAGAGATTGCTGGCGTTAAAATTTGATATGCTGATCTATTATCCGACATGCTACAATGCCATCTTTGGAAGATCTTAGCTATCAAGGATGTATGGAGTTGTGTCAACAATTCATCAGTGTTTTATGTATGTCATTGGAGATCGGGTGGGGGTCGTGTGTAGTGACCAAAAGGTCGCTAGAGAATCTTATGCCACTACTCTTTGGATCTGAGGATTTAGTAGTGGTGATAGAATGAATGAATATCAGTCATGGGGATTGACCTCGGACCTTGAGGAGAGGTTTGACGATCCGAGGGAAACCCCAGGGTCGTTGACCAGAAAGTGAAGATATAGAGGAATATGATTTTCTTGATCAAAGAGTAATTCTAATAGGAACCTTACTGACCCAATTTTACGTCAGCAACTATTACAGTTTTTATCCCACAAATTGGATGTTTTCGCTTGGAAAGCAGAGGACGTAACAGGAGTTCAAGTTAAAGTGATTTGCCATAGCCTAACAATCAATCTGAAGGGGAAACCTATTATACAAATAAGGTGGGCATTTTCTTTTGAAAAAATAGAAGCAATTGTATCCGAAGTTGATCGTGTATCGAATTTCGGAAATATATGGGAGTCATAGTATCCTTTATGGATGGAAAACTCAGTGGTGGTCAAGAAAAAGAATAGGAAATGGAGAATGTGCGTCGATTTCACAGATTTGAATCGAGCTTGTCCTAAAGATCCATTTGATTTATTCCACTTCGGGAAATAAAATATTAACTTTTATGGATGCTTTTGCAGGCTATAACCAAATTTAAATGGATCCAAAGGATCAAGAAAGTACTACCTTCATCACAGATCGAGGCTTGCATTGTTATAAGGTTATGTCGTTTGGATTAAAGAATGTCGGGGCTACATATCAGAGTTTAATGAATAAGGCATTCGCCTCACATATCAGAAGAAACATCGAGGTGTATATCGATGACATGGTGGTCAAAAGCTTAACAGAAGATGAACACTTGAACGATTTAGAGGAGACGTTTTTGAATTTAAGGGGAATAAGGCTAAAACGTTGAATCCAAAAAAGTGTACCTTTGGAATTTGATCAGGGAAAGTTTTGGTTATGTTATCGGCGAAAAAGGGATAGAAGCTGGCCCAGAGCAATTAAAAGTTGTAGTATCCATGAAATCGCCTCAGATAAATGTTTCCCTTTCTTTCAAGTGTTACGAAGACCAAAGGAATTTGAATGGACTTCATAGTGTAAAGCAGCGTTTTCAAGTATCAAAGATTTGTTGTCATCACCAGAAATACTATCTAAACCTTCAAAGTGAAGAGCAACTCTTTTTTTACATTGCGGTATCTGATTTTGCAGTAAGTGAAGTATTGATAAGTGAGGATTCAGGAACTCCGAAGTCGGTGTACTATGTCAGCAAGGGTTTGGTGGCAGCAGAAAATAGGTATTTGAAGCTCGAAACATTGGATTTGGCATTGGTGGTGGCTGCTAGGAAAATGCGTCCCTATTTTCAAGCTCATACCATTGAGGTTCGAACTTCATTTCCACTTAAGAATGTTTTACAACGCCGCGACATTTCGGGGAGGATGACTAAGTGGTCAGTTTAATTAGGAGATTTTGACATTGCCTTTTCGCCTCGAATGGCAATTAAACACGAGCCTTTGAAGATTTTTTGTCGAGTTCCATTCAAGCATATCGGATGAAAATGTTAGCACGGATGTTTTTCCAGCTAGTTCAATGTGGATTTTTCGAACAGATTGAGGTTCTAGTGTTTTGGGATACATCGATGGAGTTCAATTGATTGCTCAATCTGGAGAAATGAGGCTTCAATCTATTAAATTTGGGCTTCACGCATCGAATAATAAATATGAGTATGAAGCTGTATTGGTTGGTTTGAGGCTTGCAAAGATATGTGGTGGAACTTTAGTACGATTCGAGACAGATTCTTAATTAGTAGCAAATCAAGTGTCTAGAGTTTCAGAGGCGAAAAAGCACCCTTTATATGCTATATAAGCCTCCTCCACGGGCTTCTCTAACAAGTAAATCTCTCATGGAACAATTAAGCACACATAAACGTTTATCAAAGAATAAGAATCCTTCATGCCTATGGAACCGCCCTGAAGCAAACTTTTCACATGTTTGATATATCCTTCCAAAATAAGAATCATTTTCATATAAACTCTTAAGATGATCAAATCCTAAAATCTTAGCTTCAAGAGTAGTGATTAAGGCATACCTTCGGGACAATGCATTAGCAACAATATTTTATTTACCTTGTTTGTATTTGATGACATATGGAAATGTCTCAATAAATTCTATCCACCTTGCATGTCTTTTGTTAAGTTTTTGCTGACCTTTTAGGTGTTTGAGAGATTCATGGTCAGTGTGTATGACAAACTCCTTTGGCCACAAGTAATGCTGCCATGTTTGCAAAGCTCGGACTAAGGCAAACAACTCCTTGTCATAAGTAGGATAGTTTTGAGTAGCTCCTCCAAGCTTTTCACTAAAATAAGCTACGGGCTTTTTATCCTGCATCAAAACAGCTCCAATCCCAATTCCTGAAGCATCACATTCAATCTCAAAAGTTTTAAGAAAATCAGGTAATGTCAAGACAGGAGCATGAGTAAGCTTCTCTTTTAAGGATTGAAATGATTCTTCTTGAGCTTGTTCCCGCTTGAAACCAACGTCCTTCTTTATTATTTCAGTGAGTGGTGCAGCTAAGGTGCTGAAATCTTTGACAAAACGCCTATAAAATCCTGCAAGGCCGTGGAAGCTTCTCATTTCTCCAACTGTTTTTGGACTTGGCCATTCGCGGATTGCCTTAACCCTTTCCTCATCCACCTTAATACCATCTGCACTTATAACAAAACCTAAAAAGACAAGATCATCGGTACAAAAAGTGCATTTCTTAAGATTAGCATAGAGAGTTTCCTTCCTAAGTACACTTAAAATCAATTTCAGATGGTGAACATGTTCTTCTAAGCACTTGCTGTAAATTAAGATGTCATCGAAATATACTACAACAAAAACTCCTATATAAGCCCTTAGAACATGATTCATTAACCGCATGAATGTACTATGTGCATTAGTCAGCCCAAATGGCATTACTAACCATTCATATAGTCCATGCTTAGTTTTAAATGCAGTTTTCCACTCATCCCATTCTTTCATCCTAATTTGGTGATAACCATTTTTAAGATCAATCTTATAAAAAATGCTAGAACCATGCAATTCATCTAACATATCCTCTAATCTAGGTATAGGATGGCGATACTTTACTATTATGTTGTTGATGGCTCTGCAATCAACACAAATTCTCCAGCTTTCATCTTTCTTGGGCACAAGTAGAACTGGTACCGCACAAGGACTCATGCTTTCACGGATATGTCCTTTTTCCATCAATTCACTGATTTTCCTTTGCAATTCTTTTGTCTCCACTGGATTTGTTCTATAAGCAGGTCTGTTAGGAAGGGAGGCTCCAGGTACAAAATCTATTTGGTGTTCGATGCCTCTGATTGGTGGAAGCCTCTTTGGATTGTCTTCAGGGAATACATCTTCAAATTCCTGCAAGAGAGAAGTCATCTCACTCGGCAACACCGGTGTCAAGTTAGTTAAACTCATAAGAGTTTCCTTAAACACAAAAAGTAACATAGGTTGCTTAGAGAATAATGCTTTCTTAACCTCACCAGATTTTGCATAGAAATTCGAATGTTTAGTTACCCGACTTTCCTTGTTCTGCATATGCTTTTGATCTTGGTAAACTTCTCGTGGAGTCATGGGAACTAGAGTGGTTTTCCTTCCTTTACACTCAAATGTATGGCAATTAGTGAATCCATCATGGATAACCTTTCGATCAGATTGCCATGGCCTTCCTAACAGTATGTGACTAGCCTCCATTGGTAGAACATCACATAAAACTTCATCTTCGTACTTACCAATGGCTAAGGGAACTTCTACTTGGTGGCTAACTTTCATTTCTCCATTGTCGTTAAGCCATTGAAACTTGTGAGGTGCTGGATGCTTTTTCGTTTTTAAACCAAGCTTCTTTACCATAGATTTACTTGCCACATTGGTACAACTACCTCCATCGATAATAAGGCTACAAACTTTCCCTTGAACAAGACACCTAGTGTGAAGCAAATTCTCGCTTTGCTCTTGTTCTTCTTCTTTTGTTTGAACGCTTAAAGACCTTCTGGCTACCAATAAATCTCCTTTAGTAGGTCGCTCTAAGTGTTCTTCGGAAGAATCAGAGACAATTTATTCTTCCTCTGAAATTATTTCTCCATTATCTAGAATTGTCATAATCTTCTTATTAGAACACTCATTAGCATAATGTCCCATCCCTTTGCACTTGAAACACTTAACATCACGAGTTCTGATTGCAACCTCTTTAGGTTTGCCCTTGTTATCAATAGACAATGGTGTTCCAGATTTTTGGTTCACCTCTACATAGCTTCCTTTCTGATAATTGGTATTCTCATCTTTTGAATAACTTGACTTAATTGTTACTGCCCCTGAACCGTAACTTGACCTTGAGGAGTTCTTTCTTTTAACTTGTTGTTCAAATAGCAAAGCTTTGTGTAGCCTCTCTTCTAGTTCAACATAATACTGAGTTTCCAATCTGTCTTGAATTTCTCTATTAAACCCCCAAGAAACCTTGACATTGTTGCCTCTCTATCTTCTGAAATATCAGCTCGCAACATTAAGGTCTCCATTTCTTGATAATACTCTTCAACAGATCGGCTTCCTTGTGTTAATCTCCTCAGCTTTAGATGCAGCTCACTGTGGTAATGACTAGGAACAAAACTCTTCCGCATAATGGCTTTCATTTCTGCCCATGATTCTATAGGATGTTCCTCATTACACCTTCTTGAGGTAACTAGTTGATCCCACCAACTAAGAGCATAATCATAAAATTCAGTAGCAGCAATTCTTGCTCGATTGGTCTCCGTGTAGTGTTGAACGTTGAAAACGAGTTCAATCTTCTTTTCCCATTCCAAATAGGCATCTGGATCGTTTTTTCCATGGAATGGTGGAATCTTAATCTTGACACCTCCAAGATTGTCACGCATACGTTCGTTTCCCTCTCTTGTACGTCTATGGTGCTTTCTATGGCTGTTTCGAGACGAATTGCTCACGCGTTCATAATATTCATCAGCGGCTTCATTTCTGAATTGTTCTGGTAGTTCATGGTCTCTTCTTGGATTGGTTTTTCGTGAACGGTTCCACTCGTGGTCAGAATTTGATTGAAGCTCTTCGCGAAAGGCATCTATCTTGGTGTCTATCAACTTTGTCATAGCTTCAATTAGAAGCTTGTTGTTATTGAAATTACTGTTTTCTGCATCATTTGAATTAGACATCCTTTTCTACAAAACAAAACAAAAACAAATCACCAGCAACAAGTCCTTGGAAAGTTCTACAATTTATTTAAAACCATAAAACATATCCAAATCTGTTTTCCTCAGAATATTAAGAGATAAGTTTCACAACAGCACCTAAAAACGATTTTCTACGATTTTAAATCTCAAACAACTATAACTAGGGTGAAACAGATCAGAATTTCGTGATTCAAAATGAAATCTTCACAAACAAACTGATAATATAAAATAGATGAAGAAAATTAATGAGAAAGAGAATACCCAAGTTTCATAATGTTGCTCTGATACCACTTGATAAACTCCTCCTAGAATCGGCACTCTGAAATGGGATAGGGATAACTTTGCAACCAGGAACCGAAAAGGATTCAAGGATCAAAAGATGTGGATCGATAGGTCACACAAAGGTTGTGGAAAGGCCTTTGATATTCCAACTGATCTTCCTTTGGATATGATGCACCAAATGAAGAACAGGTTTTAATGTGGATATTACACACCAACAAGAGAAAAGTAAAACTTAAGAAGTTTTTTTAGAATCAAAGATAGTCTAACCATTAGAATTCTGAGTACATAGTTTTTATAGGAGAAAGAACTAGCCTTGAACACAATTAAAGTTGTTCTTGGAAACATAATGCATGCCTCTAAAACAATTAAGGATTTTCTTGGAAATAAAATGCTTTATTATTGAAAATACAAAGTATTAATTATATAAGCTGGAAATGAGACCCATCCCTCCTCCAAGGACGTGGCTTTTGGTGTAGATGGGCCTTGGGCTTTTATTTCAACAAATGGGCAATGGTGAAGTGATACAATTGCCTCATTAAAAACCTTGTCAAGAAAACCCATTGGGACAAAACTTGAACAAGGGAAAAATAGTACAATCGAGACACTTTCTCATTTGTTGAAATCAATTAGCTTGAATCAAGACCAAAGTGGTTTGACAAGCTTTTCCACCATACTTGCTGTTTTGATCACGTGGATTCTCTAGTTGATTAAGCAATCCTCCAACAGCTTTGTTAAATTGTTTTGCTCTTGATCGAGTTATTGGACCAGCTGGTAAAATAAGAATATCTTCAACTTCAAGCCCATCTTCTTTTTCAAGTTGTTCATCTGGTTCTTGCACATTTCCATGTTCTAAGCTCCTTGTGTAATCTAGGATCACATCAGTATCTCAACCTATACCCTTTCATAGATGGGGACTAGATTTAGTTGGACCCCTTCCTATGGCCTATGGTTGTTGTCGAACTATGATTGTGGCAATAGACTACTTCTCTAAATGGATAGAAGTTCCACCCGCATCCGGAACAACGTTAAAGGCAGTGATAAAATTTATCATCTCCAACATATGCTGTCGATTTGGAATTCTCAAGCGCATCACTACATATAATGGCACTTAGTCCGATAACAAAGACATGGAGGAATTTTTTACTTCAAGAGGAATTGAATATTGTTTTTCTTCTCTTTTTCATCCTTAGGCTAATGGGCATGTTGATGTCGTTAATCGAACGATTTTGGAGGGTTTAAAAAATAATATAGAAGGAGCAGCAGGAAAATGACCAAGTTATTTACAATAAGTCTTATGGGCCTACTGAACCACTCATCATACAACCACTCAAGAGTCTCCTTTTGCTCTTGTTTATGGAATGGATAAAATTACACGTATATATTCTACTTTTCCTTCATTTAGAAATAGAGATTTCCAAGTAGGCGACAAATTATTAAGAAAAGTGTTCTTACATACCCAAGATAAACAATTCGGAAAGCTGGATCCGAATTGCGAAGGCCCATATATGGTATGTGAAAAAGTCAAGCAATGAACGTACAAACTTCAAGACAAAGAAGGAAATCTTTCAAAGCATCATTGGAATAGTGAGCATCTCATGTTATATTTATAATAAAATCATCTTGTAAATATTTACTTTGTTAGACTTCAATGTAAATATATAGCGCATACTCTTTCCTACCCTGGTGGCGCGGGGAGGTTTTAATGAGGTGTTTGAATCCTAATCAATATACTATCATTTGTCTTTTAAAAAAAATTGTTGTGATTATGGTGGTGATCGGATGAATTAAACACATATTAAACTCCTTGAAATGCTTGTAAATGATTTGAATAAATTAAACACTCATTAAACACCTTGAAATATCTGTCGGTGGTTCGGATAAATTAAACACCGATTAAACACTTTTACCTTTCAAATGAAATAATATTGAATGGCTAGTACATATTAAAGAATGATTAAACGTTTTAAATCATTGATTGGGTTCATGTATTGTTAGTATTTACCATTTTTTAAGTATGATTGGATTCTATTGGAAACATTAAAAAGAGAAGGGAAAATACAAAATAAATAAAGGTAAAGATAATATGAAATACTAGTCGGATCATCAAAAACATTCTATCCACTTTACGCAAAATGCGTTGGCCATCCAAAGAATTTAGTTCACAAAGGAAATCCGAATAAAACAACAAAATTCGTTGGCCATTTAAGGACTTTAGTTCAAAGCATAAACTTAAAAAATAAAATAACCTTAGGGGTTGTTCCCTTCAGTTTTCTCTTTACCATCACCTTTTTCTTGAGCTTTCCCTTCCTCTCCGTCTTGCTTTGGATCCTTAGTATCAGCATCTGAGCTTTCATCGATTTCTTCATCTGAATCATATCCACTTGGTGAAGAAACCCCGAATTTATCACATTTTGCATAGTATGAAAGGGTACTTCTTCGTATGGTACGAACTTCCATAACTCTCCAAGAGACTTTTTTGAATACGTCTCATGGAATAACAAGGCCATGTCTGATTTAATACTTTCACCCCTCTTTTCCATAGAATCCAATATGTCAACAGCGTACTTATCCACTGCAGCTGCTATCTCTCGAGTTTGGTTCTCTTTAAGGGAAGGAATTTCTCTTTCTTTCTCTTTGAGAAGTTCCTCTAATTTCTTCTTCTCATCGGATAGTTGATTAATGGTACCTTCATTAGTAATGTGTTGATCTTTTAAAGAATTGATTTCATCGGAGGTAGATGTTGGCAGTTCGGTATACTTGGTGCGGAGTTCTTCTTGACCAACCTTAGCTTGATTCAAATTGGTACTCAGTTGTTCTTTTTCTTTGCCCAAAGTTTTAACCTTCTGTTTTTCGGCTATGATGGAATCCTTTAAGCCTTGATTGTCAGTTTGAAGGGTAACAATGTCCTGAGTATTTACTTATCTTTCCATATCAATTATTGGCCCTATGTAGCATAAGACTGCATGACCCAAGGTATCCTGCTCGTTGAATACTTCAGAATACCCACCTTTATAAATCACTGCATTAGCTATGATGGTTGTTTGGGGGACGGTTCAGTCAAAATCATCCTTGTCGAACTCACTGAAATACATGTTTTTCAAGATCATCTAATTTAACTTCACCTTCAATAGAAGGTGGATTGACTGTAGGAAACGCTGGTGAGGAAGGATCAGCATATACTTCTTCTTGGGGGAAGAGTTTTAGCACGCAGGGTAGGAGGAACAGCCTTGAGTCGGATTATTATCTCTGACCCCTTGGTTTCCTTCTTATTCTTTCTAGCCTTTTTGTCACTCCCCTCTTTTCACCTCTTCTGGTCCTTTTTCTTTTTAATTTGCGGTGAATGTTGTGGCCTTTCAGCCTCCCCTACTGTAACAGCCACTGCCTCTAATAGAGCAGCATTAATTCTCTCTAGAGATCCTGAACTACCAAGATCGGGAATCTAGTGCGATGCATCAATCTACATGGTCTGAAAACATCTTCCAAAACACTATTAAACAAATCCAGTAGTGAAAGATAAGTCTGATGTAAAAAAATATAATAATAATAATAATATCAAAATATTACTGAGGGCATCAGAACAGTTCTTACCTCAACTTTTCTAATGTCTGGTCAATTGGCTTGGGTTCTCATAAACTCCTCCTAGAATCGGCACTCTGAAATGGGATAGGGATAACTTTGCAACCAGGAACCCAAAAGGATTCAAGGATCAAAGGATGTGGATCGATAGGTCACACAAAAGTTGTGGAAAGGCCTTTAATATTCCAACTGATCTTCCTTTGGATATGACGCACCAAATGAAGAGCAGGTTTTCTTGTGGATATTACACACCAACAAGAGAAGAGTAAAACTTAAGAAGTTTTTTCAGAATCAAAGATAGTCTAACCATTAGAATTCTGAGTACATAGTTTTTATAGGAGAAAGAACTAGCCTTGAACACAATTAAGGTTGTTCTTGGAAACATAATGCATGCCTCTAAAACAATTAAGGCTTTTCTTGGAAACAAAATGCTTTAATATTGAAAATACAAAGTATTAATGATATAAGCTGGAAATCAGACCCTTCCCTCCTCCAAGGACGTGGCTTTTGGTGTATATGGGTCTTGGGCTTTTTATTTCAACAAATCGGCAATGGTGAAGTGAAACAATTGCCTCATTAAAAATCTTGTCAAGAAAACCCATTGGGACAAAACTTGAACAAGGGAAAAAGAGTACAATTGAGACACTTTCTCATTTGTTGAAATCAATTAGCTTGAATCAAGACCAAAGTGGTTTGACAAGCTTTTCCACCATACTTGCTGTTTTGAACACGTGGATTCTCTAGTTGATTAAGCAATCCTCCAACAGCTTTGTTAAATTGTTTTGCTCTTGATCGAGTTGTTGGACCAGCCGGTAAAATAAGATTATCTTCAACTTCAAGCTCATCTTCTTTTTCAAGTTGTTCATCTGGTTCTTGCACGTTTCCATGTTCTAATCTCCTTGTGTCCTCTAGGATCACATCATCCTCTCCCACTTGAAAAGGATTTGACCTCAAATCCATTTCATCTGCGATAAAAGGAACCAAATCAGAAACATTAAAGGTAGGACTCACTTTATACATACCCCGTAGGTCAAGCTGATACGCATTATTGTTGATCTTTTTTGTTACTTCAAATGGTCCATCAATTCTAGGCATCAATTTTGACTTCCTCTCTTCTGGAAATCTTTCCTTTCTTAAGTGCACCCATACTTGATCTCCAACCTCAAAAACTTTCTCACGTCTTCCCTTTTTGTTTGACATATTGCACAGTTTTCTTTTCTATGTTTTTCCTTGCATCATCATGGATCTGTTTTACAAGTTCAGCTTTCTTTTTCCCATCTATGCTAGCTCTTTCACTCAAAGGCAAAGGAATTGATCCAAAGGAGATATTGGGCTAAATCCATAACAATTTGAAAATGAGAGTACTTAGAAGCAGAATGCATAGAATGATTGTATGCAAATTCAACATGCGGCAAACATTCTTCCCAAGTTTTTAAGTTCTTTTTAATTAATGCACGTAGAAGAGTGGACAAAGTCATATTTACTACTTCTGTTTGTCCATCAGTTTGTGGGTGACAGGTAGTAGAAAATAAAAGCTTAGTCCCTAACTTAGACCACAAAGTTTTCCAAAAGTAACTTAGAAACTTAGTGTCCCTATCTGAAACTATCGTCCTAGGCATGCCATGCAAACGAACTATCTCTTTAAAGAACAGATTAGCAATGTACAACGCATCATCAGTTTTGTGACAAGCAACAAAGTGTGCCATTTTAGAGAATCGATCAACAACCACAAAAATGGATCCTTACCAGTTCTAGTCTTAGGCAATCCAACTATAAAGTCCATAGATGTATCATTCCAAGGATGCGTAGGAATAGGTAAAGGAGTATACAAACCGTGGGATTGAACCTTAGATTTGGCTTGTTTGCAAGTAACACATCTGTCACAGATTCTTTCAACATCCCTCCTCATATGTGGCCAATGGAAGTGATCCAGCATTACCTTGAGAGTTTTAGCTATTCAAAAATGTCCCATTAAGCCTCCTCCATGGGCTTCTCTAACAAGTAAATCTCTCATGGAACAATTAGGCACACATAAACGTTTATCAAAGAATAACGATCCTTCATGCCAATAGAACCGCCCTGAAGCAAACTTTTCACATACTTGATACATCTTTCCAAAATCAGAATCATTTTCATATAAACTCTTAAGATGATCAAATCCAAAAATCTTAGCTTCAAGAGTAGTGATTAAGGCATACCTTCGGGACAATGCATCAGCAACAATATTTTCTTTACCTTATTTGTATTTGATGACATATGGAAATGTCTCAATAAATTCTATCCACCTTGCATGTCTTTTGTTAAGTTTTTGCTGACCTTTTAGGTGTTTGAGAGATTCATGGTCAGTGTGTATGACAAACTCCTTTGGCCACAAGTAATGCTGCCATGTTTGCAAAGCTCGAACTAAGGCATACAACTCCTTGTCATAAGTAGGATAGTTTTGAGTAGCTCCTCCAAGCTTTTCACTTAAATAAGCTATGGGCTTTTTATCCTGCATCAAAACAGCTCCAACCCCAATTCCAGAAGCATCACATTCAATCTCAAAAGTTTTAAGAAAATTAGGTAATGTCAAGACATGAGCATGAGTAAGCTTCTCTTTTAAGGATTGAAATGCTTCTTCTTGAGCTTGTTCCCACTTGAAACCAACGTTCTTCTTTATTATTTCAGTGAGTGGTGCAACTAAGGTGCTGAAATCTTTGACAAAACGCCTATAAAATCCTGCAAGGCCGTGGAAGCTTCTCACTTCTCTAACTATTTTCGGACTTGGCCATTCGCGGATTGCCTTAACCTTTTCCTCATCCACCTTAATACCATCTGCACTTATAACAAAACCTAAAAAGACAAGATTATCGGTACAGAAAGTGCATTTCTTAAGATTAGCATAGAGATTTTCCTTCCTAAGTACACTTAAAATCAATTTCAGATGGTGAACATGTTCTTCTAAGCACTTGCTGTAAATTAAGATGTCATCGAAATATACTACAACAAAAACTCCTGTATAAGCCCTTAAAACATGATTCATTAACCGCATGAATGTACTAGGTGCATTAGTCAGCCCAAATGGCATTATTAACCATTCATATAGTCCATGCTTAGATTTAAATGCAGTTTTCCACTCATCCCCTTCTTTCATCCTAATTTGGTGATAACCACTTTTAAGATCAATCTTAGAAAAAATGCTAGAACCATGCAATTCATCTAACATATCATCTAATCTAGGTATAGGATGGCGATACTTTACTGTTATGTTGTTAATGGCTCTGCAATCAACACACATTCTCCAGCTTCCATCTTTCTTGGACACAAGTAGAACTGGTACCGCACAAGGACTCATGCTTTCACAGATATCTCCTTTTTCCATCAATTCACTAATTTTCCTTTGCAATTATTTTGTCTCCAATGGATTAGTTCTATAAGCAGGTCTGTTAGGAAGGGAGGCTCCAGGTACAAAATCTATTTGGTGTTCGATGCCTCTAATTGGTGGAAGCCCCTTTGGATTGTCTTTAGGGAATACATCTTCAAATTCCTGCAAGAGAGAAGTCATCTCACTCGGCAACACCGGTGTCAAATTAGTTAAACTCGTAAGAGTTTCCTTAAACACAAAAAGTAACATAGGTTGCTTAGAGAATAATGCTTTCTTAACCTCGCCAGATTTTGCATAGAAATTCTAATGTTTAGTTACCTGACTTTCCTTGTTCTGCATATGCTTTTGATCTTGGTAAACTTCTCGTGGAGTCATGGGAACTAGAATGGTTTTCCTTCCTTGAAACTCAAATGTATGGCGATTAGTGAATCCATCATGGATAACCTTTCGATCAGATTGCCATGGCCTTCCCAACAGTATGTGACTAGCCTCCATTGGTAGAACATCACATAAAACTTCATCTTCGTACTTACCAATGGCTAAGGGAACTTCTACTTGGTGGCTAACTTTCATTTCTCCATTGTCGTTAAGCCATTGAAGCTTGTAAGGTGCTGGATGCTTTTTCGTTTTTAAACCAAGCTTCTATACCATAGATTCACTTGCCACATTGGTACAACTACCTCCATCGATAATAAGGCTACAAACTTTCCCTTGAACAAGACACCTAGTGTGAAGCAAATTCTCGCTTTGCTCTTGTTCTTCTTCTTTTGTTTGAACGCTTAAAGACCTTCTGGCTACCAATAAATCTCCTTTAGCAGGTCGCTCTAAGTGTTCTTCGGAAGAATCAGAGACAATTTCTTCTTCCTCTGAAATTATTTCTCCATTATCTAGAATTGTCATAATCTTCTTATTAGAACACTCATTAGCATAATGTCCCATCCCTTTGCACTTGAAACACTTAACATCACGAGTTCTGATTGCAACCTCTTTAGGTTTGCCCTTGTTATCAATAGACAATGGTGTTCCAGATTTTTGGTTCACCTCTACATAGCTTCCTTTCTGATAATTGGTCTTCTCATCTTTTGAATAACTTGACTTAATTGTTACTGCCCCTGAACCGTAACTTGACCTTGAGGAGTTCTTTCTTTTAACTTGTTGTTCAAATAGCAAAGCTTTGTGTAGCATCTCTTCTAGTTCAACATAATACTGAGTTTCCAATCTGTCTTGAATTTCTCTATTAAACCCCAAGAAACCTTGACATTGTTGCCTCTCTATCTTCTGAAATATCAGCTCGCAACATTAAGGTCTCCATTTCTTGATAATACTCTTCAACAGATCGGCTTCCTTGTGTTAATCTCCTCAGCTTTAGATGCAGCTCACGGTGGTAATGACTAGGAACAAAACTCTTCCGCATAATGGCTTTCATTTCTGCCCATGATTCTATAGGATGTTCCTCATTACGCCTTCTTGAGGTAACTAGTTGTTCCCACCAACTAAGAGCATAATCATAAAATTCAATAGCAGCAATTCTTACTCGATTGGTCTCCGTGTAGTGTTGAACGTTGAAAACGAGTTCAATCTTCTTTTCCCATTCCAAATAGGTATCTGGATCGTTTTTTCCATGGAATGGTGGAATCTTAATCTTGACACCTCCAAGATTGTCACGCATACGTTCGTTTCCCTCTCTTGTACGTCTATGGTGCTTTCTATGGCTGTTTCAAGACGAATTGCTCACGCGTTCATAATATTCATCAGCGGCTTCATTTCTGAATTGTTCAGGTTGTTCATGGTTTCTTCTTGGATTGGTTTGTCGTGAACGGTTCCGCTCGTGGTCAGTGTTTGATTGAAGCTATTCGCGGAAGGCATCTATCTTGGTGTCTATCAACTTTGTCATAGCTTCAATTAGAAGCTTGTTGTTATTGAAATTACTATTTTCTGCATCATTTGAATTAGACATCCTTTTCTACAAAACAAAACAAAAACAAAATCACCAGCAACAAGTCCTTGGAAAGTTCTTCAATTTATTTAAAACCATAAAACATATCCAAATCTGTTTTCCTAAGAATATTAAGAGATAAGTTTCACAACAGCACCTAAAAATGATTTTCTACGATTTTAAATCTCAAACAACTATAACTAGGGTGAAACATATCAGAATTTCGTGATTCAAAATGAAATCATCTCACTAACACTCAAATCTTCACAAATAAACTAATAATATAAAATAGATGAAGAAAAATTAATGAGAATGAGAATACCCAACTTTCAGAATGTTGCTCTAATACCACTTGATAAACTCCTCCTAGAATCGGCACTCTGAAATGGGATAGGGATAACTTTGCAACCAGGAACCCAAAAGGATTCAAGGATCAAAGGATGTAGATCGATAGGTCACATAAAAGTTGTGGAAAGGCCTTTGATATTCCAACTGATCTTCCTTTGGATATGACGCACCAAATGAAGAACAGGTTTTCTTGTGGATATTACACACCAACAAGAGAAGAGTAAAACTTAAGAAGTTTTTTCAGAATCAAAGATAGTCTAACCATTAGAATTCTGAGTACATAGTTTTTATAGGAGAAAGAACTAGCCTTGAACACAATTAAGGCTGTTCTTGGAAACATAATGCATGCCTCTAAAACAATTAAGGCTTTTCTTGGAAACAAAATGCTTTAATATTGAAAATACAAAGTATTAATGATATAAGCTGGAAATCAGACCCTTCCCTCCTCCAAGGACGTGGCTTTTGGTGTAGATGGGCATTGGGCTTTTTATTTCAACAAATGAGCAATGGTGAAGTGATACAATTGCCTCATTAAAAACCTTGTCAAGAAAACCCATTGGGACAAAACTTGAACAAGGGAAAAAGAGTACAATCGAGACACTTTCTCATTTGTTGAAATCAATTAGCTTGAATCAAGACCAAAGTGTTTTGACAAGATTTTCCACCATACTTGTTGTTTTGAACACGTGGATTCTCTAGTTGATTAAGCAATCCTCCAACAGCTTTGTTAAATTGTTTTGCTCTTGATCGAGTTGTTGGACCAGCCGGTAAAATAAGAATATCTTCAACTTCAAGCTCATCTTTTTTTTCAAGTTGTTCATCTGATTCTTGCACATTTCTATGTTCTAAGCTCCTTGTGTCATCTAGGATCACATCAGGTTCCCTATGGATGTGATCTTCTTACCATTCTCCGAAGCCACACTGGTGTAGAAAAACTGAGTCCTCAAGGTTTTCTTAGCCTCTCGTAAGTCATTAACTACCTTATAATCATGTCTCATGTTATAGTGGTAAAAAGGGATATGGTGATTGCGACACAAGTTAGCCACAGTAGCAAACTGCTCCATATGCATCAGAATTTTTGATAACCTTGAAGATATAATGCTGGCCAATAGTGTACCAAGAATTGAGACTTAACTGGTTTGGGAAAAGCCTCACCATATGAATATATCTAACTATTTCTGGATCCAAAAGGAACCGAAGGCCCGAATTAAGCACTTCGGTGTATACCACTAATTTCCCAGCCTTACAATATGTGGGGGTTTTTGGAGTAATGGGAATTCTTACTTTAATGGACTATGAAAAGCCCCGTTTTTTCCTAATTCTGTCCAGTTTGGCAGTATAGGTACACACATTGGAAATTCTTTGAAGAGAAAGTAAATATTTCAAACTAACCTTGGAGAAATTAGGCTCCACTTTCCCCTCGAGGCACTCCAGAAGCTGTTTTGTATTAGGAAGCCCCTTTTTTCACTTGATTTCCGAACTACTCTGGCGTCACCATTATTTTCGGACGTCTCTAATGGGATATCCTCCATACTATCGTCCATGTTATCCTCCATTATTTGTGACCGTTTCTTGACCGATTTGGATCCAGTATCCTTCTTTTCAGTTTGAGGAGGCTCAACAGGTGGAAGTGATGGATTTGGATCCATAGTAGGCAAAACGGGAGTTTTTAATACCCTATAACCTTCATTAGGGTTTTCAACATCTTTGGTTAAAGGAAGTTGTATTTTTGGCTTTGGAGAATCTTGTAACTCTTCGTGGTGTGATGTTTTCTGCATCTGACCCCATGGAAATAAACAACGATGGTTTATTGCTATTGGTAACAGTTTGGGTTTTGGTAGAAGGTTTCTCAGGTATTTGAATTGATGGTTCAAGACTGACACAGATGAAGCAAAGTTTAGTACAGGTGGGATAAGGGAAGTTTTTCTCGAAATGACCAATGACTTAAAGAAAAGATGAATTCATGTCTGGCTCCGGTATCGTTTGTATGACCAGTCCGCCATTGGAAGCAGGTAATCTTGTGATAATTCTTGCTTCTCTTTTCTCTCTTTCCAATTCGGAAAAATTCAACCAACCTCCTTTAACCAAGATTGTTCTAGCCGTGAACATAAAATGTCTCAGAAGGGTTAGAAATAATAAAAATACATTGAGGATTTAAAGTTTGTCTCTCTAGAGATTGAATTCAAAATGCTTTCTCACTCTAAGAATAGAAACAATAAAACAGTTACACTTA
The DNA here is from genome assembly GCA_036936605.1 of Limnanthes douglasii subsp. nivea. Taxonomy (NCBI): domain Eukaryota; kingdom Viridiplantae; phylum Streptophyta; class Magnoliopsida; order Brassicales; family Limnanthaceae; genus Limnanthes; species Limnanthes douglasii. The sequence goes on from JAUPFV010000001.1 coordinate 183,242,522, forward strand.
TATAGTCGAGAAAATCACTTGAGTACTTTACATAGGGGAGATGAATCGTTTGAATAATAATTAGGGGCTATTAACTATAGACCATTACTTTTTTAAGGATATGTGCCGGTATCTAGGGAAAAAATGGCTGAGAGGTCTAATTAGAGACTGACACGTGTAAATATAGTTACTTTTTAAAGTCGACACCTTTGAGTTTACTTGTAATGAAAAATAACTTCGGGCCTTGATCAGATTTTCTATATAATGGGGTAAACGAGGTACATAAACGAGGCCAAACCAAAGGGTAACATGATTCTAAAAAGATCATTTGTAACCTATCAGTTAAACTCATCACTAGCAACCAAGATAACGTATAACCGAAGGACGCCGACATTATCCAACGAAAAGAAATTGACCTAAGGGCATCGCTTACTGCAAGCCTGATCAGGGCATTACAGAGCAGAAACCAATGATGAGATCAATACAGAGGTCGTTACCGGGTCGCGGTTGTTATCGAGTTGGGGTCGTTACCGAGCATTAATAAAACCGAGCTAAGGTCGTCAAAGACATATGCATGACAACAAGGTTGATCGGGTTTGGTTACCAAGATAAGCGACCATTAAAGAGATCATAAAAGACGTCGACTTCACTCAAAGAGTTGTTGACTAAAACAACTCATGTAACGTACCATAACTAGAATAATGGCCATAATTAAGATTAAATACGGTCCACAATTAAGATTAAGGAAACAATGTAAACGAAACTACTTTTTAAATAGTATAAATAGATCTACGATTAAGTAAAAGCTATATTTTCTTTTCTGATTAATAAAATTACTATTTGGCAGACTATTTGTTGTTTTTTCCGTAACAAATTTGGCGTCATTTGTGGAACTCTAGAAAAATACACAGTTGTGAGACTATTTTACCATGGTAGTAACATAATCATGGATAAAAAGGAAATTTCTGGAGCGGAGTGAGGCAACGGGTCACTAGAGAACTGTGTGGCAAATCAGGTGGACGGGCAGTTTCAATTGCCTCCTGTTACTATCATCAATCCAAACATTACAGAAGCAAGTTAAATTGAAGCGGGACCCCGATGTGTTCAGCCACCAGCTACCACTGAGCCGGAGATTGCATAGCTCGCGCTAGTAGATGTTATGGGCCCCGTTGTGCAGGAAGTAGTAGTTAGTAACCCAGCAATCACACCGAAAATCCAACCACTAGAACTGCAGCTTCAACATCTTCAACAAAAACAATAGAGGATGACTCATGATTGAGACACCAAGGAGCAAGAAACTAAAGCAACCATAGCAGAAAAGGACGTCATGCACGCATTGACAACTAATATGCAAAGAACTAGTCGTGGGGTATATCGTTCGGGAGTTGACATTAACTATGCAAAACGAGGGGACCGATCTTCCAAACCCGAGGAGAAAGGAGAAAGAGAAGGTGAAAGAAGCGACAAAAGACGATGCAAAGAGTAGGTACCGTAGCGAGATGGGCAACCAGATGCCCCAAAGAGGGCTCAAGAGAATGAGGACTTGCAAAGAAAATATGAGTCTATGTTAAGAGTTTGTTATAAATGCCTTGCCAGGCGTGGAAGAGACTATGGTAGTTGTCTCCCTCAAAGTTGGCCTCGATCTACGCAGATCTAGTCAGATTTCCGGTGACGAAGACGGGAGATTTGTTGGTTCGAGCGGATCAGTTTATCTAAGTAGATATGCTATAAAGGTAGATTCATCGGGGAAAAAAACCCTCAAACCCCAAAGGAGGATCATATGGCAAGAGAAATTGGGATGGTGAAACTCGCCGAGAGGGGGCTCGCCGACCAACACATTATGAGAACTCGACCAGGCGTTTTATCCTATTAACCGAGACAATATCGGTTATCTACAATCAAACAAAGAGAAGGACAATATATCAAGACTCTTGAATTATGAGTGCACCTGGCCACAAAAGGTCGACAAAACACTTTTGTTCTTACCATAATGACCACGGTCACCCAACTGACAAATGCTGGCAGCTCAACGAGGAGATTCAGAGGTTAATAGACAATAGTGAGCTCGTCTAGTTTATTAAGCAGAACGATCGCCACCGCCAATCCAAACGAAAGGACGAACCTCGATCCGGTCAATGAAAAAGTGTCCTATGAAGATAAACGGTTGGATAAAGGAAACCAGTAATGGTCGTTCACCATCTCTTGGGAAGAAACATTTCCAAGCAGCAACGAAAAGTCTATAAAAAGAGCGAAAACTGATCATGAAGTGCATGCCATTGAGGCTTCATCTTACCACAACTATTGGGACGCAATCGTCGATCTTACTTTTAGCGATGATTATTTGCGCGGGTTCGTCACACCACACGAGGATGCACTGATGGTTAACTTGGATATTGGCAGAGTAATGGTCACCAGGGTTTTAGTCTACGGAGGCAGCTCGGCTAATATCATCTTCAAAGCTAGTTAAGATGGGATGCAAGAGGTGCCACCCTATAAACCAACTCGGCAGACTCTAGTAGGATATGAAGGAAATCATCTCAATGCATGGGGGAGGTCAAGCTTATGGTCACGGAAGGACATGAGGCTACTATGAAAGAACTCAAGACGTTGTTCGTGATTTTTGAGGCCCTCAAACTCTTACCATACAATTATCTGTTGATCATGGCACTCCTTGCACTTTTAGACATTGTATCAACTACCAGTCGGGAACACGATCGGCATCATCATGGGGAGTCGGCGGACCGCTATAACATGTTATGCGGTAACAGTTGATCTAACCAATCTTCTCTAATAGAAATTAATTGGCGAGGGGTGGGGGATAATTGGCGAGGGGTGGGGGGAGAAGATAACATGGGGAAGTGCCATTTATTTTCTATAGATGACGCAAGCGAGACTGCGCAACCCGAGACACGAGGGCTGCACTTTGTGATTAGGTAACAATTTGAATCTTGTTTTTAAACATTTGTTAATTGACCTGCTAGGAAGAAATAATTTACCATGATTTAGCAATAGATACATATGATGAGCCTATACGGCAAAAGTGCCATTTATTTTCTGTTGAGAGACATGAAGCCATAAATGCTGAAGTAGACAAGCTATCTAGGCTAGGGCATATACGACGGGATAGGTATCCTATTTGGATTGCTAACCTTATATTGGTCAGAAAGAAAGGAGGACAGTGATGCATGTGCGTTAAATTCATAGAATTGAATAAGGTTCCGCAAAGACAATTTCCCGCTGCCTCGTATCGATAAGTTGGTAGACTCAACATCTGGGTGTGAGTTCATTTCGTTTATGGACGCATACTTAGGGTGCAATCAGATTCTCATACACCCATCTAATGAGGAATACACGACATTCCAAACTGAGCGAGGACTTTATTACTACATTGTATTATCGTTCGGACTAAAGAATGCATGCTCGACATAGCAGCATCTTGTGAATCATATCTGCAAAGACCATATAGGACACCACATGGAATCATATATCGATAAAATTATCATCAAAATTGATACGATTGGCAAACATCTTGAGGTTCTACAAACTGTGTTCGTCCTTCTACGATAATTTAACTTAATGATAAACAGAGTTAAATGTTCTTTCGGTGTCCGCAGTGGAAAATTCTCAGGATATATAGTTAGTAAGAAGGTAATTGAGGTCAGACCTACCCAACTAAAAGCAGTCATCAGAATCGCACCCTCAAAAATATCGAGGAGGTTCAACGCCTAGCAGTATTATCCTGTTTCATACTTCAAGGTCTCGTACAAAAGTCACCCTTTTTTTGAAGTCCTCCCAGGCTCCAAAAAGTTTGCATGGACCGAGTAATGCAAGAAGGTTTTTGAAGCATTGAAGAACTATCTCACATCACCAAAAATATTGTCCGCCCCTGTGGCAGGTGAGCCTCTGTTCTTATACCGCTTATTTTCACCTTTTTCAGTAAGTGTTGTTTTTGTCAGGGAACAAGAAGTCATCTAGCGACGGATATACTAAAACAGCAAAACCTTGGTTAATGTAGAGACTTGTAATCTTAACATGGAAAAACTGGCACCTGGTATGATAATCGACGCTCGGAAAATGCACCCCTACTTTCAAGGATAGACATTTACCGTCTGTACGTCCTTTCCCCTCAAAACCATGTTACAAAAACCCAACGCATCAGGTTGGCTGATTAGTCGGAGCATCAAATTAGAGGAGTATTACATCAAGTTCAAACCTCACACTGCGATAAAAGGGCAAGCTACTACTGATTTCCTTATAGAATTCTACTCGTCCTGTGATAAATCTTCCCTAGCCAAACTAATGCTTGATTACAAGAATATGGAATGGATAATTGAAACCGATGGGTCATCGAGTACTTCATGATAGGGTGTTGGTATCGTCTTAAAGCTATCATCGGAAGAGGAAGTTCGTCAAGGCATTCATTACACCTTTCCATTAAATAATAATATGGCTGAGTACAAGGCACTTATCGGGTGCATAAAGCTCGCATTGATATGTAGGGTTCAAATCCTTAGGATCCACTCTGATTCCCAGTTTCCAATCAAGCCAATGACACCTATGATGCCAAGAAAGAGAGGATCCACAACTATTTGATGGTTCTCAAGGAAAATGAGTCCAAATTTGCAAATGTTGTCTATGATCAAGTTCCCCGCCTCGATAGCTCCACAGCTGACACATTGGAATAAATAGCAGCCTTAGGGGAACATCGGCTTATCATTATACAAAAACTTTCAACCACTGAAACTCTTAGCCAATGTGACACCATCTGCACAATGGAGGACACCACCGATTGGAGATAATCTTATTTACTTTACCTTTGTTTGGGTACACTTCCGACCGAAAAGGCTGTCACTCAGGCACTCCAACTACGGGCAACCAAGTACTATATTTTAGATGATCTCCTTTACCAAAAAAGCGCAGCATGACCCTTTGTTCTGATTCCTCAGTCAAGAAGAAGCTACCACAATTATGCACGACCTACATAGTGGTGATGTTGGGGCACATTGCGGATATCGTAGCCTCATTTTATGTTTTCTTTTAGCGGGATATTACTGGCCAAAGTTGGCAAATGATGTTGAACGACTTGTACAGCAGTGCCACCCATGTTAGTAGCTGGCAAGTGTCGATTTTTAGCAAGTGAGACGATGCATGCTACTACAATTCATTGCCCTTTTGATAAATGGGGCATCGATCTTGTTTGTCCATTTCTTATGGTGACCAAGAAGCGTCAGTTTTTTATCGTCATTGTGAATTATTTTACTAAGTGGATTGAAGCAAAAGCCCTCCCTCGCACTCAGGCCCATGAAATTTGTGACTTTATATATCATGAGATCTGCTCTCGGTTTGGAATCCCCATAATATTGATGACAAACAGTGGCTTCCAGTTCCAAAATTTCATGGTCACAACATTTTGCTACAGACAACGACCCTTAATTTAATAATAAACAAATGGCTTCGTTTTATGCTTCGAATGGGATAAAACAATGTTTTCTCATACCCTATCCTCCCTAAGAAAATGGACAAGTAGAGGTGAAAAACAGATCCATTTTAGAAGGTTTAAAAAAGAATCTGACATGGGCTGCAGGAATATGGCCTAATTATTTGTAGGATGTGTTATGGGCTTATCGAACAACCCCTATGGGAGCTGCTAAAGAAACTCCTTTTGCTTTGATATATAGAATGAATGTTGTTAGTCATGCAGAATCTACATTGCCTTCTTTTAGAATAGCTTAATACTCCGAAGACCTAAATGATGAAGCTTTAGAGCAAGTTTGGATTCGATTGAAGAAAAAAGAGTTTGAGCTCACCTGAACATGATTCATTATCAAACTCTTATGAGGAGTAGATATAATTCAAGGGCGAAAAGGAGGGATTTCAAGGTGGGTGACAAAGGTTTAAGAAAGGTGTTCCTCCATACTAAGGAAAAGAGTCTCGGTAAGATGAGACCGAACTTGGAAGGTCCTTATATGGTCGTTGAAAATATTAAGCCAGGTTCTTATCGCCTTTGTGATAATCATGGGAGGATGCTTCAGCATCCTTGGAATATACAACATCTAAAATTGTATTGGGAGTAATTGTGTTGTATCTTGAAATGATTTTCTTTGATTAATTAGCACACTCGTTCCTACCCTGTTGGTACAGGAAGGTTTTAATGAAATGCTATGTACATATTCAAAGTTATCAATAAAAATTTATTTTTTGGCCAATGGTTATTTACGAGTGCTTGCTTAAACTATTTTGGTAGCTGGTTAAAGACTAATCATCTTTAAGGTGGACCAAGAGTAGAATATCCCGAAGTGTTGAGTACACTTTTTGAAGAAACAGCCATATTTGTAGTGCTACGTTCTCTAAACACACTATAATATTCGAAGTGCTACGTTCTCTAAACGCACTATAATATTTGAAGTGCTACATTCTCTAAACGAACTATAAAATTCAAAGTGCTACGTTCTCTAAACGCACTATGAAATTCAAAGTGATACGTTCGCTAAACGCACAATAATATTTGAGGTGCTAATAATAAAATTTTACTTTGAATAATTAATATAAGTAATATTGCGAAGCAAACATGACTTATAGAAATAAAAAGTAAGCAAAGCCTGTCGACATTCAATTCGATTCGATGAGAACAAAGTAATTTCTTAGATACAAAGTAAAAAGGCATATATTAAACACAGAATATTATAATGATTGAATGACAAGCACAAAAACAATACTAGAGTTACTCGTCTTCGGAGCTCAGTGTCAGTCTCGGCTTCAAATCATGGAAACCGGTACAATGAGATGGATTCGTACCAAATAACTTGACGCGTTAAACTTGAAGTATGATAGAACAAAACATTTGAAACAGTTTGGATTATAGATAAGGGGATTTTTTTCACCTCCAAAGATTTTCAAGGCTATTCAGTTCTCATTCATTTACTTTCATAAGAACTTGGGGACTACTGATAAGGGAATAGAACTTTGAGGACTGAAATATAATATAATCAAAATTGTTATGAAAGATTGTATAATCAGAGAAGAGAATTATAACTTTATATTTTAGTTAGAGACAGAAGTGTAATTAACCTGTTTTGTAACTGTTTCAGTTAAAGCTAAGTCTTTGCGCTGATCTACTAAACGATGTGACGTTTTGAGATAGATTACTCTTGCGACTTAACTTTCTCTATCTAAAATCTATTTCTCTTTACATTGCTGCTTCTCTCAATTTTACTTAATCAATCCAAATATTAACTCACCAATATTGTTTTTATTTCTTTTTTTATATTTTTAATCAGTTTATAAATTCAACAAACATATCAAACCTTATTTATATTATATTATGTTATATATACATATATGATTTTTTGTTCATATATTTTATAAAAAAATGTATCATGCTTTGATTATATATATTTGAAACAACGTATAATGTATTATATATAGAGTAAAATAAGATATGATATGACATTATTCAAATATATTTATGGGTATTTTTGTTTTATCATGCGTTGTTTATCTATAGTTGAACAAGATGATATATTTTATATGTTATTTCATCCTTTATTTATACATATTATTTATACATAGTTGAAAAAATATGATATATTTTATGTATTATATCATGTTTGATTTATCTATATTTGAACAAGACATTTATACCTTATATCAGTTATATATATTAATTGTTTGTGTATGGATCTAAAAGAATATATAAATAAGACAAGACATATTTGTGGTCCATATATACGGTCTACTAGTCATCCAAAAATGTATAACGTTTTAGTATCCAAAAATTCAAACTTATTTTCTACGAAAAATAACGTTTTAGTATCCAAAATTTCAAACTTACTTTCTACGAAAAATACCCTTATTTAAAATACCCTTGATATTAAAATAAGGTTTAAACAATTAACAAACAAAAAATAATGTTTCTTATTTTTTTGGGATTACTAAACTCAATTTTTTCCCCTAGCTCACTATTTCTGTATCAACAAAAGCACCTAAAATCAAGAAACTCAACGATTCCAACAATAATTTTATAGAAACTCAACGATCTTATTCTTCAAAACCTCACAAATATAAAGTTCTGATCACGTTCTAAGCACATTCATCATAAAAAGAGTAAGAAATCAAGTTTTGATCAGCATCTTTTTCATTTGTAGTTTGATATTTTTTTATACAACCAGAGTTTGAAAGTATGAAAAGGTAGACATTTTTGAATTTTTCAATTCCAATTTAACAATAGATACCATAAATACACTAAGAAACATGACTGCATGTATTTTTAGTCTTGTTTTGGTTATTAGTTTTGTAGTAATTATTCTATTGTTTCATATCAATAGTCATGTATATACATTAGCCTCGCACTATCGTCATGTTTTCTAGTCTTTAGCTTTCTCATATCTTGTTAAGCAAAAGTTGAGACACACGTTACTCTTTTATAAGTACTTACGCACCTATCATCTTCATGTGATCTCATATGGATATATTTGCATGACCTCGCATCTTTCATACATATATATATATGGCTTTGAATTACATTTATTTTTAATATATGGTTTATCATCTAATCATGTAGTGTATTATCTCAAATCTATCATGTGAGCTGATGTAGTGTCTAATTTCTACCATGTAGTGCATTGTCCTGCATCTACCATGTGGTGAAGTGTCCCGACATGTATCATATGTTGTACCGTCTTTATTATCTAGAAATACAGTTATTACATGTTGTATTGTCCCGCATCTACCATGTGGTATATTTTCCTACATCTACCATGTGAATTAAAACCCTTAGTCTAATCATGTATTGTATAGTCATATATCTGTTATGTAGTCCGAAAATGTTCAATTAATATTAGTCTCAACATTCTTACAGAAAACATATCGCCAGAAGCTTATTTTTTAGACCAGACCTATTTGCAATCATTAATCAGATAAAAGAAGATAACATAAAAGTTTTTCACCTACAACTTGTGAAGAAAAAACTATTTTATTACCTTAAAATATGGCGTTGAAAAAGAAGTCAAAACAAACCGATCAAAAACAAATTACAAATAAAATGATAACGATATGCAGTTCATTATTTTGTTACATGCTTGTACACTGGTCTCGCATGATTATCTTTGCATGGCCTCGCATGGATCATATTTTCCTCAAAATAATTTCCTAGCCTCGCATGTATGATCTTTGCATGACCTCACATGTATGATCTTTGCATGGCCTCGTATGTTACCTCCGTCTCGTATTTATCATGTACTTATATTGACTAAGACTTTGCATGTTTATAGGATGCAATAACCAAAGGAGTTAGAACACTAGAACATCAATCATTAAAAGTTATTGTAATATTGTTCATCATGTTAGTCTGCTCCACATTTTTCTTCTCTACATCTTTAGATGTATAAACTTGTACAATGTTTTTTTACATATAATACTTGGAAAAAATAAATAATCATGATTGTACTGGAGAAATCAAGGAGAAGCTGATGAATTCAATAAAGTTTTTTCACGAAATAAAATCTTTAAAGTAGTTAGACGTGTTTCTCTATTACTCGTTAATATTTTTACTCTATTTTTAAATATCATTAAAAAAGATTAATTTTTTGTCTTTAAAGCCTTATTAAAATGCATTCATTTATCATGGAACATGCAAATATTTATCAAGGAGAAATAAATTAAGGCATGATACTATGATGCTACAAATGGATAAGTACTGAAGGAAAAACAATATTAAATTTGGTTAAAACTCTAAAGGAGCTTATAAGTGAACATGTATATTTAGTCTATAGTCTCTAATTTATCTTGTTTATAATACATTATCTATCATCTTTTATATTGTCGTGCATCTTTAATTTATTATAATGTCTTGCATTTATCATATATATGTTGTACCACATCTTTCATGTATTACATGTCCTGCATATTTCATGTATTACTTATCTAGCATCTATCATGTATTACAATATCCCATATTTTTTGTATATTACATGGTTTCACATTTATTGTGTATTAAAAAGTTCTACATCTATCATATAATATATTATCCCGAATCTATCATGTATTACAGAATTCTACACCTATCATATAATACATTATCCCGCGTCTATCGTGTATTAGTGTCCCGCATCTATCATGTATTAAACTATCTTGTATCCTTTTGTGCATTATAAAGTCTCATATGTGTCATCTATTATATTGTCATGTATCTTTCATGTAGTTATAATCCCGCATCTATCACATAGTATGTTATCCTACATCTATTATTTACTTAAGAGTGTGGAATTTTGTAGATTTTGGAAGGATAATTGGCCTTAAGAAATGAAAAAGAAGATGTATTTGGTGAGAAGGTCCAATAAGATAAAATATTTGACATGAAAGAAGAAGAAGAAGAAAAAGAAAGAGATGAAAATTAAGATGTTACCTAAGAGGAATAAGCAAAAGAGGAAGACAAATAAAAAGATGTTGTCACAAAGGAAAAATAAGAAGAGTAGGTTGTTGTGGGGGAAAATAAAAATTTGAAGTTGTTATTGAGGAAGAAAAATAAGAGAATCTTAACAATGATGATGAAAGTACAAACTGGGATATACAACAAGAGGGAAATATAAATTATTCTACTAATGTAGATGAAACACTAAACGCATTCATTGTTCAACAACGTGCAAGTGAAAAATCAAATACATAGACTAAAAAATTTCATGTCGAAGGACATTTACATCAAAGAATTTTCCATGACCAATAAAATCTTTTGAAAAAAGTTTGTACTATACAAAAGTAGAAGCCGGTACGGAGAAAAGTCGTTGCTAGTTCACATAGAAAAAATTAAGTATCTTAGATTCTTTAGTATCTAAAAAGACTTGAAAAGTTTGAAAATAAGAAATCTTCAATGAATGTAGCTAACGTATCTACGATTTAAAAGTATATAATAAGCCTCTAAATAGATTAATGTACAAACAAAAGATAATAATCTATAATCTATCATCTTTTTATGGTCTCTCATCTATCATCATTGCATGGCCTTGCATCTATCATCGTTTCCTTGCCGCATTTCTGCATCCAAATTGTAAAAACTTGAAGACGAGGTCATTACCTTTCCTAAGGTAGTCGGCTACATCACTTGGATCCATGAACTGGCCTAACCTAGATAACTGCCCGACATCTTTGTCATTCCTTGATGATCATTCCCCTATTAAAGTTTGTTTCGATAACAAGACTACGATGATATGAATATTCATTTCCCTCCAAACCTATATGATGTATACACTCTTCCATTACTTTCCTATATGGTTGTTGCCAACCAGAAGGTAAACAATAAAAGTTACAAATTCTAACTCGTCCCTCTTTCTAATAGGATTCGCGGTTCTCTCATCCTCTACCATATCAAACTCATTGTCTCCTACCTTATGGGGCACATCTACAACAATATCGGTTACATTCAATGAGGGAACAAACTCAACATTTACTTTAAATTTTTATATATTTGCCTCACTTATCTGGCGGACCGAGACTCATCTATTCTCTTCTTCATAACATGATCATACTTAGCCTGGAGTTTTCCCCAGACATCTTAAGCCACTACCTTTTGAATTACCTCAAAATTTAAAGTTACAAACTCCAAAAGATGTATAACAGCCCTGCATTCTTCTGAAATAGATGATGAACATACACGACCCTCGACTCCATTCGGATCAGCACTTCTTTTAGCAGATTGTTTATCATATCTTGTTGCTTCAAAGAAAAAGCTACCATTTGTTGATTTTGTTCATCAGCATGCGCATATGTTCCCAAATCAATGTCATCACTTACCAAACCAATAGGAATTGATTCATCTCTAATAGTTATGAACCTTCTAGACACATTTCATTCACCAAAGTCCCTGTCGACCCTTCTCACCTATAGGTTATGACATTTTTTTTATTCTCAACAACTAACCATCCCATGGCCAAGACAATTCCTTATTTTCACTCTCATTTTTCTCACACACTCGGCCACATTTCTAACAATATTGAACATCACATAAATATAACTTGTTACAAGGAGTTTGTATATTCACCTATATGGTTGATGGGAATTATTTCGTTCTTACCATCGTCACCTCTGCCACATAACTAGCCTTGTCATATGCAACCAATTCAATGATACCCACATCCTTATACAGATATGGATATATGAATCTTATGTGTTACAACAACCCACCCACCAAAAGTGTATGTGGCATCAATAATTTAGTAAAAATCCTCCCAAACTCATCGGCCTTCTCCTTCAACATTCTACACACCTCATTCGCTGGACTTATAAGTTTCTTGTATTCATACTTTGCAACTCTAAGAGAAAAAATCAAAGAACATCATAACACTTGCATACAAGTTAAATCTAGAGATGTCTTTAAGTTTAGTTTGGCTATGTTATTAAACCAATTTATCATGGTATTTACAGACTTTTTGGAGTCATGCCAAAAAATATTGTATTACCAGTTGGTATTCTTTAGGAGTGGATTTCAACATCAAATACATTTGACAAAGCACGCAAGACAAACAAATGATATTAATATCCACTAAAATAAACATTCTCAATAATTTCACAAGGACTACAGGGCTACTGATAAAGGTGGATTTCACCACCAGAGTCAAACCCTCGTATCAATGAATGTACTTGCATCCAAAACTTTGGTCGATGGCCTTAAATAATGCTTCTCGCCCATTGGCATCCCATGGCTGATGGCCGCAAAGCCGATCCCACAATCCACCGAGAAGGCAATTACTTCCTTATTAAAGCTTAAATACCTACTCTTTGACTGTATTAACACATGTAAATAGATATATCGCGCTGTTACAATCATTTATAATTATGAAAGAAATCAATTGTATGATTTAAATATAAATCGTTACAACTTTCCTTGTATTTGGGATTGGAACTTTTTGTCTCCAACAAATATTTATCTACAAAAAGCCTAATAGTCATTGATGGGGCTAGTCCACAATATTAGCAGGAAACGTTAAAAGATTATTTTATCTAAACCATGTCTCAAACCGAATCACATTTTAAACCAATAAAACATTAATAAGTCATCTACAATTGACTTTGATTTAAAGGTAAATCATTACAACTTCTATATAAGAAAGACAAAGTCATGAATAAGAGTATTAGAGCATCCCCAACAGATACTCTATTGTTTAGGTAAATATAGATAGTATTTAGGTAATGTATATTTAAATATTATCTTTTTCTTCCAACATATAAGGTATATTTAAGTTAGTTGACAATCCATAGAATAATGGGAGAAAAAACAAGGGAAGTAACAAATAAACTTTACCTATTGTGTAACCGCTACTACAAATATACCTACCATATTTTAAGCTAATAAATATAAAAAGTCTTTTAGCGTATCTGTTGGAAAGAAAAAAATCATATATAATAGTTAAATTTACTTTAAACTGTCAATTAGCATATCTTTTGGGGATGCTCTTAGTAGGGTTGGTTCCAAAAGGATAAGAATAAGTATATAGTGTTAATATTTCATGGAAATGGCCCTATTATAACAAAAAAACAACAAATATGTAAAAACAAAACTCATGGATTAATAATGAGACTGGTAAAATAAGTATTTGTTAGACTTGGAAAAAATAATAAATTTTATTCACCAAAATATGGTGAAATACGTCTAAAATTCACTAGCTTATCATTTCAAAAGTCTAGCCAAATTTAGGTTCCGTATATTGTTGTTTGACACAATTCAAATTATGTATATTATATGTTCCACAAATTAGTTTTATAACGTTTCACGTATATTATAAACACTTTTCATAAATTTTATCATAAACTATAATATTAGGGATGTCATGTTGCAAAATAAATATAATAATAAACATAATTATATAACCATCCGACCTTAATATACACCAAACGTTTTCTATTACAACCTAAAAACAACAAATGGATTAAGATACCCTCAGTAAAATAGCTACCCTAGTCGATAGAAGGGGGATAGAAGGGGTCAGGAGGGAAGTGATCTCATATAATTTCTCAAACCATTAAAAAGACAGCCTAATAACAACATATGGATTAAGAAACCCTCATTAAAGTAGCTACCCTTGTCGATAGAAGGGGTCAGGAGGGAAGTGATCCCATATAATTTCCCAAACCATTAAAAAGACAGCCTAAAAACAACACATAGATTAAGAAACCCTCATTAAAGTAGCTACCCTTGTCTATAGAAGGGGTCAGGAGGGAAGTGATCCCATATAATTTCCCAAACCATTAAAAAGATAGCCTAAAAACAACATATGGATTAAGAAACCCTCATTAAATTAGCTACCCTAGTCGATAGAAGGGGCCCGGAGGAAAGTGATCCCATATAATTTCCCAAACCATTAAAAAGACAACCTAAAAAAACATACGGATTAAGAAACCCTCAGTAAAGGAGATACCCTAGTCGATAGAAGGGGTCAGGAGTGAAGTGATCTCATATAATTTCCCAAACCATTAAAAAGACTTTTGGAGGGAAGTGAGACCTTTGTATCTGCAAAACCTACACAGAGAAACATAAAGGAAGTCGGAATCCTCGTGTTACCTGAGCTCAAAGTCAATATCGAGAGAGACTCACAACTGTGAATATGCTCAAGCCTATAGGCGTTATGGGGACGAAACCACGACTGGGATTCTTCCTGAACCTATAGACTTTATCATGAGAGAATCGGGACTTTATTGTGCATAAACTCATAAGTGTTATTCTAAAGAATTCATGGGTCTCATTATGTCTGAACCAACATGAATGATGGGAGAGAGTCACATCCCTTAGTATGGAATAGGGGTACTTCGAGTAGAATTTCAAACCGATTAAGTACAAACTAAGTCTCTTAACCATCCAGAAGGCATGTAACGTGTAGCGCTTGGGCTGAAACCATTGTTGGGATGCATGACGAATACAGTTAGGAGAATGTCTCGAATCGGACCTTGGACAGTCATGATGTTGGGTATCTCGTCTATAGAAAGTAAAACAATGTTATGGTGCGATTTACTTCCTTCACTTTCATAAAGTGTGGATTTTTCCTCTATTTGCAAAAACTATATAATCATTTCCATCGTTTCAAAATGTTGTGGAGGAAGCCTACTTGGTATGAGTCATGACATTCAATGAATGAAATATCTTTAAAGAGATTAACTATAGAATGGACATCTCAATTCTAGAGTTTGCTAGAGGGTAGTGGTTCACTGCCTTTGGAGATATTTCCGACTTGGTCGATTTCTTGGTGAGGAGGAAGATTCCAATGAATCTGGACGGTCTGTTTCTAATGTAGGTTTCACAAGAAGCTTGTCGTGCGGGGATAATAGTCTCTGAGATGATCCGTATGGAACAAGGGATCCTTCCATTAGTGGGGATCAAACATCCTCTTGTGGAAGAGAGGACATAATATTGTTATGAAGATGAGATCGTTATCTTCATTAATGTGGTCGAATGAGGTGTTTGGATTTCATGACACTTGACTCCATGTGGTTTTTACCGGCTTGCATGTTCGTGCCCGTCCGTTAGAAATTAAGAGAGAGAGAGAGAGAGAGAGAGAGTATATAACTGAATTGCTTAAGTTTTGTATAACCAATAATACAGCCTTTATAGGTAGTTAGTGATAGGCTAGGAATCTAATTTGTTTGGCAGTTTGCCACCAATACAAGTTTGTTACATTATTGTTACACTCATTTATTTAATCAATAAATACCAAATATGTGTTACTAGACCAGAACAACATCATAACGTATGATGTAGTCCATAGAGCTGTTGGGAATATATGACGGGCTTGGTCTCACAAAGTCTTGACCCGGTTGTAAACCCACAACGCTTAAAACGAAGTCGTTCACATAATGGAGTAAGGGTTGTTGTCTAAAAACCCTAACATCCCTTTTCACTTCACCATATCTTCTACACAACACATTTTGGTAGCCATGAAAGCCTAGCTTGAAGCTTCAAGCAATCCAAGGCTTGCTTAAAACTTCAAGCACTAGTTGTTCTTCATATACCCTCGCAAATGAAGGGGCGAATCAATGAGACCAAGTTTTTCTCTAAGAAAGGAGAAGCGATGGTGAGTTAGGGGTTTTCTAAGACAGTCAGCCAGCTGATCATGAGACGAGACAAAACGAATCTTGAGAAACCCCTGAAGAACTTGGTCGCAGATGACGTGTATATCAAGTTCGATATGTTTTGTCCTCACATTGAAGACTGGATTAGATGCTAAGGACCTCTCCCCAAGGTTTTCGCACCAAATACCTGAAGAAGGTGTGACGGGGAATTGAATTTTAGTAAGGATGGAGTGTAACTAGATAAGTTCAACCGACAAATCGACAAGGCCCGATATTCAGACTCGGTTGAAGACCGTGCTACCACATTTTGCTTCTTCGAAGACCATGAGACCTGAGAATCCCCAAGATACACACTGTAAGCCCCCACGCTACTTCGATCATCCGGAGAAGATGCCCAATCAGCATCAGAAAAACCATGGAGTTGAAGATTGCAACTTGGTTTGATATGAAGTCCAACCCAACTAGACACAAATAAGTAACGAAGCACTCTTTTCAAACTTTGCCAGTGTATTATTGGCTTAGCTTATTAACAGCAAAGGAAATATCAGGTTGTATGTGAGTAATGCTCCTAACAGACTTCGATATGATGTAGGGTCTGCAAGAGGAGTCCTAGAGGTGCTTGAGAGATAGACACCAACAACAATGGGCGTTGGACACGACTTAGGCAAGGAGATTCCTTGAGAAACAGTAAGTTCTTAATGTACTGATGCTTCGTTATATATTTTCTTGTGGGGTCACGGTGAACCTCTATTCTAAGAAATATAAGGAGTGGCCCGATTTCTTTGAGTGAGAACATCGTGTTAAGTTTGTGAACAAACTCCAGCAAACATTCTGTTTGTGTGCCTGTAACAAGAATGTCATCCACATAAACCAATATTAGGATAACAATAGCCTTAAATATGAAATAGAACAAAGAACACTCAGCCCGAGAATTTTTTAAACCCCACTGAAGTAACGTATCCCTCAGTCTAGAGTACCAGGCGCTTGGGGCCTGTTTGAGGACATACAGGGCTTTGTGAAGTTTACACACATGTGTAGGCTTCTTAGGGTCCTGAAAAGCTTTTGGTTGAGCCATATAGACATCCTCAGTGAGAAAACCAATGAGGAAAGCATTGTTGATGTCTAGTTGTCTCACCTCCCAATCTTTAGACACAACCAAGGTTAAAGCTAGTCTTACCGTAGATGGTTTAATCACTGGACTGAATGTTTCTGAGAAGTCTATGCCAGGGGTTTGATGAAACCCCTTGGTTACAATCCTTTCCTTATACTTCTAGATGGAACCATCCATGTGATGCTTAACTTTGTACACCCATTTACATCCCACAACATTCTTATTCAGAGTCCAAGGAACCAATGACCAAGTATTGTTAGCCATACGAGCTTTATACTCAATTTTCATAGCAGTGACCCAGTGAGAACTTAGAACTTTTTTAGTGTAGGTAGTAGGCTCAATGGTAGACAAATCAGTAGTCAAGGATCCAACATAAGGAACCTTAGGTATACGAGTTCTATCTTGAGTTCTAGTTTGCATAGGGTGAGTGTGGGAAATAGGAGGTGTCTTAGGTAAGTGATCAGGATGAGATAAAGGCATACATATAGATATTTGGGGTTTGAATAAAAAACAGGGCTTTGGGAAGTTTTTGTGGCATTTTTGTGAGTAGGAAGATGACTGGTGCTAGATGTAGTGGCATAAGTAGTAGAGTCTGTTTGATTTTGTTGTAAATAAGAGCCAGTAGGAGTGGTAGGAACATCACATGTAGCAACAACATGACTTGGTGAAGTTGGAGTATTACATTGTGAGGGCACAATTTGTAGAGAACTAGCTTCGTGAGAGACACAAAGAAGAGTAGAAGATGTTGAGAAGTATCCATTAGTCGCAAGCCCTGTAGGTAGATTAGGGAGCAATAAATCTAGAGGAAGGACTTTAAATTACTCAGACTGTGAACTGTCTAAGAAGTCTCCTTGAAAAAGAAAATCAGTTTCATTGAACAGAACATTTCGAGAGATATAGACTTTGCCTGTAAAACTAAGACACACATACCCTTTATGAAACTAACTAAACCCCAAAGCGACACATGTTGTAGTATGAAACTGAAACTTATGAGCCTGATTTGACCTGAGACATGGAAAGCAAGCATAGTTATAAGTTTTCAGGACTAGGTAGTTTGGCACTTTATGAAACAAAAGCTCATATGGTGATTTGTTAGATAGAACTGGAGTAGGTAGTCTATTTATGAGGTAGATAGCAGTTTTAAAAGCTTGTACCAAAAAATGGTAGGGCAGGTTGGCTTGTGCTAAGAGAGTCAATCCTGTCTCTACAAGATGTCTGTGTTTGCGCTCAACTTTACCATTCTGAGCCGAGGTATGAGGACAAGATTTCCTCAAAAACAAAACCCTGCTCTTAAGTGATAGTAGATAGAGGCATATATTCTCCTCCACCATCACACTTAACAACATTTATAGATTTTTCAAACTCTTTTTCCACTAGGCATTAGAACATTTTGAAAATACTAGCAACTTGACTTTTATCTTTAATAGGATAGAACCATGTGAATCGAGTATGATCATCTAGAAAAATCACATAGTATCTGACCTTGAGTGGAGAGAACAGGATAGGGACCGCATACATCTGTATGTATGAGGTCTAAAACACTGCTAGCATGTGAATTAGAGAGAGAATAAGGTAAAACATGAGACTTCCCAAATTGATAGGCTTCACAAAAACTACAAACATCCCTAAAATAGAAGTAAGATTACAAATCTTTAGAACAATTTTTAGAATATTTTGAGATGAATGGCCAAGCTTCCTATGCCATCCATCTTTTAGGGAAGTAGAAAGACCAACATATTGAACATTTGGAAGAGATAAATTAGTGACTGGAGAACTAGGTTTTGTAGTCACAGAATGAACCTCTCTTGCTTGTGACTTAGGAACACTCTCCAACTTATACAACCCGACACCTTGTCCTTCACAAGATAAAAACCATTATGAAATTCAACAAAGACACTATTATGACTAGTGAGTTGTGTGAGACAAATAACAAGTTCTTATTTACCATAGGTACATGTAGGATATTTCTGAGTGAAATAGATGTGTTATTGAAGGAATGCAAACTAGAGTTCCCAAGATGATGAATTGGCAACCTGTGGCCACTACCAACAAAGATACCTTTGTTACGTGCATACTCAGCCTTTTGAGTCTATACATTAGAGTTTCCTGTGACATGGTGACTAGCACCACTGTTAGCATATGAGGCAGTGTCCCTGTTGAGTCTTGAGTTGCTAGGTAAGCTGCATGATCTCCATCACCTTTAGGCTATTCTGAAGAGGTGGATCCCATAACAGATGGGTCATCTCTATAGTAACAAATAGGAGCTATATGTCCATACCTATTACGTATCTGACAGGTAGGCTTATTTTGAGAGAAACGTTACCCTCTCCCTGTATAAAAATTGTTTCTTCCTCTTGTATGGTTTAAATAGTTGTTTCTTCCTCTGTTATTTCTTTAAGCACCTTTGTATTATCCATAAGAATTCTTTTGGTTGTTGTTGTTACCTTATGACTTATAGTCTGTCTTTTGAGTAAAATTAGCAGATGCTAAGCTTAGATTGGAGACATTGTTTTGAAGACTCATTAGTTGATCTAGTCTGCTCTGAAAAGTTAGTAGACTAGTCTGAAGATCCAACCATCTCATAGACTCTTTATCAGGCTTTGAACAGTAACTCGTCCCTAGACTATCGCACTTGGTGACAGATAGTCCCTGAACTTTCAAAAGTCCGTTCGTAGTCCCTCGACTATCTAGTTTGGATAAAGTTAATCCCCTTGCATGTGTTGACTATTAATTTTTGTGACAGATAGTCCTTCAACTATTTATTTTCAATAAATTTAGTTCTTTAACTTTCTATTTTTGATAAAGTTAGTCCCCTTAATAAACATGTGCATGGGACTAACTTTATCCAAACTAGATAGTCCAGGGACTACCAACGGACTTTTGAAAGTTCGGGGACTATATGTCACCAAACTGGATAGTCCAGGGACTACGAACGGACTTTTGAAAGTCTAGGGACTATATGTCACCAAAGTCGATAGTCCAGGGACGAGTTACTGTTCAAAGCCCTCTTTATCAGCTAGGCTAACAACTATTGAGGTGTAATCTGAGTCCAAACCAGCAAGGACTTGAGTCACCAAATCATCAATACACACCCCACATCCAGCCAACACAAGATTATCAGCTATATTCTTCATTTTACTTAGGTATTCAGTCATACTAGAGGTACTTTTACGTGTCATCTGAAACTCTGACTAGTAGTAGGTAATTCTGGCTCTTGTATGTGAGCCAGAAATCTTGCTAGCAACATCCCACAGTTGTTTTGAAGTGTCTTCTTCCATCAATTGAGTAGTCACCTTAGAACTCATCGTATAATACAACCACCCAAGAAGGAGCTGATCCTTCGCAATCCAATCTTCATGATCAAGATTCTCAACACTATTTCCTTCAGAATCACTGGTAAACTTAGGAGGACAAGGCTTGAATTTCATGACATCTAACTCCATGTGGTTTTTACCAGCTTGCATGTTCGTGCCCGTCCGTTAGAAATTGAGAGGGAAAGAGAGTGTATGTAACTGAATTGCTTAAGTTTTGTGTAACCAATAATACAGCCTTTATAGGTAGTTAGTGATAGGCTAGGAATCTAATTTGTTTGGCAGTTTGCCACTTATACAAGTTTGTTACAGTATTGTTACACTCATTTATTTAATCAAGTAATACCAAATATGTGTTACTAGACCAGAACCACATCATAACGTGTGATGTAGTCCATAGAGTTGTTGGACATATCTGATGGGCTTGGTCTCCCATAGTCTTGACCCAGTTGTAAACCCACAGCGCTTAAAACGAAGTCGTTCACTCGATGGAGTAAGGGTTGTTGTCTGAAAACCCTAACATCCTTTTTCACTTCACCATATCTTCTACACGACATATTTTGGTAGCCATGAAAGCCTAGCTTGAAGCTTCAAGCAATCTAAAGCTGGCTTGAAACTTCAAGCACTAAATGTTCTTCATAGAGTCAACTGACATTAAACAGTTGGAGGCTTTTTTTGATAACCTATATTCTAGTCGCCAACTAGGCCATACTTATTTTTCTCATAAAAGAGTCATTAGCCATTGTGCACATTTTGTTGGCGAAAAATATTGTACACTACTACCTCTAGGTCTCTAGAAAATACATGATGGTAATGGTTTGCCACATTCTGAAAGATCGAGAAAGGAAATATCATTTTTATAAGGGGCATGCAAAATAAAGGAACAAGAGAGCATAAGGTTATATCCCATGACTTGACATGTGTCATTTAGTTTCAACTATTAAATAATGATGACGCCTTTGTCAAAAGTAGTGAAAAGCAACTATGTGATTAAATAATGATGACGCTATTGGACTTAGTACAGCGGTTCTTACCACTTTTATTTCTCCTAGAGTGAAAGTGTTGGCGCGCTCGGCCACGATCTTCGTGAAAGGGGTCAATCTACAAATCTGTTTCCCTAGACTAGCAAATTTGTAACAAAGCAGACTTTGTCTGGAGGCTGTAGTCAGGGAAAAGTGTTTATCGTACTCTTATCAAGGTAAATAGCAAGATGTTAAGAGGTTCATGACTGCCAATCACAATAATTCAAAGCTATCTAATGGTGTTGGTGGATCTTATAACATGTCTTCCATCAAAGCAGGAAAAATACAAAGATTTTTGTGGGCTAAAGAAAACTCAAAACTTCATGTTCACCCCGCTAGTCGAATTCCTAGAGAAAAGGTGATGAGTACGATTCTTTGATTTGATTTACTTTAGTAAATGAGAGAAGTAAAACTTAAGTGAGAAAAATTGATTTTAGAGAGACAAAGTAAAGGGTTCAAGTTTTCTACGTCAAAAGTTCAACCTTTTTATTAGATCAGCTCTGGTCTTTATATAGAGGTACAAAGACTTAGCTTACAACTCAAAACGGTTACATAAAAGGGCTAATCACACTTTAGTACTTGACTAAAATACATAGTTCTAAATTCCTCCTCTAACTTTATAGTATGCTATATAATGTTTTATTATTTACATTTTAGTCCATAAATTTCAACTTCCTTATAAAAAGGAATCACCCAATACAAAAAGTTATAGGACCTTTATCATAGTCGTGGGCATCATGTTGCTTGCATATGTTGAAATCCTTATTGCAACGCAGGATACATTCGGACAAAGTCGTAATGTAACTTTCGGTCAAGCAAGTTGAGCTCAGCCTCAAGATAAGGTTGATATCCAAACTTGTGTATTTTATCAAAGTAACTAATAAAGGTAAAAAATGACTAAGCGGTAGAAAGATTGTAAGATTATTTTATTCATGAATCTTTCTCCTTTGAATCTTTCTGGTTTGCATTACTCTAGTTGGTTGATGTAAAATTTTAAGTCTCAAAGTATACCAAATAGTATAATAGCATTGTTCGGTTGGAATCATAAGAGTCTATTTATCCTTGGCATATTAGGTTTCTATTCTAGCAAGACTAATCTTATAGACGTATTTAGATTTAAACGGTAATGTCCATGTTCTAACCAGTGTTAAAAAACTAATGTTCATCCAAAACCTCCTCTAAAAAAAATCTTTATTTTTATTAGAAAAAAAAGTACCGAAACATACGGCTGGAGTTTTGGAAGTTACCTTGGAGTTATTTTCTTTTATTGATTTGGCTTTAAATTTGCGTCGGAAAAAAATTCTTTGTGTTTCTTGTGGGTATGATGCACTAGCACCTTAGTCCTTACTGGATAATGAAAGAAGGAGTATTTAGGCTTTAGATGAGGAACTATATGCTCTCAGATGTTTATACTTGAGTATCCCCTGGCCTTTGCTGAAGAATAAGGAAAGAATTATAGAATATGGACGTCGAGATTGTAATTTATTAAGACTTGAAGTAGCTCCATGTTGCTTGTCGAAATATGAGGGAAGGATTAAGATCATTAAATATTAATTAGGGGACTAGGCGATAGATGTGCATTTTATTTTTGTTTGATTTGTTGTGTGATGGGAGTTGTTATTGAGTAGCTATATTAAATCGAAATTGAAATGATAACAAGTGGTATATGTTAGATTTTTGAGAAAGTAGAATTATAATAATGCAATTTCATAAAGCATGTGGGAAGTTATAGTGTCGACATGTTTGTTGTTTTCTCTCCCTTGATCAAGGTCGTTGATACTGATGTATTTAACTCTTTAATTCTCCAAATACATAAACTACTTGATGAAATAAAATCTAGGGTTAGATGTCGCTTGTCTAGCCTATATATTTGTGGGTTGTCTCCTTATTCGTCAAATACATATTTCTTGCCTTGGAAGAGTTTTATTATCTTTAAGCTTCCACTTTTCTTACAAAACCTCTTAGCTTTATCGTTTTTTAGGAAAACTCTTCTGTTTTGTTTTTTTGAACATGGTTAGTTGTAGAATCAAGGTGGACCATGCTGCGTATGTCGATGTAAATGATCCTAGGAATGCTTTACATATTGATATTCGTTGACTGATCCGCGTTAAAGCAAGAAAGTTGCTCAAATTGTTAAATATTTATCCCAACACGTCGATCTGTGTTGATGTTGCTCTTGAAGTATGCCAGATTAAATCAATGCGAGATTATTTGTATAATCATATTGAAGAGTTGAAACATTCTCAAAAGATACTAGACTAGTTTGTCTCGAAGGTAGTGGTGGTGTGATTTTCCAAGTC
Organism: Limnanthes douglasii subsp. nivea; assembly: GCA_036936605.1. Classification (NCBI taxonomy): domain Eukaryota; kingdom Viridiplantae; phylum Streptophyta; class Magnoliopsida; order Brassicales; family Limnanthaceae; genus Limnanthes; species Limnanthes douglasii. The sequence continues at coordinate 183,266,295 of JAUPFV010000001.1, forward strand.
GGTAGATATGTCACTCAATGTGAAGGGTAATGAGGTCGCCTTCTTTACTTAAAATCTAGACTATGGGGTGCGACATATGCCTAAGATTGTTACGGTTTTTTTAAGACCACGAGACTTTTTTCGGTGCAACTTGTTCTCAATGCTTGGCGTGTTTTGTCAAAACTGATCATCGACCTTCCCAATTTTAACAAAACTTGGAGAGACGACTTTGTTTAGATATCTGGTGCTTTCGAGGCAGCCTGTAAAGAGAGAAGGTTTTGTAGTAGGATATTGCAGCTAAAAAGTAAATATATTTTTAATCGATAATATCTTAAGTGTGTTGTAAGTAAGGAGATCTTTTATTCACATGTATTTGTATCGGTATCCCTCGAGTAAATTTACCCAGAGTATAACGATAGAGCAAAGCTTAGTACCACCATGATGTTTAAGAGGGCTAACGATTTCGATACAAGTTTTAGGAAGCTTCTGGTTCCCAATCGTTTTTGTTCATAGTGGGTTGTGGCCGCATGATGGTTGTTTTGGTAAATTTTCACTGCGAGAGGAATTGAGATTGAGGCCTCATCAAAAACATTAGTGGAGAAAATGGGACCTTTGATCTCTTTTAAGGATTGAAATGCTTCTTCTTGAGCTTGTTCCCGCTTGAAACCAACGTCCTTCTTTATTATTTCAGTGAGTGGTGCAGCTAAGGTGCTGAAATCTTTGACAAAACGCCTATAAAATCCTGCAAGGCCGTGGAAGCTTCTCATTTCTCCAACTGTTTTTGGACTTGGCCATTCGCGGATTGCCTTAACCCTTTCCTCATCCACCTTAATACCATCTGCACTTATAACAAAACCTAAAAAGACAAGATCATCGGTACAAAAAGTGCATTTCTTAAGATTAGCATAGAGAGTTTCCTTCCTAAGTACACTTAAAATCAATTTCAGATGGTGAACATGTTCTTCTAAGCACTTGCTATAAATTAAGATGTCATCGAAATATACTATAACAAAAACTCCTATATAAGCCCTTAGAACATGATTCATTAACCGCATGAATGTACTATGTGCATTAGTCAGCCCAAATGGCATTACTAACCATTCATATAGTCCATGCTTAGTTTTAAATGCAGTTTTCCACTCATCTCATTCTTTCATCCTAATTTGGTGATAACCATTTTTAAGATCAATCTTATAAAAAATGCTAGAACCATGCAATTCATCTAACATATCCTCTAATCTAGGTATAGGATGGCGATACTTTACTATTATGTTGTTGATGGCTCTGCAATCAACACAAATTCTCCAGCTTTCATCTTTCTTGGGCACAAGTAGAACTGGTACCGCACAAGGACTCATGCTTTCACGGATATGTCCTTTTTCCATCAATTCACTGATTTTCCTTTGCAATTCTTTTGTCTCCACTGGATTTGTTCTATAAGCAGGTCTGTTAGGAAGGGAGGCTCCAGGTACAAAATCTATTTGGTGTTCGATGCCTCTGATTGGTGGAAGCCTCTTTGGATTGTCTTCAGGGAATACATCTTCAAATTCCTGCAAGAGAGAAGTCATCTCACTCGGCAACACCGGTGTCAAGTTAGTTAAACTCATAAGAGTTTCCTTAAACACAAAAAGTAACATAGGTTGCTTAGAGAATAATGCTTTCTTAACCTCACCAGATTTTGCATAGAAATTCGAATGTTTAGTTACCCGACTTTCCTTGTTCTGCATATGCTTTTGATCTTGGTAAACTTCTCGTGGAGTCATGGGAACTAGAGTGGTTTTCCTTCCTTTACACTCAAATGTATGGCAATTAGTGAATCCATCATGGATAACCTTTCGATCAGATTGCCATGGCCTTCCTAACAGTATGTGACTAGCCTCCATTGGTAGAACATCACATAAAACTTCATCTTCGTACTTACCAATGGCTAAGGGAACTTCTACTTGGTGGCTAACTTTCATTTCTCCATTGTCGTTAAGCCATTGAAACTTGTGAGGTGCTGGATGCTTTTTCGTTTTTAAACCAAGCTTCTTTACCATAGATTTACTTGCCACATTGGTACAACTACCTCCATCGATAATAAGGCTACAAATTTTCCCTTGAACAAGACACCTAGTGTGAAGCAAATTCTCGCTTTGCTCTTGTTCTTCTTCTTTTGTTTGAACGCTTAAAGACCTTCTGGCTACCAATAAATCTCCTTTAGTAGGTCGCTCTAAGTGTTCTTCGGAAGAATCAGAGACAATTTATTCTTCCTCTGAAATTATTTCTCCATTATCTAGAATTGTCATAATCTTCTTATTAGAACACTCATTAGCATAATGTCCCATCCCTTTGCACTTGAAACACTTAACATCACGAGTTCTGATTGCAACCTCTTTAGGTTTGCCCTTGTTATCAATAGACAATGGTGTTCCAGATTTTTGGTTCACCTCTACATAGCTTCCTTTCTGATAATTGGTATTCTCATCTTTTGAATAACTTGACTTAATTGTTACTGCCCCTGAACCGTAACTTGACCTTGAGGAGTTCTTTCTTTTAACTTGTTGTTCAAATAGCAAAGCTTTGTGTAGCCTCTCTTCTAGTTCAACATAATACTGAGTTTCCAATCTGTCTTGAATTTCTCTATTAAACCCCCAAGAAACCTTGACATTGTTGCCTCTCTATCTTCTGAAATATCAGCTCGCAACATTAAGGTCTCCATTTCTTGATAATACTCTTCAACAGATCGGCTTCCTTGTGTTAATCTCCTCAGCTTTAGATGCAGCTCACTGTGGTAATGACTAGGAACAAAACTCTTCCGCATAATGGCTTTCATTTCTGCCCATGATTCTATAGGATGTTCCTCATTACGCCTTCTTGAGGTAACTAGTTGATCCCACCAACTAAGAGCATAATCATAAAATTCAGTTGCAGCAATTCTTGCTCGATTGGTCTCCGTGTAGTGTTGAACGTTGAAAACGAGTTCAATCTTCTTTTCCCATTCCAAATAGGCATCTGGATCGTTTTTTCCATGGAATGGTGGAATCTTAATCTTGACACCTCCAAGATTGTCACGCATACGTTCGTTTCCCTCTCTTGTACGTCTATGGTGCTTTCTATGGCTGTTTCGAGACGAATTGCTCACGCGTTCATAATATTCATCAGCGGCTTCATTTCTGAATTGTTCAGGTAGTTCATGGTTTCTTCTTGGATTGGTTTTTCGTGAACGGTTCCACTCGTGGTCAGAGTTTGATTGAAGCTCTTCGCGAAAGGCATCTATCTTGGTGTCTATCAACTTTGTCATAGCTTCAATTAGAAGCTTGTTGTTATTGAAATTACTGTTTTCTGCATCATTTGAATTAGACATCCTTTTCTACAAAACAAAACAAAAACAAATCACCAGCAACAAGTCCTTGGAAAGTTCTACAATTTATTTAAAACCATAAAACATATCCAAATCTGTTTTCCTCAGAATATTAAGAGATAAGTTTCACAACAGCACCTAAAAACGATTTTCTACGATTTTAAATCTCAAACAACTATAACTAGGGTGAAACAGATCAGAATTTCGTGATTCAAAATGAAATCTTCACAAACAAACTGATAATATAAAATAGATGAAGAAAATTAATGAGAAAGAGAATACCCAAGTTTCATAATGTTGCTCTGATACCACTTGATAAACTCCTCCTAGAATCGGCACTCTGAAATGGGATAGGGATAACTTTGCAACCAGGAACCGAAAAGGATTCAAGGATCAAAAGATGTGGATCGATAGGTCACACAAAGGTTGTGGAAAGGCCTTTGATATTCCAACTGATCTTCCTTTGGATATGATGCACCGTGGATATTACACACCAACAAGAGAAAAGTAAAACTTAAGAAGTTTTTTTAGAATCAAAGATAGTCTAACCATTAGAATTCTGAGTACATAGTTTTTATAGGAGAAAGAACTAGCCTTGAACACAATTAAAGTTGTTCTTGGAAACATAATGCATGCCTCTAAAACAATTAAGGATTTTCTTGGAAACAAAATGCTTTATTATTGAAAATACAAAGTATTAATTATATAAGCTGGAAATGAGACCCATCCCTCCTCCAAGGACGTGGCTTTTGGTGTAGATGGGCCTTGGGCTTTTATTTCAACAAATGGGCAATGGTGAAGTGATACAATTGCCTCATTAAAAACCTTGTCAAGAAAACCCATTGGGACAAAACTTGAACAAGGGAAAAATAGTACAATCGAGACACTTTCTCATTTGTTGAAATCAATTAGCTTGAATCAAGACCAAAGTGGTTTGACAAGCTTTTCCACCATACTTGCTGTTTTGATCACGTGGATTCTCTAGTTGATTAAGCAATCCTCCAACAGCTTTGTTAAATTGTTTTGCTCTTGATCGAGTTATTGGACCAGCTGGTAAAATAAGAATATCTTCAACTTCAAGCCCATCTTCTTTTTCAAGTTGTTCATCTGGTTCTTGCACATTTCCATGTTCTAAGCTCCTTGTGTAATCTAGGATCACATCAGTATCTCAACCTATACCCTTTCATAGATGGGGACTAGATTTAGTTGGACCCCTTCCTATGGCCTATGGTTGTTGTCGAACTATGATTGTGGCAATAGACTACTTCTCTAAATGGATAGAAGTTCCACCCGCATCCGGAACAACGTTAAAGGCAGTGATAAAATTTATCATCTCCAACATATGCTGTCGATTTGGAATTCTCAAGCGCATCACTACATATAATGGCACTTAGTCCGATAACAAAGACATGGAGGAATTTTTTACTTCAAGAGGAATTGAATATTGTTTTTCTTCTCTTTTTCATCCTTAGGCTAATGGGCATGTTGAAGTCGTTAATCGAACGATTTTGGAGGGTTTAAAAAATAATATAGAAGGAGCAGCAGGAAAATGACCAAGTTATTTACAATAAGTCTTATGGGCCTACTGAACCACTCATCATACAACCACTCAAGAGTCTCCTTTTGCTCTTGTTTATGGAATGGATAAAATTACACGTATATATTCTACTTTTCCTTCATTTAGAAATAGAGATTTCCAAGTAGGCGACAAATTATTAAGAAAAGTGTTCTTACATACCCAAGATAAACAATTCGGAAAGCTGGATCCGAATTGCGAAGGCCCATATATGGTATGTGAAAAAGTCAAGCAATGAACGTACAAACTTCAAGACAAAGAAGGAAATCTTTCAAAGCATCATTGGAATAGTGAGCATCTCATGTTATATTTATAATAAAATCATCTTGTAAATATTTACTTTGTTAGACTTCAATGTAAATATATAGCGCATACTCTTTCCTACCCTGGTGGCGCGGGGAGGTTTTAATGAGGTGTTTGAATCCTAATCAATATACTATCATTTGTCCTGTAAAAAAAATTGTTGTGATTATGGTGGTGATCGGATGAATTAAACACATATTAAACTCCTTGAAATGCTTGTAAATGATTCGAATAAATTAAACACTCATTAAACACCTTGAAATATCTGTCGGTGGTTCGGATAAATTAAACACCGATTAAACACTTTTACCTTTCAAATGAAATAATATTGAATGGCTAGTACATATTAAAGAATGATTAAACGTTTTAAATCATTGATTGGGTTCATGTATTGTTAGTATTTACCATTTTTTAAGTATGATTGGATTCTATTGGAAACATTAAAAAGAGAAGGGAAAATACAAAATAAATAAAGGTAAAGATAATATGAAATACTAGTCGGATCATCAAAAACATTCTATCCACTTTACGCAAAATGCGTTGGCCATCCAAAGAATTTAGTTCACAAAGGAAATCCGAATAAAACAACAAAATTCGTTGGCCATTTAAGGACTTTAGTTCAAAGCATAAACTTAAAAAATAAAATAACCTTAGGGGTTGTTCCCTTCAGTTTTCTCTTTACCATCACCTTTTTCTTGAGCTTTCCCTTCCTCTCCGTCTTGCTTTGGATCCTTAGTATCAGCATCTGAGCTTTCATCGATTTCTTCATCTGAATCATATCCACTTGGTGAAGAAACCCCGAATTTATCACATTTTGCATAGTATGAAAGGGTACTTCTTCGTATGGTACGAACTTCCATAACTCTCCAAGAGACTTTTTTGAATACGTCTCATGGAATAACAAGGCCATGTCTGATTTAATACTTTCACCCCTCTTTTCCATAGAATCCAATATGTCAACAGCGTACTTATCCACTGCAGCTGCTATCTCTCGAGTTTGGTTCTCTTTAAGGGAAGGAATTTCTCTTTCTTTCTCTTTGAGAAGTTCCTCTAATTTCTTCTTCTCATCGGATAGTTGATTAATGGTACCTTCATTAGTAATGTGTTGATCTTTTAAAGAATTGATTTCATCGGAGGTAGATGTTGGCAGTTCGGTATACTTGGTACGGAGTTCTTCTTGACCAACCTTAGCTTGATTCAAATTGGTACTCAGTTGTTCTTTTTCTTTGCCCAAAGTTTTAACCTTCTGTTTTTCGGCTATGATGGAATCCTTTAAGCCTTGATTGTCAGTTTGAAGGGTAACAATGTCCTGAGTATTTACTTATCTTTCCATATCAATTATTGGCCCTATGTAGCATAAGACTGCATGACCCAAGGTATCCTGCTCGTTGAATACTTCAGAATACCCACCTTTATAAATCACTGCATTAGCTATGATGGTTGTTTGGGGGACAGTTCAGTCAAAATCATCCTTGTCGAACTCACTGAAATACATGTTTTTCAAGATCATCTAATTTAACTTCACCTTCAATAGAAGGTGGATTGACTGTAGGAAACGCTGGTGAGGAAGGATCAGCATATACTTCTTCTTGGGGGAAGAGTTTTAGCACGCAGGGTAGGAGGAACAGCCTTGAGTCGGATTATTATCTCTGACCCCTTGGTTTCCATCTTATTCTTTCTAGCCTTTTTGTCACTCCCCTCTTTTCACCTCTTCTGGTCCTTTTTCTTTTTAATTTGCGGTGAATGTTGTGGCCTTTCAGCCTCCCCTACTGTAACAGCCACTGCCTCTAATAGAGCAGCATTAATTCTCTCTAGAGATCCTGAACTACCAAGATCGGGAATCTAGTGCGATGCATCAATCTACATGGTCTGAAAACATCTTCCAAAACACTATTAAACAAATCCAGTAGTGAAAGATAAGTCTGATGTAAAAAAATATAATAATAATAATAATATCAAAATATTACTGAGGGCATCAGAACAGTTCTTACCTCAACTTTTCTAATGTCTGGTCAATTGGCTTGGGTTCTCATAAACTCCTCCTAGAATCGGCACTCTGAAATGGGATAGGGATAACTTTGCAACCAGGAACCCAAAAGGATTCAAGGATCAAAGGATGTGGATCGATAGGTCACACAAAAGTTGTGGAAAGGCCTTTAATATTCCAACTGATCTTCCTTTGGATATGACGCACCAAATGAAGAGCAGGTTTTCTTGTGGATATTACACACCAACAAGAGAAGAGTAAAACTTAAGAAGTTTTTTCAGAATCAAAGATAGTCTAACCATTAGAATTCTGAGTACATAGTTTTTATAGGAGAAAGAACTAGCCTTGAACACAATTAAGGTTGTTCTTGGAAACATAATGCATGCCTCTAAAACAATTAAGGCTTTTCTTGGAAACAAAATGCTTTAATATTGAAAATACAAAGTATTAATGATATAAGCTGGAAATCAGACCCTTCCCTCCTCCAAGGACGTGGCTTTTGGTGTATATGGGTCTTGGGCTTTTTATTTCAACAAATCGGCAATGGTGAAGTGAAACAATTGCCTCATTAAAAATCTTGTCAAGAAAACCCATTGGGACAAAACTTGAACAAGGGAAAAAGAGTACAATTGAGACACTTTCTCATTTGTTGAAATCAATTAGCTTGAATCAAGACCAAAGTGGTTTGACAAGCTTTTCCACCATACTTGCTGTTTTGAACACGTGGATTCTCTAGTTGATTAAGCAATCCTCCAACAGCTTTGTTAAATTGTTTTGCTCTTGATCGAGTTGTTGGACCAGCCGGTAAAATAAGATTATCTTCAACTTCAAGCTCATCTTCTTTTTCAAGTTGTTCATCTGGTTCTTGCACGTTTCCATGTTCTAATCTCCTTGTGTCCTCTAGGATCACATCATCCTCTCCCACTTGAAAAGGATTTGACCTCAAATCCATTTCATCTGCGATAAAAGGAACCAAATCAGAAACATTAAAGGTAGGACTCACTTTATACATACCCCGTAGGTCAAGCTGATACGCATTATTGTTGATCTTTTTTGTTACTTCAAATGGTCCATCAATTCTAGGCATCAATTTTGACTTCCTCTCTTCTGGAAATCTTTCCTTTCTTAAGTGCACCCATACTTGATCTCCAACCTCAAAAACTTTCTCACGTCTTCCCTTTTTGTTTGACATATTGCACAGTTTTCTTTTCTATGTTTTTCCTTGCATCATCATGGATCTGTTTTACAAGTTCAGCTTTCTTTTTCCCATCTATGCTAGCTCTTTCACTCAAAGGCAAAGGAATTGATCCAAAGGAGATATTGGGCTAAATCCATAACAATTTGAAAATGAGAGTACTTAGAAGCAGAATGCATAGAATGATTGTATGCAAATTCAACATGCGGCAAACATTCTTCCCAAGTTTTTAAGTTCTTTTTAATTAATGCACGTAGAAGAGTGGACAAAGTCATATTTACTACTTCTGTTTGTCCATCAGTTTGTGGGTGACAGGTAGTAGAAAATAAAAGCTTAGTCCCTAACTTAGACCACAAAGTTTTCCAAAAGTAACTTAGAAACTTAGTGTCCCTATCTGAAACTATCGTCCTAGGCATGCCATGCAAACGAACTATCTCTTTAAAGAACAGATTAGCAATGTACAACGCATCATCAGTTTTGTGACAAGCAACAAAGTGTGCCATTTTAGAGAATCGATCAACAACCACAAAAATGGATCCTTACCAGTTCTAGTCTTAGGCAATCCAACTATAAAGTCCATAGATGTATCATTCCAAGGATGCGTAGGAATAGGTAAAGGAGTATACAAACCGTGGGATTGAACCTTAGATTTGGCTTGTTTGCAAGTAACACATCTGTCACAGATTCTTTCAACATCCCTCCTCATATGTGGCCAATGGAAGTGATCCAGCATTACCTTGAGAGTTTTAGCTATTCAAAAATGTCCCATTAAGCCTCCTCCATGGGCTTCTCTAACAAGTAAATCTCTCATGGAACAATTAGGCACACATAAACGTTTATCAAAGAATAACGATCCTTCATGCCAATAGAACCGCCCTGAAGCAAACTTTTCACATACTTGATACATCTTTCCAAAATCAGAATCATTTTCATATAAACTCTTAAGATGATCAAATCCAAAAATCTTAGCTTCAAGAGTAGTGATTAAGGCATACCTTCGGGACAATGCATCAGCAACAATATTTTCTTTACCTTATTTGTATTTGATGACATATGGAAATGTCTCAATAAATTCTATCCACCTTGCATGTCTTTTGTTAAGTTTTTGCTGACCTTTTAGGTGTTTGAGAGATTCATGGTCAGTGTGTATGACAAACTCCTTTGGCCACAAGTAATGCTGCCATGTTTGCAAAGCTCGAACTAAGGCATACAACTCCTTGTCATAAGTAGGATAGTTTTGAGTAGCTCCTCCAAGCTTTTCACTTAAATAAGCTATGGGCTTTTTATCCTGCATCAAAACAGCTCCAACCCCAATTCCAGAAGCATCACATTCAATCTCAAAAGTTTTAAGAAAATTAGGTAATGTCAAGACAGGAGCATGAGTAAGCTTCTCTTTTAAGGATTGAAATGCTTCTTCTTGAGCTTGTTCCCACTTGAAACCAACGTTCTTCTTTATTATTTCAGTGAGTGGTGCAACTTAGGTGCTGAAATCTTTGACAAAACGCCTATAAAATCCTGCAAGGCCGTGGAAGCTTCTCACTTCTCTAACTATTTTCGGACTTGGCCATTCGCGGATTGCCTTAACCTTTTCCTCATCCACCTTAATACCATCTGCACTTATAACAAAACCTAAAAAGACAAGATTATCGGTACAGAAAGTGCATTTCTTAAGATTAGCATAGAGATTTTCCTTCCTAAGTACACTTAAAATCAATTTCAGATGGTGAACATGTTCTTCTAAGCACTTGCTGTAAATTAAGATGTCATCGAAATATACTACAACAAAAACTCCTGTATAAGCCCTTAGAACATGATTCATTAACCGCATGAATGTACTAGGTGCATTAGTCAGCCCAAATGGCATTATTAACCATTCATATAGTCCATGCTTAGATTTAAATGCAGTTTTCCACTCATCCCCTTCTTTCATCCTAATTTGGTGATAACCACTTTTAAGATCAATCTTAGAAAAAATGCTAGAACCATGCAATTCATCTAACATATCATCTAATCTAGGTATAGGATGGCGATACTTTACTGTTATGTTGTTAATGGCTCTGCAATCAACACACATTCTCCAGCTTCCATCTTTCTTGGACACAAGTAGAACTGGTACCGCACAAGGACTCATGCTTTCACAGATATCTCCTTTTTCCATCAATTCACTAATTTTCCTTTGCAATTATTTTGTCTCCAATGGATTAGTTCTATAAGCAGGTCTGTTAGGAAGGGAGGCTCCAGGTACAAAATCTATTTGGTGTTCGATGCCTCTAATTGGTGGAAGCCCCTTTGGATTGTCTTTAGGGAATACATCTTCAAATTCCTGCAAGAGAGAAGTCATCTCACTCGGCAACACCGGTGTCAAATTAGTTAAACTCGTAAGAGTTTCCTTAAACACAAAAAGTAACATAGGTTGCTTAGAGAATAATGCTTTCTTAACCTCGCCAGATTTTGCATAGAAATTCGAATGTTTAGTTACCTGACTTTCCTTGTTCTGCATATGCTTTTGATCTTGGTAAACTTCTCGTGGAGTCATGGGAACTAGAATGGTTTTCCTTCCTTGAAACTCAAATGTATGGCGATTAGTGAATCCATCATGGATAACCTTTCGATCAGATTGCCATGGCCTTCCCAACAGTATGTGACTAGCCTCCATTGGTAGAACATCACATAAAACTTCATCTTCGTACTTACCAATGGCTAAGGGAACTTCTACTTGGTGGCTAACTTTCATTTCTCCATTGTCGTTAAGCCATTGAAGCTTGTAAGGTGCTGGATGCTTTTTCGTTTTTAAACCAAGCTTCTTTACCATAGATTCACTTGCCACATTGGTACAACTACCTCCATCGATAATAAGGCTACAAACTTTCCCTTGAACAAGACACCTAGTGTGAAGCAAATTCTCGCTTTGCTCTTGTTCTTCTCCTTTTGTTTGAACGCTTAAAGACCTTCTGGCTACCAATAAATCTCCTTTAGCAGGTCGCTCTAAGTGTTCTTCGGAAGAATCAGAGACAATTTCTTCTTCCTCTGAAATTATTTCTCCATTATCTAGAATTGTCATAATCTTCTTATTAGAACACTCATTAGCATAATGTCCCATCCCTTTGCACTTGAAACACTTAACATCACGAGTTCTGATTGCAACCTCTTTAGGTTTGCCCTTGTTATCAATAGACAATGGTGTTCCAGATTTTTGGTTCACCTCTACATAGCTTCCTTTCTGATAATTGGTCTTCTCATCTTTTGAATAACTTGACTTAATTGTTACTGCCCCTGAACCGTAACTTGACCTTGAGGAGTTCTTTCTTTTAACTTGTTGTTCAAATAGCAAAGCTTTGTGTAGCATCTCTTCTAGTTCAACATAATACTGAGTTTCCAATCTGTCTTGAATTTCTCTATTAAACCCCAAGAAACCTTGACATTGTTGCCTCTCTATCTTCTGAAATATCAGCTCGCAACATTAAGGTCTCCATTTCTTGATAATACTCTTCAACAGATCGGCTTCCTTGTGTTAATCTCCTCAGCTTTAGATGCAGCTCACGGTGGTAATGACTAGGAACAAAACTCTTCCGCATAATGGCTTTCATTTCTGCCCATGATTCTATAGGATGTTCCTCATTACGCCTTCTTGAGGTAACTAGTTGTTCCCACCAACTAAGAGCATAATCATAAAATTCAATAGCAGCAATTCTTACTCGATTGGTCTCCGTGTAGTGTTGAACGTTGAAAACGAGTTCAATCTTCTTTTCCCATTCCAAATAGGTATCTGGATCGTTTTTTCCATGGAATGGTGGAATCTTAATCTTGACACCTCCAAGATTGTCACGCATACGTTCGTTTCCCTCTCTTGTACGTCTATGGTGCTTTCTATGGCTGTTTCGAGACGAATTGCTCACGCGTTCATAATATTCATCAGCGGCTTCATTTCTGAATTGTTCAGGTAGTTCATGGTTTCTTCTTGGATTGGTTTGTCGTGAACGGTTCCGCTCGTGGTCAGTGTTTGATTGAAGCTATTCGCGGAAGGCATCTATCTTGGTGTCTATCAACTTTGTCATAGCTTCTATTAGAAGCTTGTTGTTATTGAAATTACTATTTTCTGCATCATTTGAATTAGACATCCTTTTCTACAAAACAAAACAAAAACAAAATCACCAGCAACAAGTCCTTGGAAAGTTCTTCAATTTATTTAAAACCATAAAACATATCCAAATCTGTTTTCCTAAGAATATTAAGAGATAAGTTTCACAACAGCACCTAAAAATGATTTTCTACGATTTTAAATCTCAAACAACTATAACTAGGGTGAAACATATCAGAATTTCGTGATTCAAAATGAAATCATCTCACTAACACTCAAATCTTCACAAACAAACTAATAATATAAAATAGATGAAGAAAAATTAATGAGAATGAGAATACCCAACTTTCAGAATGTTGCTCTGATACCACTTGATAAACTCCTCCTAGAATCGGCACTCTGAAATGGGATAGGGATAACTTTGCAACCAGGAACCCAAAAGGATTCAAGGATCAAAGGATGTGGATCGATAGGTCACATAAAAGTTGTGGAAAGGCCTTTGATATTCCAACTGATCTTCCTTTGGATATGACGCACCAAATGAAGAACAGGTTTTCTTGTGGATATTACACACCAACAAGAGAAGAGTAAAACTTAAGAAGTTTTTTCAGAATCAAAGATAGTCTAACCATTAGAATTCTGAGTACATAGTTTTTATAGGAGAAAGAACTAGCCTTGAACACAATTAAGGTTGTTCTTGGAAACATAATGCATGCCTCTAAAACAATTAAGGCTTTTCTTGGAAACAAAATGCTTTAATATTGAAAATACAAAGTATTAATGATATAAGCTGGAAATCAGACCCTTCCCTCCTCCAAGGACGTGGCTTTTGGTGTAGATGGGCATTGGGCTTTTTATTTCAACAAATGAGCAATGGTGAAGTGATACAATTGCCTCATTAAAAACCTTGTCAAGAAAACCCATTGGGACAAAACTTGAACAAGGGAAAAAGAGTACAATCGAGACACTTTCTCATTTGTTGAAATCAATTAGCTTGAATCAAGACCAAAGTGTTTTGACAAGCTTTTCCACCATACTTGTTGTTTTGAACACGTGGATTCTCTAGTTGATTAAGCAATCCTCCAACAGCTTTGTTAAATTGTTTTGCTCTTGATCGAGTTGTTGGACCAGCCGGTAAAATAAGAATATCTTCAACTTCAAGCTCATCTTTTTTTTCAAGTTGTTCATCTGATTCTTGCACATTTCTATGTTCTAAGCTCCTTGTGTCATCTAGGATCACATCAGGTTCCCTATGGATGTGATCTTCTTACCATTCTCCCAAGCCACACTGGTGTAGAAAAACTGAGTCCTCAAGGTTTTCTTAGCCTCTCGTAAGTCATTAACTACCTTATAATCATGTCTCATGTTATAGTGGTAAAAAGGGATATGGTGATTGCGACACAAGTTAGCCACATTAGCAAACTGCTCCATATGCATCAGAATTTTTGATAACCTTGAAGATATAATGCTGGCCAATAGTGTACCAAGAATTGAGACTTAACTGGTTTGGGAAAAGCCTCACCATATGAATATATCTAACTATTTCTGGATCCAAAAGGAACCGAAGGCCCGAATTAAGCACTTCGGTGTATACCACTAATTTCCCAGCCTTACAATATGTCGGGGTTTTTGGAGTAATGGGAATTCTTACTTTAATGGACTATGAAAAGCCCTGTTTTTTCCTAATTCTGTCCAGTTTGGCAGTATAGGTACACACATTGGAAATTCTTTGAAGAGAAAGTAAATATTTCAAACTAACCTTGGAGAAATTAGGCTCTACTTTCCCCTCGAGGCACTCCAGAAGCTGTTTTGTATTAGGAAGCCCCTTTTTTCATTGATTTCCGAACTACTCTGGCGTCACCATTATTTTCGGACGTCTCTAATGGGATATCCTCCATACTATCGTCCATGTTATCCTCCATTATTTGTGACCGTTTCTTGACCGATTTGGATCCAGTATCCTTCTTTTCAGTTTGAGGAGGCTCAACAGGTGGAAGTGATGGATTTGGATCCATAGTAGGCAAAACGGGAGTTTTTAATACCCTATAACCTTCATTAGGGTTTTCAACATCTTTGGTTAAAGGAAGTTGTATTTTTGGCTTTGGAGAATCTTGTAACTCTTCGTGGTGTGATGTTTTCTGCATCTGACCCCATGGAAATAAACAACGATGGTTTATTGCTATTGGTAACAGTTTGGGTTTTGGTAGAAGGTTTCTCAGGTATTTGAATTGATGGTTCAAGACTGACACAGATGAAGCAAAGTTTAGTACAGGTGGGATAAGGGAAGTTTTTCTCGAAATGACCAATGACTTAAAGAAAAGATGAATTCATGTCTGGCTCCGGTATCGTTTGTATGACCAGTCCGCCATTGGAAGCAGGTAATCTTGTGATAATTCTTGCTTCTCTTTTCTCTCTTTCCAATTCGGAAAAATTCAACCAACCTCCTTTAACCAAGATTGTTCTAGCCGTGAACATAAAATGTCTCAGAAGGGTTAGAAATAATAAAAATACATTGAGGATTTAAAGTTTGTCTCTCTAGAGATTGAATTCAAAATGTTTTCTCACTCTAAGAATAGAAACAATAAAACAGTTACACTTATATAGTCGAGAAAATCACTTGAGTACTTTACATAGGGGAGATGAATCGTTTGAATAATAATTAGGGGCTATTAACTATAGACCATTACTTTTTTAAGGATATGTGCCGGTATCTAGGGAAAAAATGGCTGAGAGGTCTAATTAGAGACTGACACGTGTAAATATAGTTACTTTTTAAAGTCGACACCTTTGAGTTTACTTGTAATGAAAAATAACTTCGGGCCTTGATCAGATTTTCTATATAATGGGGTAAACGAGGTACATAAACGAGGCCAAACCAAAGGGTAACATGATTCTAAAAAGATCATTTGTAACCTATCAGTTAAACTCATCACTAGCAACCAAGATAACGTATAACCGAAGGACGCCGACATTATCCAACGAAAAGAAATTGACCTAAGGGCATCGCTTACTGCAAGCCTGATCAGGGCATTACAGAGCAGAAACCAATGATGAGATCAATACAGAGGTCGTTACCGGGTCGCGGTTGTTATCGAGTTGGGGTCGTTACCGAGCATTAATAAAACCGAGCTAAGGTCGTCAAAGACATATGCATGACAACAAGGTTGATCGGGCTTGGTTACCAAGATAAGCGACCATTAAAGAGATCATAAAAGACGTCGACTTCACTCAAAGAGTTGTTGACTAAAACAACTCATGTAACGTACCATAACTAGAATAATGGCCATAATTAAGATTAAATACGGTCCACAATTAAGATTAAGGAAACAATGTAAACGAAACTACTTTTTAAATAGTATAAATAGATCTACGATTAAGTAAAAGCTATATTTTCTTTTCTGATTAATAAAATTACTATTTGGCAGACTATTTGTTGTTTTTTCCGTAACAAATTTGGCGTCATTTGTGGAACTCTAGAAAAATACACAGTTGTGAGACTATTTTACCATGGTAGTAACATAATCATGGATAAAAAGGAAATTTCTGGAGCGGAGTGAGGCAACGGGTCACTAGAGAACTGTGTGGCAAATCAGGTGGACGGGCAGTTTCAATTGCCTCCTGTCACTATCATCAATCCAAACATTACAGAAGCAAGTTAAATTGAAGCGGGACCCCGATGTGTTCAGCCACCAGCTACCACTGAGCCGGAGATTGCATAGCTCGCGCTAGTAGATGTTATGGGCCCCGTTGTGCAGGAAGTAGTAGTTAGTAACCCAGCAATCACACCGAAAATCCAACCACTAGAACTGCAGCTTCAACCTCTTCAACAAAAACAATAGAGGATGACTCATGATTGAGACACCAAGGAGCAAGAAACCAAAGCAACCATAGCAGAAAAGGACGTCATGCACGCATTGACAACTAATATGCAAAGAACTAGTCGTGGGGTATATCGTTCGGGAGTTGACATTAACTATGCAAAACGAGGGGACCGATCTTCCAAACCCGAGGAGAAAGGAGAAAGAGAAGGTGAAAGAAGCGACAAAAGACGATGCAAAGAGTAGGTACCGTAGCGAGATGGGCAACCAGATGCCCCAAAAAGGGCTCAAGAGAATGAGGACTTGCAAAGAAAATATGAGTCTATGTTAAGAGTTTGTTATAAATGCCTTGCCAGGCGTGGAAGAGACTATGGTAGTTGTCTCCCTCAAAGTTGGCCTCGATCTACGCAGATCTAGTCAGATTTCCGGTGACGAAGACGGGAGATTTGTTGGTTCGAGCGGATCAGTTTATCTAAGTAGATATGCTATGAAGGTAGATTCATCGGGGAAAAAAACCCTCAAACCCCAAAGGAGGATCATATGGCAAGAGAAATTGGGATGGTGAAACTCGCCGAGAGGGGGCTCGCCGACCAACACATTATGAGAACTCGACCAGGCGTTTTATCCTATTAACCGAGACAATATCGGTTATCTACAATCAAACAAAGAGAAGGACAATATATCAAGACTCTTGAATTATGAGTGCACCTGGCCACAAAAGGTCGACAAAACACTTTTGTTCTTACCATAATGACCACGGTCACCCAACTGACAAATGCTGGCAGCTCAACGAGGAGATTCAGAGGTTAATAGACAATAGTGAGCTCGTCTAGTTTATTAAGCAGAACGATCGCCACCGCCAATCCAAACGAAAGGACGAACCTCGATCCGGTCAATGAAAAAGTGTCCTATGAAGATAAACGGTTGGATAAAGGAAACCAGTAATGGTCGTTCACCATCTCTTGGGAAGAAACATTTCCAAGCAGCAACGAAAAGTCTATAAAAAGAGCGAAAACTGATCATGAAGTGCATGCCATTGAGGCTTCATCTTACCACAACTATTGGGACGCAATCGTCGATCTTACTTTTAGCGATGATTATTTGCGCGGGTTCGTCACACCACACGAGGATGCACTGATGGTTAACTTGGATATTGGCAGAGTAATGGTCACCAGGGTTTTAGTCTACGGAGGCAGCTCGGCTAATATCATCTTCAAAGCTAGTTAAGATGGGATGCAAGAGGTGCCACCCTATAAACCAACTCGGCAGACTCTAGTAGGATATGAAGGAAATCATCTCAATGCATGGGGGAGATCAAGCTTATGGTCACGGAAGGACATGAGGCTACTATGAAAGAACTCAAGACGTTGTTCGTGATTTTTGAGGCCCTCAAACTCTTACCATACAATTATCGGTTGATCATGGCACTCCTTGCACTTTTAGACATTGTATCAACTACCAATCGGGAACACGATCGGCATCATCATGGGGAGTCGGCGGACCGCTATAACATGTTATGCGGTAACAGTTGATCTAACCAATCTTCTCTAATAGAAATTAATTGGCGAGGGGTGGGGGATAATTGGCGAGGGGTGGGGGGAGAAGATAACATGGGGAAGTGCCATTTATTTTCTATAGATGACGCAAGCGAGACTGCGCAACCCGAGACACGAGGGCTGCACTTTGTGATTAGGTAACAATTTGAATCTTGTTTTTAAACATTTGTTAATTGACCTGCTAGGAAGAAATAATTTACCATGATTTAGCAATAGATACATATGATGAGCCTATACGGCAAAAGTGCCATTTATTTTCTGTTGAGAGACATGAAGCCATAAATGCTGAAGTAGACAAGCTATCTAGGCTAGGGCATATACGACGGGATAGGTATCCTATTTGGATTGCTAACCTTATATTGGTCAGAAAGAAAGGAGGACAGTGATGCATGTGCGTTAAATTCATAGAATTGAATAAGGTTCCGCAAAGACAATTTCCCGCTGCCTCGTATCGATAAGTTGGTAGACTCAACATCTGGGTGTGAGTTCATTTCGTTTATGGACGCATACTTAGGGTGCAATCAGATTCTCATACACCCATCTAATGAGGAATACACGACATTCCAAACTGAGCGAGGACTTTATTACTACATTGTATTATCGTTCGGACTAAAGAATGCATGCTCGACATAGCAGCATCTTGTGAATCATATCTGCAAAGACCATATAGGACACCACATGGAATCATATATCGATAAAATTATCATCAAAATTGATACGATTGGCAAACATCTTGAGGTTCTACAAACTGTGTTCGTCCTTCTACGATAATTTAACTTAATGATAAACCGAGTTAAATGTTCTTTCGGTGTCCGCAGTGGAAAATTCTCAGGATATATAGTTAGTAAGAAGGTAATTGAGGTCAGACCTACCCAACTAAAAGCAGTCATCAGAATCGCACCCTCAAAAATATCGAGGAGGTTCAACGCCTAGCAGTATTATCCTGTTTCATACTTCAAGGTCTCGTACAAAAGTCACCCTTTTTTTGAAGTCCTCACAGGCTCCAAAAAGTTTGCATGGACCGAGTAATGCAAGAAGGTTTTTGAAGCATTGAAGAACTATCTCACATCACCAAAAATATTGTCCGCCCCTGTGGCAGGTGAGCCTCTGTTCTTATACCGCTTATTTTCACCTTTTTCAGTAAGTGTTGTTTTTGTCAGGGAACAAGAAGTCATCTAGCGACGGATATACTAAAACAGCAAAACCTTGGTTAATGTAGAGACTTGTAATCTTAACATGGAAAAGCTGGCACCTGGTATGATAATCGACGCTCGGAAAATGCACCCCTACTTTCAAGGATAGACATTTACCGTCTGTACGTCCTTTCCCCTCAAAACCATGTTACAAAAACCCAACGCATCAGGTTGGCTGATTAGTCGGAGCATCAAATTAGAGGAGTATTACATCAAGTTCAAACCTCACACTGCGATAAAAGGGCAAGCTACTACTGATTTCCTTATAGAATTCTACTCGTCCTGTGATAAATCTTCCCTAGCCAAACTAATGCTTGATTACAAGAATATGGAATGGATAATTGAAACCGATGGGTCATCGAGTACTTCATGATAGGGTGTTGGTATCGTCTTAAAGCTATCATCGGAAGAGGAAGTTCGTCAAGGCATTCATTACACCTTTCCATTAACTAATAATGTGGCTGAGTACAAGGCACTTATCGGGCGCATAAAGCTCGCATTGATATGTAGGGTTCAAATCCTTAGGATCCACTCTGATTCCCAGTTTCCAATCAAGCCAATGACACCTATGATGCCAAGAAAGAGAGGATCCACAACTATTTGATGGTTCTCAAGGAAAATGAGTCCAAATTTGCAAATGTTGTCTATGATCAAGTTCCCCGCCTCGATAGCTCCACAGCTGACACATTGGAATAAATAGCAGCCTTAGGGGAACATCGGCTTATCATTATACAAAAACTTTCAACCACTGAAACTCTTAGCCAATGTGACACCATCTGCACAATGGAGGACACCACCGATTGGAGATAATCTTATTTACTTTACCTTTGTTTGGGTACACTTCCGACCGAAAAGGCTGTCACTCAGGCACTCCAACTACGGGCAGCCAAGTACTATATTTTAGATGATCTCCTTTACCAAAAAAGCGCAGCATGACCCTTTGTTCTGATTCCTCAGTCAAGAAGAAGCTACCACAATTATGCACGACCTACATAGTGGTGATGTTGGGGCACATTGCGGATATCGTAGCCTCATTTTATGTTTTCTTTTAGCGGGATATTACTGGCCAAAGTTGGCAAATGATGTTGAACGACTTGTACAGCAGTGCCACCCATGTTAGTAGCTGGCAAGTGTCGATTTTTAGCAAGTGAGACGATGCATGCTACTACAATTCATTGCCCTTTTGATAAATGGGGCATCGATCTTGTTTGTCCATTTCTTATGGTGACCAAGAAGCGTCAGTTTTTTATCGTCATTGTGAATTATTTTACTAAGTGGATTGAAGCAAAAGCCCTCCCTCGCACTCAGGCCCATGAAATTTGTGACTTTATATATCATGAGATCTGCTCTCGGTTTGGAATCCCCATAATATTGATGACAAACAGTGGCTTCCAGTTCCAAAATTTCATGGTCACAACATTTTGCAAGCATTACGGGTTCAACCAGCCCTTCTCCACCCCTTATTACCCTTGATCAAATGGGCAAGTAGAAGTCACCAACCGAACGATGCTAGATGGAATAAAAAAGAAGCTTGAGGATGCTAACGGAAAATGGCAAAAAAAAACTAATTGACGTTTTATGGGCTTACTGTACTACCCCACGGACTACGACAAGTGAAACCTCTTTTGCTCTTATTTATGGTATGGAATTCGTTGTACCAGCAGAAGTTATTATCCCAATTCATCGGGTTGCCAACTACGTCGAGGCCACTAATAACACTGACTGAGCGGTTCGTCTGGACCTCATAGAGGAGCGGCGCGATCAAGCACGTGTGCGAGCAGAATACTATCAAATCCTGATGATGGGAAGTTTTAATTCTCGCCATAAACCCTAGATTCTACAAGTAGGGGACGCTGTTATAAAGAAGCTTTTTCAAGGGTCAGGAGACAAAGTTACATGCAAATTAGGCCCAAACTAGGAGGGACCCTACCCCATCATCTCCAAGGGACACAGTGGAGCATACCGTCTCGTCGATACGGAAGGCGACGCCCTGAGACATCCTTGGAATATAAGCCACTTAAATTTATATCACATCGTACTGTAATTTGTAGATGCGCTCTTTTTCTCCCTGATGGCGGTGGAGGATTTTTTAACGAGGCGTCATACTTCAATTTTACTTTAATGAATTTTTATCGTTTTCGTCAGCTCATGTGTCTATTATCTTTTTCCATCTTTAGAATTGTGACCGGGTCAATGACAACGCCTACGGGCTACGGAAGGAGCCATACTGAGCCCGGACCATTTGAGTCAATTAATACGAACGGGCTAATTGACCATGCCTACATGCTACATAAGGGCCATACTGAGCCCAATACCTTGTAGTGGTATTAATAAGCGGACTAATTAAGTATCAAGCTCTTTTAGGGCCACGCAATTGGTTGAAACGGTCGCGCCTCGAACAAGCTGAGGGGCATGTCTTACTCAAGCTACGCAATGAGCCATATTGAGCTCAATCTTGTAAGGATCTATTACAACATGACCTAATTCACAAAACCATATATCTCCATCAAAGTGTCTCTCTAATTTTTTTTATACGTCAAATTGAAAAACATGAACAAGTTGATAAACATTCTCATCTACATGACAAAAAAATAAAAAACATGCATCATTGTTTTCATACACATTCTCTTTAACACCACATCTCCAGTGGTTAGCCACTAAAAGTATTTATGTTCTTCACATAAATAATGAAAAAAAATTAAACATCAGGAATAATAGGCAGGGCCTCTATCCCCACCACTCCAATACTAACTAACGAAGTGTCCACTAGCCCTTGCTCTGAGCCCCCCACGGCTATTCTCGTGGATCCTTCGACTGATTCTTTTGGCTGATGCACTAGTACATGAGCAGCTGTACCCCCATGGGTAGTCACTCTTTAAGAGGAACTAAGTTTTCCAGAGATCCCAATTCAATGTCCAAGTTAAGCTTTAGTAGCTCCACAAGTGTCTCCTTCTGATTTCTTTTCATCTTCCCCATTACCACTTCTATCACTTGTCTTTCACTCTCCTCTAACTTAGCCTCTGCCTTCTTCAGGAATTCCCTACGTTCGTACTCCATCTTCATCTTCAAATCACTAACAGTTGTCATTAAGCTTCCATTCTCTATTGTCAACCCCACGATGCGCTCGAACTGCTCTTCCGCCCTTTTAGCCTGAGCCATATTTTACGTAATCAGACCAACACTCTACGACATCAGCCCATCATTTTCCCAATCCACCTTATCATTTCGTGTTGTGGCCGATCCATATGCATTCTTGAATCGAACGAGCTTAGTAGTTAAGCCATTTACCAATTCATATGCATTCTTGCATCCACTTCTCCATCATCTGGTAGTCCGCGCTCGACATACGTTGATAAGACAGTACAACAGAATTATGGTGCATCTACATATACAAAAACGTCAACAATTCTATTTTATCTTTATTATTTTAATATTTTATAAATTATACACACAACACAAGTTACCTCGATGGCGAGCTCCACCCATTATCATACTAAAAATGTTCTTACTTTGGGCTATTCTGTTGAACATGGCATAAATCACGATGGTAACTATTCTAGTTCATGCAGAACTTCACGTGTCATAAATTGTTATTTCCCGTGTCATTTTTTAGTTGTATCCGTCATGTGTTATTTTTTAATTGGATTCCATATATTTTTATATCTTTCCAACATTCATATATCTTTTGTACACACATTAAGTTATATTTTTTATCGTCTTATTCAATTTTATCTATCTTATCTAGAACAACTATAACAGAATTTTTCACTCATTCCTTTACATACATTAATAAAACCTCTCTTATATCTCTACTTATAATTTTTTGAACAAAATATATATCTTAAATATATGATATATAATAGACTCCTATTAATGATTATTTTTTGCTTAAAATCTCCGGTACAATGATGGAAATAATAATGAATGAAAGAACCATAGTTTTTAATAAATTTGTTTGCAAAATATACTATATACCTGGTATAAATTAGGTAAAATATACGTCATTGGATTGAGGATGGAATAAGTCTCTATCAAGTGGAAATATTTGAGATATGTTCCAAGTTATCAGATTTTCGACCTCATATATGATACCAAATAAAATGCGTTCAAGTTGTTCTCTAACCTTAGTTGAGTAAGATGAACGAGAACCTCATTAAAAATATATTAGAAAAAATAGAATTTTATTTAGACTCGTACAGATTAAGTCTTTCTAAAATGTTATTTTATATAGTATTTTACTTTTTTATTTACGTTATCAACATTGGATAAAACCAAACCAGATTTGCTTTATTTCAAACAACGAAAGGGGTGTATTTCGTAATAGCGCCAAAGTAAAGCTTTGTTATTTTGATACAAAACTGACGATGCAGATAAAATTTGATGTGATCGCCATTCTAAAGGATGGCATCGTCATCCAATATTGGATACTTGCACTATTTGCGTAATAGTCAGGACCTGTAAATATTTTTTTTAACTCATTCATACCACCATATATCATCGTATAAACCAAACGGTATGCATAAACTCATGGTTAAGAAATCATCTAACCATATTTCATCTATCTAGATGGCCATACAAGCCATACAAAATCGTCTAAAAGGCGTATAGGAAATCAGGATGTATGAGGTTAACCCGGTCATAAAAGCTCGATAGTACATGAAATTTATTCTGTATATGCTTTCGATCAACAATTCATAGTTCACGACCAATATTGTAGCTCGTTTCTTCGACTATTAAGGGTTTATGATGACTTTGTTTTCATACCCAATTTCTAAACTGTAGACTATATTTTATTCTGAAAACTTCTTAATTTTTCCCCTTCTCTTGTTAGTGTGTAATACTAACAAGAAAATATGTTCTTCCTTTGGTGTATAATACTAACAAGAAAATATGTTCTTCCTTTGGTGTGTCATATCAAAACAAAGATATGTTAGAATATGATTGGCGTTTGTGCAACCTCGGTGTGACCTAACAAAACCAAATCCTTTGATCCTTGACTAATTACATTTTAACAAAATCCATGAACATTTAGCCTGTAGTAACAATATGAGTGTTTCGTGTGACTAATTGAATTTTAAATCATGAAAATTCGATCTGTTTCATCCTAGTAATAGTTGTTTAAATTTTACTATGTAAAAAACCATTTTTAGGCACTGTTGTGAAGTTTGCCTCTTCGTATTCCAGGATTATGCTAAAAACAGTAACTTCAATCGCAACAAGCTTATGATTTCAGTTATGAAAAAGTTAATAGACAACAACAAGCTTCTCATTTTCACATCTATGGTACCTTCTTAAAATAGTCAAAAACTGCACCATAGACGTGCAAGATAAGGCAAGAAATATATGCAATACAATCTTGGACGTCTCAAGCTTAAGATTCTACCATCCCATGGGAAAAATGATCCATATGCATATTTGAAATGGGAAAATAAAATTGAAACCATTTTCAATGTTCACCACTACATAGAGATCAATCGAGTGAGAGTTGATGCTATAGAGTTTTATGATTATGCTCTTAGTTAGTGGGATCAACTAGTTAATACAATAATTGGTAATAGAGAACATCCTCCGGAGTCCTTGACCAAAATGAGATCTATTATATGGAAGAGATTTGAACTTAGTTATTACCATTATGAGCTACATGTGAAGTTGAGGAGATTAACATAAGGAATCCGATCTATTGAAAAGTATTATCAAAATGGAGACCTTAAGGTTACAGGCTAATATTCCAGAAGATAGAGAGGCAACAATATCAAGGTTTCTCGGAGGTTTAAAGATCAACATTCAAGATAGGTTGGAAACTCAGTAATGTGTTGAACTGAAAGAGACGCGACACAAACCTTTGTTATTTGAGCAACAGGTTAAAATAAATAAATCTTCTAGATCAAATCATGATTCATAGGCAGTAACAAATAAACCAAGTTATCTGAAAGAGGAGAAGACTAGTTATAAAAGAAGAAGTTATCCAAAAGTGAACAAAAATTCTGGAAAACCATTGTTTATTGATAACAAAGGCAAAGATAAAGAGGTTGCAACCATAACTCGTGATGTTAAGTGTTTCAAGTTCAAATGCATGGGACATTATTCTAATAATGTTCTAATTAGAAGATTATAACCATTCTTGATAATGGAGAAATAATTTCAGAGGAAGAAAAAGTTGTTTCCGATTCTTCCGAATAACACCTAGAGCAACCATCTAAAGAAGATTTATTGGTATACAGAAGATCTCTAAGTGTTCAAACAAAAGAAGAAGAACAAGAGCAGAAGGAGAATTAATTTCACATTAACTGTCGTTTTGAAAGCAAAGTTTGCAACCTTATTATTGATGGAGGCAGTTGCACCAACATGGGAGTGAAATTATGGTAAAGAAACTTGGTTTAAAAAACAAGAAGCATACAACATATTACAAGCTTCAGTGCCTTAAAGATAATGGAAAAAAAAAAGTTAGCCACTAAGGTGCTGTTTTCTTAGCTAATGGAAAGTACAAAAATGAAGTCTTGAGTGATTTTATACCAATGGAAGTGAGTCACATACTATTAAGAAGGCCATGGGAATTTGATAAAAAGGTTATGCATGAGGGGTTCACCAATCGCCATACGTTTGAGTTGAAATGGGAGTAAAACTATTATGGCTAGTCTGACTCCACAAAAAATATACCAAGATCAAATGCATATATGCTGAACAAGGAAAATCAAGTAACAAAACATTTAAATTTCTATGCAAAAGTTTGTAAAGTTAAGTATTATTTTTAAGGAACCTATACTATTGTTTTTGTTTAAAGAAACTCTTATGAGTTTAACTAACTTGACATTGATGCTACCGAGTGAGATTACTTTTTGTTTGCAAGAATTCTAATATGTATTCCCATGTGACAATCCCAATAGGCTTGCACTAATAAGAGGCATCGAACACCAAATATATTTTATGCATGGAATCTCACTTCGTAAAAGACGTTCTTATATAACTAATCCAGTGGTCAGAGGAAAATCAGTGAATTGGTGGAATAAGGACATAGTCGTGAAAGCATGAGTTTTTTTGTTGTACCGGTTCTACTTGTCCCCAAGAAAGATGGAAGCTTGAGGACGTGTGTTGATTGCAGAGCCATCAATAACAAACAGTGATGTATCACTATTATGTACCTAGATTAGATGATATGTTAGACGAATTACATGGTTCCAGCATCTTTTCTAATTTTGATCTTAAAAATGGTTAACATCAAATTAGGATGACATAATGGGATGAGCGGAAATTGAATTTAATATTCAGAATGTACTATATGAATGGTTTAGTAGTGTCATTTGGGCTGACTAATGCACCTAGTGCACTGATGAGGTTAATTAATCATGTTTTGAGGGCTTACACATGAATTTTTGTTGTGGTTTATTTAGATGATATCTTAATTTACACCAATTGCTTAGAAAAACATATTCAACATCTTTAATTGGTTTTAAGTTATCTTGGGAAGGAAAATCGTTATGTTAATCTTAAGAAATTCATATTTTGTACCGATAACCTGATCTTTTTAGGTTTTGTTGTAAGTGCATATGGTATTAAGATGGATGAGAAAAAGGGTAAAGCAATCTGTGAATGGCCAAATCCAAAGGCAGTGGGAGAAGTGAGAAGGTTCCACGGCCTTGCAGGATTCTATAGGTGTCTTCTCAAGGATTGCAGCACCTTAGCTGCACCACTCACTAAACTAATAAAGAAGGAAGTTGGTTTCAAGAAGGAACAAGCTCAGAAAGAAGCATTTTAATCCTAAAAAAACTTACGCATGCTCATGTTTTAACATTACCTTATTTTCTTAAAACTTTTGAGATTGAATGTCTAGATTTATCTTTCTAAAACGACTTGTATTAAACTAAATAACGCTTCTTTTTAGGCATTGAACAATGATAGTCACCCAAAAGACGATCGATCATAAAAAGTCACAATATAAAAACCAATTATGATAATCTAAACACGAAAGCGGTGTGGCAATAGAAGTTTATGTTCGGAGAACAATCATAACTCGCACAAGTTATATGATGCATGTAGCGGTGGACACTCGCAAACAAGATCATATGCATGATAATGATATATAAATGATGGATCCAGTTGTCCCACAAAAAGTCTTTGATAAGAAGAAATCTAAAGTGAGCTTATCCCGGATAAAAACGTAATGAACAATCAACTAAACTTTATTCTCATAAAAATAGTTCAAACATAGATTTGTCTCAAACAAATAATTTTAGCAAACACTCGTTTTTTTTTATTACTTGAATAAATCTCATTATTACAAAGACACTAGGCTTTATATATAGTCATACAAAGACAAACCAATAATAAAAATAAAATAATTCTCTTTAACTCTCTTAATAGAGAATTAAATGAATTTAAATAATCAAAAGAATGAAAGAGTAAATCTTGTATAATAAATACCCAATAATTATCTATGACGCTAATAAAGAAGAATAAAAAAACTTAATGTATATATTGGCTAATAAATACCCAATAACTCTAAATAACTCTATTAAATATAAGGAAAATCTAAGAATTTAAATATTGGATAATAAATACCCAATAAATCTAAGAATTTAAATATTGGATAATAAATACCCAATAAAACTACTTTGACTCTCTTTAAAAAAAATCAAACATATTTTTGCTCACATATCACTTAGTCGCACCACTAATTGAAGTAATAAAGATGAATGTTGAGTTCCAATGGGAACAAGATCGCGATAAAGCAATTTCATCCTTAAAAGAAAAGCTTACTCATGCTCATGTTATACCTTTACCTACTTTTCTTAAAGCTTTTGAGATTGAATGTGATGCTTTTAGTATTTGGATTAGAGATATTTTGATGCAGGATAAAAACCCCATAGCTTATTCCAATGAAAATCTTGGAGGTGCCACTCTGAACTATATTATTTATGAAAAAAAGTTGTTTACATTATTTTGAGCCATGGAAACATGGCAGCATTACTTGTGGGCCAAGGATTTTGTTGTACACATTAATCATAAATCTCTCAAACATCTAAAAGGTCAGCAGAAACTCAACAAAAGTCATGCAAGGTGGATATAAATCATTGAGATATTTCCAAATGTCATCAAATATAAACAAGGAAATGAAAATATTGTTACTTATGTGATGTCCCAAAGGTATGCCTTAATCATTATTCTTAGAGCGAAGATTTTAGGATTTGATCATCTTAAGAGTTTATTTGAAAATTATTCTGATTTTGGAAATATGTATCAAGCATGTGAGATAATATTCTTCATGGCGGTTCTGAAGGATTCTTATTTTTTTATAAACGTTTATGTGTGCCTAACTATTCCATTGGAGATTTACTTGTTCGAGAACCCTATATAGAAGGCTTGATGGGATATTTTGGAGTTCTTAAAACTCTCAAGATAATAATATAGGATCGCTTCAATTGGTCACATATGAAGAGGGGATGTTGAAGAATTTATAAAAGAAATATGCTACTTGCAAACAATTCAAATCTAAGGTTTAATCCCCCGGTTTGTATACTCTTTTACCTATTCATATGCATCCTTGGAATGATATATTTATAGACTTTGTAGTTAAATTTCCTAGGAGTATAACCGGTAAGGATTCTATTTTTGTGATTGTTGATCAATTCTCTAAAATGGCGCACTTCAGTTTTTGTCAACTAATAATGCATTACACATTACTAATCTCTTCGTTAAATAAATACTTCATTTTCATGGAATGCTTAGGATGATAGTTTCACAAAGGGACACTAAAATTTTGAGTTACTTTTAGAAAACTTTGTGATATAAGTTAGGGATTAAGATTTTATTTTCTACTACAACATACCACCCCCAAATTGATGGATAAATAGTGTAAATATTGATGAGTCCGAATTCAGAACGCTCCCCGTAAGGGCAGACCAATGTAAATCTCCCCGGAAACCGGACAGCCACTAAGAACTCAAATCGGACAGGATTTGAGGACCGGACAGATGACTTCGAAAACTGTGAGCCTGAGGCAGTTCGAACTATGACTAAAGTACTAAAAAACCTAAACACTTTCTGACTAAGCTACCTGCCCACTTACTTAAAAACTTATGGGTCTTTAAACATGACCCGGGTCCATTAAATATGACCCGAAAGCCCATAAGGGCCCAAATAACATACTATAAATGCTCAACCACCAGCATTAACTTCTGGTAATGAAAATTAACTGCTGCCAAGCTGCTTAATTCTCTCTCTACCTTGAAACACCCTTACACCACCTTGAAACACCCTTACACCACCCTGAAACTCTACTTGAAATTACCAGCCTACCCTCAGACTATTTTAATCCACACCAAATTGGCGACCACAGTGGGAGGCGACGGTGCCTGAATCAAGTATTCGAAACCAAGCAAAGAAATTCTGTCCGAATGAATCCGGATAATCCAGAGCTTCCACCAGCTTTGCTCGAAGTGGTGGAGGAGAACGATGAGTATACTGTCCAAGAGCGCGACAGGTTAAAGCTTGAGATAGAAGCTCTGAGGGCTGAAAAGGCCAAAATGGGCGTGAAAGAAAAATCCCAAGGCATCGGTTGTTCATCACACCGACAACCCTAGAGAGCCTGAGGCTTCAAAAACTCATGTGAGTACTAAAAAGACACATGCTAGTTCTAAAAAGTCTCACCGGTCCAAGCCTGTGGAGAGCTCTGACTCAAGTTCAGAATCTTCGGGCAGCTCTTCGGACAGTGAGGGAAATGAAAAATCCTTGTCCTCTAGCAGTGATGAGGGTGGAACCAAGAAAAGGCAAAAGCAGGTAAAGAAGTATTCGAGAAAAAGAGATCACCGTGGAAGAATGAAAAGGCATATTGGAAAGGGGTCATCTCACCACCTGAGGTATACGGACAAGATGTTGATGGATCCTTTTGCTTTCCACGATGAGCCAGGTATCTTTGCAACTCCTAATGAGGATACCGTGTTCAGTCGTGGAAGGAATTGGAGGCAGTCTCCACTGTCTTCTAAAATCCTGTCCGGAAACCTCCCTAAGAGGTTTGACAGTACTAAGATGGAGAAGTATGATGGCAGTACTGATCCGGACAATCATCTGGAGCAATTTAAGAACTTCATGATGAACTTTGATGATGATAAACTACTTTGTAGGGCATTCTCCCAATCTTTTACGGGGAGTGCTCTGAAATGGTACAACAGCCTGCCTCAGGGTTGTATTAAAGACTTTGATACTTTTTGGGTGGCCTTTCGAAGGCAGTTTGTGGGGAGTAAGGAGCTGAAGGGCAATGGAGATACAATAATCCATTGTGCCCAAGAGCCAAATGAGTCGTTAAAGGAGTACATAAGTCGTTTTGTAAACACAAAGAATGGGTTGGCTCATTGCTTCGAACAGGTGGCAATAGCATCCCTAAGACAAGGTTTGAACCCAGGCAACCTGGCTGATTCGGTGACCAGGAAGAAAGCCATGACCTGGGGAGGATTGCTAAATCAAGTTGGCAAGCAAATAAACGTTGATGAAACAAAAAAGACCAGGGTGCACAGACAGGTGAGATCCACCCCGGTGGCACCAACTCCAAATCAAAACCAGTCCGGGAATAGAGCAAGAGAAACCGGACAGGGGCATGGTAGAGGAAAAGCTCAGTCCCAGCCAGCTGCTCCTGCTCAAAGTCAACAATCCAGAAACAAGAGAGGGCCATGGGTCCAACCGGAGTGGTTCACAGAACTTAAAGAAATCGTGGCCACCATTTTTGATAAAACAAAAGATGAGGTACACTACCGGAGACCGGCAACCTTGCAGTCTCCCAGAGAGCATCGTAACAACTCCTTTTGCCAATACCACAATGATATTGGCCATACCACTGATGATTGCATAGCATTGAAACAAGAGGTACAAAACTTGATTGAAAGGGGAAAGTTAGGTGCATACGTTAAAAGAAAAGGAGGCAACAGGCCTGACAACACTCACCGGGTTGGTCCAAGTAATGCCGCCCCAGAGGGGGGCATGGTAATAGTTGAAAGGTTTGATGTGGAATCCGAATACTTGGATCCTGATCCAGCGCGAAATAAGGTGGGTGCCATAGAAGAGCATTCTAAGACAGTCTCCGGGCTCATTAAATTCTTCGAGTCACTAACGATTTTCGGAAGGGACACAATGACTGCTCCTACTGCTTTTTCAAGAAAGAGGCATGTTCATAATTTAGCCTCCCAGCTAGAAGGAGGCATGACATCCTATCAATCTCCAAACTCATTCCCATTCATAGTCTTCGATGAGGATAACTTGAGAGATATTTCTGGCCCTCATGAGGATGCTGTTGTTATAGGAGCATCTATAGGGGGCAATGAGATTAGGCGAATTCTGGTGGATACTGGAAGCTCTGCCAATATCCTTTTTCTAAACACTTACAAGAAAATGAAAAATCCAGCTGTGATTCAGAAGTCGGACAGGTCAATTGTGGGTTTCACGGGCAGCTCAGCCGATGTGATCGGGGAGTTTGAAGAAGAGGTGTTATTGGGCAGGGGCCCTTTCAAGAAAATGGTTAGAATACTCTTCATTGTGGTGGATTGTCCCACTTGCTATAATGCTATTCTGGGGAGATCTTGGCTCTCTAGGATGCATGCAGTGGCTTCAACAGTCCATCAGTGTTTAAAGTATGCTGTTCAGGGACAGGTTGGGGTTGTCCGGAGCAGCCAGAAGATTGCAAGAGAATGCTATGCCACTGCCTTGGCTCCACGAACGCTGGGGGCAGTCCGTATAAATGATCAATAGCAGTCCGAGGGTCTTCCTGGGGGTGAGGGTGAAATTGATGACCCCAGAGAGACCCCCGGAGTGTTGATTCCGATTGAAGAGGTTGAAACACACTGCTTGGAAGAAGGAAAAAGTGTCAGGATATGGTCCAAAATGCCACCAATGTTGAAAGAAGAGATGTTGAAATTCTTGAAAAACCATCAGCACGTTTTTGCTTGGTGCAATGCTGATGTTACTGGAGTTCCATCAGAGGTGATTTCCCATCACCTATCTGTCCGGAGAGATGTCGCACCAGTGGTACAAAAGAGGAGAGCTTTCTCAAAAGAAAAGGCTGATGTCATAGTGCAAGAGGTTGACAGACTCACAAAGATGGGGCACATTAAAGAATCTCAATACCCTTTGTGGATTGCCAATCCTGTCTTAGTAAAAAAGAAGAATGGCAAATGGCGTATGTGCATTGACTTCACAGACCTCAATCGAGCTTGTCCAAAAGACTTGTATCCGGTCCCCCGGATAGATCAGTTAGTAGACTCTACTTCTGGGAACAAGCTACTCTCCTTCATGGATGCCTTCTCCGGGTACAATCAGATCCAAGTAGATCCAAAAGATCAAGAGCATACTACGTGTGTCACTGATAGGGGTCTACATTGCTACAAGGTGATGCCCTTTGGCTTGAAAAATGCTAGGGCTACTTATCAAAGGTTAGTCAACAAGGCATTTGCTGATCAAATTGGAAGAAATATGGAGGTTTACATTGACGATATGATGGTGAAAAGCGTGGATGAGCAGTTGCACTTGTCCGACCTCCAAGAGACTTTTGCCAACTTGGCCAAAGTAAATTTGAAACTAAACCCTGAAAAGTGTGTGTTCGGAGTGCAGTCCGGGAAGTTCTTAGGGTATATCATAAGTGAGCATGGAATACAGCCCGACCCGGACCAACTCAATGATTTGTTCCAAATGGAGCCTCCTCGAAACATTAAAGAAGTACAGCGATTAACGGGGAGATTGGCTGCCTTGAACAGATTCATCTCCAGGTCTTCGGACAGGTGTGCTCCATTTTTTCAGACCTTGAGGGGTGCAAAGGGGTTTGAATGGACACCACAGTGTAATGAAGCATTTAATGAAATCAAGAAACATCTTTCCTCTCCCAAGACTTTGTTCAAACCGGTTGATGGGGAGACTCTCTTTGTATATCTGGCTGTTTCAAGTTATGCCATCAGTGCTGTGCTAGTAAGGGAGGTTGATGGGCATCCTCACCCAGTGTACTACATCAGCAAAAGCTTGATTGATGCTGAGAAGCGTTACTTGAAACTCGAAAAACTGGCATTGGCCTTTGTAGTAGCTGCAAGAAAAATGAGGCCCTACTTCCAGGCTCATCCTATCATTGTCCGAACGTCCTTCCCTTTAAAGAATGTCCTTCAAAAAGCAGACATTTCAAGCAGAATGACAAAGTGGTCAGTAGAGTTGGGGGACTTCGACATAGACTTCGCTCCCCGGACAACGGTAAAAGCCCAAGCTGTGGCTGATTTTCTGGTTGAATTCCACTCTGACAGGGATTCGGAGCAGCCTACTGATTCAAAAGACAAGAAAGTGTGGATTGTCCGAACAGACGGAGGGTCTAGTACCATGGGATCTGGGGCAGGAATATGTCTCACTTCCCCCTACGGGGACAGCATGTACCAAGCTATTTGTTTTGCTTTCAGGGCATCCAATAATGAGTCCGAGTACGAAGCAGCCATAGCTGGGTTAAAGTTGGCCTATATCTGTGGAGCTAAAAGGGTCAAGCTACTAAGTGACTCCCAGTTGCTTGTCCACCATGCCTTGGGCCTATCAGAGGCTAGAAAGGAGCAATTGGTCAAGTATTTACTCCTCCTCAAAAATGAAGCGTTAAAGTTTAAAGCTGTTGTCTATGAGCACATCCCCCGGGCATAAAATGAGCTAATAGATTCATTGGCAACGATAGCATATACGGAGTCCTACCCATGGATCCATGTGCTTGAAAGCCCTTCTATTGAACTTGGAGAGGGTGGAAAAGAGGAAATCTTTGAAATACAGGTACATCGGCCTCAAGATTGGAGGTCTCCTCTTATACAATATCTGTCCGGTGGTATCGTACCCTTGGATAAAACACAAGCCAGAACATTGAAACACAGGACTCGTGGTTTCATTATGATTAGAAAAGTCTTGTTCAAAAAGTCCTACAGCAAACCTCTCCTACGTTGTTTAGGGGATCATGAGTCACAAATGGTTCTCTCCGAATTGCATGATGGTGAGGGATCAGCCCATTGTGGATTTAGAGCTTTGACTAGAAGAGTGTTACTCTCCGGATATTATTGGCCATCAATCATGAAAGATGCTAAGGAGCTGGTGAGAAGGTGTGACCCATGCCAGAGGTACAGCAATGAAATTCATGTACCAGCTATTCCTTTGGAATCAATTTCTGAGCCCATCCCTTTTGCTCGATGGGGATTGGACTTGGTTGGACCTCTCCATGTGGCTTCCGGAGGGCGTAAAACCATAATTGTGGCCATCGATTACTTTTCAAAGTGGGTAGAAGCAGCTCCCCTGGCAGGGACAACCTCAAAAGCTGTCATAAAATTCATTCTGTCCAACATATGTTGCAGATTCGGTGTCCCACAGAAGATAACAACAGACAATGGGCCACAGTTTGACAACAGAGAAATGACAAGCTTTTGTGCCTCAAGGGGTATTCAGCACTGCTTTTCTTCACCTTTCCACCCTCAAGCCAATGGGCAAGTTGAAGTGGCTAATAGGACGATACTGTCCGGTTTAAAGAAGAATTTAGAAGGGGCTGCTGGGAAATGGCCTAGTTATCTACAAGAAGTCTTGTGGGCCTATCGGACAACACATGGGGCTGCAACACAAGAATCCCCTTTTGCCTTGGTCTATGGAATGGATGCAGTAGCCCCCATAGAGAAGACACTCCCCTCCTTTCGTGTTCATAACTTCTCCGGACAGGCTAATGAGATGGCAATTAGAAATCAGCTTGATTTGATCGAAGAAAGACGGGTGAAAGCTCATCTTAGAATGGCACACTATCAGGGCTTGATGAGAAGCAGGTTTGCTTCTAAAGTTAAAAGAAGAGATTTTCAACTGGGAGATAAAGTATTAAGGAAAGTTTTCTTCCATACTAAGGAAAAGCTCTTCGGAAAGCTGGCCCCAACTTGGGAGGGTCCATATACTGTGGTTGAAAGAATCAAGCCTGGGACATACTGGTTGGAAGACAAAAATGGCAGGGTTTTAACTCACCCTTGGAATATTGAACACCTTCGAATGTACTTGGAATAAAACTTGTGTAAATATTTACTTGTTTAAACATCCATGTAAATATTTGGGGGCATACCTTCCCCTCTTCGGTGGCACGGAGAGCTTTCAATAAAACTTGGTGCCTTCTTCAAAATTCTCTAAGTATTTTCAAAATTTTGTCTTTTATCATACTACCCGGGTTAAAAGATCTAAGGGCTATTTAAATTCTAGCCGGAGAGTCTTAATACTCTCACAATACAATAAAACTACTTAAACTCCAGCTATTTAAACAAATAATGAAAGAAGAGGATGCTTGAGCAAAATAAAATATTCATTCAACAACTTAAAACTGCCTTGGCCTTCCAAGGACTTTTTAAACAAGTTTGGGCACAGTACAAAAATCAGTCCGAATAATACGGACACCATCACAAAAAGAGTGCCTTGGCCTTCCAAGGACTTTAGTTCGAATAAAAGATAAACAAAATAAATTATAAGTTAAGGTTGAGCCTTTGAAGATGGCTCACCCTCATCTGTTTTCTTGCCCTTGATGTCGCTCTTCTCTTCGACTATCTTCTTACCCTTAGGGTCAATTTCTTCCTCACCTGGGCTCTCTCCGGTTTCCTGTTCATCACCGGACGAAGACTCACTGGAGTACCCATCATCAACCATGGTCCAGTATGGGAGATCATCATCATCCACATAGCGCCATAATTCCCCTAATCTCCTCTTCGGGAATTTCTCGTGAAACAGGAGGACCATATCAGACTTCACCTTTTGGATCATTAGCTCCTCGCTTTGGATCATCTCCCTGACGTAGGCGTTGATCTTGGCCTTGATCATGGCCTCTTGATCCCTCACCAAAGCAGCCTTTTCTTCAGTAGCCTGAGTCATTGCGTTCTCTAAAGCAATTTTGTCAGTGGTCAGGTTGGTGACGAGCTTCTCCTTGGCTGTAGTTTCTCCCCTTGAGATTGTCAAGTCCTTCTCCAGTCCGGACAGCTTGGCCCGGAAATCTTTTACGGTCTCTTCCAAGGAAGCAACTTTTGTGTTGTTTTCGTCTTGATTCTTCTTTAGCTGATCATTTGCCTCCTTGAGCAAATCAACCTTATTGGCAGCAGTCAGGAGGTCCTCGGACAGTTTTTCCTTCTCAGATTTAAGGTCTTTGATGGTGTCTGCCTGACTTCGGACTTGCCTTTCCAAAGTGAGCATTGGCTGTACATTGCTAAGAAGAGAATGGGCTATAACATCCCTCTCACTGGAAACCATAAAAGTCTTACCGTTGAAGTTAACTGTGTTGGAGCTGCTTGGAGGGACATAGGGCCCTGCGAACTCGTCTCTGGGCAGCCCAAGAAAATATTCACCAAGTCCACCCAGACCGGTGATGTCTATTTCGTCTAAGTTAAGCTCTCCCCCCTCAGCTTCATCTGTGTGGAATTCCCTTGGGATCTCTTATTGAAAGTCTCTTGGGATCTCTTCGGCCAGTGTAGGGTCAGTAGGGAAAGAGGGCTCCGGATCCCGGAGAGCAACCTCATCTCCTTGGGAAGTTTTCTTCTTCTTGGCCTCCCTATCAGCACTCTCACTTGTTTGCTTGCGAGTCCTCTTGGAAGCCCTTAGAGGTTTTGGAAGGTTCACTTCCTGCTTCTCGCTCTCCTGCTCCACCACTTGTAAAAGGGCTGCATCGATTTGAACCTGAGCCAATTCCTCTGGGTCTGTTAGGGCCTCTTTCTC
The DNA here is from genome assembly GCA_036936605.1 of Limnanthes douglasii subsp. nivea. Taxonomy (NCBI): domain Eukaryota; kingdom Viridiplantae; phylum Streptophyta; class Magnoliopsida; order Brassicales; family Limnanthaceae; genus Limnanthes; species Limnanthes douglasii. Next base: position 183,303,026 of record JAUPFV010000001.1, read on the forward strand.
AGTATCGCCTTCCGCCTTCCTGCCTTTCTTCTTCTTGCCTTTCATTTTGCTTGGGGCTTTGGCCCGGGCAGGCAGGTAGAGTGTCCCGTCTAGCTCATGGGACCTTCTTAACACAATGTCCTCATCAGGTTGGGTGGCCAGCTCTTCCCAGGTTAGGTCTCTCCGACCTGTCGTGTTCCACAGATGGGACCTTGCTAAGTTTCCAGAAGTGAAGGCCTTGTGGAACCGATTCTCCCAGTTCTCTGCAGCCCATGCGTTGATTTTGCCACAGGTAGTCTGTCCGGCCTTCAGGTAGTCCCTGAATTCCTTTGGCAACTCTATTAAAACAAAAGAGAAATTGGTTAGTACAAAGAAGAAAGGAGAGATTCGAACAGAAATTTAAAATAAAAACTTACGGTTACTCCTCCATCTACTCCTGAGGAGGCTTGGATTCTCTCCGGTCTTAATTTTCTTGCCATTTTCCCACGAGCCACTGACAAACAAGAATTGGCTCCTCCATTTGCTCTCCGACTCCAGGAGATCATCAACAGCTTTAAGATCGTTCCCCATGTTGAAATGGTAGAAAGGGAACTGATGGTGCTTGCACAGGTTGGCCACTGCAGCGAACTCTTCCATAGGAAGAGGGATCCCGGATAGCCTGGATGCCAATATGCATGACATCAAGGTGAACCAACCATTGGGGCTTAACTGTGATGGGCAGAGTTTGACTAAGTGAAAGTAGCGCACTATCTCTGGGTCCAGTGGGAACCTGAGTCCCCAGTTGAATAGCTCCGTAAAGAAGACTATTTCGTTCTTTTTACAATCCATCGGGGTCTCCGGATCGATGGGAATCCTTATCTTTACGTTCTCAGGGATCCCCCACTTTGTGCGCAATCTACCCAGATCTGAAGTATGGATGAACGCATACTTGGGCTTCAGCAAGGCCAAAAGATACTTGAACTCAACTTTATGAAAGCATGGCCCCACTCTCCCTTCAAAGCTCTCCGGCAGGTCCGGACGCCTCAGATATAAGTCCTCTTTGCCCTTCTTGGCAACAACAATAGCAGTATCAGCCTGTCCGGAGGACTCGGACTCAAATCTAACCTCCTCAGTGGAGTCCTCCATCCTCTCCTCCATAATCGTTGGGGGAGCTTCAGTAGAAGTAGTCCGGGGAGGATTGAGGCTTGGCAGAGCTGATCCTCCGGACTGTTGGCTGTCCGTATTTACTCGACTTCTCACCTCAATTTGAGTTGCTGAGGTAGAAGATTCCTTGGGGGGTAGTGGGCTGCTGGCCTCTAGTCCTGACAGCCTCTCCCGGGGAGCCCTTATAGTTGCCCCAAACCCTGATTCACTATTTTTTGCCCCCGATTTCGAGGGTGTGTTTTTAGAAGAAAGCCCTTTGACCAACCGACTTGGCCTTTTCATGATTAACTTATCCGGGGAATGGTCAGAGTCAGACCCCATAGCAATGAAAGAAGATTTTTTCCTAACACTTGTGACAGTAACTCCCGGTTCAACAGCAGGGATCGACTCCTGAACTGAGGAGCCAGATACTATGGGGGAGAGCGTTGATTGAAAGAGCTTTTTGGGTTTTGTACCTTTGGAAGAAGATGAACCTCTATCAGATTCTGCGATTGAAGAGGCTGGTTTCTCAACAGGCGACGATGGTAGCCCTGCTGCAAGTCTTTTTTCCTTCTCGACCCTTTGTGCTTTCTCCAACTCCGAGAGGTTAAGCCAGCCGCCTTTGATCAGTGCTGTTCTTGCTGTAAACATAAACAGCCAAGGAAGTTTCGAATTCTAGAGAGATAAAGCTCTGGGTGAAATTGCAGAGTGAAATTTGAAAGAGATAATGAGACAGTGAAAAGTGAATGAGAATTTATAGTAAATGTGAAAAAAGGAGTTGATTCCTAGGAGAATTCGAAAAGTTGGGCAATGATTAAAAGACGGCGCTGATGTCATTAATGACATTTAAAGGAGGTAACTTGTTCGAGAAAGTGGTGCGAAGTTCAAGGTGAAAAAACGGCTAAAGTGACCAATCAGAAAATGACACGTGTCCCATTAACTCTGGCAAGAACCGTTTAGAATTCGTAACGTTCGGTCTGTCCGGGTTTATCCACAACTCTCTTCGAATCGAGAACCACTTCCTAAATCGGACTGTTTTTCAGTTCTTTGACAAGGACGCTTGTTCAAACACCTAAAAAAGGGGCTCCTGATGAGTCCGAATTCAGAACGCTCCCCGTAAGGGCAGACCAATGTAAATCTCCCCGGAAACCGGATAGACACTAAGAACTCAAATCGGACAGGATTTGAGGACCGGACAGATGACTTCGAAAACTGTGAGCCTGAGGCAGTTCGAACTATGACTAAAGTACTAAAAAACCTAAACACTTTCTGACTAAGCTACCTGCCCACTTACTTAAAAACTTATGGGTCTTTAAACATGATCCGGGTCCATTAAATATGACCCGAAAGCCCATAAGGGCCCAAATAACATACTATAAATGCTCAACCACCAGCATTAACTTCTGGTAATGAAAATTAACTGCTGCCAAGCTGCTTAATTCTCTCTCCACCTTGAAACACCCTTACACCACCTTGAAACACCCTTACACCACCTTGAAACTCTACTTGAAATTACCAGCCTACCCTCAGGCTATTTTAATCCACACCAAATATGACTTTATTCACTCTTTTACATGCATTGATTCAAAAGAACTTGAGAATTGGCCACACGTCAAATTGCATACAATTATTATGTGTATTATATTTATAAGTACTCTCACTTTTATATTGTTTATGTATTTAACTTAATATATCTTTTGGATCTAGTACATTTTACTTTGAGTGAAATAACTAGCATATATGGGAAAAATAAAGTTGAACTTGTCAAACAGATCCATGAGAATGCAAGGAAAACATAAAAAGGAAAACTTAGCATTATGTCAAACAAGCAAACATTGGCAGACGTGAGAAATTTTTTGAGATTGGAGACCAAGTATGGGTACATTGAAGAAAGGAAATATTTCCAGAATAGAGGAAGTCAAAAATGATGGCCAACTACAATAATGGTTATCAACTTGATAGACGAGGTAAGTATAAAGTGAGTCGTACCTTCAATGTTTCTGATTTGCTTTCTTTTATTGAAGATGGAAACGAATTTAAAGTCAAATAATTTTCACTTGAGAGAGGATATGTAATCCTAGATGACAAGAAGAGTTTAGCACGTGGGAATGAGTAAGAACCAGACGAGCAACTGGAACTAGAGGATGACCTTGAAGCTGAATATGATCTTGTTATATCGGCTGGTCCAATAGCTTAATTGAGAGCCAAACAGTTTAACAAAGCTATTGGTGGATTAGTTAATTAAATGGGTAATCCATGTGATCAGAAAAACAAGTATAAAGGAAAAGCTTGGTAAACCACTTTGGTTTTGATTTAAGCTAATTGATTTCAACAACTGGGAAAGTGTCTCAATTGTACTAATTTTTTGTTTTTAAAGTCGAGGGACTATCTCTCACTAAAATCGATAGTCTATGGACGGATTACTATTCAAATCCCTCTTTTACTATTGCTCAAGTTTTGTCCTAGTGGATTATTTTATAAGGTTTTTAATGAGGCAATTATTTCACTTCAACCATTGACTATTCGTTAAAATAAAGCTCAAGGTCCTACTACTATAGTAGCCACGCCCTTAAAGGAGAGAAGAAATATATGATTTCAAAATTTATCACTAATACTTTGTATATTCAATATCCATGAATTATGTTTCCATAAACAACCTTAATTGTATCCAAGGCTCATTTTATTACAACGAACAACTTTAATTGTGTTCAAGGATCATTCTGTTTCCAAGAATAGTTTTAATTATGTTCAAGGCTTGTTTTTTCTCCTTTAAAAACTTTTGAACTTGGTTTGTAAACGGTATACTATATTTTATTCTGTAAACTTCTTAAGTCTTGTCCTTCTATTGTTGGTGTGTAATATCCACAAGAAAACATGTTTTTCATTTGGTGCATTGTATCCAAAGAAATATTATTTAGAATATTGTAGGCCTTTTCGCAACCTCTGTGTGACCGACCGATCCACATCTTTTGATCGTTGAATCATTTTGGATTCATGGTTGCAAAGTTATCTCCATATCATTTTACAGTGTTGATTCTATAAGGATCATATCACTACGGGGGTATGTATCACCAATCGTTATGATGATAATATACGATAATTATGTTAAAAATACGGTGAAGGTCGAAGATGAAAAATCGACGTGTGGTTGTATCACTTGAACGACAAATGGGTTACCATATACCTATGAACTAGAGCTCATCCAAAAAGCATATGGACGTTCATAACCCTATCATAAATTTGCAAGTTTAAATGCACAACTTTGAGACTCTAATGTTTATGAACAAAGTCATTGTTTTAAAACATTTACATAGATTTTTGAAACCCTTTACTTCTCTTAGTTGTGAACCCCTAGAATAGGTCATGGTAATGGTAAAGGGAAATAAAATTTGTCTTGATTCTTTTACCAAAATGGATTCTTTTATGTATGAATGTGGTGAAGAAGACTCGTTAAAATCCCATATGGATAGTGTAGAAAATCCGAAGATTGGAACATCGTCGCTAGTTTCGAAACATCGGTATGTACTTTTGATAGAAACTCTAGAATGATCATTGGACAAGTCTGTACTAATTCCAACATAAAAATTCTAGCAACGAAACAAGCACGAGTTATATGTAAAGGTAAAGTAACTTTGATTGCAGCAAAGAACGCTAATGGAAAACCACCTATTATCGTTAAACCAACCCGACGAAGTTGCTTAATATTGGTAAAACAATACCTAACATATCAAACATGAGGTATGCATCGGGCATACCATAATTTATGCGTCCTTTATCAAATAAAATTATAAACAATAAACCCATGGAAGTTATGGGTTTGAAGTCAACGATCATGGTTTGTTTGGCAACGAAGGGGAATGACAACTCGTTAGAAAAATTGCAGTTTGCAAATTTGAAAACCATAGAGAGTTTTGTTTTGAGTGTCGCATGTTCTAAAGAAAATGTTAAAGGTCAAAAAATAACTACGTCAGTTGAAATATTGGAAAGAAAATGCACAGTTAGAAAATTGAATGACATTACCAAGTTGTAGCAAACTAATCGCGACCACTTTCAAACATGGTTTCTATTACTTGCACCTAGAGGTTGTACAATTTATTTATCGGTTAAAGATGCACCAATTAACGGCTCTGTGGTAGAGCTCGCACTTGCTTTCGTGCATTTTTTATATATGTAGTTAGTTTTACTATTAAACGCTTTTAGTTTTTAAATGATATAATTGTTCTATATAATTTGTTTTGGTGATTTTTATTTTACGTTTATAAGTTGAATGGTCAAGTTTCACCGTTACCTATGATAGATCCTATCTTGGTGTATACTACTAGAGAAGATGATAAACCTTGGTCATTACCATTGTTTGAGAGAATTAGCAACGGTTTTTACTACAACATCCCACACCGTCACTATCTGAAGCACAATCCGGAAAATATGAACCACCAATAGTAGACTTAACACAAAACCTATAATCTTGATTCGTTTGCAACTTTTATTAGTTTTTCTAATCTCAATAGAAATTACACTCAGTTTTTTGTTAATTATGTTTGTTTGTGTTTTTAACTCAAAATTTGAATTTTATTTTGGAACTAAATTTTATGAACTATTTGAAAACATAAAACACGTGTCTCACCTCTTAATTATTATGGATGTGTTATACAAAATCAATTAAATAGTTGATACACATGAAAACATCATAACACAATGTTATTAAAATTTGTATTATGATTAACGATTGAATCAACGTATTTAAATATGTATAGAACATAAAATAAAAACATCATAAACTAAAAATATACTATAAGCAGATACATAGAAGATAAACAACAACTACATAGAACATATACTAAAAGATGTGAGTTAATATCTGGATTCGATAAGTAAGATTGAAAGAGGTAAATAATGTAGAGAGATAAGTAGATTTTAGAGAGAGAAAGTCAAGTAACAAAAGTGATTTATCTCAAAAGTCAAAGATCTTTATAAGATTCGTCTTGGCATTCATATAGAGGCGCAAAGGCTTAGTTTAAACTGAAACGGTTACAAAAAAGGGTTTAATTACACATTAGTCCCTTAATAAAACGTAAAGATTTATTCTCTCCTCTGATTATACAATCTATCATAAATTTTTTGATTCTTTTACATTTCAGTCCTCGAAGTTCTATTTCCTTATCAATCACAAACTAAAAAATAGCATAAACAAAAAGAATAGAATCAAATACATAGAACATATAAAAATACATAGAACATAAACTAAAAAACATCATAAGAATATACATTAATCTTTAGGAGAGTTATATCCTTTCATTTCTAATTTTAAGAGGCAACCATCCAAGTCTAATTGTTCCAGACGTTCTCCGAGAAGGTGATAGTTAAAAAAGTCAACCATATGTTGTTCAATGAAATCACAAATCCATGAGCCAAATATCATATGTGATGCTTCTCTAGCATTTCGCGAGAAGTCAGAAACCCAAATAGTTGGAACCAAAATTCAAATAACTATACATGGTAGCGACTTTTTAACGATTTTGTGAAGGCTGATAGGGAGCTCCATGAAGCTCATACATAAAGTACATTCTATACAATTTCATTAAAAAGTCATTAGTGTTATGTTCCAACATATTTATCTTACTATAACTGAAGGCTTTTACCAAGTGGTGGTCTTCTTGAACAGTCCATTCCATATAGTAAAAAAATAAGAGTTGATTATTTACGATATTGAGTGGATGAAAAAATGTGATATATTAGTAAAGTTATTTATAGAGAAATCTATGTTCGCGGGCACCTATAGATGGCGATAAACTATAGTTGGCGGGATATCTATGTTGGCGCAATATTGTAAATTGGATGCACTTTCTGATATTTTTTTCATTTTAATTTGTAATAACTACTGCCTAACAACGATTTTCCATTTATGTTGAGAATAATACTTGAATAAAAATGTAACACAAAATATTAAAAAAATAAATCTACATAAACTTTGTAATCGCAATGCCTCTAATCTCAAATCATGGTCGACTTCTTGGAGTATTTATCTTCGAGCAGTTGTTCATACTTTTTAGCCTCTAACTCAATCCATATTTCTTCAAATTCCATTCTCATACGTGAAGCCACGGGTGGTGAAAGATGATCGATATCATACAATTGATACATTTTGCAAAAAAAAATATTATAATCAACCTCACACGACAAGGTCTTCATTGAGCTTTGAACCGCGAAAGTCGCTCTCCTCAAGTAATCATATTTAATTTTGTTCCAAGAAATGTTATAAGAAAATAGCTTAGATGTATATTGAGGCATATTTTATGTCATTTGGGTTAAATCTATAGTCGTATAGCCTATGAGATAACGTAATCTAGATAATCTAATTATGTTAAAAAAAAACGTCTGTAATCTAAGGAATCCAATTGTGTTGAGACGCATGTCCCATTTATTATGGATAGACTTTTCAACAAAAACAACTCTTACGAAATTAATTAATTACAAAGATGAATTTTTTTATAACAAAAACAATTAGACTTCGAATGAAAAAACAACAAATGCTACAAAAACAACAACATAGGACATTGGTATAAATGTTTACAACAAAAGCAACTAAAATCCGAACAAAAAACATCACACAAAATGGCTAATTAAAAGTCCTACTAATAGACTTAAGATGTTGGTACAACTCACCAAGGCTGTCGTAATCACCATGAAACTCCTCGAAAGGTGGAGATAATACAATTTGGCGCATTTTATCCCGCAGATGTCATATAACTGAAGACTTGCAGTCATTGTGCATGTAAGAATCTAGTGGGTATATGTTTAAGTTTACGATATTGTACCAACTAAAATCCTGATGATCACGAGATATGCCGGAATACATAACGAATCATCTCTAATTATAGGCCCTCTCGAAATAGGCCTTATCACATAACACCTCAAATTATCTCAATCGAAAATATGGAAGGTATAGACATATTTATAGATGGATAACTTGGGACATCTTTTAGCTTTGCCTAATACCCTCATAAGTTGATACAATGGACTGTTCTGTATGTGTCTGAGCTGGTGCATATATCAATTAGGATAGTATGCTTGGACATGATCTACACCGACAATCATACAATGGTACGAAGCTATTTCCGATAATGATAAATGATCGTGTGTAGTCCAATAAGGTTGGAAAATAAATTCACAACAAAACAATATAAATAATAAAACAAATGAGGTTTTATTTTTTGGCATCTGCACTTCACAAGCTAATTTTAGATTTTAGCCAAAAATATTCAAACCAAGTTTTTTTTTTCTTATAAACCTAGAACTCAATAAGCTTATTGACATCAAACAACTCATTAATTTAGGAAAATAACAAGCCGCAAAAATACTAACATAAATAGTCAATTTAAATAAATGTGAGAAAAAAGTGAGAGAGAATAGTGATTTTATTTTAACTAATAAAAAATAAATTAATTTTGGTCCATCGTATAACTAGGTATGACGTGCTCCATTTCTAGTAGTAACACTATGTATGATATTCGGTTCTTGAAACTATGTAAATAAAATTTATCCTTAAAAACCTTCGTCTTTTAATTTCTAGTAGTAACCGGATACCAAACAACTTTATAATTTCATATCTTAAACAACTAATTGTTTCTAGTAGTGATTTCATAACAAGCACGTATGATATTCATTTTCTAGTAGTAATTGCATACCAAACATTTTCATAATTTCATATATTAAACAAATATTATTATAATCATTCTATTTGCAAAAGGTAAAATTTATATCGGACTCGTGCAACATGTTGAACGTTTCTTATAGTTTGATTTGCTCGAAGAATTGGAATTGAACCCACCTGCAACAGATGGATCCATAGACGGTAGTTGTTTTATGTAATTGGCACATGTAACCGGATGAACTATGAGAAAATGATCCTTTTATCCATATATTGAAGAGCGTGATACCCCGAGCCTGGAGATCCATATAGTCAATAAAGTCTCGTAGGAGTAACATGTACTTATAATTGACATACGTCTTTCTATTATCAGCAAATAGACTACATACACAATATGGCCCGGCGTCTCCAGCGTGTAGGTCGTGCAGAACTGAGGTAACTTCTGTTTTATCAAGGCAACAGAGTAGTGGTCGTGTGGAACTTTTCCTGTACAAGACGTTGTCTAAAATAGAATGTTTGGTTGCCCGTAGTTAGAGTCCCGAGTAGCAACCTTCCTCATCGGTAAAGTGATGGAATGGATGTATAGCAAATAGGATTGTCTCCGGTCGTTGACATCTTTAATTGCACAGACGGATTCGCTCTGACTAAAAATTTCGATGGTCGGGAGTTGTTGTGTAAAGACGAGTGGGTGCTCTTCTAAGGCTGTGGATTTAGTCAGGGCATCGGTTGTTGAATTATCTAGGCGTGGTACTCGGTCATGTGTCACTTTGGAAAACTTTGACTCGCATTCCTTAAGTACCGTAGATCTTCACGAATCCCTTTCTTGTTTGCATCATAAGTATCGTTATCCTGACTGAATACCAGCTACCAATCAAAATAGATACAAAGAATTTGGGCCCCACATACTAATGTTAGCTTCATACAACATATCACTGCCTCTTATTCCGCCGCATTGTTAGTCACCGGAAAGTTGAAACGAATAGCTTGGTGAACTTCATTGCTTGTTGGTAGCTTAAGTATGACACCAGCACCTTCTTCTAAAGTACTCGAAACCCCATCGGTTTCGACTATCCATTCTATCTACTCAGTCACAGGTGTTGGTTCAATTGGATTATGCACTTCACGAGGCAATGATAATTCTTTAAGTAAATCGACGATAGCTTTTCCCTATGTGTGGTTCAAATTTTATATCGTATACGCTTAAAAATCGATGCTCAATTTAGTTAATCTTCCATATGCATTGGGTTTTTGTAGTACAGTTTTGAGGGGGAAGAATCTGCGAACAATTATCGTATGTTCTTGAAAATAGGTTTACATTTTCCGCGGCTATTATTAGACCTAGTCCAAGCTTCTCCATATTCAAATATCGGATCTTTGCAGCAACTAATCTTTTACATGAGTAATAGATGGGTGGTTGGACCCCCTCTGGTTGGGTGACTAACACCGCACTAACTGAAAAAACATAAACAGACAAGTATAGGAATAATGGCTCACCTGCCAATAGGGCAGACAATATCTCTGGTGACGTGACATAATTTTTCAAGGCTTTAAAATCAGTGTTCCATTCCTCTGTTCATGCGAATTTCTTAGCACCTTGGAGTATTTCAAAGAAATTGTGGTTTTTGTCTAAGGCTTTGCAGGTGAAACGTGAGAGTGTTGTCGGACGCCCCGTCAAGCATTGGACCTTCTTGATATTCTTTGGCGGTGTCATTCGCAGGATTGTTTGCAACCATGTAGGATCGATTTCGATACCCTTCTTACTCTCAATATATCCCAAAAACTTACCGCTGCGTACACCAAAATAGAATTTCACGGGGTTGAGCTTCAAATGAAATTAGCGTAGAAAGTCAAACATGATTTGGAGCATCTCAATCTTCTTATCAGTTGTGTACATTTTAACGATCATATAATCTATGTAAGCCTCCATATTTTTCCAGAATGATCTTTGAAAATATAATTTGCCAAATGTTGATAGGTAGAATCGATGTACTTTAAGTTGAACGGCATCACGGTGTAGTAGTATAAACCGCGCTCGGTCTGGAATATTGTGTGCTCTTGGTCGAATGGGTTGAGACGAATCTAATGGCCGCCTGAGTACGCATTCATGAATGAAAAGAACTCGCAACCAGATGCGGAATCCACCAGCGGATCGATATGTGGCAGACAGAAAGCATATTTGGGGCAATGCTTGATTCAAGTCGATAAATCAACACATATGCGTCATTGGCCCCTCTTCTTTTTTACCAGCACTAGTTTGGCGACCTAGACCAGATACTGAGCTCGTCAAATATGTCCAAGCCGAGATAACTTTTCTAACTCATCAAGTATGGCCTCCTGTTTCTCAATAAAAAAAGATCGTCATTTATGTCGTACCGGCTTGGCGTATGAATCAATTACTAATTCATAGAAAATTACAAACGGGTATACCCCTGACACGTCGCTAGCGTTCCACGTGAAAATATCCAAGTTCTCTTCTAACATTTCAAGTAATAAACCTTTAAAGAGGGGTTTTAAGTTTTTACTTATTCGTAAGATTTGGCCCTCGGCCACTAACTCCTCAATCGAGTCCGTAAGGTCAGCTTCAGGTTGTTCAGTTTCTCTAGGGTTATCTACTGGATTGGGTGAAGCTAGTGTTATGTGCTCCTCTTCACGCACCCCCTTTCCTTCATATCCTACTAGGGTTTGTTAGTTGGGTTTGTAGGGTTGAATTCTTGCATGCAATCGTAGGTGCTTTGAAGCTGATATTGGCTGAACTGCCTTCGTCGACCAAGACCCAAGTAACCATCACTCCCCTGATATCCAAGTTCACCATTAATGCATCCTTGTATGGTGTAAGGTCATCATCATTAAATGTAAGGTCAGCAACAGTCTCTGTAACTATGGTACGATGAATCTTCGGACGCGTGTATTTCATGATCAACTTTTTTTATTTTATTAGAATTTGAGTTGTTGGCTACCTCAGAATGTCCTCCAGTAATGGTGAATAGCCACTGTTGTTTTCCAAAATCTATCTGCTTATCCTTATAAGGTATATCTTCATTAAATGGTCGTGTGTCGTCCCTCTGCTCGGGCTGGTGGCGGTGATCCTGCTGTATAACAAACTGGATGAGCTCGCAGTTATCTAGTAACCTCTAGATTTCCTCTCTAAGCTTCCAACATTCATCAGTTAGATGTCAGTGATCATTGTGGTAGGAGCAGAAGTTTCTACTTGACCGTCTAAAACCAGGTGTACTCATAACACGAGAGGGCTAGTATCTTGTTCTTCCCTTCGTTCGATCATAAATAACTGAGATGGTCTCGATCAGCGAGGTGAATCATCTCGAATGATTCTCATAATACATTGGTCAACGCGTGTTCTCCCGACGAGGCTCATCATCTATCCTCTTCCTATCATGGAGTCCTTTTTTCGGGTCAAAAGTGTGCCTTTCTGCCGAAGTACCTTTTTTAGCATTGTCTAATCTAACATATTGGTCGGTTTGGGTCAGCAGATTCCATTTTCTCTACCATAAATTTTATAAGATCAGTGTAAAATTTCCTCGCCGATCGATACCCCTCTTAAGGGAGGAGATAACCATATTTTCTTATAAATATAGTAAAGCATTCATAGTATGAACAAAACGCTTAACATAACTTTTAAGTGACTCACCTCGTCTCTGATAGAGGTCCATAATTGAGTCTCTTTCACGTTGGAGTTCTTTGTTTCCCACGAATCTATCTCGAAAAGCTTTCCATAAACCTGAAAAATTGTAAATATACCCCTTAGGAAAACTGTTGAACCAATCTATTGCGTTACCTTTGAGATTCATGGACATGGCACGATTGAGCCTAGCATCATCGGGGTTAAATGTCATCTTCATGTTGCGAAATTGGTCCAAGTGCCTTTCTGGATCCCATGTTCCATCGTATGCTTCCATTCTGAATGGGTCAAACTTTCTGGGGATCTGGGAATCAAGGATCTTCTCTACGAACGGAGATTCCTTTAGAACGTAGTTGGACCTTCTTGGTCAAGCTCTATCGTATTGTGCGTCATTGTCGTCTCGATCCCTCTTTGGAGCATGGGTTTGTCTGTCTTGTTGCAGTTCCTACCCCTTAGAATGTGTTTTATCTCCACTCTCTCCTTCTTCTCCTTCTCCTCTATAATCTCACTTGGATGAGTGATCCCCTCGGTTGGCCCGGCTAGCCTCCGACCTTGATCGATGCCCCCCGCGGCTAGTTCCTTGCACCTTGGATGGCAATGCATGCAACGCGTCGTTAAATCTCTCTATAGTAGCATGTGTAAGTTTTTTCCTAGCATCTCGCTCGTATGCAACCCTATGTTGCTCCTGCTGTAGGTGTTGTAGTTGCTGCTCCAACTGTCAGACCGTTGGAGTAGCTGTCGGGTTACCACAAGTTTTTTCCTATAAGGTCGGATCCCAACATTTTCTGGAGCGATTGGTGCGATCTCCGGTCTGGGATTGGCTGATGGTTGATCAACCCGAGGTTCTACTTCAACGTGATTCACCTCCACCAACTCTGGATTCGTGGCGGTGATACGAGGCAATTGGATTTTTCCATATGCTTGATTTCGCTGGTGATCTTTGCTTTATTCCGTTTAGAAACTTCCCTTTAGATTCCTGATCTCCTTACTACCATGGTTATGAAATCTCACTCATTGAGCACTTTTGTTAGAGTTCCCACAGACGGCGCCAAATTTGTTCTGAGAAAATGTAACAAATATAATATCAAATAGTAATATTATTGATTAAGGAAGAAACGATACACATCTTTCGCAGATTGTCTGCCTATTTATACACTCTCATATCAGTTTCAAATCACCTGATTCCACTAATTGTGCACGTCGACTAGCATTTATGATATTGAGTCTAGATTTACGACCCTTACTCTAGTCCTCAAGTGTTTCGTGGATTGACCAGTCATTTAATGTTGATCTCGACTATTTCCTTAGTTGTCCGTTTTGATAATCAACCTCGATCAGTTTCGTCCGCATTGATTATGAGCACCGAGTTTTATCATTTTGTTCGGTTATGACTTTTGCTCAGCTCTATCTTTGGTCGGTAAAGGCTTGGTTGTTTATCTTTGATGTCGGCTCTAGTTTGATCTACTCGGTGAGACGTCTATCTAGTCTGGTTCTATTAGATGGCTTCGATGTCTATTGTTTCTTTTCTTATCGTCATCGCCAGTGTTGTTATCATCTTATGCGCCTTTGATCACTCGCTAATATATTAACGTCCCTCGCTTAATTATCGGCGATAGTCCACTTGTATATAATAGCAAATAGTTCAATTTGGTATTGTTCACATATTCCTGTCATTTTCATTTGTTCATATATTGTTTGGTCTATTAAGTGGTGTAAACCTCCTCATCTATCAGGTCGCTGCTTGAAATGGTTGTTTGCAAATTAAAAGGTTCTGGTGGAGGCATACCCAGTATTTGAGGTTGCTCTGAGGGCTAGGAGTAAAAGAAAGTTATTTCAAATATTTTTGCGATTGTTTTTGTGTTTGAAGGCGGCTTCAGACCACTATGCGGTTGTTTCTTTGCTTCAAGGATTGGGAAACTATTTTAATATTTTAGTAGCTTCATTTCATGGAATTAACTAGAAAAAAGACTCATTTTTGAGAAAAATAATTCTAAAATAATTATTTAAAAAAAAACTTAAAATATAAATGAAATAAGAGAAAATTATCTTTTGGCGTAATAAGTGATCATATGTGATTTTTTAGTTTAAAAATAAAATTGTTAAACATAAAAGTTACGTGGAATAATTTTGGTTTTCTGGTTATCACTAAATGAAATAGTTTTGATATTTTTATAATAGAGACCGGAACCTGATTAGGCTCCTCGATCAAGGTTATTGTAGTTTTTTAATATATATTTATTATTATTATTATTATTATTATTATTATTATTATTATTATTGTATTTTGATTATTATTATAATTTAATTATTATGGTTAGATTATAAATACTAAAAGTGTTGTTATATTTTTTATCATTACTTACTAGTGATAAAATTATTATAGAAATAGTTTAATTATACTATAACTTGCTATAGTTTGTTTGTTTTTTATATGGTATAAAATATGAAAAGTTGTTACATTGTGGGATTGAAAGATTAAAAATATTGTACTGATTTAAGTCTTTTATAGTTTATACTCTTGCAGACTAAGAGTTGTACGAATATTCTCAAATAGAACTACCTTATTACAAAATCTTTCAAAAACAAATTATTATAAAAAGAAACTATGGAGCCTAATGGATAAATTTTACACTAATGACCACCAAATTGAAATTAAAATTATTGTTAACAAAACTATGTCGTATTCAGAGAACTCGTTGATATTAGTTATAATACACATTTTAAGAATAATAATTAATATATGAAAACTAGAAAATATAACAAATATCAAACAAGCGCACAAATAAAAGAAATGAAATAGTATATAAACAATCAAACATTGTAGAAGAACAATATAGAATAAGATCTTGGTTTGAAAAATTATAGTAGTATTTGTACTAATTGGTTTTAAGAGCTTTGAAAATAACAATATTATTGGAGAGATGAACAATAAATTGATTGACTTTCTTCTCCATCTATAAAGAAAAAACTAAAAAAACAAAATCATGTCAAATCGGATATCCGGTTTTCCAAATTGGATCCCATTTGATATAAAAATAAATAAATGTTGCAAATCGGATATCCGATTTGTAAAAAAGAAACAATTTAGGGGAGAAAAAACTTACAAATAAAATACTTCTTGTTCATTTGAAAGATAAACTATTGAAAACATTTGAAAATATTTAATAAAAATATGATAAACTATTAGTTGAAAAAATCTAATAAACTATTTGAAATCATATTTGAAAGATTTAAATTATTTAATAATATCAACAACTTTAAATATATATTTTAAAGATCTAATAAACTAATAAACTTTTTAAAATATATAATAGTTGAAAAATCTAAAAATTCTAATAACTTAAAAGATATGATTTAAAGATATAATAAACTATTTAAAATATCTAATATTTGAAGATTCCAACAATTTTAAAAATATACTTTAAAAATTTAATATAGTTGAAAAATCTAATAAACTATTTAAAATATCTAATGGTTGAAAAATCAAAAAATTCCAACAACTTTAGAAATATAGTTTAAAGCTTCAATAAATTATTAATTGAAAAACTTAATAAACTATTCAAAATATTTAATTATTGGAAGATCTAAAGATTTCAACAACCTCAAAATATAATTAACTATTAATTGAAATATCTTAATTTGAAAAATATAAATTTAAAAAATTTATCCTATTATAAGGATCTAATATAGTTGAAAATTTTAATAAAAATAATTTAATACAAATTCAAAATGGTAGAAAAAATGTCTAAGCACCGAGAATATTCTGTAGAGAGTAATTTTAACGTTATGTGAAATATGTCCATAATTCTGAACCAGCATACTACATATTGTGTTTCAAACATGATCACACGGATAAATATGACAATTCCAATGCTTCCCTTGATGTCTAACTCATGAAATCAAATAGCTTGTTAGTACAAATATCATAATTACAAGACGTGGATTACTACTACTCGGATGTTAAGTATTGCTATTATATGTTTTTTACAAGGCTTAGACACTCCATACATATAAATATCGAATTCAGGATGATTTTATTCTCGTCTGCTTTCCATCATTGCTCAATCGTCTTTTGCATCTCTTTTAACCCCTTAGACGCCAATGACTCACTTCTGCTAAGATAATGACAGCACATACTTAGAAAGATCATATCAAAACGGGGAGACATAATCATCCACAGAGACCATACTTAAGGAATCATTTTTCTGGTTACAAGCAGGTATTGTAGACATGATACGGACTCCTGACACTGTTTTCAACAGCTTCTTGTTTGAATCAGTTTATTCTTCATCAGAGTCCTGCACAATTTTCGCCCTCTTGAAATTTGGAGAATAACCCTCTTCTCCTTCTGAGTCCGCTACAGCCATAGGATTAGCAGAACCGGGGGACAGAATCATCTCTGATTCATTTCCATTGTTTTCTAAAGAGTCCTGGCATGATTCATTACCGTCTCTGTCTCCAGCGGGACTATCAGGTTCATGGTTTGCAGCTTCTCCCTCTGCAGTATTTATCATGTCTAGTATTTTGAAATCCCTGGAGGTACTGCGCTTGGCATTCCTCAGTAGATTGATTTTGGTCAGCTTGCTTAGTTGGATAAGATATTTTTCGTAGTCCTCTATCTGGAAGATCAAATCAGGGATACATTTGTTTTCTCTTTTGATCTTGTTCCCAATACCCTTGCTGTTTGTATTTTCTTGCTGATCCTGTGAGAAAGTCACTATATTTTTACTACTGTCTAATAGAAGAAGCTAGATTCACAAAATATCAGTAGCCTATGCACAAGTCAAGAGCCTTACAGAAGCAAAAAGATGGCAAGTGATAATTTCAATAAGACTTCAAAAGAAACTACCTAATAAAAGTTTAATTACCCTTTGCATTTCTGCAACAAAATTGTAAAGAGGAACAGTGAGCTCCCTGCAGGTTATTTCCACAAGCTTCTGGAATTTGAAGCTGGGTAAGAGCTGCTTACAACCTTTAGGAGCAATCCGAAGCTTTGACATCTGAGCTAATTGCTTGAATAATTTCATTACCAATCGGAGAAATTGCTCTGCTTCTGGACCTGTATATTCAGTTACCGAGTATCATACTATAAACCAATAATTATATATAAGCCAAATTTATGTTCAAGATTATGAACTTGCCTTTAAGACTCATTAAAACAAAGGAAGATAATACCCTAACCACTGATCCAGCCCTTGAGTAAAGGGTCTCCTCCAATACCAACCCAAATCTATGCTCCGTGTTATGATGAAGATGAGTGCTTTTCTGAGTGAGTCGAGAAAGTGTCATTAGTTTCTTTACAGCCCAATCCATATCATTAATGACCACATCAACTGTTTGAAGTATACAAGACGTTAATGTTGTTCTCGTTGACTTGTTAATAATAGGGTATGACTCAGACACCTCTAATGAATCAGTCCCATCAAAACCAACAACCTTTAAAAGCTCCCTAGCAATTTCTTCAGCTATAAGTAAATCACTCGGGGGTGAACTTAAAGAAATGGCAAGCTTAACCATTGTTTTTGCTGCTTTGGAGCTAGTTATGCCATGGCTTTTGCAGACATAATTTGCCCAGGCTCCATGACGGTTTTTCCACTCGGGGGGCAAGTTCTTAACAAGCACTAACATGATGTCATACATAACCTGAAATCAAGGAACTTTAATAATTGCTATTTGAAATTGTCATTGAAATTGAGATGATTCGAACTGCGCATAGTGCATGTGTCTACCTCTTTATCATGAGAAAGATGAAGCTCCAAGAGCAATGGCCTCGCAACTTTTGCAATAAACATTTCTTTGCTTCTTATGTGTTGATCTTCAATAACTGAAGCTTCCTTGCATTCATTATCGACACAAGAATCCACACATGTAGAGACTGACACCAGATCTTCAAGAAAAGCAGTCAAGCAAGATCTGTGTGAGCTAACAGTGATCAACTCCTTCAAGCAAATGAGTGATAAATGTAGACATTCCTTTTTGTCTTCCAAATCTTTTTTTCCTTTGCTTTCTGATTTTCTGGGATCTGTCCCTAACTTTTTCCACGGATTGAGTAGAAAAATTAATTTCAAAAGTGGAGGCCCTAGCAATCTAGCGTTACCATAGATCAAAGTCTTCAATAGATTTTCCTCTTCCATATTGGGGAAGAATTTTACATGACGAAGAAAAGCATTCAAAAGAAAAGAAAATGTCTTATAACAAGATTTTAACACCTTGGTAGAAGATGACTGACTGTGGATCTCCGAAGTTGCAGTGTTATTTGAACATTCACTAGTAAAGTGTTTCAAAGTATATATTAGTATCTGATAGATGCTTGAAGTTGACAAATAAGGAATTTGCTCTCCTCCACCGGTCAATTTTCTGTTGGATGAGTCTCCATTATCAGGACTATCACGAAGATTCACCTTACTATGTTTTGATTTACTTGCAGCCTTTTCCAATGAGTTATGAAGATCAACAAACTCATTGAGTTCTTTTCCAAGCGACACCACTTCTGCATCTGTTGCTTTCTCCATGTCAACAGCAATTCTATTCAATAAAACTTCAACAATTCCTGACAAGATCAAAGCACATCGTTTCTTTTTGCCTTCCTCTGGAGCGGCAGAGCTCAAGTCATCAGCCTGCTCGAGAATATCTGAGTAAACATGAAAAAGGAAAAACCAGTAAGCAGTGGGCAATAGAAGTCTTTCAAAGTCTGTGATAGCATATCACCTTTTGTGACATCTCATACGTAATTACCTTCTCAGGGTTGAACGAGATACCGATAAAAATATGTTCAACCCAACTTAGACTAGCTGTTGGCCCATAAAGCTCTGGGAGCAGGTAGTGAGTAAATTCACAATGGAAAAAAGTGTTCACTTTGCTATGTTAGTTCATTACTATCGTTTAAATATTTTATGTACTATTTGGGAACTTTATATACTGTTGTACGATCTATTTAGAAACATACGTTTAAAGAGATATCTAAAAGTCGAGTTCATCCGTTGTTGATAGATAAACTTAATATATGATTTGTTTCTTGTATATGGCTGTAGATATATGGTTGGCTTTGCGAGGGAACAAGAACATTATAGATATATAACACAGATGGTATTGGTAGAACCCCCTACCTTCTAACTTATTCGTTCTCAACAACTTCCGGATCTGTAAAAAAACATTCGAGAAGAACTCTTCCGATGAGTCGCGTCCTGCCT
Source organism: Limnanthes douglasii subsp. nivea (assembly GCA_036936605.1). Taxonomy (NCBI): domain Eukaryota; kingdom Viridiplantae; phylum Streptophyta; class Magnoliopsida; order Brassicales; family Limnanthaceae; genus Limnanthes; species Limnanthes douglasii. The sequence goes on from JAUPFV010000001.1 coordinate 183,322,602, forward strand.
GCACTTTTTAAAAGTGAAGCCAAAACATTATATCTTCATTCAATTTGGCTCTGTTTGAATCTCGGAGAGGTTATAGGAAAAGGTTGTGGACAAGACGAGTTAAAATAAATTATATAGTTGTCTAGTATTGAAACATGAGAATTTTACAATAGGCCCTATTGAGATGATTCTCATGAGAAGTTTTCACTCCATATTTCCTTGCTGCAAACATGAAAATGTTTTTTTCTTAAAAATCTTTTGCTCTTTCCGTCAAATCTTCAGAGCTCGAAACAAAGCTAGATATCGTTGATTGCATAAATCCATTCATTGAAATCAGTACCTCGTTCTCTTGTGAAAGAGAGAAACCAAAACATGGCCAAGAGGAATCATGAATCTTGCTGTGTGGCTGACAGAGCAATATCCAAGAAACACAAGATAAAAGACTGTCCAGTGGCTCCTCAACGATAACTTTGTCACCGCTGGTTTTCACGCAACAACTGACTCTAAGTTGAACATCTGGATCCTGCTAGGGTAGTGTTATGGTTTAACTTTTGAAACCGTTATCACCCGAAACCAAAACCAAAAGACGATGTGCAATGCATAAGGTAGTTGAGTCGATAACTTTCATTCTTACCCTATTTAAAAATAATAAAGAATGATAACTTAGAATGATGAACAATTACCTCCCTGAAAAAACAAAGAAAGTGAGGCAGAAGGAAATCAAGGACAGGTCTTGCACTTGATGGGTCTACCAAGACAAGATTCAAGAGCCCGAGATACATGACTTGCTTGACTTTTGCCTAACAATGGAAATAGAATTAAGGCGATCAGGTGAGTCTGAGGAGAGAGTAAAAACAAAACTGGAAATGAAAAGGAAAACGAGGACAACCTGCTGATAAAGGCATCTTTGCAGCAAACCATGTAGCTGAAGGAAGAGACCATCCCTCGTAATGCAGCTTATTTCAGCTTGCTGGCTGCTACTGGCTTGGCTTGATGAATCTTGATAAGTTAATGTCCTATTCTTCTTAGATTGCTTTTCTGCCACTATAAGATCGATGATGGCATTTGTCGCTGCAATACGAATTGTATCTTCTCGCCTGAACATTGCCTTACGCAAAACTAAAATAATGTAGTCCTGCATTATTGTGTTCAAGAACAATTCTCTAAAAAGTTAGAATATGGTGAAAACGTCCCTAAAAATGTGAAGGGGCAAGTCTTGGGTGATGGACTTTAAATTTGAATACAATGGTTATTCATGTAAATATTTGAAGGGACACAACAAGCACTGAAAGTTGTTTAGTATCAGCAGCATAACTAAGGCTTTAAAATGTAGAAGATTCTTCAATTTACACTACTAGTACATCAAATTCACAGCCTCCAAGGGAAACAAAATACAGTAAAAGCAACACTCATACTACTAGACATATATTTAATATATTTTAGGTCTCCCACAATTAAATTGGGGATGAGGAACTTACCTTCAGATCATTACTGTATTTGATAAGAGGCAGCAAAGCTTTAACAAGATTAGATGCAATTTTCCCATCCATCAAAGTGAAATAATCTAGAATCTCCTTCAGACAGGAGATGTGTTCCAACATTGGGTAAGGACAATTTCGGACCAGACACTGTAGCAGTCTGCGCATGAAAGTTCAGTAGAAAATGGAGTGAATGTTACCAAAAAATAGTGAACTGCTAGGCGTACTAGTTACCTTATTAATCGCATGCTTTGTTCTCGCTTTAGAGAAAGGGTGCGGAACTTGCACTGTTCAATAATCTGCAACATTATAAATAAAATCTTGTCATTGAACCAATACACTTTCTGCGAACTCGCTTAAAGTGGCTATTAATATTTTATATGAGCTAAGAAACTCGATTAAATTCGAGGTTTCATTCAATACCCTTTTGAGCTTGTAATTTAATATTTGGTTGGCTAATAAAATTTATATGACTTGGCAACAGTTATTAACTGCAACTAATAAGAAATGGAAGAAGTTAGATTAAACAGAGAAAAGGAGAAAATAAAAGAGACAGTTTTCATGGCTTAATCCTTTACCATTTTTTGTTGTTTTGGTAGATTTCCTAATTGTGCCTTCTTTCATTAAATATCATATATGTTGTGTTTTTTATGTTTAAAAATTCTTATTCGGTGTCATTCCAGACAAAATAGAGAAGTCCTTTCCTCTTAATCTTTTTATTTTGATTTTTGTTATTAATTTTGATCTTTTTATTATTTTTTGAAGATTTTTCTATTAATTATTGATGCAGAACAGAAACTAAGACTGATGAAATTTTAAGAGTCACAATTATGTGGAGCTCTTTATTACCTTTTTATTACTTTTAATAAGTCAGAAACTTAGGGTCTTTTGAAATTACAATAAGTCTTAGAGTCTTGTTATCTCCTATATAAAGGATGTAAGGTCTTTGTATAAGGCAGTTTTTGAGAAATAAAAAAAGTTGAGTCTTACTCATATCCTGTGAAAGGAAAACCCTAGGTGTAGAAACCTTGAGCATGAAGCTCTAAATTAGGCGCGAAGCCTTGAGCCTGAAGCTCTAACCTTAGGTGTGAAGCCTTGAGCGCGAAGCTCGTTGTTGGAGTGATTCCAACCCTACCCTATCTATTTCTGTCCTACGTCAGTTTTGGTATCAGAGCCGAAAGGCCTCTTTGTTTTCCTTTACATAGCAAAAAAATAAAAATAAATAAAAAAACAATATGGATCTGGCCCAAGTTACTCAAATGTTGGAGAAGTTAAGCAACCAGATATCACAAGTGCAAAAAGACTCACGCCAATACCTTGCAACATTGAAAGCAGCCAACCAACGACGTGCAACAGCAAAATGTCAAAATGAAGACAGGGGAAAAATAGTAATGAGAGAACCACCTGATTTTTACGAAACCTTATACCCGAGGCCTTTCTCGATTGGTTGTCGGAAATGGATCAATATTTTGAATGGCATGGAATGAGCAATGATCGTCGTGTCAGATTTGCGAAATGGAAGATGGCTGGACAAGCGGGAAAGTTTTGGAGCAGTGTTGAAAAACAGTTACAGAGCAAAAGAGAAAAGCCAATCATTTCATGGAGAGAAATGAAGAGAAATTAATCGTCAAGGCAATCATTTCCTCTGTCTTATCAACAACAACTGCTTGACCAGTGGAACATGCTTCGTAGGCAACATGACTGTTGCAGATTATGTATTTCAATTTGAGGAATTAAGGGTGAGATGCGATATAACTGAAGATGCTTCGATTACTCTCTCTCGTTTTAGAACAGGGCTTCGTCAGGACATTCGGAAAGAGCTAATAACTCATGGTGTTGATACATTGGAGCGAGCTTACCAAGTGATACAAGATGTAGAATGCTGCCTACACTTAAAGGCACCGAGCATCATCACGGAAGACACTTCATATGCCATGACCTATTTAAGACAAAGGTCAGTTCTGTCCCTAATACTCTTGATATTGTCTATCCCTCTACGAACAAAGAAGAAGTGGAACCTGGAGATTCTAATGCAAAAGCAATACAATGGTGCTGCAGAGGCTTTGACCATTTTGCTGTTCAATTCTCTACAAAAGAGGTTTCTCGAGAAGTGTTGAAGCCTACTATGAACGAAGTAGAACTGGTTCAACCTAAAGACACTGAAGATTCGTCAACAAATACAAAAGAGAACGAGGAAACTATTCTAAAGAAGACTTTACACACCGGTTGTGGGAGAAAATTTCTTCAATTGACTAAAGATAACTCTGGTGCAAAAAGATTACCTATAACTTTAGGTAATCCGCTGCATCTAAGGTTTGTGGATCATTTATTCGAAAGGAGTTTATGTTCTATGGAATCCGCTGCATCTAAGGTGGCAAAGGTTTCCTTGGCAAAGATTGTTAAATTGCATAGGTTAAATGCACTGTTCGATGAAAATTTGGTATTCAGGAACTGTTTTCGGAAGACCTTTTCACACATGATGGGCAGTAAACTAACCTTCTATATTGCCTACCATTCTGAAACGAAGAGCCGAGCGAAAGTGGTAAATCGGAACTGGGCTTATTTCTTTTGGTCTTTAGGTGACATATTTGACCAACATGTTGTTCCAAGAGGACAAACTGGATACCAAAAGTTTTTGATTATATGGAAGAATATACCCGATCGACAGAATGGATGTGTTACAAAAGAAGAGCTACAACGTATCAATCTTGAAATCCTCGTGCGGTACTTCAGTTTTATCTCGCCGGAATCGAGATCTTTTCAGCAGAGGAGAATGATGCAGAACAGAAACTAAGAACTGATGAAATTTTAAGAGTCACAATTATGTGGAGCTCTTTATTACCTTTTTATTACTTTTAATAAGTCAGAAACTTAGGGTCTTTTGAAATTACAATAAACCTTAGAGTCTTATTATCTCCTATATAAAAGATGTAAGGTCGTTGTATAAGGCAGTTTTTGAGAAATAAAAAAAGTTGAGTCTTACTCATATCCTGTGAAAGGAACCCTAGGTGTAGAAACCTTGAGCGTGAAGCTCTAAATTAGGCGCGAAGCCTTGAGCGTGAAGCTCTAACCTTAGGTGTGAAGCCTTGAGCGCGAAGCTCGTTGTTGGAGTGATTCCAACCCTACCCTATCTATTTCTGTCCTACGTCAATTATGTAACACGACGGGGCGAATATGAAGTTTTGATTTAGAAACGCAACTATATAAAATTCACAAAACATAAAAAGTAAAAGATGGTTTTAAGCGTTGTTTTGATACAAAATAATATATAGTCAACTTTACCTATTCAGATGCTTTAAACACAACTTGTGAAGTTAAATTGTAGCTTTTACTCGGTATCTATAGAACCTAGTCTGAACAAACTCAATCTTAGATAAAATTCAATTGCGATTTCTTGATATCTTCAATACCTAGTCTGAACAAACTCAATTTTAGATAAAATTCAATTGCGATCTTTTGATATCTTCAGTAAATGCTTTCACCTATTTGTTCAGTAAATTGTAATGTTGCAGAACGGGAAATTAAGGATTTCCAAAAACCTTAGTAAAAATTCATCAAATTCAAATGCCTCTGAAAATGGTTTTAATATCAACTAACGTCATCCAAATGCAAGGCTATTGCAAAAACAATTTATGACCATGAAGAGTAACAGACCTTGTTTCTTGCCATTTCATGGAGCTCAAATAGAGTTTTAAGAATCTGAGTGCCCAGTTCCTCAATGTCCAGCAGGCTACTAGAACCACCGTATTCCTTGCACTTTCCCTCCTCCACAGATTCTAGCAATATAAAACCAAACTGAACAATGCTAGGCACCATATGCTCCCTTCCATAGTTGCTCTCAGTAACCTAAAGAATCACAAAGGAGAACAGAACAGGAATTGTGCACGCTCTTCTAATTTACATTCACATCTTTTTATAGACACAACCAAATAACAATATGGGCCAAGAAAGAAAATTACAGCTCTTAATGCAGACTTCTCTACTACATTGACAAGAAGCATATACTCCTCCTCCAAATCATCAGGTAGCCATTTGCAGTCTCTGCAAAATATTTTTAAAACAGAAGTCGGTTACCTGACACACGATACCAGGGGTGTAAAGATACACTACTAAGCCACACTCAGCGTGCGTAGAGCCTGCAAACAAGCATGACATCAGTGTTCTAAATACTCGAGCTCGGTCAAGTTGAAACCCTCTAAGACTGTTTTTAGTTGAGCTCAGGCTTAACATACCAAAAATCGCAGGCTTCAAAGGCTTGAGCACTTAAAATATGGGAGCTGCTGACTCAAAGGCCATGATACTCTATTTGAAAGCAGAAGCTCCGAGTATATTTACAGTGCGTTTCCAGTTATATTTTAGTTCCTGATAAGTGGATTTTCTTACATACTGCTCTCATCAACAATTTTTATGCTATATTGCTGTCTATCATGAGAAGAGGAGATCAGTTTTTATGTTATAACATCAACAAATAGCCTAATAGGTATACATACAAACACCACTGTAGCCTATTGTATCCATAATAAAAGATATAAACTATAAAAGATATAGAACTAAAACAACTTAAACGCGAAAAGAAAAAGAAAACAACTGGGAATCTCCACATAACAAGATAAACCCTCTAAAGTTCCGCCATGGGAGTAGTTTAGAATGGACAGGACACTTAAATAGCTTAGTATCAGTGACTATAGGGAACATTTTCCCCTGCTAAGCATACAAAATAAACAGCATCTTGATCTACTAACTTTAAATCAAACTATGACTATGACCCAATTACTAAATAAAATAAAAGTGTGGCTAGCCATCAACCACCCCGCAGAAATTTTGCAATGATCTAAACTCAATCACACTACTAAACATTTCATGCAAGGCTAATGCAGTCCCGCTGTTCTAGCAAAACAAATAGAAAACCATAGCACAAGCTAGAATAATTACTTCACAAATTTATAATCTCCGTAAGCTGTAAGAACCGCTGTTTTCAAAACTCCCAATGCACTCTGGCTGAACCTTCGCACTCTTGCCAGCGACAAAAGAACAGCTACTGTAAAATGATTAAACGCCCGAAGATCTGATTTCACTATCCCCATCACCTCTTGGCCTAAGGAAGGATCCTGCTTCACAGAGAAATTCATATGAAGCAACGTAGTTCCCTCGATTTGCCCAGCAATATAGACTGATTTAGTCCCCAAATTGGACCCAATATACCCTAAAATTCCTTCAATCACAGCCTTCTTGTTAAACCCTTTTGACGACAAAACCAACAATTGATACACGATTGTAGGCAAGTCCTGCAAATCGACACGCTTCATACTGACAAAAAACTTCTTAATAAACTCACTCCTTCTGAACTTATCGAGAATTGCTAACTCTTTAGCAAGTGAAACCATTTTGAGCAAAAACCCTTTTGGCCATTCGCAATCAAGAAGACTGTCAATCACTGAATCCACATAATTTCGACCTCCTTTCAGTTCCTCCGTGTGAACGATCAAATCGAAACACCGAGGCAATAGATCGAACAGCTGGGCATCATCAATAGTCTCGACGTTTGATAAACCTAAAACAATTGAATCCACGATCGATTGAAGATCCCTGATCGGTATATAGTTCAAGAGAGAGTTAAAGAGATGTATAGTCTTGAGAGAGTTATGATCGTGAGGGATTTCCTTAAAAAGACGAGTGTAGGAGAGAAGGAGAGACGAAAGGAGAGAAGAGAGAGAAACGTTGTTTGGAGAAAGAGAGATGAGAGAGAGGAGAGAGATTACGTATTCCGATACGGAGGATGACGGAGAAGGGGAGGAGGAGCGAGAGCGGAGAAAGGAGAGGAGAGCGGGAGTGGAATCAGGACAGAGAATGTAAGGAGGGAGAGATAAGGAGGTCTGGCAATGATGGTACTGGGCTAAACGCACTATATCGTTGTCGTTTAGTGGCCGTTGATGGTGGTCTCTGGCGGCGGAGGCGGTGTTCATGGTGGTGATGGGGAGTGGTTTCTCCTCAGTAACTGACCCAGGAAGCTTTAAGTAGACAGCTGTATCTTTTTGAATTCCAGACCAACTTTGTTTGCTTTACCCGGGAAAACATTGGTTTTTAATGCATGACTAAATTACCAATATGCCCGACGAATGGGTGAATTATTCATGGCAGTGTAGGTTTTGAACAGTACATCGTCCCTCGACTATCACGTTTGGTGGCAAATAGTCCCTTGACTTTCAAATGTCCGTTGACAGTCCCTGGACTATCGCGTTTGGATAAAGTTAGTCCATCAGATCCTCTGATCCATGAGAGGCTGCCACGTGTCACCATAGTCCCTAGATTTTTGTATCACCACTAGTCCCTTGAGTTTAGTTTTCTGTAATTTTCTACATTTTGGGTTTGACCTAAACTCAAGGGACTAGTGGTGATACAAAAATCTGGGGACTATGGTGACAGGTGGCAGCCTCTCATGGAGTAAAGGATCTGGTGGACTAACTTTATCCAAACGCGATAGTCCAGGGACTGTCAACGGACATTTGAAAGTCAAAGGACTATCTGCCACCAAACGCGATAGTCGAGGGACGATTTACTGTTCAATGCCTGGCAGTGTATGACCATTATTTTTATTTTTAAAGTATTCATTTATTTTAGATCTAGTCCTTATTCACTGATTTTTGTGAATAATTGATCAAATATATGAGGAGTTTTTTTTGTATTTTTCTAGATCGATTATTATAGTATTTTGATTTTTTTGTTTTTTATTTGAAGGGTTTTTTAAATGAGCTATCTTTTAGAAACTTGTTTTATATATCTTTGATTTAAAAATCGGGATGGCAACCAGTAAGAAATTGTTTATTACCTAATATTAGTATAAAGTTTAGGACAAGGCTATATATAGATCCCATTTGGCTATAATAAGACTTTAAATCAAATTTTTTATTTTATATGTAAAATGATCATTTTACCCATCATATAAAATCAAGTTTTCGACAAAAATCTAAACAATTTTCTTCCTCTTCTTCAACCAAACTTCTCTCTAAAACTAATCTAATGCCCAAAGAATGAATTACATTAAAATCTAACTATTTTCTCCCTCTTCTTTAACAAAACCGAGACCCGTTTTGGTTATAATGAGACCCCGTTATAATGAGACCTTCTTCAGCTATAATGAGACCTCAAATTTTACTAAAATACCGTTAATATATAAACCTTTTCCAGCCGACTATTCTTCTCTTCTATGTTCTCTCTTTTCTCTTTTCTATTTTTTTCTCAAATTCAAGTTACAGCTTGCATCTCACCAATCAAAATCAGAAAATTATTTATCTTCTCCAATTAATCTCTCTCTCTAGAGAACTCATTTCCAAATCAAAATCAACAATAGCACTCCAAGCAGAAAAGAAGCCGACTAAGAAGAAGGTCGCCGAGAAATATCCCTTATCCGCCGTAGCAGTTGAGAAGAAACCAAAGGTCATAAAGAATTTACCAAAAGAAGTTGGCGTCAGAGCTGATAAAAAAAAGAAACGATCCAAGAAAAGCGTTGAGAGCTACAAGATCTACATGTTCAATATCTTGAATCATGAACAATTTCATCAACATATCTTCGAGAAATTGGCTGGTGAGTCTGCGAAGCTTGCGAGGTACAACAAGAAACCGATTATCACTTCAAGGGAAATCCAGGTGAGGTTGGTGTTGTTTGGTGAATTGGCTATACATGCTGTATCTGATGGCTGTTACAAAGTTTACAAGTTCTTGAGTTATGGAATTTGGGGATTTAAGGTTTCTAGTTGTAAATTTAATTCAAACTTAGAAATCGATGTGCTGTTTTCTTTCTTGTGGTTTTGTTATCTGATTGATGTTTCTGATTTCGCTATTAATCAGAGATCTTAATTTCAAATATTAATTTCTCAACTCGCTTCTTATCTTGCCATCAAGATGAAACAAGATTGCCATTACCATTAGGCTGGGAAATATTTTCACAGTTACTAGTTTATTTTTGAATAAAAAATTATACAAATTACTGGGTCTACATATTACTTCATTGTAATATAATTCTTTAAAAAAAATTGATTACTTCATTGTAATATAATTCTGTAAAAAAATTGGCTTTCGACTAGTGTGATTCATTATTTTTACGCTAATGAAAAGTCGGAAAGTTCCAAAAGGCGATATTAAAATATAATTAAAAAGTAGAGAGAAGTTTTGTTAAAGAAGAGGAAGAAAATAGTTAGATTTTAATCTAATTCATTCTTTGGGTATTAGACTAGTTTGAGAGAGAAGTTTGGTTGGAGAAGAGAGAGAAAATTGTTTAGATTTTTGGTCGAAAACTTGGTTTTATATGATGGGTAAAATGGTCATTTTACCTAAAGTAAAATAAAATGTTTGATTTAAGGTCTCATTATAGCCAAATAGGGTCTAGATATAGCCAATGGAAGCAACGCCCTTTACCAGACGTACCCTTATGCTTCTTTTGTCCCGAACCGGATGCATGTGCATCTGAACCTTCATACTTTCTCTTAATTCCCTTATCCACCTGAGCTTTCACCATTTGCACTTCTGGATGTTCTTGCTTCATCCTTTCCTCCTCTTGTGTTGCCTGAGAGATGAGCTCGTTGAGAGTCCATTTCTCGCGCTGACAGTTATAAGAAGTTTCGAAGTTCTTATACTGAGGAGGGAAAGAATGAAAAGCAAAGCTTACCACAACATCTTCCGGAAGGTCAATATTAAGTGCTTTCAATTTGGAAGCGATGTTTGACATTTCCAAGATGTGCTCACGAACAGTCCATTTGCCACGATATTTCATAGAGGCTAGCTTAATAAGCAGCGTCTTAATCTTTACTTTATCGTTCTTGGCAAAACAGTTTTCTACCTCTTCGAGAAACATTTTCGCATTAGTGATCTCAGGTGGAACTGCACCACAGAATGCTAATGGAATTGCTTGTTTCATGATCCCTAGACTTATCCTGTTCGATTTTTCCCATGCCTCTGACTCTTTCTTTTCCGTAGGAGAACTGTCATCAGTCAGAGGTTTAGGTTCATTGACTCTTAATGCTAAGTCGTAATCATGGCACATCAAGTGCAGCAACATATCTTCTTTCCACAGCTCAAAGTTGCTCCCATTAAGTATGGGTGCCTTTTTGCCTTCCGGGTTATAGAGATACGAATTTGCTAACATAACAAACAACAAACAATAAATAGCCAAAAACATCACTTAACATATAATCTCCATAGTATTTAACAAATAAACATAGCATAATAAAACATACTCTTACAACATCAATAAGATACATTTGGGCAAGCATATTAATTTGTATATGTATGAGTTTGAGCATAATTAATGTTGATCCTACTAATTGACTTAAGTAAGAAAATCTTCCTTTGGGCCGATTTTCCTAGTTCAATTTTCTTAATGACCAATTCACAAATAACTATCTCGTGTCTAAGATTAACTATGTCAAACCTTAAACTTCCTTTGGGCCGATTAAAATTTACATACTTGTCAATCATAGACTTGTCAAAACTCTAAAATAATTAATTCACCAATAGGGATCACTTTGACAATATATTGGATCATTAATTATTTATCTAAGTTTTGACAACTTAAAACATGCTAATTATTTTGAGAAATACTATACAACCACCTTACCTTACTTAATGTCCAAACTATTTCGTAGTCTAAGTATAAATTTAATCAAATTAAATTTAAACCTTAGATTTATTATATTATAATATATCTTTAATTATATTAGAATATAATTCTTAATTTATATTATAATATAATACTTAATATATATATATATATTAATATTCGGATTTATACTAAAAAATAACTGCTTTTGCACTTATTTCAATTTAAACGGCACACGCATGAAAACACGTAGAATTTTGGCAGTTATGTCAATTTGATCAGCACACGTACTAAAACACGTTCGTTTTAATATACGTGCAGTAACTTACCCATTACCCATAAAATTACGTATGTAACTGTAAGCAGTTCCTAATACTTCAATGTAATGTAAGCAGTTCCTAATTTTGGTATATATATAAATATTTCAATATAATTCAGATTTATATATATATACCAAATCAACCCACCACTTCCTAATACTTCACGTAAATAGTAGAAGTAGACCCACCACTTTCACCTGCAGCAACTGTAAGCAGTCGAAGATTATTAACTTAACTGCATAGCAGAATTCGTAGATGTCGGTTCTTTATTCCTATAACTTACTAAAATTTTGTACCAATACATCTAATATATATTACAGAAACCAAGACATTAACTTTTTCTTAGCCTTTATATAATACTCAGTTTAAAACGGTAATAAACTAAGTCTATGATTGTGCGGAAGTAGGTAACCATAAGTTGCAAACTAAGCATTTACACTTAATATCAAATTTTGGGTAGTTTGATGAACATTTACTTATCTCCTGTTTGTATTAAACAAACAAATTTTCTTAATAGAATTACACAATAATTCACTACGATTTGCTATCCTTTTAAACTATCTTGAATATTTATAGTTCCATAATCTGAAAAACTAAGAATTTAACTTCATGGTGGCTCTGATACCACTTGTAAGAAATATTTTACGGATTTCTTACTTAACTTATTGAACCATGAAATTAAATCATCCTGTAATAATGCAGAATAAATACTTACAGGATGTAGACATTCTTTGATCTTCAGATTCCTGACTTGAAGCGGACGATCAGTGATCCTTTGCTAGGTTATCGATTCTTCTAAGAGATGGCAACCAAAACACACTTTTGTAATTGATTCGAAGGAAGAATCAATTTGTTTTTCTTAAAGGATTTTTCTCTCTGTATTTTGATCTCGTGTCTTTTAAGAATGAGGAACTCATTCTTATATAGAACTGAAGTGAGAAAACGGTTCTTCTCTTTTAACCGTTTGTAACTTTCAGACGGTTACTTAATGAAGACCAGTCCTTATTAAATTTACACCCTTAGGGACCACAACCCGGTATTATTTTGTTTTACAAAATAACCCTAAAACTTTACGTTTTGCTTAAGTTGTTTATTTCCGAATCCAATCCTTCACAATATTCGGAATTAAACCTGGTATCTATACAATTACCTCCATGATACATATTTTATCTACTAGTCCGTTCATTTCTTTATGATTACTTTTATTGGACTAATATTAACGATAGTTCGATACATCGATAAAACATGTGACGATCCAACTTAATGGAGAAATTCCAACAGAACAATGTTAGGCGATTCGCTTTGTTTCATCCATCGCTATTAGCCCTAATCTTGGAAAAGGTGATGGTAGTGATGCTTAAGGCAATGAAGAATCCAAGGCTTCCTTTGATATTTTTAAGGCTTTTGGTGATATCTTACTGGAGTCTCCAGACTCTGATGCTTTTGATAATCTGGTATGATGTTATTCTGATGTGTTTTCCTTTATAGAACATTGAATTAGAGATTAGATTATAAAGTGGTTATGTGTGTATATATACATTATATATGTATAATAAGCATCACAGGACAAAAAATTTGTGTGTGAAGAAGCATCAAAAGCACTAGTAGTCATGGTAGACTTCATAGCTCCTCAACCTCTTCTACAAAAGCTCAGTTTATGTGTAAACAAGGGGCGGATTTTCTATGGGGCTAGGGGGGCGTGAGCCCTCCAGCCTCAAGGAAAAGTTATATTGGGGAAATTTTTATTTTCGGAATTTTTAAAGAAGTCATGTTTAAAATGTTTGATCAATGGTTAAAGGGTGCCGGTTTTGGCTGAAATTTGGACAGTATGTTTGGGACATATAAAGCTTCAATATATCCGGTTGGATTGTTATTTGATGCTACGGTTCGAGAGAAATCACTTTTGGAACAATGGAGTAGTTTTTGTAATATTATTCATTTTTGTTTTTTTTTGTTAGTTTATTATGTTTAAAAATTGTTGGTGGGTTGTAGATATTTATTATATTGAATTGGATATACTTTTACCTGCATCTTATCATAATAGTAGAAGTGTTTTTGGTGGAATCTTCATAAGTCTCGTGGTCTTTTATTCTTCACAACGAAGTGGTCTTTTCATATAAATGTTTTGGTTGTTGATTTATTTTACCCTTGATTATTTTTGAGTGATCAAGTTTGTGGTTTTATTTTGTTAATAAATCGGTTGTTTATTATTTGGTTGGTTGTTTTGAAGTTAATTTCGCGTGTGGTTGATATACTATTATTTGGGTCTAATAGTTGGTATTATAGCTCCATCCCCAGACGAAAACATGATACGGATGAAATTTATGGATGTTGAAGATGATGAACCATCAGTCATGCTCATCAAACGGAGTGACTTTATTAGATTGTATAAAGATAGTGTGACTTGATTAATTAAAGTGACGCTAAGGAACTTCTAAGATGCTCTAATAAGAGTGAGCAAATATATACATTGCAAAACTTTATGACTTAGATATGAATCATGCAACAACCTAATTAGAGTGAGCATTAGGTAAGTCAACTGAGGGGAGGTAAAAGTGATAGAATTTGTTATGTGCGACCAAATTTCCACATCGGATATGTATGAGAAGGATCAATGACAAATAAGTAAGAACATATCTCAACTAGTATGAAGCCTTTTGATTTTATATATAAATGATATAACTGGTACTAACTCATATATAAACTTAAGATTATTTAGACATATGCCCCATAAATCAAATGTAGAATTTTTTTTATATATTTAATTTTAATAAATAGTCATGATTTTCTTAATCAATAAAAATACCAGGATTAATTTTTTTTAATATTTCCTCACAAATTATTAAAAAGTCAATTAAAAGTACGAGGTGAATGAAAAAAAATTAAAACATGTCTAGTTTATGTAATACTTCAGCCCCTCCTGACCTAGATTCCTGGTTCCGCCACTGGTGTAAACCACTCAAATCCAAGGATCAGAGCCAAAGCAACAGTAGTTACCACTTTGTGTGTCTCCAAAACGGGTGCTGAGAAAGTGAAAAAGTTTGGGTTTGATCTGTTGATCAAGATGGATACAGCTTTATTAAATGATAGCCTTCCAGAGGCTAGAGAAACTACCAGAAGTATTGTGATATGAGTACCTACTGCATATACAGCAAGCCAAGACCAAGATCAAGTACATGAAGAAGAACAACAACATGAAGAAGACCAAAAAACATGAAGAATAAGCATGACATAATTTCTGCCAAACTAATCTGCTACCATTGGATGCTCAGACTATTATCAAGATTTTTTCGTCAATCTGATATTGAGATATAATTGAAAACGTAACTGAGCTTTGTGTAAATTTTATATTACACAATCTTTCAATATTCAATGCTTTTACAAATATAAGATTTGGATTTTTTTCTTTCAAAAAAAGTAAATAATAAAATATCTGAAAAATTAAAAGCATGTACACTATATACTTTAATATTTACACTCAAAAATATCATTTAAATAAGGTTTAGTTATATTTTTTTAGGAGGTTATGCTATTTTCTATTATATTTATTAACTTTTTTAATGTTTCAAAAATAAAAACATTGTTATTTATTACGTAAAGAAAAATTATATTTTACCGCTATAATAAATTTATATCCAAACACCAATACTTAAAACTCCATCAACTCATTTACTTATGTAGTTCATTTTTTCATCCAAACACCAACTTTTTCTGCCCATATTTATTTCTACACCAACTTCTTTTACCCCAAACACCTAGGAGGTGATGAATTCCTTTTGCTTTTTTAAATCAATTTTTAAAGGTTTGTGAAATCGATTTTTATGAATTTTTTTTTAGAATTCGATTTCACAAAACTTTCTTTCGTCTATTTTTTTATTCAAATCGAATCCAAAAACCTTTTTTTTCATGAAAATGATTTCAATAAATCTTTTTTTTTAAATTGATTCCAAAAACTCTCTTTTATGAAATTGATTCCAAAAACTCATTTTTTGTTCTTTATTATATGTTTGTTTTTAATGAAGCTTTTTTAAAAAATTGGTTTGGTGGTGATGTTGATTAGTGTTTGTTAGGTATTTAATTGTTGCATGTAATTATGAGTGGTTGTCTGGGAATTACATGTTTTTCTTTTAAATAACATATGATTCTGAGTGGGTATCTCAGAATCATAATTTTTTTAAAGCATGTAATTATTAGTGGGTATCTCGGAACTGAAACTGCAAAATTGTGATTTCAATTTTGGTTTTTATAAAACAGATTTTGATATTAAATAAATGTAACAATAAATTACAAAATTATATTACCTTGTTGGTTCTTTGAGTTGATGTCCTTGTTATTGGGAAAACCTAAACACCGATAAGCCAATATAGTAAATATTATTGATTCGGGAAGATCTTGAACATAATCCTCTTACATCGCTTTTAACCTTTATTTATACTACTTTTAGTCGTTACTCTCCTCATTTATTACACGTGATTATTCATAAGATAAAAAGACTTGGACCGTAACGTTCGTTGATTATTCATAATCAGCGGTCTTGATTGTAGTCCTAAATTTGACCCTCATAATGTACTGGTGCGTTACAATGATCATCCGTTTTCTGACTTCCTAAGCGGATCAGCTTTCATCTTACGTACCTTGAGTGGAGCCTCGGTTTTGGGCTCGCTCGGTCTTGAATGGGTCCGGCTCGGCTTGATACATCTTATATTTACTAGGACTTTCACCCGTGCGTATCTCTAACTTCATGGTCGTGCTTGGCTTCAAGCGCGCTCAGTCTTGAACCTGCTCGGCTCAGTTCAAACTCTTATCTGCTTTTTCTCGTCATTTTAAGTGCGCTCGCTCCTGCTATACCTCAGCTCTTCCTTGGTTTATTTCTTTCTCTGCTTTGCTTTGTCTAACGCTTTCCCTTCACATCATTTGTGGATATCCACTTATCAGTCCTTAGGTGTTGTTGATTCTTTTGTTCGGGTGTTTTTTGTGAGGAAATTTAGTGATGGATATAAAGTATGAAAAATAGAAGAACAAACGTGTAATTATCTTATTGCTTTTGGTAGAATAAGATACCTTACGCTATTCTAGGATCTCATTTGTAGTATATAATACATTCATAATACATTACTTCCCTACATTCTAATAATTCTCTATATTCTATTATGTTGGATCGTGGGTTCGTGCTATGCTTCCACTTCCTTAACACTACTTTGTTATCGCTTTTACTGGCCTTATTTCTTGCAACAACCATTCAATGTTGGTCGCGGTATGGTTTCAACTTCACACGGATGACATATGGTCCCTCTACTAATGCTCTCTATTTCGCGCCGCTCTACCGAGGGTACCTCGTCGCATTCTCCGTAAACAATCTGATGTGGGTTCTGCTTTAGCTAGTAGTATTCAACTATTGATTCGTAATCAAATGTACCTCATCATGACCGATGGGTATAAGACGAAAACAAGATTATGCCTTATCAGGATCCCCCATAGTCTTTTGTAAAGGGACCTATAGTTAGGAGGTCTCCTTTCATAAGGAGTAAAACATTTCCCAGTACGAGGTATCATTTTATCCATTATTCGTATTATTCACACATGGCACATACAATTATTCTTTTAATATCGTCACACATGCGATCGTTGTTGTCAGTCTCTTTCCACCACGTGTCACATATGTTTACCTATGTCTGATAGACGTCGTACCTAGTTGCGTGTGTAGATAATATCGCTTCACATTTATCTCTCTATCGAAACGGCTTGTCCTTTCCTTTTCTCTTTGGCTCATGACCCGCAAGTTGGCCCATCTTAACTTATTTATTTTTATGAAGTATAAAATACAATCGTGAACATCTATTTTCTATTTTGGCTTTCTTTCAATATATTATTCAAGAAGCAAACTTTCCCTCATTGGGTGTTCATCACTTGCTTGTCTTGTATCGCCTGAAAGAAAATCGGTAAAACTTGAAATGTTTTAATTCTTGTCTTCGCATTGTTGTGGTGTCTCTGTTTAATTGATTACCTATTTTTCGTAAGTTTCCCGACCCTCTATTTGGAAACCCTAAAATCTTGCATTATGGGTTTCGATTCTTCTGACATCGAATTCTCCGTGTGCCCCCAAAATGGCTCGTAAAAGATCATCGAAGAAGTAAAAAACTGCCACTGACTCCATTTCTAACGTCCCACCGGTGGACACGGTGGAAGGTAAAAATTTCTTAGATAACTATTTCGACCGTATGGAACACCTCTATAAAAACTTATGCCCCGAAGGGCTTCGTAGGTTTAGATTAGTGTATAATTTTCCTGACTCTGTAATTACTAGACTTCCGGAGCCTGGCGAATATCCCCATCGTGCTAGAGAGGGGGAGATTTGTTTATACACAATATTGTTCGGCTGAGGGCTCCGACTTCCCTTACCCAAATTGTAAATAAAAAATTTAGGTATATCTGAATCTGCCTCACACAGCTAACGACGAATGGATGACGTTTTATTCTTAATGTTTTACTTAGTTCCAAGTTATTAGATATAGAAATTAGTATAGCGAGTTGTTTTCTAGCATCAATGTATATAAAACTGTTAAAGACCCCATACTACTACATATCCTCCCATTGTAAAATTGGTATGCTCCCCGATTCTAACAAGCATTGGGAGTATTTATTTTTGGGAATTGGGAGCATCTCACTGCCAAACATAACCCTCTATTAGAACGATGATGGATGAGCACACGTAAGCTTTAAGTTGATTTGATTTCGTAATTCCTTTGGCATTGTCTATGTTCTACTTTTTGATCTTTTTCCTTTTCATTTGTTGAATTTAGCCTTTGTCATTGTCTATGTTCTACTTTTTTATCCTTTTCCTTTTCATTTGTCGAAGTTAAAAATTTGGGGAAATACTAATAGTTGTAGAAGAAAATATATGGTAAATACGAAGCGAGCCCATTATAGCGCATGTCTGTTGCTCCCTATACATGGTGGAAGCTTGAAGAGCCCCATTTTTTTACTGCTACTAATTTTATTTTAATTGAGTTGTGGCCATTACTGGAGTAATAGATGTCGAAAGACACAGATGGTACTCTTACTTATACTGGGGAGCCCGTCACTACAGAGGTTGTTGGGTCCATCTTGATGGAAAAGGTGTATGCTGATAACTTTAGGTGTGATGTACTGGATCTTCCCCTATAATACCCAAAGATTCTGAGGCGAGCGCTGATGCGGCTGCCGGTCAAAAAGAATCCTTCGGGATAATAGGACCACTGATGTGAAACCTATAAAGAAGAAGAAGGTTGCTCGCGCTTTTGTTAATACTCATGTTTATGATACTACCATTACCAACACCACTTCTGATCAATGAGACTCTAGTTATTGCATCGTGATATTATCGTTGAGAAATAAAGGTGAAAGAACGGGGCAGAGTAATTCATCCACTAGAGGGTTCATGAGCAAGAATAGGGTGTTAAAGAAAAACGGTACCCATATTCGTAGTACCCAAGAAGAACTTGGGAACCAGTTCCACACTAGATTGGATAATTTAGTTATCGTGGTTAGGGAAAAATCTCTTTCTGTTGGTGAGCATGTAGTTTATGCTATATTCAAAAATTGGGGGTGGTTCAACCGGTGCTACTAAAGACAAGACCCTTCCATTGGACCAACCAATCATAGCTGAGCTGCCTTTGGTACATCCTACTAAAGAGTTGGATATCCAACCGTTAGCTTCGTCTCTGGAGGATATATGTAATCGTGGTGTGGATGTTATCATTTCTGACCTTTCAAACATTGTTGCTTCTATTGGTCGTGTTACTATAAAATCATCATCTCAACCTCAGATAGTTGAGCGACCCCTTGCGGTTAGCATGCCTAAGCCCTATGCTCTCATGATTCAACAACTAAAGTATTATCTCGATATGAACTTATATAATAACAAGAGCATGTCAGATTTTATACAACGTCAACTGAAGTTATCGATAAAGGTATATGTTTTGTCCTTTTCATATTTCGAAGTATTTTTTTGCATTTTTATTGTTTTTAAGTTTTTGACATTTTGTTTATGCAGAATCATCATAACTCAATGGTGCTAGCCTATCGAAGGATGAACCTAGCTGATGCTAAAATCAAGGATGACTTTCTGCCGAAGCCCTCGTCCTTTGGTTCTTTCAAAACCCTTACTGTCGACCTCACGCGCTACAAGAAGGGATATAATTCTTCCAAAGCATACTATGAAAAGTTGTTGAATGAGAAAGCAGGCATAGACCATCACCTGCTTACTGTTACCTCTGTCAAGGATGAGTTAACCAAGAATGTAGCAATCTGACGGGTCAAAACAAAATCCTCTTTAGACGGGCAACAAAACTCATCTCACAGAATTATGGGCTGCCAGTCAGGGTTGAGAAGTCCTCTATTACTAATAATCAGGTTCGTTTGAAAGTAACATTATCCACTCAGAGGCGACTCAATTTTATTGAAGCTTGAGCATGCTAAAAAAATGTTTGGATGAGCTGGTCACCAAGGCACATGATGATAGGCAAAGGTACACATTGGATAAAATGAAGCCAAACCTTGAGCGGGTTCAGAAGGAGACCATCATTGAGTTGTGGAAGATAAATGCTGATATAGATCTGAGTCAATTCAAGGGATTTTTACTAGATGAAGAGAATTTGTGGGTCACTAACAGTGAAAAAAGGAAGAACTAATGGAGAAGGTGACAAAGGTAGTTGCCCTCATGACCGAAGGAAACTCTTCATCGATTGAGGGGTTAACCATTACTACTATTGTGGCTCGCAGTACCTGTAATGTGTTCCGATGCAGAATTATCAGAGAAGGAGGCTTACAGAAAGGTGCTTCCATCGAAGATCATGTGTTACGCATTTGAAAGTTGAACTTTTCTACGATCCATGTTTTTGATATGTTGGTCATAGCTTGGATTTATTGAACTTTTATTTACCCTAATGTTATGCATGTTTACTACTTTTATGAACTGCTATTTTATTTGTGTTAATCTGATTGGAGATGATGAAGGAGTTTATATGAAGATATTGATAAGCATAGTGTTGCTTATTGAGTGACTATAATTATTATTTATAGGATTTTTTGCTTTATGGGATTTATTAACATAGCTCAATATGGCTCGTAGCGTGGTTTTATATTAATTTGGCGGTATTGAATAGTAAATCGTCCCTCGACTATCGTGTTTGGTGGCAGATAGTCCCTTGACTTTCAAATATCCGCTGACAATCCCTGGACTATCGTGTTTGGATACAATTAGTCCACCAGATACTCTAATCTATGAGAGGCCACCACCTGTTACCATAGTCCCCAGATTTTTGTATCACCACTAATCCCTTGAGTTTAGGTCAAACCCAAAATGTAGAATATTACGGATAAGTAAACTCAAGGGAATAGTAGTGATACAAAAATCTGGGGACTATGGTGGTAGGTGGCAGCCTCTCATGGATAAGAGGATCTGGTGGACTAACTTTATCCAAACGCGATAGTCCAGGGACTGTCAACAGACATTTGAAAGTCAAGGGACTATTTGCCACCAAACGCGATAGTTGATGGATGATGTACTGTTCAAAGCCTTACTTTGACCTTTTAGTCAACTCACTTAATTGAGTTATATAGCTCGGGCTCAGTATGACCCATAGCATAGCCTTCAAGGCTTGTGGTATGTACTATTTCACTTTTATTAATTGTTCTTAGTCAGGGCTTAGTATGGCCCGTTGCGTAGCCAATTAGGCATGGCTCATTTTAGCCCTTCGCTTTTATAATAATTAGCGATACCCTCCCATTTTTATGATCATAGATTCTAGAGACTCATTTGTCTAACTTAATGAAAATGAAGTAATAATTTGAGAAAATAGGTAACTTCATTAATAATTTTGGTTCAAAATGTGCCTCATTAAAAAATTCTTAAGCGCCACCAAGAGGGGAAAAAGTGTACAACCACTCGTAAGTAGCATGGTGATATAATTTCAAATAATTTACATTCCATGGATGTTTGAATGCATTACGATATATGTCTTCCAGTCTATATGCCCCGTAGTGTCCATTCGAAATAATTATGTTTGGGTTGTCCCAATCCGGAGCTAGCTTGCCTGCATTATTGTCTTGAACACTCTTGAAGATCTTCTTCAACACTAAGTCACCTATTTTGAAGCTTCGAGGTTTAAGCTTGGAGTTAAATCTGATTTTCATTGAACTCTAATAGTGTTCAGATCGAACCATGGCACGGTCCCTCAATCTTTGATCATGTCAATGAACGATTGTCGCTCTTGGTCATTCAATTCCTATGAATAATTAGTTATTCGATGGCTGTGTATTATTATCTCTGTCGGTACCACCGCCTCCATTCCATATAATAACGAGAAAGGTGTATCTCCAGTTGTTGACCGCGATATAGTTTGATATGCCCATAACACCTCGACTAGTTTATCTGGCCATTTTCTTTTTTCACCGTCAAGCTTATTCTTAATTCCAGATAAGATAATTATGTTTGTAACCTTGACATGACCATTTGCATGGGCATAGTATGGCGTAGAAAAATGTTGGGTGATCCCTTGCGTTTGGTGGAATGTTGTCATGAGTACATTTGGAATTGAGGTCTGGTATCGATCATGCGTGATGTGATCCTAGATGACACAAAGAGCTTAGAACATGGAAATGTGCAAGAACCAGATGAACAACTTGAAAAAGAAGATGAGCCTGAAGTTGAAGATATTCTTATTTTACCGGCTGGTCCAACAACTCGATCAAGAGGAAAAACATTTAACAAAGCTGTTGGAGGATTGCTTAATCAACTAGAGAATCCATGTGATCAAAACAACAAGTATGGTGGAAAATCTTGTCAAACCACTTTGGTCTTGATTCAAGCTAATTGATTTCAACAAATGAGAAAGTGTCTCGACTCTTTTTCCCTTGTTCATGTTTTTTCCCCATGGGTTTTCTTGACAAGGTTTTTAATGAGGCAATCGTTTCACTTCACCATTGCCCATTTGTTGAAATAAAAGCCCAAGGCCCATCTACACCAAAAGCCACGTCCTTGGAGGAGGGAAGGGTATAATTTCCAGCTTATATCATTAATACTTTGTATTTTCAATATTAAAGCATTTTGTTTCCAAGAAAAGCCTTAATTATTTTAGAGGCATGCATTATGTTTCCAAGAACAGCCTTAATTATGTTCAAGGCTAGTTCTTTCTCCTATAAAAACTATGTACTCAGAATTCTAATGGTTAGACTATCTTTGATTCTGAAAAAACTTCTTAAGTTTTACTCTTCTCTTGTTGGTGTGTAATATCCATAAGAAAACATGTTCTTCATTTGGCGCGTCATATCCAAAGGAAGATCAGTTGGAATATCAAAGGCCTTTCCACAACCTTTGTGTGACCTATCGATCCACATCCTTTGATCCTTGAATCCTTTTGGGTTCCTGGTTGCAAAGTTATCCCTATCCCATTTTAGAGTGCCGATTCTAGGAGGAGTTTATCAAGTGGTATCAGAGCACCATTCTGAAAGTTGGGTATTCTCTTTCTCATTAATTTTTCTTCATCTATTTTATATTATCAATTTATTTGTGAAGATTTGAGTGTTAGTGTGATGATTTCATTTTGAATCACGAAATTCTGATCTGTTTCACCCTAGTTATAGTTGTTTGAGATTTAAAATCGTAGAAAATCGTTCTTAGGTGCTGTTGTGAAACTTATCTCTTATTATTCTTAGGAAAACAGATTTGGATATGTTTTATAGTTTTAAATAAATTGAAGAACTTTCCAAGGACTTGTTGCTGGTGATTTGTTTTTGTTTTGTTTTGTAGATTAGGATGTCTAATTCAAATGATGCAGAAAACAGTAATTTCAATAACAAAAAGCTTCTAATTAAAGCTATGACAAAGTTGATAGACACCAAGATAGATGCCTTTCGCGAAGAGCTTCAATCAAACACGGACCACGAGCGGAACCGCTCACGAAAAACCAGTCCAAGAAGAAACCATGAACTACCTGAACAATTCAGAAATGAAGCCGCTGATGATATTATGAACGCATGAGCAATTTGTCTCGAAACAGCCATAGAAGGCACCATAGACGTACAAGAGAGGGCAATGAACGTACGCGTGACAATCTTGGAGGTCTCAAGATTAAGATTCCACCATTCCATGTAAAACCATACAGATGCCTATTTGGAATGAGAAAAGAAGATTGAACTCGTTTTCAACGTTCAACACTACACGGAGACCAATCGAGTAAGAATTGCTGCTACTGAATTTTATGATTATGCTCTTACTTAGTGGGATCAACTAGTTATCTCAAGAAGGCGTAATGGGGAACATCCTATGGAATCATGGGCAGAAATGAAAGCCATTATGCGGAAGAGGTTTGTTCCTAGTCATTACCACCGTGAGCTACATCTAAAGCTGAGGAGATTAACACAAGGAAGCCAATCTGTTGAAGAGTATTATCAAGAAATGGAGACCTTATTGTTGCGAGATGATATTTCAGAAGATAGAGAGGCAACAATGTCAAGGTTTCTTGGGGGTTTAAATAGAGAAATTCAAGACAGAGTGGAAACTCAGTATTATGTTGAACTAGAAGAGATGCTACACAAAGCTTTGCTATTTGAACAACAAGTTAAAAGAAAGAACTCCTCAAGATCAAGTTACGGTTCAGGGGAAGTAACAATTAAGCCAAGTTATTCAAAAGATGAGAAGACCAATTATCAGAAAGGAAGCTATGTAGAGGTGAACCAAAAATTTGGAACACCATTGTCTATTGATAACAAGGGAAAACCTAAAGAGGTTGCAATCAGAACTCGTGATGTTAAGTGTTTCAAGTGCAAAGGGATGGGACATTATGCTAATGAGTGTTCTAATAAGAAGATTATGACAATTCTAGATAATGGAGAAATAATTTCAGAGGAAGAAAAAATTGTCTCTGATCCTTCCAAAGAACACTTAGAGCGACCTGCTAAAGGAGATTTATTGGTAGCCAGAAGGTCTTTAAGCGTTCTAACAAAAGAAGAAGAACAAGAGCAAAGGGAGAATCTGTTTCACACTAGGTGTCTTGTTCAAGGGAAAGTTTGTAGCCTTATTATCGATGGAGGCAGTTGTACCAATGTGGCAAGTGAATCTATGGTAAAAAAGTTTGGTTTAAAAACGAAAAAGTATCCAACACCTTACAAGCTTCAATGGCTTAACGACAATGGAGAAATGAAAGTTAGCCACCAAGTAGAAGTTCCCTTAGCCATTGGTAAGTACGAAGATAAAGTTTTATGTGATGTTCTACCAATGGAGGCTAGTCACATACTGTTAGGAAGGCCATGTCAATCTGATCGAAAGGTTATCCATGATGGATTCACTAATCGCCATACATTTGAGTTTCAAGGAAGGAAAACCACTCTAGTTCCCATGACTCCACGAGAAGTTTACCAAGATCAAAAGCATATGCAGAACAAGGAAAGTCAGGTAACTAAACATTCGAATTTCTATGCAAAATCTGGCGAGGTTAAGAAAGCATTATTCTCTAAGCAACCTATGTTACTGTTTAAGGAAACTCTTATGAGTTTAACTAACTTGACACCGGTGTTGCCGAGTGAGATGACTTCTCTCTTGCAGGAATTTGAAGATGTATTCCCTGAAGACAATCCAAAGGGGCTTCCACCAATTAGAGGCATCGAAGACCAAATAGATTTTGTATATGGAGCCTCCCTTCCTAACAGACCTGCTTATAGAACTAATCCAGTGGAGACAAAAGAATTGCAAAGGCAAACCAGTGAACTGATGGAAAAAGGACATATCCGTGAAAGCATGAGTCCTTGTGCGGTACGAGTTCTAGTTGTGCCCAAGAAAGATGGAAGCTGGAGAATGTGTGTCGATTGCAGAGCCATAAAAAACATAACAGTAAAGTATAGCCATCCTATACCTAGATTAGATGATATGTTAGATGAATTGCATGGTTCTAGCATTTTTTCTAAGATTGATCTTAAAAGTGGTTATCACCAAATTAGGATGAAAGAAGGTGATGAGTGGAAAACTGCATTTAAAACTAAGCATGGACTATATGAATGGTTAGTAATGCCATTTGGGCTGACTAATGCACCTAGTACATTCATGCGGTTAATGAATCATGTTCTAAGGGCTTATATAGGAGTTTTGTTGTAGTATATTTCGATGACATCTTAATTTACAACAAGTGCTTGAAAGAACATGTTCACCATCTGAAATTGATTTTAAGTGTACTTAGGAAGGAAAATCTCTATTCTAATCTTAAGAAATGCACTTTTTATACCGATAATCTTGCCTTCTTAGGTTTTGTTATAAGTGCAGATGGTATTAAGGTGGATGAGGAAAAGGTTAAGGCAATCCGCGAATGGCCAAGTCCAAAAACAGTTGGAGAAGTGAGAAGCTTCCACGGCCTTGCAGGATTTTATAGGTGTTTTGTCAAAGATTTCAGCACCTTAGCTGCACCACTCACTGAAATAATAAAGAAGGACGTTGGTTTCAAGTGGGAACAAGCTCAAGAAGAAGCATTTCAATCCTTAAAAGAGAAGTTTACTCATGCTCCTGTCTTGACATTACCTGATTTTCTTAAAACTTTTGAGATTGAATGTGATGCTTCTGGAATTGGGATTGGAGCGGTTTTGATGCATGATAAAAACCCCATAGCTTATTTCAGTGAAAAGCTTGGAGGAGCTACTCAAAACTATCCTACTTATGACAAGGAGTTGTATGCCTTAGTTCGAGCTTTGCAAACACGACACCATTACTTGTGGCCAAAGGAGTTTGTCATACACACTGTCCATGAATCTCTCAAACACCTAAAAGGTCAGCAAAAACTTAACAAAATACATGCAAGGTGGATAGAATTTATTGAGACATTTCCATATGTCATCAAATACAAACAAGGTAAAGAAAATATTGTTGCTGATGCATTGTCCCGAAGGTATGCCTTAATCACTACTCTTGAAGCTAAGATTTTAGGATTTGATCATCTTAAGAGTTTATATGAAAATGATTCTGATTTTGGAAAGATGTATCAAGCATGTGAAAGTTTGCTTCAGGGCGGTTCTATAGGCATGAAGGATTCTTATTCTTTAATAAACGTTTATGTGTGCCTAATTGTTCCATAACAGATTTACTTGTTAGAGAAGCCCATGGAGGAGGCTTAATGGGACATTTTGGAATAACTAAAACTCTCAAGGTAATGTTGGATCACTTCCATTGGCCACATATGAGGAGGGATGTTGAAAGAATCTGTGACAGATGTGCTACTTGCAAACAAGACAAATCTAAGGTTCAATCCCACGGTTTGTATACTCCTTTACCTATTCCTACGCATCCTTGGAATGATATATCTATGGACTTTTTAGTTGGATTGCCTAGGACTAGAACTGGTAAGGATTCCATTTTTGTGGTTGTTGATCGATTCTCTAAAATGACACACTTTGTTGCTTGTCACAAAACTGATGATGCGTTGCACAAAGCTAATCTGTTCTTTAAAGAGATAGTTCGTTTTCATGGCATGCCTAGGACGATAGTTTCAGATAGGGACACTAAGTTTCTAAGTTACTTTTGGAAAACTTTGTGGTCTAAGTTAGGGACTAAGCTTTTATTTTCTATTACCTGTCACCCATAAACTGATGGACAAACAGAAGTAGTAAATAGGACTTTGTCCACTCTTCTACGTGCATTAATTAAAAAGAACTTGAAAACTTGGGAAGAATGTTTGCCGCATGTTGAATTTGCATACAATCATTCTATGCATTCTGCTTCTAAGTACTCTCCTTTTCAAATTGTTTATGGATTTAACCTAATATCTCCTTTGGATCTAATTCCTTTGCCTTTGAGTGAAAGAACTAGCATAGATGGGAAAAAAGAAAGCTGAACTTGTAAAACAGATCCATGATGATGCAAGGCAAAACATAGAAAAGAAAACTGAGCAATATGTCAAACAAGTAAACAAGGGAAGATGTGAGAAAGTTTTTGAGGCTGGAGATCAAGTATGGGTGCACTTAAGAAAGGAAAGATTTCCAGATGAGAGGAAGTCAAAATTGATGCCTAGAATTGATGGACCATTTGAAGTAACAAAAAAGATCAACAATAATGCGTATCAACTTGACCTACGATGTAAGTATAAAGTGAGTCCCAACTTTAATGTTTCTGATTTGGTTCCTTTTATTGCAGATGAAATGGATTTGAGGTCAAATTCTTTTCAAGTGGGAGAGGATGATGTGATCCTAGATGACACAAGGAGCTTAGAACATGGAAATGTGCAAGAACCAGATGAACAACTTGAAAAAGAAGATGAGCTTGAAGTTGAAGATATTCTTATTTTACCGGCTGGTCCAACAACTCGATCAAGAGCAAAACAATTTAACAAAGTTGTTGGAGGATTGTTTAATCAACTAGAGAATCCACATGATCAAAACATCAAGTATGGTGGAAAAGCTTGTCAAACCACTTTGGTCTTGATTCAAGCTAATTGATTTCAACAAATGAGAAAGTGTCTCGATTGTACTCTTTTTCCCTTGTTTAAGTTTTGTCCCAATGGGCTTTCTTGACAAGGTTTTTAATGAGGCAATTGTTTCACTTCAACATTGCCCATTTGTTGAAATAAAAGCCCAATGCCCATCTACACCAAAATCCACGTCCTTGGAGGAGGGAGGGGTTTGATTTCCAGTTTATATCATTAATACTTTGTATTTTCAATATTAAAGCATTTTGTTTCCAAGAAAAGCCTTAATTGTTTTAGAGGCATGCATTATGTTTCCAAGAACAGCCTTAACTGTGTTCAAGGCTAGTTCTTTCTCCTATAAAAACTATGTACTCAGAATTCTAATGGTTAGACTATCTTTGATTCTGAAAAAACTTCTTAAGTTTTACTCTTCTCTTGTTGGTGTGTAATATCCACAAGAAAACCTGTTCTTTATTTGGTGCGTCATATCCAAAAGAAGATCAGTTGGAATATCAAAGGCCTTTCCACAACTTTTGTGTGACCTATCGATCCACATCCTTTGATCTTTGAATCCTTTTGGGTTCCTGGTTGCAAAGTTATCCCTATCCCATTTCAGAGTGCCGATTCTAGGAGGAGTTTATCAATGCAGATGCTTGGAATTCAAAACCGAGAAAATATCTAACTTTGAAAAAAGTGAATAATCTCATGCGAACTTGTATTTCCTAAAGGCTTGGCCTCAACCTATTTAGTGAAATAGTCAACTACCACTATAATGATCAGTCGCCTAATTTCTCTCTATACGTTTCCCGTGTTTCTCTCTTTTTAAACATTATCTTTCAAACATAATTTATACATATAACCCCTTTAAAAAATATTTGGAACTATCATTATGTGGTTTATGGGAAAGTGATTGGTACCCATAATTGTTTTTCCAAAAGCATTGTTTACTTTCAAATACTTTGGGAGTAATGGATACAGAAATGCTAGGAGAGCCGGATGTTAGAACTGATAGTCTTGTGATCGGTAACTTGTCTAAATATATCCTGATCAAAGAAAAAATAATGAAGAAAATATATAATAAATGATCAATATTCCGAAGATCTACCAGAGGAGTTTGCCTTAGTATCTCGGAGAAAAGAACTTTTAGAAGATATCAAAAGGTTGAATGTTGAGAATGAAGTAATTCTAAATTAAAAAAGGCTCAGATTAGAAGTTTGAAAAAAGTATATTACTGAAAAAGACGATCTAAAAGATGTTCACCGAACCGATGATAGGAGTGATAGACATTAGAGACAGAGTCGTTATTCTTAAAAAAGAAGAATGAAACCTAGGCGTCGCTATGAGTCTACTAAATCCAATGACTATTTCTTGTACGATTTGGATGAATCCTCTTCCCCGAAAAAGAAGAACTGACGTGAAAAACATTATAAGAAAAAAGATTTGAGGTGGCGTAGAGATGGTCATTGGATATCTCGTCCGACTAGGGTTCAAGGAGAGAAAGAAACGATCCAGAGAAAATAAGACTTGGATTTGAGGAGCCACATGTTGCTAAAAGGGATCAAGTGACACCCCATTTGCAAATCCCTTGAGGAAGTCATAGTTTTGAGTATTGTGTAAGTATTCTATTCAAATACCCGTCAGAGGAGGGTTTGTATACCACAATGAATGAAGGCCATATGGGCAGGATATACAAGATGTGTCATGATTGGAGGTTCTCTCTTCTTTCCTCAAAAATTCTTTCAGGACATTTACCGTAGAGGTTTGACATCTCAAATTTAGAAAAATTCGATGGGACTCAAGATTCAGACAACCATAACAAACAGGTTAAGATTTTAGGCCTAATTATGACAATGATCATAAATTTCTATGTAGGGCTTTCTCCTAAACATTCAAGAACGATGCTTCAAAGTGGTACAACCGTTTGCCACACCGTTGAATTAATTTTTTTATATGTTTTGGAATATCTTTCGCCAACACTTTGTGAAATATAAAAACTTCACTGCAGATGTTGATATGGTTATTTACTACAGGAAGAAAGTGGGAGAAATCCTTAAAGATTACACAAACCGTTTTATCAAGACTAAAATTGACATAGAGAGTTGCGAGTATCAAATGACATTAACAACTTTTCAAACGAGAGTTCTCCCTTGTATAATGAAAGATAACGCGACAGAGAAACAAGATATAACATTTGGGGCATTGTTGGATCAAGTAGAGAAAAGGATTCTGGTGGAAGAAACACAAGCATCAGAAATGGATTCCATGGCACAAGTTGAGCATGATCAGTTCCACCAAACTCTGATTGTGATACATACCAATCCGCTTACAACAACTGTTGTGCAACCTCGAGTACCGACCCAAGCACCAACGTAGTTACCTCCAAAGCCGATGGCGAATTCACAAGTTGTAAGCACACAACAAAATTTCAGGCCTATGTCAAACAAGTAGGTCTGACCAGCACATTTCACTAAATTGACAGAGTGTGCGCAACAATGTTTTACAGGGCTCAAGGTCATATACAGTTCCGTAAACCCACCCGAATACAGATTCCAATGGAAAGCAGAAGCAACAAGTATTGCAAGTACCATGATGATGTTGGGCACGACACAAAAGATTGTGTGGTATTGAAAAAAGATACATGTGTTGATAGAAAATGGGAAGTTGCCAACCTTTATGAAGAAAAATTCTTTTGCAGCTCTGAAGCAAGAAAATATTTTGATGATTTCAGAACCTATCAATGTTTTTGATATTTCTACAGAGTATTTAGATCCAAAACCGGGTAGGAGTAACATCTTGATTTCACATAATTGGCTAGTCCGCATGAGGATGTTGTGGTGATTATGGCAGAAATTTCAAGGAGGAGATATGAAGAATAATGATAGACACTGAAAGTTCTTCCAATATAATGTTCATCTCGACTTATGAGAAGATAGTGAATCCCTCCCCCCCCCTCTCCCCGACAAATTTTAGGTCAAATTGTACAATCATTTGGTTTAATAGGTTGACGACTGAAGTGGTTGGGGAATTTGAAACAAGAGTAGAGCTAGGTCGTGGACTGCTTAAAAAATAAGTAACAGTGTTGTTCATTGGGGTAGATGCGCCAACGTCTTATAATGCGATATTTGGAAGGTATTGGTTATCTAGAATGCACTGAGTGGCATCGAGCGTTCACCAATGATTGAAGTACGTTGTAGGAAACAATGTTGGAATGATTTGGAGCAGCCATAATATGGGAAAGAGTGTTATTCTACGGCTTTGGCCCCAAAGCTGATCAAGGGGGGCGAGTCGAAAAAGACATAGCAGTTAGTGGGATAATATTTTCTCGAAAGAAAATAGTTTAAATATTGGCACAAAGCTATCTCCAAAGGTGAGGGAAAGGCTAAGTATATTTTTGTCAACACAGTTGCATATGTTTGAATGTTGCACCGTAGACGTGACGGGGTGCCTCCAGAAATCGTCTCTCGCAGGCTGACAATTCAAAGCAGCGTGCACCCAATCATCCAAAAAATGAGATATTTTTTCCAAAACAAATCTGAGGTCATCATGGTCATGGTAGATCGCTTGTCCAAGGTTGGGCACATACGAGAATCAAAATACCCTTTGTGGACCATCAATCCAGTTTTGGTAAAAAAGAAAAAATGGTAAATGGAGAATGTGCGCATATTATACTAACCTGAATATAGCATGTCTTAAAGGTCCTTTCCCGGTTCCTAGGATAGATCAGTTAGTAGATTCTACCTCAGGAAACCGATTAATTTTTTTCATAAATGTGTATGCTGGCTACAATCAAATCAAGATGGATCCAAAGGACCAAGAAAGTACTTCGTTTATCACTATTAGAGGTTTATATTGTTATAAGTTTATGCCTTTTGTGTTGAAAAATATTGTGATAACCTATCAGCGCTTAGTAAACAAAACTTTTTAGGGTCAGATCGGACAAAATATCAAAGTGTATATCGATGATATCTTAGTAAAAAGCACAAGAGATGAGGACCACTTTGCAGATCTAGATGAAACGTTTGTCAACCTAAAGAAGATAGAGTTGAAGTTAAATCCGGAGAAGTGTACATTCGGTGTACGATCCAAAAATCTTCTTAGGTACATAGTCACTTAACGTGGGATAGAAGATGATCTTGTGGAGCTAATCAATTTGATTACTACGACACCCCTCGAGAAATCAAGAAAGTAAAAATCTTAACAGAAAGGCTGGCAGCCTTGAACAAATTCATATCTCGGTCCTCGGATAAATGTGCATCGTTCTTCGAAATATTGAGACAAGCAAATAACTTTAACTGGTCCCAAGAGTGTTCCGAAGCGTTTATTATTTGTCCTCCGTAAAAATCTAGACAAAGCCTAACCCGATAAAAAAATTGTACATTTACATAACGGTACCAAATTATGTTGTGAGCGCCGCTTTGATTCGAGAAGTAGATAATTTCCCAATACAAATGTATTATGTTAGTAAAAATGTTTTGGATACGGAAAAATGGTATTTGAAATTAGAAAAGTTAGCTCTCGCATTCGTTATTGCTGCTTGGAAGATAATGCCTTATTTTCAGGTTTATTCTATCATTATAAGAACATACTTTCTCTTGAAAGTATGCTGCAAAGGCCTGACATGTTAGGAAGAATGACTAAATGGTTTGTGTAATTGGGATATTTTGGCATAGAGTTTGAACCTCGAACTACAATCAAAGCGCAAGCCTTAGAATATTTCTTAGTCGAGTTTCATTCTGATGGGTTAGATGTGGAAGTAGATGAAGAAAGTTCCGAGGCAGAATGGAAAAAATCCAAACAGATGAAAGTTCAAGTGCATCAGGATGTAGGGCACGGGTGCAGTTGGGTTCTCCAGATGGTATTACAATGTATTAATCTATTCGCTTTGGATTTCAAGCATCGAACAATGAGGCTGAGTACGAAGCTGCTTTGGCAGGTTTAAGACTTGCTCACATTTGTGAGGCTAAAAAGGTTAGGCTAATAAGTGACTCGTAAATTCTTATAAATCACGCGTCTGGCCCATTTGAGGATAGAAAAAGATGATTTAGTGAAGTATTTGAGAGTTTTAAAAATCATAATGGTAGTCTTCGAAAGCGTCAACTATGAACTTGCTCATACGGCGGGTGGAAGGATCAGACAAAGCTTTTCAAATTTATAAAAGTACCAACAAATATTTAGGTACGACATCAAGGAATGTTTGGTAAATGATATATAACCAATCGATAAAGTAATAGCAAAGAGAATACGGTTCAAGGCACATGGTTATGTGGTAGTTGGAGATGTATTATATAAATGGTAGGAATAAAAGCTGAACAAATGGTAGGAATAAAAGCCAAAGATGTGATCAAGTTTATTTTCTCCAATATTTGTTGTCGTTTTGGTGTATTGAGGAGAATGGCGATGGATAACGGGACACAGTTTGATAATAAAGACATTAAGGCTTTTTATTCCTCTAGAGGAATACAATAATGCTTCTCGGCATCCTTCCATCCGCAAGAAAATGACCAAGTCGAGGTGACTAATTAGACAATTCTTGATTAGTTCAGAAAGAATTTGGAAGAAAGGGCTGGAAAATGGCCATATTATTTGCGAGAAGTTTTCCAGGCATATCAAACCACTCCTAAAATAATTAATGAATCTTTAGTTAAGTTAGTTTATGGGATGAATGTTGTTGTACAATCCGAAACATTTTTGCCCTCATATCGAATCAATGAATATTTTGAAGAGGCAAACAACAAGGGGAAGTGTGCCGAGTTAGATTTAACTGAATAAAAAAGATGGAGAGCGTCATTTGATATGGAAGTAGGATGTTGAGGATTAAGTTGTAAATAATATAAATTTAAGGATTGAATTGTAAATAATGTAAGTTTAGTCCTTAAATTACATGTAATATAAGTTTTAGAGAACATTTGTGATTATGTATAATTATTGAGGACTAAATGACAATTTATCTTCTTTTGTAACATATTACACTTTAAGACTAAGTCTTGGCTCCTCTGTATAAAGGGCAAGACTATTCTAATAAAAGGTTGAACACTTTTTTCTATTGAACTCATTTGTACTTAAACTTTCTCTCTCTAAAAACTCTCTTAACTCTTTCTCTCTTTAGACTTCTTTTATAACAATTTACTAAGGTGAAATCTTAACTCATCAAATTGGAGACTCAACTAGGGACTGAATAAAAGAAATTAGTGACTTATTTTGTTCGAAATTGATACAATCTTGTTGTATTTTATGTTCAAAATTAATAAGATGAATCCTGAGAACAATCCTACGCTTTGATCAACAATGGAAACTCTAAAAGATAATTTACAGAGGGACAAAAGTAAACCTGATGGATCATCTCCGATCCAAACTCAATCTAATATTGCGATACGAATGGACCGGATTTCAGACAAGATTAATGCATTAAATAAGAAGTATGAATGAAGGGAATAAGAAATCTACTCGGCGAAGCTTAAATCCGAGGTTAAACAAGAAACATGAAAGACTGAGATGGGAAGTCAATCAGATTGATCTCTTGATGATCGATGGGCTAAATCTGAGCACAAAAAAACGAGTATTATCTCTCCTAAAGAGCGATATTCATCTCGTAATGGGAAAAAATATAAGCAAAAGTACGTAACCTCTAGTGACGAGGAGGTAGAAAGCTCAGCTTCGGGTTTGAAGAGATATATGGGTTTTTCGAAAGAGGAATCAGACAAAGATCAGTCGAGGAAACATAAAAAAAAAGAGTAAATCTAAAAGGGATAATGTTCCTCGTTCTACATGGTGCAAAGGAAACACTTCGAATCAGTATGCTGAAACTGATCAAAATTTATATGTTATAATGGTGTCGACTAGAGAAATTCTCCAGTGACAAGTGAAATTCGTTCCATGACGCTTTCGAAGCGTTTTGACATTTTCAAGGTAGAGAAGTTCGATGGGATACAGGATCCCGATGATCACATCGAACAGTTCAAGAACTATATGATGAATTTCAAAGATGACGACCGGCTGGTGTGTTGTGCATTTTCGCATAATTTTAAGGGAACAACTCCTAAATGGTACAATCGGATTCTAAGGGGGTCCATTTCGAATTTTAGAGATTTTTATACTGCATTTCGAAGGCTGTTTGTGGGAAGCAAAGAAATGAGAGCAAATGATGATACCATTATTCAGTGCAAGCCGGCACTTGGAGAAAAGTTGAAGGATTATACAAAGAGATTTGTTTTGACCAAAGCTAGTTTGGATAATTGTGAAGAGAATGTGGCGACGACAGCTTTTCGCCAAGGATTATTGCCAGGGAATCTGCCCAACGAGACGACGAAGATAAGAGCCTTAACTTTTGGAGCTTTGATGGCTCAAGTTGAGGATTAGATTAAAAGTCGATGAGTCGACTAGAGTCTGAGGTGGACCCATTATCACTCCGAAGAATTTGGGACAGGCGGCTAATAACCAGGGGCAGCCCTCGAATGGAAATGGAAATGGTAATCGACAAAAGAAAAACAATTTGCCTCCTCGGAGTGGTGGATATTCAAATTATGCTCCATCTAACACTTATAATATGCCTAGACCAAATCAATGGGTCAAACTAGAATATTATGTTGATCTGATAGAGAATGTATCTTTGATTTGGGAAAAGACTAAGAGCTTCGTAAATTTTAGGAAGCCAGCCCCAATTAGTTTGCCAAGCGAGGAAAGGAATAACAAGTTTTTCATATATCATGAGGATATTAGGCATAATACAAATGACTGTATTGCTTTGAAGAAAGAGATTTAATTTTTGATTGAAAATGGAAAGCTCTTGACTTATGTGAAGTCGCAAGGGATCGAATCAAAAAATAATGTTGCATCAACTTCGAAGGCTGCGCCAACTGAAAATTTGATGATTTTGGATTCACAGGCTGAACCTTTTGATGCTTCTTCTTAGTATGTGGAAAAAGATCCAAACAGATTGCTTCTAATGACGGTCGAAGAGCCCATTGGAAAAAGGATATGTGCGGGAGCTATGCAAGTTTTTTGAATCGTTAGCTATTTTCGGAGGTGATTCGATGACTAGTAATTCAGTTAGTTTGAGGAAGAGGTATAATGTCAACTTGACAACTCAAATTGAAGGGAAAATGTCTACGCATTTGTATGGAAAGAAAGCTATTCTCTTCATTTTGCTTGATGAAGATGATCTACGAGGTATTGCATGACCACATGAAGATATTGTGGTTATTGGAGCAAAGGTGGCTGGCGTCGAAATTCGATGTGTGCTGATTGATACTGGCAGCTCGGCTAATGTCCTTTTAAAATCCACCTATGATAGAATGACAAATCCGCCTCGGATTTCTCAACCAGATCGAACGATTATTGGATTCACGGGTGTAACAGATCGTGTTGTTGGAGAATTCAGGGTGAAGTGAGTTTGGGAAACGAACCATTTAAGAAAAAGGTCCAGGTACTTTTTGTGGTAGTGGACTGTCCCACAAGTTATAATGCTATTTCTGGAAGATCATGGCTTTCAAGAATCTATGGGGTTGTGTCTACAGCTCATCAGTGTTTTAAGTATGTGGTTGGAGATCAAGTCGGGGTCGTTCGAGGCGATCAGAAGGTTGCTAGGAAATGTTATGCCACTGCACTTTGGATTCGAGGATCCAACAGTGCAAATTTAATGCATGAATAACAGTTAGAAGGGGTACCCTTAGATTCCGAAGAAAGGGTTGACGATCCAAGGGAAACCCCATAGTCTTTAACGGTAAGTGTAGAGATTGATGAGTTCACTTTTTCGGAAGGGGAGGTGCTTCGAATTGGAACCTTATTAACCCCGTTTCTACGTCAACAACTGCTGGATTTTTTATCTTCTAATTTGGATGTCTTCGCTTGGA
The DNA here is from genome assembly GCA_036936605.1 of Limnanthes douglasii subsp. nivea. Taxonomy (NCBI): domain Eukaryota; kingdom Viridiplantae; phylum Streptophyta; class Magnoliopsida; order Brassicales; family Limnanthaceae; genus Limnanthes; species Limnanthes douglasii. The sequence continues at coordinate 183,359,241 of JAUPFV010000001.1, forward strand.
AGACAGAGGATGTAACAAGAGTACCAATTGAGGTAATTCGTCACAGCTTGGCTATCGATCTGAAGGTTAAGCCGATTATTCAAAAGAGAAGAGTATTTTCCTCAGAGAAGGCATAAACACTTGTGGCCGAAGTGGATCGATTATCTAAAGTCAGACACATAAAGGAGTCACAGTATCCTTTGTGGACGGCAAATCTGGTTGTGGTAAAAAAAAGAATGGGAAATGGAGAATGTGTGTGGATTTTACAGATTTGAATCGAGCTTGTCCTAAAGATATATTTCATATTCCTCGAATAGATCAGTTGATTGAATTTACTTTAGGAAATAAAATTTTAACTTGCACGGATGCTTTTGCAGGATATAATCAAATCTAAATGGATCCAAAAGATAAAAAATGCACAACTTTCATAACTGATAGGGGCCTGCACTGTTATTGGGCCCTTGGGATTGAAAAATGTTGGAGCCACTTATCAGAGGTTGATGAATAAATCTTTTGCTACTCAGATCGGAAGGAATATGGAGGTATATATAGATGATATGGTAATAAAAAGTTCAAAGGATCAAGTGCATCTTGATGATTTAGAGGAAAGTTTTTTGAATTAAATAGCAATCAGGTTAAAGTTGAATCCTGAAAAGTGCACCTTCAGAGTTCGATCGGGGAATTTTTTGGGTTTTGTCATCAGTGAAAAATAATTAGAAGTTGACCCAAAACAATTGAAAGCCTTGATAACAATGAATTCACCTCGGTCTATCAAAGAAGTGCAAATTTTGACAGGAAGGTTAGCAGCACTTAATCGATTTATTTCTAGATATTCTGACAAGTGCTTTCCTTTCTTTCAAGTATTACGACGACCAAGCAGATTTGAATGGACATCGGAATGTGAAGCAGCATTCACAAACATTAAAAATTTGTTGTCATCACCAGAGATTTTGTCAAAGCCTTGAAATAGGGAGAAGCTATTTTTGTACATCGCAGTATCGGATTTTGCACTAAGCGCAGTGTTAATCAGTGAGGATTTAGGAGTTCTGAAGCCGGTGTATTACATTAGTAAAATTTGGTGGCAGCATAAAAGAGATATATGAACTTAGAAAAATTGGCATTAGCATTGGTGATTGCTGCTAGGAAGATGCGTCCATATTTCCAAGCACATAATATTGAAGTCGAAACTTCATTCCGTTTGAAAAATGTTTTACAACGACCTAATATTTCGGGGAGAATGGCCAAATGGTCAGGGAAGTTGGGGGACTATGACACTTTGTTTACACCTCGAACAACAATAAAAGCGCAAGCATCGGTAATTTTTTTTGTTGAATTTTATTCGAGCCGATCAGATGAGAAAGAAAGCGAAAAGGATATTCGAGTGGATTCAAGGTGGGTTGTCCGAACAAATGGAGGATCTAGTGTTTCAGGGTGCAGTGTTGGGGTTCAGTTAATAGCTCCAATGAGAGAGACAATGATTCAACCTATTAAATTTTGTTTTCATGCTTCAAACAATGAAGCTGAATACGAAGCTGCTTTGGCAGGTTTATGATTGGCAAAACTTTGTGGAGCAACTTCAGTGCGCTTGGAAACGGATTCTCAATTGTTAGCAAATCAGGTATCTGGATTTTCCTAAGCAAGAAATGATTGCTTCATTTTGTACTTCTAAATTAATTCAACAATGCTTTTCGATGCCTTTTCATCCTCAAGCTAATGGGCAAGTGGAGGTAACAAACCAGACGATTTTAGATGGCTGGAAGAAGAATTTGACGGGGGGCAGCAAGAAAATGGCCAAACTATTTGCAAGAGGTAAACAACTGCTAGAGAGGCTACAAAGGAGACTCCTTTTGCTTTGACATATGGAATGGATGTAGTCAGCCCCATGGAATCTATGATGTCATCTTTTAGAATAAGTCAATATTCTGAAAGATCTAATGATGAAGTTCGAAGGGCGAATTTAGATTTGATTGAGGAGAAAAGAGTTCAAGCTCATTTGAATGTAATTCACTATCAAACTCTTATGAGGAACATATTTGATTCGAAGGCGAAAAGAAGAGAGTTCAAAGAGGGTGATAAGGTGTTGAGAAAAGTTTTCTTGCACACAAAGGAGAAAAGCCTTGGAAAAATGGCTCCAAATTGGGAAGGGCCTTTTTTTTCGGAGGGAACCCGCAGCCGCTACTCAGAGTGCAATGAGTGCGCACAGGGTAAACCCTCAGTCTGACGCGATAGCTTGCAAACCAACGCCAAAAGGTAAACCACACAAGGTGACAGGCTCAGCCGAGAAAGCGTATGTAGAGAGACTCGAACTCATGACCTTTTGGTCATAAGAATGCCATACTCAACCAACTCGGCTACCCCCTTGGGGGCAAATTGGGAAGGGCCTTATATGGTTGTTGAGAGGATAAGACCAGGGCCTTATCGCCTTTACAATTTTTAAGGGAGGATGCTTCAACACCCATGGAATATACAACACTTGAAGCTTTATTGGGAGTAGATTTTTTTTTGTATTTTGGAATTTTTTTCTTTCAAATGGCGCACTCTTTCCTATCCTGTTGGCCTAGGAAGGTTTTAATGAGGTGTTGTGTACGTATTCAATATTATCAATAAAGTTCGGTTTTGGCCAATGGTTGTTTACACATGCTTATCAAAGACTATCTTAAAAATTTATCAAAGACTGTTCATCTTTGAGGCTGGTTAAGAGTAGAATGTTCTGAAGTGTTTATCACACTTTTCGAAGAAACAACCATGTTTAATAATCACATTTACAATTTTTTCGACGTGAAAGATTTTAAGAGCTCACTGAGAATTTTTCGAAGCACTACCATGTTAAGGTATTTGAGGTGGTAAGTTTACTGTTTATAATTATATTTGTTTTTAAAATTTAGCATCGAATAATATGTGAAGAGAATAATAAAACAAGGAAACCATTTGTTGATTATATTAATTCGTTGAAGTACAAAAAGAAATTTTTTAACCTAACAAACACAAAAAATATGATAAAGTTAATCAGACGACTCCTCCTACTCGAATGATTCTTCTTCATCTTCATCTTCGGATAACGAATCGGGGATAGGAACGAAAGCTTCACTTGGAAGCTTATCGATGGGAATGTCGTTCCAGAAACTTGTGAGGTTGATTTTAGGATAAGTAGCGTGAATTTATCGAAGAAGGAGAATGGTTATTTCTTCTTTTCTATTGTTAATAGCGACTACCATGTCTTTTGAAAGTTTAGCCTCGGAAGCAGCAACAACAGCAGTTTTTTCCACTTTGAAATCTTTCTTCAGTTTAGTAATCTCCTCGGTCAGTTCTTGATTTTTTTATCTTAGAAAGGTTAAGATAATTTTGCAGACTTTTGGAGTTGGATATCTCGGTAGCCAGTTCAGTAGCATGATCAGTCTCGAGCTTATTCATATCCTTCTCATGAGAAGTCGTCAGCAATTCTGTCTCAACTATGTGTGTGATTCGCAGATGATTCTTCATGCAGAGAGCACCCTTTATGAGTTCAGACCTTGCTACTTCATACATGCGAAATTGATCAACCACTTTACTGTGCAAGTCTTCTCTAAATTTTTTCTCAGCTTCGTAAGATTGTTTGTAATAGACCATATTTTTAGCCAATTTCTTTAGATGGTTTTGAGAGGCTTCGACTTGGGAAGCAAGTGCTTTTGCTGCAATATCAAGATCGGTAAATGGTTGAAGTGCAACAGCGATTGTAGGATTTTGAGGAGGAAGAGGAAATTCTATTTCTGATAAATTAGGATGTTGAATCATATCTAAAGTGGTGGTAGGAGCATGAGGACAGATAATTTCGGGAGACGCCTCAGCAGGTGTTGGTCTCCCAAAGTTAAGCTTGTGATGTTGGATGACTTGAAGAACATAATTGTTTTCACCAGTAAGTGCTTCAGTGTTCTCAAAATTAATAAAAATATCAGGATCAAAGTTTTCAACAGCCTGATTTTCATTAGTAGCACTGTCTTCGATGACGATCACAGTGTTGTCTTTGGTTGTTTGTTCTTTAACCAAAGGGTTTTGTTGGTTTTCAACAGTGTTTTCATCTTCATCGAACAATGTATACAAATTGATTCTCGCTTATTTCTTTTTCTTTCCATGGGAACTGGAAGAACCTTTCTTTTTCTTCGAAGACGGTTCTTCATCTTTCCCTTCTTCGACGGGTGAGACAGTTTTGTTTTTGCGGTTTTTCTTTTTCAAGGCTTCGGTTTCGATGGAGTTGAAGGACTAGCACCAAATGTGTTAGCTGTCTTTTTACTTTTCTTATCTTTGATAGCTTTTTATTTTTTCTTTTTTTGGTAAATGACTCTATGATCTGTTGCGAATCGGAAGGAAAACTTTACAATCGGGATGAACTAACCTTTTGCAGACAATCTTCGAATCAGGCTCTGACATCAAATTTTGAGGTGGCAAGGAACCTTCTGAGATTGGGAACATGTGGCAGTTGAGGAAATTAATGGGCTGGAAGGCAGTGTGGAACGCATTATTCCTGTCTTTCTCAGCCCAAGTAGCAAGTTTTTGGAAAATATCTCTAGCAGCTAGTCGACGCGCTGAATAACACCTCGAAATTTCTGAAATAATCATGCAAGTAGAAAATTAAGGAAAGAGAGGCAACAAATATAATCTATTTCATAATGTAAAAATTTCGAAGTGCTTACGATTGCTTCTCCAGATGAAGGATTAGCATCATAATTTTTTTTGCCATTCTCCTATGCTCCTGATATAAAAATGAATTTCTGCTTCCAAAATTTATCAGCTTCTAAGAGGTCATCGATAATTTTGAGATCATCCACTAGGGTGAGGTAGTAAAAGGGAAGCTTCATGCCTTTCGACAGTTGAGTTAAGGAAATGAAGTCCTTGATGCTGATGGGAATTTGAGATAGTCAAGATGTCATAATCACTGACATAATGGTGAACCATTGATTCAGTGTCACCCGAGTAGGGTATACGTTGAGGAGTTCGAAGTATTCCACGATCATAGGATCCAGTGGAAACCAAAGACCCCAATTGATGATTTCAGGGTAGACTACTAGCTCATCATCCTTGCAATCTAAGGGAGTTTCTCCTTTTTTAGGCAGTCGAAGAGTTATATCATCTCCCATTCCCCATTGTCTTTTTAGAGCCGAAGAGTTATATTATCTCCCATTCCCCATTGTCTTTGTAGAGCTGAAGCTTGGCTATCCTTGAAATAAATATATTGAACTTTTTTCAAAGCAATGATGTACTTAGCTTCAAGACCCATTAAGTTTCTGCCAATTGTAGCTCTTTCTTCTTCAGAAACAAAGCAAGTATCTGTTTCTTCCTCAGGCTTATGGGTGTTTGCTGAGTTCCCATTATCAGATTCAGCTTCGAGATCGGTTCTCGTAGCCTCGGAATCAGCTTCGTTGGTTTTGATGTTTGTTCTCGAGGATGTTACGGTAATGGATTAACAGTTTCTGGTAAAGGGTTATTATTCGAGGAACTTCCTCAGTTACTTCTCTCTGAGGAGGAGCTTCAGTATCTGGATTCGAAGGGGGAGGAGTTGGGTTAATTTCTGATTTGTCTGCCATGGCAATGAAAGTTCTTCTTTTTCTGATTATTAAAGAATAATTCAAAGAGGGAGTATTTGACTTTTGCTTTAAATGGGATTCTTCACTAACTAAAAGAGAAATGTTACTTTGAGATGAAGAGGCTCGAGGTGTTTTAGGACCTAGGATTTTGGATGAGAAATTTTATTCGAATGAAGGAGAAGGAGAAATAGCCGGAGCTTTGGTTAGATCGAAATTACCGTAATAAATTGTTTTAGTGGTTGTTCCAATAGGAGCGCTACTGATTAATCCTGCAGCTCTATATTCTACCGCTATTTGAGTAATGCAGAAGTAATCATACGATCCGAAGACTAAGTTGTTATCACGTTCTGGAAATTTTGATTTCTTGGGTATGTTAGCCTTGGATTTTTTTCTCATAAACAAGATGAAGGTTGATCAGAGAGTTTGGTTTTTTCTGATGAAGGTACTGAGAAAAAAGAAGAACACGATGAAGGTAACCAAGCATTTTGAATTTTCTTTGAAACGATTTGTGGTATGAGAATGAAAAAATGAGGCTACTGATTGAATTTATAGAAAGAAAAGGAGACGTGTGAAGTTTAAAGGACTTTGATAGGGATAGTGTAGAATATAAAGCGGGGAGAGGATTAAGAGCTCGACATCTGTCAGGCTAGATATCTAACTATAGGTCTAAATGCTACAAAGTCATGATGAATTCGAACGGTTATATGCAACGGTTACTTTTGTATATTGTTTAGATAAAAGTCGATGAGTGTATCTTAAAGTGTTACTTCCAGATGAGTCGAGGAGTTCTATTTTCATAATGTTTCGAGGAGACTTATTGGCTTTGAGAATTTATTAGATTTTAGTTACTTTTAATTGGTATTTGTTTTTTACCCCGCTTCGAATGGTTGCCTCTAGTAGTCGCTTCGAATGGTTGTTTCGAATGTTTGCTCCTAGTGGTGGCTACAAATGATTGCTTCGAGTTTATTTTACAATAGCTGACATGACATATGGAGGAATTCGAAGACAGTTTAATTCTCATTCATTTACTGACATGAGAACTAGGGGGGCTTCTGATATGGAAGTTGGATTTTGAGGATTAAGTTGTAAATAAGATAAATTTAAGGATTGAATTGTAAATGATATAAGTTTAGTCCTTAAATTACATGTAATATAAGTTTTAGAGAACATTTGTGATTATGTATAATTATTGAGGACTAAATGGCAATTTATCCTCTTTTGTAACAGATACCACTTTAAGACTAAGTCTTGGCTCCTCTATATAAAGGGCAAGGCTATTATAATGAAGGGGTTGAACACTTTTTCTATTGAACTCATTTGTACTTGAACTTTCTCTCTATAAACTCTCTTAACTTTTTCTCTCTCTAGACTTCTCTTATACCAAATTACTAAGGTGAAATCTTAACTCATCATCATTGAATTCTTTGCACTACCAAACTTTGATGAGAAGCAGGTATGCTTCTAAAGCTAGGCGACATAATTTCAAAATAGGGGACAAGGGTTTGAGGAAGGTATTTTTGCATACAAAAGAAAATTGATTGGGCAAGTTAGGACCCAATTGAGAGGGATCTTCGCCATCTTTGGACCGGAAGGGTCTTCTAATCAATGTTGGTCAACAATATTTCGGACCGGAAGGGTCTTTCAACGAATTTTGGTCAACAATTTTTTTGGACCAGAATGGTCTTCCAACAAAAGTTGGTCAACAATTTGTTTTTGGACGATAAGGGTCTTCCAATAAATGTTGGTCAATAATGTTTTTGGGTCGGAATGGTCTTCTAATGAATGTTGGTCAACAATTTCTCATTTTTGAACCATAAAAGTCTTCCAATGAAGCTTGGTCAACAATAATTTGATTATCAATAAGGAGGGTCCTCCAATAAAGGTTGGTTGCTAATAATCGTTAATAGTTGGGATGAAAAGTAAAAATCGCGAAAAGAAAAATTACCCAAAGAAGAACATTTCTATTCATGAAACTTTCAAAGTACAAAATGCTTCAAAACAATACGAGGACTTTACAAAAAGTGCCCAGGGCACAACCGGTTCACAAAAAGCATAAAAAACAAAAGTTTAACAAAGTATTTTTTACCCCGAAGTGACATTTTCAGGATCAACTTCTGATGAGCTTGACGATGAGCTTGACGATGAGCTGTTTGATTCATCAGAGTTGTTGGGTGATTCTTCGCCTTTGAATGAAACTTTATTCGGGCGGTACTTATCAGGAACAAGTGCCCATAAGCTACCTAACTTCAAGTTCGATAAACGGTCGTGAAATTCTAGCACCATAGTGGACTTGATTTTAGAATCCATATCACCCATGCGACGCAATCAGTTGAGTACTTTTCGAGAGCAATGTTCTTGTACGCCTCAGCCTGATCTCTAAGGTCTTGTTTATATTTCATAAGTTTTTCTATATCTTTGAAAACTCGTTTGAAGTACTTTTTGGTATTATTGTAACCCTCAATAAGACCATCGATCAGCGCATCCATATCAGTATATCTAGCAATAAATCATTCTCGTTCGTCGTAAAATGTGTTTTTCTCTAATATTAACCGATCTTTCACTGTCTCAAGCTACGTCAGACGCTCGACAGCCAATTCTTCGTAATGGGAACGATCATACTCCAACTTTTTCATAACGGATCTTCTTTGCAAAGCCTTGTCTTTATAATAAATTTTTCATTTAGAATTCTCAACTACCACAGTGTGAAGCAGTCCTATTGAGTTCGAGGGCTAGATAATCATCGTTGTAAACATAAAAAATCCATGGATAGAGAACTAATTTTGAAGTTTCTATGAATTTGTTTTAATTCATATTGACTTCTATGGTCATCAGTCGCCTCATTTTCTCAAGGAATAGTTTCTCTGGTTGATGCCCGAGGAGAATCTGACTCAATAATAACTAATTTCTCAAGAGAAGAAAAGTTAGGCTCAACTGTCTCTTTGCTCGAAAAGGTAATATTTTCCGTAACCTCTTGGTTATATTTTCTAACAATTTTAACCTTACCTTTGCTCTTCAATGAGTGTCTTTTCGAGGGATTCTTAGAACTACCTTCCTTAGCAGGGTTAATTAGTCTTGTCTCAATCTCAACAGTCTCTCCTTCATCAGCCTTAACTCCAACCTCGGTATGATCTTCCTCAACTACATCTTTTTAGGCTGGTTCTGATGGCTTAACACCCTAGCTCTGACAGTCAGATAGACAAGAACATATGTGACCTCCAATCATTTAAATATGTTGCCTTTTGTGGGAGGCACCATAAGCTCTTCCAAGGATATAATTTTTTTTAGTTCAGCCTTCTAAAGATGGCTTCGAGCCAGGTTAAATAGATTGAAGCATCAATGGAATTCATTGGACCAAAAAGCACTGGCCCAATTACTCATATGAGTAAAAATCCAACTAGCCTTCCAACATATGCCCTTCGAACGGTTTAGACACCCTTTTCATTGCTGTCCCCCAAGAAAACTTTGTTTAAGAAATTCAAGACAACAAAACAAAATTATATCAGAGTAAATATATACCTTTGCAAGTCTATTTTAGAGGGAGTCGATATGGTCTTTCAGCGGACACCTCAAATCATGTCTTCCATAGCAGGAAGATAAAAACAAATATTTGTTTTCATTTATTTTTGGCTTCAAGGAGATCATCCACTATCTTGAATTTATTCCCAAAAGTTAAGGAATAAAAAGGGAATTGGGGATTTTTTACAACACCGATTAATCCAACGAATTACTTCATTGAAAAGCCGAACCCTGATATCTGAGTAACCATTATGCAGACCATCAAGGTGAACCACATATTTGGACCATCTTGAGTCGGGCACAAATTAATTAGCTCAAATTACTTCACCAAAGTGGGATCTAACAATATCAAAGACCCCATTTCAAAATCTCTCGATAAACAATTAGCTTATTATCCCGAATAGACAAATGAATTTCTTCAGTTTCAAGAAATCGGATGTGCATAGAGTTTGGAATACCCCAAACAGTCTCGAAGCCTTGCCTCTTCAGAATAGAGATATTACTTATACTTAATCTTGTACAGAGCCAAAATATGTTTACCCTGAACCTCTCACATATTGTTTCCAAAGATAGCATCGATATTCGAGAGAAGTTTGACATTGTCTTTTCTTCTTCTTCTTCTTCGATTTGGTATTTTCCTGAACATGTGAGCTTTTGTTAGCTTTATCTTGGGAGCCTGGCGCCTAGGTCTGCACGGAAGTTCAAACCTAAGAAGCCAAGGCGACAATTGCCTAAATAGGTTGAGCATCTACAACTACTACTGTATCATCCTGATTGTCTTTAGGTTCGTCAACCAATTTCCTTTCTCTTACATTTTGGAGGGGTTCGAAGGGCTGATTTAATGTGGAATTTGTTGGAGGAGAAATAGTTTCCACTGATATAGGACGATGAACCGTTTGTAAAGGTTTTGTGAAGGATTTTGAGGAGTGACTTTGGCAGTAGTTTGGGGAGTACCTTATGAAGTATTTTAAGGAATAGAAGTAGTAGATATAATCTTAATTTTTTTCACGTTTTTACCACAAGTTTGGGGGACTGTTTCCTCTTCGAACCACTGCCTTTCATCTTTTTAACGTTTTTCTCTTTGTCACCCATTGGAATAAATGTTGATGTAGAGTTTGGTTTCTTCGAAGGGTCTAAATCACGTGGACGTGGAGCATGCATGGTGCTGTCAAAAATAGTTGTGACGTGTGGATTTGGAGCAGAACATGCGTCACACTGTCATTTGAAGCAAATGAGAGTATGAGGTTAGCAATCTTGTCAGTGACGTCATTGTTCTGATGAGAAACCCAGGGTAAAGGAGGTCGGGAATTTTCGATGCACTTTCATTATCTCAGTTATCGCTCGAATATCTTCGCAAGGACTTGGGGGGCTACTGATACGGGGAAGAAATATTTGGAAGGATAGTTAAATTGGTTAAATAAATGAGATAATTTGGCTTTATAGAAGTCTTGTAATAAAACCCAACAAATGTATAACATTGAGGGGGCTTATGTAATAAACAATTATTATGGTTGAGATTAGTAAATTAGTGGGGTGCAGTGACCATAAAAAAGGTAATCATGTAATCTATGAATCCACTCCTTTACCATATAAAGCAACACCCCTTTTTTGGAAAATGGATCAATCATTACTCAATCGTTTGTTTAGATAATTTCTTTTTCTACTTTCTCGTGTTTCTCTCTCTAATCATTCTCATCCAAATTTAAATTAGACAAATAACCCTTCTAAGAAATCTTTAAAACTATCAAAGACGACCATATTTTTTCTATTATGCATTGAAAAACTGCAGTTGGAGCATTTCTTATCAGTTTTTTGTGTGAAATCAACATTTCAGAATTAATCGTAGAAGTGTGAATGTGTATATTATCACTAAAGTGGGCCTTGTTTTCCGGCTATCCCATTTTGTATATGATTTTCAAATAGTCTTCTCTTTATTTTTATTTTTTTTATCTTGGTTTTCCGGTTATATGTTTTAATATATTTATGAAGGTATAAATGTTAACTGTGGTTGTTGTAATTTTGGGAATCAGTTTCACAATTGTATACCGGAAAATGAACTAGTTTTGTTTATGCGGTGACTTTATTAATTTTTGGGAATCAGTTTCACAATTGTATACCGGAAAATCAAGTTTGAACTTATTAATTTTTGTTTATATTTTTAAAATAAATATAATTAAAGGGTCATGCTAGAAATTAGACATATTGTGATAGGTCTTACATCGCTGAATCTTACACCCTTTTGATATATCTCTCATCAAATTTTAGACAAATTTATCCTTTCATAAAATCTAGGTATAAAAGGCTTTGATAAATCTCTCACCATTTTTTTCTTCTATTTCTCTCTCTCTCTCTCTCTCTGCCAACAAAACCGATAATAACATTCCTTTAGATTACCTCTAGTTCGTGAACCAGTACCACGGTATGAATAGGTTCAATTGGGGTTAGTTAGTATTAGCACAATTGTACAACTCCCTTAGTCAGGGATCTCTGCATGGTACGGGGGCATTTGCGGGTTCATAGGGATGCTCGAGGCATGGATATTTGCCTACTTCATTCAGTTTCGGGCTCCATTGTTTAACGATTTTCAGCTAGCTATGCCCCGTATATGCCGACATGCGCCACAAAAGATCAGTATTTCACAGGATGTGCGCAGGGAGTTGAGACATGCACTCTCGACGTGCACAGAGTCAGATGTAAATAATATATGTTCATTTTAACGTTGCGTATTTTTACTAATATAATTGTCTAACTTGTTAACTTATTTATTTACAGGTCATTTTCCTTCCCTACACATACGTACGGGACTATCATCCGTTCGAGAACGTTAGTTGGGTTGAGTTGACGCTTAGGGCGTTCGACATTATTGTGCCATACTACCCCGATCATGTCACTCGACAGATAGACTTTATACAGCTGATTCCAAAAGATATACGCCCTCCTGCATCGAAAAAAACAAGAAAGAAGATTTGGAGTACCATCGTTACACCCGTGTTGGACCGGCGTACCATGGTAGGGGAGAGAGTAGCGACGCGATGTACTACGTTTGGGTGAAGAAGAAGCTATGGTATATCGTTAGTAGCTCTGGTCCAGCTGGTTGTCCTCAGTTGCAGCTATAGGGTGGTGTTGACTACGCAGGATACGACCAGATCACACAGTATGCTCCATCCATACCGACGCTGGAGTACGAAGATCTGGTACAGACCGCCCTTCACATGTGCAGGATTGCTCAGCAGTACAGATGTCATTGATTCGGATCGCAGCATGGTGTTTTTATTAGCTCTTTATTTCATATGTTAGACCTTTCTACATTATCATTAGATTTTGTAACCAGATAACTTTATGACAACATTTATTGTATTTCTTTCTTTGTTTTTACACTGCATTCCCAATTTTATTTGAACAACCTAGTTAAAAAACGTATGTGAAAAACATAGTAAAAAAATATAGTATAATATTGTTCGAAATTTAAGCTTAAAAACAGCATCAAAGTAGCATTTTTAAAGGGAGAAGGGGATTGATTCTGACGACAACTTGGGATACGACTTCGACGATTGAGCATTTTGATTTCTTTGGTTGTTTGCATGTTGTAGTTTAATTATTTTGTTATGTTTGTTTAAGTTAAGGTTTTAACTTGTTGTTTTAGTTTTTATGTATTTCATTCAAGTGTCTTATTTGGTAACCATTTACTATGATGTAGTGTTGAACTCCAAAAAACAATTTCCCCATTTAATGTTATTTTACTCCAAAAGCTGTTTAAACTATGTTATTTAACCATTACCTATAATGTAGTTTCATTTAACAATCCATAGCCCAAACCCAAGTTTTTTTTAAGTTCTCTGTTTGATAAACGTCCAAAAAACCATCATATTTAGGCCGTGCGAGACAAGCTCTCAGTTTGATAAAACACAACCAAATGTTTTGCCTAGCGTCGTACGCGATATGTTCCAAAGCGAGTCGCATTGAGGTCGTGCGGCGCAAGCTCTCTGTTTGAAAAACAGAGCAAAATGTTTTGCCTTGCGTCGCACGCTACCAGTTCCAAAGATAGTCGCATTTAGGCCGTGCAATGCAAGATCTCAATCTAAAAAACACAACCAAATGTTATGCCTTGCGTCGCACGCGACATGTTCCAAAGCGAGTCGCATTTAGGCAATGCGACGCAAGCACTCTGTCTGACAAAACGCAGCCAAATGTCATGTCTTACGTCGCATGCGACTGGTGCAACCTAGCGTCGTGCGTGACATGTGTAATACGTGCTCGCACGCGACGAGTTTAATTCAAAAATAGTACTCGCAAAGCTTATTAATTGAAAAAAAAGCTAACATCATACAAAATTACATCAACTATATTACAAAATTACATCAAATATTTGGCAAAATAACTTCAAATGTTGTACAAAATCATTTCAAATGTCGTCTCTTGTCAAATCGGTTACATGTTCAAGTTGATTTTCCTAGCTGGCATTATTTGTGTAAATTTGTTGAACCAACGGTAGTACAGATGCGCCCATTGACTCGCTTCTTCGGTTGTGTAAGCACCCCAACAAGGGTATAATTGAAGTAATGGTCCATCGGGTGGAGTAGTAATCTGCAAGGAAAAAAAAGAAATGGATGCATCTTGTAAGGATATGTAAGAAATTAGGAAACAAGATGATATACTTACATTATCAAAGTGACATCCATGTACGAAAGCAATCCAAACTTCTATGATCGTTGAATTGTTGAAGGGTGGGCATCCATGGATTGGTAGATACGTTAACGACGCTGCTTGCGATACATGGTATACCATGCATGAATACCTTGTCACAATGATTAGTCCAATGTCCGGAAATGTCATCCAATAGTGGCTACTAGGTTTGGGCTTGAAGTAATCTAACCTATGTACAAAATCGTCAAACACCTTCGGCGAACACTATACATCCAACCAAGATGCATGGTTTTCTCGCAGCTCCTTCAACAACTCGCGACTAACATCCTCCCATATATCTTCATTATTCTATATTGAATGCGCTACAGAACGATATCCCCACTTTCCGTCCGGAAGAGCGTCAACAAACTTAATAATGTAAGTGTGTAAAAATGACGGGATGCAATCCGGATATAATGTTAACTTCCCATCCTTAGCAATTTTCTTAGGCCTTCCAACTTTCTTTTTTGCTAATGGATGTTTGGGTGGTACGACAGGAACCACATTGGTTGCGGCTGTGCTTCTTAATGTGTTAACGGGTGTACTACCGATCGAGTTAGCTGGAGTACTACCACTAGAGGTTTGTTCAATGGGATATTCCCATGAACTAGGGTTCCGTTTAGTCGATTTATCAACGCCTATCTTTGGCCTACCCTTAGCTCTAACTGCTTCTTTAGGATCTTGAATATGACTTGTCTCGGGCCTCAAAATTTTCATTACTCGATTGCTAATGTGGTTTTGTTGGTCGGGGCGGAAACTACGAATGAAGTTGTCAATTATGAAAAGTTTTTTTGCAGTTCTTCCTCACGAGAACTAGGATCTCTATGAACAATATCTAATCTTTTCCAAAAGACATCCACATCTTCTAAAGGGATGCACCTACCATCTCTAGCTATAAACGCAATTTCACATGCACAAGGTAACCCATGTGTTTTCCTAAGGAAACATCCTCCACATGCTACCCGATCTACTCCTATATTTCTAGCACGTACAATAGCAAGCATCAATATCTTTAGACCTGCATGTGACACATGACCTTTAAGATTTTGGGTCAAAAATCATCAAAACCGAAAATTGTTCTAAACTTACTTCGCTCGAATGATTCGACGATCCCCGCATGTTGCTTCGTTAATAAGTTGTGTACTTTTTTCCAAAAAAGCTCAAAATTGCATTGATTCGTCCCAAGGTATTTTTTAAGGGACGAGTGAGCACCCTCCGCTCTATATAATACAAGTACAAAATTATGAACTTATTTGAAAAGAGATATAATAGCTAAACAAAAAATTGGATAAAAGGACAAACCTATGTGTAGTTGTTTGGCCATAATGTTTAATCTTGTTTGTTCGATATGCAAGAAACTTGTCACCATATTTTGTTATCCACGCGTCCATAACGTACACAAAACACTTGGGTTGAGAGGCGAACATCTCTTTCAATGTAGCTAGATTCTTTTCGTAACTCTTAATCGTGTTCGCCCCGATAACGTAGCCGTAAAACTCAACAAATTGTTTCGCAACCACATCATCGTGCAATATCGTTCGGACCGTCCCATGAATGTTCTTACTAATATGTCACGTGCATAGCAAGTGGTGTGTACCCGAAAAAATATCGTCGATTGCTCGCATGAGATCTAACTCTCGATCGGTAACAATAACGCTCGGAAATGCGCACACGCTATCACATCATCAAACCATGAAGAGTTTCCAAAGCCCATACATAATTTGCAATCTTCTCTCCATTCATAAACACGTACGCAACGGTAAATGTAATGGAAGTCGACGTTTAACCAACAATCTTTAATAAAGGCATCTTATACCTAGTTGTCTTGTACGTACAATCCATGAATAGAGCATTAAGTAATGTACGTAGTAAGTCTATACTGGTAGGATCTGCGAAAAAAAATCAGTGATCACCTTTGAATCGTCTTTTAAACGCTCCCACGTGAGTATCCATTCTCTTTCAATTTCGTCAACAAATATTACATTTGTGTTTGTCCTCCGTGCTCAACATCCCGATATTTTTTACAGCAATTGTAGATTGCACGTATGTTCAAAATTTTCTCGGGATATTGGTACTTCAAACTGCTATATATCTCCCTAAGACGCGAACCGAGGTGAGACAAACTACGAACTAGTTCCTCTTCATCCCGTTTTAGCTTACGAGCGCGGGAATGACCGTCTAAGAAAATGTAGGGTTCATGATTATGCGTACCGTTTATCACCTCCAAACGCTATTTCATGGCTAGTACGCCGATCGGATGACCTTTTAAGGAAAATGGACAATTACATTTCTTCCTCGATGTTTTCGCTTTCTTAATGTTTCCGGCTTCGCTTTTGATACGAATACACCGTACCGATCGCAAACGTACTCTAACCTAGGAGTCCTTCCCCATTTCCCGTTATCGTAGAGGTTTGTAACCGTGAAAAACTTAAGCTTCTTCGATTCAATGTTCACAAAAGCATCAAATTCATCTTTCGTAAATAATCTATCCGTTTTGGATATTCTATTGTAGTCGACATCCATAAATGGAAGCTGGACAGGTTCCTCCTACAAAATATAACATTGGAATTTATAAGTTTTTCTAACAGTGAAGTCATACGAGACTTGTCTGCAAAGCTATCGCACGAGACATGTCTCTTAAGCTGGCGCACGCGACATCATTTGAAGACAGTCGCATATCTTCATGTGACGCATTGAGCATTATTGTCACACGTTTTTGCGACAACAACGATGTTCATCGCGCGATGTTCGTGCGACGAGGCCAAAAAATAAAATACAGAGTTTAGCTTCTTACCTCCATGCGGTAAGCTTCCTCCTCGTCTAGCAAATCTTCCAAAGAGACGCCCATTTCATCATTGTCCATGGATACTTCGATTTTTGGTTCTTTGTGGTGAATTTTATAGGTTTGGATAAAAAAAGGTAAATTTTAGGGTTTAATGGGTTTAGGGTAGTAAATATTGATGGAAAGCTTGTGGATTTAGGGTAACAATGGATGGATTTCATATTTTGGGTTGATTTTGAGGGTAAATGATATGAGTGTAATTATTTAGAGGGACAAGGATAATTTGGGAATTTCAAGTTTGAGTTTGAAAAAAGAAGGAGGTAGGATGAGAGATCTATCAAAATATGTCTAATTTCTAGCCCATAATTAAATCTTCCTATTACTACTATCAAAACTTTTGTACGAGAACTTGTAGCTTTATTTACACGAAGTATTAGCAAATAACAGTATGTAACTATCTAAAACCTACAAATTCGAAAGTTTTTCTAAAATCTGTAAACATGATAAAATATTTATATTGGATTTCAACTTGGTAGTTAAAATTTTTATTTTACCTTCATTATATTATACTTTCTTATGATATGTGAAACTATTTGTTTAGAATTTCTATTCGGCACATGAAATATTATTTTACCTTCTCTGTATTTTAGTTTCTTATGGTAGGTGATTTTATTTGGTTAAAATTTCTATTTGTTAGGTAAATTTTTTAATTTACCTTCATTGTATTATTTTATTATGGTAGGTGAATTTTTTTGTTTTAGAATTTAGACTTAGCAAGTGCAATTTTTATTTGATTTGATTTTTATTACTTTCTTATGGTAGGTGGAATCTATTATTTACCTTCCTTGTATTACTTTTTTATGGTTTCTGAAATTATTTGTTTAGAATTTCTACTTGGTAGGTGAAATTTTTATTTTACCTTCCTTGTATTACTTTCTTTGGTAAGTGAAATTATTAGCTTATAATTTCGAATTTGCATTTGAAATTTGTATTTTACTTTTTTTGTATTACTTTCTTATGATATATGAAATTCTTTTTTTTAAAATTTTAACTTGGCACATTAAATTTAATATTTTACAAATCTTGTATTACTTTCTTATCGTATCTGACATTATTTGTTTAGAATTTTTACTTGGCAAGTGAAATTTTTACTTGACAAGTAAAATTTTTATTCTACCTTCTTTGTATTACTTTCTTATGGTGAGTGGTTTTATTTGTGTGGAATTTCTACTTGTGATGTGAACTTTCTACTTTACTATTGTTGTATTTTTTTTTTATAAGAGGTAAATTTTTATTTAAAATTTCAACTTGACATGTCAATTTTCTTAAAAAACATGTTAGGTAAAAAATTAAAAATTAAAACAATATGGCAGGATTTGTTTCTTTAAAAAAAATGTGACATTAGATTTTTTTTAAAACAACTTGGTAGCTTTTTTTAAATAACATGGATTGACAAATTTTTGACATAAAAAGGTCATATTTTCTTTACCGGTGTCATATCAAATTATATATTCGCTGAGGCAGAAAATTAAAAAAAATCAATTTATATTATGCACATACTCTAAAAGTGTAGCAAGCTTAATAAAATATTTTTTTTAAATATAAAAATTATATGAGGTTCGATGTCAAACGAATAATAACAATTTTATATACTTTATATACAATATTAGAACGTAAAAAACAAATAGAAAACCTGACCTTAATTAAAAACCTCGAAAAATCTAAATAAACAAATTAAATACTAACTCGAAAATGAATGTTTTGTTCATAATGTTTTCTCAGAGGAACACATAAACTACAAATTCTGTTATGGTGATGAAACAATTGTTATAGTATCCTACAACTCTACGCATAATAGCTTATAGACTAAACTTTGAGGGCACTGCATGAATGGCTTACAAATCAGAAATGGTATGAAACAGTTTATATCTGTATATGAACAAAATATACAAAAATCTATAAGAAAGCAGAAAAATTTATTTCACACACAAACTCAATATCTTGAAAATCTAAGAACAACAACATCCAACTTTCTTAACAGTTGATACATCATCTTTGTTTCCCGCATCAGTAGTTTGTCTTTTTGGCACAACAGCTGGTCCCTCGTCTACTTCAAATTCTTATAAATAAACAATTCCATAAATCTACAACAACGTCTAGATTTATCGACTCTAGTGCATATGTTTCCATAAACGTTGTATTCTCTCTTTTTGCTAAAGCGCATTTACTGTTGTAACAGCACATATGTGACGTAAATCAGCTTATTTCCTACGAATGGTACCATGATACTAGAATCAAGTACGGTCTCGAAGCTCTTTTAAACCATCGCTTGATGTTTTAAAACATGACGTGTACTAGTTGTTAAGGGAAATAACAAAGAATTTTTCAAAGTAGAAAAAGTAACATTGTCATAAAAGAGAAGTTACATTCGTTTAGGGTATTTCCTCTATTTATATCTCATTTCTGTTTATGGGCGGTTACAAGGACCTTTATTTCCACTTACTACGCTCATTATTTTACTTATATTATGAAGCCTATATTTATGCCTAAAATTGCTTAGTGCTTTGACTAAGACTTATAATGTCATTAAATCATAATTCAAACGGTTTCACTTTTAGACCGCGCTAAGTTGGCTTCGGGGGCGTGCTTGTCTGAACATGACTTAATAACTTCTTCGCGCAGTTTTACCGCTCGGTTTGGAAAACGGAATGGCTTGAGCGGTACTTGCTCATTTGACCTTGTTCAGCTCTTCCTCGACTCGTTCGGTCTTCACCTCTTCCTCAACTCGTTTGGCCTGCCAACATGCTCGCCCGACTTGATCATTGTTACCTTCCTTTATTTATTTTAGCTTTATTCATTACTCCGCTCGTTTGTTTCCTCATTGTATCTTTGCATTTCTTTCTAGCTCGGGCTCGTCCTTTGTTCTCTCACCATATTTATCTGCTCGGCATTTTGGATTTTGCTTGATCAGGGAATACCCCGTCATTAGGGCACCCCCTAGTTTATGGATTTAGCATTTAGCTAAATGATGAATGGATAAATTCAAAATCTATGTAACAGAAAATAAATTGGTTTCGTATTCGAACGTAAAACCAAGTGACTAATAGTGGTTACTTTCCATAATTGTTTTCACGTTGGGCGACACATGGATGGATTTTAACTATAACGGTTCTAACACGATCGTTTTTAGGAATTAGCGCATGACGCTTGGGTTTTGAAGAAGTGTGCGAATTATTGTTGACATTTTTACCCCACTCATCATACGTGTGTATTTGGTAAATTACCATATTACCTTGAACACTAACCATAGTATCCCTTAAGCGCTTACTTTTGTTGTGTATTTGTCAAGTCCGTTATTGTCATCTGCTTTCGAAAGGTGTCTGTTGATTTTCAAACTGCAACCCATGTGCGCTAGTTTTTCTTTACTTTTGCATACATGTAGTGTTTAATAGTTGTTGAAACCC
The DNA here is from genome assembly GCA_036936605.1 of Limnanthes douglasii subsp. nivea. Taxonomy (NCBI): domain Eukaryota; kingdom Viridiplantae; phylum Streptophyta; class Magnoliopsida; order Brassicales; family Limnanthaceae; genus Limnanthes; species Limnanthes douglasii. The sequence continues at coordinate 183,379,223 of JAUPFV010000001.1, forward strand.
TAGATCTTGGAGTAGTGATGCTGCGATTATGGCGACAATCAAAAGAAACTCGTACACACTAGGTGTTGAACCAATCGCCCACCATCTGCTTTAATAATCTTTATTTGTGGTATTAAATCATTGCAGTCCAAGTAAAAACAACGACATTAAAAAGGGCGACAAAGAAGAAAATGGAGAAAACTCTAGTATCTGAATTTAAAGAAGAAAGCTACTATTCCCAGATAGCTCACAAATATGGGTATCTAGATGATGCCAGGTTACGCAGTTTTAGGGCGAGGTATGTGATACCGGAGGATGTGACAGTGAGCACCCATATAAGCCGGGAAACGAAGACTTGCTTGTTTACGACTAGGGACTGCATCTTCCATTGCCCATGCTAATTCGTGATTTTTTTAGCGTGATAGGAATTTGTCCACCCAACTGTCTCCTAACGGGTGGAAGATGCTGCTTAGTGTAGTGCTTAGCTCACGCTTGCTAGGGATTAAGATATGTCTGGCCGACTTATTGTTAGTGATGAGTCTGGAAATTTTCACCACTCGTGTAGAAACCGGACAAGGGCAATTCGGACAAAAGCCACCCACTGAACCATTCGAACTGGACAAAAGTACTAAAAACTAATCACCTTTTGACTAAGATAATTGCTAATCTGCTTAATAAACTAATGGGTTTTTGAACTCGACCCTGTTTCATAAGTTTGACCCAAAAGCCCATGTGGCCCATAATTAAGGGTATAAATACCCAACCACTTTTATTAATGAGGGTAATGAACATTTAATACAACCAGGCAGCTCAAATCTCTCACTACAAAACACTTAAACATTAAATACCTTTGAAACACCATAAAACACCTGACCGAATTACCCTTAGTCGAAAGTAATCCACACCAAATTGGCGACCACAATGGGAGGAGAAGGTGCCTGAATTTAACATTCGAAACCATCAAGAAAAACCAGTTCGGATGAATCCGGACCAGCAGGCAGTACCACCAACTTTGGCAGAAGTGGTGGGAGAAAATGATGAATACACGATTGAAGAGCGAGATAGATTGAAAGTTGAGATAGAAGCCTTGAGGGCTGCTAAAAGGGTGGAGATGGGGTTTAAAAAAAAATCAAAAGTGTCAGCCGTTCACCGCACTGACAATCCAAGGGAGCATGGCCCATCAGCAAAGACCCATGTAAGTACTAAAAAGACTCATGCTAGCTCAAAGAAGTCTCACCGGTCTAAACCGGTGGAGACCTCAGAGTTAGATTGAGAATCTTCTAGTAGCTCCTCGAACGAAGATGGAATTGAGGAGTCCCTGTCATCCATCAGTAATGAAGGCCATCATAAAAAGAAGCAGAAGTTGGTCAAAAAGTATTCAATAAAAAGGGACAGACATGGAAGGTTGAAAAGACATCTAGGAAAAGGGTCATCTCATGGTCACAACCATGGCCGAAGACATGTAGACCGACTGTTAATGGATCCTTTCGCCTTTCACGATGAAACAGGTATCTTTGCAACTCCCAATGAAGATACTGTGTTTAGTCGTGGCCGGAATTGGAGACAATATCCATTGTCTTCTAAAATACTGTCCGGAAACCTTCCTAAGAGGTTTGACAGTACAAAGATGGAAAAATACGATGGGAGTAAAGATCCAGATAATCATCTGGAGCAATTCAAAAACTTTATGATGAATTTTGATGATGATGATAAGTTGCTTTGTAGAGCGTTCTTCCAGTCTTTTACGGGGAGTGCTCTGAAGTGGTATAATATTCGGCCATAGGGCTGCATCAGAAATTTGGATACTTTTTGAGTCGCCTTCCGGAGGCAGTTCGTCGGAAGTAAGGAAGTGAAGGGCAATGTAGACACTATTATCCATTGTGTCCAAGATCCAAATGAATCCTTGAAAGAATATATAAGTCACTTTGTGAACACCAAGAATAGATTAGCTGATTGCTTTGAACAAGCAGCAATAGATTCTCTAAGGCAGGGTTTGAACCCTGGTAATTTGGCTAATTCAGTAACCAGAAAGAAGGCCATGACGTTGGGCGGTTTACTGAATCAGGTGGGGAAACAAATCAATGTAGATGAAACGAAAAAGACCATGGTGCATAGGCAGGTGAGATCGGCCCCACCTGCACCAAACCAGAACCATAATCAGTCCGGGTACAAGGCTAAGGAAGCCGGACAGGGTCCCAGCAGGGCCAAGGCTCAATCCCACACAGCACCAGCTCAGAGTCAGCAATACAGAAATAAGTGAGGGTCTTGGGTTCAACCAGAGTGGTTTGACGAGTTGAAAGAGAATGTGGCAACCATCTATGACAAAACAAAAGACGAAGTACACTTTAGGGAGCCAACTGCGCTTCAATCTCCCAGGGAAAGTCGTAATAATTGTTTATGCCAATATCATCATGATATTGGTCATAACACAGAAGATTGCATCGCTTTGAAGCAAGAGGTGCAAAATTTGATTGAAAGAGGAAAGTTGGGTGCTTATGTTAAAAGAAGAAATGGAAATAGGCTTGATAATGCTCATCGGACTGGCCCAACAAACAACACAGGAAAATCGGCTCCAGATGGGGCTATGGTGATAATTGAAAGATTCGATGTAGAGTCAGAGTATTTGGATCCTGATCCAACCCGGAATAAGGTGGGCGTTATCACAGAACACATCAAGACGGTGTCCGGGCTCATCAAGTTTTTTGAGTCACTTACCATATTTAGGGGGGACACCATGACTGCACCGACTGCTTCTTCGAGGAATAGGCATGTTCATACCCTGGCTACTCAACTGGAAGGAGACATGACTTCCTATCAATCGCAAATTCATTTTTACTTTATTGTTTTTTATGAAGATGATTTGAGGGACATAGCGGGTCTCCATGAAGATGCTGTGGTAATAGGATCATCCATTGAGGGCAATGACATTAGACGGATTTTGGTGGACACCGGCAGTTCAGCCAATATCCTTTTTTTAACTTCCTATAAACAAATAAAGAATCAATCAGTGATTCAACGTTCGAACAGGTCAATTGTGGGTTTCACTAGAAGCTCAGCGGACGTGATCGGGGAGTTTGAGGAGGAGGTTTTGTTGGGCAAGGGCCCTTTTAAGAAGATGGTCAGAGTACTTTTCATTGTGGTGGATTGTCCCACATGTTACAATGCCATTTTGGGAAGATCTTCGCTCTCTAGGATGCATGTTGGGGCTTCAACAATCGACCAATGTTTAAAATACGTTGTGCAAGGACAAGTGGGAGTTGTCCGAAGTAGTCAAAAGATAGCAAGGGAGTGTTATGCAACGGCACTGGCCCCTCGAACTTTGGGGGCAATTCGGATCATTGAGGATTAGTAGTTGGTGGGGCCCTCTGGGGGAGAGGGTGAAATTGATGACCCCAGAGAGACCCCTGGTGTTTTAATACCAATTGAAGAGGTTGGAACTCACTTTCTGGCTGAAGGAAGAAACGTCAAGATCGGATCTAAGATGACAGCAGTATTGAAGAGTAAAATACTATCCTTTTTAACAGACCATCAGCATGTTTTCGGTTGGTGCAATGCTGATGTAACCGGAGTGCCAACAGATATTATATCACATCAACTATCCATCCGAAGAGATATAACACCTGTTGTACAAAAGAGGAGAGCTTTTTCTAAGGAGAAGGTTGATGTCATAGTTCAAGAGGTTGACTGGCTTACTAAGATGGGGCACATAAAGGAATCCCAGTACCCTTTATGGACAGCCAATCCGGTTTTAGTAAAAAAGAAAAATGGAAAGTGGCGAATGTGCATTGACTTTACATGCCTTAATAGGGCTTGCCCAAAAGACCTTAATAGGGCTTTCCCAAAAGACCTATATCCGGTCCCTCAGATCGATCAGTTAGTGGACTCCACATCTGGGAACAAGTTGTTGTCCTTTTTGGATGCCTTCTACGGGTATAATCAGATTCAAGTGGATCTGAAGGATCAAGAACACACTACTTTTGTTACTGATACGGGCCTTCATTGTTATAAGGTGATGCATTTTGGGTTAAAGAATGCTGAACTACACTTGGCAGATCTGCAAGAAACTTTTGCCAACTTGGTAAAAGTAAATTTAAAGTTGAATCCAGAGAAGTGTGTTTTCTGAGTGTAGTCCGGGAAGTTTTTGGGGTATGTGATAAGTGAGAAAGGGATACAGCCTGATCCAGACCAGCTTAGTGCTTTATTGCAGATGGAGCCTCCTCGGAATATTAAAGAAGTACAAAGATTGACAGGGAGGTTAGCTGCTCTAAACCGTTATATCTCAAGGTCTTCGGATAGGTGTGCCCCGTTTTTTCAAACTTTAAAAGGTGCAAAAGAATTCAACTGGTATCCACGGTGTGACCAGGCTTTCGATGAAATTAAAAAGCACTTATCCTCCCCTAAAACCTTGTTTAAACCTGTTGATGGAGAGACACTATACATATACCTAGCAGTCTCTGATTGTGCCATAAGTGCAGTACGAGTAAGGGAGGTGGATAATTATCCTCGTTCGGTGTACTACATCAGCCGAAGCTTGATAGATGCTGAAAAGAGGTATTTAAAACTTGAAAAATTAGCACTGGCTTTAGTAATTGCTGCTAGAAAAATGAGACCCTACTTTCAGTCTCATTCTATCATTGTCCGTACGTCTTTTCCCTTGAAAAACATTCTTCAGAAGGCAGACGTATCAAGCATAATGACCAAATGGTCAGTGGAGTTGGGAGACTATGATATTGATTTTGCCCCTCGAAATGCGGTCAAGGCTCAGTCTGTTTCTGATTTCCTAGTTGAATTCCATTCGGACAAAGACACTAAGCAAGCATCAGGTGAAAAGACTAAGAAAGTATGGGTTGTCCGGATTGATGGTGGATCAAGTACCATGGGTTGTGGTGCTGGGATATGTTTAACCTCTCCGTATGGTGACAAAATGTACCAGGCTATATGTTTTGCTTTCAAGGCTTCTAATAATGAGTCCGAATATGAAGCTGCCATAGCCGGTTTAAAGTTAGCCCTAATTTGGCCAAAAGGGTCAGGTTAATGGGCGATTCTCAGCTTCTTATCCATCACGCACAAGGTCAATCTGAGGCCAAAAAGAGCAACTGATTAAATATTTGTTCATTCTTAAAGAAGTGAGACTTAACTTCAAAGACATAACCTGTGAGCACATACCCCGAACAGAAAATACGTTAGCAGACTCATTGGCAACCATAGCATATTCTGAGTCCTACCCATGGATTCACGTGCAAGAGTCAACCTCAAGACTGGAGGTATCCTCATTTTCAATACATCTCAGATGGCATTTTGCCTCCGGAAAAAGCAGTAGCAAGGAAAGTGAAGTATAAGGCTCGTGGATTTGTAATCCTAAGAGACGTTCTTTACAAGAAGTCTTTTAGTAGACCTCTCTTGCGATGTTTGGGGATTGAAGAGTCCCAAATAGTGCTGTCCGAACTACATGATGGTGAGGGATCAACGCACTGTGGTTATAGAGCTTTAACCAGAAGAGTCTTGTTGGCCGGATACTACTAGCCCTCTATAATGAAAGATGCCAAAGAATTGGTGAAGAAATGTGATCCATGCCAAAGATACGGTAATGAAATTCACGTCCCAGCTGTCCCTTTAGAGTCAATTTATGAGCCAATACCTTTTGCTCATTGGGGGCTGGATCTGGTGGGACCTCTACCTATGGCGTCCGGAGGGTGCATAACTGTTATTGTTGCCATCGATTATTTCTCAAACTGGATAGAAGCAGCCCCATTGGCCAAACTACTTCAAAAGCTGTTATAAAATTTATCTTATCTAATATTTGCTGCAGATTTGGAGTTCCACAAAAGATAACCACAGACAATGGGCCACAATTCGATAACAAGGATATGGAGAATTTCTGTGCCTCTAGAGGCATTCAACATTGCTTCTCTTATCCTTTCCACCCACAGGCGAATGGTCAAGTTGAAGTAGCTAACATGACCATCTTGCCCGGTCTTAAAAAGAATCTAGAAGGGCTGCTGGAAAGTGGCCAAGCTATCTACAAGAAGTATGGGCCTACCGGACTACTCCTGAGGCTGCTACACAAGAATCCCCATTTTCCTTGGTATATGGTATGGATGCAATAACTCCTAAGAGGCAACTCTTCCTTCATTTAGAGTCCATAATTTTTCCAAACAGGCTAATGAAGTGGAAATCAGAAGTCAACTCGATTTAATAGAAGAAAAAAGAGTTAAGGCTCATCTTAGAGCCACCCACTATCAAGAATTGATGAGAAGCAGGTTTGCTTCCAGAGTCAGAAGGAGGGATTTTCGACCAGGGGATAAAGTGTTGAGAAAAGTCTTCCTACATACTAAGGAGAAGCAGTTCGGTAAGCTAGCTCCAACTTGGGAAAGACCCTTTGTGGTTAGTGAAAAGCTTAAGCCTGGGACATACAGGCTTCAAGATAAAGATGGAAGGATCTTGAATCACCCATGGAACATTGAACACCTCCGGTTGTATCTAGAATGAAAATTATGTAAATATTTACTTGTTTAAAGTCCATGTAAATATTATGGGGCATACTCTTTCCTACCCTGGTGGCGCGGGGAGGTTTTAATGAGGTGTCCGGGCTTTTTAATGAAATTTGATGCCTTCTTGAAAAATTCGGAGTGGTTTGATTGATAGCTTCTTTGAAACTTGTTAAAGTATCACTGATAGACCGGATTGAATTGGTAGAGTGATGACCATTTAAATATTTGTCATCGGAGAATTTAAACACTCTCACTTTAAAATACTTGTAAAATAACTAAGGGCTATTTAAACATTAGCCATCGAAATTGGGTAACTTTAAAACAATGCAAGAATTGTGTAAGGTAAAATTGTCCGGCTAACACCAGAGAATGATATTAAAATATGTAAAGTGCCTTGGCCATCCAATGACTTTGAAGTTTTAGAAGAAAAGGTTTATCCGGACAAGAGTCGGACACGGTTACAAAAATGCATTTGCCATCCAAGGACTTTAGTCTAACACAAGAATGAAAGAAAAATAAAAAGATAGTTGAAACTTTAAGTGTGAGCTTCCTTTGATGTTCCAGCCTCATCTGGTTTCTTCTTGGGGTCTTTGGGTTCCTCGTTAGGGCTCTCTCCGGTCCCTTCTTCTTCATCACTAGTATCATCCCAACCACTAGAATAGTTGTGCTTATCACTATCGGCCATAGTGTGGTGAGGGAGGTCTTCGTATTCCACAAATCGCCATAAATCTCTAAGTGTCCTCTTCGGAAATTTTTGATGAAAGAGCAAGACCATGTTTGATTTGACTTCGGCATACCTTTCCTCTTGGGAATCTATCATCTTGTTGGTGTATGCATCGATCTTGGCTTGGATTATCTTCTCCTACTCCTTTATCAAATCATCTTTCTCCTGGTTAACCCTAGACATAGCATCTTTGAGCGAAATTTTGTCACTGGTTAGGGTTTGGATGATATTGTCCTTAGCCTTCACTTCCTCCTTCGAAGTGGAGAGATCCTTCTCCAAGCTAGAGCACTTAGTTTGAAGTTCTCTGTTAACCCCCTCCGAAGTGGCCAGCTTGGTATCCAAGTCCTCTTTCCCCTTCTTCAACTCCTCGATCTCTCTCCTTAATGCCTCAACATTCTAATTGGCATTAAGGAGATTGTTGGATAAGCTCTCTTTATCCGCGTTGAGTTTGTTGATGAGGGTGGATTGACTTCGCACTTGTCTCTCCAAGTTGAGCACCGGTTGAATATTGCTCAACAAGGAGTGGGTCACCATGTCATTCTCTCTGAAACAGAAAAAGACTTACCATTGAAAGTAACCATGTTCGAAGAGCTTGGAGGGAGGTAAGGGCAGCAAAATCGTCTTTCTCGAGTTCTCCAAAGTAAAGGCCAATCCCTTGAGGACCACTGATGTCTACTCCATCAATGTTAATATCCCCTCCGGTACCTTCTCCGGTGTGAAAATCACTTGGAATTTTCTCTGCCTGTGTTGGGTCTGTTGGGTCGACCGGAGGAAGAGACTCTGGAGGCCGGAGAGCTACTTCATCTCCCTTGGAGATTTTCTTCTTCTTGGCTTCCCTATCTCCACCATCTACTCACCGTTTTCGGTATATTTTGAGAGCCTTTGAGGGTTTTGGAAGTCCAACTGCCTCTTTGGTACTCTCATCTTCCAGCACTTGAAGTAGAGCAGCATCGATTCCCCCTTGGTCCTGCACCTCCTGGTTTGCTGGGACGATCTCCTTAACACCACCTTGATTGACCTCAGCTGCATCTGGTTTTTTCTTGCCTTTCTTGCCCTTCATCTTACTTGGGGCTTTAGCTCTGCCCGGCAAGGCCAACTTTCCATCCTTCTCCTCTGTCCTCTACAGGATGACACCCTGAGGAGGTGGTGTGGTCAATTCCTCCCAAGACAAGTCTCTACGGCCGGTTGTGTTCCAGAGGTGGGACCTCACCAGGTTACCAGCGGTAAAACAATTGTGGAAGCAATTTCCCCATTTGTCAGCAGTCCAAGCATTCAGCTTGGCACAAGTTTTCTGCCCCTCCTCCAAGTAGTCGGAGAACTCCTTCGGCATCACTACCCAAAGAAGAAAATGAGCATTTAAGTAAACAAACTTTTTATAAGGAAAGAAAAACAAACATAATGAAATATTTACCCATGCTTTTCCGTCTGCTGGTGAGCATGCTTGGGTTGACACCAACTTTAATCTTCTTCCCATTTTCCCAAGCTCCACTAATGAACAAGAATTGGGTCTTCCAATTCTTCTCCTATTCGAGCAGATCATCCACCACTTTAAAATTGTCACCCATATTGTAATGGTAGAAGGGGATGATGTGATTCTTGCAAGGTCATGAGGGTGTACCAAGCATTGGGACTCAGTTGGCTTGGACAGAGCTTTATCAGATGAAAATATCTGACGATCTCTGGGTCCAAGGGAAATCTGAGCCCCCAGTTGAACAATTCTGTGTAGATAACTATCTCACTCAGCTTGCAGTCCATTGGCGTCTCCGGATCGACCGGTATCCTCACATTGACAGATTCTGGGATCCCCCACTCCGTCCTGATCCGGCCTAAGGTGTAGTCAATGTTCTGCATGACTAGCAGATACTTTACGCTCACCTTGTGGAAGCAAGGTCCCACTCTACCTTCAAGGGACTCCAGCAGGTCCGGATGTTTTAAGCAAGGTCCCACTCTATCTTCTAGCAGAAGATGAACCTCGATCAGGCTCTGAAGATGGTGTTTTAGACTTGTCAATTGGAGAAACTGAAAGACCTGCAGCAATGCGCCTTTCTCGCCTAACTCTTTGTGCTTTTTCTAACTCCGAGAGATTAAGCCACCCACGTTTTACCAGTGCGTTTATTGCTGTGAACATAAACTCACACCAAAAGGATTTTGAGAAGAGAGGTGAAAGCTTTGAGATGAAGGCGGCATTGACGTCATAGGCATTAAATGAAGAGGTTACTTTTTGGGATTAGTGGAAGCGTCGTTCTAGGAGAAAAAACGGCTAGTGAGGCAAATCAGAAGATGACACGTGTCCCACGATCCATGGCAAAACCTTTGAACTTTTGAGAAGTTTTTCAGTCCGGATAAATCCTTCACTAAACACTCAATCCGTTCGGAAAATGTTACAAGTGCCCAAAAACGATTTTTTAGGTCTTGACCAAAGGCCTTCGAACAAAACCTACAAAAGGGGCTATTGATGAGTCCGGAAATTTTCACCACTCAATGTAGAAACCGGATAGGGGAAATTCGGACAAAAGCCACCCACTGAACCATCCGAACTGGACAAAAGTACTAAAAACTAATCACCTTTTGACTAAGCTAATTGCTAATCTGCTTAATAAACTAATGGGTTTTAGAACTCGATCCAGTTTTATAAGTTTGACCCGAAAGTCCATGTGGCCCATAATTAAGGGTATAAATACCCAGCCCCTTTCATTAATGAGGGTAATGAATATTTAATACAACCAAGAAGCTCAAATCTCGCACTACAAAACACGTAAAGATTAAATACCTTTGAAACACCATAAAACACCTGACTGAATTACCCTCAGTCGAAAATGATCCACACCAGTTAGCTACTGATGTAACCAAACTTGTAAAGTCTCCTTTCTTCTATATCCAGCTAAAAGGAATGGAAAAAATTGTTGAACTCCCTTCGTCAGATAAAAACTAGAAGAACTCATTCGTGTTTGGGTCTGGCAATTGGGAACATGATAAACCGATAATGAATCTCCAATTAGAGAGGAGGCCGAGAGTGAAGTGTAATCATCGATAGCATAATCAATAAACTAAATTAAACTATAATTGAATGTTGAATACTGAACTAGTCTGTAATTTGTTATGTAGGTGAATCAGCCAATCAAGAGTGATGGAAAGAAGGATTATCAAAAGGGTACGTAAATCCTTCGTTTGAGGTCGGAAATCTAGCCAGTTTCACTTGGTTACAAGAACCTAAACTACTCTTCACACAGTTCAATAAGCTTATATCGAGTTTGTGGCCAGTACCAAAATTGACGGTCACAAAGGATGAAAGAGTAATTATGTGAGACGGTTCATAAGCCACCATGGATCGTATCCGAGCGCTGATGGAATAAAGGTATCGAGAAAAGAATAGAAGTAGGATTTGGCTTTCAGTGCCTCAGACCCGCAAAGGCAAAGATGCCGAGGGGTCATACTTAGTTCTGCATCAGCATGGATGTGGTAAGCCCAACATAAAATACTCTTCCATCCTATTGAATACTAAATTACTCCGAGGGCGGTGATTAAGAAGCAAGAAGGGAAGAACTTAATTTCATAGAGTAAAAGAGTATTAAAGCGCACTTGAATTAACTTTTCTATCAAACATCAATGAGAAGTAGATATGCATCTAAAGTTAGACGAATAATTTTCAAGGTGGGTGATAAAGTTTTGAGGAAGGTATTCCTCCATACAAAGGAAAATAGGCTTGGTTAGTTGGGTCAGAACTGGGAATGAACGTATTCAGTGGTGGAGAACGTGAAGCATGGAACGTATAATTTAGAATATGGTGAAGGAATCCTATTATAATATCCATGGAACATTGGGAATTTGCATTTGTATTATGTAATGATGTGAGTATTGATTTGAGAATTATCTTGCTTACCGGTGTATGAATTGGTGGCATATTCTTTCATCTCCTAGTTTCTAGGGAAGGTTTAAAGAAGTGCCTATATAGCCGACATCGTGAATATAATTCTTTTTTCATATATCAAGTGTTTGAAAGATGTATTGCGATACTCAGTGACAATTTCATTTGGTCACTAAAACTTAAAAAATTAAAACTTAACAAAATTTTCTTCATTTCGAAATGATAATTTCGTGATAAGTGGCTCGTAGTTTGAATGTTCGTCTTGAATTTCTTATTTGTGTTTTACAGATAATTTTCGCCTTACATGCATTATGGTGTAATGAAATTCAAATCTGTCTTCTTGAAAGACATGGAATTGGTGCCCATTTTTTTTATTGGTCGTGGCTTCTTTGAAAACGAATAATTTACATAGCCACCGTCGTATTGTTCCCGATGATGTTGGCCTCGTCAACAAATTTGTTGGCATCTTTTTCAAAAGTTGTCATAGGTCGAACCACATTGTGAAGGGTAAGTACCAGTTTATCAGAAGGATGACGCACAAACGTTGGTTCTTCTCATACAGATGGTTGATGATTTTTCACCGAAAGAACTAGTGAGTGATGTTCTGGAAGAGTGTCTTTATTTTCAACAGGGTTTTCATTGGGATTTCAGCGGGATTTTTATATTGATCAAATTGAGGTTCAGTGTCAAAGAATTGATTGGCTTGATTTTCATCATCATCTCCAACCAAATCTGGTGTGAGTTAGGGAAGGATACGTTCACAACTTGATTATGCACAAATCTTAGAGATTTTTAGTTGATTAAGTTATCTTCTTCTTTGAAGCTACAATTTTCTTTCTCTTTGAAATTTCAGGAGTAATGTCAGCATCAAAAGTGACTACTTCATCAACTTTTATCTTATTTTTCTACTTCAGACTAGGCTTTGATTTCTTTTTGTCGCCTTTGGATGGTTTTCCATCAGATTTATTCTTCATTTTATGACTCTGCTCCTAGCAGGGAGAATCACTTTAGTATCCAGGCTAACCAACCATTTAACAACATCAGATGAGCAATGGGTTTCAATTAGTTTCTTAGGAGCGATAATTGTTTCCGGCGTGATTTTCCACAAATTTCTTTGAACATGTTTGAGTGGTTCGAAGCATTAGGGAAACTCAATTGACCATTCATCTTTAGCCCACTCATTTAGCTTTGAAAAACTCTCATCGATAGCAACAAGGTGTTATTGGAAGCGCTTTGTAGTTTCTACCGAAAATAAATTGACTTAGATAAAAAGTATTAACACAATAACTTTGAAAGGAAATAAAACTTACTAGTGTTCTTCCACTTCAAAGACAGTTTTTAGGATTATTAGCCAAAATCTCCTTCCTGTTTTTCCAACACTCACTTGTAAAAAAGAATTTCTGCTTCCATGTCTTATCTGGTTCAAAGAGGTCGTTGAATATTTTTGAAGCATTCCCAAGAATAATATAGTATAGGGGAAGGCATGGATTTTTCACAACTGTTTTATATGAATTTCTTCATATGAACTTCAATCTTCGAAAGCCTTGAGGCGATGACATAGGAGAGAAATGTAAACCATAGGTTGAGGCTGGCATGACTAAGACGCAACTCCATCAATTCGAAATGTTAGACGATGACGAGGTAAAAGAGTTTCTCCAATGATGGGAAGACGAATTAAGATGGATTCAAGGATTCCTCATTATCTTTGAAGTATGGATGCGTCAGATTCTGTGACGTACTCATATTGCACTTTGCTAAGTGCAATAGCGTACTATGGGAGTATTTGTTTGAAATTCTCACTAAGGTTAGCAGCCAATTGAGAGTCGGGAGTGGGAGTTCTTTAGTTATCTATATTTTCGAATCAACACCCGCTGTTGAATCATGACTGTTAACTTTCTCGGATATTCATTTTGTAGTTGGGGACCTGCCATGGGTAAAGTTTTTTCCTTTCCTTGAAGGAACCATATGTGATACTTTATTTATCGCAGCTTCTCCCTTTGGGGGAGGATTCGTAGGATTAGTCTTCACTTTTGTATCTTGATTCTTCCAACATGAGTTTCCTTCAGGCTTGATGTATGGTGTTTTTTTCTGAAAATATCTAACACGTACAACTATCAGAACAAAATTCATGTAATGTCATAGTTAAATAATAAGGTAACAAAGATTTCATGATACAACTTTATATATATACAAAATGTTAAGTTACCGTCGCTTATTATTTTTTAATAATGTGTGCATTAATTTTACCAATTTATTATATAATAGTACTTCACGCCGATGGTTATTTTTATTGTCATTGATTAATTTATAATTATTATTTTAAATAATTTTCTAAATGACATCATCAACACATTTATTGAACTAATCAAATTTTGACACACGTGTCAGTTAATCAATACTGATATTTTATCAATCTAATCCATGACTTATATTCATTTGGCATCCTTTTCTATATATATATATATATACTTAATTTTTATTTTATTTCTAATCTCTGTAGTTTCTCTCTAAATTTTATCGATCATTCTTTTGGTAATATACTTACTTGTTACTTGTAATGTGATTAATCGTTTTGCATTTTTCCGACGGTACTTCATATATATTAATCATTATTTTATATGTTTAATTATTTTATTAGGTATTATGTTAATAATTAAAGAATCAAGTTGTGACTTCGATCTTTTAGGTTTCAAAGATAATTTAGACAAAGCTGGTTTATCACCAAATAACCCGTTAGTTATTACTTCATCATCGTTATATGCTCATGATCTATTAAAAATTATCCTCATAACACTTCGTATATTAATCTGAAAATTTATATTGTTCATAAAGGAAAAAACAAATCTTGTGTTTTTGGATCTAATATGCTCAAAGAAGATGGTACTGATTTTTTTAACCGATGATTTTCAAATAATTTTTTTATTTATAATGAAGATTAGAAAAATAAATCTGTTTATTATTGATAAAATCAAAATCTACATCCGATCAAAATGTGATTTCTCCCATCACGGGTATTAGGCTTCCTCTTTATCCTAAAATATTAAAAAATATATAAATATGTAAAGTATATCCCAATAAATTTACTCCAAATAGCTTGAAGATACTTATTAATGTCATTGTAACGTCTAGTCTTTCAGAAAAACCTTTCAACTTTTCTAATATTATGTGGCGAATATTATATGAACAAAGTTGTATGATCATATTATTATAATGTTACCGCTTCTAATGATGAAACTATTGTCCCTCTACCGTCTTCACACCATGGCTGGATAAAAGAATTCTTATTTGTTAGTGGTGATTAGGAATATGAAACATCTTTATTTATAAAGTTAAAAAAATAATGGATGCCAAAAAGTAAGTTTAACTTTATTACTATGTGATGAGGGAAGGTTCCTCGTCTCACATAACCGAACATAGGGAAACAAAAGAAGACGAACGTAAACCTTAAATAGGCAAACAATGAAGTAAGAAAGTGGATCGACAAGATTCCAGACCGACCAGAGTGTCGGATCTGAGGGTCAACTAAAGAGTACAAGGACACCAAGCAAAACAGGATACTATAACTAAAGACCAACCACTACGATGGAAGATCGTGATAGAGCAGAGCTCCTTCATCATAAGACCGACATGAGCAAAATAACAAGGTCTACATAGAAGCTTCAAGAGCATGGCTCCTCTACAGGATAAGGTTCCTTTGCAAATCGGAATTACTCATGGAGTTGAGTTTCACGCTGAGCAGATCTTCCCTACAATACAACTCAGGTCGATAATCTAATCAGTGGCGAGCAGGACAGGCCAGACTGAGCTGAGGTGATAGTAACGAAAAGTGAAATCAATGAGGTTAACTCAAATGTCGAAGGATTAATGAGTCAGCTCTTATTCATGATAGAAGACCAGATTTATCACCGTGAATTCAGGACTCATATCATAAATGATAGTTTGACCCTTGAATAGAACAACTAAGTATTAACTAAGGAAAAGTAAAGAATAAAAGGGGAGCAAACCCTAAAGAATTGTATATTCTTTTTGGAGAGACGAACATAATAAAATCCCTTTTCTTGTCATACTTTGTTATATTTTCCTATAAACAATTGGGGGACATTCCGAGAACTTGAAGTCATGGTCGTGACAAGGTCAAGGGTCGAAAGAGATACGGAGGAACCAATTGAAGCAATAGATCGACGAAGAATGACAATTGACCCACCCGTTGAGGGACTTGATCAACTTCCCACTGTGAATGTAGCCGTTGATAAGTCAGTTGTGGTGACACCGGTGGAAGCTATCCCCCAAATGGGACCAGAGCTTGCTCTAAACATGCCTGAGGTGGTTTTGAACCCAGCCTTGCACAATGTCGAAATCGAAGATGCCATGAACGGGATGACGATTCAGTGACTCGAGGAGTAGCTTCAACATCTGCAGTAGGAACAGCCCAATGTAGCATGCTAGCGCGACGCTAGAGAGCAGGCTATGCACACAACCATCATCGACTTGAATGACGTGGTGAAAGCATTCAAAGCCAAAGCTCCAACCGCGATACACACATATCATCGAACTAGAACGTACGATGATTGCTCTAATCGCGGAGATCGGTCTTCCAAGCGCGAGGGCAAACGACAAGGAGAAGGCGAAATTAGGAACAAAAGGCTTGTCTCATAACACCAATTCCAGGAAATGAGCTCGAATTGATCATGAGGTTTAGACGGTCGAACAATCCCACTACTATAACTACCGCGAGCCCTTTGCTGATCTTGTCTTCAATGACGATAATCTAAAAGGGTTAGCACACTGCACGAGGACGCCTTGACAATAAACCTAGACATCGGTGGAGTAATGGTAACACGAGTACTAATCGATGGGGGCAGTAGTGCTAATGTTGTATTCAAAGCCAACTGCGATCGCAGGAATGAGGTCCCACCGTACCAGTCAACCCAGATGACCCTTGTGGGGTATGAGGGGAAAGGCTTGTAGGTGAAGTTGAGCTGCTCGTCACGGTTAGGCATGTATCTACCAAAAAGGAGATGAACACTTTATTCATGATTTCAGATGCCGAAAGCCCTTACCATGCCATAATTCGCCGCCTTTGGCTGCACAAAATGGAGGTCACGACTTGCACGTTCAGACAATGCATCAAATATCCAGTCGACAACGCGGTCGAAATTATCCGAGGTAGCCAACAGATGGCCAGAACATGCTACGCTGTCTCCACAAGCTCCCTCAAATAGCAATTACAGATCGGGGATGCGCCAAAGAGCCCCGTGTAGGTACCTCCCCAAGAGGACCCCGTCGACGATCCATGGGAGTCAGAGCCATTTGGTATAGACCAATCTGATTCCAACGATGAGGAAATAGTGTTGGGTTATTGCCTATGAATTGGTAAGAACTTGGATTCATTTTTTAAATAGTAATTACTTGAGTTATTGCGCATAAATCTAGACATCTTTGCTTGAAATGCTCGAGATGTATCTGGGGTTGATCCTTCGGTCATTTCTCACGAATTGGCAATCGATCCATACGTCAAATCAGTAGGACAAAAGCACCGCTCCCACTATGTATCTGGAGGATATCGGTATAGAGGTGGAAGCGTTATTAAGACTAGGTCATATACGACACGCTCGCTACCCAGGATGGGTAGCCAACCATGTACTGGTATAAAAGAAGGGAGGTCAATGGTGGATATGTGTGGATTTCACCGATTTGAATCAAGCTTGCCCGAAGGACGCTTTCCCTCTTTCGCGCATCGATCAGCTGGTAGATTCTGCTTCCGATTGCGGATACCTCTCCTTCATGGACGCCTATTCCGGTTACAATCAAATCCACCTCAACCCATCTGACAAAGAGCACACAACATTTCAGACTGAACGCAGTCTTTATTGCTACACGGTCATGCCATTCGGCCTTAAAAATGCTGGTTCTACATACCAAAGGCTGGTCAACCACATCTTTCAAGATTACCTCGGTAAGAATATGGAGGCATACATCAATGACATGTTGGTTAAAACACATTCCCCAAATACCTAACTTAAGGTACTCTAAAGGGTATTCCGGTACGTTACGTCAATATAATCTAAAGCTCAACCCGATTAAGTGCTCATTTGGGGTAAGAAGTGGCAAGTTCCTTGGTTATGTGGTCAGCAAGAATGGGATCAAAGTCGATCCAGCTCAGCTACAAGTTGTTCTCAGAATGGCGCACCCTTCCAACATTAAAGAAGTCCAATGCTTGACGGGTCGGTTGGCGGCATTGTCACGATTTATCTCCCGACCGTCAGACAAGAGTCGCCTATTCTTTGAAATCCTCCAAGGGGCTAGGAAATTCGCATGGGCGGTGGACTGTGACAAAGCTTTCGAGGGTTTAAAAGGACACCTCACATCTCCGGAGATACTTTCTGCACATATAACATGTGAAACTCTTTTTATTTATTTATCAGTCTCATCCTTTGCCATCAGTGCAGTTCTAATTCGGGAACCTGAGGGTGTGCAACACCAATATATTATGCGAGTAAGACTCTAGTTGATGTCGAGACCCGAACATTATTCCCGCTGAAAGTTGTACTGCAAAAGCCAGATGCTTCAAGACGCCTGACCAAATGGAGCATCAGGCTAGGCGAGTACGATATCAAGTTCGAAACCCGCCCCGATATCAAGGGTCAGGCTGTAGTTGATTTCATTACCAAATTTTACTCACCTCGTCTTGAGCCTCTACCGGCTAATAACAAGGTCAAAATTGATCAGCCCAAGTGGACTATTGAAGCTGATGACGCCTCCAATGCGTCTGGGTGGGGCATGTATTATTTTAAAGCCACCAATGCTGGAAGAGATCAGACATGCGATATGATTAAAATTTCTAATAACCAATAATATTGGCGAATATGAAGTTGTCCTTTGCGGGATGAAATTGGCATTAATATGTGGCGTTAGAAGTTTGCGGATCCGTTCAGATTCTCAACTAGTTGTTAATCAAGCTACATGTTCATATGATGCTAAGAATACCGATATTCGTGGTTATTTAGCCTTTCTAAAAGTATTCCAGTCCAAATTCGCCCACGTAATTTATGAGTAGGTGTCTCCATTAAATAATTCGGACGCTGAGTCCCTCGCCAAAGTAGCGACACAGAGAGAGCACCTACTCATTTTATTACAACAATTACCTACAATAGAAACTATGCACCCGCACAACGAGATCTGTGTCATTACCTCCTCGACAGACTGGCGTGAACCATATCTCCGTTATTAGTCGGGTGTTCTACCGAGTGACAAGACTGCTGCTCGCGCTCTTCAGCTAAAAGTCAAACTGCGGATATCATAGCCTAATTCAACGTTTCTTGTTGGTTCGTTACTATTTCCCAACTTT
The DNA here is from genome assembly GCA_036936605.1 of Limnanthes douglasii subsp. nivea. NCBI lineage: Eukaryota > Viridiplantae > Streptophyta > Magnoliopsida > Brassicales > Limnanthaceae > Limnanthes > Limnanthes douglasii. The sequence goes on from JAUPFV010000001.1 coordinate 183,397,630, forward strand.
GGCCGCCGATGCAGAAACATTGGTCCAACATATTACGCGGTGAAACTCTTTTTATTTATTTATCAGTCTCATCCTTTGTCGTTAGTGCAGTTTTAATTCGGGAACCTGAGGGTGTGCAACACCAATATATTACGCGAGTAAGACTCTAGATGATGTCGAGACTCGAACATTATTCCCGCTGAAAGTTGTACTGCAAAAGCCAGATGCTTCAAGACGCCTGACCAAATGGAGCATCGAGCTAGGCGAGTACGATATCAAGTTCGAAACCCGCCCCGATATCAAGGGTCACGCTGTAGTTGATTTCATTACCAAATTTTACTCACCTCGTCTTGAGCCTCTACCGGCTAATAACAAGGTCAAAATTGATCAGCCCGAGTGGACTATTGAAGCTGATGACGCCTCCAATGCGTCTTGGTGGGGCATGTATTATTTTAAAGCCACCAATGCTGGAAGAGATCAGACATGCGATATGATTAAAATTTCTAATAACCAATAATATTGGCGAATATGAAGTTGTCCTTTGCGGGATGAAATTGGCATTAATATGTGGCGTTAGAAGTTTGCGGATCCGTTCAGATTCTCAACTAGTTGTTAATCAGGCTACATGTTCATATGATGCTAAGAATACCGATATTCGTGGTTATTTAGCCTTTCTAAAAGTATTCCAGTCCAAATTCGCCCACGTAATTTATGAGTATGTGTCTCGATTAAATAATTCGGACGCTGAATCCCTCGCCAAAGTAGCGACACAGAGAGAGCACCTACTCATTTTATTACAACAGTTACCTACAATATAAACTATGCACCCGCACAACGAGATCTGTGTCATTACCTCCTCGACAGACTGGCGTGAACCATATCTCCGTTATTAGTCCGGTGTTCTACCGAGTGACAAGACTGCTGCTCGCGCTCTGCAGCTAAAAGTCAAACTGCGGATATCATAGCCTAATTCACAGTTTCTTGTTGGTTCGTTACTATTTCCCAACTTTGGCCGCCGACGCAGAAACATTGGTCCAACATATTACGCGGTGAAACTCTTTTTATTTATTTATCAGTCTCATCCTTTGTCGTCAGTGCAGTTCTAATTCGGGAACCTGAGGGTGTGCAACACCAAAATATTACGCGAGTAAGACTCTAGTTGATGTCGAGACCCGAACATTATTCCCGCTGAAAGTTGTACTGCAAAAGCCAGATGCTTCAAGACGCCTGACCAATTGGAGCATCGAGCTAGGCGAGTACGATATCAAGTTCGAAACCCGCCCCGATATCAAGGGTCAGGCTGTAGTTGATTTCATTACCAAATTTTATTCACCTCGTCTTGAGCCTCTACCGGCTAATAACAAGGTCAAAATTGATCAGCCCGAGTGGACTATTGAAGCTGATGACGCCTCCAATGCGTCTTGGTGGGGCATGTATTATTTTAAAGCCACCAATGCTGGAAGAGATCAGACATGCGATATGATTAAAATTTCTAATAACCAATAATATTGGTGAATATGAAGTTGTCCTTTGCGGGATGAAATTGGCATTAATATGTGGCGTTAGAAGTTTGCGGATCCGTTCAGATTCTCAACTAGTTGTTAATCAGGCTACATGTTCATATGATGCTAAGAATACCGATATTCGTGGTTATTTAGCCTTTCTAAAAGTATTCCAGTCCAAATTCGCCCACGTAATTTATGAGTAGGTGTCTCGATTAAATAATTCGGACACTGAGTCCCTCGCCAAAGTAGCGACAAAGAGAGAGCACCTACTCATTTTATTACAACAGTTACCTACAATAGAAACTATGCACCCGCACAACGAGATCTGTGTCATTACCTCCTCGACAGACTGGCGTGAACCATATCTCCGTTATTAGTCCGGTGTTCTACCGAGTGACAAGACTGCTGCTCGCGCTCTTCAGCTAAAAGTCAAACTGCGGATATCATAGCCTAATTCACAGTTTCTTGTTGGTTCGTTACTATTTCCCAACTTTGGCCGCCGACGCAGAAACATTGGTCCAACATATTACGCGGTGAAACTCTTTTTATTTATTTATCAGTCTCATCCTTTGTCGTCAGTGCAATTCTAATTCGGGAACCTGAGGGTGTGCAACACCAATATATTACGCGAGTAAGACTCTAGTTGATGTCGAGACCCGAACATTATTCCCGCTGAAAGTTCTACGCAAAAGCCAGATGCTTTAAGACGCCTGACCAAATGGAGCATCGAGCTAGACGAGTACGATATCAAGTTCGAAACCCGCCCCGATATCAAGGGTCACGCTGTAGTTGATTTCATTACCAAATTTTACTCACCTCGTCTTGAGCCTCTACCGGCTAATAACAAGGTCAAAATTGATCAGCCCGAGTGGACTATTGAAGCTGATGACGCCTCCAATGCGTCTGGGTGGGGCATGTATTATTTTAAAGCCACCAATGCTGGAAGAGATCAGACATGCGATATGATTAAAATTTCTAATAACCGATAATATTGGCGAATATGAAGTTGTCCTTTGCGGGATGAAATTGGCATTAATATGTGGCGTTAGAAGTTTGCGGATTCATTCAGATTCTCAACTAGTTGTTAATCAGGCTACATGTTCATATGATGCTAAGAATACCGATATTCGTGGTTATTTAGCCTTTCTAAAAGTATTCCAGTCCAAATTCGCCCACGTAATTTATGAGTAGGTGTCTCGATTAAATAATTCGGACGCTGAGTCCCTCGCCAAAGTAGCGACACAGAGAGAGCACCTACTCATTTTATTACAACAGTTACCTACAATAGAAACTATGCACCCGCACAACGAGATCTGTGTCATTACCTCCTCGACAGACTGGCGTGAACCATATCTCCGTTATTAGTCCGGTGTCCTACCAAGTGACAAGACTGCTGCTCGCGCTCTTCAGCTAAAAGTCAAACTGCGGATATCATAGCCTAATTCACAGTTTCTTGTTGGTTCGTTACTATTTCCCAACTTTGGCCGCCGACGCAGAAACATTGGTCCAACGTATTACGCGGTGAAACTCTTTTTATTTATTTATCAGTCTCATCCTTTGTCGTCAGTGCAGTTCTAATTCGGGAACCTGAGGGTGTGCAACACCAAAATATTACGCGAGTAAGACTCTAGTTGATGTCGAGACCCGAACATTATTCCCGCTGAAAGTTGTACTGCAAAAGCCAGATGCTTCAAGACGCCTGACCAATTGGAGCATCGAGCTAGGCGAGTACGATATCAAGTTCGAAACCCGCCCCGATATCAAGGGTCAGGCTGTAGTTGATTTCATTACCAAATTTTATTCACCTCGTCTTGAGCCTCTACCGGCTAATAACAAGGTCAAAATTGATCAGCCCGAGTGGACTATTGAAGGATATGACGCCTCCAATGCGTCTTGGTGGGGCATGTATTATTTTAAAGCCACCAATGCTGGAAGAGATCAGACATGCGATATGATTAAAATTTCTAATAACCAATAATATTGGCGAATATGAAGTTGTCCTTTGCGGGATGAAATTGGCATTAATATGTGGCGTTAGAAGTTTGCGGATCCGTTCAGATTCTCAACTAGTTGTTAATCAGGCTACATGTTCATATGATGCTAAGAATACCGATATTCGTGGTTATTTAGCCTTTCTAAAAGTATTCCAGTCCAAATTCGCCCACGTAATTTATGAGTAGGTGTCTCGATTAAATAATTCGGACACTGAGTCCCTCGCCAAAGTAGCGACAAAGAGAGAGCACCTACTCATTTTATTACAACAGTTACCTACAATAGAAACTATGCACCCGCACAACGAGATCTGTGTCATTACCTCCTCGACAGACTGGCGTGAACCATATCTCCGTTATTAGTCCGGTGTTCTACCGAGTGACAAGACTGCTGCTCGCGCTCTTCAGCTAAAAGTCAAACTGCGGATATCATAGCCTAATTCACAGTTTCTTGTTGGTTCGTTACTATTTTCCAACTTTGGCCGCCGACGCAGAAACATTGGTCCAACATATTACGCGGTGAAACTCTTTTTATTTATTTATCAGTCTCATCCTTTGTCGTCAGTGCAATTCTAATTCGGGAACCTGAGGGTGTGCAACACCAATATATTACGCGAGTAAGACTCTAGTTGATGTCGAGACCCGAACATTATTCCCGCTGAAAGTTCTACGCAAAAGCCAGATGCTTTAAGACGCCTGACCAAATGGAGCATCGAGCTAGACGAGTACGATATCAAGTTCGAAACCCGCCCCGATATCAAGGGTCACGCTGTAGTTGATTTCATTACCAAATTTTACTCACCTCGTCTTGAGCCTCTACCGGCTAATAACAAGGTCAAAATTGATCAGCCCGAGTGGACTATTGAAGCTGATGACGCCTCCAATGCGTCTGGGTGGGGCATGTATTATTTTAAAGCCACCAATGCTGGAAGAGATCAGACATGCGATATGATTAAAATTTCTAATAACCGATAATATTGGCGAATATGAAGTTGTCCTTTGCGGGATGAAATTGGCATTAATATGTGGCGTTAGAAGTTTGCGGATCCATTCAGATTCTCAACTAGTTGTTAATCAGGCTACATGTTCATATGATGCTAAGAATACCGATATTCGTGGTTATTTAGCCTTTCTAAAAGTATTCCAGTCCAAATTCGCCCACGTAATTTATGAGTAGGTGTCTCGATTAAATAATTCGGACGCTGAGTCCCTCGCCAAAGTAGCGACACAGAGAGAGCACCTACTCATTTTATTACAACAGTTACCTACAATAGAAACTATGCACCCGCACAACGAGATCTGTGTCATTACCTCCTCGACAGACTGGCGTGAACCATATCTCCGTTATTAGTCCGGTGTCCTACCAAGTGACAAGACTGCTGCTCGCGCTCTTCAGCTAAAAGTCAAACTGCGGATATCATAGCCTAATTCACAGTTTCTTGTTGGTTCGTTACTATTTCCCAACTTTGGCCGCCGACGCAGAAACATTGGTCCAACAATGTAGCAAATGTCAGTAGTTTGCAAGCTCTAATCATTTACCAAGCGAGCTGATGTAGGCAGTTCCTGTCCATTGCCCTTTTGATAAGTGGAGCATCAACCTTGTAGGACCACTCCCAATGACGACGGGAAAATGAAATTTTTTTGGTAGTGACTGTTGATTACTTTACCAAGTGGGTGGAGGACAAAGCTCTCTAAAAAACCAAGGCGGCAGACATTTGTGATTCCCTTTTACAGCAAATACTATCTCTTTTTGGCATACCTTTCATTATCATGACAAATAACGGGTCGCTGTTCCAGAATCGAGTGATCACCACGTTCTGTAAACGTTTATCCATCACCCAATACTTCTCCACGCCCTATTATCCGCGGGCAAATGGGCAGGTGGAGGTTACAAACCGTACTATTTTGGAGGGCTTTAAGAAAAAATTGGAGGGGGCTAAAGCAAAGTGGCCAGATAGATTATTTGAGGTGCTTTGGGAAAACCGAACGACATCGCGAGCTGCAACGGGCGAAACCTTTTTCTCATTTGTTTATAACAGTGAAGCTGTCGTCCCCGCAAAAATAATCATACCCAATTACCGAATCAGCAATTACAATAAGGAGAGCAACACTTTAGCTCGGGCAGTCAGTATCGATCTTATTAAAGAGCAGCGCGATCAAGCTCAGTTCCTAGTAGAGCACTACAAAAGTCTGATGCGGGGATGCGTTAATGCATGATTAAAACCCCACACTTTCCAAGTGGGCGAAAAAGTGATGAAAAATGTATTCTTGGGATCAGGTGACAAAGTATTAGGAAAACTAGGACCCAACTCGGAAGGACCATTTACAATCATCTCCAAAGGATATAGTGGAGCATATCGCCTCATCGATAGCATCAGAAATGCCCTAAGGGACCCTTGGAATATTCTTCATCTAAATTTATATCGCCATGATATGTAGTTATTTCGATGCGCTCTTTTTCCTTCCTGATGGCACGAGAAGGTTTTTTAACGAGACATCAAACTAATTATTTTTTATCAATTATATTTTCTTGTTTTCGCCAATGTGTGTGTTCTACTTTTTCTCCATCTTTACCCTAGCGAAGCAAGTCTTAGACCACATCTACGGGCTACACAAAAAGATAAATGATACGCCTAAGGGCTACATAGTGCGAACTGACTAAGTGTCAAACCCTTTTCAAGGCCGCGCAATAAGGTCTAAATAAAATCGCCGCGAATGAGCTACAAGCCACGCTTATGGACTACACAAAACGATTTGATATCGGAAGCCTTTGAAAAGCCCACACAATAGGGTCTGACCGACCTCGCCGCGAAATGGGATCTAATAGACTTAAAAAAAACGTACTAACATTCGACCAGGTAAACAATTTCTTCCTGATCCAAACATTTAAAACATATACATTCTCCCCAATAACACTTCCATGCAAAGGCAATTTTTGATTTCTACGTAATTATCGAATAAACAAAAGTTTTCATGATACAAATCGTATATGCCTTAATGTCTCCCCATAACAATATCTGTTATATAAATTAAGTATCCTGCATGTCAGTAGAATTTACGGTTAGCATGTCCTTTGAGAACTCCACGCCTACCTGCGCGTCATCAGTCCCCACTCCCGCGGACCGCGCCATCAGCACTAAACTTCCCTCAAGACAAGCTGGATGAGCAGGGAGCGTCCCAGTCTTTGCATACTGCTGCTTTCCCGTCATCATTTTCTCGAGAGAACCTAGTTTCATCCCTGGGTTCAAAGTTACTAGCTCTTTTATGGCCTCCCTCACCTTCGGCGACACCGTTGACATCAATACCTCCATGGGGTTTCTTCTTCATCTAATTCAGTCGCTGCCTTCTTTTGTATCTACTCACGTTCATGCACTGTATTGGATTTAAGCTCTCATACCACAGTGGTTAACCGAGCGTTCTCCAGTTAGAGCAGCAATACGGTTCACCTGATCTTCTACCCTTTTTTCTTGAGCTACATTTTGAGCCAGTAACGTGTTGCTCTTAGTCATTACCATGTTATTCTTTTTTGCTAACTCATTTTTTAGCAAGCAGTGTGGCATTACAACTAGCCCACTCTTTACACACCGATTCACTAGCCTTCAAGGAGTTATGTACTAACGTAAGCTTTTGGCGTAAGATTTCATTCTCATCCAAAGCTTTATCCTTCTTCACTTTAGTAGTTCCATAGGAATTTTTAAGTCGCGCCAACTCGGTCGTTAGCCCTTCCACTGACCCAAAAACATGGGCTTTGGCCTTCGCTTCTCTATAACTGCATAATTTGCCTTGGACATCCTCCGATAAGACAACACCACTAAGTTATGATGCATCTGCATAGCCAAGCACGCAACACATGAGGGGGTTTATTCACCCCAGCAATCTTGCATAAAGCAATACATATCTTAACACATGTAGCTCAATGGCTAGCTCTACTTACCTCTGGAGAACTTCACTCTGGGGGAAGGGAGCATCATGCTTAAATCCTTGGTTCACCTCCCCTACTTCGCGAGCCGTGCTCGATTCATTCTCGTTTTCCCGCTGATAGGGTATGGATGATAAACTCCCTGTTTCTTTCGCCTTACGAGTTTAGGGAACTGCCAGCCACACCCCGGCTGTATTTCGATCCTTATACTTATGTTCCATTAATGCGCGCAGACGTTCAGTAGTTTCCTCTGCTCGCTTCCTCCCATAGTCACCTTACCGTCTTTTGCGAATACTAACTCTGGAATAGGCCACAACCCTGCCTTCAAATAGTTGATCTGTGTGAACAACCGAGTAGGTTCTTGAAGACATATCCCGCTAGCTATATTAGAAACTTGAATAAGGGGATTTTTCGCTCCCTCCTCTAAGACTCCTTACACCACTCCTGGTGCCTCCCTTCACCTGAATGAGATAAGCATTATTGGATCAGCATATATTTGCTATGTTATCACACACTAAGTTCATGAGTATCCTTCTTACACTTAGTCTTCCATCGCCGTTCTAATTTTAGATTCATTAGGGCATTCTCATGTTACAACTTCCTCGATACAAAGAAAAAAGAATTCTTCTACTGTTTGTCCGAGTTGGGGAGCTCGACTACTTCTACACACATTCAATTGTAAATTGAAGAACGGGTATTTCGCCAATTTGGTCACATCAACTACAACCAATAAATCGGCTAAGCATATTGAGATACTTAAGAGTCTTGCACTCAACACTACGCTAAGTAATACTCTTCAAGCATTAGCAGCCAATTGGTTAGGGCATAAACCTATGAAGCTAAATAAATCTTGTATAAGTAGTGGCAGGGGTAACCTTAGACCCCAATCAAATACAGTAGTATAAAGGCAAGTCTCATTCTCTTTTGCTTGATAGGGATGCTCCCCAAACTCTGGGACTCTAATAGTTACATCGCTTGGAATTCCATATCTAGCCTTCAAAATCAGCAATCCTAGTTCATCAAAATACTTATAATTAGGTGCTAGTGGATCGAAATAGCAGTTTAAATCTGAAGCATCTTCAAACTCCTTTTCCACGACCTTCACAGAATTCCCAAGCCTCTTTGCAACCTTTTTCGGGGCCATTTTAACTGCAATGAGCAAAATGAAGGGGTAAGTTTAAAAACATTTGGGTTAGTACTTCAGAAACAAGTATGACGGCCAACCTAGTAGCATATCTCCAAGGTATTCGTTTAGGTTTCAAAGTCATAAAACTATGTAACTATGACCCTCATTAAAGAGGAATACAGATTACAAAGAGAAATTGGATTACCTTTTTTGAAATGCAATTTGGACAAGAAAGTAAGCTTTTGGTTTTTTTACCTGCAGAGGGATTCTCTAGAAGCGAATGAAATGGTATTTCCCTTTGATACTAAGTTACTAGTTTAAAAACCCGTTTTCAAGTTTAAGAGCACTTTTCAAAGTAAAACTGCCCCCACGCACGATGGGATGGCAGCTGTCGATGTCAAGTATACAAATCGACAAGTTAATTGTTTCCAAGCGCCGTTTTGAAAGCTTAAACGGCTTCATTGTCAGAAAAAAGCTGCTACAAATTGGACATATGTCCAACAGCACCTCAAGCGCCAGTATAATTATAATTACCTTTCCCACGTCACACCTTTATTTATTTTTACCACTCCCCCTGTTATGAACCTTTTCCAATCAACGTCATTTTGTTTAATTCACACATTCTGTGTATTTTACACACAATCCCTGAACTAGGGGGCTACCCTGATGAGGGAAGGTTCATCATCTCACATAACCAAACAGAGGCAAACGGAAGAAGACGAACGTAAACCTTAAATAGGCAAGCAATAAATTAAGAAAGTGGATCGACAAGATTCCAAACCAACCACTACGATGGAAGATCGTGATAGAGTAGAGCTCCTTCATCATAAGACTGACATGAGCAAAATAACTAGGTCTATATACAAGCTTCGAGAGCAGGCCTCCTCTACAGGATAGGGTTCCTTTCCAAATCCGAATTACTCATGGAGTCGAGTTTCACCGCTGAGCAGAGCTTCCCCACAATACTGCTCGGATCAGTAATCTAATCAGTGGCGAGCAATGCATGCCAGACTGAACTGAGGTGATAGTAACGGAAAGTGCAATCAAGGAGGTCAACTCAAATGTCGATGGATTAATGAGTCAGCGGTTATTGATGATAGACGACCAGATTTATTGCCATGAATATAGGACGCATATCATAAATGATAGTTTGACCCTTGAATAGAACGGTTAAGTATTAACTAAGGAAAAGTAAAGCACAAAAGGGGAGCAAACCCTAAAGAATTGTATCTTCTTCCTTGGAGAGAAAAACAGAATCAAATCCATTTTCTTGTCATACTTTGTTATATATTCCTATAACACTATACTACTAACTTTTTCATTTTATAGTTCTTATAAATTTATCATTTTCTTATTTATATGTTTAACATAAGCTTAATAAATTTCCGAATGACTGAAAAAATGTAATTCCCGTTGCAGTTTTTTGGAAAAACTTTCCATTCTTGCCCAATCTCTCTTTCAAGACACACTTCACAATCTGTATACTAACTATAACTTATTATTTTTATTATATTAGTCGGTGAAAGGTTTTCATATAATTACTCAGTATAAAAGACTAGTTCTAAATACTATAGCTCTTATCAAATTTTTTTATTAGACCGACGCTATAATAAGACTCCTTCAATATGTTTCCGATGGGATGGAGCTTAAAATACCGAAAACAGAGATTAGTTCATCTAATGACGAAGAAAAAAAAGAATAAAAATCACTCACTAATTTTCAAAACGCCGTCAGGCTCCTACTATATCAGCGAATAAAAAGCAAAAGATAATCGACAAACATTCCAAATGTGAGCATACTAATTCAAATGATTATGGTGACACATCAACAACTGAAAATGATATTCGTGCCAGTTTAGGTAATTTGTATACTCATATTGATTTCTTTAAATTTCAACTCATCAATAACCCAAAAAGATTATATAATATTATATTATAAAATACTTATATTTAATAGTTTTGGTTTTCTAGATTTACAGTCATTTGTTCAAAAGTTTATAAAACAATGCTCAAACAATCTCTCGTTAAACATATCTAACGCTGACCTTTTGCGACCTGAATTTAAACTCCAAATGGAGGTATGTTTTATCTTAATTATAATTTTAATATATTGATTCGTGTTATTATATTTTACTTATTTATAACATGCATTTATAGATTTTCTTTAGCTCTATCATTATTTTTAACAAGAAGTCTACTTCCAATGAGTTAAATTCATCAAGTAAATCTTTAATCCAATTGATTAAATTTTATGAAAGATCAATAAAATTGCGAGAAACAATTGATGAATAAGAAACAACTATTAAAAATTGAAAAAATATTGTCGACGGTTGGAAGAGAAACTATATATGGAAAATAGTTTGAAATTAAAAGATGGTGACATTAGCCTGCTTAGGGAATTTGAAGATCAATTGAAACAAAAATTATCCAATTTTCAAGATGATATCATGATTGGAAATGAAGTTAAAGACGCTCATATGCAACAATTTAAGAAATGTTTGGCTAATGAAACTTTAAAATATGCTAAAAAGAAACACGCAACAATCATCGTCTAGAACTTTAACATAAATTCTTGAAATCAATTATACTTGAATAGTTTTCTTAGGATGTATCAGAATGAGCTTCCTAAATATTATCAGTTTATTCCTTCCCACTCCTAATAATTATGTTGATACTCAAAGTGCATATAATGTTAGAGACAAGTACGATACGAATGATGATACAAACGATGATCAATGCTCTCATCAGTATTCTTCATAAGCATAAAAACGTTCTTTTTAACCTAGTATTCTATAACACTTCATCTTACAAACTTTTTTATTTTTATATTATTATATTTTAACTTATAATATCATTTTTATTACATGATTTATCTTCCCTTAATTGTTACCAACATTTTGGTAATGTATAACATATTTTTATATATATTATATTATCTCCAATCTATTTTTATATAAATGTCATCGAACATTGACTACTTACCCATATGAACCTTGTCGTTGTTTTTCTTACTTTGTGTTATTTACAATGTCATTGTCTAAGTTCTTAACGATGCTTTTTACTCATTCTCTCAATGTTATATGATTTTGTTACAATTGCATATTTTCCCGTTCTTAAATATATATCATGTTGTTCTTTGTTTTCTTTTGAAACAAATATGTATATACACGATTCATTTGTTATCATTCACTTTTAAGTGTCTTATACTCATTATTTTTCTCTTTAGTATTTTTAAAAACTCAATCAAACCTGTCATTGCCAACTATTTATTGTATTTATCTACTTTGTTTATAAATAACACAATCTCTTACTCTTTTGAGATGAATTTGGCTTATAACCATATTTGTTTTGATCAAAGTGTGCGGCCATTTATGCTTTGTTAGTTAGACTCGACTTATAACCATGTTCACAACTTAAACCTTTACGGTTGGCTTTTATAGCCCTAGTGTAGAACTCTTACACTTTTTAGCTAGACTTGATTTATAAACATATTCACTATAATTTGATGTGTAAAGTGTTGAGATTCTCAACTGGGTTTGGCTTGTTGACATACTCGCTTAATATTAACTAAACCATTATCATTAACCGTCCGTTATAATTTTTCATCAGGAATTTGAGTAATTTTTTTCTAGTGAACGGTGCATGATTATGCATCAACACAAGCAAAAAAAAAATAAAAATAAATAAATTATCTAGCATTTCATTTTTATACTAATTGAAATTGCGTTGCTGTGTCAGAAGAAGGATAGCTATACTGATTCGGTATACTCTAAAAATACCCTCGGTATAATATTGACGATCTCACAAAGATTGCATTTCAGTGAATTTCCATTTATTGATCTCATCTTTTACAGAATCGATCCCCTACAAGAATATGTGGAGCTCCGTATGTCTGGAAGCACAGGAGAACGTTCTTTTGCTGATATTATTACTAGTATTCGATACTGGGTCATTCATAGCATTACTATACCTTCCTTATTCATTGCAGGTTGGTTATTCGTCAGCACGGGTTTAGCTTATGATGTCTTTGGAAGCCCTCGTCCAAACGAGTATTTTACAGAGAGCCGACAAGGAATTCCATTAGTAACTGGCCGTTTTGATCCTTTGGAACAACTCGACGACTTTAGTCGATCTTTTTAGGAGGACCCAATGACCATAGATAGAACCTTTCCTATTTTTACAGTGCGATGGTTGGCTGTTCATGGACTAGTTGTACCTACCGTTTCTTTTTTGGGGTCAATATCAGCAATGCAGTTCATCCAACGATAAACCTAATTTGAATTATAGAGCTATGACACAATCAAACCCGAACGAACAAAATGTTGAATTGAATCGTACCAGTCTCTTTTGGGGGTTATTACTCATTTTTGTACTTGCTGTTTTATTTTCCAATTATTTCTTTAATTAAGAATTAAGAGAAGAAAGTAGAATAATAAAAGAAAAACATATGTAGTCATTTTTTTATCCCATTCGGAAGGATCACATCTCATAATTATCTATGACTGTTTATGTTTCTAGCATGACCACTTGATAAAATGTGGAGGGAAACGAGATAAATGGCTGATACTACTGGAAGGATTCCTCTTTGGATAATAGCTACTGTAACTGGTATTCTTGTGATCGGTTTAATCGGTATTTTCTTTTATGGTTCCTATTCGGGATTGGGTTCGTCCCTGTAGAAATTGAATGAATTGTAGACATGAAAGCGAAAAACTCAACGGGGCCCCACCTTTCTTTCTTTGTCTGATTCGAGGGGGTCCCATTGACTTAATACTAATAATAAAGGTTTACCCATCTAAATGGCCCATATAAATGACTATATAACTGATAAACGTTTACTCATATATCTCATATATAATGTATAAATGACAAAAAAGAAATCACTTTTTTGTTTTGGTGTTTAAAAAACTCCATTTTTTTATGAAGAAGTTCTATTTTTATCAAAAAAGTTCCTTCTATTTTTTTTTGCCACTACTTTAGATTTCTAATTTTTATAAGTAATTATTTAGACTTATACATAAACCTAAAAAAAAACGTTCTGCAAAAATAAAAATATCTATAAACTAAATAAATTAAGAAGAAAAGAATAGTCATTTTGAATATTTTAACAAATGTGATCAAGAAGCATTTTTGCACAAGATCAACACAAGAAAAGGATGGGTAAAATTCCTTTTCTTGTGTCGAAAACTAGGAAAACGACTTCTACTCCCTATAATTAGTTGGTCCCCTCTTTTATCGTTCCTTTTTTCTGCGCCTACTTTTATTTTAGTATCTAGTTTAATTTGATTCTATCAGAATAGTAGAAAACAAAACTCTTTTTTTTTTACATTCTTTAATCTTAAACTTAAAATAGTCAAAACACATCCTTCAAATTTAGATAAAAAAAAGAGGGAGGAGAGTAAATTATTCACAATATACCGGAATGTGGTATGTGGTACAAGTAATTCCTAACTTATGGTAGAAAAAATAGGTTCTTTTTCTTTTTACAAATTTTCTATTGATAAATCCGCAGATCTAGAAATTCATTTCGGACAATTGAACCTTCTCAAACTGTTTCTTTTTAAGAACCAAAAATATTTGTGCCAAAACAACAGATCCCAAGAAGAACAAAAGGCCTTGGACACGTAATGGATCTTGAAGTACTATTTCTACATCCCCCTGACCAAATCCACCCGCATTAGGATTACTCGTTAATGGTTGATCGAGTTTGATGGATTCGCCCTCTGAAACAAGAAGTTCTGGTCCTGGAGGGATAATATCAACCGCTTGACGTCCATCCGATGCATCCACTATGGTTATTTCATATCCCCCCTTTTCTTTTCGTATAATTTTGTGTACTATACCCGCAGCTGTAGCATTATAAACTGTATTGTTACTTTTGCTTCCATCAGGATAAATCTGACCCCTTCCCCTGTTACCACCTACGTATATGGGATATTTTAAGAAATGAACATCTTTATTAGTAGCGGGGTCTGGGGAAAGAATAGGAAAGGTTATTTCACTATATTTCTTACCGGGGACAGGACCTATCACAAGAATATTTTTTTTATTGGGGCGATAACTCTGAAAAGACAGATTGCCCATCTTTTCTTTCATCTCAGGGGAAATACGCTCGGGGGGAGCTAATTCAAACCCCTCCGGTAAAATAAGAACAGCTCCAACATTCAAAGCCCCTTTTTTACCATTAGCAAGAACTTGTTTCAGTTGCATATCATAAGGAATTTTAACAACTGCTTCAAATACAGTATCAGGAAGTACTGCTTGTGGAACTTCAATGTCCACAGGCTTATTTGCTAAATGGCAATTGGCGCATACAATACGCCCAGTCGCTTCTCGTGGATTTTCATAACCCTGCTGCGCAAAAATGGGATATGCATTTGAAACAGATGCCCAAGTTATTATATATATTATGAGGGATACGGAAATGGATCGAGTAATCTTTTCCCTTATCCAAGAAAGGGTATTTTTAGTTTGCATGGTCCAATCGTTGATCCTGAAAATTTCTACAATAAAGTTGGGCAGGTCACTCGTAAAGTTCTCTATCCACAATTCTGCTATTTACGTTTACTGAGAAAAAATTAATGTAATATAGGACTTCCTATGGGTATTAAAGAGTAAAGTAAATACAATTTTTACTGCTTTTTTTATGTACAGGGTAAGAAAGAGTAGAATTGGATCAGTGAATCATTTTTCAGTCATTTATTGAATGATAAATCACTACAAGTGATGGAGATACACGATTTAAATAACGGAAGATACAATATTTAAAAATTGTATCTAGAATGACAGGAAAGGTGGAAACAAGACCAGATATTATTTGATCATTATGAGCAAATCCAAAATCTTTGTAAATATACCCAATCATTAATTCCCAACCGTGAGGCGAATGGAATGTATATGATCATTTATTCATTCACTTTCATGTATAACTTGATATGCATTTTCTTAACATCACATTTCAGTAACTTTCAGTTACACCTATTAATCAAAATATAGAAACCAACCAAATGTTTAACAATTGCATTGCATATCTTTTCATCAATAATTGTTGTTAACAAAAAAACTCTTACTAACCATAATATAAATAAATTCTTTCAAATCAACACAAATTTAAATTGTAAAAACATATTTCTTACGCAATATCGTATTATTGTCAATCATAGAACTCAATCAATGATGATATCTTTTGGAGTTTGCAAATATAATTTACATTATTATAATACATCCTACAACAAAACCATGTTTTCTAACATAAACAACCATTATTCCTCATGTAACCATTCAAAATTCTCAAACTTGTTTCCCCAATATCGTGTATTCAATTATAACAATATTAATCTTACTTTTAACAAATTAAATGTCCATCAAGTTTTACAATTAACAGCTTTAATACCTAGAAATTTCCTTTCAACCTTTCACCTTTATTCATATTGGGATCTTATAATATTTCTTCATTTACATACCATTGAAACATTGTCAACATCATTAAGTCAACACATTTTTTGGAGCCAGAGATAAAGAATAATAATTTCTAGCTACTCGTTGACTTCCTCAAAATTATTCCTCCTTTCTCGTTGGTAACATATACGATACATTGATGATAAAATAACGCAGTCGCCTCCAATTTATGCAATCAAGGTCGTCCTAAAATAGAATTATAAGAACTTGGAGCATTAACATTCATCGACAAAATAATCATAGTTTTCTCTATCTATCCTTTCCTAATATATACTAATAATTTTACTTCCATAATATAATCAGTTGAGCGGCCGGTGAAACTAACTAAGTTTATGTTAGTTTTTTAAAAAAGGGTTTTCCTCGTCATCTTATCATATCATGCTTTGTAAAAAACATTGGTTAAACTACTAGTATAAATTATTATCATTCTCAGTATTACTCCAACTATCACAAGAGATACTAATAACGTATCTATAAGGTGTCACTAAAACTCTAAGATTATCGTAAGTAAAGACAAGGTTAATTTTGGATTCCGATGTAAATGTAAAGATGACTCATCAATCAAATATATCTTCAAATCATTCTTATATATTTTTCTTGAGGAATTAGTAATTTCCAACCGTGTATTTCTTCCAAAAATGGTATTTAGCTCTTTTCCATCCCTTTAACGATTCAACTAATTCCTCATTATCAACCAACCTTTGTATTTCATCCTTCAAATGAAAATAATCGGTAGTATAATGTCCATGATCATTATGGTAAGCACAATAATACCACCGACTTCTTTCATTATTTTGAGTGAACATAACTCTAGAATTTATATAATTCAATTGATCCTTAGCTTTTTCATAAACAATATCTACTAGTGCATTCTGTATAACGTCAGCTTGAGTTATCATAAGAAAATTATGAACTACTCATAGTACCCCTAAAAACTTCCAAAATTCTCTTAACATTAATTATTTTTTATCCAATGGACATCTTTTATCTATCATTTTAACATGCATTGCTCCTCTTTTCTTTATATCTTCTACTTTGATATATATTTTGATTATAGCTAACAAATCCCTCATATAACATACCCGAAATTTCATCAAATTTTTCAATAAACTACTATCATATTGTCATTATCTTTTAAAAGCTTCTAGCTCTACTTTTTCGTCATATCCTTTCAATTAAGTCATCTCTGTAATGAATATTTGATCATAATCCTTTAATGATTCTTCATTTTTCTAGAGTAATTTCATAATATGACCCCTTTCACGCTTCAATATTATATGAGCAATAAATTTATATATAAACGAAGTCCACAAATCTCTAAATGTGTCAATAATCCCGATAGTAAATTGTTAAACCATGCTAGCTTCATTCCTTTAAAAGTCATTGAAAAAGCTCGATAAAATAAAGTATCATCTGGATTAAATCCCAACATAATATTTCTAAATTTCTCAAGGTGATGCTATGGATCTTTAGTTTTATCATACTTTTCCACTCTCTAAATATCAAACTTCTTCACTAATTTTCCTTCCAATACCATTTGTGTTAATCAGTACTCAGCTAAAGTATACATAGCCATTCTCCTTTTCGGAATTATCCTTCATGATTTTCCTCTTTCATTTATCTTTATTAATATTCGACTATATATCATTACTTGACGCAAATTTTCTTCCACTTTCTCCTTCTTTAAAGACAACTTCATTTTCAAAAATTAACTCATTCTTATTTATTTTTTACGGGATTTGTATTATTTTCCAAAGTAGTATTTTCAATAAGAAATTGCAAAATTTTAGTCATTAATTCAAATCGATTTTTTATTTTTTCATCTGTTTTGTTTTTTAACAAATATTGGCTTACATTGTTTTGAAGTTAAATCATTTAGTTTTAGCTCTAAAGCTCAGAGCACAAGGTTTGATCTATCACCATCAAATCATGTCGGTCCATGTTCAGCATTTCTAACTCGCGTCTCTTAAGTGATCTCTTTCTCAAACAAACAAGATGCTAAAGTAACAAATAAGGATTTAGGAAATAAAATAGATTTTTTTTAATAAATGAAGTAATTGTTTTATATTATTTTATCTTTGTAGAAGCATTGTTAGGGTTTTTCCTTCTTTTTTAGTGTTTACATGGCATTTTATCTGTGTATATTAAATATTTCTTATTACATATTTGAATCAGATAAATTACTTTAAATGTCAGTCGTGCCTCATAATGAAAATTCAAACACATTATTGCTTGTTATGTTGACATGTATTACCTAAAGATGACATCTCTAATACATTAGACTATTTCCTTGTGCGCTTGTTTGGGCCCTCGTCTGTGTTGATGTGTTACCTTCGGCTCGTACTACTCTAACTCTTGTCTTTGTAGTGGACTAACATTATCTTGTAGGCTCGTCTTAGTTTTCTTATGCATATGATTGTTGCCTTTGGTTCGTAGTAAACATTACCCTCATCTTATTCACGGTTCTTTCCTAGGAGTAAGTCTTTTCCCTCGTTTGATCTACTTTTGCATTGTAATAGTTACTTATCCTCTTGATAATCCTTTGTACGAGTGTACATTGTCAATATAAGGTATATATACTACATATATGATACATATCCTTATCAGCGTCACTAAAATTTGTTGTGGTATTACCATCGCAATTGGGTTTATCATTTTATTTCTTAGTCTTGGTTGAATGATATTTTCTTCATAAATTGGCATCATTAAAACCAGTGTCTCTGACATATTGTACATACTATTAAAGGAAAATATAACAAATAATCGCCAAGGTAGTAATTTTATTGATTCGAGAAGATAAGTCTCATTTTACACAGTGATAATCATATTTATACTAACTACATATCAGTTTCAATCTTTTATTAATTATAAGATTCCATTAATCTCGATCGTGGACCTACATTTATGGTAATAGCCCTATATCATGGCCATTACTCTAGTCAAAGTGCATTACATAGATCGTCCAGACAACCGTTCTTTAAACAAGCGTTAACCTGTTTATGACCTCTTCATTAGCCGTTATTGATAATCGAGCTTTATTGGTCTCGGTTGGCGTGCATCGGTCTTTGATGAACCTCACTTTGTTTCTTGCCCTTAACATATGACCTTTGCTCAGTATTATCCATGCTTAGTGAAGTCCTGATTAATCTCACGTTTAGTAATAGCCTCTGCTCGGTTTCCTTATCAGTTTTTCTTGGTATTACCTCTACTCAGTAAAATCCTGATCGAGCTCGTGCTAAGCTATAACGTATGCTCGGTTTCTTTATCAATGAGACAAGCCTTGATCAGGCTACATTGATTGTTTCGTTTAACTCCTATTTGGTTGTTTTTCGTAAGATGGCCTTAGTATCTCTCGTATGGGCCTCGGTCTGTTCGTCGGTAATGATCTTGCTGGATAACATGTATGCTATCTTATTATAAATTTAATGCCCCTCGGTATGATCTCATTCCTTTGTCATTAGATGTTTTTTCTACTCACATCTTGCCCAATGGGCTTCATATTGATAATAGCGACCTCATCTTGGCTCCCTCTAATCCATTTAGTAAGTTTAAAAACGTACTGAATTTAATATCTTATAGTAGGTGAATATATGTGAAGTATGAGGTTTGCGTATTACAAGGAATCAACAAAATTTATGACGCAATGGCAGTGGTTATGACACGTGTTGCGTGTACTCTATTGACTCGTACACAAAAATATCGAATAGATTGTCCCTCTTCGATTCTTATGAAGCGTGTTAACATTGATTAATGAAACAATAATGAGTATAGTCCCATAAGACATTCCAATTGTAAGTCCATCACAAATTGAATCAAAACTTATTTTAATATTTCATAGTGGGTATAAAGGAGAGGAAACTTCCCTTTTGTTGCAGATCGTGAAAGTGTATCGTCGATCGTCGCCAGAGTTTTCATTGGTAATTAAGGTACGCTGTTTATACACTTAATAACGATGTAGCATCTAGTACAGCACCCCGAGGACGGAGGACGGCATTAGGGTTTATCCAAAGACTACTTTACGTGGTATCCTTGTTAGTTGGTTTCCTGAATACGTCCCTGCTGGTAGTTCTGCGTGAAACACACTAACGAGGATAATAGCTTGCTCTTATAACTGTGGATCATTACAGTCACCCAATTATGGCAAAAAAAATTGAAGAAGAAACAGAAAGTTAATAAGGGAACATATACTGAATTTGAGAGTACTCTAATTCTGGAGCAATGCGTTGCCCAAATAACACCCAAATATGGGTATTTAACAGACATAGGGCTTCAAGAATTTAATATTAAGTATGGAATTCCCCAAGATGTACAGTGAGGGTTCCCTCGTTTGGGGATCAACCTTATCATACCCAGGAAAATGAAAATTGTTTATATACCTTCATCTTCGACTAGGGTCTTTGTCGACCCCTTTCTTCTTTTATTCCGGATTTTTTAGTTTCATAGGCATATGCTCTAAACAATTAATATCGATGGATGGATAATGTTACCGAATGTAGTACTAAGCTCTTAAGTGATGAACATTCATATGTGCGTAGCAGAATTCCTAACGGCAGTAGATGTGTCCAAGTTAGCCTGATACTCTTTTCTTTAATCTCTAATTTTCTGGGGTGAGGCGACTGGTAAATCTTCCTAATTCTATAAGAATTCGAAAAATACTTTCGTATAAATGTCGGAAAATTGGAAGCACGAAAGTACCGCCATGAACTTGCAATTAGAGAGGCGGTGGAAGGCTAAGTGTAAGATTTTCAGGTTGCGTAGGTAATATAGTACATCTAACTCGAGACATGTGGCTGAATTTATTTGTTTGTGTTTGCAGGTGAAGGAAAACATCAAAAGTGGTGTAAGGAGGGACTACCAGAAGGCTCGCTGAACCCTCTGATTAAGTTAGCTACAACTACAAACGTTGTATGGGAGTTGGAAGCTTCGGCCGTGTTTTCCCATTTGAAATATCTAAAATCCGGCTTGTGGCATGTGCCAGAGTTATAGATCTCAGAAGACGGGCAAGTGAGAATGCCTGCTAGCGGGGAGACTATAACGATGGATAGGCTCCGGGCTTTAATGGAGAAGAGGTTTAAGGAGAAAATAACGCAAGAGTGGGGTTGCTTGTACCTTTAAGTCGCAAGCTGAAAGAAACAACTGAATCTTCACCTTCTCATGAGGAGGGAGGAAATGAATATTTAACACTAGTTATTCAAATTGGTGAAGAGAATAGTCAACAAGAGAAGAATCACGATAAGGTGAGGGAAAATGTGGTGGAAATGTGTGAATAAGAGGGTTCTGCATGCCCGAGATGAAGATGATGATATTGAGGAGGAGAATCCTCCTCTGAAAAGAAACTGTTATACTGTGAATGCGTTACCCATATCGCAATGCAAACTAGCCCTAGTAAACGAGGGCGATGACACAATGCCAATGAATCAGATTCTTTAACGCCAACTGGAGTTGGCGATTGAGGTAATATCTAAGTGTATATATATAATGGTTTCCAAAGTGGTGATTAGATGATAATGCTTGTATTTTCGAATAAATGCATCATAATTCTTTGGCTTTGGCTTACCAACGTATATCGCTGGTTGATTGCTCTATAATGGAGAAATGGAAGCTAGGCCTTTTATTCTTCGGATCGGTGCATGGTCTGACTACCGAATTGGCTTGGTTCAAGAATGCTTATGGATCAATGAAGATACGTTATGAGAAGGCGTTGAGGGATACTGAAGAACTACGAAAATAACTCATTTCAGTTGTTGATGAACGAGATTAGTGCATCAAAAAATGCCTAGAGTTAGTAAGTTGAAATGCTTTGTTATCTTTGCAGAATAACAAATCTATGAAGAAGAATAATATGTTGATATCCAAGAGTGCTGGTTTACTATCACAGAACGTGGCCCAAGCAAGAAGGGTTGAAGATCAAGCGGAGAAGATAGTAGAGCCTACCCGGGAAATTGCCAACATAAAGGTGTCTGTAGAGGAGGCTAAGGTTTAAAAAGACCAGCAACAGACGAAACAGAGAGACGAGCAAAAGATAGTGGAGGAGTTGATGGTCTTGAACCTCATAATGTTACGGGTGCGTATCAGAACTTCGTGCCCCAATAAAAAAATTCGAATTTGGAGAATGTAGGTGCTCTCACGGTCGATGTTGATGCAACAGCTGTTATAGCGGCAAAGGTACCGACTGATAGCAACACTGCCCATGATGGAATGAAGTTAGGGTCCACTTCTGCTATCTTTGAAGTGTAGTGTATGATTGAACAAAACTTGACATTCAAAGAATTTTTGTTTTAACTATTATTCTTTTTCTAACATTTTCTAACAAGATCATGCACAGTTTATCATGGTGCCCGATTTGGCCTATTTCTTAACCTTATTGGTTTGGAGTAATTCTCATATTTTTCATGGTACACGGTATTGGGGACAGTTTGGCCCCTTAGATATCTTCAATAGGTGTGGTCAATTAGCCCATTCGTATTATTTAGACTTATTTAGTCTTTGCACATTATGGCCCCTTTGTGTAGCCAGTAGGTGTGGTCAATGATCCGTTCGGGTAGTTGTAAGAAAAAAGAGAATTATAAAATAAACACATTTAGTGGCGAAAGTAGTATAATATTATTTTAGATAAAAGAGTTTGATGCCTCATTAAAAAAAACCTTCGCACTATCAAAAGCAAAAAAAGTGCATCGGTATATTACATGGTTGGGTTATATAACTTTAGGTGGCTAATATTTCAAGGGTGGTTCATGGCGTGCCTTTCTTGATCAGCGAGGCGGTAGGCTCCATGGCATTATTTGGAGATGACAGTGTACAGGCCCTCTCAGTTGAGACCCAACTTGCTAACTTTTTAATCCATGGCTTCTTAAAATAACTCCTTCATGACGAGGTCACCAACTTGGAGGGTACATGGTCGTAATTTGGAATTAAAACGCCCCCTCATTAGGATCTTGTAGTGCTCGGCTCGTATACGTGCCTAATCGCGTATTTTCTCAATGAGATAAACACTAATAGCCCAGTCATCATCGTTGGAATTTTCGAAGTAATTAGTGATTCGAAAGCTTGGCATAATGACCTCCACTAGCACCACAACCTCTAATCCATAAGCTATGGTGAAGGTAGTTTCACTTATTATTGTGCGCGGCGTGGTACGATAGGTCCACAACACCTTAGAGAGTTTATTGGGCCACTTTTCTTTGGCTCATTCCAGCTTCTTCTTGATGCCATCAAGTATGGTTCGGTTGGTGACTTCAACTTGTCGATTTGCTTGAGGATAGTATGGAGTAGAATAGTGTTGTTCGATGTTATACCGCTTGCAGAATATGGTGACTACTGAATTCTAGATTTTGGGGTCATTCTCAATCATTAGTATATAAGGGATACCAAACCGAGAAAGTATATGTTGGTGCATGAAATCACAAATCTCTTGAAATCTAGTTCGCGACAAAGCATTGGCCTCAAACTATTTAGTAAAGTAATCCAACAAGAACCACTAAGAATTGGCACTTGAATGTAGCCATTGGCAAAGGTCCAACCAAAATGATGCTCCACTTATCAAAAGAGCACGTGATTGGATTCGAACCCATCGGTTCGCTCGAAAATCAGTCATGGAAAATTGTTGACATGAACGGCATTGTTGGACAATATGCTCCGCCTTTGATGCCATCAAGTAAAAATTGATGGATGAGGCTATGGGGACTGCAATGTGCTCCTGCATTGCCAGAATGTAAATAATGGAGAACTGTGATAACTTATTCATGACTTAAGCAACGCAATAGTGGTTGAGTTGCACTTTTTCTATAAAGAACATTATCCAATACATAGTATTTAGTTGTGGGTAGCTGCAATGCCCTAACTTCTGCTTTGTCCGACGGGAGTGTGCTATTGTTGAGATAAAGAAAATAAGGTTGTTTCCAGTCAGTAATACTGTTGACCGAGCAAAGATATATTTATGTCATAGTGGTTTGGTGATCCTATAATATCCCCAATGGGTGATCTCCTGAGGCGGTGGTCTTAGCCAAGGCATCACATATGGAATTGTCGATGCGGGGCACCTGCTCGTAGTAAACTACATGAAATTTAAAATTCTGAGATATCAGCAGATTCCTTCTTTCTTGGCATCGTAAGTACTCGTAGCTTGGTTGATAACTAGTTGTGAGCCAGACCAAATGCGGAGCACCTATGCCCTATATATATGGGCTAACCTCATCTCGCCAATGACTGCTTCATACTCTGCTGCGGTGTTGGTGACCATGACGCCAAAACGGATTGTTTGTCGGATTTCTTCCCCTACGAACAGCTTCATAACGATGTCGGCTCCCCCACCGAATGTACCTAAGGCCCCAACTACTTCCAGTATCCACTCCATCTCAGAGTCATTTGAAGAAGGGTGGGTCACTTTATGTTCAGGATAAGGCATATAGGACTCGTACTAAAGACAACGATGACTTGCCCTTTAATTTCCATGTGCGGCTCGAACTTGATGTTGTATTCTCGTAGCTCAATAGATCACTTGTCAAGGCGTCTTGAAACGTCTGGTTCCTGAAATACATTTTGCAAAGGAAAGGAAGTTCACACTATTATTGTGTGGCCCTGAAAATAAATGCGCATTTTATGGGTGGCCACCACCAGTCCCAAAGTAAGCTTTTCTAGGCTGAGGTAATGGTTATCAGCGTCTACCAGGATCTTGCGTGTATAGTAGACAGGGTTGTGTATGCCCTCGGGTTCTTGGATGAGTACAGCATTTACTGCAAAAAGAGAAACAGATAGATAGAGGTATAAAAGCTCACTCATCGTAGGTGCAGAGATGAGTTCTGCGATGTGAGATAAGTTTTCAGTGCGACGAAGGCAGCTTCACAGTCTGCATTCCACTAGAACGTTTTGGCTCTCTTTAGTACTTTGAAGGCTTTGAACAGTAACTCGTCCCAGGACTATCGCACTTGGTGGCAGATAGTCCCTGGACTTTCAAAAGTCCGTTCGTAGTCCCTCGACTATCCAGTTTGGATAAAGTTAATCCCCTTGCATGTGTTGACTATCAATTTTTGTGACAGATAGTCCTTCAACTATTCATTTTCAATAAGTTTAGTCCTTTGACTTTCTATTTTTGATAAAATTAGTCCCCTTAATAAACATGCGCATGGGACTAACTTTATCCAAACTGGATAGTCCAGGGACTACCAACGGACTTTTGAAAGTCCAGGGACTATATGTCACCAAACTGGATAGTCCAAGGACTACGAACGGACTTTTGAAAGTCCAGGGACTATCTGTCACCAAAGTCGATAGTCCAGGGACGAGTTACTGTTCAAAGCCGTACTTTGAAGAAGAGTGTGACTCTTATCAGATGCTCTTGATATGAAATGAGAAAGTGTTGCAAGACTCCCGGTAAGGCATTGGACCTCATTTATATTTTTTGAAGGCTCCATGTAGATTAAGGCCCTTAACTATACTTGATCAACTTCAAACCATTTTTGTTGAAGACATGCCCCAAGAATATGCCATTACGGACCCCATAGGAGCATTTAAGTGGATTTACCTTGAGTTTATACTTAAGTAAAATGGTGAGGATATTATTCAGCACTTTTAATTGCTGTTGAACTGTATTGGTCTTCACAATCATATCATCGATGTATGCTTCCATATGGTGCCCGAATTGGTCTTTGAATATTTGTTTGATTAAACGTTGGTATGTAGATTCAGTGTTTTTTTTAAGCAAAATGCATAATTGTATAACAATATAGCCCTCGTTCTGTTTAAAATGTGGTATGCTATTTATCCCTCTGGTGCATCCAGAATTGATTATAACCTGAGTATGCGTCCATAAAGGACATAAACTCACATCTCAATACGGAATCCACTAGTTGACCAAAATGATGTAATGACAAATCATCTTTGGGGCATGCTTGATTCAGGTCGGTAACGATAATGCACATGCATCACTGCCACCTCTTCTTCTTAACCAACACTAGGTTTGCAAACCAGACTGGGTACCGGGCGCGGCGTATGTGCCTGAGCATGGATAACTTGTCAACCTCATTGTTTATATCCTAATGCTTACTATAGAAAATGATCGGCGCTTCTGCCGAATAGGCTTGACATATCTATCTATTGTTAATTCATGGCATATTACCGAGGGGTCTACCCCCGAGACGTTGCTTGCAACCCACGCATAAATATCCAAAAATTTGTTGTAATATATTAATCAAGGAACTTCTAAAAACAAATTCCAAACTTGTACATATGCATAATATGTGTCCCTCATCTATCATCTCATCACGTGCATCCTCAGGAGTGTCATCCGATTGTTTATTTTTCCTAGGACCATCCATTGGGTCGGGCGATTTTGTTAGGTTCTGTAATTACTCTTACCTCTGTTTATTCAAAAAAAAATTAGGTATGTTCGTATATGCCCCACCCAACAAATAGCTAATAAGTGGCGCACAATACTCAGCGTGATGCTGAGTTCAAGAATTCTGAAAATTTCTGTAAATTTACCAAATTTCCTCACGAATATTGACGTTTGGAAAATCCAAAAGACAACCTATTACCATATATATCCATTTAAGGCGGGAATAAAATCATCCATTTGTCCATCTCTAACCATCACTGAAAAAGCTCATCTATTTTTATAATTGGAAGTGAGAATATCATTTTGCAAAACAATATGGTCAAGTAGAAAAAGATAGATTTATACATGTAAAATAGGATTTGTGTAGTTCTATTTTGGCTTTTTTATTTTGATTTGTTTTACTAATGTTGTCCATGTGCCTTTTGTTATGTGATATAAATCATTTGTTAACGTTTTTTTGTTGCCGCCTACTTCGTTTGGTCGTTTGAATTTCATTTTCTTTTTACGAAACTGAATTTTTTACTAGCGGGTCTTTGGTATATCCATAAATTAACATGGATATCGATGGTAAATTGACTCTTAGTGTAACTGGGGAAGAAAATATCCATGGAGAGTCGCATAGGGTCCTTTTTAACGTATAAATTACAAAAACAATTTTTTGGGTTGGTCTGAACATCCCAAGAAGACAGTGGCAAAGGATGATAATGAGGCTTCCCAGAGTTAGACCGTTGGCAAGAAAAGATAAGGCAATCATGAGGCGGCACCCTCAACTCAGAGTGATAAACTCAAAGATCCTCCAGAGAACCTAACTCAGAAGAATAATAATAATGTTGGTGTGATGAAAACTTCGCAATCGGAGGAGAATCCTCATAGTACTTAAGTCGACCTTGCATGACCAAAAGAGCTACCAAATAAAAATGTACGAACGCTCAAAAAGAGGAGTTGTCCATGTGTCCTAGAAAAAACATTTGTTCACGGTTGACAAGGCCCACATCTTAAATAAAAATACTTCAACTTCTGACACGGGTCCTGGTAAGACAAAAAATGTTACCACCTCTGTTGCAGTTGTTATTTTTAATGAGAAAGATGCTCAATTTCTGGCGTGATCCTTACCATCAGCGAGAATAAAGTATCTTTATTTGATAAAATGTATTTTGTTGATAATGATCTTGTGCCCACTGCATCTGGTGAGCAAACTATTAAAGAAAGGGTTGACGATCCAAACATAATTACACTACAAGGCATGAGTAGAATAAAAGTAACAACGAAGTCACGGCATGTTCGTAAAATGAGAATGCATATTAGCACGGTGTACCCAACGTTGTGCCTTCAACTATCTAGTACTATCCATTTCCAATGGGAATAAAGTACCTTCCATCATAAACCTTCAAACTCCATCGTTAGTAATGTATCGTCAGCTTAAACATATTTTTAATCTGTCGTATTATAATACTATGACGATGACAGATATCTTACAAAGCTAACTGGAACTAGAAATAGTATTTTGTATTTAGTATTATGCTTCTCTCAGTCGTATTTCATGGGTGATTAAAATTGGAATGTGTACGAAGATGCAAACCTCCTCAAATTTTGTGAGGAATTGGTCTTACCATCCAAAACTAAACATTACCTCACTGTCACGTATTGTTTGAATTCAAAGCTCTAACCGAAAAAAAACCATACCTAAATAGGTCACGAGTTGTTTGAATTCAAAGCTCTAACCGAAAAAACCGTACCTAACTAGATATAGGGTTTGGTTGAGGTTTTGGGGAGAAATTCTATTTGGTTACGAAACATGAAAACAGAGAAATCATAATATGTAGAACAATATAAAAATAGTTTTTTATTGATGAGTTTTTGTGTTTTTGACTCAAAAGTTTTTTCTAATTTATTCATGAGTTTTTTAAGGTTTGAAATAGTATGAAAAGAAAAACAAAAATAAGAAAAAGAGAATACAACCATAAAAAGAGAAGCGAATTATTTGATAAATTAACAAAATATATTTATAGTATTAAAAAAGGTATTACGTGGTAATAGAAAAGAAGAATTTGGTTTTGTTTATTATATGGAATTTAATCTTTAAAAATAATATTTGGACAACTAAATTTTATTACTTAAAATAAAGCTATAAAATTATATTAAATTATTCATTGGTTAGACTATTATATTGAAAAAAATTTCTAACCCCTACCAATATCAAGAACTGGCCAAACTTTGATTTTTCTTTTACCAAAATATCATTAATAAAAATACATTATTATTATTTTACGAGATGTAAACTTTTTTGTTCTTTAGTACAAGATTGAACTTGATTTGTTTTTTTTAAACATAAATTATGTTCTTAAAAAAATATTATTGTTCTTAAATAAAATATAAATTATTCTTAAACCTTGCAAAAAAGTTCTATCTTAATAATAAAAACGAAGGTTTAAGAGAGATAAATCTTATAATCGAACTCGTTGTTAACCAAATTAATAGGTCAAACCTGTTTTTTTTTTCTAATTTTTAACTGTACATCGGCGATACGAGACAAGTATATCGTCGCTACACTACAATATCGTGGGCCTTGATAAGGAAATATAACTTTGAGGAATAAAATGTAAAAGAATAAAACCTATTATGACATATTGTATAATCATAGGAGAGAATTAAAGCTTTACATTTTAGTAAGGGACTAATATGAAATTAGACTCCTTTTGTAACCATTTCAGTTAAATTTAAGTCTTTTTGCCTCTGCATAAAGGCCAAAGCTGATCTAATAAAGTTATCTGACTTTTGAGATTAACGACACTTATTACTTGACTTTCTCTCTCTAAAATCTACTTCTCTCTACATTCTTTTAATTATCTCAATCTTACTTAATGAAACCAGATAATTAGTGGCGACTTCATTGGGAACTGATCACTAAGCGTAGATTACTTGTTCGAATTTTCTTTTTTATTCCCTTTCACATATTTTAAAATAGCTTTCAACTTGGCGATGAATCCAAGAAGTGAGAACGATCCAATAGTTTGAGTAGCTGTTGAAACATTGAAAAACGATTTGCAAGGGGCCGATGATAGGCAAGAAGAATCTGTTCCGGTTCAACAAACTCAATTGGACATAGATATGCGAATAAATCAACTCTTGGACAAAATTACAACTCTAATGAGAAGTACGTCCAAAGAGAGCATGAAATTCAGTAAACTAGGCTACAATCAGAATTGAGATAAGTGAATGACAAGAATGACGCTCGCGATCAATCTGATAGATCTTGCATAGCTCGTCAGGTTAAAAGTAATCAAAAAAATGCGTTTTGAATCTTCAAAGAAATGTCACACTTCACGAAAGGACAAAAACGATAAAAAAAGGTATGTCACGTCCACTGATGAAGAGATAGAAAGTTCATGATCAGATTTCAAAAAATATCAAGGATCTTTAAAAGAAGAAAAAGATCAACCTCGAAAATCTCGAAAAGAATATAAACATAGGAGTAAAAGTATACCTCGATGCTTCATGGAAGCTAATTGATGCAAATGAAATACATCGAATCAATAGAATGTTGTAGATGATCAGAATTTATACGCTGTAATGGGAGCTAGAGATGATAATCAATATGTTCAAGGTGTTGACTGGATAAATTCTCAATTGACAACTGAGATCAGATCTATTCTCTTCCGAATCGCTTTGATATTTCAAAGGTTGAAAAAATCGATGGGATAAAAGAAGCTGATGATCACATTGAACTGTTCAAAAATTACATGATGCATTTCGAGGATGATGACACACTGGAGTGTCGAGTTTTCTGTCAAACGTTGGCTTAAATCGTTGTCTAGTCCCTCGATTATCACATTTTCTGTCATTTAGTCCCTCAATTAAAAAATCACTAGTGAAGGTCATTCGACTATCACGTTTTCTTTCATTTAGTCCTTCGACTTTAAAATCACCGGTGAGGGTCCCTGGACTTTGAAAAATCTATAAATTTAGTCCCTCAATCTAAGAAAAAAACTCCAAATCATGGACTAAATTCATAGATTTTTGCAATAGAATTCTTTAAATATTTTCAAGGGAACGACTTTAAATTGGTACAATAGAATTCCTTAAAGATTTTTACATTCCTTTCCGAAGACAATTTGTGGGGAGCAAGGAAATTGAAGAAAATGAAGATACGACAATTCAACGCAAACAAGTATTGGGAGAAAAATTGAAAGATTACACTAAAGAGGTTTGTCTTAACCAAGGAAATTTTAGATAATTGTGAGGAACTAGTAGCAATGGTAGCCTTTCGACAAGGATTTTTACCAGGAGATCTGACAAACAAAACAACAAAGTGAAGAGCTTTGAATTTTGGAGCATTGATGACTCAAGTGGAAGATCAAATCAAAGTAGTAGAATCGACCAAATTTCGAAGAGTAGTTGGGATTGGTCAAAATAATTTTGGACAGGTGCCAAACAATAATGAGCAATTTTTAGATTATGCCCAACAAGCACGGCCGGGGAACAACAACTTCCCTTCTCGAACTGGGGGATATTAAAACCAAGCATCATGGTATCAATTTCATAGACCAAGGCCCGACCAATGGATAAAGCTTGAGTATTATGTTCTAATTGAGAGTGTTGCTATAATTTTTGAAAAAGCTAATGGGTATGTGAATTTCAAGAAGTCTGCCCCGATAAATAGGCCAAAGGAGGAGCGAAACAACAAGTTTTGCAAGTATCACAACGACATCGGACATGATACTGCATATTGTATTGCGTTAAAAAAGGAAGTACAAACTTTGATTGAAAATAGGAAGTTGTTGACCTATGTGAAAAGGCAGAGCAGTGCATCATCGACTTCACACACAACAGATCCAAATACACAGGCTAAAAATTTGATGATTTTGGATTCAAAGGTTGATCCTTTTGATGCAGCATCAGAATACTTAGATTTAGATCCCGATCATTTTATTTTAATGATAGTAGAAGAGCGAGTAAAGCAAGGCCATGTTCGAAGCCTTTGCGAGTATTTTGAGTCCTTGGCAATTTTTGGGGGCTATACTATGACTGGTAATACTGAAAGTTCTAGGAAAAGGAATGTAGTGAGTCTAGCTACTTAGAAAGAGGGAAAGATGTCTACTCATCTGTATGGTAAGAGAGATATTCCCTTTATTCTTTTTTATGAATATAATTTAAGAGTACCGCAGGACCACATGAGGATGAAGTGGTTATTGGAGCAGGGGTTGTTGGTGCAAAAATATGACGCGTGCTGATAGACACAGGGAGCTCTGCCAACGTTCCTTTCAAAACAACTTATGATAGAATACGCAACCCTTCTCAGATTTCCCAATCAGAACGTACTATCATTGGTTTTACTAGAGTGACGACGCAAGTAATTGGAGAATTCGAGGGAGAGGTGAGTCTGGAAAAGGGACCTTTCAAAAATAAGCTTCAGGTGATGTTCATGGTGGTGGACTGTCCAACAAGCTACAATGCCATTTTTTGATAATCTTGGTTATCGAGGATGTATGGAGTTGTGTAAATAGTCCACAATGCTTTAAGTATGTCATTAGAGATCGAGTGGGGGTCGTTCGAAGTGATCAAAAGGTTGCCAGAGAGTCTTATGCCACTTCTCTTTGGATCCGAGGGTCTAGAGTGGTGATAAAATAGAAGAATAACAGCCAAGGGGGTTGACCTCGGACCTCGAGGAGGGGGTTGACGATCTGAGGGAAACCCCAGGTTCATTGACGGTAAGTGAAGATATAGAGGAATATGCTTTTCCTGATGGAAGAATACTTCAAATAGGAGCCTTACTAAGCCCAATTCTACGTCAACAAATTTTACAGTTTTTGTCTCACAATTTGGATGTTTTCACTTGGAAAACAAAAGATATAATAGAAGTTCCATTGAAGTGATTTTCCATAGCCTGGAAATTAATCTGAAGGTCAAACCTGTTATACAAAAAAGGTGGGAATTTTCTTTTGAGAAAGTAAAATCAATTGTTTCTGAGGTGGATCATTTATCGAAGGTCGGACATATAAAGGAGTCGCAATATCTTTTATTGACGGAAAACCCAATACTGGTTAAAAGAAAAATGGGAAGTGAATGTGCGTCAATTTCATAGGTTTGAATCGAGCTTGTCCTAAAAATCCGTTACGCGTTCCTCGAATAGACCAATTGATTGATTTCATTTTGGTAAATGAAATATTGACCTTTATGGATTCTTTTGCAGGTATAATCAAATTCAGATGGGTCGAAAGGATCAAGAGAGTACTACCTTCATCATGGACTGAGGCTTGCATTTTTACAGTATGCCCTTTGGATTAAAAACGATGGAGCTACATATCAGAGATTACTCAATAAAGCATTCGCCTCTCTGATCACAAGAAACATGGAGGTGTATATTGATGACATGCTGGTTAAAAGTTCAACAAATGATGCACATCTGGAAGATTTAAAGGAGATTTTTTTTTACTTTAAGGGCAATAAAACTAAAGTTGAATCCCGAAGAGAGTACCTTTGGAGTTCGATCAGGGAAGTTTTTGGGTTATGTTATCAGTGAGAAGGGAATCGAAGCTGACCCGGAATAATTAAAAGTTGTAGTATAAATGAAATCTCCTCAAACTATTAAAGAGGTGCAAATCTTGACATGAAGGTTAGCTGCTCTTAACAGATTCATTTTTAGATTTTATGATGAATGATTTTTCTTTCTTTCAAGTGTTACGAAGACCAAACAAATTTGAATGGACCTCGGAGTGTGAAGCAATGTTTTAAAGTATATAAAATTTGTTGTTATCGCCAAAAATAATGTCCAAACCTCGAAGTAGAGAACAACTCTTTTTTTTAAATTATGGTATATGAGTTTGCGGTAAGTGCAATATTGATAAGTGAAGATTTGAGAGTTTTGAAGCCAATGTACTATCTCAGTAATACTTTGGTAGCAGCAGAAAATATGTACTTGAAGCCCGAAAAAATGGCATTGGCATTAATAGTGGCTACTAGAAAATGTGCCCCTATTTTCAAGCTCACGACATTGAGATTCGAACTTCATTTCCACTAAAAAAATATTTTGGCAAGATTTTGACATCACCTTTTCACCTAGAACGACAATCAAGGCCCAAAATTTGGTAGATTTTCTTGTTGAATACAATTCAAGCAGATCGGATGAAGAGGTTAACAAGGATGTCTTGCCAACTAGTTCGATGTGGAGAATTCGAACTGATGGGGATTCCAGCATTTTAGGATGCAATGTTGGGGTTCAACTGATTGCTCCATCTAGAGAAACGATGCTTCAATCTATTAAATTTCGCTTTCACGCATTAAATAATGAAGCTGAATACGAAGCTGCGTTGGCTGGTATGATTAGAAAGAGATTCTCAATTAGTAGCAAATCAAGTGGCTGATGTTTCTGAAGCTAAAAAGGACCACTTAATTTTGTATCTTCATGAGCTTCCAAATTTGACTCTTTTGTTTGATCACGTTATTGTAGAGCATATACATCAAGGAAATAATATAGTTGTTGATTCCTTGGCAACCTTTTCATACAAAGAAGAATATCCTTAGATTTTATTACATGAGAGTCCATCGATTCTAACCCATTCAGGGCAATGTGAGCATATTGAAGAGGTATTCGTCACTCCAGATACAGTCTGAGGAGATTGGAGAACTGACATTTTGAATTTCTTGATTAGAGGAGCGTTGCCTGAAGATATGAAATTGGCTAAGAAGTTGTAAGGAAACAATTTGGCTATATAATGTTATATGGGATTTTGTACAAAAAAGCATTGAGTAGGACATTATTGCGATGCGTGAGCAAATAAAAATCATAGGAGGTTTTATCAGAATTACATGATGGCAGAGTATTATTGGCCTATGATTATGAACAATGCAAATAATCTAGTTTAAAGCTGTGATCAATGGTTTACAAACTCTATTCATAAACCGACAGTTCCACTTATGTCCATTACCAAAGCCATCCCATTTGATAGATTGGGAATAGATTTGGTGGGACCTTTTCCAATGGCTTCTGGAGGACGGTGAATGATTATTGTTATAGTGGATTGTTTTACGAAGTGGGCAGAAGCTGAATCATTGTCTGGAACAAAAGCCAAGGATGTGATTAAGTTCATTGTAGGCAGTATTTGTTGTCGCTTTGGAGTACCTCGAAAAATTACTACAAATAACGATCGTCAATTTAATAATAAAGAAATGGATTCTTTATGTGCTACGAAAGGGATAAAGCAATGATTTTTCACACCCTTTCATCCCCAAGAAATTGGTCAAGTGGAGATAACAAACAGATCTATGATAGCAGGTTTGAAAAAGAATTTGGCAGGAGCTGCAGGAAAATAGCCTAATTATTTGCAAGAGGTTCTAAGGGCTTAACGAACAACCCCTAGGGAAGCTATTAAAGAAATTTATTTTGCCTTAGCATATGAGATGGATGTTGTTAGTCCTGCATAATCTACATTGCCTTCTTTTAGAGTAGCTCAATACTTTGAGGACATGAATGACGAAGCAAAAGGAGCAAGTTTGGATTTGATTGAAGAAAAAAAGTTAGATCTCACATGAATATGATTCATTATCAAACTCTTATGAGGAGTAGATATAATTCGAGAGTTAAAAGGAGAGATTTCAAGGTGGGTGATAAAGTTTTAAGAAAGGTTTTCCTCCTTACTAAGGAAAATAACCTTGGTAAGATGACCTCGAATTGGGAAGGTCCTTATAAGGTTATTGAACATATAAAGCCAGGTTCTTATTGCCTTTGTGACAATCAGGGGAGGATGCTTCAACATCTTTGGAATATATAGCATCTAAAATTTTATTGCAAGTAACTGTGTTGTATTTTGAAATTGTTTTCTTTCACTAATTAGCACACTCTTTCCTACCCTATTAGCCCAGGAGGTTTTAATGAGGTGCTATGTAAATATTCTAAGCTATCAATAAAATATATTTTTTGGTAAATGCTTGTTTACAAATGCTTGTTTAAACTATTTTGGTAACTAGTAAAAGACTAATCATGTTTGAGGTTGACCAAGAGTAAAATATTCAGAAGTTTTTGGTACACTTTTCAAAGAAACAACCATATTCGAAGTACTACGTGCTCTAAACGCACTATAATATTTGAAGTGTTACGTTCTCTAAACGCACTATAATATTTGAAATACTACGTTCTCTAAACGCACTATAATATTCGAAGTGCCACTTTCTCTAAATGCACTATTATATTCAGAGTGTTACGTTCTCTAAATGTACTATAATATTCGAGGTGCTATGTATAATATCATTTAAAATGTCACATTATATAAATACCTTGTATTTCCACTTCAATTTTTTTAAGGTTATAATATAAGTAATATTTCAAGGCTAACATGACTTATGAAAATAAAGGATAAAAAAAAGCCTTTCTGCATTTAATTTGATTCGATGATATCAAACTAATTTCTTAAATTCAAAGTAAAAAAGGCATTTGTCGAAAACAAAACATTACAATAATTGAATGACATGCACAAAAAAATAAGATAACAAAGTTACTCGTCTTCGGAGCTTTCTTCAGAAGTTTCTCTTTGGTCAGAAGCACTTTCCTCTAATTCCTCCTCTTCAGATGAAGAGCCAGGAACAAGATGAAAAGCTTCGCTAGGGCGAATTTCGATGGGAATTTGCTCCAAAAAGCTGGAGAGGTTAGCTTTAGGAAATGTAGTATGAATCTCACGAAGAAGATTGATGAATTTTTGCTCTTCAACATTTGCGATAGCTGCTAGCATGTCTTTTGCACATTCATTCTCAGCAGTTGTAACAACAAGCTTATTCTATTCATCAAATTGAGGTTTGAGAGCAGTCATATCATCTGTTAATGTTTTTTCTCCGCCTCACTTTTGAGTTGATTTATTTCATTTTGGTGAGAAGTGTTGAGCTCTTCTTTTTATTTTCGATGGACATCTCTGAGGTGATTCTTGAGATGGATGAGCCTTTGAGAAATTCAGATCTGGCTAGTTGAAATCCATGAGACTGCTTTTCGACGAGGCCACCAAATATGTTTCTCATGCTTTTTTTAGCAGCAGCAACTTTCTTGTAGCGTACCATCTCATTTTCCATGTGTTCTAATTGGCTTCGAGCAGATTCGATTTCTTGGGATAATTTTTATGCTATAGCACCAAGATCGGCAAAAGGTTGAATATCAACTATAACTTATTTGAATGGCTCCTCGGGAGGGTGACCATTGGGCTAGGACGAAGTATAAGAGCAAGAGAGGTTGGAGGAAAAGAGACTTTGGGTGATACTGCTTTAGAAATAGCAGGAGCAAATGTTTTGCCAAGCTTATGCAGTTAGTCTTGAAGTTCTTGAATGATTGGATCTTCATCTCCAACAAGCTCTTGAGATTGATCGAAGTTAATGAAACTATCAAGATCAAAGTTTTCATCACCTCAATAATTGTCTGAAATAGTTCCCCCTTGTTGAATGCCACCGTCTTCAGCACCTGCTTCAGTTTCTTTTTGTTGACCTTGTTGACCTTCCACAACCACAATTTTGTAATCGTCGGTCGACACCTCTTCGATGATTTGCATAGTTTTCATTTTTCCTTTTTTTTGAGGAGTTGTTTTAGCTGTCCCCTTCTATTTTGACGGAGCGACTATTTTTTTTTATTATTTAGAGAAGGTTCGCCTTCTACTCCTTCTTCAATATTGGGGAGGCTACTTTCTATTGTTTTTCCATTCGAAGTCTTAAGCATCGGATATCAGAAGGGCTAGCACCAGATGTGTTAGCTTCCTTTTTATTCTTTTTCTCCTTCTTCTTCTGGGGAAGATGGTTATCTCATATGTTTTGAACAGGCAGAAATACTTTGTAGTTATGGTGCACTAACCTTTTGACAATTTACAAAGGGTTGGGTGGCTCCATTAGATTTTTAAGGAGACGAGCTCCCAAGTTGACTCTCCACATATGAATGTTGAGAAAGTTGATAGGTTCAAAGACTGTATGAAATACATTGCTCTATTCTTTTTCAGCCCATACTGGAATTTTAACGAAAGTCTATTTGGCATCTTTTTGACGAAGCTTGTAACGCCTCGAAATTTCTGCACAAAACACAAAATTTGATAAGAGATAAGGAGAAAATCAGTTTGAGGTACAATTCAAGGTGATAGAATAAAAGGACTTACGACTACTCCTCTATACGAGGTTCAATTTTGATGGGTTGGATTCAGAAATATCTTTACCATTCTCCTAAGCTCCTGAGACTAAGACAAATTTTTGTTACTATGAGATTTGGCAAATGGAACAACAAAAAGGAGGTCATTAACTTTTGGGGAATTGAGGCTCAAGTGGAAGATCAAATTAAAGTAGAGGAGTCCACTAGAGTTCGAGGTGGACCTAACTTTGTACAGAAAAAATCGGGGCAAGGATTTACTAATCCAAGCTATCACGCACCTTTACGCCCGATGATGAATAACAATTTACCTCCTCGAATAGAAGGGGTTCATTTTCAAGTAACAACAAACAATTCACATTACAGGCCAAGGCCAAATCAGTTGTGATGAGAACCTCTTAGAATCGACACTCTGAAATAGGATATGGATAACTTTGCAACTATGAACCCAAAACGATTAAGGGATCAAAGGATGTAGATCGATAGGTCACATATAGGTTGTGGAAAGGCTTCTGATATTCCAACTGGATCTTTCTTTGGATATGACGCACCAAATGAAGAATATGTTTTCTTGTGGATATTACACACCAACAAGAGAAGAGTAAAACTTAAGATTTTTTTCGGAATCAAAGATAGTCAAACCATTCAACATCTGAGTGCATAGTTTTTATAGTAGAAAGAACAAGCTTTGAACATAATTAAGGTTGTTCTTGGAATAATAATGCATGTCTTTGACACAATTAAGGAGTTTCTTGGAAACAGAATGTATGCCTTGAACACATTTTATGTTGTTCTTGGAAATGCATTAATATTGAGAACATAAACTATTAATAATAATTGAAATCAGGTTGTTCTCGTCTCCAAGGACGTGACTTTTGTTGCAGATGAGTCTTGGTCTTTTATTTCAACAAATGGGAAATGGTGAAGTGAAACAATTGCTCATTTAAAACCTTGTCAAGAAACCCCATTGGGACAAAACTTGAATAAGGGGAAAAAAGTACAATCAAGACACTTTCTCATTTGTTGAAATCAATTAGCTTGAATCAAGACCAAAGTGGTTTGACAAGATTTCCGACCATACTTGTTGTTCTGATCACATTGAGTCTCCATGTGATTAAAAAATCCTCCAACAACTTTGTTAAATTGTTTTGCTCTTGATTGAGTTATTGGACTAGTTGGTAAAGTAAGAACTATATTAACGCCAAACTCATCCTCTTGCTCAAATGTCTCATATGGTTCTTGCACATTTCCACGTTCGAAGCTCTTTGTGTCATCTATTATTATATCATCCTCTCCTACTTGAAAAGAATTTGACCTCAAATTCATTTTATCTGCAATAAAAGAAACCAAGTCATAGACATTTAAGGTAGGAATCACTTTATACTTACCTCACAGGTCAAGTTGATAAGCATTATTGTTGATCATTTTTGCTACTATAAATGGTCCATCGATTCTATGCATCAATTTTGACTTCCTTTCTTCTAAAAATCTTTTATTTCTTAAGTGCACCCATACTTGATTTCTAAACTCAAAAACTTTCTCACCTCTACCCTTGTTTGCTTGTTTGATATACTGCCCAATTTTTCTTTCTATGTTTTTCCTTACATCATTATGGATTTGTTTTACAAGTTCAGCTTTATTTTTCCCATCTGTGCTAGTTCTTTCACTCAAAGGAAAAGAAATTAGATCCAAAGAAGATATTGGGTTAAATTCACAAACAATTTGAAAAGAAGAGTACTTACAAGTAGAATGCACAGAATGATTGTACGCAAATTCAAAGGAAAACTTTTCACATGCTTGATACATCTTTCCAAAATCACAATCATTTTCATATAAATTCTTAAGATGATAAAATCCTAAAATCTTAGCTTCAAGAGTAGTGATTAAAGCATACCTTCGGGACAATGCATCAGCAACAATATTTTCTTTACCTTGTTTGTATTTGATGACATATGCAGATGTATCAATGAATTATATTTGCCTTGCATATCTTTTGTTAAGCTTCTACTGACCTTTTCGATGTTTGAGAGATTCCTGGTCAGTCTGTATGAAAAACTCCTTGGGCCACAAGTAATGCTGCCATGTTTGCAAACCTCGTACTAAGGCATACAACTCTTTGTCGTAAGTAAGATAGTTTTAGGTGGCTCCTCCAAGATTTTCACTGAAAATAGTTATGGGTTTTTTATCCTACATCAAGACCGCTCCAACTCTAATTGCGGAAGCATCACATTCAATCTTAAAATTTTAAGTAAATAAGTTAATGTTAAGACATGAGCATTGAAATGCTTCTTCATGAGCTTGTTCCCACTTGAAACCAACGTCCTTCTTTATTATTCCAGTGAGTGGTGCAGCTAAGGTGCTGAAATCCTTGACCAAACGCCTATAAAATCCTGCAAGGCCGTGGAAGCTTCTTATTTCTCCGACTGTCTTTGGACTTGTCCATTCGCGAATCGCCTTAACCCTTTCTTCATCCACCTTAATACCATCTGCACTTACAAAAAAACCTAAAAAGACAAGATTATTGGTACAAAA
Organism: Limnanthes douglasii subsp. nivea; assembly: GCA_036936605.1. Classification (NCBI taxonomy): domain Eukaryota; kingdom Viridiplantae; phylum Streptophyta; class Magnoliopsida; order Brassicales; family Limnanthaceae; genus Limnanthes; species Limnanthes douglasii. Next base: position 183,437,573 of record JAUPFV010000001.1, read on the forward strand.
AGTGCATTTCCTAAGGTTAGCATAGAGATTTTCCTTCCTAAGCACACTTAAAACTAATTTCAGATGGTGAACATGTTCTTCTAAACACTTGCTGTAAATTAAGATGTCATCAAAATATATTACAACAAAAACTCCTATGTAAGCCCTTAAGAACATAACTCATTAACCTCATAAATATACTAGGTGCATTAGTCAACCCAAATGGCAAGACTAACCATTCATATAGTCCATGCTTAGTTTTAAATGCAGCTTTCCACTCAATTCTTTCTTTCATCCTAATTTGATAATAACCACTTTTAAGATCAATCTTAAAAACAAATGCTGGAACCATACATTTCATCTAACATATCCTCTAATCTAGGTATAGAATGACGATACTTCACCATCTACAACATTATATTGGTTCGATGTATTTCCTTCACGCCAATTAGCTTCCCTCGAGAATCAAGGTACACCTTTCCTCCTAGCTTGTATTCTTTCCTTGATTTTCGAGGTTGATCTGTTTCTTCTTTCAAAGATCCTCGATATTTTTTGAAATCAAATCGAAAACTTTCTATCTATTCGTCACTAAATGTTACATACCTTTGTTTATCTTTGTTGTCCTTTCGAGAAGTGTGACTCTCTTTAGAAGATTCGAACCACATTTTTTATGTTCACTTCTAATCTGGCGAGCTGTGCAAGATCGATCAAATTTATTGCCAACATCATTTTTGTCGTCAAGTTGTCTCACTTTTGATTTCAGCCTAGCTGTCTGAATCTCTTGCTCTCTTTGGTCTTATTTTTCGTTCAGAGCTGTAATTTTTTCCAACATTTAATTCATTTGAACTTCTATATCCGATGGAATGTATCGAACCGAAACATATTCTTCTTGTCTATCATTATCCCCTTATAAATCTTTTTTCAACGTTTCAGCAGCTGCTCGAACTAATGGATCGTTCTTACTTAATGGATTCATCGTCAAGTTTGAAGTTGTTTTCAAAAATTCGAAAGGGAAGAAAAGAGAAAATTCGAACAAAGCACTAATTAGTTTAAGTCCCCCTAGTGAAGTCGCCAATTTGGTGAGGTAATATTTAAATTCTTTAAGTAAGATTAAGAGAAGTAGATAATGTAGAGCGTGAAGTAAATTTTAGAGAGAGAACGTCAAGTAACAAGAGTGATTTATCTCAAAAGTCATAAAGCTTTATTAGATCGGTCTTGGCCTTTATGTTGATGGCTCTGTAATTAACACACATTCTCCAACTTCCATCTTGCACAAGTAAAAGTGGTATAACACAAGAACTCATGTTTTCACTTCTTCCTCTGAAATTATTTCTCCTTTATCCATAATCGTCAAAATCATCTTATCGGAACACTCATTAGCATAATGTCCCATCCTTTTGCACTTAAAGAACTTAAAATCACAAGTTCTGGTTGCAACCTCTTTAACTTTGCTCTTGTTATCAATAGACAATGATGTTCTAGATTTTTTGTTCACCTCTAGATAGATTCCTTTTTTCTTCTCATCTTTCTAATAACTTGGCTTATTTGTTACTGCCTCTGAACCATAACTTGATCTTGAAGAGTTCTTTTTTTTAACTTGTTCCTCGAATCACAAAACTTTGTGTAGCATCTCTTCTAGTTCAACATAATGTTGAGTTTCCAATTTGTCTTGAATTTCTCTATTTAAACCATCAAGAAACCTTGACATTGTTGCCTTTCAATCTTCTAAAATATCATCTCGCAACATTAAGGTCTCCACTTCTTGATTATACTCTTCAACAGATCGACTTCCTTTTGTTAATATCCTCAGCTTTAGATGCAGCTCACGGTTGTAATAAATAGGAACAAATCTGTTCCGCATAATGGTTTTCATTTCATTCCATGACTCTATAGGATGTTCTCCATTACATCTTCTTGAGGTAACTAGTTGATCCCACCAACTAAGAGCATAATCATAAAATTCAGTACATGCAACTTTAACTCGATTGATCTCCGTGTAGTGCTGAATACTGAAAACGAGTTCAATGTTCTTTTCTCATTCCATATAGGCATCTGGATTATTTTTCCCATTGAATGGTGGAAGCTTAATCGTGGGACCTCCAAAATTGTCACGCATACGTTCGTTGCCTTCTCTTGCACGTCTATGGTGCCTTTTATGGTTGTTTTGAGATGAATTGCTCATGTGTTCATAATATTCATCAGTTGCTTCATTTTTTAAACTGTTCAGTTATTCGCAGTTTCTTCTTGGATTGTTTTGCGGTGAACGGTTCTGCTCGTGATCAGTGGTTGATGGAAGCTTTTGGCGAAATACATCTAACTTGGTGTTTATTAACTTTGTCATGGCTTCAATTAAAATCTTGTTGTTATTGAATTGTTTTCTACATCAATAGAATTAGACATCATTTTCTAAAAAACAAAACAAAAACAAATCACCAACAACAAGTCCTTGAAAAGTTCTTCAAATTATTTAAAACCATATAACATCTCTAAATCATTTTTCCTATTAATATGAAGAGATAAGTTTTACAACAACACCTAAAGACGGTTCTCTATAGATTTTAAAATTCAATCAACTATAACTATAGTGAAACAGATCAGAATATCTTGATTCAAAATGAAATCATCACACTAAACAATCAAATCATCACAAACATAGTGAGAATATAAAATAGATGACAAAAAAAAATAAAACATATTAGAATATCGTGATTCAATATACAATCATCACATTAAATACTCAATTCGTCATATGAAAAGTGAGAATATAAACAGATGATGCAAAATTAATGAAAAAAAAATATAAAATACCCAACTTTCAGAATGTTGCTCTGATGCCACTTGATGAGAACCTCCAAGAATCGACACTCTGAAATAGGATATGGATAACTTTACAACTAGGAACCCAAAAGGATTCAAAGATCAAAGGATGTGGATCGATAAGCCACATATATAGGTTGTGGATAGGCCTCTGATATCCCAACTGGATCTTCCTTTGGATATGACGTACCAAATGAAGAAAAGGTTTTCTTATGGATATGACACACCAGCAAGAGAAGAGTAAAAGTTAAGAAGTTTTTTCAGAATCTAAGATATTCTAACCATTCAACATCTGAGTACATAATTTTTATAGGAGAAAGAACAAGCCTTGAACACGATTAAGGTTGTTCTTGGAAACATAATGCGGGCCTCTAACACAATTAAGGCTTTTCTTGGAAACAGAATGCATGTCTTGAACACATTTAATGTTGTTATTGGAAATGCAATAATATTGTGAATACAAAGTATTAATAATAAAAGTTTGAATTTAGACCCTTCTCCCCTCCACGTTTTAAGCTATTTGTGTCATCTAGGATTACATCAAGTGGATAAGGCTAGGGTATTACGTCAGGAATAAAGTGGTAATCTCTTTGGTGATCTTCCACTACAGTTTCTTCAGCTTCTGAAGGAGGCAGCTTCTTCAGAATTCTTTTTTACTCTCTTAGTTGGTGAAGTTTTTGAAGTACTCTTTTTTTAGCCAATATTTTTCTTTCTTTTTGAAGAAGGTTCAACCTTAATTCTTTTTTCAATTGTTGGAAAACTAGTTTTAGTTGCCTTTCTTTTGGTTTTTTTCTCCTTTTTTATGGCTTCAGATTAGCTGAAGGGCTAGCTCCAGATGTACTAGTTTCTTTTTTCTTTTTCCCTTTTCTTTTTCGAGGGTAGATGACTTTCAGATCTGTTTCACAAATGCAGAGTAATCTTACCATTAGGTGTTATCAATCTCTTCACATCAAGCTTTGCGTTTGGTGGCTCCATTAAATTTTCGGGGAAGTTAGAACCCAGGAAGATCCTCCACAGATGATTATTGATGAAGTTTATGAGTAAGAAAGTTGAATGGAATCCATTACCCCATTTATGTTTTACCCAAGTGGCCGATTTGGCAAAATATATATTTTGCAACCTTCTTGCGACCATTGTACATCCTCAAAATTCCTGAGTGCAATAGCAATACAAGTGAAAAATTAAAACGTTATAAAAATTAGAAGAAAAGATAAGAGAACTTATTATTGCTTCTCCAGAAAAGGTTGAGTTTTGAAGGATTATTTTTTAATATTTCTTTCCCATTCTCCCAAGCTCCAGATATAAAGACAAACCTTTGCTTCCAGAATTTGTCAGCTTCGAGTTAATCATCAATTATTTTAAAATCATCCACAAGTGTCATATAGTCGAAGGGAAGTATCGGTCCCTTCGAAAGTCTAGTCACGGTGATGAAATATTTAATGGAGAGAGGTGTTTGGATTAGTCTAGAAGCCTTAATCACTGATAGGAGTGTGAACTATAAATTTGGCGTTGCTTGTGTAGGGCAGAGGTCTATGAGTTTGATATACTCCACTATTATCGGATCTAGTAGAAACTAAATACCCCAATTGATGACTAGCTTGAGTTGCACTATAATAAATATATGGCATGTTTTACAGTGCCATGATGTATTCGGGGAGGAGTGGTTTCAAATTCACACTTACGGAGGCAACAACATCCTTCGAAATTTCAACTTGAGCCTTTTTTTTTCTTTTTCTCTGGTGCCCCTTTCTTTGAAGCGTCATCTTTAGTATTGGATACAACACCACTTCTTTTAGCCTCGAAATTTGACATAGTTGCCTCTGAATCAGCTTCTTCTTCAGAAGCTTTGTCTATCAGTTGAGGAGGATTCAGATTCGACGCTGGATTTTCTTCTTAAGTATTCGAGGGAGTTTGTTGTGATTCCAGGTTGGTCTCAACAATCTCCACCAAGGGAGGAGATAGTGGTGTAGACTTAATTGTGATGTTTTGAGCAGTGTTTTGGGGCAGAATTATGTGAAGTGTTGTCAACATTGAGGTCTCCCATAGCTATGAATGCTTTCTTTTTAATAGGAAGACTTTTGGAGAAATAAACTTTTGGCAGAATCTGAGGAGTCTCCTTGTATAATGTTAGAGGTGGATCAATATTGATGGGTGATGAAAGTATTTCTGATCTACTGTGAGTAGATGTGCTTTGTGTTACTTTGCGGTTCTTTTGAAGAGAAACATATGTGGAGCCAGAAACTAATGGAGATGAATTTCGAGGCACTAATTATGAGGAATTTGCTGGTAAGAGGTGTTGGAATTGTGGTGGTGAAGACGATTGTCGAGGAGATTTCAGTGAATGGTTTCTTTCTGGGTTGGATGAACTTTGAAACTTATGAGAACTTTGATTGGGGTTGAAATTACTATAAACAATAGTTTTAGTTGAATATTGAGGATAAATGTTTATTACCCATGCGGCTTTATATTCAGCGGCCCTCTCACTGATACACAAGTAAACCTAAAAGCCAAAAATTGGGTTTTTAGTAGGTATGGATTTTTTCATAAACTAAGATGAAGAATAATCTTCAAATTAGTTCATAAAATTTGAAGATTAACTGGGAAATATGAGTTTTCTGGTGAAGATAACCAAGAAATGGGTTTGTCAGATGATATAAAGCTAAGAAACTAGGTTCTCATGTGAAGGTAGATAGAGATTCTCTCAAGAAAAAGTTACTTTCTCTCACTATAAGGTATTTGTAAAATGCAAATAATAACTGTATGATAAAGGAGATATGAAAGGGAAAGTGGTCAGAGAAGTTGGAGAGGTGATGATGACTATTGGGTAGAAAGAGGGAGTGTCAACGGTTACTTGTAAAATGATAATGTGACACTTGTTAGTTGTCAAACCTAATAGCAGGCCTAGTGGGTCATCGCATGCATACTAGAGTTTTCCAAACGTTTCCAACCATTATGAAAAAGCAAGTAAAATACTTTTTCTATGAATATCCGAAGCATAATGGAAAAGGTTATATGTGAAGTAGTTGGATCCAATTCATAGTTAATCGAAGTATAGTTTATTCGAGGATAACCAATGTGAAGTTTAACCGTTTTGAATTGATTAACAAATAATACACATTCAAGGCGGTAAATTAGATATGTTTTTATCCGAAAACAAAAGATGTTGAAACAATTCATTTTGACAAGGAGATGAGAAGATCTAATTCGAAGAAATTAGATTTTGGCAAGTAACAGTTTTCACCTACTGTGATTTCCGATGATTATTAGTTTTTATTTACTAACCTTCATAAGAACCAGAGGGGCTATTGATAAGGATATGAAAAAGTTGGGGCCTAAATGTAATAAAACTGAGGTTATATATGATAAATTGTATAGTTGCTAGATGATAATTGAACTACTTGTAAATATGAGAGGTGGAAATATAATTTACCCGTTTATGTAACATAATGAGTTATTAAGTTTGACACACCTATAAATAAAGGCTGAGACGATGAATAAAGGGTGACAATTTTTTATTAGACTGATACTATTTTTTCCCTTTTACTTTCTATCTCTCCAAATAGACTTTTTTTTTCTCTCAAGAAACAAGATTCACACTTAACATTGGCAGTATGTAATTTTTATACCGTTGGTGATATAGTGTATCGATGGTATGATGTTTTTAGCATCGAAGGTGCATTTAATCTACATGTCCTTCACATCGAAGGTACATATAATTTACCGACAATACATGTCTTTAACATCAATGGTATGAATCTAGAACTAATAAAATTTTATACAAACATTACACTAACCAAAATAAAAAAAATCATAACGTTTACAAGAACAAAACATTCGCAACAACATCCAAATTAAAAACTCGTTATAACGTTAGCAAGAATAAAATATATGTAACAACAAAACATCATCCGCGTACAACAAAATAGTCTCCACAACTAAGATAACATAAGGAAAAGTCCATGCAAACAACAACCACAACATCTGCAACAACCTCTAAATACAATAACAACATCATATGTAGCTAAGATAACACAAAGACCAAAGAGGAATGATTTTTATAACTCCATTTGCGAAAACCATCAACTCTTCTTCATCAGCTAATATTGTTTATCTTGTGAATTGCCTCTCACGCATAAAGATCGTTAATAACCTTAGGTGAAGGCTCAATAGCAAAGAAAGTCGAAGTGATATGGGTTTGTGAGCTGTTGGTACCTCGAGATCGTTTTTTATAAACATGTATCTTCTCATATGTATTTTTGTCACGAATGATACATGACATTTTGTCACGAGCAGTTTGAACATATATAATACTTTTTTCTGATCGATCACTCTCCAGATGTGTGCATGTGTGTCTGCGGAAACGATAACATATTACTTAAATAATTATAGATACAAAATAGATAACATGAAGCTTCTGCCCTACGATACATGAACTCTTTAGTCACATGTAATTGTACGATGTTCCGCCAATGCAGCATCATTGACGGCACACTGTGTTTTGGCGCTGATGGTAAATTCAATTCAGTTTCAAAGTTTTATATCCCACAAAACCTACTAAAAGTCATTACAAAAATTAATTTTAAACATTCAATTCATTCACTTTGAATTCTAATATGAAGTCAGATTTTAAAATCTACTCGTATAGAATAAACCCTCAAAGTCATTAGAGAATCTATACATTTAACTCATGAAATAAATAAAATCATATAAAAAATATCAATTTTTTCTTTTACTTATTAAAGATTTCTTGTTGCTCAGAATAAAAGATTTATTGGAGAAAATACTTCTCGTTGATGAAGGGTCGAAATATATAAGACTTTTGAGAAATTAAATTTATAGAAAAGAATAAGATGGGTTGGAAGAAGAAGAAATAAAAACTATTAAAATAAAAGGTATTTTGAGGTTTGAAATGGAAAAAGATAAAAAAAATGTAAATAGTTAAATTTAGAAAAAATGAATGGGTTTTTTTTAACAAAGATAAAAAATTGTATTTCTAAAGAATGCTACAAGTTTTTAACATAAAGATGTATAGGCTAACTACAAGAAAATTGATAAACTTTCATGATCTTAGATATTATTATCTTAATTTATAGAGTTTGAGAGTCTTGGTTCCTTGATAATGTTTGCTGGAGATTCTCACTTGTTGATCCTTTTTTAATCTTCATTCGATGTGGTTATTTGGGTACATGTTCCTATAAGACAAACAATAAAATGATGATGGTCATGGAGCTCCCTGCCAAAATATTTGTATCTAGATTGAGTCATTCAATGTTGGAATCTTATATATCAAATATTGATGCTTTCAAGAAGAAGTATAGCACTTAAAGGTGTAGGATTTTGATTGGCTAAGAAATGACAATTTAATTATATATATTCTGTGTTTGGCCATCCAGTCGGAAGCAAACTTTTGCTCCATAAATATATACCTAATAACCATATTGAAAGAAATCAAGTTTATGCAACAGTTTATTAGAGGTTTTAGATACCATGGAGCATTGCCAATAATTTCAAACAACGCTAATGAACTCAACTTTATATCTACATGTTTGAAATTATTTTGCTTACAATATAGTTTCAATCTAGGAGTGCTCTACATACAGTTGATAGATTATTATTTTTCAAATTCGAGTACCTCTTGCACAAATAAGATCACCATTTTCATTTCTCAAAACAAAACCATTGTTAGCCTCACCATTAGAAAGATATGAAGCATTACAATTTAATTTTAAACAATTAAAAGATGATGGATACCGTTTGATATAGATACAATATATATTATTTGATAAGTGATTGAAACAGTGGATATCATATGCAATTTTTAAGCCTCATTGCCAATGTTTATGTTTGATAACGTTAGAGGTATCAAAGAGATGACATAATATATAAAACATAATCAATTAAACTTTTGGATGATAGCTTAATGTTATTGTATTTGTATTTTTTCTAGCATTCCAAATGGCTCAAACAATTATTGGAGGCAATATGGTTCTAATGTGTGTTAATTTAGCAGTGGCAAGGAACCAGATGCTAATCATGTGATTTATTGTCATGTGGTTGCCTATATTAATACTAAAAAAACCATCAAAAAAACATCCCAAGAATACAAAGAGGTGACTAAGGTTTTTTGGGTTTCGACAGTGTTGACATTTGGATGCTAAACTAAAAACTTTCCTTTAAATGATATATTCTACTGATATTAAATTGTTTAGGATCTTCCAAAGAGTGAAAGAACACTTACTTGGAGTGATGTTGTTCCAAACTTTCTATCGTATGGTAGATTTTTTGTCCTTGTTCCTGGTTTCATCCCAAGTATCTTGGAGGGATTTTTTTATTATTAAATGATACTTTCCACATAATAGTATCATCATGATTAAGGTTTAATGAGATTTTTTTGAATTCTGGTGGACATTGTCCCTAAGTTTTGCTAGATTCGAGTAATTATTTGTCTAACATTCTGAAACTTTAACTTGGTTATACCAATAGTTATTTTCATTTGGGTATAAAATGATTAGAGGGTGGGAATGACTCCATTTGTCGAGCCAAAAATCAATGTCTCCTCTACCAGGATGTCAGTATATATGTCTCCGTTGATTATTTTATTTTGTTGATCCTTTTCCAAACTTTTGAATCTCTTTGTTTATGGTTAGTTTGTAAAAGATGAACATTTGGACGGTATATAGATTGCATAAGGCCCATAGTTTTTTATTTTCTCTGAAAGTTAACCACAGTTTCTAAGATATGGTTGTTTAAATGTCTTTTATATGTCTGATGTTTAGGCCATTTTTCATCATATGGTTTACAAAGTTTTGTCTATTCTGACCATATTATAGGTTTAGTAGTCTCATTGTAACCTCAAAAAAATTGTTCAGTTATTTTTTTATTCTTGATATAATATTCTTGGTAATTCAGTATTTTGTATATTATATATTGGGAAAGCAATGAGGACTGATTTGATGAGAATCAACCTCCCACCAAAAGACAATGTTTTAGTGTTCCAATATTTTCTCATCTTATTTTCTCAATAATATTGTCAAAATAGCAGGTATTGATGTTTGAGTGAACTGTTATGCCAAGATATTTGAAAGGTACGTAGCTATGTTTGAATCCCAATGTAGTTTCTAGGGAAGTAATTATGCATCTACTAATGCGAGAAGGGGAAATAAAGGTTTTTTTTTATTTTTGTTAACTTGCTGACTAGACATGTTTGATTTTCTTGACATTATTCATAGATCCATTTGTAAATATAATTACATCATTTGTAAATGGTAGACATGGAATAATTATTGACCCTCTAGAGTTGAATTTCATTATAGTGTAATGTTGAGTGAGTTTTTTAATTCCTCTTATTAAAAATTCTTGAGCAATGATGAACATGTTAGGTAATAAATGATCACCATGTCTGACACCATTGCTGGAATTAAAAAAACAAAAGAGATGTCATTTATTATTATGGAGAACAATACATTTTATATCTCTCTTTTGATTAGATTAATGAATTATGAGCTGAGTCCAAAGGCTTGCATAATGTTATATATGAAATAGAAATCTATCATATCAAATGCTTTTACCATATCAAGATTTATGATAATGTTATCTCCCTTGTTTTTTTGTTTAAGTCATGTGTTAACTCTTTTGTTATTAAAATGTTTTCTTAGATGTTTCTTATTTTCAACAAAAGCACCCTGCTCATCTAAAATGATTTCGGGGAGGATTTTGGCAATTATATTGTTAATGATCTTAGACAATATTATGTTGAATACTATACATAGGCTAATAGGCCTGAATTCTTGTCAAGTCTTTGGAGAATTGTTTGTAATAGATTCAAATATATTATTTATAATGAATTTCCAGCATGTTTGAAAGAATCTAGAGTTGAATCCATAAAATCTAGAGACACTATTTGGATTAAGATTGTTAAATGTGTTATGTATTTCATCCATTGTGGGATTTATCATTAATAGATTATTATCTTGGTCAGTTATTAACTTAGGAATAATGTCATTTATGATACTGAAGTTTGATTGACTAGTTTGACAATTTAATATATTTTTGAAATAGTTTACAACTGATTCTCCTATTTGGTTTGGATCTTTATTCCAAGTATCATTAATTGTTATTCCATGGATTCTATTTCTTTTCTTTTTTTTACATGGATATGAAAACACTTGGTGTTCTTATCACCATCTTTAAGCCAGAAAGCTGTACTTTTTCGTTGCTAGTAGGTTTCTTCTACGGTAAGTAAATTTCAGTGAATAACTCTAGATTTAGAGAGGTTTATTTTATTTGAATTGTTAGATTTTGCTAATTTTATTTCAATAATTTTGACATCTTCTTCAAATATATTTCCAAAGATCTCTTTGTTCCAAGTATTAAGTAAATGTTTGAGTCTTCTAAGATTTGAGCATAAAACATGTATGGGAATTCCATACATGGGTTCTTGCTAGTTGGTTTCAACAGTTTTCAGGAAGTCTTTGTGGAAAAGCAATATATTTTGGAATTTGAAGGGTGGTTTAGGTCTGGTTGTAGTTGTTAGACAGAGATCACTAAAGTTGAATGGTCCGAGCAGATTATAACCAGATGTTTCACCCTATTGATGTCAAAATATTCACTCTAGTGGGCATTGTGTATGCCTTGTCAAGTGTTTTATATTTATTGTTGTTTAACCATGTAAAGTTTGATCATGAGTAACCATGATCATCAAGATTACAGCTCATTCTCATGCTGTTGAATTCATCCACACCTCTCAAATAGATGGTGGAACAAGCCCGTTGTTCTGATGCTTTAGAGATGGTCTTAAAGTCATCAGCAATAAGCCAGAGAAAGGTTGTTTCTGAAATTTGTCTTTGATCATCCCACAAAGACAATCTTTGGGATCTAGTGCACTTTGCATAAACAATTGTGACCATGACTTTTTTGTTAGAAGAATGATAATTTACCATTGTGTGCAAGCATTGTTCATTATTACACAAGATTTGAATTTTGAATTGATTTCTCCAAAATAGCATATTTTGTTGTTAATGTTTGCAAAATTTGTTTCAAAACCAAGTTTTTCTTTGCTAATTTATCAATTTTATCACTAAAAATCATTAGTTATTGAATATCGTTTTTTTGTCTTAATAGTAGCTTTTATCCTTCTTATGGTACCTTGGTTACCTACTCCTTTGGCGGTCGAATTTAATAAAGCTATGGTCAAGTTGAGTTGGGAGATTTATTAGATCCGTTGAACTTCAGAGCACTGTTGATTAAATTACTTTTTAGACTTTTAATCTTTGGTTTGATTGGTTTTATGGTCTTTTTTGGCAATTATTTTTTTTATTGCAGGAGAAGGGAGAAGGCTAATGGTTGGTTTGGGCTTGGGAGATTCAGGTTCATTATCAGAACTATCCTCTTCATTGAAGATATTAAAAGAGTTTCCTAAGGTGATAGATTAAATAGCTTCAATCACCTCTTTATCAGAAATGTGAGAGGGTTTTTTATCTTGATTAAGAGTAAGAAATTTGAGGGTTTAAGGATAGAGTCGTGTTTACATTTCCCGAATTAGTATGATTTGAGGTTAAGTTTGGTTCAATTTAAAGAGAAGAAGTTTTTGGAAACTATAAAATTTTATTTTCTTCTTCACTTGTTGGTTGTTGGTTTTCAAAGGATCCTTGTTGATCCTTAGAGGATGGTGAGATGGAGGGTTGTTGTTTTGAATCAACAATTACAGATTTTAGTTTCTTGACCCATATTGTTTTTGGTTGGTTTGATGATTCTTAAGGGTGCTGATAGGGTCATGGATATTGGTATTTTTAAGATGTTACGGGCTTTATCTTTAGTTTTTCTTTAGAGTGACTAGCATTGTGACCCAAATGTTTACACGTTTTACAATGGACAGACTTATCACTACTATTGATATCTTGCCAAAATCCATCTTGGTTTCCAAAACTGATACATATTTTATTTAGAAGATTTATGAAGACATCAACAATTATCCAAGCTTTAAAAATATTAAAGCTTGCTCTATTTTTTGGGAACCCATACTGCCTAAGGCAATCCAATTGCTCTGGTAATATGAGTTACCGAATCATAATTGTATAACATTTCAAGTATTTTAAGCATAGATATCCAGACCAGAGTCAGAGGGGACTCCAATATAGGGTTGATATCAAGGGACCAAATAAGGATTCTAATAGAAAATTGTCTTACTGATCTAACTTTACGTTTCCATAAAAATTTAATATCAACAATTAGATCAAATCCAAAAAATGCCTATAATTCCACATTTAAACACAAATGGACCACAAAACTTAAATGATCATAAATATGATTTGATATCTTCTCTTAAATGAGAATTTAATTACTAGAGTTATTTTAGAAATAGAATATAAGAGTTTTGTCCTTTCGGAGACATCCGATAAAATTGGAACGATACAGAAAAAATTAGCATGGTCCTGCATAGAGGTGGCAAATGGTTCAGGAACCGCGGTTCAAAGTTGGAGATCTGTTTATGAACTGGTGGTTTAACTGCGAAACTGGCCCATTAGGACTGCAAACCGGCAGGACCGCAAACCGTCAGGACCGCATAAGAAGTAAACCGGCAAGACTGCAAACCGCCAGGACTGCAAAACCACGGTTTATTTGTAAAAAACCGCGGTTTATTTGTAAATATTTTAATTATTTTAATTATTTTATAACCAAAATCATATGTTAAGTTATATTTAAAAAATGTTGAGATATTGCATATTATTATAAAATTATTATTACATTTTGGTTGGTATTAATTTGTTTTGGTTATTAATATTTTAAGTGTTGTAATTATTATATAGTCCAAATTTTTAAATATTACTTATGTTATTATAACATTCTGAATATTATTATTATGTTTTTAGATCTAATATTAGTAGCGTTGATTTTAATATTACAAACCAAAACTATATCTTATCATGTTAAAATATTACAAATTCTATGGTTATAATTTTAATATTACATTTTGACTTTTATTATTGTGATTTGGTTTTAAATATTAGAAGTGTTATTTATTATTTTTTAAACCAAAATCATATTTTATCATGCAAAAATATTACAAGTTATATTGTTATAATTTTAATATGACATTTTGAATTTTATTATTGTGATTAGGTTTTAAATATTACAAGTGTTATTTATTATTTTTAAGTTATATTGTTATAATTTTAATATTACATTTTGAATTTTATTATTGTGATTTGGTTTTAAATATAACAAGCGTTATTTATTATTTTTTAAAAATCATATTTTATCATGCTAAAATATTACAAGTTATATTAAAATATTTAATATTACAAATGCTAAAATATTACAAGTTATATTAAAATATTTAATATTACAAATGCTAAAATACATTTTTTTAGTCTCTTGTCGCTAACCACTTTTTTAAGTCGCAAAACTTTCTCAACAGTAAGTGCAATTTGTAATGGATTTCCCAAAACTTGTCCTCGAGTCTCACGATTAACCTTACTTAACGCAACAACAATCAAATCGACCATCTTCATCTTCGTACTAAGACTTTGTTTAGGAACAACGGTCTTACTCTTAGTTATAGTCGGGTGTTTGACACTTCGTGTCACCTTGTCGACCATTTTAGAACTAAAAGTTGGTTTGACGGTCTTACTCAAAGTCGTACAGGTTTGACGCTTCGTCTCTCGTTACTGGAAATTTTCAAACTAAAAGTTTGTTTGACGGTCTTACTCATATTCGTAGGTTTAGTGGCAGATTTGACGCGTCGTGTGATCGGATCCCTCTCGGGTGGAGGAGACATCATAAAAGAAGAAAATTCCGAAAAATAAGTTCTCGGAGTTGCTTGTCCTAACCTGTTGTTCAAGCCACAAAACGCCATTGGGAATTTGAGATAATAAAAAATAATAACTAATAAAAACTAATAACAATTATTTTTCGAAAAAAAAATTTAATTATTTCGAAAACAGAACTACAATATGTAAAATAAGAAAGTTAAGTTTTATAAAAAATATAGAACAAGTAGAGAGATTTAGAGAGATTTATAGTAGATTTAGAGAGTGTGAGGTTGGAGTTGGGGTCTCCTCTATTTATAGGGGAGACCCAAAAAAATTGAAAAATCTAGAAAAAAAAAACCCCGGACCTGCTACGGCCAGTTAATTTAAACTACCTGTAACAGGTTTGAACGTGCGGACCATCCGCACGTCTAACCGGATGGTCCGCACGGGTCACGTCACTTGTTGACGTCATCCGCAACTGATTTTTTTTTATAAATATTTTGAATAAAAAAATAATTTTTTTATAAGTGTATGCACTTTAAACTATGTAAAAAAAATCAAAACTCTATATATATGATTTCGCACTAATTTTTTAAAAAAATAATAAAAATAATATAAATAGGAAATTCGAACTATTATTTAAAAAAAATTATAACTCTATAAATATGGTTTTGGAACTATTATTTTTTAAATAATTTTAGTACTTTTATGAAGAAAAAAATATGAAATTCTCTAGATTATTGAAAGAAATTTTATATTATTAATCCTTCCTTTTTTCTAGTTTACTGAAAGAAATTTTATATTATTAACAAGTTAATTTGGATCATAATTATTCTATTGATTATCTAAAAATTAATATCAGTGTGGATTGAATCTATCGATTATCTATTTATGATAAAAATAATTTTTTTACTATTCATTTTCGATCAGAATAGATAGTTTATATTGTTGATAATGTTAATCTCCTAAATAAATATATTTAATTAATTATATTTAATTATGCCATGGGAATATAATTCCTTTTAGGAACCAAATTACACGTAGTTAGTTAGAAACACAGTTGATATTTTTGGATTTAATTCACAACCAAATTACATGTATTTACGCAATTGGAACATAATCCAAATTTATACAATTTTAAAAACTTTAAATTTATACTTCAAATATTGAATAGTTCGAAAAAATAACCGTAATATTAAATAAAACATCGTAATTACATAAACATCTTTTTTTTTTAATCTAAACCGAGCTTTATTAATAACAAAATAGAAAGTTTAGAGAAAATTTAAAAGATTAATAAAATGAAGAGCCAAAGTAAAGCCCAACAGAAAAGGCCAAACCAAAAAGCCCCAATTAAGAAACCCTAGTCTTATCAGGGAGCCAGCACAGCAGCAAAGATCCTGAGACAAAAAGAAAACAGAAAAGCAGTTACCCAGCATTTATGTAAGGTATTCCTAAACTCTCTAGGATTAGAATAGATTTTAAATCAACTGGAGAAGAATTAAAATCATATTCTTTTTTCATTTTACATTTGATAGTCCAACGAGCCAGCCAGTCTGCTGCTCGGTTAGAGCCACGATAAACATGATTAATAGTCATGCTAGAAGTCATTAGGACTCTACAACAGTTAAATAGGGGAGATAGAGACCACGGAGTCGTTATAACATTTTCTTTCTTAATATAGTCAACTAATAGGGAAGAGTCAGATTCTATGTCAATATAGTTTAAATTATAGGACTAACAAAGAAGCAGACCATCTAGAAGAGCCCTAGCTTCAGCCAATAAGGGATAGAGCTTGCCATATAGGTTTCCAAAAGCCTTAATTAGAGTACCTTCATGATCCCTAAGAATAACACCACCAGCAGCTTCCCCATTATAAGCCACATATGCATCCGTATTGAGTTTGAGTCTTCCAGAATTAGGAGCCATCCATTTAGATATTAAGGGTCTATTAACATGTCTGTAAACGAGGTTAAACAAACCAAAACTAGCAGCAATATTACTATCATTAGTCCAGTGGATAGGCTTGAAAATACCAGCAGAGTTCATATAGGAGATAGTATTGTATACCTCCTTGATAATAAAAGCAGTAGTTATGGTAGCATCTTTGAACTTAGCATAGTTTCTATATTTCCAAGTAAGACTGAAAATAATAGAAGGAATAACATTTCTAATATGATTAGGTTTATTAGTAAGTCTGTACCAGGTTTTGGTCATATGAGTAGGAGTCATATATCTAAAAATAATGATGTTAAATATATGAGCAAAATGAAGCCAAACACCCCATATAGTATTACAGGCAATAAACAGATGCTCAGTAGTTTCACAATTAGGACAGAACTGGCATTTAGAAGTAATAATCATATGTCTATTCCTAAGAACTGAGTCAGTAGAAATATAGTTTTTAATGATTTTCCAATGAATAAAAGCATGTCTTTTAGGAGTCAAATCATTCCAAATCTTAGAAAACATATTAGATTTACTATAGTGGTGTCTAATATTATCCCAAGTATTTTTAAGGTTGAATTTGCCATTAGTAGATAGACTCCAGATAATCTTATCATGACAGTTAATATTAAAATTACAGTTGCTAATACGATCTATATCCTCATGACTTAAAAGATTATTAATGTTAGCCAGATCCCATTGATGACCAGACCAATAGAGATTAACCTTTTCATTGTGAAACCAAGAATTATCAGTAGAATTATCCAGAACCAAAAGGGGATCAAAATTAGACCATCTGTCCAACTAAAAACTGACATTACCTTCCCCAAGAGACCAGCAAATGTACTGCTCAGCTACTGGCCTAATCCTCATTAATCTGTTCCAGACCATAGAACCTTTAAAGTTAGAATTAAGTTGCATAGGATGTCTCTTACCACAGTAGATATCATGAAGCAGATTGGCCCATAGCATTTTATTATCTCTGAACTGCATCCATAGCTTACAAGAGATGGAGGTTTGAACTTCAGACAAGTTCCTGATGTTTAACCCTCCTTCATTGAAACATTTACAGACCTTCCTCCAAGCACACCAATGTATCCTGTTGTCAGTACTAGTAGAACCCCAAAGGAAACTATTGAAAGCCTTTTCAATATTGGAGATGACATTGCTAGGGATAATGTTAGTATGCATCCAATACATAACTATATTCATTAAGACAGAATTAATAAGCGTTAAACGACCAGCAAATGAAAGATGTTTAGATTCCCAAGTAGAAATACGATCATTAATTTTCTTAAGCAAGTTAGTGTATATAGAAGAGTTATTATTAGTACTGTTAGTAATGCCAAGATAAACAGTTGGTAGAGAAGTATTATTAAAGCCTGTAATATTAGCTATAGACCTTATCCTAGCAACACAAGTACCATTAGGGATTATAACCTTAGTCTTGTGCTTATTAATAACTTGACCAGAGATGGCTTGATAATCCTGTAAGAAATTACTGAGAGAAACTAGAGTTGCCTCCTTACAGTTAGTGAATAATAGGATATCATCAGCAAATGCTAAGTTACTAATACATAATTTACTACGACTTTTATACCTCATACCCTTGTTCTTGAAAAAAAGAAGAGAGATACCTCTAAGAAAAACTTCCTCAGCAATGATAAATAGGCTAGGAGAAAGAGGATCTCCCTGCCTAAGCCCTTTCATAGTCTTAAAATACCCATAGGAAGCACCATTAATAAGAATGGAAACATTAATATTAGAAATCATACTATCAATAAGATCAGTAAATCTATTAGAGAATCCAAACTTTTTAAGAACTTTCAGAATAAAAGAATGACTAAGTTTATCAAATGCTTTGCACATGTCAAGTTGAACAATTATATTGTTATGCTTAAGCTTTCTGTTAAGGTAAAAAAGAAGCTCTTTAGCAGTTAGAATATTAGAATGAATTGAGGTACCTGGAACAAACCCCCCCTGGGTATTAGATATGATTTTAGGCAGCAAAATAACAAGTCTATCATTAATTAGCCTAGCCATAATTCTGTTGAGCAAAGTACATAAACAGATAGGTCGATAATCAGACCAACCAATAGGATTAATAGATTTGGGAATAAGGCAAATACCAATAGCCAGGACCCCTTTAGGTATATTAAACCCTCTAATAAAATGATGCAAAGCAGCAACTAGATCATGCTTAATAATCAACCAACAGCGTTTATAAAAAGTTTGATTAAAACCATCCAAACCTGCCACACTAGAAGCCTTAAGACTGCAAATAGTATTGTAAACTTCCTCTTCATTAGGAAGCTTTAAAAGGCTTTTATTGTCTTCCTCAGTAATCACATTAGGGATAATGTCGAACATACTATGATTAAGGCTGTTTAACTCAGTTTGCTTGTCTTTGTAGGGAATGGTGGCCAGGGCATTGGTGAAGAAGTCAACAGCAGATGCACCTATAGCTTCTCTTTCCAGAATCCAGGAATTATCAACCTTAATGCCATTTATTGCATTTTTTTTTCTTTTAGCTGTAACATAACTATGGAAAAATTTGGAGTTGTTATCTCCATCTTTTATCCAATCAACATTACATTTCTGTAACCAAAACTCTTCTTCAACTTTGTAAGCATTTAAGAGTAATGCATTAGCTTTATTGAGATCAGTCTTAGAAACATTGTTGTTAGCTTGTTGATGATTGATTTCAGCCCGAAGAACCTCATCTTCAAGAACTTTAATCTTGCAAAAAATATTTCCAAAATGTTCCTTGTTCCAAACACAGAGACAGACCTTTAATCTCCTTAACTTATGCCAGAAGATGAACAAAGGATCACCATCCATAGCCATAGCCCAGTTATTGGAAACAATAGACATAAAATCATCATCCATAAGCCACATATTCTGAAACCTGAAACTCCTATTAAAAGCATTAGAAAGATTAGAAGCACTAATTAACATAGCAACATGATCTGATCCAGTTCTAGCCTTATGCAGAACAGAAGTAGTATTGAATAATGAAAGCCAAGAATCATTAGTAAAATCCCAGTCCAGCCTATGCCATTTAGCCTTATTAGACCAAGTGAAACGAGAGCCAGCAAACCCAACCTCCTGCAGCCTACAGTCTCGAATCATTCTATTGAAATCATCAGTACTGTTCTGACAGAAAGTAGAGCAAGCCACCTGATCATCAATCGATCTAACAACATTAAAATCGCCACACACTAACCATGCTTTATCCGTATCAGCAATGTTAGTTAAAGTTTCCCAAAGACAAATCCTGTTCAAACGCTGGCACTTGGCATAAACAATTGTGAATAAAGAGCTAACATTAAGATGAACATGACTGGCCTCAAAGTGTAAGCACTGAGCATGATCAACCAAAATGTTAACCGAAATACTGTCATTCCAAAAAATCCATATTTTATTAGTGACGTTACCAGCAGAGTGATCAAAACCAAGCTTATCAGCATAAGCACTGAGATTTTCAGAGCCTATTAAAGGCTCTTGGATAGCCACAATGCAAGCTTTATTTTTTTGAGAAAGATATTTGAGTCTACGAAAAGA
This sequence comes from Limnanthes douglasii subsp. nivea, assembly GCA_036936605.1. Lineage (NCBI taxonomy): Eukaryota > Viridiplantae > Streptophyta > Magnoliopsida > Brassicales > Limnanthaceae > Limnanthes > Limnanthes douglasii. The sequence continues at coordinate 183,457,630 of JAUPFV010000001.1, forward strand.
AGATTTATCCTTAACACCACGAATATTCCAATTTATAATATTAATCATAAGTAAGAGATCTTTTAGAGTTACTTGGGATCGAAGGCTGTCGAGAAGTTCGAATCAGCCCTTTCTTCCTTGCTTGCCTGACTTGCTTACTAATTATCGAGCTAAATTCCTCATCATCATCCGATGTATCCTTCCTAAGCTGACTTCTAGTTAACCTTTTCCCAGGTAAGATCTTTTCCCTAGCAGCCTCAGGCTTAGGTTTGTTCTTAACAGAGACCAAAGGGCTAACCTTATCAGCTTTAGGAGAAGAAAACTCAGATGCTAAGTTTTCATAATCCAGGTTGTTGTTAACGTCCTCAGGGCTTTGAAGCGCACCAATTATTTCATCATTTTCCCACCTGAATCATGACTAACACCTAGCTGGATTATTTCCACATTACTGTCTTCAACACTTTGAAGATTTTTAACTACATTGCAAACCTTCGAACCTAAAGAAACATCTTCAATACTTCTAACTTCATAGTTGTACAAACACGGATCAGTATGAGCCACATCCTTATTAGCATAAGTGACTCGCATTGGAGTTGTTGGCAGGCTCCCATACTGTGAACCTTTGGGTGAGTCACAGACTTTAGAGCTTTTCTCAGCAATACTGAAACCAAACTCCAGAGCTTGAACAGCCCCACTTATTTCTTTTAAAGATACCATCTTATCCTCTATTTTGTGACAGACAGCAACATCGCAATCTTTTACAGGATCATTATTCTTGTTTTCTGTTGGCTTACTTTGAATACTCATAACAGCATCAGCATCCACTAAAAGATCAGCACCCATAGGATCTTTCAAGGCTTCTGTTACATCTTTATGAGCTTTCTTGACAGCATCAGCACCTTCTTTCCTTGGATCTGCTGGTACCCTTTGAGCAGTGTTCAACTTTTTGCATTGATCCACCCCATGTCCAATGTGGAAACATGAATTACAGTATTTTGGCATATTAAGATAAATGATTCTCACCCAGCAACCACTATTACAACCAAAACCAACCCAAACGTCATGGTATATTTTTCCAGCAATATCCATTTCAACTCTGGCCAAACAATGATTATAATGAGCCCGATTTTTCAAAGGAACTTTAACCTCCATAGGAGTACCCAGGGATGAGACAATATCAGTGATAATTTCCTTGTTGTACATGTGCTCTAGAAGACCTTCAATCCTTAACCAGATAGGGGTTACCGAACTTTCAAATCTAGTATTAAAATCAACAGACCATTTCAATAATCTAAATCTTGTAGAGCCAAGAGTCCAAACACTTTTCTTCCAGAATTTACTGTAATCTTCAAAAGATTCAAACTCTACCAGAATATGCCTAGAATCCTTAATAGAATAGCTATACTCATGGACAAAATGAAATTTGTTTAGAAAATCGTGCAAAACGGTTCTTTTCGGCAGACCTGCAGAGCATTTACACACAATTGTATGCTTCGATTTAGATTTTAAGTACTGCAAAGATTTATCATTATACTGTAATGACACATGATCATCCTTATAAGCAACATTTTCTTGCACCAAATCATCATCCTTGTGACAAGCAGTCACAGCATTAGCATAAGAAAAACCTCTGAACTTGGTCTGTTTTCCACCAGATTCTTGACAATCTTTTATTGAGGAAGACCTATAAGCCTCTTGAACAGATGGGAAAATCTTCATAATCAACAAGAAAGAAGCCAAGAACAAACCATCAAAGATTTAACATCAGTTGCAGGAGCAAGAACCAGAGAAACAGAGGGCACCAGAAAAACCATGGAATGAAACAGAGAAACAGAGAGAACAGAGGGCACCAGAGAAATCAGATGGAACAGAGATGATCCAAACGTCAGGAAAGATAGAAATGATTCTATCAAAGGAAAGGAGATGACCAAGATCAGAGACAATCAAAGGAGAATGACGGAGAATAAGATTGGAAAGAACAGGATGAATTCAAATCTTGGAGCGCGAGGGCGCTCTTTTTCAAAATTGCGTCCACAATAAAAAAATATTAGTACAAACAATTATCCGATCAAATTACATAAACATCTTAAATATCTAGTAATATTAAATATCGAAAGTATTAAATAAAATATCTTAAATACATAAATATAATCAAACATATCAAAATCAAATTACAATTATTTTTTAGAATGTAATTGTTTGAGTATAAAATTTCGATTAAAGTGATAACATATTTAAATTAAAATACATTAAATATCATAATTAACTCGCTTATATGGTATATATCTCAATTATTAAAATCAGATTCAATTAACACTTACAAATTAATTTTAAATAACATTATAAAATATTTTGATAAATAGTTTGTCTCATAGTTTGAACGGATGGTTTAACTGCGAAACTGGCACGACAGGACCGCATAAGAAATAAACCGTTAGGACCGCAACCCGCCAAGACTGCACACCGTGGTTCTCTGTTAAACGGTTCCGATAGTTCGCGGTTCAAACCGTTTGTCACCCCCAGCCCTGCGCAAAAATGACACGCTTAAATCGAGAATATAAGAGTTTTTACAGATTTTTGATTTGGAAATGATATCAATTGTTTGGCTTAAATCAGGAAATAGTCCCTCGACTATCACGTTTTATGTCATTTCGTCCCTCGACTAAAAAATTACTGGTGAGGGTCCCTCGACTATCCCATTTTCTTTCGTTTAGTCATTCGACTTTAAAATCACCGGTGAGGGTCCCTGGACTTTACAAAAATCTATAAATTTAGTTCCTGTTTTGGGGTTTTCTTCTTAGATTCAAGGACTAAATTTATAGATTTTGCAAAGTCCAGGGACCCTCACCAGTGATTTTAAAGTCGAAGGACTAAATGAAAGAAAATAGGATAGTCGAGGGATCCTCACCAGTGATTTTTTAGTCGAGGGACTAAATGACAGAAAACGTGATAATCGAAAGACTAGTCAGCGATTTAAGCCCAATTGTTTTGATGGTGGCTTCTTGTCGTGGATTTGGATTGACTTTGAGATAGAGTCTTCCGCGAGGAAAAGCCATCGATTTGGTATCGACTCGTCAATAACGGCCGCTGGTTTAGGTTTTTAGGGTCCCCTTCACCGTATATAATTTATATTATTTCACTGAGAAAGGGGGGTGGTTTAACAAAGCCCATAGGCGCTAAAAGAAAGTCTAAGATGAAAAACAGTGCAATGACAATCGCGTGTCAGTGACCCTTACCACTCTTCTTTGCTGCTCCTTTTATTCTCTACTCCTTTTCTCTCTCTCCAAAATCAACCCAAATATGAGCGACGAGGCAACAAAGAGCAGCCTTACCGGAGCTCAGGTACCCAAATCCAACTCCGATGACCGCAAATCTCTCTCCATCGCTCCCACGGCGGCTCCTCCAGTTGCCAAGCGAGTCATCATCAAGAGCGCCGACATGAAAGACGATTTGCAGAAAGAAGCTGTCGAAGTCGCCGTAGCGGTTGGATCTCTCTTTCCTATATCCTTTGTATCCTTTTGTTGATCTAGTGGTTTGGTGGATTAAACCATTTTTAATGAAGTTATTTTGGTGAATTTGTTTTTGAGAGATTGATCAGGCCTGCGAGAGGCACAATGTGGAGAAAGACATAGCAGAGTATATCAAGAAGGAGTTCGATAAGAAGCACGGAGCTACTTGGCATTGCATCGTTGGCCGCAATTTCGGTAACTGTTCTCTTTCATTCTCCATTCCATGTTGTTGGATTCTTAACTCATTGTGTAGAGTTAATCTTATTATCTGTTCCTTGCTTGGAAGATCTATACTTAAATTGGGCGATTTCTGCTTGATATTGAGATTGTCACACTTATCCGTACTAATTTCTCTTCGTACCTCTCTTAAGCACAAAGATGCTCAGATTACTTGTTGCCAAATTGTATACTGTTTAGGTGCCCATTCTAATATTTTGGCGTTGAAATGAATCTAACTGTACCTTTTCAACCTAGCTGTATAGTCTCCAAAGTTTTGTGAATTAAAATGAATTTAGTGTTCTCAGATATGTAGGTTTTTCAGAAGGATATCAATCATCCTCGTGCTGTTCTTTGTAATTGACTTGCTTGTTCCATATATAATTTTCAAAATCGCAATACATCGCAATTTTTATACCCAGCTTTGTGTATCTTAGTACTTAAGTAAGGCTACCTTGGTATCATTAATTTGCGGTACAGGTATCAGTGTTGCCTGTTACATTGTGTCGTGTAAAAATACCCACTATAAATTTATTCAACCCATTTTTATTGTCAGTAGATAACACAGAACTGATTCTCTCTTTGTTTATCAGAAAACATACGATTTTTTGTGAAAAAGAAAAATTAAGGGTATCTGATAAGAGAAAAAAAACTCATTCGTCAATTTTAAAACATAGTATGTTTCTTTCCTTTATTTCTTTAATTCAAAACAACATCTTTCTAATTTCTTTTCTTTATTTCAGAGCAGGATATCTCTTCTCGGCCAAGTTTTTTCTGTTTTTTCTTTTCTTTATGGCCCCTCTCTCATCTCTCTACTTCAAAACAACCTAAAATTTTGAACTTTTGTGGGTTATATAAGGTTATATGGTTTTTTGGGTGAATTTGTGTTATATGACTAATTTGATTTGATGATTTCATTTTGATTTATTTTGAACTTGATAGATTTTGTTAGTTGTCAAATTAATAAAAATGGTTTGACATGTTACAATCTATCTTGTTATACATTCCATATATATATATATATACATTACATCTATCTATATATATATATATATATATACTATTTTGATGATTTTTAATGAGTCACCGTATCTAACGATACGGGTCAATATCAGATAAACTATATGGATAAGCATGAAATAAGATACACAATCTGGCAACTAATGGGTCTACAGTAGAGTGAATCATCAGAAAAGTCAAGATCGGCTAAGTTAAGAGTGGCTTCCCAGCTCTTTAGGCAATTGGATGTTTGGATGTGCAGCGTCACTCTAATTATGTACCTGAATCAGATTTAGGTGTGCTTGGGGTTGGACACGTGATAGCAGCTAGTTGGCCTTTCTGTCCCAATACTCTTCACATATCCGTGTTTGTTTAGCTCTGTGACTGGTTAATCTGCCTTATGGAAAATAGGGGTGAAAACGAAGCAGTTCAAGCTTGAATGCTCCTTGTTTATGGTTGTGTCGGAAACAAAAATGGGATTTTGAGATGATACCATTGCTCGTCTAGGGTTTGAATTATTTTCTGTGGCTGTAAGCTCCTAGCTTGCTTAAGAGGTAGAGCTGGAGCTAAAATTGCCTGAAGATAAAAGATATATATAGTAATTGACATCTATCTTTATTGATTATCAAGTCATCTGACTGATACCCTCAGAGACATTAGATCAGATGTGATGACTATAACATATTGACTTTATTGATTATCAAGTCTCTCTCTCTCTCTCTCTCTCTCTCTCTCTCTCTCTCTCTCTCACTTAATCTATATTATATATATATACACACACTGCTATGGCTATAAGAAATATGTTTTTTTTTAGTATTCGTAGTTGCGTATGTGTCTTGCGAAATAGTCATCTTGCGAAATGCTGTTTTCGCCAGCAAAATGCGAAATTTGGCTGAAAAATACCAAAAATTCGTCATCTGAAAAATACCAAAAATTCGTCATCTTGTAAAAGTGTTTTTTACTATTTGTAATTGCGAAAAATATTCTGTCTTTACAATGACGAAAACAGCAACTAAGAGTAGTAAAAAACGCATTTTTTATAGCCATTCCTTATATATGAATATAGGACAATTTTTAGTATGAAATATGATCCTTTCCTATATGTGTGATGATTCTTACAATTAATAATGGGTTGGACCGGAATACATCTCATGTACTGTTTTGTGAGATGGCATCTCATACAAGTTTCACAAGCTACTGAGCTTGGGAGATATAGTTGAAAGTGCTGCAGATCACATCTTCATTTATAACAGATTCTGTAACTAACCAGAGATCACCAACGGGTATGAGTTATGATTTTAATTTATTGTTTCTAGTCCTAATTCATTTACTAGAGGAAAAATGTTAACCAATATAATCACCAGGAACCCTTGGTAGTCTAAAGCTCAGAACATTATTTGCTTATATGAACCTTAGTGTTGGACCTGGACATACTCTGACTCCAAGAATTACGTTTAATGTCCTCAGCTCCTCCAGATGGCTTACCAAGGCATTTGTCTGTCACCACCAGGCACCAGCACTTAACATAGTTGGGAACATGGGTTCGAATCTTGGTATGTCTGGTAAAATATAGAGTACATAGTGGCTGAAATATCTCGAATGACATGTCAAATCAGGGTACAGGTAGTTGTATGTTCGAAATGCAATTTGTGGATATATAGTTTTGAAATGACATATCCAAGTTTATCGGGGTACTGAATGGAAAAAGTAAAATAATAATTATCTTGTAATGGTGAGGATGCAGAACGCAGATAGTACTTAGTAGACAGTAGTGTGATTGAATTTCATCGTTATAGTGTTTTAAGCAAGAGTGGTGTTGGGCTCAGCCGGAAACATAGTTGGGACTGTACGGCAGGTCAGAACATAAGAGTTGTAGACCGGTTTGAAACGTGGAAATATGCATATACTCAAGTTGTGTTGAACAAATGTTAAGGGTAATGAGGGTGATATAAGTTAGATGAATCAATAATTTGAAGGTGGAGTAATCTTGAATTTAAGCCTGAGCAAGCCCAGTGTCGAGGTATGTAAATCTTGTGAGAATTGGGTAGATGTTGGAGTAGGTTGGGTGTTATTCGAGTAGGAGGTAAGATAGTAGAATAAAGTAATAGAGCAGGTGGAGAGGCATTTTGGATAGAGTTTGAAATTAAGGTAGTTAAGAGGCTGTATAAGTTTGAAATTAAGCTGTTATAAGATTTAAGCATGTATTTCAATTCTTCATTGAATACAAAACAATAGATTATTTTGTCTAGCATATTATTAATTATGGATTTGAATACTGAAGTACAATGATGTTTTCTGTTTAATAATAACCTGGTGGGTGCAGGTTCTTACGTTACACATGAGACGAACCACTTTGTTTATTTCTATCTGGACCAGAAAGCCGTATTGCTGTTCAAATCAGGCTAGCCAGGCATCATTGTTAATCCTGGAAGGATAAATGAAGAATTACGAGTTTGTTATTGTTATGCTAAGAAGTTGTGGGATTGTATGTATTATTATTTGGACTTTGAAACATTAAATTTCTTAGTTGTATATTGTGATTTCACTTCCAATCCTTAAGCTACGGCTGTTCCTTACTACCTTTTCAAGCCATCTGCGGAACACTAACACTATTTGGCTACGCTTTTCTTCATTCTTTTCTGTTTTAGCTGTAATAAATATGGCCGGTTATTATCAATTCAGCGTTGATTCAAGTTATATCTCTTATTAGTAGAAGATCTCGTACTAAATTGATGCTTCTCTCCAAGAAACCTAATCTTGGAGGTGAAGTATCTTCATTGATCATTTCCTATTTTCGTAATTTGGTTCTTTGCAATGCTCTCATCTATCTTCTATCTTCCTTGAAGCGTCCTGATGGAGCTCTCCCTTCGCAGCTGCAAAATAATAGAAGAAATGGTGAATATCTCAATCACCATAGATCGTACGTCTAGGCAATTAATCAATATCAACCAAATGCCATCAGGTGTCCAGCATAAATCAGATCATATATCAATTCAGTTTGAAGACCAGGTGTATAAGGAGTTAATCAAATAATCATCTTATACTTTGATCGGTAAATTTTTTAAAGGACTACCTAAAAAGACTGAGTTAGACAGATTCTTTGAGGGAAGAAAATGCAATGGGGACTTCTTGTATTCAAATTGGGATTCAAGGCATGTATTCTTTGAATTCTTTCTAAAGGATGATTTAAGTAAGATCTGGTCGCGTGGTGTTTGGTCAATATGTCAGTATTCGATGAGAATTTTAAAATGGTTACCATCTTTTAATGTAAGAAGAGAATGTCCCCTAGTTCCTATATGGACTTGGATGGAAAAGTTACCTGAGCAATTGTATAATAAAGAGATTGTAAGCTCCATAGCGTCTTCGTTAGACACTTCTTTGGAGATTTGGATACCCAAGAACAAAGCGATGTATAACGCTTGTTATGCCTGGGTGGAGATGGATATCTCAAAGCCTCTTCAAAAGAGTGTGTGCCTGGGTTTTGGCAGCAATCAAGGTGCCTGGATCACACTCAGTTATAAAGATGTTCCCAGGTATTGTAATACTTGTTTTCACGTTGGCCATGAGACTTCTACTTGCAAAAGATTCAAAAAAGAAACTGAGAAAAGCCCAGAAGAACTATTGATATCAATAAACAACAATCTACCATTGAAGAAACAAATGATAATAATAAAGAGAACTCAACTGTTGGAAAACAGCAATCTACTAATGAAGAAATGGTGGACTTAACCATTGGCCTTGAAGTCCCTGAGATAGAACTTAAAGATAATGAAATGGTTAAAAATGATGTCAATCCGGAAAACATTGATTCTGGAAATGTTCAGGACATTACCAAAGCCTCTGATGATGATCTTCTAATTCACGATGAAGAAATCTTGGATGCTATTAATCTTGTTGATAACATATCTATTCCTCCTACTGAAGCCGCTTCTCCTACTGCCAGAACTCCTCCAATAGAAAATATGGGAAGTTTTCCATCTACTCCTGCAAGAAGAATTAGAAAAATGGATCCTAATTTTCAGAAAGTTCTTGATCAAAAGTTAAAACTAGCAAGAAGAAGTAAAAGAAACAAACCTCTTATCATTAGATCTCTTCAATTGGAAGAGACAAAAAGATCTTCATTGAATAGTCCCAAATGATCAAGCTACTATGCTGAAACATTCGTGGAATCGACAATAAGCATATGTTAGAAGACTCAAATCTTTAATTAGAAAAGAAGGGGTTAAATTACTGTTTCTGTAAGAACCTATGATCAACAAGGATCAGATAAGTAACATTTCTATCAAACTCAAACTTACTAATTATTTTGCAAATATATCTAATAAAATTGGGTTTTTTGGCATGAAGAGTTAGAAGTTAACATTCTGGAGGACAAAGTTCAATGTTTCTATATGAAGCTTATTCACCCTTTAATTCAAAAATAGGTATTTATAACTTGTGTCTATGTTAAGCGTCAAAGGGTAGAAAGAAAAGAATTGTGGAATAACTTAAGGTCATTTGTGCCAATGGTCAAGGAGTGGCTTCTACTAGGTGATTTCAATGCTATTATCTCTCCATATGAACAATCAGGGTGTACAAATTTTTGTCAAAACAGTGCAAATGATTTACTAGACACGATCAAGGACTGCTACATAGAGGATGCTGGGTATATTGGTCCTAGATTTACTTGGACCAACAAGACCAGGTGGAAAAGATTGGACAAGGTATTGCTCAATCAGGAATGGTCTGATCTATTTGTATTCACCAAAGTATCCCATCTGCCCCGTACTTGTTCAGACCACACACCAATTTGCATTACTATAACTAAAGAAGTTAAGAAATTTGGCAGATCTTTTGAGTTTCTTAATATTTAGACCATGGACAAGGACTTTATTGATTTTGTGAAAGAAAACTAGGTTGTTCCTATGATGGGTTTCCCTCAGTATATATAATGGAATAAGATAAAACGATTGAAGGTTGCCTTAAAGAGGTGGAATAAAGACCACTTTGGGAACTTATTTAACAAAATTAAGAAGGCGGAGGAATACTTACAGATTTGTGAAGAGAAACTCAGGAGATCTAAAGTCCTGAAGACAAATGATGTCTCTCCAAGGCCACTGTTGAGCACCTACTTGCTCTCTCCATGGAAGAGAATTATTGGAGACAAAAAACACATGCAAACTGGTTAATGGATGGTGACAGAAATACAAATCTCTATCACAACTATGTCAAGAAGAAAAGGAGACAAATGGTTATTAAAGGCATTAAAATCAACAATGTGTGGACTGATGATGAGGAAGCTATCAACAGTTCTGCAGAATTCTACTTCTCATATATACTATCTTCCCCATCTTACTTAAACAAATATGTTGAATCTAGATGCATGAGTAACAACTTATTCAATATTATTCCTAAGCTAGTGACAGAAACTGATAACAGGATGATATTAGCAGAGCCTACAGAAAATGAAATATGGTCTGCAATTCAAAGCCTAAACCCCTATGGTGCTGCAGGGATTGATGGTTTTAATAAATGTTTCTTTACCACCTGTTGAAATATTATCAAAACTGCCTTTTGTAATGCCATTAAAGACTTTATTAAAGGCAAGCCTATACCTAAAGGTGTCCAAGCTACTGGCATATGCATGATTCCTAAGACACCTAATCTCTATAATTGGAATCAGTTTCATCCCATAAACCTTTGTACACTTACTAATAGGATAATGTCTAAGCTAGTCAATAATAGACTATCTACCATTCTGCCTAAGCTTATTTCAGACGTTCAAGGTGCCTATGTATTAGATAGATCTATTCATGATAATATCCTAATTGCTAAATAGCTTATTCATGATATATGAAGAAAAATCAAAGTAGGCAATATAGTCATTAAACATGACATGTCTAAGGCTTTTGATAACTTATCCCACAGTTTTGTTATCAAAGTTCGTAGAAGTTTTGGATTCAGTTATCAATTGAACAAACTAATTAATAACATTGTTAGGTCTGTTAATATTTCTCTTCTTATAAATGGAAAGTCCATTGGTTACTTCAAAGCTAAAAGAGGGTTGAGACAAGGTGATCCCTTGTCTCCTACCCTCTTTATACTAGACGAGGAGGTGTTGATTAGAGGAATTGGCCAGATGTTTAGAGAAAACAAAAAATTAAAATATTATAGTAGAGGGAGTATGAATATACATGTGCTTGCATTTGCTGATGATGTTCTGATATTTACTAATGGCTCTCAAGTCTCCCTTGAAAAGATAGCAAATTTCCTGCAGGTTTATCAAGAAATATATGGTCAATCAATTAATAAAAATAAAACACAGATTATCATAGCAACAAGCATGTCTTTAGAAAGAAGAAGCAGTCTAACTACCCAAACAAGCTACACCACAACTTTTCTTCCTACAACCTATTTAGGGGTAACACTTAGTCCCCATAATAAGACTTCTAACTTTAATCTATTATTTGAAAAAATCAGTGAAAATATTTCAAGTTGGGATGGAAAAATGCTTTCTTTTGGTGGTCGTCTAACTTTAATAAAATCAGTTCTTATGTTTATTCCTTTTCACTGGTTATAGAGTTGTTGGATCCCCACAACAATTATTTCAAAAATCGAAAGATTAATGAATAGATTCATGTGGGGATCAAATAGTGTCTGTATGTAAATCATTTGAAGACGGGGGTCTTAATTTAAATAGTCTTGCTAATATTCAAGAAGCTTTTTGTGTAAGCTTTGGCTAAGGTTTAGGGATAATACATCTCTATAGGCCAAATTACTTAACAATATCTATTGTTCAGGAAAACATCCTTTGCAAGTTTACTGCAAAAATGCTTCCCAAACTTGGAAAAGGCTAGTCAAGATCAAGGAGTTAGTTGAATCTCATATTACATGGGATTTGGGTCGTGGTAACATAGATATTTGGTTAGATAGTTGGTTTGGTAAACCTCCTCTAATTAAACTTAACCCTAATCATAGTAATAGTTGGTTTAAGGGTAAATGTGTTAGTTCATTATGGGAGAATAATAGTTGGAACTTTTCTAAGCTTAGAGATATCCTAACTGACTACAACATAAGCCTAGTTTCTAAGCTTACTACTGACTGTTCTAAAAAGGACAGGATTTTGTGGAACTTATCTAAGAATGGTTTCTTTAGTATAAAAGAAACCATTAAAGGCCTACATCCTCCCACTAATAGATCAAGATTATTTAGTAACATTTGGAACCAGATATCTCTTAGGAAATGCTCGTTCTTAGCATGGAGACTATTACTTAACAAAATTCCTACTGACTTAACCCTTCAATCCATGCACATTACCCTAGCATCTAAATGTCAATTCTGTCCTAACATTGCATCTAAAAATCATTTGTTCATTCAATGTAATTTTGCATGGGAAATTCGGTCATATTTTGCTAGCAATTTGAAGGTTAATATTCAGAGGTTTATGACAGGAAAACAACTATTTCTAACCTGGTTCTGGTCTGCTAATAATAAAACTCACATTAAGACTATTTTTCCTACTCTAATATGCCGGGTCATTTGGCAGCAAAGGAACAAAAGAAAAATGAACTCTGTTCACTTTTCTTCCTATGTTGCTATAAAATATATCATTAATATGATAAATGGTCTAGATTTTGCCAAATTTCTTAAACCTAAGCACTGGAAAGGTTGCGAAGATACAGCCTTGAATTTTGGCTGCATAAATCACCTACATGTTAAAAAAATATGTCTTTTCTTACATGGAATCCTCCTGCTGTAGGTCTCCTCAAGCTAAACTCCGATGCTAGTTGCTCCACCAACGGTGAAGCAAGTGGTGCCATAGTTATAAGAGATTGTCATGAGAATCTGGTCCTTGGCTATGTGAATACCTATGGTCTTCTTACTCCAATTCAAGCAGAATCCAGTGCTCTCCTTGATGGACTTCTCCTATGTAAAATTAAAGGATACAGTAAGATAGACATCGAGACAGATTCAGAAATATTGGTCTCAATACTATCTAAAGGAAATTTTCCTCTTAAGTTAAGCCCAATTCTCAATAATATAAAAGCTTTGATTTCTTGTAATATGACAATTCACCATATCTTTAGAGAGCAAAATTGAGCAGCCGATTGGCTTGCTCGATGGACTCAAAGATGTAAAATGAAAGTCAATTACAGTAAATCCTGAAATTTGAGAAGATCACTCTCCGATTCAGGAAAAGGAAAGACTAAAACTACTAAGGCATGCAAGTAACTTGGAGGAATACTTACCCTGACATTCAACAGAGAGAAGAATTGCTTCAAGTAACTTGCATGCCTCAGTTTAGCTTTCAATTTGAAAGCCTAAGTTCGAAGAATGAAGCTTACATCTCCAAATTTATCTCCTGGATATCAACATGAAGAAAGTCAGACACTTGTTCTACTTAAAGGAAACTCTTCCTTCTGATTCAGGTAAAAATCAGACGATGGAGACATGCAAACTGCTAAAAAGAACACTTACCCTGATCGAATCCATAATCCTTTTTTCAAAGGATCTTACTTCAAAAGTTCAGTAGCTTTGGAGAAGAGAGAGAGAGAGAGGAGAGTTCGAACGAAAACTAGGGATTTGATCTGAAAATTGGGGATCTTGAGTATATTTATACTCATTGCTTGATTTTTAGATTAAAAAAAGTTTTATCTCTTATTAGATTTGTGACCGTTCTCATGTTTTATTCTCTTGTATTTTTTATTTTCAATGTTTTGCCCCTAACATTGGGCTCTATAACATATGAAATTTTGATTGAAACCTTCTCAACAACGCTCTACGAGTTAGTTTATTGGATAGAAGCAAGAATTCGTAATCTAAATAAGTTATTCTATCATTTCGTGTGAATAGTTATATTCCAAGTATAAAATTAGTTTTTGTATAAGGCATGAAAATTTTAATGGGTGTATATTTTTTTGTAGTAAATTTAAAACATTAAATAAGTAAGTATTTTAGAAATATTCCAGGCATATTCTGTAAGAATGATTTTGCCTGAGTACATTGTTACACAAGACCCAATAGTCATAACTTAAGTATTGGATGTTTCGTATAGTATTGTGTGTTACATATGAGAGTAAAAGGGTTAAATAACTGCTCGTCCATTTGCTAGCTGATTTCATGTTGGCCATGGATCTAAAGCTAAGATGTTAGGTTATTTTTATCTTTCACTATTTTTAGTTTTTAATTATTCTTTTTAAGGATACAAAATTAAAATTTTTGTTAAAAAATATACTTATCATGTTTTTAGTGGAGCAAAATATAGAATATTCTTTTTAAAGATAGTAGCTGGCGATGCGTGGGAACCTTCAAAAAACCAAAATCAGTTTCTTGATTCTCAATCCTTTTTTTGTCCTAATCTTCAATAGTTTATGTTTCTGTATCTCTTCAATGGAGTAATTACTACTCTTACCGCCTCATCTCAAGGTTCAATTCCTACCACAAATTAACTCTTTCACAAAAAATGACAAAAACCCCAATAATGGATCGATTCAGAAGCCATATATATTAAACCATGTAAAATTTCCTACACTTCAGAGATCAAAACCAGAAGCGAGATCTCAAATAATCAACAATCTGGTATTCGAAGTCACACCAAGATGGCCAAGGGAAGGAGATCAAGATTTCAAGCCCGAGAAATCTTTTGCAACGGTCCTCGGAAAACAAAGACAAGAATTCATGCATGAGAAGGTGATTCCAGAGGTCAGAGAAGACTATATCGCAGTTTAATTCCAAGAAGTAGATAAGTCCTCTTTTTTTCTTTTTAACAAATGTACTCTAAGATCTACTTAAAGTCTTTCAAATTTGCTAGCCCTTACAACATAGTTATCTGAGACTATAGAAATTTCTTCATTGAATTCGATTCAATTGAAGATGTAAAAATCTTCTGGAAAAGATCAGTTAGAACTATAGGAAATCTTTCTTTTAGGATATTAAAATGGTCGCCCGAATTTCATCCCAAAATTGAGTCCCTGTTATATGTTGTCTGGATAACAATGCCCAAATTACCTAAAATGCTATATAACAAGAACATAGTTTACCATATTTCCAAACTAGGAGGTACTCATTTGGCAATATGGGTTCCTAATATTGATCGATCCAGTTATAATATGTGTAAAGCTTGGATTTTAATGGATGTGTCGAAATCTCTCCCCAAAAAACTTTGGATAAGCTTTGGGGAGAGAGATGGATTCTGGCAAGATATCACCTATGGTGATATCCGTGCATACTGTAAAACATGCAAACACATTGGTCATATTAATTCAAATTTCCAGAAGGAATTCTTTAAGAAATTAAATCAGACAGAATTAAGGAATAATTAACATTTTCAGCCAAATAAATCTAAAGAAATTTGGACTAAGGAGGTTGAATCAGTTATAGCTAAGTCAGAAACTAACAATCTTGAAACTACTACTGATAAAAAAACTGAAAAAATTGTAAGTAATTTAAGCAATATGGACAATTCCTTAAATCTATATGATAAAAGTAAAGAGATAACCAATACTACACCTCAACATAAATTAAATTCTCAATCTGAATT
The DNA here is from genome assembly GCA_036936605.1 of Limnanthes douglasii subsp. nivea. Classification (NCBI taxonomy): domain Eukaryota; kingdom Viridiplantae; phylum Streptophyta; class Magnoliopsida; order Brassicales; family Limnanthaceae; genus Limnanthes; species Limnanthes douglasii. Next base: position 183,472,852 of record JAUPFV010000001.1, read on the forward strand.
AATATTGAATCAAACGACCCTCATGATATCACCAATACTGATGTGATTGAAGCAATTCAATCCATCAATATTGGAAATTCATTTAATCCTCTAAGTGAAGATCCATTAGATATTGAACCTGAATCTTTAGAAAGTAGACAAACTCTTAGTCCCCTTTCCTCACCAAGTAAAGAATTAGTTACTGAAAACAAACTTAATAAAACAACAACTAAGAAAACTATCAGAACTAAAGCTAAAAGGGTCAAGTGCAATCTTATTAACAAACTTTTGAATATCAAAGGATCTCTTAGATCCTCTTCATCAAAAACCAAATGACCATTAAATTCCTAAGTTGGAATGCTAGGGGAGTAGGTAATCTAGGGACCATTAGAAAAATTAAGTCTATACTGAAAACTGAATATATTGATCTCATTTCTCTTTAAAGCTCTAAAATTGATAAAATCACTAAATAGGTAGGTTTTGATTCCAACTTAACAAATATTAATAATAAAATTTGGTTAATATGGAGAAAAAATTATAAAATTCAAGTTAAAATGAATAATGAACAATGCTTAAACACAATTGTGACTTATCTTTCAAACATTGAAATGACTCTTTGGGATGACCTGATACTCATATCTGAAAGAAATTAACCTTGGATTATAGTAGGAGCCTTTAACATTATCACAAAAGCTACCGAGCAACTCGCATGTTCTACAATATGTCACAAAGGGATTGAAGAATTTAATAATATGATTATGGACTGTCAACTTGAAGATCCATGGTTTTGTGTATCTAATTTTGAAAATGGAAGAGATTAGATAAGACATTACATAATTCCCTATGGAGAGACCTCTTTTATATTACTAAGGAGAATTATTTGGCCAGAACTGGCTTATATAATTCACCTTTAGTATATTTGTTTCTAACAATTAAATCATACCTAAACCTACTTTCAAATTCCAAAATATGTGGTGTTTACACCCAGAATTCATAAAGACAGTAGAAAATAATTGGAATGAATCAATAACTGGTGATCTTTTATATATCTTCTGGTTTAAGTTAAAAAGATTAAAGATATGCCTTAAATTACGGAACAAAGAGGTATTTGGCTACATTTTTTACAGTATTTCCAAAGCAGAAGAAAATGTCAAAATTTGTGAGAGAAACCTTCAAGATAATCCTAATTCTAAAAATAATCAATCACTTAATAAAGCTAGAGCCATTCATTTATCTTTGCTTGCCAGAGAAGAAACCTTATGGCAGAAAAAGAGTGCCACCATATGGCTTAAAGATGGTGACAAGAATACTAAAACTTTCCAGAATTATGTTAAAAAAAGAAGGAAGCTTAATATAATTAATGGAAACACAATAGATGGTACTTGGACTAAAGACCAATCTCTAATTGGATATTCTGCTATTCATTATTTCAAATCTCTTCTTAACTCTCAACAAAATACAATTAATAATAATCTTAATGTTAACTTAATAAATGAACTTATTCCTAAAACCATTATAAACCAAGAGAATAATTCCCTTACATGTTCTCCTTCCATGGAAGAAATTAAATTAACAATCACTGACCTCAATCCTTGCACTGTCTCTGGAGTTGATGGATTCAACTCCAGATTCTACTTAGAATGTTGGCCAATTATTAAATATGATGTGTATGAAGCTATTAAAGCTTACTTCAACTTTTGTATCCCTCCTCAAGACATTTTTGCTACTGCATTATTTTTATTACCTAAAACTGCTTAACCCAAGACTTGGCAAGAATATAGGCCAATCAGTCTATGTACAGTATTCAAGAGAATACTGTCAAAGATAATTAACAATAGACTGAGCAATATCTTTCCCAAAATCATTTCAATTGAACAAGGAGCCTATGTAGAAGGTAGGGATATCTAGGATAATATTCTGATAACCCATGAATTACTTTATGACCTAGACAAAAAGACCAGAGGAGGAAACATGATTATTAATTTAGATATGTCTAAAGCATTTGATAGAATGAATTTCAAATTGATCTATCAAATTCTTAATGCTTATGGCTTAAATGATCATTTTATCAGTTTAATACAAAAAGGAATTAGAAAAAATTAACTACTCTTCTTTCCATGATATACAAATCTAGGGGCAGAATAAAAATTCACTGTCTTACATTCGTTGTCGATATAATTATATTCACCAATGGATCAATGATTAACCTTAAGAAAATCAGTGAAATTTTAGAAATATATCAATCTATCTCTAGACAACAAGTCAACAAAGAGAAAATAATTTTTATAACTTCTAATCTAATTGACAGGAATAAGATTAATGTTATTGAAAACAACATTGGCTTCAAACATAATTCGTGCTTATCACATGCAAAATATAACTATCCCTAACAATGTTATTTCCAAAATCAATGTTATAATGAATAAGTTTCTATGGGGATACAATGAAGATAAGAAAACAATAATATGGTCTCAATGGAATAACCTTTGCAAACCTTTCCATGAAAATAACTTAAATATAAGAAGTTTTAAAGATATTCAGATTCCTGTTTCATATAAACTTTGGTATTCATTTAGAATACACAATTCACTCTGGGCAAACTTATTACATTCTATATTTTGTCCTGAAATGCACCCCCTTCAGACTCAAAAGAGACAAAATGTACCAAAAGTTTGGAAAAGTTACTCAATACTAGAGATACAACTGAAAAATTCATTCACTTGATCCTGCTACTGGTAACATTGATTTTTAGGCTGATAAATGGCATAGCAATATACCATTAATCAATTTATTAGTAAATAATAACAATTTATGGTACAAACAAGTTAAAATCAAAGAATTTTGGCAAAACAATCAATGGAACATACTTAAGCTGAGAAACAACGTTCTCTAATACCATATTGACAAATCTTAAAGATTTCAATTAATCCAAATATGGAAGACAAATAAATTTACAAAATCTCTCCAGATGGGAGGTTCCAATTAAAACCAACTTGGGATGTTATAAGGGCTAAACATAAAAAACTATAGTCATTAAAAGAATATGGAACAACATTTTTCCCAAGAAATATTCTTTCGTTACTTAGAAAGTTTTAAATAGATTAATATGAGTTGATTCAGTCCTCCAAAAGAAAGGATTTTATCTTTTTTTCTAAATATCAAAATTGTTTCAATAGTGAATCGATAGATCATCTATTTGATTCATGTTTAACTTATTGGAATACATGGTTGTATTTCTCTGATATGTTTTATCTCATATTAAGTAAACACATGACCATTAAACATGTTGTTCATAGTTGGTTCTCTTCATCTGCCAAATATATTCATGTTAGGACTATTATCCCAACTCTAATTATATGGTCAATCTAGAAGCTTATTAATATAAGCAAACATGACAATATAAGTTACAATTCTAAGTCCATTATTGACAATGTTATATATTTGGTTAACATGTTAGATAATTCAAGTCGCATTAGTTATAAACACTTGTACGGTGACCTGAATGTAGCTACAAAACTGCATTGTTTCAATTATTTAAAAAAACAGACCAAAAGTATATATGTTAAATGGTATCCTCTAATATTAGGTAGAATCAAGCTGAATTGTAACGGTGCTTCTCTCTCCAATGGAGAATCCAGTACTGGTTTTGTCCTTAGGAAGCCTGATGGTAGTATGATAATTTCTAAAGAAATAATAATAGGAAAATGTTCCCCTATAGTTGCAGAAACTAGATCTCTACTAGAAGGATTAATATATTGCAAACAAAATAATTACAGTAAAGTTGAAATACGCAAATTTATTGTTCAGCTAAAAAACTATATCCAAAAGAGGATAAAAGTTTTTTGTTTAACTTATTTTCTTTTCTCATGTCCAGCGAAGATATATGTCTTTGTACTTAAAATAGTTTTGTAACTAAAGATTTTAATTGGTTACTTAATATTTAAATATAAGATGTCAGCGTACAACCTAATTTAGTGTATTATAGGATCAATCATCTCTTATGATAAATTTTAAAAAATTTAAAAATAAATTTTATTATTTAGAGCGAGTTTATAAGTTTTTTGTTCAATTAAAAAAGTTTGTAATTTCTCTCATTTAGAAGAAAGATATAAAAATGTTTCATTTACGCTCATTTTGAACAAAAATATAAATTTTATATTGAATAAAACATCTTATATCTTCTTTTCTCTGAAACATATGTATAAATTTTTCTTAACTCATAAGGTTTATTTCCACTCAATGAATATAAAAAATTATTTTGAAAATATCATTATTTGAAAATTTAATTAGTTAGTTAAGTTTGAGATTGTATTGGGTGTTTATATATGACCGAATTTAATATATTAGACGATCATTCTATCTATTATGATAATAGTATTATAACGAACATTTATTTTCATTCGAAATGAAAGAATATATAAGTTTTTTGTTTAACCCAAAAAAACTTCTATATATTTCCATTTGGAGTGAAGATAAAAAAATTATTTAACATAATTTTTTTTATATTTCTGCAGATTCGGATCAAAGATGAAAAAATATTCTGAAAATAATATATATATATATTCTAATATTTTATTTAACTACCAGAAATTTAATATATAACATAATTCAAAACATTCAACTATAACAATAATACAAAGCATAAAAACTTTAAAATATAAAAACACTCAGAAAGATTAAAACATGCATAAAAAACCACAAGATCCGAAACAACGAAACATTAAACTAAAACAAGGTCTAGATATCTGTTTGTATACAATAAGAAGGTTTTACGAGTTTTAAGGGCTTGAGTTCATTGGCATGCGAAGACGGATTTACATAAAAAAAATTGTTTTTTTGTAATATTGTTGCAAAACTGGAAATGACAACCATAATAATAATTGACTTGAACAAAAGATCTACTACTTTGTTCTTAAAACAACTAAAAAAACTTATAATTCAAGCATAAAAAGAAACAATCTTTACTCTAGAAGAAATGAGTGACAAATTTTCACACAATAAAGAAATAATAGTGAACGTTATTAGAAGCTACTATAGTTAAAAAGTCAACCAACAATATTTTTATTCATATTGAAATCGGAAGTTACAATGTTGAATTTTTTTTATTACAAATGATTTAATACATTGTTAATCACTGATATAACATTGCTTACAAGTGCTATGCCTAGCCGTCCTTCTAACTTATTGCTTCATTATGTCCATCTGACTTCTATTCTGTTGATTCAGTTTCTTGTCCGTAAGACTGCTCTCTCTTTCTTAGTTATTCTATTGTTATCGTACCTGCAAGAAGTTTGGCAAATAATGGTCAAGGGTTCTTTGCCTATTGTTAGTTACAGTTAAAATGTTATGTGTTTGATCTTAGGTAGCCAACTACAATGCTTTCAAGGTGAATAATAGCCTAAGAGCAGCATGGCTATTAGAAGATAGAAATAGACAGTCAGATTTGTTTTTAATGGTATGTTTGGCCATCCAATCAGCCGCAAAATTCTGTTCTCTAACAATATTTCTAATAACCATAGCTGAAGAAATAAGGTTCCCACCACATTTGATAACTAGTTCTAAGTACAAAGGATAAGAATCAAAGCTCAACATATTGAATAACACTAAAGAATCAATCTCTACATCAACTTTACTGTAATTATATTGTTTGCAATATATTAATCCTTCTAATGGAGATCTAGTTTCTGCAACTATAGGGGAACATTTTCCTATTATTATTCCTTTAGAAATTATCATACTACCATCAGGGTTCCTAAGGACAAAACCAGTAATATTTTTTGTTTAAAGTTTTTTTCTCATAAAATATGGAACGATCATATAATGCACTACAGTATGTCATATGTTAACACCTAATACAATATAAACGTTAACTAAATAATTAGAAAATTGAATTATGAAAATAATTCTAAAATGAAAGCTTGTATATTCGGTAAAATTAGCAATCATATAATTTTTTTGAGGTAACAAAAAAAAACTTCTATCTTCTTGTGATAAGAAGCGATATATGTTTTTTAAGTTTACCATAAAGTTTATATCTTGCTCTTAAAGAAAACAAAAATATATAATATTTTATAGTTGAACAAAAACACACATTTAATTTTTCTCTAATGGAACAAAAACCAACTCAAGTAGATCGGAAAAAAAGAAATAACAATTGTCATTTCTTCAAAATCATGTTTGTAAATATGTGAACATGTTGTGTATGCTTCATTTGCGGGTTGTGGGATGTCATTTGCCTTCATATTTGATTGCTTAACTTTGATTGTTATGATTTTAGGAGCTTCAAGATTTGAAATCGTAAAGAAAGTAATATAGTTTGGTTAGATGATGTAATGATTTTTGTTTGTTTGTAAGATGTAAGAGATTTAAATGTATAATAGTATGGCTTAATAAATCGACTACGTAGCTATAAAAAAAATAGATAAAACTATTTGATTGAAAAAAAAATTAATTTTTTCTTCAAGAGATATGACTAGTTTTAAATTGTTTTAGAACGACTTTTTAATTTTTTTTATAACAAATAAGTAGAGTAGTTGATGTTTTTTAATATGAATAAAATACCATACGGATTGGAATATTATGTTTACTAACATAACTTTATGATGGTAATGTTCATATCAATATAATTTTCACTCAACTTGTAAGAGAGTTGCGTTTTCTTTTTTTTAAGAAGTCTCTCTATTATAATATTATTTATATTTTTTACGAACATGGAAATAATGTGAAAACAATTTACAAATTAGATTTTATACACTATTTGATATAGGTTTAGGTTTGCAAGATGATACTTATCGAAATATGATATATATATATATATATATATATATATATATATATAAATATGAAAAAGAAAACAAATATTTCAAGCTAGTAGTTCTCACGTATAAAAGTTAAATTCCAAAATATTTTATTTTATTTAAAATAACTGTATTTTAGGTTGCTACAATTATTAATTTTAAGTTTTATTAAATATACTTATACATTAACCTATATTAAAAACGACAATATAAATAAACCAACTGCAAAATAATATATAAAATAATGAACCCAATAATAAAATTGGATTGACACTTTAAAATGATATTTATTTTCAAACAAAAAAATCTTCTAAATTTATTATTATTTTAAACTAAAAAATATAAAATTATATTATTATGCTTCCTAACTTTTTCTTACTTATATGAAACTTTATTATTAATATTTTATATTCAATTTAGCTAAACATATCTAATCCAAAACTTAATTGTAATAGGTAACTAACTTTAAAAACGAAGAATAAAACATACCATTAAACACAATTGTATATAATATCATTGATCCTAAATTTCATCTTTCTTAGGTAGAACATTCAATATAAATAAATAAATAAATATTTTTATTAAATCAATTTATTTCGTAAATGTTATATATCAAAATTATCATTAAAAAATGAAATTCATTATCCGTATAGTTACATAGAGAAATAGAAACATTAGTTTCAAGTTACAACATATATGTCTAGCCATTGAAAGATCTGAATACGTTAAGTTTGGATTCACCTCCTCTGAAATTTGTGGGGAAAAAGCTTGAGGCTACCCGGTAGTTTCACCATCTATTCGTTGGTATTAGATTTTTAAAAAATACACATAAATAATACAAAATGTTAAAACGTCGTCCGGGTTGAAGACCATCATCATGTTCTGAAACTGTTGTAGATGGTGCTCGGGGTCCCCTGATCCATCATACGAATCCACCTTGTACGTATCGAACTTCCGATGGAGCTTTCCTTCAAGGATACCTTTGACCAACTGAGACTCCTGCAAAACATAAGCAGCCAAAGTTGGCCTTACTTGATCATACTCCACCACCTCGAGCTCTATATCGTCGGGAGGTACCTCGTTACTGCTTCTTGCTTTTATTTTTGTTAGTGTGTTCGCTTTCATCGGTATGACCTTTAGTCCTACAGGTACCCTTGGCCTTGCCAACTTCTTGATGAGTATCCTAATTGATCGCGTCCTCATATAGGACCTTTTCAATCAGATGCCAGAGTGTGATGGTGAGTGCATCGAGGCGTTGTTTGGCTTTCTTGTCACTTTCTAGTTGTCGTTAGGCTGCCCTAAGCTGTTCGCATTTGATCACCTTTGAGTTTCCAAAATTTGCACATTACAGGGCATCAATGGCATATCTAGGTTAAGAGGGTTATCTTCTTAAGCCGCTCCGTTGGTGTTTCCCTCCGCATTTATCTGAGATTGATCCTCATTTTTTATCGCCGCCGCGTAGGCTACCTGATGACCCGCCAGATCATCTCTAATAATTTATTTTCCCTCTGACGAGTTTTCCAGAATTCTTTGTACGTCATCTTGTTTTTCTTGTCCAACTTGCCCATATAGGGCTCCCGCGATTGCTCTTTCAATTCGTGATCTAGTTAACACCATTATAATACTTCTAACAACGTATTTCACTCGTTTCCCACAGGCAGTGCAAAAATCGGATGATGGATTTTAGTGATGACAAATAGCTTTGAATATAGAAAAAATAAATGTACAATTCTTTTATTTCTCAATACATTTTTATTGGGTTTCTATTATATATTACGTTATAAATTATCCCACTATTTCCTAAAAATTCTTCACTCTTAGTTATGTCCAATCGTGGATACAGGTTTTGCTCTCACATTCTTTATATTCTTTTTTATGCTTTTAGTGGCTTCTTCGTTATGGAACCACTCTTCAGTTAATACCTTTGGCTGTCAACATTATGTATAATAATCAAGGTATAGCTCTGGCTTTACGTGGACAACGTCTTTAGTTTGATTTACTAGCTGATGCCACTCTAGTTCCATTGTATGATTGAACGTATCTTGTCCTAGTTGAGGGATATAATCTGGTCAAAAGGTTATGCCTTATCAGTAAATGGAAAAGAATTACACCTCAAATGAAACTTGCTAATTTTGAACTACCAATACTAGCTACTGGCCATACCATTCAGACTGAGGAACTTTGAGTAGTTGGAACTCCCTCGATGTTTTTGCTATCAAGTCACAGCGTTCGGGCAAAGAAACCTTTGGTTGTTGGAACTCTTTCAATGGCTCAACTATCTAGTTATAGCGTACCAAGGTCCAATATTGGTCTACACAAATATTTAATGATCCAAAATTTTACTTGCAATGGTTTCCCCTTCACTACAGATCTGATGGGCATTGCAGGTATCAATCAGTGTCATATGGGTTGTCTGGACAAGAAGAAGGGCGAGAGTTGCTAGAAAGGACCTTTATGACGAGCTTATGGATAACTACGATGTCGACAATAAGATATATAATGACAAATAAGAATATTTAAAAGTTTCTCAAAGTATACACTATTATAGTATACATACTAGTATATTTTATTGGATGACAATCTCAAAGATTGGGATATCATCGCATCAATATTTTGATGCATTGTGCATTTTGTATCACAACCAGGATCGATGAAATACGGTTGCACTTTTCTACCACTACGAGGTGTACCCCCTCTGATATGGGAAAGGGTGGAAGTCATATTTGGTTTTATTAATGATGACCATTTTGTCAATGTAAGTATGTAATTTTAGTTTGAAGATTTTCTATAACAATTCGTCATCAACATCCTCATTCTCTTTTATTTGTTTATATAGATTTCATTTGCTAATAACTCACCATGTGCTCGAATACATCCTACATGGACATATTAAGTAACTATAACATGGCAGCTATGGGATTACCTTTACTAAGTCGCGGCAAAAAATATGAGGATCTTGAAGGCCAGAAGCCTATCATCGGAAACCCAAAAGTAACCGATTTAGGTGATTTAGGTGAGCTTGTTAATTATATAACGTAGACTTATTTATTTAGTGTATTATTTGATGTTATTCTATTAACAATGTAATGCATACTTATTTGTTTAATGTACTAATTTTATATTATTCTATTAATAATGTAATGCATACTTAGTTGTTTAATGTACTGATTTTATATTATTCTATTAACAATATAATGCAGACTTATTGTTTAATGTATTCATTTTATGTGACTGTGTTAATAATTTGCAAACCTCATACTTAATTCGATAATATTTTACATTAGACGCAAATACATTCCACATGAAATGATATATATACTTACATATCTAATTCTAAAAAGTGTGCATGTTTGAATATACTCACAATGATGTCCAACTCAATATCATGAAATATATATTGTTTAATTAAATCACTAATCCTCAAACCAAGAACTTTATGAACCTCCCACCTGACATTATGCGGGAGGTCACGAACTAAAATATTTGAAATTGAAAAACGGTATTATAACTCGATAGATAAATACGCATGTAAACATGAACTAAAGAACATCGAAAAATATAATACAACATTAACTCAAAACACTCAAAGAAACATAAAAAATACAATAACTTAAAGTGATCAAATGATCAAGAAACGACATTAAACATGAAGATATAATAACAAAATATTATTCAAAGTCATATCCTTCGTTAAAAGTGATACTTCTAAATCCTTCCTATTTTTCAAAGATTTGTTCCTCCACAAAATGTAGCATATTTTTTGTCAAAAAATCAGTTACTTTCAAATTGAACGAGTTATACCCTTAATTTCTTATTGACCATGAGAGGTCGAACACATGATATATTGATTAGCTTATAATATAATTATACATTGTATATATTTCTTCAAGACTGCATGGAGACGGAATTGATTTTCCTCGTTCACCCTTTTACATGTAGTATATTATACATAAAACTTAATTGATGAACCCATCGGTAGTCTCATCAGACCTTTTTGACTTCGCATGCTTGATAGTTTAGAGGAGATGAAATTCTTTATGTACAGTCCATTCCATATAAAAGAAAGTTATATAAGTAGATGAAGGTGTGTGTTCAAAGTTATATTAGTAAAGACCTTTATATAGAGAAATGAATGATGGAATTAGCGGGTAACAATTATGTGATCTCCTTAATTGTTGGTTAATAAATATGCAAGATATTTTTTTGGAGGGTACATTTAAGCAAGACTAGTTTTTTTTACGAGTTATATTTTGGCGGTAATCTCATGTGGCAACAAGTGTGCCCGTATGGTGCACGATGAGTCGCACAACTGGTGCAATATTCATTCATTGATGGTGCAACTACACCGATGGTCCAACTAAGCACCATCGGTGCATTGGACCATTAGTGCAAGTAAGTTGCATCGATGATCCATATATGCGCATCCCATCGATGCTAAGGCGAGGTACCCATGGTACATACCATATACACCATTGATGAACATACTTGGCATCTATGATGCATGTTGCTTTGGCAAAACTTGTGAATTTTTCTTTAAGAAAAATAAGTTTTTTACTATAAGGTTGTTGGTTTGTTTTGTATATGAATTCAAAACCTAAGTAACTTACTAACTTATACGGAAATAAAATTTCGGTGACTAAAATGTAAAGGAATAAAATATGTTATGATAGATTGTATAATCATACGAGAGACTTAAAACTGTACGTTTTGATAAAGGACTAATATGCAATTAGACCCTTTTTTGTAACCGATTAAGTTAAAACTAAGTCTTTGCACCTCTATATAAAGTTCAAAGCTGATCTAATAAAGCTCTCTGACTTTTGAGATTAACAACTCTTCTTACTTCACTTTTATGTTCTAAAATCTACTTATCTTGACATCATTTTACTTCTCTCAATCTTACATAGTAAAATCAGATAAATACTTATCAAATTGGCCACTTCACTAAGTATTGATCACTTGTTGGTGCCTATATTACTTGTTCGATTTTTCTCTTTTTCTCCCTTTCGAATATTTGAAAACTACTTTAGTCGATGATGAATCCAAGAAGTAAGAACGATCCATTAGTTCGAGCAGTTGTTGAAACGTTAAAAAAAGACTTGCAAAGGGCTGATGAAAGGCAAGAATAATCGGTTCCAGTTCGATAAACTCAATCGGACATATAAATGCGAATGAATCAACTGCTGGATAAAATTACAGCTTTGAATGAGAAATACGACCATAGAGAACAAGAAATTCAGTCAGCTAGGCTGAAGTCAGAAGTAAGATAAGTAGATGACAAAAATGACGATGGCGATCAATCTTATCGGTCTTGCACACCTCGCCAGATTAGAAGTAAACATAAAAACGTGTTTTAAATCTTCTAAGGAGCGTCACACAACACGAAAGAATAAAAAAGACTAACAAAGGTATGTCACGTCCAGTGAATAAGATATAAAAAGTTAAGGATCGAATTTTAAAAGGTATCGAGGATCTTCGAAAGACGAAAAATATCAACCTCAAAAATCTCGAAAGGAAACAAAGCTAGGAGGGAAAGTATACCTCGATGCTTGAGGGAAGCTAATTGGTGCGAATGAAATACATCGAATCAATACAATGTTGTAGATGATTGGAATTTTACATTGTGATGGGAACTTGAGATGACAATCAATATGTTCAAGGTGTTGACTAGATTAATTCTCCATTGACAACTGAGTTAAGATCTATATCTCTTCCGAGGTGCTTTGATATTTCAAATGTTGAAAAATTTGATGGGATGCATGACTCTCACGACCACATCGAATAGTTCATAAATTACATGATGAATTTTGAGGATGACGACAAGCTGGTGTGTCGCGCTTTCTCTCAAACATTCAAGAGAACGGTTTTAAAGTGGTACAACAAAATTCAGAGGGGGTCAACTTCAAATTTTAAATATTTTTACACTACTTTCCGAAGACAATGTTGGGAGCAAAGAAATATGAGCGAATGGAGATACAATAATTCAATGCAAGCAAGAAGTGGGAGAAAAATTGAAAGATTACACTAAGCGGTTTGTTTTAACCAAGGCGGGTATAGATAATTGTGAGGAACTGGTAGCAATGCCAGCCTTTCGACAAATATTGTTACTAGGAGATCTGGCAAAAAAAAAACAAAGCAAAGAGCCTTGACTTTTGGAGCACTGATGGCTCAAGTGGGGGACCAAATAAAAGTAGCAGAGTCGACCAGAGTTTGAGGAATAGTTGGAACTGTTCAAAATAATTCTGGACAAGTCCCAAACAATCAGGGGTAATCTTCGAATTCTGCTAAACTGGCACGTCCGATGAACAACAACTTACCTCCACGAACTAGAATATATTCAAACCAAGCATCAGGGTACCAATTTTATAGACCGAGGCCCAACCAGTGGATAAGGCCGGAGTATTATTTTGATCTAACAGAGAGTGTGGCTACAATCTATGAGAAAGCTAAGGGGCATGTGAATTTCAAGAAGCATGCCCCGATAAAAAGGCCAAAGGAGGAACAAAATAACAGGTTCTGCAAGTATCACAACGACATTAGACATGATACTGCATATTGTATTGCATTAAAAAGAAAGTAAAGACTTTGATTGAGAATGGGAAGTTGTTGGCCTATGTGAAAGGGCATAATAGTGGGTCAAAGATCCCTATCACATCGACCTCACGGGAAACTAATCCAAATACAATGGCTGAAAATTTGATGATTTTGGACTCAAATGTTGATAATTTTGATGCAGCGTCAAAATATTTAGATGCAGATCCAGACTGGTTGATCTTAATGGTAGTAGAGGAGCCAGTGAAGCAAGGCCATGTTCGAAGCCTTTGTGAGTATTTTGAGTCCTTGGCAATTTTCGGGGGCGATACTATGACTGGTAATACTGATAGTTCTAGGAAAAGGTATGTAGTGAGTCTATCTACTCAAATAAAGGGAAATATTTCTACTCAACTATATGGGAAGAGAGACATTCATTTTTTCTATGAAGATGATATACGAGGTACTGCAAGACCACATGAGGATGGAGTGTTTATTGGAGCAAAGGTTGTTGGTGTCCTAATCTGACGCGTGTTGATAGACACAGAAAGCTCTGCGAACATTATTATCAAGACAACTTATGATAGAATAAACAATCCTCCTCGGATTTTCCAATCGAATGTACTATGATTAGTTTTACTAGAGTGACGGCGCAAGTAATTGGGGAATTCGAGGGAGAGGTGAGTCTGGGAAAGGGACCTTTCAGAAAGAAGGTTCAAGTGATGTTCATGGTGGTGGACTGTCAAACAAGCTACAATTCCATTTTTGGAAGATCTTGGTTATCGAGGATGTATGGAGTTGTGTCAACAGTCTACCGATGCTTTAAGTATGTCATTGTAGATCGAGTGGGGGTCGTCTAAAGTGATCAAAAGGTTGCTAAAGAGTGTTATGCCACTACTTTTCGGATATGAGGGTCTAGCAGTGGTGATAAAATGGATTAATAGCAATAAAGGGGGTTGACCTCGGACCTCGAGGAGAGGGTTGACAATCCGAGGGAAACCCCAGATTTATTGACAGTAAGTGAAAATATAGAGGAATATGCTTTTTCTGATGGAAGAGTACTTCGAATATGAACCTTACTAAGCCCAATTTTACATCAATAACTATTACAGTTTTTGTCTCATAATTTGAATGTTTTCGCTTGGAAAACAGAAGATGTAATAGGAGTTCCATTCGAAGTGATTTCCCATAGCCTAACAATAAATCTGAATGTCAAACCTGTCATATAAAAAGGCGGGCATTTTCTTTTGAGAAAGCAAAAGAAATTGTTTCCGAGGTGGATCATTTATTGAAGGTTGAACATATTAGGGAGTCACAATAGCCTTTATGTAGAAAAAAGCAGTAGTGGTTAAGAAGAAAAATGGGAAGTGTAGAATGTGCGTCGGTTTCATAGATTTGAATCGAGCTTGTCCTAATGACCCGTTCCCTGTTCCTCGAATAGACCAATCGATTGATTCCATTTTGGTAAATAAAATATTGACCTTTATAGATTCTTTTCAGGGTATAATCAAATTCAAATGGATCCAAAGGATGAAGAGAGTACTATCTTCATCACAGATCGAGACTTGCATCGTTACAGGGTTATGCCCTTTGGATTAAAGAATGTTGGAGCTACATATCAGAGATTAATGAATAAAGCATTCTCCTCTATGATCGAAAGAAACATGGAGGTGTATATTGATGACATGATGGTTAAAATTTCAACAGATGATGTACATCTGGAAGATTTAGAGGAGACTTTTTTTTAATTTAATGGCAATCAAACTAAAGTTGAATATTGAGAAATGTACCTTTGGAGTTCGTCAATGAAGTTTTTTGGGTTATGTTATTAGTGAGAAGGGAATAAAAGCTGACCCTGAACAATTAAAAGTTGTAGTATCAATGAATTCTCCTCGAACTATCAAGGAAGTACAAATTATGACATAAAGGTTAGCTTCCCTTAACAGATTCATTTCTAGAGTTTCTGATAAAATTTTTCCTTTTTTCAAGTGTTACGAAGACCAAAAGAATTTGAATGGACCTCGGAGTGTGACGTAGAATTTTCAAGTGTTAAAGATTTGTTGTCATCACTAGAAATATTGTCCAAACCTCGAAATAGAGAACAACTCTTTTTGTATATTGCGGTATCGAATTTTGCGGTAAGTGCAGTATTGATAAGTGAAGATTCAGGAATTTTGAAGCCAATGTAGTTTGTCAGCAAGAGTTTGGTAGTAGGAAAAGAAAGGTACTTGAAGCTAGAAAAATTGGCCTTGGATTTAGTAGTGGTTGCCACAAAAATACGCCCTTATTTATAAGCTCACACCATTGAGGTTCGAACTTCATTTCCACTGAAAAATGTTTTGCAGTGCCCATATATTTCTGGGAGGAAGACTACGTTGTTAGTTGAGTTAGGAGATTTTGACATCACCTTTTTACCTCGAACGGCTATCAAGGCCCAAGCTTTGGCAGATTTCTTGTTGAATTCCATTCAAGCAGATCAGATGAAGAGATTAATAGGGAAGTTTTGCCAACCAGTTTGATATGGATAGTTCGAACTTATGAGGGTTCTAACATTCTAGGATGCAGTGCTGGGGTTGAATTGATTGCTCCATTTGGAGAACCGATGCTTCAATATATTAAATTTTGCTTTCACACATCAAATAAGAAAGCTGAATACGAAGCTACGTTGGCTGGTTTGAGGATTGTACAAATCTGTGGCGCAACTTCAGTGTGTTTAGAAACAAATTCTCAATTAGTAGCAAATCTAGTGGCTGGTGTTTCCGAAGCTATTATGTAACAAATTCTCAATTATGTAACAAATTCTCAATTAGTAACAAATTCTCAACTTCTGTATCTTCGAGAGCTTCGAAATCTGACTCTTATGTATGATCACGTTATTATATAGCATATAAGCCGAGGAAATAATATAGTTTCTGATTCCTTTGCAACCGTTGCGTATAAAAAATAATATCCTTGGATTTTATTACAAGAGTACATCGATTTTAATCCATTAAGATAAATGTGAGCACATTGAGGAGGTATTCGTCACTCTAGATACAATCTGAGGAGATTGGAGAACTAACATTTTGAATTTCTTGATTAGAGGAGTGATGTCTGAAGATATGAAGTTGGCTAAGAAGTGGCGAGGTAAAGCATTTGGCTATATGGTGTTAGATGAGATTTTGTACAAAAAAGCATTGAGTAAGCCATTATTGCGATGCTTGAGCAAACAAGAATCATATGAAGTTTTATCAGATTTACATGATAGAGAGGGTTCAACATATTGCGGGTTCAATGCATTGACTCGTCGAGTTTTGCTGGGAGGGTATCATTGGCCTTCGATTATGAACGATGCAAAAAATGTAGTTCGAAGTTGTGATACTTGTCAACGGTTTGGAAACTCTATTCATAAACCGGCAGTTCAGTTCCAGTTATGTCTATTGGTGAGACCTTTGTCATTGTCTTCTGAAGGACGACAAATGATTATTATTGCAGTGGACTATTTTACGAAATCGGCAGAAGCTGGACCATTTCCTAGAACAAAATCCAAAGATATGATTAAGTTCATTATAAACAGTATTTGTTGTCGTTGTGGAGTACCTCGAAATATTACTACAAACAACGGTCCTCAATTTAATAACAAAGAAATGACTTATTTATGTGCTTCGAAGATGAAAAAAATGTTTCCCACACCTTTCATCCCCAAGAAAATGATCAAGTAGAGGTGACAAACAGATCTATTTTAGAAGGTTTTAAAAAGAATTTGTCAGGGGCTGCAGGAAAATGGCCTAATTATTTGCAGCAGGTGCTATGGGCTTATCGATCAACTCCTAGGGAAGCTACTAAAGAACTCTTTCTGCGTTAGCATATGGGATAAATGTTGTTAGTCCTGCAGAATCTACATTGCCTTCTTTTAGAGTAGCTCAATAATCCGAAGACCTAAA
Organism: Limnanthes douglasii subsp. nivea; assembly: GCA_036936605.1. Taxonomy (NCBI): domain Eukaryota; kingdom Viridiplantae; phylum Streptophyta; class Magnoliopsida; order Brassicales; family Limnanthaceae; genus Limnanthes; species Limnanthes douglasii. Next base: position 183,490,082 of record JAUPFV010000001.1, read on the forward strand.
TGACGAGGCAAAAAGAGCAAGTTTGGACTTGATTGAAGAAAAAAGAGTTAGAGCTCACCTGAATATGATTCATTATCAAACTCTTATGAGGAATAGATATAATTTGAAGGTTAAAAGGAGATATTTCAAGGTGGGTGATAAAATTTTAAAGAAGGTATTCCTCCATACTAAGGAAAATAGCATCGGTAAGATGGTCCAGAATGTGGAAGGTCCTTATATGGTTGTGGAAAAAATAAAGGTAGGTTCTTATCGCCTTTGTGACAATCAGGGGAGGATTCTTCAGCATCCTTATAATATACAACATCTAAAATTATATTGGGAGTAACTGTGTTGTATTTTGAAATTATTCTCTTTGACTAATTAGCACACTTTTTTCTACCTTGTTGGTCTAGGGAGGTTTTACTGAGGTGCTATGTAAATATTCGAAGCTATCAATAAAAATGCATTTTTTGGACAATTGTTGTTTACAAATGCTTGTTTAAACTATTTTGGTAACTAGTCAAAGACTCATCATCTTTGAAGTTGACCAAGAGAAATATATTCCGAAGTGTTGAGTACACTTTTTGAAGAAACAACCATATTCGAAGTGCTACATTCTTTAAACGCGTTGTAATATTTGAAGTGCTACGTTCTCTAAATGCACTATAATATCCAAAGTGCTATGTTTCTAAACGCACTATAATATTTGAAGTGCTACGTTCTTTGAATGCACTATAATATTCGAAGTGCTACGTTCTCTAAATTCATTATAATATTCGAAGTGCTACGTTCTCTAAACGCACAGTAATATTCGAAGTGCTACGTTCTCTAACCATACTATATAGTATTCAAGGTACTATGCACAACATTATTCAAAATTTCACATTATATAAGTACCTTATTTATATTTAGGGTGTTAATATTCTTTAAATACACCAATGAAGTCAAAAGAGTATTTCCACTTTGATTTTTTTACAAGGGTTATAATGTAACTAATATTTCAAGGCAAACATGACTTATGAGAATAAAGGATAAACAAAAAGCCTTTCTGCATTCAATCTGATTTGATGATAACAAACATTTGTCTTAAATGCCAAGTAAAAAAGACATCTATCAAAAACAAAATATTACAATGATTGAATGACAGACACAAAAAAGAAGATAGCAAAGTTACTCGTCTTCGGAGCTTTCTTCAAAAGTTTCCCTTTGATCAAAAGCACTTTCCTCTGATTTTTATTCTTCGGATGAAGAGCTAGGAACAGGATCAAAAGCTTCGTGAGGGCGACTTTCAATGGAAATTTGCTCGCAAAAGCTGGAGAGGTTAGCTTTAAGAAATGTAGCATGAATTTCACCGAGAATATTAATAGATATTTGTTCTTCGGCATTTTGGATAGCTGCTAGCATGTCTTTTGCGCATTTATTCTCAGCAATGATCACGACAAGCTTCTTCTCTTCATCAAATTGAGCTTTGAGAGCAGTCATATCATTTGAAAAATATGTCTCACTCTTGTTAAGTGAAACTTGAAGAGCATCAGATCTTTGCTTCTCTATAGCTAACTTTTCATAATGTTTAGATTTAAATTGATTTATTTCATTCTGATGAGAAGCGTTGAGCTCTTCCTTTTATTTTTGGTCCACATCTCTGAGGTGATTCTTGAGATAGATGAGACTTTTGAGGAATTCAGATATAGCCAGTTGAAATCCATGACCACGAGGCCACCAAAGATGTTTCTCATTCTTTATTCAGCAACAACAACTTTCTTGTAGTGAATCGTCTCCTTTGCCGTGTGTTCTAATTGACTTCGAGAAGATTCGATCTCCTGGGTTAATTTTTGTGCTAAATCACCAAGATCGACAAAAGGTTGAAGAGCAAGCGCAACTTCTTCGAATGGCTCTTTGGCATGAAAGACCATTGGACTCTGGACATGTATAAGAGCACTGGAGGATGGAGACAAAGAGAGCTCTGGTGACGTTGCTTCAGGAGGAAATGAAACAGATCGTTTACCAAAATTTTACAGGTGGACTTGAAGTTCTTGAACAACAGGATCTTTATCTCTAGCGAGCTCTTGAGATTAATCAAAGTTGATGAAGCTATTAGGATCAAAGTTATCATCACCTTGATCGTTGTCTGTAGTAGTTTCTTCTTGTTGAGTGCCTTCCTCTTCGACACCAGCTTTATTTTCTTTTTATTGATCTTCCATAATTACAATTTCGTCAGCATCAGAAGATACCTCTCCAATGGTTTATACAACTTTCTTTTTTGCTTTCTTTTGAAGAGTCGTTTTAGCTGCGCTCTTCTTCTTTTTTTGAGGCGGTTGTTTTCTTCCTTTTTGGAGAAGGCTCACTTTCTACTCCCTCTTTGATAGTGGTGAGTTTATTTTCTATTCCTTTTCTCTTCGAAGTCTTAGGCATCAGATCTTCTGAAGTAGCACCAGATGTTTTAGCTGCCTTTTTGTTCTTTTTCCCCTTCTTGTTTTGGGGAAAGTCATAATCCGATTTGTTTTGAACATGCATAAATACTTTGCAGTCAGGGGCCACTAACCTTTTGACAACATACAAAGGGTTGGGTGGCTCTATTAGATTTTCAGGGAGATGATCTCCCAAGTTGATTCTCCACAGATGGCTGTTGAGAAAGTTGATAGGTTGGAAGGTTGTATGAAATACATTACTCCATTGTTTTTCAGCCCAGGCTGTAAGCTTGAGGAAAGTCTCTTTGGCATCTTTTCGACGAATCTTGTAACGCCTCGAAATTTCTACACAAAACACAAAATTTGATAAGAGATAAGAAGAAAATCAATTGGAGGTACAATTCAAGGTAATAGAATACAAAGACTTACGATTACTCCTCCAGAAGAGGTCCAACTCTGATGGGTTGGCTTCAGAAATTTCTTTACCATTCTCTGAAGCACCTGAGACGAAGACAAATTTTTGTTTTAAAAATTTGTTTGCCTTTAACAAGTCATCGATGATCTTGAAATCTTCATCTAGTGTTAGATAGTAAAATGGAAGTACCGGTTCCTTTGACAATTTAGTCAAGGAAATGAAGTCTTGGATGCAGAGGGGAATTTTGGCTAGTCGAGAAGCCATGATCACGAAGAGCAAAGTGAACCACTGATTTGGTGTCACCTGAGTTGGGCACAAATCCATAATCTCGAAGTATTCAACTAACATGGGGTCTAATGGAAATCGAAGACCCCAATTGATGGTCTCTGGGTAGACCATCAATTCATTCTTTTTGCAATCTAGAGGGGTTTCCCCTTCTTTGGTTAGATGAAGTATAATGTTGTCTCCCATTCCCTATTGTCTTTTCAGATCATTTGCTTGGCTCTCTTGGTAATATGTATAAGCAAAATATTTAGAGCCAAGATATAGTGTGCTTCGAGAGGCTGTAAATTTTCACCAACTGATGCATCCAACTCTTCGGATATCTGAGATTTCTTTCTTCTTGTTGTATGAGCTTTTAGCTTATAAATATTTTTCACTATTTCACTCTCTGATTCTTTCGAAGCTTCTTCTTCTGTTTTAGTCTCGTTATTTGAATGTGTGGCTTCATAATCTATTTCCTCCTTAAATGCCTCTTCCAACAGTCGAGACAGCTTACTTGAGGGATTTTGTTGAGACATTGTTGATGTCTCAACAATCTCCCTCAAGGGAGGAGAAGAGGTTGATCGATTCGAAGCGACATCATCATTTGAAGCGACATCAACATCATCACCCATGGCTATGAAATTTGTTTTTGGGGGGGTTTTAGGAATTTGAGTTTTTATTTCCTTACGCGATGAACGAGGGGGCTTAGGATTGACTGGAGAAGGAGTCTCTTCTGATTTCCTTGAAAACGATTTGGTTACCTTACGATTGATTCGAGGTGATGATTCAGTTGGAGAGGTGAGATTCAGGTGTTTTTGGTGTTTAAGTTTTTGATAACTGACTTTCTTCTGGAAGAGGAGAAGGTGAAAAGACAAGATTTTTGTTGGGATCAAAGTTACTGTAATGAATTTTCTCTGTGGAAAATCGAGGAGCGTTGCTTATCAACCCAACTGCTCTATATTCATCTGCCTTTTCACTTATGCAGAAGTAATCGTATGCTCCGAAGACAGGTTTTCTGGAGATGATGAATTTCTGGGTCTTCTGGCTGTTGATTTTTTGAGTTTTGGATGCATTCTCATAAACGGATTGAAGGATTGGGTGGTGGATTGGTATTTTCTAGCACAAATATCATAAAGATTCAGATTCAGATAAAGGTAGTCATCAAGCTCTCTCTTTCTCTCTAGAACAATGATGTGAAGCAAAATGAGACAGAAAGAAATATTTATAGGGAAAGTTGGAAGAGAGGGAAGTGAGGATGTGGATGAGACAGTTGGTCAGAATTTCAAATGGTTGAGTAAAGAGGAATCTGACACCTGTCATGTGATAGGTCTAGTGGCAGACCTAGTGCCTATGATATCATCACCTATCCAATTTGTACTTCGAATAATTATAACCATTGTACAAATATTCTACGCGTTGAGAGAACATGGATAAGAGTTTTCCAAAAATATGGAGACAACAAGTTTGAAGAAGTTCGAAATGTGGATAGAGTGGATTTTCTTCACTATCAACGATTTCTGAAGCTAGTTAGTTCTTATTCTTTAACTTTCAGAAGAACTAAAGGGGCTACTGATAAGGAAATAGAACTTCGAGGACTAAAATATAACGGAAAAGAACATGTTATGACAGATTGTATTATCATAAGAGAGAATTAAAGCTTTACATTTTGATAAGGGACTAATATTCAATTAGACCTATTTTGTAACCGTTTCAGTTAAAGCTAAGTATTTGTGCCTCTATGCTAAGGCTGATCTAATAAAGCTCTCTGACTTTTGAGATTAACGACTCTTGTTACTTGACGTTCTCTCTTTAAAATCTACTTCTCTCTACATCATTTTACTTCTCTCAATTTTACATAATTAAATTAGATAAATACTTATCATTAACAATTGACTATTTGTGAGTTGATAAAATATGTTTTATGTCGTTTATTTTTGTAGAAAACTTTTTTGTTTGACTCGACTTTAATATAACGCAATTGTTGGTCGAGTAAACATAAGCAACATGAATGATTTATACAAAAAACATGCAAATAACATAACATAATCTGCAAATACATAACCAAACCATCCGTGGTACATTACAAAACATCAGAAAAACATAACCAACATAAGTGCTAAAATAAAAACACCATCTTGGATATAAACAAAAACATCAAACAATCATAACTAAAATAAGTCATATAACAAGAACAATAAGCCACAGAGAAATGAGGTGCAATACTTGTTTTTTGAAGAAACTCAAACCTTCCAATTCTTCTCTCGTACATATGGTTTTGATCGTACAAACAGCCTCAATGAGTCTATTATCACCAGACTGCACATGTGGAGGGATGATGTACGAACAAAAGCAAGCAATGTAATTAACATACCTACTCGTCATAGACCTCTCATATGTAACAATAGGAGTTGTCAAACGATCTTCAGAAATTAAATGGTGACACCAATTTTGTAAACTGTCCCATGCTAAAAGTAATGAGAGAGATCTCATTTTTTATACGAAAGCTTTAGTAACATGAGAGGTTTTGGTGCATCCTAGATCCGTCCAAACTTTCGGTGACTATGTCATGCATATAACCTTTTAAAGTGCTCATCATTCGAATGGTATAGTCTAGTAATCGTATATTCTGCATGGGAAATTGAGCTCTCATGTGCTGGTACGGATTGAAGATGACCTGTAAAACCAAACAATACAATATGTTATTACAAATGTTAAGTCAAATGTGATAAACACTGTTAGACATATAATAAGTATCAAATTGTGCACTTAAATACTTCTCATTTAAATATTCAAGAACGATGTAGATGCTAGATTTGTGTCGCGCATTAGAGCCCACCATTTTTCTTGGCAACCAACGAGTAATCTTCAGTGTTGAGAATTACGAGAATGTACACAAAACTATTTAGTAAGAAAACAACACTTAACAAACAATAAGAATATAAGTTATAACTTCAATTTAATAATTATAAACTTACAATTTTGATGAAAGTGTTTAATGCCTCTTTCTCATTGTAGCTAGATACAGTGGTATTTTGTTAAACTCCAAAAAGGCAAACATCATCATCTGTTCTTCTCTCCGAGCTGCAACATTCTCCTCATCCTCAAGTAAGTCGTTATCTAAATCACCAGTGTTGGTGCTACCGGTAGCAACATTAGAGTGCGATGCATGATGAGCTAATGATGTTGAACGATGTGGTGATGGTGATGGAAGAACGACTGATGGTGATGAACGATGCGTTTATGGTGGTAAACGATGGCGTGATGGTATTGGTGGTAGTGATGGTGGTGCAACTTGTCTAGATGATCCACTCTTCATAGGATCAACTTGTTTGTCAACATTTTTACCACCATGCTTGAAACCGGTATGCATGTGGTGCAATGGTCTTTCGTTGTGCTCCTTAACTTCTTTTTTCATGCTAGGTCGTCCATGCTTCTCGCGAACAAGTCTCACATTTTCCACTTCTAGAGCTACTTTTAGCGCGTGGGTGGTGGTCCTTCCACTTGTCGAATGACCCGACTCGACAAATAATAAAAGTTAGATAACATAAGCTAAAATAAATATGAAAAAGCAAGTATTAGTAACTAAATTTTATAACAAACAATTACTAAAAACTAAATAAGCGCGAAAAAAATGTTCAATAGGTAGAAAAATAAGAAAGATTTCAATGAGACTTTCGCTCGGAAAATTTAGTAAAATTTCAAACAATTTGAAAACTTTGGTCGTCCACCATCACCGGTTACACACCTATGGTGCAAGATTTGTGCATCATAGGTGTAGGTGTTACGCACATATGGTGCAAGATTTGTGCAACATAGGTGTAGGTGTTACGCACCAGTGGCACGCAGGCACAACACCACCAGTTTTGTTCATCTTTCTCATGATTCATGCGAGGTAGGTGAACAATCTACTTACCCATTTAACCCTTAAAACTCCAAATTCATCCTAAAAACACTCTAAATTCATAAACTCTAACCTAACCCATAAATTACATAACAAATCACAACAACAAACAACTATATACTAACTAATAATTAAATAATTCAAAAAACTGAAAAAATTAAAAAAAATTCAAGTAATAAAATCAAGAAAACTTATTTTAGTGGAGGAGGAAGAATATTGGATTTCTTCACCATGAATGAGGAGGAGCTTGCGGATGAAGAGGATGACGCCGAAAGACGAGTTATGTTGTTGGAGGTGGAACATAATGTCCAAAAATTGTAGAGAGAAAATGAAGAAGGAGAAGAAGAGAAAGTTGAAAAAAAAAATTAAAAAACAAGGTTTTTGTTCCAGAATAGATACCTTAGCGAAAAAAGTATTTTACATACGGTAAGAATGATAACTTTTGTCTAAAGACCCGCCGGTTAAATCATTTTTTGATGAAATTAGAAATGGGGTATTAAATTCCATTTTAGATAAAAACTAATTTGACCATTAATAAAATGGTGGTTTTTTGGTTTTAGTTAACTACACTTGGATGTCTAAAAGGCAATATTGCTTAAAGATGACGAACTGATTTAATACAAAAAGAAATTAATATTAAAAAGACTACATTGCGACCGGTAAAATGAATATAATGTTTTATATTTTTTTTAAGCCTATATGAATACATGCTTAGCTTTGTTTATAGGCCAAAGCTATTTCCTCCATGTTATTTTTTATTTCCTCCATCTTTCAAACTTTCAAAAACACTAGTGACTTGCTTTTACCAAATTACCCTTATTTTTATTTCAAATTTATCACTAGATGTCATTTATCTAATTAAAAGTCTTATATGAAAAAACACAACATAACCTAACTTTAATCCAAGATATATGATTCTACCTCTAAAATTAACCTTAAAACAAAGAACTTCAACTTTATTGAAGATTAATCATGGAAAATGAAGAAACCTAAACAAAGCCGGAGAACAGCACTCAATCGACAAACAATGTAATTTAAACTTGTTTTTACGTTTTACAACTTCGTAGCTTGAAAATACCTATTTCGAAACTTTTTTTTTTTCAGCTAAACCCGTTTTTACAGTTCTGAAAAAAAACAACTATTTCCGAGCCATAAATTAGGAATCAGGTGTAATTTTAAAAAAAAAATGTGCATCTGATTCCGAGAGGGCCACTCGGAATCAGTTGCAATTTTAAAAAAAAATGTGCAACTGATTCCGAGAGGGCCACTCGGAATCAGTTGCAAATCCTCTGTCTCGTTATATTATGTGATAATTTGTTCACTGGGACATTGCACTTGATTCTGAGTGGCCCTCTCGGAATCAAGTGTAAAACACCAGTATAAGAAAAGCATGGTGCTCGCTATTAAATATAATCAACCTATTGCCGTCTTCAATTCTGTGATAAATAAGATACGAAAAAAGTAGGCAACATAATTTATTTGTATACATGTCTACACCTAAACCTGTTTGCTACCAAGTGTTAACGATCTTTTACCATTTACCGTATTCAATAGTTCAACCAAAGGTGCACTTACGGAGACGTAGTACAGACTTCTAATCCCTGTTTTATAACCACCTAAAAGGTTCTTCTTTTTTCTACCATCCATCTACAATATCAATCACACACACTGTTCTGAATTTTTTTTTGCCCACTGAGCATGTGATTCCGAGTAGGGCACTCAGAATCACATGCTCAGTGGGCAAAAAAAAAATCAGAACAGTAGGATATCCCACGAAAAACCCAAGATCAAACCCTAATCGATTCTAACAATGAAATCAAACCCCAAATGAAACCCTAATCGAATCTAACATAGAAATCTAACTTCAAACCCTAATCGAAATCGAACAACAAAATCTAACTACAAACCCTAAATTTGATAATGGGGAAGAACCTAGAATTTCTTTCTCCAAGCTTTCTCTATCTTCGAATCAGCTGTTGTAAGGTAGTGATAAGTGAAATATGGGTTTTCTTCTTTGTAAGGTAGTTCTCTAGGGTGAAGAATGGGTTTTGTTGTACTAAATTGGATGAATATGTTAGGGTAATAGTTTTGTGAAGAAAAAATGGGTAAAAGGGCAATTTTGTAATTTCCTTTATGGAGGAAATAACATCATGAAGGAAATAAAAAATAACATGGAGGAAATAGCTTTGGTCTTGTTTATAAGATAAACTAATGCAAAAAGAGGAACATAAGTTAAAAAGTCGGTTATAAAAGGGATCTGAAAGGAAAATATAAATTATTAGAAATATTAGTATATTAACTAATGCTAATACCAATAATAATACAAAAAAGAGGATGTATTTTGGAAGATATGGTAGAGGGCTGCATTTATTAGTTCTTACCAGTATTCAACCAACAGCCATTCCATTTCCTCTAATTCTTTTTCTTATCCTGTACAAAATTCTACAGGAAGACGAAGAGGAAGACGGAAATCTCCATCTCTATATATAGGCTATGTAGCTCTTTCTAAATCAAATAAATTCAGCAATGTCGAACAAATCCCCTATGTTTCCAATGTCAGATCCCCACCGCTTCAACGATTATGGATTCGATTCTCAAATTCATTATTTCCAGGCATTTCATCAATCCCTCAGAGTTACAGCTATCGCATTTCTCTTCCATCAAATTCGCTCACTCTTTTTTTTTTTTTGGGTTGTGATCCAAACAGGTAGTAGAAGAAACCGAGAGGTACAAAACAATCAATACAGCACCAAGATCCATCGACTCTCTCCAATCCGAGCTTCTACACCCTAATTCAAAAGACGATTCGAAAAGACCCCACCATAAAAGGATGTTCTCTGAGAAGAGAAACTGGTGGAGAAACCCTTTTATGTTCTTCAAATTCAAGAACTGGACCAACCTTAACAACAACGTCCATCATGGAAATCTCGATCCTGAGATCGATAAGGATAACAATAATAATGACGTGCTCAAAGCGACGGCACGTGCTATTTACAGAGACTCGATTTCCGGTCCGGTTTACGTTACCGAGAGCCGAGGCGGGTCTAGCACGCCGTATCAGATCGCTAGTCGACCCATTTCGGATCCGCTAACTCCGGTGAGAAAAGGTGAGATGAAGATTCCGTATTTGAGTCTCAAGGAGCTTAACATGGAACAGAGGAACTCTGTCTCTTCGGTGCCTATATATTTGGTCACTTGATCAAATTAACAGATCTACTTTTTTTGTTTAATTTCTCAACTCATTTGATTTAATGGATTTTCTTTCGAAACCAGTTGTTGGTTCATTATAAGTTCTAGTTTTAGTTTATTGTACTTCAACTCATCAATCAGTCAATCGTGCTTTTAGACTTTGGGCGAAAGCGAACACTTTTCTTTGTCTTTTCTTTTAGAGAATTGCTAAAAAAAAAAAAGCTCCCAAAATTAATCTAAGAAGTTGCATAAAAAATAAATTAGTAAAATTTAAAAGTTTTTAATTATTTTTTAATAAATATAAATTTTGTATAAAAGGTAAATATTTTTTTTTTTTTAGCAAAATATTCTTGGATTATTATTAGAAAGAAGTTTACAGCATATGACCCAAACGAACTAGGTTGAAAATCCAAGTAAGTTTGGGCTTTGTAATAACAAAACCCGGCCCATCCCAAGGCTAAACAAACCAAACAAAGGGGCAGAAAACCCTAATCACAATCGATCCCAATAGGAACCCTAAATTCAACTTTCCCCTTCCTTCTCTCTTTCAAATCCTCAGCCACCAAAATCACAAACCCTAGCCCGGGTCTATGTATCCAACCCCAATACTGTCGAGCACTATGATAGCTAATAGAGGATTAGGCATTTCACTACTGTCAAACACCCGATTCCTTTTCTCCACCAAAGACCACCTCGAAACCCAGTCAGCCGCCACATTTTCCGATCTGGAAATGTGGCTGATCTTCATGGAAGGGAGGATCAAGGCTTTACAAATATCGATTCCAGCAATGTGAGAACCACCAGTGCAAATACTACGAAACAGTGCCATACAGTCTGATTCCAGGTCAATATTTCGCCAACCTCTCCTTTTACATACCAACAGAGCCTCAACAAGTGCTCTTCTTTCTGCTTGCAGCGGGCTCAGTTTACCAAACAAGAAGCTGGCCCCTTCAACACAGTTACCCAAGTGATCCCGAACAATGTATCCACCTGAAGCCTCACCGGTGAAGCTACACGCTCCATCTGTGTTGATTTTGAGTCTTCCCAGTGCTGGAGCCTTCCATGACCGGTAAGTCGCCTTTCTTTTGCTTATAGATAATACTCCTATTTGTGCACCTGCATCATCAGCATTAGCCCAGTGTTTAGACTTAAGTTTAGAATCTATACCCATTATTAATCTATTGACTCTGTTCACAGCATTGTTGAAATTGTCACAAGGCTTGTCGAACTTGCAATGATTCCTGTTACACCAAATTGTCCAAACTATCAGTTGTGGGACAATTTGGGTAACATGGAATTTATTACAAGACAACTTAAACCAGACTAATAGCATATGTCTAAGAGTCATGAATCTCCTGACTGGGATCCTAAACATAATCCCATAATAATTCCATAGTTGCCAAGCGTAGTTACAGTTTATGAATAGGCGAGTTAGGTCCTCACAACTACAACAAAATTGGCACTTAGAGACTATAGTAAAGTGCCTCTTGGTTAGGATGTCATCAGTAGGCACAAAATTCTTCAGTAATCTCCAGCAAAGAAAAGAAATTTTAGTTGGTATAAAACTATGCCATATTTTTTTATAAAAGAATGAAGTGTTATTTTTAATTCTGATATTTTCCCAGGTTTTTTTTGTGCTAAACTTTTTGTCACTGGAAAGGCTCCATTCAATAATGTCTTCCTTGTCATGACAGACTTTAACACAGTTAATGTGTTGCTGCCTCTCATGAGAAAGGAAATATATTGTACTGGAGTCCCATACTCCATTTTTCCAAAATGTGTTTATCTTTGCTGGTAAATACCAAGAGTTTTGATCAGTTACTAAAGGTGGCATCTAGTGCCAAGAGTCTCTCCAAAAGTCTATGTTGCCACTGCCCACCCTCCAGTGAATGAATAGGTCAGCCCTTTCCCTAATTGAACCGAGCCCCTTCCACACAATTGAGTCACCAATTCCACATTTGGCACTGAGAGGGTGCCTGTCCCTACAGTAAGACTTAGATATTAGTTCAGTCCAAAGAGACTTCCCTCTTCTAAAATAGTACCATAGTTTATAGGCATATGAAAGCTGAATGTCAGATAGGAGTTTATTGTTCAAACCACCCTCCTCAAAGGGCTTACAAAGCCCACTCCACCCAGACCAGTGAATAGCACACTCATTCACTTTTGACCTCCATAGAAACTTATTAAAATAGAGTCCAATTTTGTGTAGTATATTTTTAGGTATTATAATGTTTTGCATTCTGAAATAAATAATGGGGTGAAGAACATTTCTTATAAGTGACAATCTGCCACTATAAGACAAGTTCTTCAAGTCCCATTCATTGATTTTATTATAAATTTTAGCTAAAAGAGAAGACAAATGCATTCCTTTGTTGTTTGCAGCAATGGTAGTGCCTAAATAAGTGAATGGCGCACTATCAGTTTTGAATCCCATAGTAGCATTTATCCTGGCAGCATTGACTCTAGAACACCTAGATGAGGTAATCACTTTAGTCTTCTCAATATTAATCATCTGACCAGACTCCTGTTGGTATTTGTTGAGCAGGTTACTCAATTCTTTTATTGCTGTAGGAGAGCTATTAGTGAAAACTACAATATCGTCTGCAAAAGCAATACAAGGTAAGATGTAGCCTGACTTAATGTAAAATTGCATATTAGTATTAGAAACATATAGATTCTCCAAGCCCCTCAATAATGCTTCCTCAGCAAGGATAAAAAGACAAGGAGATATAGGATCTCCTTGTCTTAATCCTGTTTTCTGAGGGAAATACCCTGAACAAGACCCATTGATAAGCACAGATATCATAACATTTGAAATCAATCTGTAAATTATTGAAATAATATCTTCAGAGAAGCCAAAGCACTTTAAAGCTTTAATGATAAAGGTGTGAGACATCCTGTCAAACGCCTTTGTCATGTCAAATTGAATAATGATATTGCCTTTAGAAGGCTTTCTTCTTATATGATGAAGCATTTCCTTAATGATTAGTATGTTATCATGAATTAACCTTTCTTTCACAAATGCACCCTGTCCTCTAGAAATGATTCTAGAAAGTATACAAGAGATTCGTCTGTTAATAAGAGCAGAAATCAGTCTGTTTAAGATAGTGCACATGCTTAACGGTCTATAATTGTTCCATGTTGTACGATTAGCCATTTTGGGAACCAGTACAATCCCAGTAGAAAACACTCCTTTGGGAATAGCTCTACCATCCAGGTAAGCATTCAGAGCTTTGCATAGGTCATAGTTAATAATATTCCAACATTGCTTTAGGAAGAAAATATTAAACCCATCTGTGCCTGGTGCACTATCTTGCTTCATACAACTTATAGTAGCTCTGACTTCCTCACTAGTTGTAGGTTTAGATATCTCAGCATTTTCCCTGTCCAACACAAGCTTAGGTATATTGTTTAAAATAGAGTCTTGCTCACTAATAACAGTATCAATGTCAGGTTCATGAGAAAGGATCTTTTTAAAACGATTCACTGCAGAGGATGCAATCTCACATTGATCAGTAAGCCACTTTTCATTTTCTTTTATACCAACAATGAAATTTTTCTTTCTTTTCTTAGATACATAACTATGATATAATTTCGTGTTTCCATCACAATCATTTAACCATGAATTGAAACATTTTTGCTTCCAGTAACTTTCCTCATCCTTTAATGCAAGAATAAGGACACTGTTAGCCTTAGAAAGCTTAGCTTTAGAGACATTATCTTTAAGAGACTGATGAAGCAATTCACAGTTCTCTACCTCAATAGAAGCCTCCTTAACCTTATTAAAAATGTTTCCAAATGTTGTAAAATTCCAACTTTTCAAATGCTTTTTCAATCTTTTAAGCTTAAACCAAAAGATGTTGCTATCCTCTCCATTACAATGCTTGGACCAGTTCTGATTCACAGTAGTCATGAAATCAGAATGATTAGTCCAAGCATTGATAAACTTAAAAGATCATTTCTTACTAATAGAATTAGTGTTAGTGACATTACAAAGAGAGATTAACAAAGGTGCATGGTCAGAGCAGGTTCTGACCAGGTGACAAACCTGAATGCTTAGTTCATTAAGCATATTCTCGTTAGCCAACACCCAATCTAACCTCTTCCAATTGTTGTTATTGCTCCAGGTGTAGCGAGATCCAGTATAACCAGGAACATCTAAATTGCAGTCTCTTATGAACTGATTGAAGTCCTCAGCACTGGCACCATCATAATTCACACAATGTAGCTGGTCATCAGGGCATCTGGTGGTGTTAAAATCCCCTGCCAAGATCCAAGGACTATCACAGGTAATGGAACTAAGCTGGTTCCAAAGTAATTTCCTCTGTAATCTCTGATTTTTAGCATAAACAGATGTAAAAAAACAATTAAAATTAACATAGCTTATTTGAACATGCAAGAACTGGTCATGATCAGTAACCACCACAATACTAATGTCTTTTGGCCAGAACAGCCAAACTTTGTTTGAGGAGTTAACCAAGTAGTTCTCAAACCCAAGTCTCCTAGCAACCCTTTCCACCTTATCAGCCCTAGCCATTGGTTCTTGTATCGCAACCAATTTAATATTCTCACTATTAATGATAAACTTAAGCCTAGCAATCGTTAGATTGTTATGAATTCCTCTTGCATTCCAGCTTATGACCTTAATCATTATCTGATAATGAGTGTTTTTGAACTATTTCTCTCTTGTTAAGAGAGTTTATTGACAATCTGTTAGATTTGCTAATCCTATTAGCATATTTTACCATTCTTGAAATAACTGTCTCGAAATCTTGATCAGGGTCATTAGTGCTCATTCTTGGAGAAGCGTTGTAGCTGCCAGCCTTTCCACCTCGAGGAGAAGCCTGCAAATTGTTCAAGCAATTCTCTTCTTCCTCTAGATTTTGAAGGGCACTGATAATATCAGGGTCATTTTTAGAAGTAGTACTCTCCTTCACCGGACTCCCCACGCTTGTAGAGGGGCAAGACACACTTGTAATAGGCCCGTCTTTCTTTGTAATTATTGATTTTAACTTTCTCCTATACACATGAGTAAAGGATTGAACCTTTGTAGGCTTAGTAGCATTAACACAATTGTCAGATTCTTGTAAAGATTCTTGTCGAGTATCATTTCTTTCAGAAATAACAATAGCTTCTTTAGCTTTCTTTGAATCCATAAATGAATTCTTTTTGCATTTATCAGACTCGTGACCCATGTGATTGCAAGACTTACAGTATCCAGGAGCATTTTTATAACTAACAGCAATGTAAACCGTATCACCATCACCAAACTCAACTTTTAACTTCCTTTTAAGAAATCTTGAAACATCGATCTCAATTAAGGCAAAACAAGCATTCCAGTTCGCTCTTGACCTCAAGGATAACTACATGATGAACTAGTCCCAAAGATGAAGCCAGAGCATGTATAACAGAGCTGTTATACATGAATTCTGGCACTTTTTCAAACCTTACCCACAATAGGGCTACCGGGCATTCATAATTTCTTGAACTTTGAGGGCACCACTTGACTACTCTCATCATCTTGCCTTCAACCTTCCAAAATCTTCTTACCCATAACCTGCCTGCATCTTCTAACACAGCAAATTCAACTAGAATCTGTCTAGAATCAATCGTAACATAGGTGAAGGCACCCTTAAACTTGAATGATTCAAGAAAGCCTTGAAACGCCTGCCTTTTAGGAATCCCATCGTTGAACTTGACTACAAGCGTAGTCCTTGAATGTGCACAAAGATCTGATTTCACCTTACCTGCGAACTTGATGACATTGAGATCATCGAGCTTTGTAACCTTTTCTGGCTTGTATTCTGTAAACTCGTCTTTCTTTAATACCACATCAGAATACAATCTTTTCGAAGAATCAACCTTTTCGTTTGTAGACATACCAGCCTTGCCCTTCAGAGGCGGAAAATCAGAATCATTCACCATGTTCATTTCCACCACACTTCAGCAGGCAGTGCCTGCGAAGGCAGTCCACCCTTGTCAATGAAGCACTCTTACTCTAGCTATCCAATATCTTACTTAGAACAAATACAGAGGCTAGTTTCTTAGAAGGCAAGAAACTAAAAACCCTTCTTGGAGCTTTCTTGAGAGAGAAGGAAGAGCCCTTCCAAAAATCATCAAATATTTCCCAGAGTAGAATGAAATATTTCCAAAAATCATCAAAAATCATCAAATATAAAAGGTAAATAATTGAAATAAGTAGAATTTAGGGATTTTAAGATTTTTTTTTATGAATAACAATTTTATAAATATTTAAAAAATTGAAAATGCAATTTCACGGAGTAGTTTTGGCTGTTTTTTTAGCAATTCTCTTTCTTTTATTAGTTTGCCATCTCTATCATTTCAAGGAAAAGCTACCTCTTTTTTATATTTAAAATATTAAAAAAATAAAAAATAATACTCATATAACTTCATGCCGAAAACACTTATGTGTTTGACATTTGTTGCATTCTTATCGTGAAAGTTTTTTTGGTCACGTGTTTGACATTTGTTGCATTCATATCGTTAAGGTTCTTTCATATTAAAACGTATCATTTTTATTTAAAAATATTGTATATATGGTTACTGTTGCGTGTCAATTAACTATACAGTGACATGCAGCATCCAAAATTATAATTTTTTTGTTATAAATATGTTCAGCGGACATTTCAAACCTAAAACACCTCTTTTTTTTCCGGAGGGAACCCGCAGCCGCTACTCAATGAGTGCGTACAGGGTAAACTCTCAGTCTAACGCAAGAGCCCGTAAACCAACGCTAGAAGGTAAACCACACGAGGTGACAGGCCCAGCCAAGAAAGTGTATGTAGAGGGACTGTAACTCATGACCTTTGGTCACAAGCATGCCTTACTCAACCAACTCGGCTACCCCCTAGGGGGCTAAAACACCCCTTATTGATAATAAACAGAGCGTAGATCAACACTAGCGTGACTACAAATACGGTGACTGAACATTTTAAATCCAAAGAAACAGATCAGTTTTAGGGGTATTTTGGGTGTGAAATGTCTAATGACCGTATTTGTAACAAAAAAATTATAACTTTGGGTACCATATGTCTCCGTATCATTAATTGTCACACATGAGTGATTATATATATAACACTCTTAAACATAGGTGATCAGTTTTAGAAACAAATGAACCTTAGTGGAATGTTGACAACAAGTGTCAAACGTTGGTGATCAGTCAAGGTTTTTAGCCTACAAGTTCACGAAAAGTATTTTAGTCAGAAGTTACGAATCTCAAACCTAAATACAACAAAATTAATTCATCAAAAATATTATATTAAATGAAGCGATAATAATATAGTTCAACATAAAAACTATAATGACAAAACCAGACGGAAGCCCGTGTCTTTTTATAGCCAGACGGTTATATAATAACGATTTTTGTAGTCAAACGGTTATATGATAACATAAAATTGCAGTAACCGTCTGGTTGAATAACCGATGTCTATCAAGATTATTTGTATCTCATCTCCGACAATTCTGCCACAATCACGACAATATCCTCGTGTGAGCCATCCACTTCCCCCATATTGTTATCTTTAAAAGAAAGTAATGGAGATGGAGTCCCATTACAAATACGACGAAGTGACCGCAGATAATTGGATTGCTAAGCTTACGATATGCCTTTTCTGAAAATAATTTGATGTTCCTGAAACAGTATCACGTCCGAAAATTATTAGTGGTTCAAAGAAAGCACACAATTCACTAACATTTCCATTCACAAATGGTTCGTCTACCAACATGATCTTATTCTTGCTTAATTTTTTTATCTTTGTACTCCGTAGAAACATACAAAAAAATGGATAGGTACCGAAACTATTAAATTATGTTCTTGCTTTGCAACGGCAAGAGAATGTTTCTTGACAAACGTTGTCAGCTTCCCAATTTCGATCAACACTTGTAATTCCTTTTTCAATGCCAAATAATCCCTTGTGTCATGCCCAACATCATCATGGTACTTGCAATATATGTTGCTTCTGCTTTCCCCAGGAGTCTGTATTAAGGCAGGTTTTGAAAATTGTATGTGACTTCGAGCCCTGTCAAATTTTTTTGCTACACACTCTATCAATTCAATGAAATGACCTGGTCGGACCCACTCTTTTGACATAGGCCTGATATTTTGCTGTGTGTTTACAACTTGCGTATTCACTCTCAGTTTTGGAGGTAACTGGGTTGGTACTCGAGGTCGGAAAACAGTTGTTGGAAGCGGATTGTTACCTGTCACCATTGGAGTTTAGTGGAACTCATTTTGTTCAATCTGCGTCATGTAATCCATTTCCGATGCTTGTGTTTCTTCAACCAAAATTATTTTATCTACCTGATCCAACAATGCCGCAATGTCTTGTTTCTCTACGATGAAGGGCTAAGAATATAGTTTAACAAAAAAATAGAATGACAAATCCAGACGGAAGGTTATGTCTTTTTATACGTCAAACAGAAAAAATTTCGGTATACCAATGTCATTTTGACCCTTCCGGCGATGCCAGAACTCGTTTCGATATATAATTTTTTCTTATTTCAATTTTATATATTATCCCTCATCCGGAAGTAACCTTATTTTTTCCCTGGACAATACCTCTCAACAAGATTGATCTGTTTGGATCTAGTATCCCTGATATGGAAGTAACCTTTTTTTTGTTGTGGGCAGTAACTCTCAACAAGATTGATCTATTCGGAATTTGGTTTCATGATGGCGTTTTATTAATTTTTACGATTGGATTTATCTAATGAATGGAAAAGGGGTGCTTCAATTTGAGATTAATCACTTGTGATAGTGGAAAATCGGACGGAAAGACAAAGGAAAGAGCGAGACATACTTTAAATCAATTGATTCATCATTATAGAGAAGAACCCAAGACATCAAGAGTCTTGTAGAGGATAATTTAAAACCTTCTCTCACTAAATCAATGAGAAAGTGCTCCGCGATAGGCAAAAATGTAATTTTTTTGCCTTTTAAGATAGTGATTATTTTAGGGCCGCTATGTTCGTATCCCCCGACAACGCAAGTACTAGTATTCTTGAACTAGAGGAAGGACCTATCGACCAATTTCAAGAGCTGCTACAGTTCTACATTTTCTAGTTGACTGAAAATGATTAGGCTTGTAGGATACATTTTCCCGATTTCAAGGAATTAAAATCTATTTAACTAAGTTTCCTATTAACTTGGATTTCTTTTTTATTAGGTATCATATATTATGATTAGATATTTATTGCAGCTGTTTATTATTTAATTTGGAACGCTTGTTAAAGAATTAGAGTTTTCCTAAACCAATAAAATGAAGAAGAAACACAATGCTAGGACTTGTGGCGAGACGAGCGACTTGAGTGATGAAACATTTTTACACCCATAGAATAGGTGGGAGCCAGGATACTTCTCACCTAAAGCTACAACAATCGTTGTTGAATAAAATAATAGTACACACAAAGCAAGCAACGGAAACCTCTATCTCAGCTCTTACAAATCAAAGCTAGTCCAGAAACAACGTGGAGGTGTGACAAACACACTAAACTACCAGTGTGTTGAACCGACAATACCACAACGAGCAACAATTGCAACAACCGCACTATATTAACAGACTAAACTACTTAAACAACCAAACAACGAAAGGTATTCATCTTTTCATAAGTTGTCATGCACATTATATCGACAGGACATTATACGATACTATTGCATACCATAATAAAGATATTGCATTTTACGACATTGGCGCATATACCACAATAAAGAACAATGTTACCTCTTTCTTAAATGGTCCGCGACCCAATTCCACTGTACCTTCAAATTCCCCAACCAGTTTGGCAGTCACCCAAGTGAATCCTACGATTATCGGATCCGACCGAAGAATTTCCAAAGGGTTCCCTATTTTTTCATAAGTTGTCATGAACATTATATTGGCAGAAGTAACGATGCCTATCAAGATAATTTGTTTCTCATCCACGAAAATGTCTGCCCCAATCACCACAACATCCTCATGCGAGCCATCCACTTCCCTCGTATCGTCATCTTCAAAATAAATTAATGGATATGGAATCGTATACAAATATGACGAAGTGACCGCGTATAATTGGATTGCTAAGCTTACGATATGCCTTTTCCAAGAATAATTAGATGTCCCTGAAACAGTATCACCTCCGAAAATTATCAGTGGTTCAAAGAAAGCACACAATTCATTAACCTTTCCATTCACAAATGGTTCGTCTGCCAACATGATCTTATTCATACTCGATTTTTTTTATCTAAGTACTCCAAAGAAATATTAAAAAAAATCGATAGGTTCCGAAAATATCAAATTATGTTCTTGAATTGGAAGTGGAAGAAAATGTTTCTTGACAAACATTGTCAACTTCCCAATTTCAATCAACACTTGTTATTCCTTTTCAATTCTAAATAATCCCTTGTGTCATGCTCAAAATCATCATGGTACTTGCAATATATGTTGCTTCTTCTTCCCCTAGGAGTCTATATCGGGGTAGTTTTACAAAATTGCATGTGACTTCGAGACCTGTCGAAAATTATCGCTACACACACTATCAATTCAGCAAAATGAGCTGGCTGGACCCACTCGTTTGACATAAGCCAACATATATTGCAAGTACCATGATGATTTTGAGCCCTATCGAAAATTATCGCTACACACACTATCAATTCAGCAAAATGAGCTGGCTGGACCCACTCGTTTGACATAGGCCTGAAATTTTGCTATGTGTTTACAACTTGCGAATTCTCTCTCAGTTTTGGAGGACACTGGGTTGGTATTCATTTTGCGGGTTGCTACGTGTCACAATTGGAGTTTGGTGGAACTCATTTTGCTCAATTTGCGTCATGTAATCCATTTCCTATGCTTGAGTTTCTTCCACCAAAATTATTTTCTATGTCTGATCCAACAATGCCCTAATGGCTTGTTTCCATAGGATTTTTTGCATCATAATACTGGGAGAAGTCCCATTCGGGAAGTTGCTAATGCAACTTGATCTTCACAACTCTCAATGTCAGTCCTAGTCTTGACAAAATTATTTTTGTAATCTTTAACAATTTATCCTAATTTATTTATTTAGTAAATTAACGTATCGTCATTTTCCTAGAATGTTTTGCTTCCCACAAAAGTTTGGCGAAAGATATTCCAAAACATATAAAAACAATAAATGCAACCATGTGGTAGGAACTTGTAACACTTCGAAATAGTGTTCTTGAATATTTGGGAGAAGGCCATACACATATATTTTTCATAATTGTCATAATTAATCATATAATTTTTGAAATGTTTGATGTGGCTATTTGGTTCTTGAATTCCATAGATATTTACTAAGTTTTAGATGTCGAACCGCTTCGGTAGATGTCCTAAAATAATTTATGATTTAAGGGGATATGACCTCCAATTATGAACAACCTTCTACATACTACCCCAAGGCCTTCATTCATAGCGATATACAGACTGTATTTGGATGGATATGTGAACTAGTTACTCACACGATATTCAAAATTATGACTTCCTGCTGGATTTGTACATGGGACGCAGATTGCTCCCTTTTAGCAACATTCATAACTTTATCTTGTTCCTCAGACCTAAGCCATATTTTTTCTTAATCGTTCATTTCTCTCCTCGAATCTCTAGTACGACGAAAGGTCCAATGGCCATCGTTACGCGACTTCGAATATTTTTTCTTATAACCTTTTGCACGTCAGTTATCCAATTCCGGGGAGAAAAGTTCACCTGAATCGTACAGGGAATAGTCATTGGATTCAGTGGACCCATAACAACACCTAAGTTTCATTATTCTTCTTGAAGAATAACAAATTTGTCTACGATGCCTTTTACGCCTATCGTCAGCCCAATGAGCATATTCTAAATCATTTTGTTTTAGTTATCCTCTCCCGTTGGACCTCCGATCTGAGCCTTTTTTTTAAATTAAACACCGTATCCTTCTCAGCATTTAGCCTTTCAATATCTTCTAGAAGTTCTTTTCTCCGAGCAACTAATGCATACTTCCGGAGTAACTCTTTGGCATATTGATCATCATTGTTTTCCTCATTTAGTATTTTCTCTTCGATCAAGAGACTTCAGACAAGTTCCCGATCATAAGGCTATCAATGCCAACATTTGGCTCTCATGGCCTTTTTGTATCCATTTCTCTCAAAGTGTTTGACTATACAACAATGGTTTTGGAAAAATGATTTCGGATATCAATCGCACCAGGAGTTGGAAGTATCGCACCGGGACTAGGTTCTACCCCCCCCCCCCCCCCCCCACAGCCCCACCTGATGAATAATAGAGTTGTTTATTGAATGTTGTTATATGCATGCTTCAAAATAGGCCTCTCATGTAGCCTCGTAGAGCATGACCTATTAGTCGAGTCATGTTATGGACTCAAGTGGTCCGGGCATGATGAGGCCCTTTGTGTAGCCTGTAAGCGTGGTATATAACGCAAGTCACATTTTTAAGAGAAAGGAGAATATATTGCAAACACATGAAAACGCAAAAACATAAAATTTTCATTAATCAATAAAAGAATATGGCTCGGTAAAAAACCCCTCGGCCCTATCAAAAGTTAAAAAAGAGTGCACATGCATGTTACACAACGTAGTGATAGAGTTTTAATTGGTTGATGCTCCAAGGATGCTTAATGGCATGAAATTCTGAGTCAACTAGGCAATAGGCAACATGTTGTCCTTTGACGATGAAGGTATACTGACCCTCCCACTCTTTGTTATCGAACTGTGGTCCGATGTCTATTGTTATTTTCCTCGGAACCCCAAAACGACAACAGATGTTAGAGAAATAGTCGACTACAACAATAATTGTCTGTCAACCTTGAGATGCCATCAGTAAAGATCCGACCAGGTCAATACCCCATCGGTCAAACGGTAAAGACTCAAGTATTGATTCGAGGGGCACACCTGGTGCATGGATTGCGTTAGCAAATCTTTGGCAAGTGTCAAATTTCTATACTAATTCCTTAGCATTCGAAGAGTTGACCAATAATACTCTGCAAGAAAAACTCTTCGTATCAGTGTTTTGTAGCCACAATGTGCTGACTCTTCCCCGTTGTGTAGCTCTGAAAGTATCATCTGTGATTCATCTCTTCCTAAACATCAAAGTAGAGGTCGGCTAAAATATTTTTTATACAATACATCTTTGAGTACAACATACCTATATTCCTTAAAAAGTATTGTTTTAGCCATCACCTTATCAGCTGGTAATATGTCATTCACCTAAAATTCTTGAATCTCAGTCGTCCAATCTTTTGCGACACTTGTAGAAATTTGAAAAGTTGTGACAGATTCTTCAACTGTTTCAGATCCTTTTACTATAAAAGGGTTTTCTTGTGTAATAATCCAATGGTACTCTTCTGAGTAAGAAGCTTTAGCCAAAGAAACAACCATTGAATTTCCAGCCATGTGAACTTGTTCGTATCTAATTCATTTGAAAGCCAATGTTAAAAGCTTCAAAGCCCCCATATATTTCACTAAATTATATTTTTTTGCTTCTGATTGGCCAGATACATGGTTTATAAAAAGATGTGCATCGCTTACCAGCCTTACCTTTTTAGCTCCGCAGATTTTAGCAAGTCACAAGCCTGCCAAAGCAGCTTCGTACTTAACTTCGTTATTTGATAATTTAAATGTGAATTAGATGGCTTGATACATGCAATTCCTTTAGAAGAAACCAACTGCATCCCTGCTCCAAAACATAATGAGCTTGAACCCCCATCAGTTCGGAGTGTTACTTTGCTCCAAATTTCTCCTCATAAATTTCCATATCTGTTCGCTCGGAGTGAAACTCGACTAGGAAACTAGCTTGTGATGGTGCTTTAATGGTAGTTCTTGGCTCAAATGTAATATCAAAGTCTCCTAGTTCAAACGACCACTTAGTCATTCTTCCCGACACATCAAAACTTTGTAACATATTTTTCAATGGAAAAGATGCTTGTACAATTATAGAATGGGCCTGAAAGTAAAGTATCATTTTTCGCGCAGAGGTGACCAGTGCGATGACTAATTTTTCTAACTTTAACTATCGCTTCTGAGCATCTAGAAGACTTTTACTCACGTAATACACTGGTCTCCGAATGTTGTCCTCTTCTCGAATCAGAACCCCACTCACAACGATTTGATACTGCCAAATATATATAGGTTTTCTCCCGGAGTTGGCTTTGTCAAGATTTACGGTGAACAAAGATACTCTTTGATTTAATGAAAAACTTATAAGCCTTCTTGGGTCCAATCAAAACAATTTTCTCTTCTTAACACTTGGAAAAATGGAGCGCACTTATCCGATGACCGTGATATGAACCTGTTTAAGGCTACCAATCTTCCTATTAGGATTTTCACCTCTTTGATCGTTCTTGGCGGTGCCATAGTGCTCAAAATCCTTTAGTTTTACTGGATCAGCTTCTATACCATGCTCACTGACTATGTACCCTAAAAACTTTCTATATCTGACATCAAATGTGCACTCTTCTCGGTTGAACTTCAAATTTATCTTAGTCAAGTTAGTAGAAGTTTCTTCTAATTCTGCCAAATGGGTCTCATCCCTTGAACTTTTGACTAACATGCCATTAATGTATACCTTAATATTTCTCCTAATCTAAGTCTCACAATATTTGTTTAGTAAGTGCTGGTACATTGGTACAATGTTTTTTAGCCCAAATGGTATTACCTTGTAGCAATGTAGACCTCTTCTAGTGATGAAAGGTTTACTCTCCTGATATGTTGGATCCATTTGGATATGATTATACCCGACATAAGCATCCATAAAAGAGAGTAGTCGGTTCCCAGAGGTCAAGTAAACTAACTGATCTATTCTGGGTACAAGGAAAGCATCTTTAGGACAAACTCTGTTTAGATTAGTGAAGTCCCCACACATTCGTCACTTTCTATTCTTCTTATTTATTAGGACCGAGTTATCAGTCCATAAAGTATATTGTGACTCGCGTATGTGACCCACTTTAGTTAAACGATCCACCTCTGCCATAATAGCTTCTAACGTTTCTTCCAAAAAAGATCATCTTTTTCTGTATGATCGGACGAACATTGCTTCGTACCGCAAGCCTATGACAAATAATATTCTCTGGAAACCCGTGAAATCCTCTGTACACCATGCAAACAAATTTAATTTTGTTGATAAAAAGTTGATTAAACTTTATTTACCTCCAGAGATAGATTTGTGCCGATTTTGAGGCTTTTATCCGCAGAGAAGACATGATCTTCAAAGTTGTCGTGTGAGACCATGAACCCGGGGGGCTTCCCTCAGATCATCCACCGGATCGGATCCCATAGGAATCCCCACTGACTGCTATTCTGTCTTTGACTCAACCCCCTTAACTTGCTTAGGGGCCAAGGCTGCTTGGTAGCACTCTCTTGCTATTTTCTGGTTGCTTCTAATTGTTCCCACATTGTTTCCCACAATGTATTTTAAACATTGATGGACAGTCGATGGCACAACATGCATTTTAGATCACAAGGACCTTTCGAAGATAACATTATAAGATGTAGGGGCATCTACCACAACAAAAAGAAACGTGACTACCTTTTTGAATGGTCCGCGGTCCAACTCGACCATTCCCTCAAATTCTCTGAGTACCTTAGCTGTAGCCCCGGTGAATCCGACTATCGTTCGATCTGATCGTAGGATCTTAGAGGTTTTTTGATCTAGCTGTAAGTAGTCATAAACATAATGTTGGACGAACTGCCTGTATTAATCAACCTTTTTTGTATCTCGTTCCCAACTATCTCTGCCCTGATAACTATCGGATCCTCATGTGGACCAGCTAAATCTCTCATATCTAAATCCTCAAAGCAAAGTATTTGAGACAGATTTCTATATAGATGTGGTGAAGTGCCTGGTCCAGTTGTGTTGCTAGACTAACAATGTGTCTCTTTTGAGAATAATTTGATATTCATGCAACGATATCTCCTCCAAAAATTGTTAGTGATT
This sequence comes from Limnanthes douglasii subsp. nivea, assembly GCA_036936605.1. Taxonomy (NCBI): domain Eukaryota; kingdom Viridiplantae; phylum Streptophyta; class Magnoliopsida; order Brassicales; family Limnanthaceae; genus Limnanthes; species Limnanthes douglasii. The sequence continues at coordinate 183,516,176 of JAUPFV010000001.1, forward strand.
CAAAGAAAGCACACAACTTACTAACCTTTCCTCTTATTATTGGCTCTTCTACCACGTTTATGCTATTTATGCCCGATTTTGGGTCTAAGTACTCAAGGAAGATATCAAATGCATCAATAGATTCTTCATAAATTACTTTAGGAAAGCTTATTGTTTTGGAGAAAATGAAGAAATTATTCTTCACAAACGCGGTTAATTTCCCACGTTCTATCAAGTATTATATCTCTTTTTTCAATGCCACACAATCCTTCGTATCATCACCGATGTCCTCATGATACTGACAGTACTTATTTTTATGTTCTCCCTCAGAGTCTACATTGGAAATGGCTTACAAAAATATACATTCGAACATGCTTTCTCAAAGATAGTTGCCCCACATTCAGTCAAACCGACGTAATGATCCGGACTCACTTGTTTGACATGGATCAGACATACTATTGAGTGTTGACTACTGGTGCATACTCTTTCACTCTTTGAGGTTCCTAACTTATAACTTGAATAGGTGCTCGAGGTTGGACTGTACTGGTTGGTTACAACGCCTTCTATTGGACATTCGCTGGTAGTGCACTGGTTCTTGTCATCGTCGGATCGTGATAAAACTGATTCGGGTTATATTGTGACATTGACTCTAATTTTGATGCCCTGGTTTCTTCAACCAAGATTCATTTCTTGCATGTCTGATGCATTATCTTTCATTATCCCATGAAACAAACCTATTCGGAAGACAACTAAATCCCCTTTGTCTTTGCGAAATTCCATGTCTGTTTTGACTTGGATGAAACACTTCGTATACTCTTTCGGACCCACTTTCTGTCTGCAATAGATTATAGTGGCCTTGTTTTCTCTAAACGTTTTTGCTTCTTATAATAGCCTTCTTCGAGTTTGAGAGAAAGCCCCACATAATAGCTTATCATCATCGTCATAGTTGATCATGAAATTTTTGAACTGTTCGCGGACCTTCGTTCGCGGTCGCATACAGTCCTTCTTCGAACGAGAACGTAAAATGATTATTAACACACTAATCCTAATTATAGTTATTAGAATGAATTTGCCTTCGAGGAGTTACATATTCTTGTCGAGTTACATTTACCACCTTATCGGGCTCTTTGGAAGACAACGTTTTCTTCCCATGATCATATTTTTCTTCCTCGAACCTTTAGTTTTTCGACCAGTTTGATGAGAACTTCTATGCACCCTCGAATATCTTCGTCTGTGACTTGCTTTATACATAGTATATATATCCGAGGATAAACATTCATCTGAACTAAAAGAAGTATACTCACTGGACTCTGTCCGATTCACAGTGTTGCCTAGATCTTGCTCATTTTTTGGAAGAACGACGACTTTTTCTCTGATGCCTCTCCTCTAGGAATTGGGATGATTTACCTCTATACCCTACCAGGGATCGGTACATGGAACCTTCAGAATTTTATTATAAATTGCCTTGAAGATTATATTCTCTGTGCTTCCTCTATCAACCAGCACCTAGGTTACCATTGATAGGGTCATATATCATTGGGGGCTAAGAATAGAAATTGGAACATATATATCTTAGGCGGTATTTTAGACTCATAATAAAAACCAGGAAGAGTGAGGTAAGTGCCTAGTGCTAAGCTGTTTGCCAGCTTTATATGTTTTAGGGTCTGGGGGCTCATGAGATTGACCTATAGATATGACCCAACCCGATTGGCCATGGATCCGAAATTGTTCTATAAATAGTCTTAAGAACATCATTTAATGGGTGGGTACATTCTCTCTCTACTTATTAATAGCCAGCACATCTATTATCTCTCTACCTTCAACTCAAAATTAAATACAATATCCAAACATTAACGTTAAATACCCTCCGACCAGATGGGGTGATGGTTGGTGATGAAAAAATATGACTTGCAATCAAGAAATTTGACATATTTTGGATGGAATTCCGAAAGAAGTTTGTGGGAAGTAAAGAGCTTAAGGGAAACGATGATACAATTACTCATTGTGGTCAAGATCTGAACGAACCTTTGAAGGATTACACCAATCGTTTTGTTAATGCTATAGATGAGTTGACAAAATGTTTTGAGTAAGTAGTTATAGCTTCGTTGCGGCAAGGTTTATTAGTTGTAGAGTTAGTTGTGTCAGTGAATCAAAAGAAAGCAATGAATTGGGGTAGATTCTGAATCAGGTCGAAGAGCAGATTATTGTGGAGGAAACCAAAAGATTGAGGCAGACTCATCAATATAGGTCTCCAACAACATATGTCCAACAAGCTAGTAACCATTTGAAAGCCGCTCAGGGGAAGGTTCTCATCGGCCCAGACAGATCCAGTCTAACCAGGGTCAACAGTCTAGGCCAAAAGGGAATCAATGACAGATACAAAAATAATTTGAGAATGTGGAAACCATCTATGATAGAGCCAATAACGTGGTACATTTCCTTAGGCTAACAACTATCTAGACTCCGAGGTAAAATCGGAATACACGAATATGCAAATATCATAATGATGTGGGATAGGTATAAAATATTGTATTGTTCTAAAACAAGAGATACAAGCGCTGGTTGCAAATGGGAAACTAACTAATTTTGTTAAATCCCAAAGGGTTAATAGGGTAGTAAATATAATAGACCACCGCCTAGTGCAAGTTGAGCATAAACTGCACCACCCAACGCCCAAAGGCATGATACTAAAGCCTCCAAACAAGAAAGTATAATGATAATTGTAGAACAATTCGATATTGATCAAGAATATCTGGATCTTGATCCAGATCGAGGTATAATCAATGTGATAACATAATATATTGAAAGTTTCCAAACTATGCAGTTTCTTCGAATCACTCATAACTTTTGAGGAAGATACGATGACATTACCTTCAAGTTGTTCCACGAAGATACATGTGGTTAGCTTGACTACACAATTGGAAGGAAAAATATCTACACACCTGTATCAAAACCACGCTCCTTTCATAGTGTTTGACGAAGACGATTTGCGAGGTGTCGCAAGTCAACATAAAGATGCTATGGTAATATGGGCATCTATCAAGGGTATATAGATCCGAAGAATTTTGATTAACATGGGTAGTTTTGCTAATATTTTATTTATGTCTACTTACAAAAAGATAAAAAAAAACTCATCGGTTATCCAACGGTCAAACATGACTATAGTGGGGTTTACAAGTGTTAAAGGAAAATTTAACAAATAATCTTGTCTAGTAGTAATCCTATTAATCGGGGAAGAAAATATAGTTTTCACATATTTGTAATCTTATTTATACTCTTTACAAAGTAGTATTACTTTCCCACTAATGACATAATTTCACTAATTACGATTGTGGACCTATTATATTTATGGCGATGGACCTATAATTACTGTTATTACTCTGGTCATGGTGCGTTACGTGCTTTATTTAATCAATAGTTCTTTTAATAAGTGTATAATTCCTATATGATATCTTCATTAGTTGTTGCTAATGAATAAACTTTACCGGTCTAGGTAGATGTGTATCATTCCTCGATGGACCTTGCTTTCCCCGTTACTTTTAATGTGTGGATTTTAAATAACCTCTACTCGTCTTAAACTTTGTGTTAGGTATTGTTTGTCTTTGTGGCTTCGTCTCGGTTTCACTTGGTCATTTCTCATAGGGCCCCGTTGATACTTTAGCGGTGGGTCTCTGCTCGGTTATAAAGTTGGCTCTACTCGGCCATTCCTGGTTGGACGACAATTTCAATGCATAGCCGATTCTCTATCCTCATCAGGGATCCCCCATAGTCTATGGATTATTATTTGAAAACATAATAATCCATGAAATAATTAATTTTAAGGAAGAATATATGGTGAGAATTAGGTTTATCATTGAATTGATTTATTGCCAACGGTAGATTGACACGTGTCGCACAGAGTGCGGCTAATGCGATATAACAGTTTTGACACGTGAAGTCATATCGATAGATTATGTTGCTTTAAATCCGAGGAAACGTGTTATTTTAATTAATGTAGATGAAAACCAGTATCCCATCAGGCATGGGTTGTAAAACCAATTTTGGGGTAAATCCTTTCTATCTTAATTTTGCAACTCATTGAACAAGTTATCATTTTTATTTCGAGAGAGAAGAAATACTACTTTTGTTGATTTTGTGGAGCCATACTTTCCAACACTGTTGGATGTCATAGAATTCACCGGTAGAAAAAAGGTACTGTCAAAACCTATCCTTTTTAAAATGTTACGTTACTATAGTGGTAGTGATATTGTATTATGACTACCTTACGCAAGTGTAGATATTTTTGTCCGAACTGGGTTTGGTACTGTAAGACCGCCTGCTAGTAGAACAGGCGAAAGCAAGAATAATGTATTGAAGTAAAGATGAAGTATAATACCTCGTAAAAAAAACCTCCCGCGCCATTAGAGGGAGAAAAAGAGCGCACCTACGAATTGCATAGCGTGGTGATATAACTTTAAATAACTTATATTCTAAAAGAGCTCGAGGGCGTGACCATCTGTATCCACAAGACGATAAACTCCATGGTGTCCCTTAGAGATGATGGTGTAGAGGCACTCCTAATATGCGCCGAACTTGCTAGTAGCCTTATCTTCTTCACTTTGTTTTTTTTCCATAACAGAATCACCAACTTGGAAAGTTCGTGGCCTTAAGCGTGAATTGAAATGACCTCTCATTAAACTTCGATAATGCTTAGTTCGTACACGTGTTTGCTCACGACGTTCTTTAATGAGGTTAAGAGGAATGGCTCAGTCAACATCATTGGTGGTCTCAGTATAATTGGAGATCTTATTACTTGATAATATCGTCACTGGGTGCAGAGAATTCTGTGAGAAAATCAGCGATCGTCTGTCATTTGATCACAGTGCGGGGTTCAACTTTAATATCTGACTCCCCTAATTCAATGCTCTGTTTGATAACGGGGCCAAAAATATCTGGTTTTTACAATACAGTTTTGAGAGTTAAGGAAGTGCAGACGGTGACAGTGTGTCCGTTGAAGTAAGGGTGCATCTTGCGAGCAGTAATTACCAAGCCTAATGCCAACTTTCCGAGGTTAAGATAACAAATCTCTGCATCAACCAATGTTTTACTAGTGTAATATATTGGACAGTAGATGCCCTCTGGTTCCCTTGCTAATATTACGCTAACTAAAAAATGAGGCACGTATAAATACAAAAGCAGAGGCTCACTTGCCACAGGGACCGATAATATTTTTAGCGACATGGGATAGTTCTTTAATGCGTCAAAAGTCGTGTTACAGTCTTCGTTCCATGGAAACGTTTTGGTATCTCGTAGTACTTTGAAGAAAGCGTAGATTTCATCTGATGCCCTTAATATGAAATGTAATTGGTGACTATAGATTTTTCCTTAGGAAATTTTTATAAGAGAATTCTAGAGAGAGAAAGAGTTAAAGAGTTTTTAGAGAGAGAAAGTTTAAGTACAAATGAGTTCAGTTGAAAAAGTGTTCAACCCCTTTATTAGGTTAGACTTGCCCTCTTTATATAGAGGAGCCAAGACTTAACATTAAAGTGAAATCTGTTATAAAAAGAGGACAAATTGCTCTTTAATCTAACAATTATACATAGTCATAAATATTCTCTAGATCTTACATTATTTAAAATTGAAGGACTAAACTTACATTATTTACATTTTAATTCTTAAATTTATATTATTTACAACTTAATCCTTAAAATCATACTTTCATATCAGAAGCCCCCCTAGTTCTCATGTCTGTAAAAGAATGAGAACTAAAATGTCTTTGAATTCTTCCATACGTCATATCAATTGTTATAATACAAACTCGAAGTAGAAAATTCAATCAGAAAATGCAAATTAAAATCAACCATTCGAAGCGGTAAAAAACAAATACCAATTCGAAGCAACCAAAATCTGATATAACTTCAAAGCCAATAATTCTCTTCAAATCATTATAGAAGTTGAGCTTCAAAATGTAATTATTAACTTTTATCAAAACAATACACAAATGTAACCGTTTCATATTACCATTCGAATCCATCATGACTATATAGCTTCCGGGACCCATAGCTAGATGCCTAGTCTGACAGATGTCGAGCTCCTAATCTGCTCACCGCTTTGTAATCCGCCCTATCGCCATCAGAGTCCCTTCCACTTCACGCGTCTTCTTTTCTTTCTATAAATTCAACAATAGTCTCATTTTCATTCTCACAACACAAATCATTTGAGAGAGAACTCAAACGCTTGGCTACCATCATCGCGTTCTTCCTTTTTTCCAATATCTTTATCAGAAAAACCAAACTTTCTGATCAAAACTCATCTTCTCCAATCAATCTTCATCCGGTTTATGAGAAAAAAACCCAAAAACCGGAAGATCCAAGGCTAACATACCCAAAAAACCAAAATCTCCAGAACCTGATAACAACTTAGTCTTCGGATCGTACGACTACTTTTGCATTACTCAAAGAGTGGAGGAATATAAAGTTGTAGGATTAATCAATAGCGCTCCGGTTGGAACAACCACAAAACAATTTATTATGGTAATTTTGATCCAACCAAAACTCATGCTTTCTCTCCTTTTCCGATAATCGAAGAGCGTTCCTCTTCCAAAGTTCTAGGTCCTAAAACACCTCAAGTATCTTCTTCTCAAATTCAAGTTTCTCCTTTGATTAGTGAAGAATCTTATTTTAGGAAAATATCAAATACTCCTTTATAAATCATCATTCAACAACCAGAAAAAGAATAAATTTTATAGTTGTGGGAGATGATTCAAAAATTATTTCAACTCCTCCCCCTTCGAACCAAGATACCGAATCTCCTCCTCAGAGAGAAATAACTGTGGAAGTTCCTCGAGCAAATAATCCTTCACAAGAAACTGTGATTCCATTACCTCAACAAAACCCTTCCCAATCTGGAGAAAAAATATCAAGAGCTAATGAAGCTGATTCCGAGGCTACCCGAAATGATCATGAAGCTGAATCTGATGTCGGGAACTAAGATAATACCCATAAGCTTCGTAAAGAGAAAGAAACTTGCTTTGTTTCCAAAGAAGAAAGAGTTACAATTGGCAGAAATTTAAGGGATCTCGAGGCTAAATACATCATTGCTCTGAAGAGAAGACAACCAATGAAAACACCTTGGTCATCATCGAAGACAATGCTATTGACAAAAATAAAAATTATGGAGAAGACAATCCTAAACTTCAAGACATTCAAAATCATATACTTAAGTTTAGGAGACCAACACATGTCGAAGCGTCTCCGAAAATTATCTATCCCTCTGCTCCAACCACAACATTGGATATGATTCTTTGTCCTAGTTCAACGGAAACATAAATTCCTCCTCTTTCTCCAAATCCTGCGATCACTATTGTGCTTCAAGCATTTACCGATCTCGATGTTGCAGCAAAAGAACTTGCTTCCCAAATCAAAGCTTTTCAGAACCATCTGAAACAATTGGCCAAAGACATGGTCCTCTATAATGGTCTTGCTGAAGATGAGAAAAAATGAAGGGAAGATTTTCAGCGCAAGGTGGTCGAACAATTTCATATGTATGAAGTAGCGTGGTCTGAGCTTATTTCGAGGCACTCTCTCCATTAAAAATCATCTACGAATAACACATATTGTTGACAAAGAATTGCTGAAGACTTCTCATGAAAATGATATGAATAAGATCACTGATCATACTAATGAACTAGTTGCTGAAATATCCAAATCCAAAGCTCTCCCAAACTCGCTTACCCTTTACGAGGCAAAAAATAAAAAATTGACCGATGAGATAGCTAAATGGAAGACAGATTTCGAGGAGGAAAAAGTTGTTGCTGTTGCTCCTACCGAAGTTGAAATTTCAAAAGACATGTTGGCTGCTATTAACAATGGAAAATAAGAAACAACCATCACCCTTCTTCGAGAATTTCATGCTACTTATTCGAAAATCAACCTCACAAATTTTTGGAACGACATTCCCATCGAAAAGTGTCCAAGTGATGCTTGCGATCCAATCCCCGATTCATCATCAGAAGAAGAATCATCTGAGGAGGATGAGTCGTCTGACTAACTTTATCACTTTTTTTTGTATTGTCAGATTATGAATTTTCTTTTTGTTCTTCAAAGAATTAATCTAATCGACAAATGGTTTCCTTATTTTTTTTATTCTCTTCACATATTATCCGATGCTAAATTTTATAATGAACATGACTTAAGTACTTTGAACTTTCAACATATAATTATAAATTGTAAACTTACCACTTCAAATACCTTAATGAAATTGGTGAACATGGTTGCACTTCGAAAAACTCTCAGTGCGTTATTAAGCACTGCACTTCGAAAAAACTGTAATGTGTTTATTAAACATGATTATTTCTTCGAAAAATATTATAAACACTTCGGAACATTCTACTCTTAACCAACCTCAAAGATGATCAGTCTTTGATAAGTTGCTAAGATAGTTTTATTCAAGCATGTGCAAACAACCATTGCCAAAAACGAATTGTATTGATAATATTTAATATGTACATAGCGTCTCGTTAAAACCTTCTTGGGATAGGAAAGAGAAAATTCCAAAATACAAAAACATATCTACTCCGAATAAAGCTTCAAGTGTTGTATATATCATGGATGTTGAAGCATCCTCCCTTCCAAATCACAAAAATGATAAGACCCTAGCTTTATCCTTCCAACAACCATATAGGGCCCTTCCTAATTCGGAGCCATTTTTCCAAGGTTCTTCTCCTTTGTGTGCAAGAATACTTTTCTCAACACCTTATCACCTTCTTTAAAATTTCTTCTCTTCACCTTCGAATCATATCTATTCCTCAAAAGAGTTTGATAGTGGATTACCTTCAAATGAGCTCGAACTCTTTTCTCCTCAATCAAATCTAAATTCGCCCTTCTAACTTCATCATTGGATCTATCAGGATATTGATTTATTCTACAAGATGATATCGTAGATTCTATGAGGCTGATTACATCCATTCCATATGCCAAAGCAAAAGGAGTCTCGTTTGTAGCCTCTCTAGGAATTGTCCGATAAGCCCAAAGCAGCTCTTGTAAATAGTTTTGCCACTTTCCTACTGCCCCCGTCAAATTCTTCTTCAAGCCATCTAAAATTGTACTGTCTGTTACCTCAACTCGTGCATTAGCTTGAGGATGAAAAGGCGTCGAAAAACATTGTTGAATTGCTTCGGAAGTGCAAAATGAAGCCATCTCTTTGTTATTAAACAGAGGGCCATTATCTGTTGTAATCCTCTGAGGAACTCCAAAACGATAACAAATGATGTTCACAATAAACTTGATCACACCCTTTGCTTTTGTCCCTGATAAAAGTTCTGCCTCGGCCCACTTTGTAAAATAATCCACCGCTACAATTATCATCTGTCTTCCTCTAGAAGCCATCGACAAAGGACCCACCAAATCAATCCCCCATCTATCAAATGGTACCACCTCGGTTATAGACATAAGTGTCACTGCTGGTCTGTGAATAGCTTTGGGATATCTCTGACAAGTATCAACACTTCGAACTAAATTCTTAGCATGACTCATGATTGCATGCCAATAGAACCTTCAAGTAAAACTCGCCGTGATAAAGCTTTAAACCCGCAATGAGCTGACCCTTCACCATCATGCAATTCTGATAATACCTCTTGTGATTCTTGTTTGCCTAAACATCGTAATAATGGCATGCTCAATGCCTTTTTATACAATATTCCATCTAACACTATATATCCAAAGGCTTTACCTCTCAATTTTTTGGCCAACCTCGAATCATCTGGTAATGTTCCTTGAGTAAACAAATTGAGAATATCTGCTCACCAATCGCCTCAGATTATTTCATTTGTAACAAAGTATTCCTCTACGCAATCGCATTGATTAGATTGAGTAACAATTAAGGGATGTTCTTGTAACAAAATCCAAAGATATTCTTCCTTGTAGTCGATGTTTGCTAAAGAATCAACCACCATATTACTCCCTCAACAAATATATTCCACAACAACATTGTCAAACAGAAGCTTTAAATTTTGAAGTTCATGAAGATATAAAATCAAACGATCCTTTCTTGCTTCGAAAAATCTAGATACGTGATTTGTTAACAACTGAGAATCCGTTTCCAAGCGTACTACGGTTGCTCCACAATTTTTTTCCAATCTTAACCCTGCCAAAGCGCTTCGTATTCAGCTTCATTATTTGTAGCATGAAAACCAAATTTAATAGATTGAATCATCGTTTCTCCAATTGGAGCTATTTATTGAACCTCAGCACTGCACCCTGAAACACTAGATCCTCCATCTATTCGGACAACCCACCTCGAATTTATTGGAGTATCCTCTTTACTTTCTTCCACATCTGACCGGCTCGAATGGAATTCAACAAAAATATTTGCCAATGCTTGCGCCTTTATTGCTGTTCGAGGTGTAAACAAAATATCATAGTCCCCCAACTCCACTGACTACTTGGTCATTCTCACTGAAATATCAGGTCGTTGTAAAACATTTTTCAAAGGGAATGAAGTTCAGACTTCAATAGTATGAGCTTGAAGATATGGACGCATCTTCCTAGAGCAATCACCAGTGCTAATGCCAATTTTTCTAATTTCATATATCTTTTTTCTGCTGCCACTAAACTTTTACTAATATAATATACCGGCTTCGGAACTCCTGAATCTTCACTAATTAACATTGTGCTTAGTGCAAAATCCGATACCGCAATGTACAAAAAGAGATTCTCCCCATTTCGAGGTTTTGACAAAATTTCTGGTGATGACAACAAATTTTTAATGTTAGTGAACGTTGTCTCACATTCCAATGTCCATTCAAACATGCTTGATCCTCGTAAAATTTGAAAGAAAGGAAAGCATTTGTAAGAAAACCTAGAAATAAATCGATTAAGTGCTGCTAACCTTCCTGTCAGAATTTGCACTTCTTTGATAGACTGAGGTGAATTCATTGTTATCAACGCTTTCAACTGTTCTGGGTCAGCTTCTGATGGACCTCGCTTTGCCCGCTACTTTTAATGTGTGGCTTTTTAGATGACCTCTGCTAGTCGTAAACTTCACGTTAGATATACATCTTCATTAGCGCGCAGTTCTCTTTTTAGTTTATGGTCGGTTCCACTCGGTCATTCCTGGTTGGACAACGTTGATGCCATATTATAGGATCTCTCATTGGTCATCATATGCAATGTGTAGACGATGCTATGTGTAGACGATGCTATGTGGGTTGTTTTATTATGGTGCGAATATCTATTAGATTATCTTGATTTCTCCATTTTGTGCGGTGTCGATTTACTGCTTGCGGGTCACCTTGGCATCGTACCAAAAACCCCTCGGTTTTGCCTTATTTAGGCCTCGATATCGTTTCCATCTACATGAATATTTCTTGATCTATCAGCTTGGTGAAGGTATCCTCATCAACATGTAATTCAGTTGATGTCATTAGAGATTTTGAAGGTGAAGCATTGCTAGGAAAATGAACATTTACTTGACCTCCAAGAAACATTTTCTAACTTGGAAGCCATCAACTTAAAATTGAATCCTATAAAGTGTACATTCGGAGTTCAATCGAGTAAATTTCTGGGCTACATCATCAGTGTGAAAGGGATCCAACCTGACCCACTTTAGTTGAATGTTTTGTTAGCTATGGATACTCCTCAGACAACCAAATTAGTTCAAGTATTGATTGGGAGATTGGAAGCTTTGAATAGGTTTCTTTCAAGGTCATCAGATAAGTATGCTCAATTTTTTCCAAATATTGAGAAATGCCAAAGACTTCAATTCGTCCCCAAACTGTAATAAGACATTCTTGGAAATCAAGTGTATCTTCACCAAAATATCTATTCAAACCCATCGTTGGAGAAAGACTCTACATGTATCTAGCGGTGTCAGATTATGTTGTAAGTATTGTTGGTGTGAGAAGTGAACAACTATCCCCACTCTGTTTACTACATTAGTAAGAGTTTATTGGATGCTGAGAAAAGATACCTTAAGTTGGAAAATTTAGCTTTAGCTTTGGTAATATCGGCCAGAAAGATGATGCCATATTTTCAAGCGCATTCCATCATAGTTTGAACCTCTTTTCCTCTTAAAAGCGTGTTGCAAAACACGGATATATCGGGCCATATGACTAAGTGGTCTGTTGAGTTAGGGGATTATGATATTCACTTTGCTCCTGAGACAACAATCAAAGCTCAAATTGTAGCTAACTTCTTGGTTGAGTTCTATTCGAGAGGCCATATGAGGAATCTTCAATCCGCTAATCCGTAAAAGAATATGATAAGGCTACATTTTATACATAATATCCAAATAAATATAAAACGTAAAGTATAGATTTATATTTAATTAAACGTAATTTATTTTATGTTGCCAATAAAATATTGTTCCGCATTTATTACGTTAAACATGTAACAAATGGAAATAATTAGTATAAATAATGATGGAATGATTGCGGTGTTTATTAGAGTCTCAACACTATCAAGATTGGGACAATCTGTGTCTCTCATTTCTTGAAAACCCAAAATTGTTTGGTCGGAGAGAAAAAGTAGAAATAAAGAATATGATTAGAGAAAATGGCGAATAGAGAAACTCTTGAAGAATTGAGTATGCTTTCTTGAACTCTAAGAAAGCATTTCATTCTCTTTGTTTTATCATCTCTTCTCCTTCTTCCCATCCTTTCTTTGGATGCAACTCTTCTAAAAAATTATGGAATTCCCAACACTCCAAGATACAACAAGAAAAACCAGTAAGAACGACGATTTGCAGAATGAAAATACAGAAGAAATGTATTAGGCCAAAAAGATTACTGACTTAACATATGCGGAAGTTGTTAACAAAAGAAACTAGAGTCAGGAAAAGCTCAAATTTGAACCAGAAAGTATAGTCGAAAAACAAAATCACATCTCGGTCCAATACAAGAAAGAGATTCAAAAGCAATTGAAGGAACAATCAAAATATACAATTGTAGGAAAATTTGCTCAAGGATTTCCAAAAAGAAATCTTCTCTTACAATTCCTACAATCTTTGAAACTTGAAGCAAATCATAGATACAAGATATGGGATTTGAGACACATATTCTTTGAATTTTTCTCAAAAGTAGATCTATATAAAATTTGGTATAGATCTGTGTGGTCTATATGCAACACACTGTGGTGCGTCTATTGAAATGGACGGAAGACTTCAGCATCAATCAAGAAAGCTTGATAACACATGTTGGATCAAAATTGATAAATTTTTTGAACATTTATTCAACAAGAACATAATCAAGACTATTGCTTCTACAATTGGTGATCCTCTGCTCATCAAAGTTCCAGAGGAAAACAAAGCTTTTCATTCCTCTTGCTCTGCCTGGATTGGAATGGATGTGGCCAAAAAAGTTGTTGAATGATGTATGGATTGGGCAATAATCAACTACGTGAACATTCCTCAGTATTGCAAGCATTGCCATCACCTGGGTCACATCATATAACAATGCAAGAAAAATGAGTTAGATACCAAAATCGAAACAGAGAAGATACATAATAACACTACAAAGGAAGATGAGATTATTGTTCCTAAAAGAATCAAAGATAACAAAAATTATCAGAGCAAGAAGCAAATTAAATCTGTTATTATAACTATGAATGACAACAATACTCCTACTGGACAAGTTATGATTGCAGGAAATTAAAGAATTATGAGAGATCATGACACTAAATTCTCAAATAAAGAAGGCTTCATAACTCCTGAACAAGGAGAAATCATAGAAGCCATTCAGACTTTATATTACAGATACAATGTTGCTACATCCTTGGACTATGCAAATCTTGTTCAAAAAATTCGTTTCCAAAACCTACCAACATTGGAAGCAAACAGAATTCCCCAACAAAAAGCAACAAAAACTATGATCTCATTACTACTTCCTGAGAATCAACAGAGATGAACAAGACAACAGCTTGAAAGAAATATTTGACAAAAAGATCAAAGAAGCAAAAGAAAAAAGAAAACCAAAAGCAAGATCATCAAGGCACTACAATTCACAAGAACAAGTAAATCTAAATCCTCTCTTATTAGTAATTGTTAACATGCTTAACTGAAATATAAGAGGTATAAGAAATAAGTCTTCAATCCGAAGGCTCAATTACTTCACTAAGAAAAATATTTTTAAATTTGTAGCTCTTCAGGAACCTTTGATAAGTAGTGACAACATTACTAGCATTGCTAAAAAACTTGGATTCAACAACTTCAAATCTAGCATCTGTAATAAATTCTGGCTCTTTTGTCATGAGGATATTACTAATATCATAATTGATCACAACCAATGCATTCACTCTGAAATTAACTACTTATATTACAATTAATGCTTCTGATTAAATGTGGTTTACACTAATGCCAAAGAATCAATAGAATTGATCTATGGAATGCTTTGAAATACATCTCTTTTACTAATTTAGAATGGATAAATTTGTGGAGACTTTAACGTTATAGCTTCTACTAATGAGAAACTTGGTTGCTCTGCTTTCAATTAAAACAGGACTAATGATTTCTATGAGATGATCAGTGAATGCAGGATTGAGGATGCTGGCTTTGCTAGATCTAAGTATACCTGGTCCAAAAAATCCAAATGGAAGCGTTTGGAAAGGGTATTCATCAAGAATAAATGGTCTGAGTTTTTTTGGAGATACTAAAGTTGTATACAAAGCTAGAACTTGCTCTGATCATGTGCCCTTGCTTATTTCTATTTCTAAAGATAATTCTAGTACTAAGAAAAGTTTTAAATTTCTGGACATGTAGTCTCTTGACAATGAGTTTCTTTATTTTGTTGAAAAAAAATGGAATCAAGAGATTGATAGTGATCCCCTCTGTTTAAATTCTGGCATAAATTGAAAAGGCTTGAGAATGGTTTGATAAATTAGAACAAATTGTATTTTGGTAATATCTTTAATAAGGTGAAGGCCCTTGAAGATGAAGGCCAAATGCTGAAACTTAAGCATCAAGAACATAACAACACTGATACTAGAACTCAACTCTCCAAAGCTAATGCTCTTTTTATTCAAGCTAAAAAATAGAAGAAACATAGTGGATGCAAAAATAATATGCTAACTGGGCTCTGGATGGAGATAGAAACACAAAGTTATTCCCTAGTTATGACAAAAGAAAAATAAAAAGGAATTGCATTAATGGAATTAAAGATGGCAATACCATGTTATTCCGCTACTCATAAGCTCTTCCTATGGCGGTTTGTGAATCCTCCGGTCTACTTTTGTTTCCATTTGAAAGAAACCCTAACTCCACTATGGTCACTACCATGCTGATTGACCCATAATCATTCTTATGAATCAGTAGAATCATAAAACACCTGATCCACAGTGTTTACCGAAGCTATTATCTAAATTTTCCGAAACTATTGTCGTAAACAAAGGTGTTCTCAAAATTATTTGATCGGACACATTACATCCAAAACATTATAAGTGGAACTCTGTGAGGTGTGGAAGGTTTGCAACTCTCCCTGGTGAAATGATCATATGGAATTCAAACAGTTGCAAAAAGATCCAATCAACGCAACTTCGGCAACAATTACCACAAGAAGAAAATTCAACAAACTTATAAATTAGCTTTATAGACCGAATTGCGAATCTGATCGACACTCCTCAAGTCACTCTTAGCTTTCTTTTTCGCGATCACAATGTTATAGGAAAAAATAGGTTTTGAAAAGTATTCCATCTCTCGATTATCACATTTGGCGACAGATAGTTTCTTGACTTTCAAAAGTCCGCTAATAGTTTCTGGATTGTCAGCTTTGGAGAAAGTTAGTCCACCAGATCCTTTGATTTATGTGGTCCTGCCACCTGTCACCATAGTAAACAGAATTTTGTATCACCACTGGTCCTTTAACTTTAGGTCAAAGTCAAAAATGTAATCTACAACCGGTGACCTAAAGTTATGGGACCAGTGGTGATATAAAATTTTCGTGACTATGGTGACAGGTGGTAGGTTCACATGAATCAAAGTATCTGGTGGACTAACTTTATCCAAGACTAACGGACTTTTGAAAATTAAGGGACTGATAGTCTAAAGACTACTAGCGGACTTTTGAAAATTATGTTAGTTCAGGGACGATATACTGTTCAAAGCCTTGGAAAAAATAACAAAGTTAATAAAATAAAGACAATAGAAATTGAATTAACGAGAGAAGAGAATATTATATGAATGTTTTTGTATTATTAGAGAGATATCTTTACATATTGAGCTCGACTCCTATTTATAGGAGTTGTAAAAGACATTTTGATTGTTACATTTATTATCTATTCTGGTGGGGATGGAGGTGGAGTTTCGGTTTCGACTTCAGGTTCTGCTGTTGGAGCAAAGATATGGGTTATTGTCGCTTCAATGGCTTCTACTGTCTTTGTGCTGTCTTCATCCACAACCGATTTTTCTTCCGGTTTGGCGCTTCCACAGTGGTTGACGGCGATCGAATTTGAAAAGGCTGAGTTTTGCGATTGTGGCGGACGGCGATCCGACGATCGGTTAGTGTTGATACCTGTAGCCTTCAACCCAGTCTGACATGATACTTGCGGTTGTTAATGTATGTATATGTGCCTCCTGGTATCTCACTGTCAATACCATCTCGTAACATCATTACACCATCATCATTGCACCATTCATCACTCACAAGTGCCTGTTTTACAACTCTGCATCACTTGTTCGTTGTTCTGATACCACACATCTTGTACCTTATATATGTTATCGTATCGTTAAGTATATATGCACTGTCAAAACTATGACGACACTAACAATAAGACAAACTTGGCATATCTCGAGACAGTATTATAAGCAAATGCACGGTTTGTGTCTACAACTTTGTTCTCATAATTGTTAAGCTAATGCAATATATTTGCGTAGTACAATCATGTGTCGTGTGTGTCTATATCACATTTGTAGTATCATGTATGTTTATGTGTTGTGTTTGCATCAGTAACATGCAATGTATTGTGTGTCGCAGTGAAGTAAGTAATCCAAACTATGGATATGCATTGTATCTCTAGCCTCTGCGTATGTGTATGTACTTATTTCAATAATTTGATATTGTTAATATATAAATGTTCCCACCTAATAATGTGCGTATACATTTGTCTACGCGTCCTAGTATAAGCATTTATACTGTAGCAGTACAAACTGGTGCTATGCAATTACGTTCATATAATAATTTGTATGTATATGTCTGTTTGTGCAGTTTTCGAGATGTGTGTTAGTGTAAAAGTACGTCATGCATGTAGAATGCATTACATAATCTGTCCTATTAAACATGAATAATATTTATAGAGAATAGAAACATTAAACCACTAGCAATAAGAAAAAAGATCTTATCCAAATCGCGTGGCTGCAGGCATTCCCTTCTGGTTTTGTTGGGTGAAGATAAGGAGGCCATATTTTGAACAAAGAAGCATTATATCAAGATTTAGATACGAATGATTTTACAATTTCCATGTTATTCATGTGTGGCAATTGTGTGAGATGCATGGGTTATGTTGGAAAAACAATTATAGTTCATCCAGTTTGGTCGGTAGTTCATTGATCTCATTTTATTGTAAAGACAAAGTGGTGGGGGGCTTGATAAGGGGAGATTCCTCCGAGTGAGTACGAGCACGAGCAGAAAAGGTAGATCGCGAGCTTCGACTAAAACAATAAAGAAACAAGGAGACACAGGATGAGCTCTACGCCACCATCGACCTCAAAGTGAAATAGAGAACAAGTTCGACGATACTTGAAGCAACGAATTGATCGACCAGATTAAGGACGCAATGAACAAACCAGGGCTGAGTGCGAACTCGAAAATGATTGGTCGATCAATTGATCGGTAAGCTCGAGCTTTGCACACCATTATAGATCTGATCGCGTTCAAGGAATGGTCCAACTTGACTTAACACGTAATTCAGACAAGGCGTTTCCTTATTTATTATATAACACACATTTTGATTTTTAAATCAAACCAAATTATAGGAAAAGTGACATTATTGAGTTAGTGGTGCATTAAGTGTAAACAATTGTAACTGCCCACTAACTCACAATATTATAAATAGGAAGAATCTATCGATGAATAAGATGATCATTTTTTGTCTGATCTCTTTCTTGGCTAAAAACTTAAAGACTTTAATATGGTAGAACTTGTTATTTCCGTAACAAATTTGGCGTCGTTTATGGTTTAATGACCACGCCACTCTTGGCTACGCAATGGACCATACTGAGTCCAGACTAAGTGTCTATAAACACGAATCAGCTAATTGGCCATGCCTACGGGCTACGTAAGGGCCATATTATGCATATGCTTTGTACTGGGTATATTCGCGAACTGGTTAAAGATCAAGTCTAAAACAGACTACGCAATAGGGTTTACATGACCTCGCCGCGAACAAGCTATTATGGCAAATATTGTCTAAGCTACGCAATGAGCCCTACTGAACTCGAGATTGTAAGGATCTCTATGCAGTAGATCATACACATATTCCACATCTTCTCTATAAGTATTCATGACAGTAATCAATTGGCATAAGGTAAGTCATAAATAATTTCAGTATATTTTCAAAATACTTTAGGTAACACAAAGTCTTTGTATATATAACATACAACAAAAGAACACAGAAGAAACAAATACTGTCGTTACTTAGCACTTGGGAAATGAGGCAGCTTTGTCTGCTCTAAAAGAGTACCATCAGCTACTGGAGTAGTATCAACTTCGACGATCGGCACAGGTTGCAGGCTCACATTTTGAGGTGGTGCAGAGCCTTGAATCATAGATGCCAAAGATCTCAGGTTTAGCATAGGATTCAAGGCCATCAGCTCAACTATAGCTTTCCTATTTTCTTTGACTATCATCTCTGTAGCCACGGTGAACACCTGAGTCTTCCTTTCTACCACAGTCGCTTCTACGTCCAACTTCCACTGTTGCGGCTCTCGCTCGAGTTGTGCACGTCCCTCTTCCATTTGGGCAAATAACTTAGTAACATCAGCAGTCAGAGTTACTATCCGCTATGCCTGCTCCTCCACCCTTTTCGCTTGACTTAGAGTCCTATCCATCAAGTTCGAGCTCTGAACATGCAACTCGTCATTTCTCTTCAACAGGTTCTCATTTTGTTTTAGTATAATCTTATGATTTCAGATGCGGTTTTCCACCTCTCATCACTGCTCAGAGCTTCTTGTAAGGTTCCCATTGTCTTCTCCAGTTTGGCATTTGCATCAATGGCCTCGTATTTGGTTATTTTGGCCGAGGTGTAAGCATGCTTCAAGCGAATGACCTCTACAGCGCTGGTTTTGGCTGAACCAAAAACCATGGCTTCCGGTCTCCACTTCTCCATAGTTTCTAAATCAACAGGAGACATGTTCTGATAGCCCAACACGACGGAGTTGTGATGAAGCTGCGCACCACTAGAAAGTTAGAATTATATTACTACTTTTTAATTAGACACAACCAGAAAGCGAGATTTTTACCTCGATTTCTAGCTCCACTTGTCGTTGTAAGATCTCAAGAACTGACATCTTGTCATAATACGAAAAGTCACGAATCCGGCGGAGCTGCTCGAACATAAATGAAGAAGGGCGTGGTATGATGATTTGTTAGGCAGCAACTCTTCCACGGGCACCCTCTATTGGCTAGGCCCAACACCTTTATCCTCACACTTGCCTTTCTTTGTGGTCTCTAACGTTTGTGGCACAGTAGCATCTCCCATATTGGAATTATACACCCACCGTTTCATCCTTTCAGCAAGCTCTAGAGGGATAAACTTTTTCTTCTGAGGCTCGTCCTTTTTTCTCCATGTCATCCCCCACCAAGTCAATCAACTCCTCCACAGAATTTGGATTCTGCTCCTCGCCTTGTTTTGGTGAAGGTTAAGCTAGGGGACAAGTTTTTCCACCAGAGGTAGCTCCCGTGTTGTCACCACATTGTCTCTAAGTTGTAACTTCCTCACACTGACAGGAACATCGTCTTCAATCACTTTTTGTTTCTTATTCCAGGGCTTAACCAACGAGCCTGAGTTAGTGTCGTCCTCCTCTTCTTCTCGTTCTACTCGCATTGTGCTAGCTTGAGTAATTTCTAGCACCTTAGGTTCTTTCTTTTAGCCTGCTCGACTTCTTTCCCCTTGTTGCTCACTACATCATTTCCTTGTTTGCACGGTCGGGCAGGAGCAAACGATGAATCCCCTGCCTCACCATCCTTTCGGGTAATCTGTGGTACTGCAAGCCAGACACCGGTGTTGTTATTCTCCCAGTATATTTTCTCCATTAGCGCCCTAATACGATCCACGGTAGCTTCTGACCCATCTGCCATGGTAACTTTAACGTCTGTTGTGATCTTTAACTCTGGAATGGACAACGAGTCTGACTTCAGATAATTGTAGCGTGTGAATAGTTGCTTGGGATCCTATTATCGCGCCTCGTAGGCCAAATTCCCAACTCTAATCAGAGGGTTTAAGTAATATTTAGCTCTCCCTTCCTTCCACCAGCTTTGATTAGCTAATTCAACTTCACAAATAAAGATTTATCAGCTACTGCTTAACAGGACTTCGAGCAAATTCTGTGTTTCAGATAATCCTATTAACACTTACATTTTAGTTTTCATTTCCTTTCTAATTAAAGGTTTAAAGTAGGGGTTTTATGCTCCCAATTGCTAGACACAAAAACGAAGGAATTTTTCCAATTCCTATCAGAGGTGGGGAGCTCGACAATCTTCTTCATCTCTTTGAAGTGGGTGTAAAGGAAATATTATTTGGACATTTTGGTAACATCAGTGGCTGATAACAAGTCTGCCAAGCATACATCAGTCCTAAGCAGGTGCGAGCTCAGCACTACGCTAAGTAATAGCCTCCACCCATGTGTCGAAAGTTGAGTAAGGAATACGCCGAGTACGTTAAAGTAGTCACAAATTAATTCGGGAAGTGGCAATCTAACCCTCAATCGAACAGGGTAGTAAAGAGACATATCTCTGTCTCTTGGGCTTGATAGGGGTGCTCACCTATAGTGGGAGCTCTTATTATCACATCCTCAGGAATCCCACATTTCTTCCTGAGGGTGGTAACTCCATTATTATCTAAATAGGTGTATTTGGGGGCTATTTGCGAGAAATAGTTCTCTAAAGCATTGGCTTCCTCATATGGAGTCCACAGTTTTGTTTACGTCCGTTTTCGTCGTCCTTTTTGGTGCCATAACTTTTACTGAAGATGCAATAAGATAAGGATACGAATCTGCATGTTTATAGCATGAAAGGCCGATCGATTCGACGCGGGAATATATGTGCATTTGGGAAATAACCTACTCACATAAGTTGTATTCCAAAATCTAGGATTCTACGTTATGCATAAATTGAAATGATTGTATGTGTTAAGAAATCGTGTACCTGGTTGGTGATGAAAAATGTGACAGAAAGTGTTTTGGTTGCAACTTCTTCTCCAGCAAGAACGAAGCGAGACGGCTAAAATATTTATATTTTTTCTTTCAAGTAAGTAAACACAAAAGAAGTTTAAATGTGTAAAGACCTTTGCAAAATAGCGTGTGACATCACCAATCAGTTGAAAATCGTGCCAAAAATTGAAGCGTTAGGCATTATCTCCCAGGTACGGCGGTGTCAGAACCGTCGCAGTTACATCAACGACACGTGTCAACAAATGAAGCCATAAGGAGTTTGGAATAACCACGCGGCTACTTATGGGTTTTAATTTAATAATAATTTTTATTTTACAGGTTTACTAATCTTTTTCTAAAAATTAATAAACCTATAAAGTAGGGGGAGCCCTGATAATGGGAGATTCCTCCGAGTGAGTACGAGCATGAGCAGGAAAAGGTAGACCGCGAGTTTGGGCTAAAACAATAAAGAAATAAGGAGGCAGAAGACGAGTTCTACGCCACCGTCGACCTCAAAGAGAAATGGAGAACAAGCTCGACGATACTTGGAGCAACGAATTGATCGACCAGATTAAGGACACAATAAACAGACCAGGCTGAGTGCGAACTCGAAGATGATTGGTCGATCACTTGATCGGTGAGCTCGAGCTCTGCACACCAGTACAAATTTGATTGCGCTCAAGGAATGGCCTAGCTCGACTTAACGCATAATCCAGACAAGGCGTTTCTTTATTTATTGTATAACACACATTTTGACTTTTAAGTCAAACCATTTTAAGTAGTTGTTCCGAAATTATAGGAAAAGTGATGTTAGTGAGTTAGTGGTGCATTAAGTGTAAACAAGTGTAACTGCCTACTAACTCAGATCATTATAAATAGGAAGAACCTATCGATGAATAAGATGATCATTTTTTACCTTATCACTTTCTCGACTAAAAACTTAAAAGACTTTTTTTTTATTGTGGAAGAACTTGTTATAACCGTAACAGAGCTTATCAGGTTCTGCATGAGATCCCTTTATTAAGGAGATGTCCATTGAACCAAACAGTCTATTAAAGGAGCTTTCATGATTGGCCAGGGAAATACTGAATTAGCAGTTTGTACAGCGACTTGGAAAAATAGCTTGCGCTGATATAGCTTGCGCTGATATTAGCTACAACACCACCGTCGACAAGGTTGAAATCTTTGATCTGACCATAAGAGGCTTTGGTTTCAAAGCATTATGCGTGAAGATAAGAGCGAGCCTTTCCGGTAGTGCAAGGTTTGTATTGTAGCTCGAGGCTGTTATGATGGTTGGCGGTAGTTTTATCGGTAGCACAGAACAACGTTGGTGGAGGCCATCGAAGTGGCGTCAGGGACGGGATAGATGCGTTGGTGGATGACCGCGGTAGATAAGGAGGCCCGGTCGCATTCTTCGCATAGAGATTCTGGCATCACATGACTTGGCCTTGCAGTTTCCAGCTTCTTCTTTGCTCGGCATGACCTTGGGTACCTGGGAGACGCTTAGGCAGGAGAGCTTGTTGGCGGAAAATATAAAAATAACACTCTCTTTAAAACAAACAAACAACTTTGATATAGATAGAAAGGAGAAATATTACAAGAACACTCTTACAACTCACACTAGAAGAGAAAATATTTTTTCAAACACTCAAGAGAGCATTCTTGTCTCTCTTTTCTCTCACTCTAACTTTCTCTCTAACTTTACTTCTTAGTGTGTTTGTGTGATACACTAGATGGTGGGAGAGCTCCACTATTTATAGGAATATAGTGGAGACAAAGATCACACCATCCAAGAGGCTTTTGGATACTAACACACTCAACATCAATACTACACTCAAAGTTAAGGTGTTTCTTACACTCAATCTAAAAGTGTGTCTTGCACTCAACCTAAACAACTAAATATTAATTTAAATGTTTCTAGAATATTCTTTCTAGATGGGCCTTATTAAGTGGGTTGGACCCTTTGAGTGGGTTGGGCCCTTTAAGTGGATCAAGTTTATGATCCAACACTCCCCCTTAAACTTGATCCCGTGACCCCTAGTAGGTTCCTTAATCGTTTGAAGTCTTCGCTTTTCAGTGGCTTGGTGAAAATATCAGCAGCTTGATCTTGTGTCTTCACATATTCAACTTGCACATCCTTTCTTGAAATACACTCCCTTATGTAGTGGTAGCGGACATCTATATGCTTGCTTCGATCATGGAATACTGGATTCTTGGCTAAGGCGATTGCTGACTTATTATCGACATAGACCTTAGTTGGCTCATGTTGTGTTAGGTCTATCTCCTTCAATAGATTTCTAAGCCAAATTGCATGACTAACACAGGTAGTGGCAGCAACATATTCTGCCTCACAAGTGGATAATGTGACTATCGGTTGTTTCTTTGACATCCATGTGAAAGCAATGTTTCCCATGAAGAATACAAATCCAGTAGTACTCCTTCGATTGTCTATGTCTCCACCCCAATCACTATCGCTATACCCAACAAGTTTGTAATCATTAGAAATGGAATAGAGTAATCCAAAGTCGATCGTACCTTTCAGATAACGAAGGATTCTCTTTGCAGCCTTGAAATGAGTTGTTGTTGGAGATTCCATATAGCGACTAACCAATCCAACTGCATGAAGAATATCCGGTCTCGTGCAAGTTAGATAGCGTAGACTTCCTACCAAACTTTTGAATAATGTCGGATCTACACTTTCGCCTTCTTCATGCTTGGACATTTTGACTCCAAACTCCATGGGTGTGCTTATCGGGCTACAGTTCTCCATCTTAAACTTCTTCAGTATATCTTTAGCATAGCTTTCTTGTGAGATGAAAATTCCATCTTTTTGTTGCTTAACTTCAATGCCAAGGTAGTACGCCATGAGCCCCAAGTCTGTCATCTCAAATTCCTTCGTCATTACTTCCTTGAATTTATTGAACATACTTGGGTTGCTTCCGGTGAAGATCAAATCGTCCACGTAGAGACACACGATCAAAATATCTCCATCTTTGATCTTGGTGTATAGAGCGTGCTCGTACGGACATTTGTTAAAGCCATTCTCTTGGAAATACTTGTCGATTATACTGTTCCATGCCCTTGGTGCTTGTTTTAGCCCGTAAAGAGCCTTCTTTAGCTTCAACACCTTGTCTTCGTGGCCTTTGACCTCATAGCCTAATGGTTGTTGAATGTAGACTTCTTCTTCAAGGACGCCATTTAGAAATACTGACTTTACATCCATTTGTTGTATATTCCACTTGTTTTGAGCTGCCAAAGAAATTAGTAGTCTAATAGTTTCTAATCGGGCAACTGGGGCAAATACCTCATCATAGTCAATTCCCGCCTTTTGACTATAGCCTTTTGCAACAAGCCTCGCTTTGTGTTTTTCAATCTCCCCCTTAGCATTTCTCTTGGTTTTGTATAACCATCTGACGCCTATTGTCTTGCAGCCTTTGGGAAGTGAGGTGAGTTCCCATGTGTCATTCTTCTCGATGGCTCTAATTTCTTCATCCATCGCGTCTCTCCATTTTCTCTCTTGTGCAGCTTCTTGAAATGTCACTGGCTCACAATCAGCAAAGAGACAAAATAGTGTAATGTTATCCATTGGTTCGGTTACCTCATAAAGATCATTAAGGCTTCTTATATGTTCCACCGCTCTCTCATTTTGACTACCATTTGACGATGACGAATGTGGTGAGTCTCTATGAGTAGATGATATCGGTGAAGCATGTGGATTTGCAACACCTACTGATTGCTCATTTGTTGTCTGTTCATCTTCTTCAATTTGGGGAAAAAATGTGAACTCATTTATATGAGACCCAAAATCCCATTCACCTTCTTCATCAACTATCACGTCTCGACTTATCACAACCTTCTTGTTGTTTGGGTTGTACAACTTGTAGCCTTTGGAACTTGAGTCGTAACCGATGAAGATAAAACTCTTGCTTTTATCATCGAGTTTGGTTTGTTGTTCGTCTGGTACATGGACATGAGCTACGCTTCCAAATACTCTCAGGTGGGAAATTCCGGGCTTTCTTCCACTCCATGCTTTTTGTGGTGTCTTTCCCCAGACACTTCTTGTTGGAGATCGGTTGGACAAGTACACCGCACATGCCACTGCTTCCGCCCAAAAGTCCTTAGGAAGTTTCTTGCTTTGAGCATGCTTCGCGCCATATCAAGGATTGTTCTATTCTTCCTTTCTGCCAGACCGTTCGGTTGAGGTGATCTAGGAAATGTCAAGCGACGACGAATTCCATGTGCTTCACAAAACTCTAGAAATTCATTGGATGTGAACTCCCCTCCTCGGTCAGATCTCATGGCTTTAATCTTATTTCCGCTCTCTTTTTCCATAACTGCTTTGAACTTCTTAAATACTCCAAAGACTTCAGATTTCTGTTTCAAGAAGTATACCCACGTTTTTCTTGAAAAATCATCAATGAAGAGAAGGAAGTAGTTACTTTTACCTAGAGAGCTCGGCTTGATTGGACCACACACATCGGTATGAATAAGCTCGAGAGGTTTATTGGCTCTTGACTCTGACTCCTTTGGAAAGCTTTTTCTGAATCGCTTTCCAAGTAAACATCCTTCACATAACTCGTCAGGATGATTGATACACGGTAACCCTCTCACCATTTCCTTCTTTGACAATAACTCTAAACTTGAAAAGTTTAGATGCCCAAATCGAACATGCCATAGCCACGACGAATCTTTGTAACACGCCTTAAGACACTTTGCAACATCATTTTGAATATTCAAAGGAAACATTCTATTCTTTGACATTTGAACTTTAGCAATTAAATCCCCTTTTGCATCTCTCATAAAAAGACTATAATTTTTCATATGAATATCATAGCCTTTTTCTAGAAGTTGTCCCAAGCTTAAGATGTTGTTTTTCATGCTAGGTACGTAATAAACATTTGAGATCATTTGGTGACTACCATATTTTGCACGAATAAGAATGTTACCTTTTCCTTTCACCGATATTTTGTTATCATCTCCAAAAGAGACATTTCCACTCACTGCTTCATTGATCTCTACGAACATGCTTCTTTTCCCACACATATGGTGACTTGCACCGGTGTCAAGATACCAAGTGTTTTCTTGGCGTTCATTAGTGGTTTTGTATGTTAGTAGTAACATATCTTTCTCCTCCGTCTTCTCTTCCACATAGTTGGCCTTCTCCTCAACTCTATTGTTAGGGCCTCTACATTCTGAAGCATAATGTCCAAATCTTTGACATTTATAGCATTGGATTTGAGATTTATCATACCTCGAGTTCGGATTTCTTTCCACGACCTCGTGTTGAGCTTTCTCGTTTCTCGTAGTTGTAGTTGGAATTATTGTTGTTGTAATTCCAGCCACGTCCACGTCCATGATAACCACCTCGTCCGCGGCCTCTACCTCTTCCTCAGCCACGTTGGTTTTTATCATCGTCTTGACTTGCATGCATGTCCTTGAGTTCTACTTTGAGGAGTTGCTTGGTGATCTCTTGCTTCTTCTTGTACTTTTCTTCGTAGGCTTGTAATGATCCTTGGAGTTCTTCAATCATCATCTTCTCCAAGTCTTTAGTTTCCTCAATCGTCACGACGATGTGCTCAAATTTGGGATCCAACGAGCGGAGTATTTTTTCGATTACTCTCACATCTTCTAAGTACTCACCATTTCTTTTTAATTGATTAGAAACGGTTGCTACTCTTGAAAAATATTCCGAAATAGATTCGGACGCTTTCATATGTAAATATTCAAATTCACCTCTTAATGTTTGGAGATGTACCTTTTTCACCTTTTCGACTCCTTTGTAAGAGATTTGTAATTTCTCCCATGCTTGCTTGGCGGAAGATGCGCTTGAATTTTTTTCGAAGCCATCATCATCTAATGCTTGATAGATGAGGAAGAGAGCTTTTTTGTCTCTCTTTCTTAAATCCTTGAAAGTTGTTTTCTCCTCTTGAGTAAGGTTTGCTTCATCTTCGGGTTCGTCAAACTCTTTTTCAACGGCATCCCACACATCATGTGCTCCAAGGAGAGCTTTCATCTTGATACTCCAATTATCATAGTTGTTGTTGTTGAGTGTTGGAACTTGGAAGGATGATACACCATTTGCCATATTTTTCAATATGCTGAATATTTAAAAACAAAATTTCGGAAAGAGCTTGTGGCTCTGATACCACTTTGGTGGAGGAAAATATAAAAATAACACTCTCTTTAAAACAAACAAACAACTTTGATATAGATAGAAAAGGAGAAATATTACAAGAACACTCTTACAACTCACACTAGAAGAGAAAATATTTTTCAAACACTCAAGAGAGCATTCTTGTCTCTCTTTTCTCTCACTCTAACTTTCTCTCTAACTTTACTTCTTAGTGTGTTTGTGTGATACACTAGATGGTGGGAGAGCTCCACTATTTATAGGAATATAGTGGAGACAAAGATCACACCATCCAAGAGGCTTTTGGATACTAACACACTCAACATCAATACTACACTCAAAGTTAAGGTGTTTCTTACACTCAATCTAAAAGTGTGTCTTGCACTCAACCTAAACAACTAAATATTAATTTAAATGTTTCTAGAATATTCTTTCTAGATGGACCTTATTTAGTGGGTTGGATCCTTTGAGTGGGTTGGGCCCTTTAAGTGGATCAAGTTTATGATCCAACAGAGCTGTGGTTGTGGTTGCCGTTGATCGATTTGTGGTCGATTCTTCTTCATAGTAGAACGCTGTAGGTAAGATCTAGTGGAGCAATAATGGTGGCGATGGGTATGGGTGACTCTGCTCAGGAGACTCCCGTCAATGAGTCTTAGGGTCATTGACTACAGTGGGCGCCACATGCCTATTATGATCCCGGGGTATTGGTTGCGGAATCGATGAGATGGTTGCTGTGATAGAGACTCTAGTGTGGTTGTGATGGTAGAGAGATGGTGAATGAGAGAGTGGAGAGTAAATGAGATGGCGACTCGGCGGAATGCAGACGGTGGGAGACGGCTAGGAAGCAGATGGCCCTTCGCTTAGGAAGCAGACTTTCTTTCGGCTAGAAAGCAGACGACACCTCAGCCAGGAAGCAGACGACCTCAGCTAAGCTGGGAAGAAGACAACCTCGGCATACGGCAAAAACACAAATGACATAGTTAGTAATGCCCTCCCAGCTTGGGCAGTTGGGAAGGCTTTGATATCTTCTAGTGCTCTTGCCGCTGTCTTCCATTGATCTGTGCGTTTGGTGAATGTTTACGTTGTGGCGAAGCCCTAGCAGATGTTACTGGGGCTGGTCCTGGTAAAATTTGGTTCAGAACAGCTGAAGTACCGGTTGAATCCGGTGAGCTTCTTGACGGGCTCTGCAATTCGAAATTAGTTAGTAAAATCTCAAACTTTATTGGCTATATTGTATATAATTAGTATAGCAACTAGAGGTGGTGATTTTGGGAATGGTTGTGGTGGTCGAGGAGGAGAGCTAGCTTGTAGAACCGGAGGCAGTGGCTGAACAGGCCGGTCTGGTGCAGAAGAAGGCGATGGTGCAGATTTTGTCCGAGTTGGTACCACAAGAGAAGGTAACGGCGGTTGAGGCGTAGGTCTCCAGCAGAAGCAGAATGGGCTGGACAGAATAACGTTGTCATTTGGGTCGCATGGTCCCCAACAGAATGACAAGAATACAGGAAAAAGATTAATAAATAATTTTTTTTTCATATAATATATTTAATTTTTTTTTTAATGAAAGGATTTCAATTGAAATAAAATGAAAGAGTAAGCCTTTATTAGGCAATTTTACAAAAATTTAAAGAGAGCGCGAAACCCTACTTCATCTTCAACCCCAAACCTCATCTTCTTCACAGAACCAAAACCCTAAATCAGATTAATCCATTAGTCTCAAATATCCAAAATTCATCTTTTCCAGAAAAACAATAGCCTTCAATTTCAATGGAGCACTCAAACCACTAAACTCCATATCCAATTGAAGCTTAAGAGCTTCCTTAGCAACCCAATCAGCTCCCAAATTCTGCTCCCGAAAAACATGTCTAACCACCATTTCAGCTTTGACAAACTTTCTGCAACATTTGAGCAAAGGATCCAAAAACCAAGGGACATTACCATGAAGAATCAGATTTACCAGAATCAAAGAGTCGAGTTCAACATCAACCCTTCTGAGCCCAAGCCTATCACACAATCTCAGGCCATCAAGGAGAGCTCTACTCTCTGCAATCAGTGGAGAACCCTTCCCGTACAGTCTACCGATGCCGGCAACAATGTCCCCACTGTTGTCAAGGATCAGAACTCCACCCCCACTTTCTCCATTCAAGGTACAAGAACCATCCACATTAAGCTTATATCTTCCATGCTTAGGACTTTTCCATTTCAAAAAAAGAGGCCTATTCCAGAGCCTAATCTGATTGACACAACCAATGTCAGCAGCTTCTTTAACAAACTTACCCCAATGCTTCCTCACTAAGACTTTAGCATGGTCCAGACTTGACAAAATCAGCAGAATGTGATTGATTATTGAGGCTGCAGTGATGTTCTCGTTATTAAGTTTTCTTTTGTTACGGCCAGTCCAGATAGACCACAGAACAATAGCAGGAAGTATGTTGAAAATGTCACACTTCTTACCAGCCCAGTACCACCTCATAACAATGTGAGGAACAGTCATATGAGACTGAATTTGAACCTTGAAGATATTGCTGAAATATTGCCAAACTCCCCAAGCAGTCTGACATTGCACTAAAACATGACTAGTAGACTCACTGTTATTACAGAAAACACATTTCGAAGCAAGCATAAACCCCCTTCTTTGCATAACATTATCAGTAGGAAGCCAGTTATGTAGAACCCTCCACAACAAAAAGGAACATTTTCTGGGTGTTACAGCATTCCAGGTCTTCTCATATAGACTAGAAATGCTGCCCTTAATTCTGATTTGATTCATAGTATCTTTGACATTGAACTTTCCATTCCTGGAAAGAGACCAGAGCAAAAGATCCTCAGTATTAGACAACGTCCCAAGAGTTCCCCAACCAAAAATCTCCGTAGTGGTAACCATAGTCCTGAGCCTATCAACGTCCCAAGAGTTCCCCAACCAAAAATCTTTCACCAGGTCATTAGTACTGTCCCACAACATTTTTCAGTCTCTATCAGTAGTAATCATTATAAAAGGTCTAGTAGAGCACCATTTTTCATACCAGAAACCAATGTTGCCATTGCCAGGTTGCCAAAACATAAACTCTTCAGCAATCTCTCTAGTGTTAAGAATACGGGACCAGACTTTAGATTTTCTGTGAGGAGCAATAGCTAATACAGGATGTATACTGTTATTGCAATAAATAGACATCATATATCTGGCCCATAATGAATGCTGCATTCTGAATTCAAACCATAGTTTCATAGCATATACCTGCTGCATATCATTGAGCTTTCTAAGGTTAAGTCCACCTTCACTATATGGCTTGCATAATCTGTCCCAACGAGCCCAACTAATAGCATTCTTGTCTTCTTTTGTCCCCCACAGGAATTTATTGAATAAGGTTTCCAATCTCTGAATAATGCCAACAGGAAGAGAAGTATGCTGCAGAAAATAGTTTGGAAAGGAAACCAGGACAGACTAAATTAATTGGAGACGACCAGCAAATGATAAGTGAAGCTTGTCCCACTCCATAATCCTATTCCTAACCTTGTCAATAAGAATTTCATAGTTTGCAATTCTTGTATTGTTTGCAATTATTGTACCCAAATACTTGAAAGGTAAATAAGAGTGACTGATTTTCCAGATATCTTCAATAATAGCAACATTATGAACAACCATCTTGTTAGAAGTAATGAGTTTAGATTTAGCAACGTTAATTTCCTGTCCAGAAACAATCTGATAGTGATCCATGATAGCTTTAATAGCCTCCATAGCCTGAACACTACCATTAGTAAACACCATAAAATCATCAGCAAAGGCAGAGCATGCTATATTCAGATTACTCATTGTCTTGTATCTAAAACTATGATTATCATTATAGGCCAGATTGACACTTCTTATCAAGTACTCCTCAGCCAAGATAAAAAGACTCGGGGAGAGGGGATCCCCTTGTCTTAACCCCTGAGTATTTGAAAAATAACCAGCCATCTCACCATTAACTAGAATAGAAGAATAGACATTACCAATGCAGCTATTAACCAGTCCAATAACCCCATCACTAAAACCAAACATCCTGAGGATAGTAAACAAAAACTCATGTCTAAGCTTGTCAAAAGCTTTGGTCATGTCAGTTTTAACAATGACATTACCATCCTTCTTATTGCTATTAATATCCAAGCACAGCTCCTGAACAAGAAGAATAGAATGTTGAATAGATCAACCTTAAACAAAACCCCCCTGCACATCAGAAATCAGCTTAGGTAGAATAGTTGATAGTCTGTTATTTACTATCTTCCCCAGGATCCTTGAGAAAACAGTGGTTAGACTAATAGGGCGAAAATCCTTCCACATGTTTGGATTATCTATCTTAGGATTTAAGCAAATCATTGTAGATTTTACACCTTTAGGCAAAGCATACCCTTCAAAGAACCCTTTAACAGCATTACACAAGTCAGTTCCCACAATATCCCAACAACACTTATAGAACTCCCCATTGAAGCCATCAGGACCTGAAGCAGCTTCAGAATTCAAACCTTTCACAACCCTATAAATCTCATCCTCATCAGGAACACTAACAAGACATCTATTATCTTCCTCAATGACAAGAACAGGGATAATTCCATTCAAAGTTTGCTCAGTCACAACATTTAAGTCAGTAGATAACAGACCTTTAAAGAAATCAACAGCAGAAGAACTAATGCTATCCTTATCAGTAAGCCAACTATCCCCAACCTTTATTCTATCAATTCTGTTTTTCTTCAACCTTTTCTTCACAAAACCATGATAAGCAGCAGTATTTCTATCAGAGTCTTTCAACCAGGAGGCATGACCTTTCTTCCTCCAGTAAATTTCTTCCCTATCAAGTAACAACAAATGATTCATTCTGGCCTCAACTAACAAAGACTTATTAATCTCAGAAGCCTCATTCTGAAGAATAGATTCTCTATTATTAATAGTTTCTTCAGACTTCTTAATGGCATCAAATATGTTACCAAAGACATTCCTATTCCAAGCCCTTAACACAGCCTTCAACCTTTGCTGCTTAAGCCAGAAAATCATGATAGGATTCCTCACATCTCCACTAATAATACCAGACCAACTCTCTTTAACCTCCATAAAAAAACCAGCATGAGTAGTCCACATATTTAAGAATTTAAAAGAAGCTTTAGACCTTTCCAATTTAGAAGAAATCTTAATAATAATTGGACAATAATCCGAACAATTACGAGCAAGATGAGTCACAGAAGTATAATCAAAGAAATCAACCCAAGCATTGTTATAAAGGACACGATCTAACCTCCTCCATTTCTGACCATTAGACCAAGTGAAAGGACAGCCACTGAAACCAGCATCCAATAGACTACAGTCCATAATAAGACCATTAAAGTCATCCATACCTCTGTGATTAATAGTTGAACAACACAACTGCTCCTGAATACTTGAGATAACATTGAAATCACCACATAAAATCCACTCATTCTGAACATCCAAACTTCTAATGGTATCCCAAAGCTCAATTCTCTGCTCCTTCTTACACTTAGCATAGATGATAGATACATCAAACACTTTATTCAAGAAAGGATGACCAACCTTAAGATGAATCATCTACTCAGTATCCAAAACCATGTCCACACAGAAATCCTGATGCCAAAAAACCCATATTTTGTTGTTCACATTACAGATATACCCACTAAGCTTCAACTTCCTAGCCAGCAAACTCATCTTTTCAGATTTAACCAAAGGCTCTTGGATAGCCACAAAACTAATCTTTAACGATTTCACCATAGACTTTAATCTTTGCACAGTTGCTTTATTCGCAAGCCCCCTTGCGTTCCAATTCAGCATAGTTATAGTCATCAATCAATACCAGATTTATGAGGCCTTTTCAGCTTCATGATCTTTGAAGACACTGGACCCTTTGAAGTCCATAACTTAGACATCTTCTTCACTTTTCTAATCTCATGCCTGTCTTTTCCATCTTTATTCTTAACAGGAGAGATAGGCAGACTTCCATCATGTTTAGGAGAGTCATGAGTCTCTTCACTAAGGACTTCAAAAGTATTCCTCTTTTCCAACATCTTCAGAGCTTCAATCATTTCTTCCTCATTAACCTGAGCATAAGATTCACCCTTATCCTCCACAGGAACCACTTCATGAAAGGAACTACTATCAACTTCCACTTCCTTTTGCACAACTTTCCCAATCCCTTTATTAACCACAACAGATTTTAACCAACGACCATTAGTTCTATTCACAACAGCATCATCTTTATCCTCTTGATCCTCAACACTAACTTCATCCTTTTTAACACCAACATCATTTACCTGATCAAGATATTGAGAACAAGACAGTTGATCAGGCACCCCTGAACTAACAAGACCTTCCATATACTGATTAGCTTTCATTAAAGCCTTTCCATCCAACAACAGTTTCTTGCACTTATCTTTAGAATGCCCGATATGCGCACAGTTTGTACAATAAAGGGGGATGTTATCATACACCAAATCAATCCAGTAGCAATCATCTTCACCAAACTTTAATTGCACCTTCTGAATTAATGGCTTGGAGATATCCACTTCCACCCAAACTCTACAGCAGTTCTGCCTTGCCCTGTTAATCGAAGGAACCCAAACCTTCAGTGGAGTACCCAAAACCTTAGCAACTTCACTGATCGATGAATAATTAAACAAGAACTCAGGGATATTTGGAAGAGAAACCCATATCGGAGTAAATGGGCACTCAAGACTAGGATCAAAACCCGGCGTCCACTTTAATAGCCTCATCGCTTTGTTTCCCAAAGCCCAGACGTTTCTTGACCATAATCTTTTTAAATCATCAATCTCAGTGAATTCCACAAATACATGCCTAAAGTCCCAGACAGAGAGACTAAAATTTCCAACGAAATTGAACTTAGCCAAAAACATTCGGAGAACCTCCATCGCAGGCTTACCAGTAGCGAACTTGGCTATTAAGGTATGCTTCGAAACCTTTAACAGTTGCTCCTTGTCACCAGCATCGAACTTGATTATCGGAATCTCATTTGAAAGAAAAACAGAAACGTTTGAATGTACAAACTCTGTTTTCCCCGATTTTAACAAATTAGCGTAAGATTTTTTCTGAGTTATCTCTTCCTTTTCCTTTAACGTGTCTTCAAATACAGGGTTCAATACCATATTGCAATCTTTGCTAACAGAATCCATGACCTCCATCCCCTTCTTCTTGATTTCCTGTTCCTCCGATTTCGACATTTTCCTAAGCATAGGAAATTCCTTTGTCGATTTGATCTCAATAGCGTTATCCATTTCCGTCAAACAATCCAAAGAAGGAAATCAGGAGAGAATCAAAGAAAGAAGGAGAAAAAATTAACCTCTGTTCTTTCGCAAGAACAGAGCTTCTTCAGAGCATCAAAGATTAATAAATAATAACACCAAAGAAAAGATATTTTTTTTTAAACGCAAGTGTGCTTTGACATGTGCCATAAATGTTACTGTCATATCTTCATTATAATTATTTGATTGATATTTATTAAAGAGTCATGTTAGAAATAAGACCCTTTGATAGATTTTAAACCGCTGGATCTTGTACCCATTTGATATATATCTCTCCTAATTTTGGACGAATTTATCTTTTTCAGAAAACCAAAGTATAAAAGGGTTGGATAAATCTCTCACCATTTTTTTTCCTCTCTTTCTCTCTCTAGGATGCTCTCAAGCACACCATTCGACACATTTCAAAAACTCGATTTTTGAAGAATCTAAAGTTAGGAAACATAAAGGTAAGTAATACAAACATCATGGTATAATTTTTTTTAGATTTCGTTGGGTATAAACTGCTGAAATTAGGTTTTTAAGTATTTTAGGTTTCGATTTAAAAAGTTCGATTTTTGTATGATTTTAGGTGTTGTTTTGTTAGATTAGTGATGTATTCTTGTTAGTTTTGGTCGGATCTAAGCCTATGTGTTTGATTTTGTGTGAAATGAGGCTGATTTGGTGGGTTTCCAATTTTGGATCTCGGTCTCCTAGTGCTACAAGTTTTCATCTGGTCGCACGATCGTGCGACCAAGAAGGCATGTAGTCGCATGCGACGGGGGGTTTAAAATGTCGCATGCGACAGACAGCTTAAGCTGTCTCATGCGATAGACAGCTTAAGCTGTCTCATGTGATAGACAGTTTAAGCTGTCTCATGCGATAGACAGCTCAAGTTGTCTCATGCGACTACATACCTTTTATGAATGCTTATTTTGTGTTGTCTTACTAATACATATTTTTTTTTATGTTGTCTTTACAGGATGGGGCGGATCAAGCAGAAAGTTAAAAATGCGTTCAAGAAAAAAAGGGAGCGTTT
The DNA here is from genome assembly GCA_036936605.1 of Limnanthes douglasii subsp. nivea. Lineage (NCBI taxonomy): Eukaryota > Viridiplantae > Streptophyta > Magnoliopsida > Brassicales > Limnanthaceae > Limnanthes > Limnanthes douglasii. The sequence continues at coordinate 183,551,920 of JAUPFV010000001.1, forward strand.
GGCACGTGAGGCGGAACAGGCGGCAGAGGATAGAGTTTTGCTCGAGCCCGAGGATGTACAGGCAGGTCCCAGCGAGGAACATGCTCCTGGTACGCGTACTAGACGACGTCTCCGTCGTCATGGCGATTACATTCCTACTACTGATGATAGCGCAGGGGTAGGTTCTTCTTCTCAGCCACCTGACTTTTCTTACGATGACGATGCAAATGCACCGGATGATATGGAGGGGGTGGAGCGGGAGGAGGCACATGATGCCTCACATTCACAGTACGAGGACAATGCACCTCACGCACCAGAGGCAGCATCCCACGCACCCGAGGGTGAGGATCAGGATTTTTTGTCGGTGTTGTCGTATGTCCAGGCTCTCTTTCCGGATTACACGGTGCACGAGGCTTTCAGCGCCTATCATAGAGATGTAAGTATTATACCTTTATATTGTTTTATCACTTTCTTACGTGTTCGATACATATATTTATAATAATTGTTTTTTCACGAATTTACGTGTTTGATACATATTGCAGTATAGGGTCACCCTGCGATGCTTCACTATGTACGACAGTCTCCGGAGATGGGAGCTGACACAACAGAGCAGGGTACGGGCAAGGGTGATGGAGACTATTTTTGTCCCGCTCGTCGATGCACTCTACCGCTGCCATACGAACATACATTTGGTGGAGGCATTCTTAGAGCGATGGCATGAGGAGACTTCTTCATTCAATTTCTCGTTCGGGGAGATGACAGTCACCTTGGACGATGTCTACATCATCACTGGATTACCGGTTGTAGGTAGGTCCTTTGATGCTTTACCTTTTGACTCGGAGGTTGAGAGGATTGGTACTTATGCTGGCATGCTAGGTGTACGACCATCTGAGTTGAGTAAAAACTTTAGGAATGCTAGTAGTGTGAACCTTGGGTGGTTGCACACTACATTTAGTGGTGCTAGGTATAGTGATAGTAGGATCACAGATGAGAGGGTAGATCATGCCACCCGTGCCTACATACTGTATTTGTTAGGTACCACCATATGTGCCAACAAAACCGGCAACAACATTCCTTTAGATTACCTCTAGTTCGTGAACCAATATCAGGGTATGCATAGGTATAACTGGGGTCATTTGGTTTTAGCACAGCTGTACCACTCCCTTAGTCACGGATCTCTCCATGGTACAGGAGGCATTTGGGGGTTTATAGGGATGCTCGAGTCGTGGATATTTGCACACTTTGTTCAGCTCCGAGATCCACTGTTTTGCGATTACGACATATCCATGCCCCATATGTGCCGACATGCGCCGCAGAAGATTGGTGTCTCTCATGATGTGCGCAGGCAGATGAGACATGCACTTTCGACGTGCACGGAGGCAGATGTAAGTCATATTCGTTCATTTTAATTATAAGTACTTTTATTAATATAACTGGCTAAGTTGTTCATTTTTTTTATTTACAGGTCATGTTCCTTCCCTTCATACACTTACGGGACCATTATCTGTTCCAGGGGGTAACTTGGGTTGAGTTGACGCTTAAGGCGTTCGACGTGGTTGTGCCGTACTACCCAGACCGTGTCACTCGACAGATGGGGTTCGTACAGCTGATTCCTAAGGATATATGCCCTCCTAAATCGAAAAAAAAACAGGGAAGAAGATGGTCTCCAAACACCCATGGGACGGGCACTTGTGGAGGGATTGGGACAACCATGTGTACACTCCTGATGGCACGTTGTACTGTGGTAGTGGAGAGAGTGCTGACCCGATGTACTACATTTGGGTGAAGAGGCGGCTGCGGTACATCGTTAGTAGTTCTGCACCAGCTAGAGGTCATCGGTTGGAGCCGCAGGGTGGTGCTGACTTTGCAGGGTACGAGCAGATTGCTCGGTTTGCTCCATCGATACCGAATCTGGAGCACGAAGATCTTGTAGAGACCGCCCTTCTTATGTGCCGGATTGCCGAAAGGTATAGACGTCACTGATTATTGCTTGCAGCACACCTTTGTCAGACTTTCCGATGTTAGCATTATAGTTTTGTAACCGGTTTATTTTATTACTGCTTCTATTTGGTGTATTTGATGACTGCTTTTATTTATTGTATTTTAATTAATTAATTAATTAGCACTACTTTTAAATGTCACTTAGCCCTAACCCCAACCACCCACAAATCAAATCAAAATTACATTATCAAATCAACAGATAAAAATCTAAAAAAATCATATCAACCGTTAAACATATTAAAAGACAAAAAAACTAAAGCACTGGTTTAGTTGTTCGATAGTAATCCGAAAAGACTTAAATCTAATTTTAAATGTCACTTAGCCCTAACCCCAACTACCCAAAAATCAAATCAAAATTACATTATCAAATCAACAAATAAACATCTAAGAAAATCATATCAACCGTTAAACATCTTAAAAGACAGAAAACTAAAGCACTGGTTTAGTTGTTCGATAGTAATCCGAAAAGACTTAAATCTACTTTTAAATGTCACTTAGCCCTAACCCCAACCACCCACAAATCAAATCAAAATTAAATTATCAAATCAACAGATAAACATCTAAAAAAATCATATCAACTGTTAAACATCTTAAAAGACAGAAAACTAAAGCACTGGTTTTGTTGTTCGAACATAAGAAACATAACAATAGCAGTTTCGTCTACTTCAAGAATATGTTTCGCTCTCACTATTTTTATCTCTCTATTTTTATTATAACGCTCGATTGTTCCTACTCTCCACAACATTCATGTTGTGTTAATTAATAATAAGGTAATTCCAGCGACAGTTGAATGCTCAAGCTGTGTAGTAACAGTTAGAGCTTCTACCATTGAAAAACATTATACGGTAAGTTTTACCCTTATTTTTTATATTTATTTCTTTTCATAGTATATCATTTTATTATCCACTCTAAAATCAAAAACTCCCGCTCATTCTCGATAACTAAAATCTCCCGCTCATTGATCGAGTGCTTTGTAAGATGTACTATGGCTACGGCCGTTTACAAACTGGAGGTCTCCTCGTGCGCAACCATGAACAAATCAAGCAGAGGTACCTATTTTGTAAACCGCTCCAGCGTTTGTTGTTTTTGCCATATAAAATTAAGCAAGAAGCGGTCGTCGTCTCGAACATGACTGTGGTAGACTACATCACTAGGGATATGTTGGCGTATCTTCAAGATAGGATTACGTAAAGGGGGGAGGGGGTTGATTCTGACGACAACTTGGGATTTGACTTTGATGATTGAGTATTTTGGTTGTTGGCATCTAGTTGTTTAATTATTTTTTTATGTTTGTTTAAGTTAAGGTGTTAACTTGTTGTTTTCGTCTTTATGTAATTCCTTCAAGTGTACTTGTTGTTTTGGTCTTTCTGTATTTACTTCAACTGTACTTGTTGTTTTCCCCTTTCCCCTTTTTAATGGTACTTTACTCCAATAAATGTATTAACCGCGTTCTTTAGGCCATATATGCTCTTTGTCTAAAAGATTTGGCCAAAATTTTGGCCTTACATCGCATGCGACTACCATCAAAGACGTTAGCATTTTCGGAGTGCGATATATGCTCTCTGTCTGAAATTCAGGGCCAAACTTTTAGCCTTAGGTCTCATGCGACATGGACAAACGACAGTCGCAAGTTTGGTATGCGATATATGCTCTCTGCCCGAAATTCAGGGCCAAATTTTTGGCCTTAGGTCGCATGCGACTTAATTCAAAGACGTTCGCATTTTCGGTATGCGATATATTCTCTCTGCCCGAAATTCAGGGCCAAAATTTTGGCCTTACGTCGCATGCGACTACTATCAAAGACGTTCTCATTTTTGGTATGCGATATATGCTCTCTGCCCGAAATTCAGGGCCAAAATTTTGGTCATTAGTCGCATGCGACGGGACCCAAATTGCGTCGGGTGCGGCCGTTGTTTTTTTACTTAAAATCTAACATTTCAATCAATCACGTCAACTAAAATACATAACACGTTAGTAGTAATTTTCCTACTATAATTTTTCAAAAATACATTAACTATATTACACGAAACGTTAGGAAAAATAACTTAAAAAGTTGTACAAAAGCATTTCAAACGTCGTCTCTAGTCAAATCTGTTATATGTGGTTTTCCGTTCAAGTTGATTTTCCTTACGGGCATTATCTGTGTAAATTTGTTCAACCGCCGGTAGTAGGGATGCGCCCATTGATTCGCTTCTTATGTTACATGCGGCCCAACAAGGGTATAATGGAGGCAACGGTCCATCGGGTGGAGTAGTAATCTACAAGAAGAAAAAAATAAACGAATGCATTAGTAATGATAGCGTAAGAAATTTTGATTGCAGACGAAATATACTTACATTAACAAAGTGACATCCATGCACGAAAGTTATCCCAACTTCTATGATCGTTGAATTGTTGACGGGTGGCTTTCCACGGATTGGTGGATACGTTAACGAGGCTGCTTGCGATACATGGTATACCATGCATTGATACCTTGTCACGATGACTAGTCCAATGTCCGGAAATGTCATCCAATAGTGGCTACTAGGGTTGGGCTTGAAGTAATCTAACCTTTGTATCAAATCATCAAACACCTTCTGCGAACCATATACATCCAACCAATATGCACGGTTGTCCCGCAACTCCTTCAACAACTCGCGTCTAACATCCTCCCATCTATCTTCATCGTTGTATATTGAATGCGTTATGGAACGATATCCGCATTGTCCATCCGGAAGAACGTCAACTAATTTTAAAATGTAAGTGTGTAGAAAGGCCGGGATGCAATCCGGATATAACGTTATCTTCCCATCCTTAACAATTTTCTTAGGCCTTCCAACTTTCGTTTTTGCTAATGGAGGTTTGGGTGTTACGATGGGAACCACTTTGGATGCGGTCGTGCTTCCTAATGTGTTTACGGGTGTACTACCTACCGAGTTAGCCGGAGTACTAGCACTAGCGGTTTGTTCAATGGGATATTCCCACGAACTAGGGTTCCGTTTAGTCGATTTATCAACGCCTCCCTTTGGTCTACCCTTAGCTCTAACCGCTTCTTTAGGATCTTAAATATGACTTGTCTCGGGCCTCAATATTTGCATTACCCTATTGATGATGTGGTCTTGTTGGTCGGGTCGGAAACTACGAATGGAGTTGTCAATCAAGGAAAGTTTTTTTTGCAATTCCTCTTCGCGAGAGCTAGGATCTCTATGCACAATATCTAATCTTTTCCAAAAGATATCCACGTCTTCTAAAGGGATGCACCTACCATCTCTAGCTATAAACGCAATTTCACATGCACAAGGTAAACCATGCGTTTTCCAAAGGAAACAACCTCCACATGCTATCCGATCTACTCCTATATTTCGTGCACGCACAATAGCAACCATCAGTATCTTTAGCCCCGCATGTGACACATGACCTTTAAGATTTTTGGTCAAAATACCATCAAAGCCGGGAATTGTTCTAAACTTACTTCGCTCGAATGATTCGACGATACCCGCATGCTGCTTCGTTAATAAGTTATGAACGTTGTACCAAAAAAGCTCAAAGTTGCATTAATTCGTCCCAAGATATATTTTTTAGGGACGAGTGAGCACCCTCCGCCCTACATAGTTCAAGTAATAAATTATCAACTTATTTGAAACTATAAAAAATAACTCAACGGAAATTAGGATAAACGGACTAACCTATTTGTAGTTGTTTGGCCATAATACTTAATCATTTTCTTTCGGTACGCAAGGAACTTGTCACCATATTTTGTTATCCACGAGTCCATAACGTACGCAAAACACTTCGGTTTAGATGCAAACATCTCCTTCAGTGTATCTAGATTCTTTTAGTAACTCTCTAACGTGTTCGCCTCCGCAACGTAGCCGTAAAATTTGACAAATTGTTTCGCTACCGCATCATCGTGCAATATCTTCCGGACCGCCCCAGGAATGTTCTTACTAATATGCCACGTGCATAACAAGTGGTGCGTGCCCTGGAAAATATTATTGATCGCTCGCATGAGAGCTAACTCTCGATCGGTAACAATAACTGATGGAAATGCGCACACGCTATCCATCATCAAACCACGAAGAGTTTCCAAAGCCCATACGTAGTTTCCAATCTTCTCTCCGCTCATAAATACGTACGCAACGGTAAATGTAATGGAAGTCGACCTTAAACCGACAATCTTTAATAACGGCATCTTATACCTAGTCGTCTTGTACGTACAATCCATGAATAACACGTTTGGGAATGTACGTAATAAGTCTACGCTAGTAGGATGTGCGAAGAAAAAGTCAGTGATCACCTTTGAATCATCTTTCAAACGCTCCCACGTCGAGTATCCATTCTCCTTCAACTTCGTCAAAAAGATATTGCATTTGCGTTTGTCCCCCATGCTCAGCATCCCGATGCTTTTGCGGCAATTGTAGATTGCACGCATATTCGAAATGTTCTCTGGATATTGGTACTTCAAACCACTATATATCTCCCTAGGTTGCAAACCGAGGTGAGACAAACTACGAACTAGTTCCTCTTCATCCAGTTTTAGCCTACAAGCGTGGGAGTGACCGTCTAGGCGAACGTAGGGTTCATGATTGTGAGTACCGTTTATCACCTCCAAACGCCATTTCATGGCTAGTACGTCGATCGGATGACCTTTTAGCGCGAACGGACAATTACATTTCTTCGTCGATGTCTTCCTCTTTTTCAAAGTTTCTGGTTTCGCCTTTGATACGAATACACCGTATCGCTCGCAAACGTACTCTAACCTAGGAGTCCTTCCTCATTTCCCGTTATCGTAGAGCTTTCTAATTGTGACAAACTTGATCTTCTTCGATTCAATGTCCACGAAAGCATACAATTCGTCTTTAGTAAATAATCTGTCTGTGTTGAATATTTTACTATAATCGGCATCCATAAATGGAGGCTGGGCAGGTTCCTCCTGCAAAATATAAAATTGAAAACTATGAGTTTATATAACACTCTTGTCGCATGAGACATGTCTTAAGTGTCGTCGCACGAGACATGCCTCTAGTACGGTCGCATGCGACACACTTTTGTATTCGTCGCATGCGACGGCTACGTTTAACAAGTCACACGATCGTGCGATGACGAAGGTGTTCGTCGCATGAACGACGTGCGACACGACCGAAAACCGAAATACAGGGTTTCGCTTCTTACCTCCATCCAGTAAGCTTCCTCCTCGTCTAGTAAGTCTTCTAGAGACACGCCCATCTCTTAATTGCCCATAGATATTCCGATTCAAGATTTTTCGAAGTGGATTTGATGGGTTTCGGTAAAAAACCTAACTTTTTCGGTTTAATGGGTTTAAAGTAGTAGATTTTAGTACAAACTTGTAGATTTAGGGTAATAACGGATAGATTTCGGAGTTTCGGCTGATTTGGAGTGTAAATGGCATGAATGTAGAAATCTAGAGGGAGAAAGGGCAATTTTGGAATTTCAACTTTGAGTTTGAAAAAAGAAGGGAGTAGGGTGAGAGATCTATCCAAATGTGTATTATTTCTAGCCTCGCCCTTTATTAAATGGTCAAAGCTAAATAGGGAATCCATTTGGCTATAACGAGATCCTTTTATAATGGGATCTATTTTGGCTATAATGAGACCTAAAAAATGATCAATTTACCCTTAATATAAAAGCTTCATTTCAGTCTAACTCTTCTCTTTTCTCTCTTCTCTAACCTAAAACCTCTCAAAATCGTCAAACCAAAAACTCAAGATTTCTCAAATCCAAACTTGCAAACACGTTAAGATATAAATTCTATACTTATTAATGTAATTATTTTGCAATTTCGGGTTTCAGGTCGTGTTCGAACCCGAAATTCGTGTCAGAACCCGAAATTCGATCCGACCTATTTGACACGAATTTTGGGTAAATGCAAAACTTAATAAATGGAGATGCAAGGGATCGAACCCTGTACCTTCCGCATGCAAAGCGGGCGCTCTACCATTTGAGCTACATCCCCTCTTGAAATTTTATTGGTCCACTATATTTATATAAAGTCAAGATACGCTTACTTCATATATTTACACCGGCTTTACTTTCATCGGTGAAGTTATCTTACCGTAAAATATATGGTGATGATGAGTTTGCCATCTCACCTAAACATGAAAAAAATACATGAGATAAATTAAATAAATATCAGAAAATATCAAATAACCACTAAGTTGTCACTTTTTAACAAATAACCACTAGAATTGTAAAACGATTCATCCCACGAAACAAGATGGAATGCATTTAATATCTATTAATAAATCTAGCAAACTCACACAAATCAGATAAAAAAACAGTTAAATAATAAATCATTTCCATTTTTTATTCTTAATATTATAATCTATATACACACAAGATGAAAACTTCAAATTTTATTAATATACATTTTAGAAGAATAAAATTCATAACTTTATAGCTTGAACCATCATTTGTCCTCCCTTATATACTTATTTAAGTATATTATTTATTTTATTTCTTTTAAATTTAAAATAAAATTATTTCATTAATAAAGTTTTATAAATATTTTTGGTGTTCTAATTTATAGGTCAAATTTTTAAAATAATATTATTTTATTAATAAAATTTTATTAAATATTTTTCGTATTTTATTTTACGGGTGTACAAGTCTTTTGGATTTTACAGGTCTTTTGGGTTTTACACGTCTGTTTCGGGTTTACACATATGTCTTTTTGGGTTTACGGGTCTTTTCGGGTTTTACAAGTCAGTTTCGGGTTTACAAGTCTTTTCGGGTTTTACAAGTCAGTTTCGGGTGATACGAATCCAACCCGAACCCGACCCATTTTTTTTCGAATCGGGTTTGTGTCGTGTCGTAATGTCATCGAGTTTAAAATATCAGCTCTCTAACCTTAAAATTTCGGGTCATGTTCGTATTAGGTTTACAGGTCGTGTCCAAAATTGACAGTTCTAGTTTTTAGTACTCGGCCTAGATAGTAAATTAGTTATCCGTATAATTAATTAATTAGTAAGAGTACTTATACATTTATTTGTATATCTTAAATGTAAATTAACACATGTATAGTATACAGTTAAGTAATTGGATTCATTCAAAACAATTGTATTTATTCAGTCGAATTATATATACGAGTATAAAATTACTAATAAATAAGTATATTTATTAATAGCTTGATTCTTTAAAACAATTATATTTGTTCGTTAAAATTATATTTACGAGTATAACCTGGATTCATTCGACCAATTATATTTATTCGGTCAAATTAGTATATTTATCAGTTAAAATTGTATACCGTCTAACTAAAAAATTTACTACGATATATTTATTTATTTGAAATATTTATACATAAAATTGTAAACAATTTATACGCAGATTTTATATTTAATATATATTTTAAAATATTACTAATAGTTATTATTATTAATTTCTAACATTTAACATTACTGAAATAGTAGTATCAGACTAATATATTAGAATTTGAAAATATTTCTACACATATATATTCAATGTATATTTTAATTATCATTTTAATTTATTTTTGTTCTGGCTAGTTAATAAATAAATTTAATTTGGAATTTAGATTAGAAACAGAGATTGGACGTGGTTTAAGCATTGTACGGTGCATCGTTGAGTCACCTTCACTGTTTTGTTTTATTTTAATTGCTCCCGGACTTGCTTGATTCACTTTCGTCGTTTTGTTTTATTTTATTTACTTCTCGAACTTGCTTCCACTGACGCTGTTTTTAGGAGGATCCGTCGAAGCAATAAGAACTTTTTTACCTTGCCAAATTCACCAAAAATAAAGTAAAACGTTTTTGGATAATATTCTCTTTTTCAACCAAAATAATTTTGGTTTTATTAAGAATATAAAAAAAACGAGCTTTATCTATGACATTCAAGGGTAACACAATATCTGGTTTAGCAGTTTTTCTAGTGTGTCGATTTACGATTTTGCAGGTTTATGTAGAGCTTTCAGGGAGAGATTTGTGGGTAACAAGGAACTCCACAGATGAATTAGACTCGATTATTGACTTCTACCAAAGAAGAGGTGAGTCGTGAAAAAAGTTATGTTAAACATTTTTTCCACTCTATGAATGCTTTGCCATATCTACCGGAAGATATGGTTGTTTCCTCCTTCAAGAGACGCCTCGACCGACGAGGTAAGTTATATGTCAACCTAATCAGATTCCCGATGGAAAAGAAGTTGCTTGAGCAGACACTTTTATACGGGTAGACGATGCCAGGAAAAGGGATTCACCGGATAGACATGTTTCTGATCCAAAAACAGGACCTTCTAACTGGAAAAAAATAGAACATAGACCCCGTAAGGATAGTATTCGACGATCAACGTACTATGGGTTCCTTTCCAGATATTTCACCATGCTGACCGAGACCATCTCGGTTATTTATGATAGAACAAAGTATCAGGCCCCTCGAGTAATGAGTGCGTCTGGTTTCAAAAGATCAAACAAATATTACTGCTCCTACCAAAATGATCACGGTCATCCAACTGACTAATGCTGGCTGCTCAGAGAGGAAATTCAAAGTTTGATGGATAACAGTGAACTCGTCTAGTTCATTAAACAACAAGATCGCTGTCATCAGCCCAAGTAGAGTGAATAAGCACGATCATTCATAGAGGAAAATCCGGATTATAATACAAGGACGGATGCAGATAAACAACAGTGGTTGTTCACCATTGCAGGGGGAATTCCGAGATAACTGATAGTTCATGGGCTAATAGCAGTGGCCTGAAGGCATTCTGAGGTAGCCAATAACTCAGTCTCTAACACCAGTAGCAGTTCGCCATCGCTATTCACTATTGCAGGTGGGAACTCTGAGGTAGCCCGCGGCTCAAAGTCTAACAAAAGAGCAAAAATCGATGACAAAGTACATGCAGTTGAAGCCTCTTCGTACCACAATTAACGAGATCCTATTGCGGACCTTACATTTAATGACGCCGACCGAAAAGGGGTCAGGACGCTGAACGATGACACGTTAACATTGAATTTGGATATTGGGGGAGTAATTGTAACTCGAGTCTTAGTAGATGGTGGTAGCTCAACCAATATTATGTTCAAAGCCAGCTACGGTCGCATGCAAGAAATGTCGCCTTACAAACCCCCCAACGAACCTTGGTCGAATACGAGGGCAAGGCGTCTCAGTGTGTGGGGTAGGTCGAGTTGATTGTTAAAGTCAGTTATGGGGCTACTAAAAAAGAGCTTAAGACTTTGTTCATAATCTCCGATGCTCCAAGTTTTTACCACACAATTATTGAGCGACCTTTGTTACATCAGATGGAGGTCACCCCGTTCACTTTCAGACAATGTATAAAATACCCAATAGGGAACGCGGTCGGCATTATTAGAGGAAGTCAACGAACTGCCAAGACATGTTATACAGTTATGGTTTACCTAACAAAGCCTTTCCGATAACAATTACATGGTGAGGCGATGCAGCAAAAAGTAGGCAGAACACCACCTTCGCCTGATCCTATTGAAGACCCTAGAGAGACAGAGCAGCCTAAAGAAGATCCTCCCAACTCGGTTGAGCAATTAGTGGCAGAGGGCCGAACATAACGATTATGTAATAATTTGAATTATACTTTTAAACAACTATTACTTGAACTATTAGGAAAAAATTTGGATGTTTTTTCATGAGACGCAAGTGCTGTGTCAGGGTTCGATCGCTCTATTATCCGTCACGACTTACCAATTTATCCATACTCCTAGCCGGTGAGGTAGAAGCAACACTCATTTTTGGTTGAGATGCATGAGGCGATAAGCGCCAATGTGGCTAAATTAACTCGGCTTGGACATATTCGACGAGCACGGTATCTAGTATGGGTAGAAAACCCAGTGTTAGTCAATAAGAAGGGGGTCAGTGGCGCATGTGCCTTGATTTCTGAATCAAGCGTGCCTTCCCCATACCTCGTGTTCATTAGTTGGTGGATTCAATTTTGGGTTGTGAATTCCTTTCTTTTATGGATGCGTACTGAGATTATAATCAGATTTTCCTTAACCCGTTAGATAAGGAGCAAACGACATTCCAAACAGAGCACGACTTGTCCTATTATACCATGATGTCGTTCTAGTTAAAACATGCGGGATCAACATACCAACGTCTAGTGAATCATATATTCAACGAGCACTTGGGAAAGCATGTGGAGGCGTATATCAATGAAATGATCGTCAAAACGGATACAGCTGATAAAGAACTACAGATGCTTCAAACTGTGTTCAACCTACTGTGGCAATTTAATTTGAAGCTGAACCTGGTGAAATGCTCCTTTGGCGTACGAAGTGGTAAATTATTGGGTTATGTAGTCAGTGAAAGGGGCATTAAAATCGACCCTACCCAGTTGCAAGCAGTTATACAAATGGAACCACCAAGGAATGTGAAGGAGGTCGAGTGTATAACGGAACGTCTAGCATCTCTGTCCCACTTTATTTCCAAAGCCTCAGATAAAAGCCACCATTTCTTTGAAATTCTCCAAGGGGCTAAAACGTTCACATGGATAAAGGAGTGTAACAAGGCTTTTGAAGAATTGATAAAAATATCTTAGATATCCAGAGATATTGTCTGCCTGGTGGTCGTTGAGCCATTGTTGTTATATTTATCTGTTGCACCTTTATGTGTTAGTGCAATCCTGGTTTGGGAGTCGGCCGATGTTCACTGACCGATCTATTACACTAGTAAGACGCTGGTTGATGCTAAGAGGTTGTACCTTAACTTAGAGAAGCTCGCACTAGGTCTGGTAATAATCGCACAGAAGATGCACCCGTACTTTCAACGACACACAATCACTGTCAAGACATCGTTCCCCCTCAAAGATGTTTTACAAAAACTTGTTGCGCCTGGCAGGTTGACTAAGTGGAGCCTTGAGCTCGGGGAATACGACATTAAATTTGAACCGTACAGCGCAATTAAAGGATATGTCGTGGCTGATGGGGCCTACGACATTAAGTTTGAACCAAATTTTCCTCTTCGTGCGAGACATCTCCTCTAAACGACACATCACCTGCGACTACATGAAATGGATCGTCCAAGCTGATGGGGCCTCGAGCACTTCCAGGGGCAACACGGTGATCATCCTTAAATTACCTACAGGAGAGGAGGTCCGCCAAGCGATCCGTTTCAAATTTCCAGTCACCAATAATGCGGCGGAGTATGATGCAATGATCTGTGGCATGAAGTTAGCACTAATATTTGGGGATCATATTCTCCGTATTCGTTCCGACTCACAACTGGTTATCAATCAATCTAGGGACATCTATGATGATAAGAAAGAAGGAATCAGGAGTTACTTAACCGTATTCAATGAATATGAGTCTAAATTTGCAAAAGTGATATACGACCAGGTACCCAGCCTGGAAATTTTTGTCGTCGATGCATTGGCTAAAACCGCAACAGTAGGATAGCGTCCGCTTATCCTTACTCAACAAATGCCAACTACACAACTAATCAACCACAGCAACACCATCCATATGATCGGTAATGTCAGCGAGTGGAGACAACTTTATCTATTATATCTCTGATTCGACACTCTGTCAACTGATAAAATAGTTGCTCGAGCACTTCAACTACCCTTGCTCGACTGACTCGATTAAGCAGAAGCTACTTCCGTTTTGCACGAGCTACATGCTGGAGAAGTTGGGGCACATTATGGATACCGCAGTCTTATTCGACGTTTTCTATTAGCAGGATATTATTGTTCGGAATTGGCCACCGATGCAGAGCGACTCATCCAAAAATGCCACCAATGTCAACAATTTGCCAATATTGGTCGTCATCCAAGTGAACCGATGCAGCTTGTAGTTGTCCCTTTCCCTTTCGAAAAGTAGGGCATCGACATCATAGGGCCACTTCTTATGAAAACCCGTAAGCGACAAATTTTGATAATCGCAGTCGACTACTTCTCAAAATGTGTGGAAGCTAAAGATTTATTCCGTACTCGAGCTCAAGCGATATGTGACTTCATTCACCATCAAATTTTAGCTCGGTTTGGAATACCATGCATCTTGGGGACAAATAACGGCCCTCGATTCCAAAACAATGTGGTCACAGCATTGTGCAAACATTATGGGATCAATCAACATTTCTTCACACCATATTACCCTCGGGCAAATGGTCAGGTCGAAGTCACCAACTCCACCATCCTTGTAGGAATTAAAAATAAGCTTGAAACAGTCAACGGTAAATGGCCAAACAAACTAGCTAAGGTCATATGGGCTTACAAACTACCCCATGGACTACGACTGGTGACATACCTTTCACCCTCGTTTATGGCAGTAAGGACGTGGTACCCGTATAAATAATTATACCAAGCCACTAGATCTCTAGCTATGATGAAAAAAACAATACTACTGACCAAGCGGTGAGTGTGGATCTTATAGGGGAACGGTATGATCAAGTACATGGTCGAGCATAACAATACATGAGCCTGATGCGGGGAAGCTTTAATGCTCGACTTAAACCCTGTATCTTACTAGTATAGGATATGGTTATGAAAAAAATCTTTCAAGCATTTGGCGATAAAGAAGTTGACAAGTTAGGACCAAATTGGGAAGGGTCATACATCATTATCTCCAATGGACAGAGTGGAGCATATCACCTCGTCGACACAGAGGGACATGCTTTGAAGCACCCTTGGAACATAAATCACCTAAAGTTGTATCTTTAGGCATTGTAACTTAGATGATGCACTCTTTTTTCCTCGTGATGGCGCGGGATCGTTTTTTAATGAGGCATCAAACTCTTGTTTATTATTTTAATACAATTTAAATGCTTTCGCCAATTCGTGTATTTGTTTGTTAAGTTTTATCCATCCTTACAATGACGAACAGGTAAATGACCACGCTTACGGGCTACGCAAGGGACCATACTGAGCCCATACCATAAAGTCTATTGATACGAATGGGCTAATTGGTCATGTCTACGGGTTACGTAAAGGCCATACTGAGCCTAATATCTTGTATATGGTATAAATAAGCAAAAGTATCTAGTATCAAGCCCTTGTTAGACCACACAATAGGGTCGAATGACCTCGTCGTGAATAAGCTGAGGAGAAAGTCTCACTCATAGCTACACAATGAGCTCTAATGAGCTTCAGCTTGTAAGGATCTCTCCAAACGTTATGCTAATTAACAAACACATGTCTGCACTACCAAACCAGATCTCTAATATTAAACATCAAAACGGCATACCAACAGCGATTTCATAAGCTTAACATAGAGATCACATCAACGTTTTTTCTGGTTACACCACAAAAATATGTTCCATTGTCTTACACATAAAGATAAAATTAAATGTCTGGTGCTAGAGGAGGGTCATTTGACTTGGATGCCAAAGGATCCACCTCGGTTTTGTGTTACACACCCTTCGCTGTTGGGGCACCTACCTCACCCATATCCTTGTTTAAAGGTGCCAAATGTGAAGTAGATGTGGCACCCACTTGTGGTCCCCGTTCCACGGATACGAATTGTTCTAATGATCCCAACCTCATAACCAGATTAAGTGCTAACAGCTCCGCCAATTCCTCCTATTGATTTTTAACGATAATTCCCATGACAACTTTTATTATTTTCCTCTCCCGCTCCTCCAAGTCGGCCTTTGCTTTCTTCATCAGCGTCTTACGCTGTTGCTCAATTCTACTCATCGGGTCATCCACCATGACCGTTAGATTTCTATTCTCTACTATTAGCTCAGCGATGCGCTCAAATTTCTCCTTCATCCTTTGCGCTTGGGCTACATTTTGTGCGAGCAGACCAACACTCTACGACATCAAGTCATCGTTCCTCTTGATAAGCACATATTCTGTGCTATAAGGATAGTGTTTTCCGTGGCCAGCTCTTTAAATTTCTCCTCGCTAGAGTCTCGAGCACCCTTGAGCATGGTCACTTCGTGCCGCAACCCATCGTTTCCCTGAGTTGTTTTGTCATTTCGTGCTTTGGCCGACCTATAGACGTTTTAACCGAGCAAGCTTGGTTGTTAAGCCCTTCACCGACCCTAAAAAATATTGGGTCCGGTTTCCACTACTTAATGATAATGTCAACTAGAAAGTTTTATTATTCACAAAAGAGAAGTAACAGCTTATGGTAGATTATCTGCCTATTTATACAATCCTATAGCATTTTAAAATCACCACTTAATACATAACTCCAGTATCTTATGTTCGTACATAGACTAACAATTATGATACGGAGCCTAAGTTTACAACCATTACTTTAGTCTTCATGCGCGTTTAGTGGGTTGACCAGCCACTTAATGTTGCTTTCAACCGTCCTTTTTCACGGTAGACATCGATCGGTCTCGCCCATGATGTTTGTATGCACCGCTTGTTTTTTATCCTTGTGCTCAGTTATAACATTCACTCAATTGTTTTCTCTTCTGGTGATGGTCGGTATGTTTATCTTCAACTTCGGCTCTTGTTTGTCCCGCTCGGTGATGTCGGCTCTTGTTTATCCTGCTCGGTGAAGCTTCTATTTAGCTTGGTTTCATTTCTTTGTCGTTGTCGTAAATGCAGTCCCTATTTAATGATCCTCGACTACCTTGCTAATCCGTTAATCTCCCTCGATTATGCTTTGGCACGATGATACTTTTTACTATCCTCGTGCATAGGTTCAATTCATTTATTATTTACAATATAAATAGTTATGCTCAGTATTGTTCACGTCTTCTTTCTATTTCCATATGTTTGGATATTGCCTAGTATATTAGTTGATGTAACCTCCTCATCATATAGAATGATGATGACTAAGGCAGAGAAGCTTGGTAAAAATTTCAGAAGATTGCTGGTGCCCAATGCATTTGCAATGATGAGGTTGTGGCAGCATACAAGCTACGCACGATTATTATTCATATAAAGATGTGGATACTATTAATTTGGATTTAGATGAAGAGGCCAGTCTATCGACATATTCGGTGATTGTGAAAATGGAGGTGTCCCATTCTTACAAAGAGAAGAAGAGGCAATCACCTCGCAAAACGTTATATACATGTAATGTTGATGAGATTAGATTGTGTTCGAGCTACGCGAGAGGAATAAGAAGGTGAAGGGAAGTGGTTCCTGTGTTAGTGAAGAAGGCCATTCTATTAAGGGGAAAAGAAGAATCGCAGCAGGTCGATGAAGCTTGTTGGTGAAAATATTGGATACGAAATATATATGACTGTCAGAGTCGAATCAATTCAGTGTTATGTGGTAGGGGAGGGTGTTGCGTTGGGCAGGGAAGCGCATGACGAGGACCCAGATCAATAAATAGTGGATTTTATGTTGAAGAAGCAACAAAATAGAAAGGGTTTTCCCAAGGGGGATGCCGATCCAAAAGAGCCGAGAAGTTTTGGTGTTGATGTTTTTGTTTCACAAGTAGATGGGGTGGATCTGAGCCATGCGTGGAGTCAGGTCTAAGCAAAACTGGACATCAACTATGATGTTGATCCAAAAAGGAGGAGATATGCGTCTGATTCGACCGAGAGCACCGAGGCCAAGACGCGGAAAATGGAGATAATTGTTGCGTTTGTTTCCTCCTTAACTGTCCTAGATATTGTTGTGACTATTCTCGATAGGTCCTTGGAGGTGGAAGATGGTTTGCTGCAAGAGGGGGAAACCAAAGGGTTTATGATAGAGGCTGGCATGTTAAATTTTTTGACTCCCATCTTTGATCATGTGGACAATGAACAACCTCAAAGGTCTGATTGGCAATATTTAGTTGTTGATGTTGTTAATTTTTTAACCAAGCCCTCATTGGGGGAATTTTGATATGGTGTCGTTTAATGTTGATTTGCACTTGATTCCCTATCGATGCTTCATGCATTGTGTATTGATGATTTGTTTCCTGATTATGATGATTTGTACATACGCGCAAACTATAGGAAATTTTATCTTATCTTTTGTTGTACTTGTGAAACACGTTCTCTTTTTTGGCATGTCGGTTTAGTGTCAGTGTGTACTAATGTGTGCTTGAATGTAGTTACCGACGCTTCTTGATTTTGGATTTATAAGTAGGTGCATGTTTTGCCCATGTTGACACTGGTAATTATGTACGGGCGCATACAGACTTCGTAGCATAGGAAAGTTTGTCATATTATGTGGCATGGAGCTCAATCCATCTTTACGGGAGATGGGATTTGTTGCTGCTAACTTATAGTGGATTGTAATCATTGACGTTATTTGTGGTACATTTTATTATCCGCCAAACTTATGCTGGTGGTGGAAATATTTGTGAATTACGGTGAATTCTTACCTTCGCAAAGAGGTTTTGTTGCTCCTAATGAAGTGACGAACTTCAAAGGCAGAGACCCTTATGGAGACATGTAGTCCTTCGTTGGATTGTATTTAGACTATCCAATTAATATTTTTGGTTTTAGATGGGAATGAGTGTGTGGTCACCTTCTACATTGAGGAAGGGATTCATGACTTTCTCTGTACGTGTTGTTGCTACCTCAAGCCACTTTACCGCTAGATATTGTGCGAGGTCTAGTCTTACCATTTTTTGTAAGATGCATCATGGAATGCTGCAGCATAAACATGTCACAATAGATCGGTATTGTGAACTATAATGCATCTTAGTTTTACCTGTCTTGTTGGGTGCTGATAGATCTTAGTTGTCTTGTTAGGTATATCTTAGTCTAACTCTTGGTTGGTTATAAAAAAAATGGGTGTTGAGATATTTTCAGTCTTAGCCCTTGCTTATTTTGTAAAAAATAGAGGTTGGAAATATACCCACTTATCCATCAAAAGACAGATGTCGTATCATTAATTTATTGTTGGTGGGACGTATGCGTTGGAGCGCTTTGATTGAGTGTTGCATTACATAAGGTGGGTAAAAAAATGTTAGAGCATAAAAAAATGGATGCTAAAGTATCTCATCTTATCTTTGGAAAACGTAATCTCGTATTTTTTACAATAATCAATGGTATGTAGAAATTATATATATAGTTGGGCATGTGCAATGGCGGATCTAGAAATCAAAATAAGGGGGGGCTAAACTATAAAATAGTATACATATTCTCCGAAGCTTTTTTTCAGTAGTTTCGCCAAACCTAGTTTTATCGTTAGTTTCGAATGCGTTGTCTAACTCTAAAAACACCTGTGTTGTCTAACTATAAACACATTAATTTCTTACCACCAATACAACCACAAACCATTCTAAAATCTTTAGATCTTACATCTTCTTCCAATCTTTTTCTTAAAAAAATAACACAATATCATAAACATTTTGTACGGTGCTGATAATCTCCTCGCTAAAAAATTACATGAAACTATATTGGAATATATAATGTAATATTTAGTGAATGGTTAAATGATAATTATTTCAATTTAATACAATTAATTATAGTAATAAATAACACATAGTTTGTAATTTGTATTTATTTTAATTTTTTTAAACCTAATAACATTAGAAATTAAACCTAATAACATTAGAAAGGCATTTTTGTATGCAGAATTTTACGTATAAATATTAGAGTGGTGGGACCCTGGGGCTCCCGCACACCCTAGAGTGGATCCGCCACTGGGCATGTGGCCAGATATAGACACTTATAATAAAAGTAATGGCAAGAAATAACGTAGTAAAATCAAAGCGGAAACAATTTAGTAAATGATATTGCCTTATTGAGGAATTTTGTAACATTGAAGGTCTTGAATATATTTTAAGACCCAAACTTATCCTTACTTGATTTTTAGTGAATCGCTTTGTATCAAATATTTTTTAGTGAATGAATTAGTATCAGGGACACCGGAGAAATTTTAATACGCGTGACTTATCCCAACTTATTTGTTGATTGAAAGCCATAATGTTCAAGTCTAAATAATGAGATGAAGTACATATGCATGCTTTAATGCATTGGTTAACCCAATATAGATAAATGGAATGGTATAATACAATTAATTGGCGGTAAATAATATAGTAAAACATAACAAAAATAATACTCCCTCAAAAAAACTTACCCCTATGATTGAGTAAAGGAAAATAATGCAAATAAATTTCCTAAATAGGATCGAATAGTAAAATATAACTTACCAAATATGGTTGTAGTCAGCTGTCATACCGATGTTGGAGCACTGATATGTTGTTATAGTCACCATGTGGTTTTGATCTCTTGGTAGCTTGGTGACGTGTCTCATTGTCTAGGACATGGTTTTGGTGGTCGCCTTTGTATATGCTCAGATATAGCAGTTGGTTGTGAGCACGTATCCCCACAAAAGTGGGCTAGCGGAGTCTCAGAGCGCGCGTCCCGGTATTCAGTGGTGTTATTTGGTATTGGAAGTTTAGTTGTAGGATATCGTAGGTTAAAATTCTTATTGAATAGGGTGGTTGGGGGCTTGATGATCTTAAAGGAAAATTATTGAAATTGAATAGCTAGAAAATTAAGGCGAGGAAACCATTACCTGATTTTAGAAAAACTAGTGCCTGCTTTTCTGTCAATACCTTGCTGTATAGACTCTGATACATGGGTCATGTGGTGTTAAAACCTAGCGACACGAAGTTGCAGAAAAACCAATGGTTCTATCACAAAGGTTATGCGTGCTTGGCCATCATGTTTCTTATACATATGGTACCAAATAAGGGAAGTTAGTTTTAACATGGGGTGTTGTATTTGGATTTAGTTTTGGCCGTCAGGTGAATGCATGACAAAGGGAAATGATATTGCGAGTAAGCCGTATTCCATATATCAAATTCCACGTTGGCCTCCCAATTTATTTAGCTTGTCTATATTAGGTACATATTGATAGTTGATTTACCAGCTCTTTGAATAAGTTATTTTACATGCTGAAATGAAAGATATTGTTGGATGTTGTGGTGACATATCATTTTTCCTAAAGACTCCTCTAACATCCCTTATGGTCCAAGAATATTTTTGTTGACATGGTGGAAGTTTGAGAAATGTATACCTTATATTTGGAGGTTTGGCTTGTATGAAGTCTATAACATTGGTAATATCCACCAACTTGTTGTGTATTTTATTTTTGGCACCAATGATATCGAGGTCTCAGCCTGGACTATTCATGCTCTCTATGATGATCAGCCCCTATTAACCGTTATGTTGATTTATCTATCTTTTTGTCGGTTAAACTTGCAGCATAACATTCTCGTGTTGTTTTTTTTGGTTCCCTCTTATTATTGCAATGCTCACATAGACTTGTCATTTAATGCAGTGATTTCCGGTGGATATGATGGCATGCATTTAGTTTAGCTAGGAGCGTCCCATGATGAATTTATAAGCTGACTTTGCATCCATAATCATGAAGAGGAAACTAATTGTCTTTTTAAACTTTTGTCTTCCTCAGATCATGTCCATGGTCATCTCGGGGTAGCTCTAGTTAGAGTAGCTTCTTTTTTGTCACCTTGGGGATTTCAATTACATTTATATTGCTTTTCGCAATAGTCTCTATTGATTGTCCTTTAAACTATTGTTGTTATTTCTTGGAGTCCATGTTTGTGTTGTTCGAGTCCGATTTAAGGTGGTATTTTTACACTTGATTTATTGCTCAATTTGGACAACAATATGAATAATTTATACAACTCAACATATTTTCCCTTTCCACCTTTCTTTCAATACGTTCTTGCAAACCATATATAAATTGGGTCATTAGAGCCTCCTCGGACTCTTCTAGTTGTAAACGATTTTTGAGTTGTTCAAACTTATCAAAATATTCTTCAAAAACTTTGGTTCCTTGTGACAGCTTCCTAAAACATTTTTCTAGCTCACGATGGTAATGAGCAGGTACATATCTTTGTCTTAAAAGAACCTTCATGTTTTCCAAACTCCTTATGGGTCTGTAACGTTTCCTTCTTATTTCTGCTACTTATATGTCCCAGCAAATAAGAGCACTTTCTGAAATTTATGCATTACCTAGGGTAAGCTTCTTTTGCTCATTATATCCATAGCACTCAAAAATATATCCCATACGCCTTTCCCAATACATGTAGACATTAGGATTTTATTTTCCAGGAAATAAATAAGGTATTATCTTTACCTCTATATTTTTTGGCCTTGATAGTCGTTCATCTCTTGATTGTCCTTCCTCAAGAGGTTCTCTTCTTTGGTTTCTATGAAACAAAGAGTATGGAGGGTTTTCTTCAAATTAGGCATGTTAGCATCTTCATCTTATATTTTGGCATGTTGTTGTTGTGGAGGTGGAAGATTTCTGATGGCTCTAAATCTTACTATGGGCCTCTAAATTCACCCTATACGTCCTCCAAATGTATTCCTCATATTACGAATTTCTTCTCTCTGCGCACGAGCTTCTTCACTTTATGCTTGCATCGTTTCATTATGTATACACCTTTTCTCTTGCATAACAGTCATCAACTGAACAAGAGTCTACATAGTATTTTCTATCATTGTAAGTGTGTAAGGATGATATTACCTTGATAACAAAGACTTTAGGCTTTATAAATAGTTATACAAATAAAGATACAAAATAATTATCTTTGACTCTCTCAAAAGAGAATTAAATGAGTTTAAAGACTTAAAAGACTTATAGAGTGAATCCTAGATAATAAATACCCAATAATTCTCTTTGACTCTAGTAAACAAAATAAAATACTTAAAAAAATAAATCTTACGTAATGAATATGCAATATATTTCTTTGACTCTAATAAAAAAAAATAAAAGACTTCTAAAATAAATATTAAATAATAAATATGCAATATGTTAACCGAAAAACCCTAACACTTATATACCAAAGTAGTAAAGCTTTTATTGATTTAGGAAGAAAAAATATGATCTATTACATCACTCTAGACCCCTATTTATATAGTTAGGGGCAGTTACAACATTATTTATTACGTGGATTTATTGATTTCGCACGTTGACCTATGCGCACTCGGTCTTCTGTTTTACTTGAGCACGCTCGATCTTCATGTGGGGGTTATGCTTGATCTTGCTCAAATTCTTATTGGTTTGATTCATGTCTATTTGTCTAGCTTCTTCTATGTATCAATATTTTGGCCCGAGCGTGCTTTAGTGTAGCTCGCATATTTCCTCTACTTCTTTTATGTCTTATTTAAACCTGGTTTTGTCAACCTCAGACTCTAGTCAAATCACTCAGTTCACTCACGTTCGATAAGTCCTTTTATGATATTTTATTCATATATATTGTTAGGCTTATGTATATATACAACCTTATCAGGGCTCTCCCTAGTCCATTGAGTAATTTTGTAGCAATTATTGGATGGAGTAAAATCTAGAATTTGTTGATAGATGTGGAGAAAATTTTATGATGACCTGTTAATATTGTGATGCGATATCGCGTGCTGGTGACGTGTGAAATTAGATTTGATATACTGACAAGTAGATTTGGAAAAGAAATTTAGTTTGTTTAGTCTCCCCAAAATGATTAAAGTCTCATAGCGGTTGAGTTTAGGAGCCCATATATATTTAAAGAAGAAAAGAAAATACGAGAAGTTTCTTCTTAGCATTTTGTATTTGTTTTAGAGTTTGCTTGATAGAAAATATTTGGTGTCTCATTACTAATCTGAAGAAGAAAACGAAGTGTTCCTCTTTGACATCAACGTTTAAACAAGTATGTTTTGACTGTTTGAATACTTTATATTGTGTCATGGGTTTACTAGGGTAATGCAGTACCTTTAACTTTCGGGAATTTTGTCCCTCTATAGTGTAGGAGACTGGTCGTTTGATATTATGTCATGGAAGGGCTGCCTTATGATTGAGATTAAGCCCTCGTGCAAGAGGGTGATGCCAAATTCTGATAACCGTTGTTGGGTAATTGCAGTCGGTTGAATCATGGCGCCCAAGGAAGGTGGGAGGGAGAAAGTGTTGGAAATTGTGGAGTCGGAATATGAGAGTGCCCAATTTTTGGAGGAGTATTTTCTAAAATTTACCCCCAAATATGGTTTAACCGAGGGTTATGTACATGAATTTAGGGATATGTATGTGTACCTGATGATGTTACAATTAGAGCACCCATTGCGAGAGATCAGCCTTATACCAATGAAGAAGGCGAGACATACCTATGCATAACTATCTTTGACTGGGGTTTACGCCTTCCCTTGGCCCCATTGATTAGAGATTTTTTTAGTTTCATCGGGATATGTCTGAATCAACTAACGACGAACGGGTAGAGAATGTTATTAAGCATAATGATGAGCTCTCAATTGTTTAGGATACCTATATGTCTGCCTTATCTGTTAGGAGCACTAGAAGCGTCGAAGCTAGCTCGGTCACCATTCTTTTATCTGCAATTGAGTGAGGCAAAGCATATTGTAGATTTTCCTACATCAGACAACAATTGGAAACATATGTTCATTTATGTTTCTGGAAATTCGGAGCATGAAAATGCTAAAATGAACTTGCAATTAGAAAGGCGACGAAGATTAAATGTAAGGGGTTTTTTAGTCGTTTTAGTTTAAAAAATAATATGAGTTTTAATCATCTTGTTAGTTGTTGACAGGTGAAGGAAATACCAAGAGTGGTGCAAGGAGGTCCGACCTAAAGGCTCGATAAATCGTTTGGCGAAGCTGGTCGCAACTGCGAACGTTGCCTGGGGAGTGGGGCCAACACAAGTGTTCTGTACAGTGAACTATTTAAAGTCTGCACTGTGGCGGATTCCAGAGTTGCAGATTTGGAAGGACGGATTAGTGATCATGAGTCGAGGCGGAAAGGCGGCTACATTGGAGAGGCTACGTGCTCTTTTGGAGAAAATACATGAGGAGGAGAACTATAATAGTCCGGGGCTATCGGTACCATAAGGGCGAAGAGCTCGGGAGAAAAGTATACGGTCTAAAATAAGCATTGCCCGGCGTCGCGAAGGAGATAGAGGGTGGAGAGGGAAATGCTCGCCCTCATGAGGAAGAGGACGATGTGGATAATTGTCCACTAACAAAGAAGAGTAAAGTCGTGATTAATGTTGTACCATTTTCTCAGCGGAAGATGGTGCTGGTAGATGAAGTGGATATTAATGGAAAATTGGGCGATGATAAGAGTAACGCACTCCAGTCGATAGTGGAAGCTAAACCCGTAAGTAGCAAGCCTAAAGTTTTGGTGAATGAGGGTAGTGAGAAGGTGTTAGATCTAAAGGGACATGCTGAAGATGCGGGGGCGGAGGAAAGAAGAAACATATACCCCTTGTGGTAGGGCAGTGGATGAAAAACTTTGTTCATGGTTCGGGGTCGTGCGCAACACTTGTGAATGTCGTGGTGCCGGAGAATCTACCTTCGTAAGGTCAAGGTAGTAAAACTAGGGAAGAAGTCCATGTGCCATAGGGTGTCCCTTCGTTGAAGTTGGTAATGTTGAGGGCTTCCCATATGCTGATCGATCTGCTCCGCCATGATGCAGACTTATCATTTTATGATACGATACCTATGAGCGAAATTTTACAAAGGCAACTTGAGTTGGTGATGGAGGTATTATTTTGACTGTGTTCATTTTGTTTCATGTATTTTATACTCTTGAATGTGTGTTTCTTCTGTAATAAGCCCGACGGTTTATATTTGTTGGAGTATATATAGTATAAATCACACGCGCTCGCTTCTCATCGGATCTCCTGTGTTGATTGTGCGTTGATGGAGAAGTGGAAGCCCGAGCTGTTGTTTTTTGGCTCTATTCGAGGTTTGACAACCGAGCTTGCTCGATTTAAGAATTCTTATCGTACGACAAAGCAACATGCAGATAAGGCCATAAAAAAGAATGAGGAGCTTCATAAGCAGTTGTTTAGTGCTCGTGACGAAAGGGACATGGGGGTTAAGCGTAGCCTAGAAATTGTAAGCAGCACGAGTTTGATATCTACTCAAAACAATTACATGGTGAAAAATAATGATACCTTGATAGCTTAGAATTCAAAACTGCTTCATCAGAACGTAAGTCAAGCTAGTACGATGGAGGAACAAGCGGAGAAGATAGCAAGCTTATTCTTATTGATGGCATATGTGAAGGTACAGTTGGCGAACACTCAAAAAGAGAGGCAGAATGAGCGAGAAGCTCTGAATAAGTAGTCTTCTGCGGGGTTGGATGAGAGGGATCGCCAAGTGATGTAGATAGCGATGAGCATGATCCATCGGGATAAGATGATGTTGGTGGCAGAACTAGTCGCACTGAATCCTCAGATTAACCTGGGGCCGCATCAGAAGCTATTCGCAGTTGTAGAAGGAGAATGAACGAGAAGCTATGAATAATCAGGCTTCTACGGGCTTGGATGAGAGGGAGCGCCAAGTGATGGAGATAGCGATGAGCATGATCCATCGGGATAAGATGATGTTAATGGCAGAACTAGTGACACTGAATCCTCAGATTAACCTGGGGTCGCATCAGAAGCTATTCGCAGCTGTAGAAGGAAAAGATATGAAGGCAGGTGTGGTCGGTGCTTCCACTGTGAAGGCCTAGGAGGAGCCTGCAGATCCCTAGTTGATTTATTATTGTGTAACAATTATTGTTAGACTTCTTTATTTTTGTTTTTTGTTGTCTCTATTTGTAAGCTAGCAATGTGATTGAGATTTTCATGGTATTAAGGGGATGCAGTGTTTTGGAGATATGTGAGTTATACTTATGATTGTTGTATTCAAACTGTCTTTGTAATATCGAGCACAATGGGGCTCATTGCGTGGCTAAGATGAGTTTTTTTAGTTTTAGTCTGATTCGCGGAGCGTTCGACGTCGATTGGTCGATTAGTCATTACATTCCTTTGATTAATTTTCAATTCGGTGACTACGGATGATAACCTCTGCGGGCACCACAACCTCAGATAACGGTTTTTCACGAGTAGCGGCACGATGAGTGGTTCGTTAAGCCCATAGGACCTCAACTAGTTTATCTAGACACTTCTCTTTTGCTCTATCCAACTTATTTTTAATAACATCGAGGATAGTACGGTTGGTGACATCTACTTTCCTATTGGCTTGTGGATTATTTGGTGTGCAGAAGTTCTGTGTGATGCCAAAACATTTGCAAAAAGTGGAGACCACTAAGTTTTGGAACTGTGGTCCATTGTCTGTCATCAGTATTTGGGGAGTTCAAAAACCTGTTAAGATTTGATAGTGGATGAAGTCACATATTTTCGAAGCCCTGGTTCTGAATAGTGCTTTGGCTTCCACTCATTTGGTGAAATATTCAACTGTGACCACCAGGTACAATCTTTTCCGAGTAGTCATCGGCAGGGGTCCGACGAGATCGATACCCCACTTATCGAACGGGTAGGGTATCGGGTTTGCTGCCATGGCTTCGCCTGGTAAAAGTTCAGTGTTGGCTTATTGCTGGAAAGCATGACACTGTTGTTCGATTTTCTCTGTGTCAATGGCCAATTCTGGCCAATAATACCCAAGAAGTAAAAATCTGTGAATAAGACCTTTGTGGCCATAGTGAGCTCCAGCCGCTCCGGAATGTAGATCATGGAGAATCGTGGTAGCTTCTTCGTTGTTTAAGCAGCACAACAATAGAAGTGTCATGCTTTTTCAATATAAAACCCCATCGAGTATGCAGTATTTGGTGTCGCGAATCTGTAACACTCGGGCGAGGGCTTTATCTGATGGTAATATTCCATGGGTGAGGTATAAGATGAATAGGTTTTTCCAGTCTGTGGAACTTTGGACTGAACACATCATGGTCGGTTGGAGAACATGGGTGGTGCTAGGGTGTTCTTGTGTAATCATAAGTGGGTGTTTGGCCGCTGTGGCCGCTTTTACCAAGGAATCAGTTATAGAATTTGCTAGGCGGGGTACTTGCTCGTAATGAACAATGTGGAATTCAGCTTCACACTCTTTCAGGATTCTAAGATAGGTCTGGGTTCCTCCTTGTTTTGCGTTATACTCTCCCTTCGCATGATTTATAACCAATTGTGAATCCGATCTTACTTTGTTGTTGGTTGTTGGAAAGTCAAAACGGATTGCTTCTTTAACCTGCTCTCCTATAAGAGTCCAGATGATGATACCTGCTCCTCCCCTAGAGCAGCTCGACTCCTCATCAGCCTCCAATATCCACATCGGTTCGTTGTTGGTAGTGTTGTGGCCTCCCTCTACTGGCCGAGGTGTCGCAAACTCTGTCAAAAAGTCTGGTATAGCTGGCCTCTTGATCGCCGTGTGGGGTTCGAATTTGATGTCGTATTCGCTAAGTTCAACCGACCACTTAGTAAGGCGTCCCAAAACCTCTAACTTTTACAATACGTTGCGCAGAGGAAAGGATGTTCAGAGATTCCTAGTTTGTCATTGATATTATATGGTCGCATTTTGTGTGCTGCCACAATCAATCCCAAAGCAAGTTTCTCCAGGTTCAAGTATCGTGTCTCTGCGTCGGCTAAGGTTTTACTTGTGTATTAAATGGGGCGCTGAAGACACTCTTCTTCATTGACGATTATCGCACTGACGAAAAAGCTGGAGACCGATAAGTTAAGATAGTTGCTCCCCTGGTGATGGAGCCGACAAAATTTCAGGCGAGGTGAAGTATGTTTTTTAGAGCGGTGAAAGTCGTATCGCATTCTGCATTCCAATCAGATTTCTTTGCTGCACTTAAGAGTTTGAAGAATGGGTGACTTCGGTCGGAAGCTTTTGAGATAAACCGAGAGAGAGTCACGAGGTGTCCGGTATGGTATTTGACTTCCTTAACATTTTTGGGCCGCTTCATTTGAATTAATGCCTGTAATTGAGAGGGGTCGTCTTCTATCCCATTTTTGCTGACCATATAGCCTAAACAATTTTCTATTCGGACACCAAAATAGCATTTCAAAAGATTTAACTTCAGATTATACTTACATATGACAACAAAAATATTGTTCAGCACTTCGAAGTGTTGTTTTAGGGAGTCAGTTTTGACGATCATATCGTCGATGTAAGCTTTTATCCCATGTCCTAGCTGTTTCTTGAAGATCTAATTGATTAGGTGATGGTAGGTCGAGTCGGCGTTTTTTAAGCCAAAGGGTATGACTGTGTAGCAGTACATGCCTCTTTCTGTTTGAAATAATGTATGCTCATCTTCGTTCCGATGCATACGTATTTGATTGTAGCCGGAATACGCATCCATAAACTACATCTATTCACAGCCTGAGACAGAGTCTACTAATTGGTCGATTCGAGACAGGGGAAAGGCATCTTTGGGGCAATCTTGGTTCAAATTGATAAAATCAACGTACATGCGCTACTGTCCTCCTTTTGTCTTTACTAGGACAAGATTTTCGATCCACACCGGATACCTAGCTCTGCGGATGTGTCCGAGGTCGAATAATTTGGTTATTTAAATATTTATTGCTTCCTGCTTCTTAGTGGAGAAATATCTACGCTTTTGTCGTACGGGTTTGGCGTACCTATAAATTGCTAAGTTATGACAAATTACTAAGGGGTCGACCCCGATTAAATCCTTGGTTAAGAACGCCAAAACGTCTAAGTTTGGTTGTACTATGTAATCAAAGAAGTTTTAAAACCTGAGTCCATAAAAGCACCGATACGAAGGAGGTGTCATGATGCCAACGTTTCTTCTCTAGCATTTTCATGGTCAGCGACCAGCTGCTCATCCTCTCGTAGGTCATCCATTGGGTCATGTGAGATGGGAATTGATTGTGTTTTTGTTACCCCCTGGCCTTTTAATTGTTACCGGACCGGTTTGCTCGGATCTACTACCACTGAGTAACAGGTTCGGGCGGTGCACTTGCTGCCTCAGATAATCCCTACACCATTACCAACGGGATACTTAATGCATTGGCGGAAGGTGCAACGAGTCGCTTCCATTTTGTAAAACCACGGTCTCCCGATGATGACATTATAAGAGCTTCATGCATTTGAGATCATAAATAAGGTTTTGACTTCCTTTTTCGTAGCCCCATACCCAACTTTGACCATGACTTCAACTTCGCCCACACATTTAGATGTTTTCCCTTCATACCCAGTCAGAGTGTGTTGTGTTGGTTTATATGGAGGAACTCCCAGCATTCAGTCATAGCTTGCCTTGAAGATAATATTAGTGGAGCTGCCCCCATCCACCAATACCTTAGTTACCATTACACCTCTGATGTCTAGATTTATTGTCAACGCGTCTTCATATGGGGTGGTAATTTCCCTTGGGTCATCCTCGTTGAATGTCAGGTCGCCCACAGGTTCCCTATAATCATTGTAAGAAGAACTACCCATGGAGAGTACTTGTTGTTCATCTCTTGTCCATTTCCTAGCTTATTGATCGGCCTTCAACAAGGTCCCACCTCCAGATATGGAAAACATCAACTATTGCTTTCCTGAGCCCTCATTTTTGTCCTCCCGATGGCGGTCCGGCTCGAATTTGCACAGTTCCTCCTCTTTGTCATTTTGTATGTCGCGCTCTTGTTGTCACACAAATTGGATCAACAGCCCATTGTTGACTAACCTTTAAATTTCCTCTTTTAGTTGCCAACTGTCATTCATTGCATGGTCGTGGTCACTATGGAACGCGTAGAAGTTCCTGGTAGATCTTTTATAGCTTGGGGTTGACATGACTCGTGGGGATTGGTTGTGTATCGGGTACGGTCGTAAAGGACGAAAATATTTCTCGTAAGTGGGATGAATTGTCGACCAAGATTTACGTATTCTATAGGGCGTTGATTGCTTGTATTCCTTAGGGACTCTATGCGGGCCCCAATAGAGCTCCTTAGGGTTTCTCTGGGAGTCCCCTCTTCGGTCTTCCTCTTTTCATACATAGATGCTCTGGTGTCTGACACGTTATTCTCTGGGGGGCTGATTTTAGTCGCGTCGTCTAATATAATAAATTGATCAGTCAAGGACATGAGATCTCCTATCTTATCACATGGGAACATGATTAGGTCGGCGTACAGCTTGCCCGGTCTATCGATCCCCTCTTTAATAAATCTATCGCCATGTTTTCTTCTAAGTCTGGGAGTTTGTTCATGGCATGGACGAATCTCTTAATGTAGCCTTTTAAAGGCTCACCCCTCCTTTGGTAGAGATTCATGATGGAGTGAGCGTCCAGGTGCAAGTCTTTATTACCTACAAACCAGTTCATAAACGCACTCCACGGTCCTGTAAAATTACATATAGAACCCTTAGATAAGCTACTAAACCACTCAATTGCATTACCTTTGAGGGTTATGGATAGAGCCCGGCATAGCATGGCGTCGCCAGGGTTGAAAGACAGCTTTATATTCTGGAATTGCTCCAGATGTCGCTCAGGATCGCCAAAGCCATCATATGCCTCTAAACGAAACAGGTCAAACTTTCTTGGGAGTTTTGCAGCTATAATTTTTTCAATGAAGGGTGTTTCCTTAAGTACATACGATACTATTTTCGGGCGTGCATGATCGTATTGCTCGGCTACATCTTCGTTGTCAGATTTTGGAGATGCTTGTTTTTTCCTAGTTCCTTCACCATAATTCTTGCGCTTGGAAGAGCCTTCACGATTTCTCGCTCGGCTAGCCTCACTAGTGGACCTTTGTCTCTCTTGGTTACCGTCGCGTAGTTTCATGGTCAAGGCATTGATCGCGTCGTTCATCTTGGCAATCGTCGCTTTGGTGGCTTGATTTCTTGCCTCTTGCTCTCGATCAGCTTTACCTTGAGCTAATTGTATCGTTAGGATTTTCTGTTTGATCCGCCTAACTTCCATTACCTCCTCTATATTGTCGGACCGAATGGACCGATCTACCAAGTTGGTTACAATTTCTGCGTCGACGGGTGCCACAGGCGGGTTGACATCCATTCAGGGGTTTCTCGGTAGATTTTCCACCTTGTCCTGAGGGAGATCTTCCGGACCAGCCTGAAACGGGGGGACACTTGGACCTACTACCTGATCCATTTCCTGTTTTGGGTTAGACATAGGAATGCATCTTTCTATAGGCTCTATTTCAATCCCATATCTAGTTACTACCATTGGTGTCTTAGCGCGAATAAGTGTTTTAACTTTCCCAAAGACGGCACCAAAAATGTTAACGGAAAAACCCTAACACTTATATACCAAAGTAGTAAATCTTTTATTGATTTAGGAAGAAAAATAAGATGATCTATTACACAACTCTAGACCCCTATTTATATAGTTTGGGACAATTACGATATTATTTATTACGTGGATTTATTGATTTCGCACGTTGACCATGACTGTTCTTAATGGTCTTAAATTCTCCCACATTATTATGAAGATATGTTCTTCGTAGGTTGACTGAATCAATACACTTGACTGTTAATAATGATGGTCGTTTCTCAGTGTCCTTGCTTCACTTATGCGCTCTCGGTCCTCTGCACCACTTGTGTACACTTGATCCTCTTATAGAAGTTAAGTTTGGCCTCTTGTACGTGAAACCTTCTACTTTACCTATGTGCGGTCTTCTATTTACGTGAGCACCCTCGGTCTTCATGTGGGGGTTCTGCTCGGTCTTGTTCAGATTTTTATTAGCTTGATTCATGTTTGTTTGTCTTGCCTCTGCTATGTATCCATATTTTGGCCCGAGCGTGCTTTAGTCTAGCTCGCATCTTTTCTCTTCTTCTTTTTTGTCTTATCTAGGCATGGTTTGCTCGACCTCATACTCTAGTCAAATTGCTCGGTTTGCTCACGCTCAGTAAGTTCATTTATGATATTTTCTTCACATCTATTGTTGAGCTTATGGATATATACAACCATATCACAATATATTTCCTTTATTGTCTTAAACTAGAATAAATACTTATGAAGTAGATATTGAATAATATATGCGAAATATATCTCATTGACTTTCTTAAACCAGAATAAAAATGCTTATGAAACAGACCTTAAATAATTTATGAAAGATGTATCTCCTTGATTCTTGGATTTTGTTCCTTTGATATATTTTAAAGATCTCCTCATCAAGGTCGTGAACAAAATAGGCTGGTACTGCTAAAATGACTTAAAGTTGATTTATGGCAACTTATCAATATTATGTTGAACTGTTGTTGTGAATTGAAACAAATTTCTCACATTATTTTCTCTAATTAAAGGCATTTCATGGGCAGTAGCTCAACTATAACTTGGCCCGTGTTCGATTTGGCTTATAAGGCTCTCCATTTCCTTGTTGAACTCTTCACGAAGTTCCATTGCTCTTGATCTGTTATTGGACCAATTCTAATGGTTGGTACTTTGACAATCTCATGTTAGTCTTCAATAAGAACTGATTGGATGTCCTCATCATTAACTCTCGGTCATACTCTTCCATAAGATCCATTGTTAGGGGAATGACGATATTGTGGTATTAAAGAGGATGACGCATCATCGTTTATAGCATAATAAACTTGAGAATGTAACCTTTATTTATGCTTCTAAAGCATGTTGGATAACACATGTTTGTTGGTGATGAGATCCTAGCTATAAATCATCCATCTGCCCCTGCATCTCAAAGATCTAATCCACGAGATCCTCTATCATTGGAACGTTGTATTCAGAAACATGAGATTTTAAAATGACTTGACTTAATGTTTCGGGATAATAAATATTTTGGGGATCTGGAATCTTAATCTCAATTTTTATTAATGACATCAAAGTATCATGGTAATTTTAATTCAATTAAAACAAATATTTGCCTTTAAAGGGGTAGCCGAGTTGGTTGAGTAAGACATGCGTGTGACTAAAGGTCATGGGTTCGAGCCCTTCTACATACACTTTCTCGGCTGAGCCTGTCACCTTGTGTGGTTTACCTTCTGGCGTTGGTTTGTAGGCTATCGCGTCAGACTGAGATTTACCCTATGCACACTCATTGCACTCTGAATAGCGGCCGCGGGTTCCCTTAAAAAAAACTAAAACAAATATTTATTTGACTAAAACAGAACCACAAACAATGTTTTAGCAAAATGTTTTTAACAAATAAGTAGTGAGAATAATCGAACTAAGTATACCAAAACTATAAATGATAAAAAGAAACGTGTAGTTAACTCTTTAGTTAGAAGTGTATTTATATT
Organism: Limnanthes douglasii subsp. nivea; assembly: GCA_036936605.1. Taxonomy (NCBI): domain Eukaryota; kingdom Viridiplantae; phylum Streptophyta; class Magnoliopsida; order Brassicales; family Limnanthaceae; genus Limnanthes; species Limnanthes douglasii. The sequence goes on from JAUPFV010000001.1 coordinate 183,585,682, forward strand.
TTTTTATTATAACATAATCGATCTTTAATACTTTGGATAATATTCAAATCTTATCTTATTTATTTTATTTTATTTATACTACCATTAACATATGCTCGGCTAATTTATCACATATTATTAATTAGTCTCATATATTCCTTTTAAATTCGACTAATTTACATATTTAGTAATTAATATAAATAATGAATATATTATTTATATATTAATAAAATAATAAAAATATAATTTTATTCTATTTTAACTAAAAAAAAATGAGGTTATTCGATAGTTTTTTACATTTGTTGTGTAATTTATCTCACTTTTTCTTAATATTTTTAATATTTTTATTACTTTACTATATCTCTCATTATGATTATAAGAAATTAATTTTTATGCATAAATTTAGTCGAATACGAGAAAATCAAGGTATTTATCATCATAAACAAAATATTATAAAAAATATTATTCTAATATTTATTTTTCTTTTAATATTTTAATAGATTATTAGATAGTGTATTTTTTAAATTAATTTTTTCAAGTAAATTAAGTCGAATGGGAGAAGACAAACATATTTATCATAAACAAAATATACATATTTATCATAAACAAAATATGTGAGATATTGTTTTGTTTGTAGAAATTAAGATTTGTTTTATATACTTATATTCGTTGATTTTCATAAGAACTAGGGAGACTACTGATAAGGATATAAACTATTGGGACTAAAATGTAATAATTAGTCTTGTACGAACAATTGTAAAAATATAGGACAGATTTCAGTATAGTTGTAAAGATAGGGGGTTAATGTGCAATTAACCCATTTTTGTAACAACTGTAGTTATTCTATGTATGTTCTCCTAAAGGCTAAAGCTGAAATCAATAGGGATGATACTTCCATATTGTAAACTATTTTCTTTTGCTTAACTTTCTCTCTCACAAATCAACTTCTTTTTTCATCACTCTCTAGAACCAGATTTTATCCACGCCAAATTGGTGACCACAATGGGAGTTGATTAATTGGTACCTTGATTTCTTGATTAAAAAAACTATAAGCTATTGATTTTCCTCTTTCATTTTAATTATTCTTGATCGATTCTTTGAAGTTGTTTTGGATCGACAATGGAACCAAATAATGAAAACGATCCTTTGGTTCGAAAGGCAAACGACTTTAAAATTTTATCTGCAAGGAAGAGAAAGTAAAGAAGATGAGTCAGTTCTAGTTCAACAGACTCACTCAGATATTGAAATGCGACTGAACCAGTTACTGGATAAAATCACTGCTGTAAATAAGAAGTATGATCAAAGATAGTAAGATATTCAATCAGCTAGGCTGAAATCTGAGCTGAGGCGGGTGGATGATAAAAATAATGTTGACAACTAACATGATCGATCTTGTACGTCTCTCCAGATTCGAAGTGAGCAGAAGAAAACGCATTTTGATTCTAATAAAGAGCGTATACTTCACGAAAAGAGAAAACAGATAAGCAAAGGTATATTATGTCCATTGACGATGAGTTAAACAGTTTAGGATCTGAGTATAAGAGGTATCGGGGGTTTCGAAAGAAGAAAAAGGTCGGTCTCGAAAATCACGAAAAAAATACAAAACAATAAATGACAATGTACCTCGCTATTTGAATGAAGTAGAGTGGTGTGAAGAGAACACATCGAATCAGTACACAGAGATGGATGATCAGAACTTATATGCTGACATGGGAACAAGAAATGATAATTAGTATTGATAAGGTCGGATATTTTGGACATTGTAACTTGCTTTTATCCGAAGGGTTGTTCGGACATAACCACTAAGATAAAAAAACCGAACATGACTAATATAATGGAGTATGATTAATCTAGGTGAGGGTCACCTCACATCCTGGGCTAATGGGTCCTTAAACTTGACCCGACTTCACAATCCGATCCAACAGGCTCATGGGTGACTAATTAAGTATAAATACCCCAATCACTTTCATTGATGAGGGTAATCAGAATTTAATCAAGCACACACCTTAATTATCTCACTACTCTCTACTTTAAACATTAAATTCCCAAAACACTTTACAAAATTACCCTCAAACAGAAATAAACCACACCAAATTGGCGACCACAGTGGAAGCACGACGGTGCCTGAATTTCGCAGTTCAAAACCAGCAAACCAAGTAGTTTGGATGGATCCGAATGAGCACAATATTCCACCTCCTGAGGTGGAAGTTACAAAGGATAATAATGAGTATCCTATTAAGGAGCGCAACCAGTTGAGAGCCGAAATAGAGGTGTTGAGAGAAATAAAACAAGCAGAGAAAGGGGTTAAAAAAATATGGTGCGTCAGTACTTCCCCATATTGACAATCTTGAAGAAAATGACCAGTCCCTAAAGACCTATCTCAGTTCCAAGAAGACATACCGATCTAAACCTGTGGAAAGTTTTATATCTGAGTCCTCCAACAGCTCATCTAATGAGACAGAGCTTGAAGAATCAGTGTCTTCAAGCAACGATGAAGCGGTCAAAAAAGAAAATGAGCTTGACTAAAAAATATTCAAGAGAAAAGGATAGGCATGGCAGGCTTAAAAAGCACCATGGCAAGGGTAAAGGGTCGGCCAACCAGCATATTGATCAGTTGTTGATTGATCCTTTTGCTTTCCAGTCCAAACCATGTATTTTTGCTACTCCAAATAAGGATATTGTTTTTAGCGGTAACAAGAATTGGAGGCAATCCTCTTTGTCCGTAAAAATACTCTCCGGACATCTTTCTAAGAGGTTTGATAGCTCCAAGATGGAGAAATATGTGGGAGCCGAGATCCGGACAACCATCTTGAGTAGTTTAACTTCAAGATGAATTTTGACGACGACAAACTACTGTGTAGGGCCTTCTTCCAAACTTTCACCGGAAGTCCCCTCAAATGGTACAATAGTCTCCTTGAAGGATATATATAAGGAATTTGGATACATTTTGGGTTGCCTTCCGGAGGCAATTTGTTGGAAGCAAAGAGCTTAAGGGTAATGGGGACACCATTTTCCATTGTGCTCAGGAGCCAAATGAGTCTTTAAAGGAGTACATCAATCAATTCGTAAATATAAAGAATGGGTTAGCGGATTGCTTTGAACAAGTTGCAATTGCTTCCCTGAGTCAAGGTTTAAATCCATGTAATTTAGCCGATTCAGTGACTCGGAAGAAGGCTATTACCTGGGATGGTTTGTTGAATCAGGTGGGTAAACAAATCAATGTTGAGGAGACTAAGAAAACCAGAGTACACCGTCAAGTGAGGTCCACTATTACAACAATGAAACCTCCAGCTGATAATCAGTCCGGTTATAAGACAAAAGAGACTGGATAAGGACCTAACTGATCAAGGCAAAATCAGTCTAACCTGACTAAGAGCCAACAGGTCAGAAACAAAAGGGGGTTTTGGGTTCAACGTGAGTGGTTTACTGAATTGAGTTCAACGAAGTGCATATTAGAAAGCCAACAACATTGCAACCCCCTAGAGAAAACTGGTGCAACCGTTTCTGCCAATACCACAATGACATAGGCCATGATACTCATGATTCTATAGCCTTGAAACAAGAGATCCAGAAAACCTCATTGAAAGGGGTAAGTTGGGAGCCTATGTCAAAAAACAAGAAGGAAGCAGACGGAATAATCCACAAGCCAATACTCCCTGAATAGATCCTTCAAACAATCTTGGAACATCCACATCGGAAGGTGCAATGATAATTACTGAAAGGTTTGATATAGACTCTGAGTATCTTGATCCAGATCAGATTCGAAATCGGGTAGGGGTAATAACAGACAAGACCAAAACGGTTTCCGGTCTGATTAACCTTTTTGAGTCATTGACTATTTTCGGAGGGGATACTATGACTGCACCTTCCACTTCATTAAGGAAGAGGCATGTCCACAGTTTGGCCACCCAGTTGGATGGAGGGATGTCCACCCACCTGTATCAATCCCCATCTCCATTTATTGTTTTCGATGAGGATGACCTGAGAGACATTGCAGGGCCTCGTGAAGATGATGTGGTAATAGGGGCATCAATAGGAGGAAACGATATACGCTGAATTCTGATTGACACAGGAAGTTCGGCAAATATCCTATTTTTAAGCTCCTACAAGCAGATGAGAACCCTTCGGTTATACAATGTTCGAACAGAACCATCGTAGGCTTCACAAGAATTTCTGCAGATGTGATTGGGGAGTTTGAAGAGGAAGTGTTGCTGGGCAAATGACCCTTTAAGGACATGGTAAAAGTATTGTTTGTTGTGGTGGATTGCCCAACATCTTATAATGCAATATTTGTGAGGTCTTAGCTCTCGAAAATACATGGTGTGGCCTCTACGGTCCACGAATGTTTGGAATATGTTGTCTAAGGACAAGTAGGTGTTGTCTGGAGGAGCCAGAAGGTAGCCAGGAAATGTTATGCAACAACCCTTGCCTCTAAGTCTTTAGACGCAGTCAAGGTTAACGGAGATTAGCCGCTATTGGAGCCTTCCGCTTATGAGAATGAAATTGATGATCCCAGGGAGGCTCCCAGTGTCATAATACCTATTGAGGAGGTTGAAACCCACTCCCTCCCTTATAGCAAAATTTTTAAAATTGGTACCAAGTTAGCACATGATTTGAAACACCGGTTATTGTCTTTTTTTTATGAATAATAGTCATGTCTTCACATGATGTAATAGTGATATCAGTGGAGTGTCAGCTGATATTATTTCTCATAAGTTGTCCATTTGAACTGATGTTGTGCCAGTTATACAAAGGACAAGATCTTTCTCTAAGGAAAAAGCAATTGTGATTGTTCATGAAGTTGATCGTTTGACCAAGATGGGTTACATTAAAGAATCTCAGTACCATTTGTGGACTGCCAACCCTTTTCTGGTCAAGAAAAAGAATGGCAAGTGGCTCATGTGTATTGATTTTACTGATACAGCCAGATAAGGACCACTCTACTTTCATCACAGATAAAGTTCTTCATTGTTATAAGGTGATGTCGTTTGGATTGAAAAATGTTGGGGCCATTTACCAAAGATTAGTGAATAAATCCTTTGCTAATCAGATTGGTAGAAACATGTAAGTTTACATAGATGATATGATGGTTAAAAGCTTGGAGGAAGATGCATATATATCTGATATTTAAGAAACATTCTCTAACTTAGAGGTTGTGAATTTGATATTGAACCCTGAAAAGTGTGTATTTGGGGTCCGATCTGGAAAGTTCTTGGGCTACATAATAAGTGAGAAAGGAATTCATCATGATATAGATCAACTTAATGCCTTGCTAGCTATGGACCCTTCTCGGAATATCAAAGAAGTTTAAAGATTAACGAGAAGATTTGCTGCGTTGAACAAGTTTATTTCAAGATCATCAGACAAGTGCGCTCCCTTCTTCCAAGTGTTGAGGAATGCCAAAGACTTTAATTGGTCTCCACAGTGTGATCAGGATTTTATTGAAATCAAGAAGCATTTGTCTTCACCTAAGACTCTCTTCAAACATTTTTTGTGGGAAAAGCTCTACATATATCTAGTTGTATCAGAGTATGCAATAAGTGTTGTGCTAGTAAGAGAAGTGGACAATTACCCTCGTCTGGTGTATTACATTAGCAAAAGTCTGTTGGATGTTGAAGAAGGTATTTGAAGTTGGGGAAACTGGCATTGGCCTTGGTAATTGTAGCAAGAAAGATGATACCATACTTTCAAGCTCATTCTATTGTTGTTCGAACATCTTTTTCCTTGAAAAGTATTCTTCAGCAAGCTGACGTGTCAAGTAGAATGACCAAGTGGTCAGTGGAGCTGGGTGATTATGATATTGATTTTTCTCCCCAAACAGCAATTAAAGCCCAGTCAGTGGTTGATTTCTTGGTAAAATTTCATGCTGATAGATCCTTCGGACAGATGTCATAAAACTAGTCTAAGAAAGAATGGGTAGTTCGAGTTGATGGTGGATCAAGTACTATGGGTTGTAGGGATGGAATTTGTTTAACTTCTCCTTATGGTGACAAGATGTACCATGTCATATGTTTTGGTTTCAGAGCTTCTAACGATTAATCTCAATATGAAGCAGCGATAGCTGGTCTTAAGCTGGCTCTCATATGTAGGGAAAATAGAGTCTAGTTAATGAGTGATTCCCAATTGCTGATTCACCATGCTCAAGGATAATCTGAAGCAAAGAAAGAATAGTTGATTAAATACTTGCTCATGTTGGAAGAAGTTGCAGCAAACTTCAAGAATATCTGCTATGAACACATCCCTAGATTGGTGAATACTGTGCAAAAACTCTTTGGCAAATATAGCTTATTCTGAATCTTACCCATGGACTATTGTGCAAGAATGTCCATCCGTACAAAAGGACCAAGAAAAAGAGAGCGAAAAAAGTATGAGTATACTTGTTATTCAACCTAAAGATTGAAGGTATGATCTTCTCCACTTTATCTCTGATGGGATATTGCCTCCGGATAAATCCATGGCTAAGAAAGTCAAGTATAAGGCTTGTGGTTTCTTGATATTAAGGGAAGTTATTTTATAAGAAATCTTTCGGGAGACCTCTCTTGCGTTGCTAAGGATTTGAAGAATCCCAAGTTGTGTTATCTGAACTACATGATGGAGACGGTTCTGCACATTGTGGCTATAGGGCCCTAACCAGGAGAATTTTATTAGTAGGATACTACTGGACAACCATAATGGCAGATGCTAAATAGATGGTAAAAAAGTGTGATCCTTGTCAAAGATATGGAAATGAAATTCATGTGCCAGCAGTTCCTATGGAATCCATATCTGAATCGATACCCTTCGACAGATGGGGGTTGGATCTATTTGGGTCTCTTACCATGGCATCTGGCGGATGTAGAACAATCATAGTTGCTATCGACTATTTTTCTAAGTGGATAGAGCCATCTCCTTTGGGTGGAACCACTTTGAAGGCAATCATTAAATTTATTTTATCTAACATATGTTGCAGATTTGAGGTTCCCCGAAATATAACTACACATAATAGGCCATAATTTCATAATAAAGACATGGAAATATTCTGCACCTCCAGAGGAATTCAACATTATTTTTCTTCTCTTTTCCACCCTCAAGCAAATGGGAAAGTTGAAGTTCCAAATCAGATAATCTTGTCCGGATTTAAGAAAAAATTGGAGGGAGCTGCAAGAAAGTGGCCAAGTTATTTACAATAAGTATTGTGGGTCTATCGAACTACAACTCGGGCTACTACACAAGAATCTCCATTTTCTCTTGTGTATGGGATGGATGCAATTACTCTCATAGAAGCTATTTTACCATCTCACAGAGTCCAAAACTATTCCGAACAGGCTAATGATATAGTAGTCAGGAATCAGTTGGATTTGATTGAAGAAAAAAGAGTTAAAGCGCATCTGAGAACAACGAATTACCAGGGTTTGATGAGGAGCAGATTTGCCTCCAAAGTTAAAAGAGGAGATTTTCAGTTAGGGGACAAAGTCTTAAGAAAAGTATTTTTGCACACCAAGGAAAAACATTTCAGTAAGCTAGCTGCAAATTGGGAAGGCCCTTTTGTGGTATGTGGGAAAGTTAAACCAGGAACATACAGGCTCTAAGACAAGGAAAGGAGAGCAATTAAACACCCATGAAATGTTGAACATCTCAGGTTATACTTAGAATACAACCCTCTTGTAAATATTTAATTTTTAAGTATCAATGTAAATATTAGAGGGCATACTCTTTCCTACCCTAGTGGCGCAGAGATGTTTTAATGAGGTGTCCAAGTTTTTCAATAGTATCGTATGTCTTCTTCAAAAGTCTGGTGCAATTTTGTTTTTTATTTAAGCCATAGTATAAGGTGGTTGGATATTAAATACTTATTAAAAACCCCGGCTCTCAAATGTCTTTGAGTCGATCGGATATATTAAATACTTGATCACATTGATTAAACACATGTGGTTGAGGATGTTCAATACCATTGTTTAACACCTCTGAAATATTGAAGGCTATTACATTGACCATAATATAAACAAAGGGAAATATGATATTAGAATCTGATTGGACTGAAACTGATCCATGATTCACAAATTTCTTGACCATTCAAGGACTTTAAGTTTTACAGAACGGAGATTAAACAAACAGTGCAACAAAATGCATTGGCCATCCAAAGACTTTGGTTTCTCAACAAAAAATTGACAACAAAACAATACAACCTTAAGGATTTTAAATAAACATATGAATATTAATGTATGTTACAAAATGATACCCGAGTTTAAATAAAAATTTAACAAGTTTATTCAATTCATTGCACACGCTTATCCCATTAGGTTCATTTTTTATTTTATAAAAAACTTAAGCATTTTTTCATATATGTTGAGCTATATTGTTAAGATATAAGACTTGCTAATAATAGATCATATGATTACAGTGGATATTGTCGAGCTATTGAAACTTATTTGCATGAAATATATAGTAATTATGTTATGAAATACGAGAAAGATAATTGTAGTTCACCCTCAAGTTTAGTTGGTAGTAGTAGTAGCACTTGAAGGATAAGAAAAATTAGGGCGCGTATATACTACGTGGAAACTGAAATGCATAGTAGAACGAAGATAACATCAATTTCTCAAGATGTTAACGAACTGACCCAATATTTGCTAATTGAGTACGATTCAAGTATGTATAATGATGATAACTCGTTTGTTTTCTTAATGTTGTGGTATTTCAAGGAACCAAAGTTTCTTATTCTTTATGGGTTAATAAATGAGGTTCTTTCTATACATATGTCGATATTGGCAAGTGAATCTGTGTTTAGTATGGCTAGACCGCAATACACAACTAAACGAACAAGACTAGCTAGCGATGCATTTGAAGTATGTGTTGTATTCAAGGATTGCACTATGTCGGACCATATAAAGCAAGACAAAGAATATGCAATGGAAGAGAACCAAAATGACATCTTTGATGAACTAAGTGATATCGAACAAGATCTTGCAGATGAAGTTGTTGAGGTCTGTGATGATGAAGAATGACTTGAATCATAAGACAAAATTTCGGATAAAGAACATTTGTATTAGGAATTTATTAGTGAATTTGTAATAGGATAGTTCAAATTGAAAACATTTATAAAACTCGTGGCTCGCAAGAGTATAAAGTGTGAAAGGCTTAAATTGAATAAAAAATTATCATTAATCATAATGTAACAACACTTGTTTATAGGCTTATATTATAATTAGACCATACTACAAACCAACAACTAACACAATGTTTGTTATGGCGTACAAAATAATCAACTACAATAACTTATACAATATTCAAATTATAATAATTTTATGCCGTAACAACAACTATAATAATTTTATACTACTTTTAAATTACAATATACAAAATATATGAAACTTACAATATAAAAAAGAAACTGTGTGAGTTTTCTACAAATAAAAAAGAGATCATATTTTTCTATATTACGGTTTGTGTATCCGTGATTGACGTGAGTCCCGTAATGGCACAAGACGTTGATCTTCCTGAAACGAGACAAAAAACCTAACTTTTTCGAAGTCTTGTATTTTACCATTTGTGATGTTACTATAATTGTGGTACCTTGACAGCACAACGTTCTTACAAGGTGGTTAATTTTAACGAGGATACTAAGGTATTAAAAAAGCTAAACATTAAATAATAATTGATAAATTTAAATAGGATACTAAGTATAATAGTTTTTTATAATAAAACAAATAAAAATTTGACTTTGGATATTACTTGACGTATAAACACTGCCTTCAATTATAATCGTATCAATGTTTTCTTTCCTACTTATAAGATTAAGATTAGGAGGGCCTGAAATAAGATTAAGATGCCTGGCATATTCTGGACTGGCCTTGCCTTGGGTCATCGTTCTTCCAAATCGAAGGTTCACTTTCATAATTCTCTGGTGCATCAACTAAATCTGGAATACCTGAATAATAAAATGATATGATCTGAAGAGTGGAACATGCCAACTTTGTTATGGAGCATAACATTTATTCTTTTCCACATTGACTAGTAAATTGTTTTCTAACACTTCTTTAACTCCTCACTTTTAATTTTTCACTTCATACTTCATACTTCATACTTCATACAGTCGTGCATACTTCTACCCTATCAGTTTTTATTATATTATAATAATAATATATTCTTGCTATGCCAGAATTATTACAGCACCTCAAATGATCACGTTAAAAGTACTCAACTTTCGCAAAAGCGAATCTCAAAATTTTATCCATCAACGCCAATATTTGGCCAAAGATTCAAAATATTGTTTCAAATGATCACAGCTCGAAGATATAATAGTAAGGTTCAATCCCCAGCAGCACTTTTACTTGTACTGTATTTACACAATTTACATGTATGTAAATATTTGCCTTACCACACTTATATATATATATATATAATAGTAAACCTTCATCATCTCTCTAATCACAAGCCTCCATCCTATACCCTGCTTAATGGCAACACCACACCACAAACAATTAGGCTTTGTTTGGATCAGGTAAAACCTGAGAAACACTTAAGATGAACTATGGTTATTACTAAGAATTTTAAAAAATGCTCCCCCAAATGACATTCAACCCAAAAACAAGGTTTTATTTTTTATTTTTCTCTCAAATCAAATGGCAAATAAAAGCTTATACATAACATACCCGATGCCACCAGGAAAGTTACATCATCTCTTCTCTTGTCTTGCGACAACTATATTTTCCAAAATAAATTTAGGTTCAAAGACTAATAGGCAAACCATAATTGTGGTAGGCTCTAATACGTCCATCCCAAGTTGCAGCGACAATAACAAGACCCCAAGCATGGGGAGAAGTGATGGTATTTCGACAAGCATTTCTCAAAAACTTCAACTTTGATTTGCACATTGTCTGAGAGACAGGGCTTGTGTCTGGAAGTTTTTCCTCAGGCCAAGTCATGGATCCTTTCATTAAAGACTCTAGCAAGAATCCCCCTGCTTGAGAGAAACACTGCGAAGGAAGTGTTTCAATACCACACCATGGTACAGCAACTGATGTATTTTCGGAAAGAAAACTTTCGCAAGACCTTATACTTTTTATTTTCTGAAAAGAATTCATGTCCGGGCTAGGGTAGTTCCATAGCATTATATTAGAACTCTCATTTGTCGTCAGAATATGTTTCCCATTCGACGTAAATGAAGCTAATACCGAATTCCCTGCACTACGTGGGGTCGATGCTGCAAAAACCAAACAATTGTACCCATTACGAGCCAAATTTAAATTCATGTCTAACCAGAAATCACTGTCAATCGAATACTGAAAAAGATCCAAGGGTTTCCTTCATACATTAAATATATTACATGAATGTACACTCACCTTTAAGCTTGCTTACAACTTTGTCTTCGTACAGAATACGAGTTTGTGAATCGACACAAGTTACCATGACTTCGCCCGAGTTACTTGGGGAGAACTGGGATGCATAACTTTAATAGTAAGTGGAATTCGCAGCAACCTAGAAGCTAAGGAACAATGATATACTATAACTAACATTTAATCACCTGAAATCCAGTAACTCTTTTGTCTGGAAACTTCTTGTTCCCTTGCAAACATGTTTCAACATCGAATTGCAGTTGCTCATCTAGCAGATACATTATTTATATAAATCCGCAATTACTGTTACAAAACTTCCAGGTTTACCACTTTCTAGACTAAATATATCGTGTCAATTTATCATACACATACCTATTAGATGATAAAAGCGACATTTCCCAGTCATGGATCCTACAATTCCTCCCTGCAGTAATTATATAACTATAACATGTCACCTCTACTGTATGTAAAGACTAATAAGCAATTTCCGATGCAGAGGGAAGATAGTTCCTTAAAGTTTTTCCTGCAGGTTTGAACTCGTATCCTTTGCGTCCTACTAGTACTAAGGAATTCGTGATCCCAATCTAGAGTTCCCTTTTGCCGATGAAGGTACCGTTTGAGTTTCTTCAACCAATTTGTTCTGACTTTCCCGTTTCTAGAAGCTGAGTTGGTTGAGCCGAAAGTGGTATGAAGTTCTTGAAAACCTAGTTCAATTGCAGCATGAGTTGGTTTATCCACCACGAAATCCATTTCATCATCGGACTTTTGGACCATATGAAAATCCGAATTGTAGTTATTTTCAACGACAAAGCCTAGATCGGAAGAACTGGAGAGGGCTCCACTATGTTGTGAAACTCTTCGAAGTTTAGGCTGACTCTGATGATTCAAACCTAACCATTCCTTAAACCTATGGCGGCGATTATCAACACTCTCTGGGTTGGAAGTCCAAACATCTAAGTTATGAAAAAGGCGAAAGCTAGAGGTACGATTTTCGGAGGAATCGGGACTGAAATCAGAAAGAGAAGAGATCTCTTCACGGGCATCAGTAAAACGATCATCATCCTCACTATAGCAACTCATCGTGTCTCAGCTCATTAAACCCTAATTAGAATTGTATGTAACAGAAACGAAAACAGAAATACTGAAGAATCAAGATAAGACTGATTCAAAGCAAAACATCAGTCATTCATCAGATAAAGACAAAATAGAGGAAATCGCTAACTAACCCTGAAATTGCTGCTTCTGCGATCTCTCTAGTCATCCAGAAGAGACCTGGAAATTTTAATAGTCTTATAAGAAGACTGACTTGAGGAGTCCATTGGATTAAGAAGAGATGAAGAGGCCGAGGAAGGATCGGTTTCTTGGTCAGTTCCAAGAAATCAGATTGCCTTTTCTAATTCTCCCTTTTAAATTTAATGACTTGTCTACCCAAAAAATGATAAACAACTGTTTCATTTCTATCGTTTTTCTAGTTGCTTACTTTCTTTAACGGTTTTTATTAATCCGTCAATCATATACAGCACAGCACCATCGAACTGTTCTTTTTCTTTTTTTTCTTTTTTCTCTTTTATTTATTCATGAAATCTTTATTCAAGGATCATCTTTATCCCTCCTAAATTTATATTAAATTTATGTAAAATATTGGTAAGCTACGCATGCACTATTTGGAAAAGATTAAAAATATAAATAACTATATGAATTTATAAGTTTACCGATAATTATAGGTAGTACAAATTCTTTTAGAATACCTCTTGCGTATAACAGCATGAAAATAATAAAACATTTTTTTTGGTTGTTTTTTTTTAAATTGAAATTTACAAATTTTCAAGTTAGAAATTTATGTTTGAAAATTTTCGGTGAAATTTCAAATATCTCAACATAAATCAACTATTAAATCTGGTTTTCGCGAAAAAGATATTCTATTTCGTTTTTAATTTTGTAATTGTTGTGTTCGTAGTTGTTCAACCTTCAAAACTCCATATCTTTTAAACTCTAATTCAATATATATATATATATATATATATATATATATATATATATATATATATATATATATATTTTAAGAGACGAAAAAAATAAACCTATAAACGGTGCTTTTGAAGAAATCTTGTTTTCTTTATTATTTTCGATTTCTTACCAAGTGAAGAAAATAAACTTTCCCACAAATAAAACCTAATTTGATAAGGAAAATATCATCCTCAAATATAATGTTGAGATAAGGATAAATTGTGAGAAGAGAAAATTAATAATCAGTCTAATAATCTTTTGTGTTTCAGAATTCGATCCTTTTATATTATTTTTGCCAACACTATTTTTACATTTACTTGCCAACGTCAATGTGCTTTATATACTAGTCATGTCTCCTAATAAATATAGAAGTATGTTTCTAAGTAAAGTATGATATTATGATACGCGTCGTTTTTTAGTAATTGCTCGAACGTTAAGCTTATACAGTTAGTTCGCACTCTCGTTAGGTAGGATGTTAATCGCTCGAGTATCAAACTTATCCCTCGGTTTGCGCTCCCGTCAGGTAGAATATTAAATACTTGTCCCTTCAAGTTTATATGCTCGAATTGTCTCCCATAAGGTAGAACGTTAAATGCTCGTCTCGTCAAGTTTCTATGCTCGGTTTGTGCTCCCGTTGATGAGTTCGGATATTACAGTCACAACCTACTACTTAATCCGGACAGGGGTAATTCAGACCATATCACTCCACTATAAAATCCGAACAAGACAAATGTAAACACCTTTTGACTAATTTATTTGCTAATCTACTTAAAAACTAATGGGTCCTTAAACTTGACCCGGTAAGCCCATGGGTCATTAATTAAGGGTATAAATACCTCAACCACTCTCATTAGTGAGGGTGATCAACATTTAATACAAGTAGGTTGCTCAATTATTTCACTACTCCTCACACTAAACACAAAATACCTCAAACTTACTAAAATATTTTACCAAACTACCCCCAGCCCAAAATAAACCAAACCAAATTGGCGACCACGGTGGGAGCACAAAGGTGCCTAAATTTTACATTTAAAACCAGTAAGAAAACCAGCTCTGATGGATCCGAACGAGCAAGGTACTCCACCTCCTGTGGTGGAAACGGTTAGGGAGAACAAGGAATACACCGTTGAGAAGTGAGACAAGTTGAGAGCAGAGATAGAACCACTAAGGGCCATAAAACAAGCAGAAAAGTGTATTAGGGAGAAATCAGAGGTTTTAGCTATTCATCATATTGACAATACTGGGGAGAATGATCCATCAATAAAGACTCATCTTAGTTCAAAAAAGACTCATCTCGGCTCTAAGAAGACACATCGGTCTAAGCCTGTTGAAAGTTCAGATTCTGAGTCATCTTGTAGCTCTTCGAATGAGGCTGAGCTTGAGGAATCTTTGTCATCAAGCAGTGATGAAGGGAGATCTAGAAAAAAGATGAAGTTGATCAAGAAGTATTCAAGAAAGAGGGATATGCATGGTAAGCTTAAAATGCATCTGGACAGAGGGTCATCCCACAGGCATGTTGATAGATCTGTTTGCCTTTCAGACCGAACTAGGTATTTTTGCAACACCTAATGAAGATACAGTCTTTAGTCGCAATAAGAACTGGAGGCAGTCACTTTTTTCTACAAAGATACTGGCCAGAAACCTACCCAAAAGATTTGACAGCTCCAAAATTGAAAAGTATGATGGAAGACGAGATCGGGACAACCATCTCGAGCAATTCAAGAACCTTATGATGAATTTTGATGGTGATGAAAAACTCTTGTGCATATCCTTCTCCCAAACTTTTACGGGAAGTGCTCTTAAATGGTATAATAGCTTACCTGAGGGGTGTATTAGAGACTTTGATACATTATAGGTTGCCTTCCGAAGACAATTCGTTGGAAGTAAAGAGGTGAAGGGTAATGGGGATACCATTATCCATTGTGCCCAAGAACTAAACGAGTAATTAAAAGACTACATAAGTCGATTCGTGAATACAAAGAATGGATTAGCAGATTGATTTGAGCAGGTGGCAATTTCTTCTCTAATACAGGGGTTGAATCCTGGGAACCTGGCTGATTCTGTAACCAGAAAAAAAGCTATGACTTGGGGTGGACTGTTAAATCAAGTGGGGAAGTAGATTAATGTGGAAGAAATAAAGAAAATCAGGGTGCACCGTCAAGTGAGGTCCACCATAACAGCCCCTCCAGCTGCTAACCAGTCCGGCTACAAGGCCAAAGAGACCGGACAAGGACCCAACCAGACTAAACAAACTCAATCCAACCAAAATCAAGCCCATAGCCAAAAGTCAAGAGGTAAAAGAGGTCCTTGGGTTCAACCGGAGTGGTTTGCAGAGTTAAGGGAAAATGTAGCCACTATTTATGATAAGACTAAGGAGGAATTCGATTTTCGAAAACTGGCAGCCTTACAGTCTCCCAGAGAAAGCCGAAATACTTGTTTTTGCTAATATCACAATGATATAGGCCATAACACTCAAGATTGCATAACATTAAAACAAGAAGTGCAAAACCTTATTAAAAGAGGCAAGCTGGGAGCTTATGTCAAAAGAAGAAGTGGAAACAGGCCTGAAAATGCTCCTCGGGCGGGCCCTACAAACAATCCTGGAACACTTGCTAAAGAAGGGGCAATGGTGATTCTTAAAAGATTCGATATTTATTCTGAGTACTTGGATCCTGACCTAACTCGGAATAAGGTGGGAGTCATAACTGAACAAACCAGGACAGTGTCTGCACTGATCACTTTTTTTGAGTCACTCACCATCTTTGGAGGAGATACTGTGACAGCCCCCGCCACTTCATCAAGAAAGAGGCATATACAGTTTTTGGCCACTTAATTGGAAGGGGGAATGTCTTCCCATCAATGCCAAACCCCTTTACCATTCATAATTTTTGATGATGATAATTTGAGGAATATTGTTGGGCCTCATGAGGATGCGGTGGTTATAGGAGCATCTATTGGGGCAATGATATACGCCGGATTTTGATTGATACATGTAGTTCAACAAACATCATCTTCTTAAGCTCCTATAAACAGATGAGGAATTTGGCTGTTATTTAACACTCAAACAGAACTATTGTGGGCTTCACAAGGAGCTCTGTGGATGTAATTGGGGAATTTGAAGAAGAAGTGTTGTTGGGCAGGGCCTTTCAAAAAGATAATGAGGGTACTATTCGTTGTGGTAGACTGCTCCACATCATACATTGCGATTTTTGGGAGGTCTTGGATTTCCAGAATGCATGTTGTGACCTTAACAGTCCATCCGTGTTTAAAGTATGCAGTTCAAGGGCAAGTAGGTGTTGTCGGCAGTAGTCAAAAGATAGCCAGGGAGTGTTATGCAAATACTCTTGCTCCTAAGACTTTGGGGGCATTTCAGATTAATGACGATTAGCAGTTACTGGAGCCTTTTGAGGGAGAGAGTGAGATTGATGACCACAGAGAGGCTCCTAATGTTATAATACCAGTTGAAGAAGTTGAAACCCACTCCCTTGCAGAGGGTAAAAATATTACGATTGGTTCCAAGATGGCACCAGAATTAAAAAAGAAATTGTTGTCTTTTTTGCTAAATAATCAGCATGTCTTCGCTTGGTGCAATAGTGATGTAACCGGAGTACCCGCAAACGTTATCTTACACAAGTTTTCCATCTAAAGTGATGTTGCACCTGTTTTACAGAAAATAAGAGATTTTTCATAAGAAAAAACGGATTTGATAGTTCAAGAGGCTGATCGGCTTACCATGACCGGTATTAGTCAAGAAAAATAATGGAAATGGCATATGTGCATTAATTTCTCTAACCTTAACAGAGCTTGCGTAAAAGATATATATCCTGTCCCCCGGATATATCAATTGGTAGACTCTACATCTGGAAACAAGTTGATGTCTTTTATGGATGCTTTCTCCAAGTACAACCAGATACAGGTGGATTTGAAGAATCAAGATCACACTACCTTTATAACAGACAGAGGTCTCTATTGCTACAAGGTGATTCCTTTTGGGTTAAAGAATGTTGGGACTACTTATCAGAGGTTGGTGAACAAAACATTCGCTAATCAGATTGACAGAAATATGGAAGTATACATAGATGATATGATGGTAAAAATCCTGGAGGAGGATTTGCACATAATTGATCTTCAAGAAACATTTGTTAATTTAGCAATTGTGAATTTGAAATTAATCCTAGAAAAATATGTGTTTGGGGTCCGATCTGGAAAGTTTCTAGGTTATGTGATAAGTGAGAAAGGTATCTAGCCATATCCGGATCAACTTAATACCCTATTGTAAATGGATCCTCCTCGAAATGTTAAAGAAGTTCAAAGGCTCACCGGAAGGTTGGCTACCTTAAACCGGTTTATTTTAAGGCCTTCAGGAAAATGTGCTCCATTTTTCCAAACCTTGAAGAATGCTAAAGACTTTAATTAGTCTCCACAGTGTAACCAAGCTTTTGGTGAGATAAAAAAACACTTATCCTCTCAAAAGACTCTTTTCAAACCCGTCTAATGAGAAATGCTCTATGTATACTTGGCTGTGTCAAAATGTGCTATAAGTGCAGTTCTGGTAAGAGAAGTGGACAATTACCCTCGTCCGGTTTACTACATCATCAAAAGTTTAATAGATGCTGAGAAGATGTATATAAAGCTTGAAAAGTTGGCACTAGCCTTAGTGATTGCAGCAAGAAAGATGAGGCTGTATTTTCAATCTCATTCCATCATTGTCCCGATATCTTTCTCACTAAAGAATTTTCTTCAAAAGGAAGATATATCAATCAGGATGACCAAACGGTGAGTAGAATTGGGCGATTACGACATTGATTTTGCCCTCCGAACAGCTATCAGAGCTCAACCAGTGGTTAATTTCCTGGTAGAATTCCATACAGACAGGATCTCCAAACAAACTTCAGGAGATAAAACCAAGAATTAGTGGGTGGTCCAAACTGATGGTGGTTCAAGAATAATGAGTTGTGGAGCTCGAATTTTCCTAACTTCTCTGTATGGTGATAAGATATACCAAGTTATATGATTTGGGTTTAGGGCCTCTAACAATGAGTCCGAATAAGAAGCAGTTATAGCTGGTCTTAAATTGGCTTTCCTGTGTGGGGCTAAGAGAGTTCAGTTGATGAGTGACTATCAACTGCTCATCCATCACGCTCAAGGTCAGTCTAAGTCTAAGAAGGAGCAACTAATCAAGTACTTACTCGTTTTGAAAGAAGTAGCAAAAAATTTCAAGAGTGTTTGTTATGAGCATATTCCCAGATCGGAAAATACACTGGCAGACTCTTTAGCAACTATAGCATATTCTGAGTCCTACTCTTGGATTCACATATAAGAATGTGCGTCCATACAGCCAAGTCAAAACAAAGAAGATAGGTAAAATATGAGCATATATGTGATTCAACTTATAGACTGGAGATATACTCTCCTTCAATATATTTGTGATGGGGCTTTGCCTTCGGACAAAGCTATGGAAAGAAAGATTAAACACAAGACACATGGTTTTTTCATAATAAGGGGAGTTCTTTATAATAAATCTTTCAGTATACCTCTCCTACGTTTTTTGGGGGATGAAGAATCTCAAGTCGTTTTATCCGAACTGCACGATGGGAAAGGCTCAGCACATTGTGGGTACATGGCGCTAACCCGGAGAGTCTTATTAGCTGGATACTATTGGTTATCCATAATGACAGATGCTAAATAAATGGTAAAGAAATGTGATCCATGTCAAAGGTATGACAATGATATTCATGTGCCAACAGTACCTATGAAGTCTATTTCTGAGCCAATACCTTTTGCTGGATGGGGAATGGATTTAGTGGGACCTCTACCTATGGCATCCAGGCGGTGCATAACTATTATAGTTGTTATTGATTACTTCTCAAAATGGATAGAGGCAGATCTTTTTGGCAGAGACCACATCAAAGGCTGTCATTAAATTTATATTATCCTATATATGCTGCAGATTTGGGGTCCCTCAAAAGATTACTACAGACAATGGGCCACAATTTGATAACAAAGATATGGAGAATTTTTGTGCTTCTAAAGGTATTCAACATTGTTTTTCTTCTCATTTCCATCCAGAAGCAAACGGCTAAGTTGAAAATGCCAACAACACCATTTTGTCTAGATTAAAAAAGAATTTAGAAGGTGGTGCGGGGAAGTGGCCAAGCTATTTACAAGAATTGTTGTGGGCCTACCGAACTACTCATCGGGCTGCTACACAAGAGTCTCATTTTTCCTTGGTGTATGGGATGGATGCAATTACCCCTATAAAAGCTACCTTACAATCATACAGAGTCCACAACTATTCCAACAAGCTAATGAGATAGCAATTAAGAATCAGTTGGACTTAATAGAAGAAAGAAAGGTTAAAACACACTTAAGAACATCTCACTACCAAGGTTTGATGAGGAGCAGATTTGCCTCCAAGGTCAAAAGAAGATATTTTCAACCAGGAGATGAGGTGTTAAGAAAAGTTTTCTTACATACCAAGGAGAAGAAGTTCGGTAAGTTGGCTCCGAACTAGGAAGGCCCCTATGAGGTCCATGAAAAGCTCAAACCTGGAACATATAGACTTCAAGACAAAGAAGGGAGAATTTTGAAGTACAGGTGGAATGTTGAGCATCTCAGGTTATATTTAGAGTAAAGTTTTGTGTAAATATTTTCTTGTTAAATATCAATGTAAATATTAAGGGGCATACTCTTTCCTACCCTAGTGGCGCGGAGAGGTTTTAATGAGGTGTCTGGTTTCTTTTTCAATAATATATAATGCCTTCTTCAAAAGTTCGGAGTGATTTTAATGCAATTCAATTCAAGTATAAATCACTTGTTCAATACCTTAGATCTTTAATGGATCGGATAAACTTGATGGTTGGTTATGACTATTAAATATATGTTATTGGAGATATTAAACACTCTCACTTCAATACTTCTGAAATGCTATGGGCTACTTAAAAATTAGTCATGAAAAGTTTAAGGAAAAGTATTAAACAGAAAGAAAGTTTGATAAATTAAACCTGTTTGGACTTAAACCGAACAATAATACAAAACATGCCTTGGCCATCCAAGAACTTTGGGTTTTCAAAGGACCTGTTCGGACTTAAAACGAACAGTAATACAAAATGTGCCTTCGCCATCTAAGGACTTTGATTGTTCAAAAAGACAAAAAAAAATAATACGTGATAAAACCTTAGGGTTTGTTCCCTTCGGACGTCCCATCACCACCACCATCACCTCTTTTAGGGCTTTTGAGTTCGACACTCGAACTCTCACTTGTTCCTTCTTTATCATCGGTTTTGGAATCTATTCCACTTAAGTAGTTGCGCTTGTCATCATTGCTAGAGTATGAAATGGAATATCTTCTTACTCTACATACTTCTATAAGGGACCAAGGGTCCTCTTATGGAAGGTCTCATGGAACAACAACACCATGTCATAC
The DNA here is from genome assembly GCA_036936605.1 of Limnanthes douglasii subsp. nivea. NCBI lineage: Eukaryota > Viridiplantae > Streptophyta > Magnoliopsida > Brassicales > Limnanthaceae > Limnanthes > Limnanthes douglasii. The sequence continues at coordinate 183,606,409 of JAUPFV010000001.1, forward strand.
TTGATCTCATCATCTCTTTATTCTATGGAGTCTATTACTCCATTGGCATACTCCTCAATACCTGCCTTGATATCCTGCTCTTGCTGGCTCTTCGAGACCTCTTTTTCCTTGGTCATCTCCGAAACGGTGCTCTCTAACTTAGTCCTCTCGTTGGTTAGGGTTTGAATGACACTATCCTTATTCTTCAACTCCTCTTTTAACACTATAAGGTTTTGTGAGGAAGAAGTTTCTAAGTCTGAGTACTTAGTCTGGAGCTCAGTTTTGGTTGCTTCCGATGTGGCTAGCTTAGTTGTCAAATCCTTCTTCTCCTTCTTCAGTGCCTCCTTCTTCTTTTTCACTTCCTCCATACTTTGTTGAGTGTTAAGGAGACTGCTTGACAGAGATTGTTTGTCAGAATTAAGGGAGTTGATAAAGTTTGTCTGACTTTTCACCTGCCTCTCCAGATCAAGTACTGGCCGGATATAACCGAGGATGGCGTGGCTCAAGAAATCTTGCTCTCCGGATACGGAGAATGATTTCCCATTGTAGGTCACCATGTTGGAGGAACCGGAGGGACGATAGGGACTTACAAAATCATCCTTCTCAAAATCATTAAACTACAAGCCAATATCTTGAAGGGCGTTGAGGTCCACTTCATCATTCTCTCCCCTAGCAATCTCTCCGGACTGAAGGTCTGTTGGGATCTCCTCTTGCAAATTAGGGTCAGTAAGAGCTGGTGATGGTTGGATTTCTGAAGGACGAAGAATTATTTCTTCCCCCAGGGTCTTTTTCTTAGCAGCTTGTTCATCACTGGTGGCCATGCGCTTCCTGTCATTTTTAGGGGGCTTTGCTGGTTTTTTTAACCCTTCAACTTCCCTCAATGTTTCAACTTCTACTACTTTGAGCAGAGTTGCATCAATACCCCTTGATTCCCCGAACCAGTCCCTTTTTGCAGCTGTTTGAGCCAGCTCTGTTGCAGCCTTCTTCTTTTTGTTCTTCATTTTGCCGGGAGCTTTATCCCTAGAAGGTAAGAACAACTTGGCATATGTCCTTTTTAGAATCACATCAAGAGGAAGAGGGGTGATTAACTCTTCCCATGAAAGGTCTCTCCGGTCTTTGGTGTTCCACAGGTGAGACCTCACAAAATTGCCCGATGTAAAGCAATTGTGGAAGGTATTCCCCCAACGTTCTGAAGCCCATGCATTGAGTTTTGTACAAGTCTTTCCCCCTTCCTCCAAATGGTCGATGAACTCCTTCGGTAGAACTGAAGAGAAGTAACAAATTAGTCGGAATAAGGAAACTTATAGTTTAAGAAGAGAAATTTGTAGGACAAGGAGAAGAAAGAAAATTACCAGTGCTTTTCCACCTACTAGTCAGCAAGCTAGGGTTGGTGTTGGCTTTAATTTTCCTGTCGTTTTCCCATGTTCCACTAACAAATGAGAACTGTGTCCGCCAAGTTTTTTTGGACTCTAACAAGTCATCCACAACCTTAAAGTCATTCCCCATGTTGTGGTGGTAGAATGGAATCTGATGATTCTTGCATAAGCTTGCTACAGCAGCAAATTGCTCCATCAGAAGAGGGATCTTTGACAACCTGGATGCCATGATACAGGCAATGAGTGTGTACCAGGCATTGGGGCTTAACTGGCTGGGACAGAGTTTGACTAAATGAAAGTACTTAACAATTTCAGGGTCTAGAGGGAACCAGAGTCCCCAGTTTAGCACTTCGGTGTACACTACCACCTCATTCAGTTTGGAGTCCATAGGGGTCTTCGGAGTAATCAGTATCCTTACCTTTACAGACTCCGGAATCCCCCATTTGGTTCGAATTCGTCCCAACTCAATAGTGTGGGTGTAGACGTAGTTGATGTTTTGCAAGGACAGCAAGTATTTGACGCTAACGTGTTTGAAACAAGGGCCTACCTTACCCTCTAAGCACTCCAGAAGCAAGTCCGGATGGGTCATACAAAATTTCACCTTACTCTTATCTTTCTTATCAGAAGCAGCATCTCCCATTTGACCTGATGCTTCGGTCTCGAAGGAGGCCTCTTCGATGTTGTCTTCCATAATCTCTTCCATCACTGTGGAAGGTTTGTCAGTTGCCTTAGAAGAAGGTTGTTCAGTTTCCCACATTAAAGGCTGTTCGGGTGGTTGAGCACCTGTTGCCTCTGAAGGCCTAGTATTTGGTAGAGTTTGTGATCCGGAGGGCTTGGCCTGTGGAGCTGTTTTAGCTACCTCCGATCTGGAGGGTTTTGACATTGATGGTGTGGACTGGGTTTTGGTTTGGCGAGTTATCCGACGATGGGTTATCTTCTCTGGTGACTTGCCTATGTCAGAGCGCATATTTATGAATGGTGAGGCTTTTCTGGTGCTTGAAACGGCTTTCTCCTTAAAGATAGGGTATTGAGACTCTTGTACAGAAGAGCCAGAAGGGAGGGATGAAAGGTTTGGTTTAAATAAAAGTTGTTTGAGTCTAGGTTTTTTGGAGGAGGATGACCCTTGATCTGCGTCCTGAGTTGGCTGACTGATTTTGTTGCTTGGAGAAACGGGAGGCCGACGGTGATACGATTCTCTCTCTCTACCTTCCTTTCTCTCTCTAACTCTGACAAATTTAACCAAGAAGGTAAAGATGAACTTCTCTCTAGGAAATCTTTGAGTGTGGAAGATAATGAAATAGTAAAAGAGTATATATATATATATATATAACAGTAAAAAACAACATTTACCAAGAAGAGATTGAAAGGGTTTTTTTGCAATGATTAAGGGTTGCGCAAATGTTTGATAAATCGAAACCTAGGTAACTTTCTAGACCTAGTGGGTATGGCAATCTAGGAAGAATAATGACTGGTAGGTCGAACCAAATATTGACACGTGTCCCACGATCCAAGAAGAAACTCTTAGAATTCTGGGAAGAAAAACCAGTCCTGACGAAATTCGAACTGGGCTGGTGTTGAAAATAAACTTCTTAGTTCGGAAAACGTAAGCAGATTGGATGAGTTCAGTAGATTTTTTAGCCCTACCAAAGATATTTTGCAAGGCCTAAAAAAGGGGCTATTGATGAGTTCAGATATTACAGTCACAACCTACCAGTTAATCCAGACATGGGTAATTCGGACCATATCACTCCACTATAAAATCCGAACAGGACAAATGTAGACACCTTTTGACTAAGCTATTTTCTAATCTACTTAAAACTAATGGGTCCTTACAATCTATTTACCTCGAAGATAGAGATTTTTTTTTCCTACAACATTTTTTTATTATAAAGAGAGAGATCATTTTGACTTATAGTCATTTCAATTATGGAGATGAAGATTACTTGGCTTATAGCCATTGTTTCATGGACATGGGGATGACTCGGCCTATAGCATTTTCGACCATGGAGATGGAGATTACTTTGCCTATAACCTTTGTGATTATGGAGGTGGAGGTCATTTAACTTATAGACTTATATATATATATATATATATATCATGAAGATGGAGATTACTTTGGCTTATAGCCTTTTTGAACATGGAGATGGAGAGAATTTGGAGATCACGTGGCGAATGGCTTGGTAGTTCTATTATAAGATGAATTTTTGAAAGTTCGAGTTATACAGCAAAGGCATTGACGGTGACTAAAAATTATTTTGGAATATTCATTGACGAAGTCATATGAGATATTCACTTTGATGGCGGAGAATTTTTATGATTCTAGATAAGAGATCTTTCGTTTGAAACTGTTGGGAGTTGGGAGACTTGATTTGTTATGAATGATTTACTAGACACTGTTGGAGACGCTAATGTTGAATTGAAAATGATTCGATCGGAGACTTTCGAGAACACGTGCCATCAATACTCATTATTTTTCTCAAAATGTAAATTGGAGTCGAAAAATATAATTTCAATTAACAATGACATAATTTCGTCATTTATTCATAATTTGAATAATAAAATATTTATTCAATATATCTGAATCTAAATACTTATATTTAATGCACAATTGAAATTATATAATTTATTTAACATGAGAATATTTAAATATTATTTGAGGATTTAAATATTATTTGATGCATATTTTGAAATTCTAAGCGAAATACCAATATATTTATGTCAATTTAATTTTTTCGCAACTACATTCAAATCCAAACATGTATATTTAATGCATATTTTGAATGTCTTTTAAGTTTTTGTATTTGAATATCTTTTCCAATCGGTAGAAAAATATTATTGTAAATGAAAATAAGCAAATTTGTCCGTTGATTTTAATGTATAAATATGTATAAAATATACAATTCGTTATGGTGTTGAGATTTGTACACAATTATTTAATTAATGTCAAGATATAAAAAACAAAAATAAACACGAGTAATATAAAATGATTTTTTTTATGAAAACGAGACTTATACTAAAAAAATATTTTATGGACCCAAATATTAATATATAAAAAATGGATTAATATATTAATTTTTAAAATATAGATGCTTGTAAGTTAATATTTATATCACATATATAAACTTAAAACATATATGCATTTATAACATAAATATTTTGTCATGCATTATTTGTAACTTGAAAGCATGTAATAGTATGGTTGGAGATTAGTTAAGCAATCAATCTCATATAAATATATAAAGAGAAAATTTTACTTGCGATTGTTCAGGTAGCCATGTCGAAAAGTTTAAGATTTAGAAAAAAATATTTTTTTAGATTGAAAAATCATATTTTTTTTATATTTATAAAGATCTTATATTGACGACTATGACTTTCGCATAAAAGATTCTGTGAAGAAAACAAAATAAAATATGTTAACACATATGATTTATTTTAACATTATAATGTCAATAAAGTGATAAAAGAGCTAATATTAATCGGTAAATTACATCCCAAGTATCCTATCACCAAACATATTAGTATTTGGTACTCAAAAATGGGTTAATGCTCAACAAAATAACTCCCTTTCAATACCAAATTTTTTTAATATCATAACTACCCTCAACCTAGTATATAAGTCTTATTTTAAAAAATAATGGGCATTTTCACCCCAATCAACAATTTTGAATTTTGAATTTATGACCAGCCGCCTCTCTCTCTCTCTCTAAACCTACCAAAATATCTGTTTTCCAAGGAGGGATGTATTTTTGAAAAACTATGACTGTAATCAGTTTGTCGCCGTCAACCACCGTTAACCTCCCAGTGATCCTTCCGAACACCGTCCACCACCTTAAACCACCGTCCATCACCTGTTGACCACAATAATCCAGCGTTGTTAACCATCATAATCCACCGTCCACGAACTATTCCGGTGTGGTCATTCCGGTAGTCGCCTTAACAATACCGTCAACCACCTGCTAACTGTGTTCCGATATACTGAGATACGTCTCTACTCACCTTCAGTCTGCTAAAAATACGGATTATCAGACTTCCTTTTCATAACTAGTTTCTTATGTTTTTTTCCTGTCAACAACTATTTTTATCGTGATTTTCACTTAAGGAGACATCTTTCTCGGTAAGCTTCTTAGTTAGGTTATACGTCGAGTTTATGTTTGTTCGTTATTGTTTTTTTTTCAGCTGAACGGAAATCGTAACATCATGAAATCTTGTATTTAAGTTCATTTATAAGTTCAAATCAGGTTTAAGCGCGTGGACATATGTGTTTATTCTATAATCTTGGTTTTGTACGATTTTTGATAGTCTAGGTACAAATTTTAATGTTGCAGGAACAGTATGCGAGTTTAGTCGAAGAGGATGTGATTTAAAGATAGGTACACGACATTGAGATTTGTGTGTTAACTGTATAACATTGCGATTTATGTGTTAACTGTATGACCATGATTGTTAGATATGACCATAGTTGTAACTGTTGCATAACATTGCTAGATATGACCATGATTACTAGATATGACCATGATTACACTACACCTTAAAATATAATTCCTAGTTATGACCATGATTGGTAGATATAACCATGAATACACTACACCTTAAAACATGATTGCTAGATATGACCATGATTGCTAGATATGTCCATGATTCTGACTGTTGCATAACATTGCTAGATATAAGCATGGTTGCTAGATATGACCATGATTACTAGATACACCCATGATTGCTAGATATGACCATGCTTACACTACACCTTAAAACATGACTGCTTGATATGACCATGATTGTTAGTTATGAGCATGATTGTAACTGTTGCATAACATTGCTAGATATGACCATGATTGTTAGATATGACCATGATTGCTAGATATAACCATGGTTTCAAAATCTGAGCATGATTGTAATTGTTGCATAACATTGCTAGATATGACCTGGTTGCTAGATATGAACATGGTTGCTAGATATGACCATGGTTGCTAGCAATGTTATGATAACACTTTGCTAGATTGAGGTCTAACATTACGACTGTAATGTCATTGATAGTTTACTCAATTGTAGTCTGTTGCATAACATTGCTAGATATAATATCACTTTGCTAGATTGGGGTATCCCTTTGCCAGATTGGGGTATGACATTGCTAGATTGTAGTATGTTGGATATCATTGCTAGATATCATAACGTTGCATAACATTGCTAGATATGATAACACTTTATTGATTCAAACTTGTACGATGCAATGTAATTGTGTGTTTCGTGTGTTTTATGTTGATTGCTAAGTTATAAACAAGTTGTATTGTATATTTAATTCACTTATTGTAGCTGTTGTGGTAGTGGTTGACTGTATATATAATCTGGTATCTAGTTTTCAGTATGACAGGTTGAGGATACGATTGTCGCTGCAGAGGATGCTATTTTTTATATTTTTAAGCAAGATCAATGTGGCCACAAAAATGCGAGATTAGTATATGTTTAGAAATGATGAACATGTGTTTTACGAGTTTACGACTATTAAGTTTTACGTGTAAATATAATATATGATTTTTATACGTTAACATAGTTGCTTGGTATTATTAACCATTATATATTGGTTCAAACTTTTGTATGCAACGTTTGTCGATATAACTCTATTTTTTTAGAAAATTGTATCAATTATATGAGGTGATATATATGAGTCGTAATCGTAATATGTCTCAGTTGCGATTTGTGTGTTAACTATATGACCATGATTGATAGATATGACAGTGCAATTTATGTGTTAACTGTATGACATTGCGATTTATGTGTTAACTGTATAATGATGATTGCTAGATATGACCATAACGGTAACTGTTTCATAACATTGCTAGATATGACCATGATTGGTAGATATGACCATGATTACACTACACCTTAAAACATGATTGCAAGATATGACCATGATTGGTAGATATGAACATGATTACACTACACCTTAAAACATGATTGCTAGATATGGCCATGGTTGTTCAATGTGAACATGATTGTAACTGTTGCATATCATTGCTAGATATGACCATGGTTGCTAGATATATACATGGTTGCTAGATATGACCATGGTTGCTAGCAATGTTATTATAACACTTTGCTAGATTGGGGTCTAACATTGCGATTGTAATGTCATTGATAGTTTGCTAGATTGTAGTATATTCAATAACATTGGTAGATATGATAACACTTTGCTAGATTGAGGTATGGCTTTACTAGATTGGGGTATGACATTGCTAGATTGTAGTCTGTTGCATAACATTGCTAGATATCATAACTTTGCATAACATTGTTAGATATGATAACACTTTACTGATTCGAACTTGTACGATGCATTGTAATTGTGTGTTTCATGTTTTTATGTTGATTGCTAAGTTATAAACAAGATGTATTGTGTATTTAATTCACTTATTGTAGCTGTTTTGGTAGTGGTTGACTTTATATAATCTGGTATCTAGTTTTCAGTATGACAGGTTGGGGATGCGATTGTCGCTACAGAGGATGCTATTTTGATATTTTCAAGCAAGATAAATGAGGCCACGAAAATACGAGATTAGTGTAGGTTTAGAAACGAATAACATAACACAACAATCGCATGTTTTATATTACATAGCAAACATAAATTCAAAATGGAGCGTAACAAGTCCTCCTCTTATGTCCTGCTTTTAAACAACGACCACACAACAACTGGCTAGTGGTTACATCTCCTCTAGATGTAATTTGTTTCTTCTTATGTCCTGCATTGTACGAGTTTGAGTTAGTAAGTTGTATTTCTGCCCACAAAGCAACAATGTTTTACATAGAAAATCAAATTATCATTATTACACCCAATCTAGCATTCTGTTACATAAAAAATCTAGCAATGTGTTACATAGAAAATCGCATTCTCAATCATGCTCATATCTAGCAATGTTATGCAACATCCTACAATCTAGCAAACTAACAGTGACATTATCATCGCAATGTCATACCCCAATCTAGCAAAGTGTTATCATAACATTGTTAGCAACTATGGTTATATCTAGCAACCATGGTCATATCTAGGAATGTTATGCAACAATTACAATCATGGTCACATCTAGCAATCATGTGCATACCTAGAAATTATGGTCATATCTAGGAAACTAGCAATGACAATACAATCGCCATGTCATACTCCAATCGCAATGACAATATACCTATGAATCAAGTTTCCAGCATGGTCCTATTGACACATAAATCGCAATGTCATATCTACCATGGTCATATCTAGCATTGTTATGCAAAAGTTACAAGCATGGTCATATCTAACAATCATGGTCATAAATAGAAATGTAATATACCTATTCCTATCGGCATCCATAAAGCACCAATGTGTTACATATAATATATCATTATCATTAACACACATAATCTAGCAATGTGTTACATGGTCATATCTAGCAATCATGGTCTAATCTAGCAATTTTTTTAAAACTAATCTACCATTTACTCACAATATAGCATGGCAAAACCAATATACCGTTATCATCAATGGTCTTATCTAGCAATATTTTAAAACTAATCACGCATTTACTCACAATTTAGCATGACAAAACCAATCTAGAATTACCATCTATGGTCTAATCTAGCAATGTTATGCAAAAGTTACAAGTATGGTCATATCTAGCAATCATGGTAATAAATCGCAATGTCATATATCTATTTCTATTGGAAACCACAAATCACCAATGTGCTACACAGAACATCTCATTATCATTAACACGCCTAATCTAGCAATTTGTTACATGATCATATCTAACAATCATGGTATAACTATCAATGTTTTAAAACTAATCTACAATTTACTCACAATCACCATTATCATCTATGGTATTATCTAGCAATGCTTTACAACTAATCTAGCATTTACTCACAATTTGCTAGTTAACTATCAACTCCAAATTTGAAATTTAACAACCTAAATCGCAATCACCTAACAAATCAGAACAAAACATTAGACGATGCGATTGTAGTGGCCTTTTTTAACACACTTTGCTAGACATTACCAAGCCAATACACATTGCTTTTAATGACAAAAAAAATCACATAACTAATAGACATTGCTAGACATACTGTTCTGATACTTCAACAATTGCAGAGATTGCTAGATATGACCAAACAAAATTGAAGAGGATGCGATTTATGATGAACCAACCCTCCATAACATTTTTCTACAGTGGCCTGTCCCGATATCTACACAGAGACTATCATAGCATCTATCGACAACCATTTTTATGACACAAACCACTTGAACAGTAAACTACTTTAACCTAAAACACGAAAATGTTTTTAAGAAAAACCAAAACACACTCCCAATCGTGAACCAACAACGAAAACAACATATATGACACTGACGAAATCAACATAACGTCCATACAACTTATGAATACTGAATACACTATCAATCGGAAACTAGCAACGCTAACATGTGTTTTCTACTAAGAAACGTTAACCAAAGAGAAGAACTCACATGTTCGTGTCTAACGACATCGGAAAATATCAAGGAATGGAGTTGATGCCGGGAACGAGGTTTTCTCAACGTCGATCGGATTTGGAGACGATTATGTTCGCTGGAACGGTTCAGACGATGGTTGTGTTGAGGCTGATTTTTTTTGGTTCAGTATCGGGTCTTGTGCCTCTCTCTCTTCAAAATTAGAAAAGTGAAATTGGAAGGAATGGTAATCCAAAAGTCAGGCTTATGAGACCAAAAACGTAGGTTCCAAAATGACCGTTTTTATACCATAGAGGGTATTTTTTCCAATTTTTAGGTCTAGATATTTTATGAAACTACCCAATTAATAGGTACTAGTTTGGTATTATAAACATGAGAAGGTATTTATGAGTAGTTTTCTCATGTTAATTCACATTCAAATGTTAATAAAAAATCATATATTATAATTAATAAAATTTAAATATTAATAAATAAAAAGGTGCCATTAATTATAATAAACTTATTAATATTTTTTTTGAAAAAAATATATTAATTATAGTAAATTATATTTAAAAATATATATTAATTATATTAAACTCAATATTTATTAATATTATAGATATATTAAAAACGTTTAAGAGAATGTATTATTTGATATATTAATATTTAAGGATCAATTTAATATATATATATATATATATATATATATATATATATATATATATATATATATATATATATATATATATATATATATATATATATATATATATATATATCGTAAGATTTTAAAATTTATATGTTAAAATTTAAAATATATATTAAAAGTCGTGAATAATATATTAATTAGCATTATTATTTGGTCATAGTTTATGGAGATAACCCGCTACTTACGATTTGTATTGTTACTATCACCTTTGCAAATCAGTATTTTTGGCTTCTGATGGAGGAATAACCAGATTTTTTATAGTTCCAAATTAATTTTGGATATCTATGTGATGGTAAATTTTCAGTATTTTTTAACAAATGTAGAAAAATAAGAATTTTGGCTAAATTATGATATTATTTGACGCGAGTCACCTCTGTTGTTTGGTTATAAGTTTCTCGATCTATTTCCTCATATTCGAGCATTATCAAACTAATATTTATTAAATATTCTTTAACCATATTGTACTTAATAAATATAGTGAATGGTGAATTCAATTTTTCAATATGAATTAATAAATATAAAAGTTAAAAAACGTATTTATATTTTGTTATTTATTTTAATTTTTTAAATTAATGTATTTATTTAGTGATATTTTTTAATTGTAGTTAGATAAATATTGATATTTAATAATTGACTGAGACCGAAAACTTATCGTTTTATATGGAGTACGAAGGTCGTATTGGTGTTGACCATCGACTTGTTCAATGGACTTTTCTGGTTACGTATGAAACGTTCTGCAAATTGGTGTCGAACGACGAATACATATGGACGCATTTGGCTCTCTCTAACTATGGATGAAGAATCGTAATAAAAAAATTCTATTAGAATTCTTTTTCTTCTATAAATTTGATTCATTTGAAATTTTTTCTGTAAAAAATGAAAAACCTTTAAAAAATGAGAATGATTATGGTTTTTTTAAATGAAAAATTGTTCCCACAGACCGCGCTACATTCGTTAGGGATAAAATTTCTAACAAATTACCTAAACCCACTTCAATAGAAAACGAGAAAAAAAAAGAAAATGAGAGAGAAAATGAGGAAAGAATGTAATGTTATTACTGTATACAATCTGATATAGTTTACATCTCGAACTTAGCTCCTATTTATAGGAGTTATACGAGACATTTGGTCTCTCCCTATTTATTTTTATTTATTACATAAACGTTTCTTTCTACTTATTTATTTATATTCGTTACAAAATATAAATAATAAACACTTAATTAAATTATAAATACATTGCATTTTTATTCGGATATTATATAGCACGTTGACTATTGATCCAAAACCAGTTGGTGAGAAAAGCAACCCAAGTCATGCTAATATGATTCCTACTAATAAAGGGGATGCAATCTCCTTAAAGGGGATGCAATCTCCTTTGATGAAGTTGTGGTTTTGGATGAGAGATATGGTGTGGCACGGGGCATAATTTGAAATTAATGCATCCATGTTGGGGACGAGCCTCAACGCCGAAACAAAGGTCGCACGTGTTATGTATGTTCGGTCTAAGAGATATCTTTATGAATAGATTAAATTAAATTTTTGCTTGTGGAAAATAAAATGAAAGTATTGAGAGATAATTAAAGTATTGAGGTTCTAGAGAGATAAACAACTAACCAGAATCTATTTTAAGAAGTAAAAGTCGAACCCATTATTCATTGTCTCATGTCTTATTTATAAGCACACCAAAAAACTTTTACTGAATCTTTTACATAAAAAGACAAATTGTATTGTGGTCCTTTATGTTTACAAATAATACAAATATCCTCTCATGACTTTACAATTCATTATAAACAACCTTAATGTTACTGTCTTAACTCCCAGATAATTCTTGTCCTTATTACTAGCCCTCTAGTTCTTATGAAGAATGTCGAATAACAACTAGAAATCTTCGAAGCCATGTCAGATAAAAATTGCAGATCCCCATACTCTAGGTTTCTTTGAATACAAACCACCCATCATTGCATCAAAATGGCTTATTTCTAAAGATATCTTCTTTGAATGAAACTATCTTTAAGTTTTCCTCGAACCGAGACTTCTTAATATTATACCTAAGGTCTTCTCGAATATGTATGTAATATTCTCAAGTTTGCTTCGAATGTACACATAGATTTACAATCATTTCTCTACTAACAACTAGAAACGTATGTAATACTCTAATACGCATGCATCATGTCATTAGATCTCATAATATACAGATGTCACCCTACTCGGTACTAGGCAACCGTTTGGCGGGTTTTTTCCATCCAATAGCTGTCATCAAATATTCATCTTCTCTGCCTACTTCTCCTTCATTATTCTTCTATAAATATTCTCCCTAGTTATTTTTTGCTTCACATACAACTTTTAGTGAGAGAAAGAGAGAAGTGTGTGAAAATGTTTTTTTCCTGCCACCTTCACCGGAAAACTCAAATTTCCCAATTTAACTTCATGATTCTATAGATTAATTTGAGATTTCTTGTTCATTCTAGTTTATGAAAAAATCTCTATCTACTAAAAAACCCATTTTGGGTATCTACGACTATTTGTGTATGAGTGAAAGGGGTGCTGAATATCATGCAACATGATTAATAGATAACTCTCCAAAATTTTCAACTCAAACCACACGATACAATAATTTCATCCCTAGCCAGTATTCTTCCGGGTACCAAAATCCATCTAACCCAGTTATGGACAACTGCTCACCAGAATCTCCTTAACAGTCACCGCTTCAAAATCTTTCACCAGAAGTCTCTAGAAACGTATCAACTCTTCGTCGAACAACTCGCAAAGAGACACAAAGAAAATATTCTTAGAGAGCATCATAAACATCTCTTATAGTTAACACTAAACATCCTTGTATTTCTCGCAATGAAACACCTTGAATTTAATCAAAGGTTCACTCTTACCAGAATGAACCTCCTGGAAGAAACCCATTTGCAGCCATGAGAGACTTCAAAGACAACAATACTCCAAAGAGTCCTACACATTCTCCTCCCTTCGAAAAAGATAGTTGGGACTAGAAACGAATAACAACCAACTCCTTTGAAGACCCTTCAACAAAACACAAGGGAAGCCTCTAATCTACAAGATCTACTAGTGACAAAGCTTCACCTCAACTGCGAGATGGAGCTTCTGAAAAAGAAGCTGAACTGTAATCGAGGACAGAAACAGATTCCAATCTTGAAAGTACAGAAAATGGCGCTGCTTCAGAATTCGAAGATAATGCTTCGAAGAAAATGGCTTTGGAGAAAAAGGCAAGGAAAAAGAAAGAGCCAATTGAACTACCCGAGGACATTGCTGCAATTTTTAGCGTAAACCTGAAGCCATTCTTCCCCGAATATATCATTGGGTTGAAAAATATTCCATATGAATATTATAGTCAATCCCACACAGAACGATTAAAAAGGTAATGGGGTCTGCAGACATTGTGGTGTTTCGCTTACCACAAAGAGGAGTAGCTACACTCTCTTGTAGAATATATGAAATTGTGGTCTATCATGACATCATCAACTGGGGAATTCGATTCTTATTAGACCCAATGAAGTGGAGTACTTCGAACTCCTTGATCTATGCCCAACACAAGCACACCCAAATTTATGGTTCACCCTCTTATCTATTATTATGGCTTCAGACTAGGAAAAATTCCTTTTTTAATCAAAGACTTCATTGCAATGACTGGTCTTTCAAAACATTGAGTACTACCATTCTACTATCTCACCCTCAGAGATAACTTCAATATAATTGACCGTCTCTTCAAGTTGACAAGTTCTGAAAACAAATATTTTTATTTATTTCTAGAGCCTGGTAAAATGGCAAAGAGATTTCCGAAGAAAATCCGTCAAAGCTCAACCTTGTTTTGCAAAGTACCAGTAAGTTAATCAATCTCTTTTTTCTCTCGTATCTTATATTCCAACTCGTTTATTTTATATATTGTTATTACATGTCAAAATTCTATGGCGGTAAAAAGCTCGTAAGAAGACTGCCAAAAAAATCTTTGCCATACTGTCTACTTAGGTGGAAAATGCATGGGGTAACAAGTTTTATAGTGCCTCATGCCCATAAGTTTTATCAACAACCACTTATGGAGGATCTTTTGGGATGTTTTCTTTTCAGATAAGAGTAAATGAAGCCCCCAAACCCAGCCGACACTATAATAAGCTATTAGCACTTGACGCGAAAGTCATGCTTCCGTTATGAAAAAGGCGTTAAGACTTCAAATATTATTCTTATTTTAAACAGTGCGTTTAAAGAATGTTGGCACCCTCGAATATTACTATCTCCTTAAATCAGTGCTCTAAACTCACTTTGAACAATGCTCTAAACAAACGTGTAGCGCCTCGAATAAAACAATGTGTTTGAAGAACATCATCACCTCGAATATGACTATATCTTCAAACAATGCTCTAAATGAACGTGTAGTTACTTGAATAAAACAACGTTTTTAAAGAATCTTAGCAACTCAAATATGATTATCTCTTCGAAAAGTGATCTAAATAAAAGTTTAGCACTTCGAATAAAATAGTGTGTTCAAAGAATGTTAGCACCTCAAATAGAATTATCTCTTCGAATAGTTCTTAAATGAACGTGCAACACTTTGAATAAAACAATGCGTTTAAAGAATGATAGTACTTCAAATATGATTATCTCTTCGAATAGTGCTCTAAATGAACGTGTAGAGTTTTGAAAAAAATAGTTACTTAAGTTACCTTTGATTAACTACTTCAAAGATGATCAGTCTGTGCATAGTTACCAAAATAATTAAAGTATGTTTGTTTAAAATTACCACTGGCTAAAAAAAGAATTTTATTAATATCTGCAAATGTAAATATGGCACCTCTTTAAGACTTTCTTGGACCAACAGGATTAGAAAGAGTATGCCACTTATCCAAAAACAATAACATAATATAAAATGTTTGACAAGAGAAAAAATCACTCTCATTATTTTCAAGTGTTTAATATTTCAGGGATGTTGTAGAAGTCTGCTCTGTTCATCATGGAGGCGGTATGTACTCGGCTTAAGTCGCTCAACTACCACATATGGACCTTCCCAATTTGGGGCCATCTTTTCGAGCCTCTTGTCCTTTGTATGGGGAAATACCTTCCTCAAAACTTTATCACCCACCTTAAAATCCCTCCGTTTTACATTCGAATTATAAGGACTCCTCATCAAATTTTGATAATTAGTCAAATTCAAATGCGTTCTGACTCTCTTCTATTCGATCAAGTCAAGGTCTGTTCTTCTTGACACTTCATTTGACTCCTTAGAATAATTGAATATTCTATAAGAAGGTAAAGTAGATTCTGCATGCCTTACATCATCCATACCATATACCAAGGAAAAATGAGTTTTTTGAGTAGCTTCCGTAGGAGTCGTTTTATAAGCCCATAACACCTCCTGCAAATATTTAAGCCATTTCCCCGCAACACCTGTTAGATTTTTTTTAATACTTCCAAAATGGACGTATTAGTTAATTCTACTTTGTCAAGTATGAATCTGGTTTCTTGAGAGAGAATGTAAAGAAAGTGTTTAGTTGTAGATAGACAAAGTAAAATAAAAAATGACCATTGTCTAATTGAAAATCGTCGCCCTTTATTCATTGACCTCAACCTTTATATATAGGCGCATTAGACTTAGTATAACAGAATTAGTTATAAAAAAGAAAATTTCCCTTTAACCCCTTATATTTACAAGCAGTTTAAATACTCTCTTTTAACTATACAATTTATCACATATGAATAGGTTAGTGAATAAGAACTAGTAATCGTCAGAAATCATGGTAGGCAAAACCTATTACTTGCAAAAATCTAATTTGCTTCGAATTAGACATTCTCATCTTATTGTCAAAAGAATTTGTCTCTGAAGAGTTAAAAGATGGTCCGAGGGTGATTTTGTTATGAGAAGATTTGTTGAGAGAGGATTAAGGAGTAGAAGAATATTTGAGTATTAGATCTAGAGAGAGAAAATGCTAAAAAGGTAGAGAGAGAAAGTCGTACTATTCATCATGAAATTCGTGAAGCGTGTGTGGTCCTTTTATAGTACATTTGCGGACCCCACACGCTTTAATTCGGTTTAATTACATCTTTTGGTCCCTACTCTAAGGTTCCTTCCTATTTTGGCTATATCTTTGCGATTAACGCATTTCAGCCCTTATACACTTATTTCTATGCATTTCGGCCCTTATACATTTATTTCTATGCATTTCGGCCCTTATACATTTATTTCTATGCATTTCGGCCCTTATACATTTATTCTCCCTCATCAGTCTCCACAATAATTATCCTCGAATAAATACACATTTAAATTTTGCCTTCCATATAAATCATTTGTCAGTTGATTTAAGTATTTTAGATCATATACTTGTTTTCTTCAAATAAATTTGTACTCATATTCACTTAAAAGCTGGATTGACCTTTTGTTCCTGCTTCGAATATTCATACATAGAATCATTAGATGGACTTTATATAACGGTTGGAAACGTTTGGAATAGTCTCGAAAGCACGTGATGACCCACTAGGCCTGCCATTAGGTCTGACAACTAACATGTGTCACATTAGGTCTGACAATTAACAGGTGTCACATTATTTGTTTACAAACAACCGTTGGATATTTCATATTTCTTCCCAATAATCATCACCACCTCTTCCACTTCTATGACCATCGCTCGCTTTCCTTTCCTATATAAATACTTCTTTCACCCATTATTCGTGCTTCACAAATACCTTTTACTGAGAGAAAGCATTTTTTTCCTGAGAGAATCTTTAGTTACTTTCACTTGAGAACATAATTTCTTGGCTACTTTCGTCGGAAAATTCATATTTCCCAGTCAACCTTCAAAATTTATGAACTAATCTGAAGATTTTTCTTCATCTTAGTTTATGAAAAAATCACCAACAACTAAAAAATCAAATTTTGGCGCTTACGATTACTTGTGTATTAGTGAGAGGGTTGCTAAATAGAAAGTTGCAGGGGTAATAGATAATTTTCCTCAATTTTCAACCAAAATCACTGTTTACGTTGAGTTCAATCCCAATCAGAGTTCGCATGAATTTCCAAGTTCATCCAACCGAGAAAGAATCCATTCACCAGAATCTCCTTGACAACCGACTTCACCATCACAACTTCAACAAATTTTACCAACCAATTCTTCACAATCAGTGCCTCGAAATTCTTCTACAATACATTTCCAAGCTTTACATTTGTTTCTCCTCAAAATAATTGCAAAGTAAAAAAAAATTTCATCCACCCACATAAAATTAGAAAAAACTTCATCACCCATCAATTCTAATCCACCTCGAACATCACGCAAGGTAACTCCTCAGATTCAGCCAAAAGCTCATCTCTCCCAAATGTTTCTTGTTCAAAAAAGCATTCATAGCTATGGGAGACATCAAAGCTGACAACACTTCTCAAAACATCACCAATAACTCTACGCCACCATCTCCTACCCTGAGAGAGACTGTTGAGACCAACTTGGAGTCGCAACAAACTCCCTCGAATACTTGAGAAGAAAATCGAGCATCAAACCTAAATCCTCCTCAACTAATAGATGAAGCTTCTGAAGAAGAAACTAATTCAGAGGCAACCATGTCAAATGTCGAGGCTAAAGAAAGTGGGGTTGCATCAAATACATAAGACGATGCTTCGAAGAAAGGAGAAACTTAGAAAAAAGAAAAGAAAAATAAGGTTGTAGTTAAAATTCTCGAGGATGTTGTTGCCTCAATAAGTGTGAATTTAAAACAACTACTCCCCAAATACATAATGGCGCTGGAAAACATGCCATATATTTATTATAATGAAGCTCAAGCTAGTCATCTAAAAAGGCAATAGGGAATGGCATACAACATAACACTTCAACTACCAAGAGAGGGGGAAACTCCACTTGATTGTGGAACAAATGAATTTGTGGTCTAACCTAAGATCATAAATTGGGGTCTTTGGTTCCACTAGATCCGATGATAGTCGAGTACTTCGAACTTATAAAACTCTGCCCTACACAAGCAACACCGAATTTATGGTTCACCATTCTGTTAGTAATTATGGCTATTAGACTAAGCTGAACCCCTCTCTCTATCAAGGACTTCATCGCCATGACTGGAGTTTCGAAGGAACTGGTACTGGCTTTGTACTATTTATCGCTTACTAATGATTTCAAAATGATCGACAATCTGCTCGAAGCTGACAAATTCTAAAAACAAATATTTTTCTTTATATCTGGAGCTTGGGAGACTGGGAAAGAGATATCCGAAGAGAACCTTTTCAAAGCTCAACTTTATTTGGAGAAGAAATAATAAGTTCTCTTATCATTTCTTCTGATATTTTGTGTCTTAAATCAATTTTTCACATGTATTGCTATTGTACTCAGGAACTTTAAAGAGGTAAAATGGTAAAAAAAGGATGCACTATATATTTTTGGCAAGTTGGTCACTTGTGCAGAAAAGGAATGGGGCAATGGATTCCACTCAGCTTTTTCAACCTATAAAATTAATCACTAGTCATCTGTGGAGGATCTCCCTGGGTGTCGACCTTCCTAAAAATTTAATGGAGCCACCTAAGCACAACTTGTTGTGAAGAGATTTTTAATACATGACAATAAGGTTATTTTTCCTGTATGAAATATATCTAATAGTTATAGGCCCTTGAAAAGGAAAGGGAAAAAGAAAAAAAGCAGCTAGTACATCTGGTACTAGCCATTCAACTAAACCGAAGCCACTAAAAAAGAAGGCTAAGACCAAAAGGAAAGTAACTGAAGTTAGTATTCGAATAATGGAAGAAGGATTCAAGGGTAAACCTTCTTTAAAAAAAAGAAAACTACTGCCTTAAAGAAAAAGAGCACTTCAAAAAATTCACCTGCTAAGAGAAGAGAAAAGAAGTATGAAGAAATTGTTTCAGAAGTGCCTGCTTTCGAAGCTGAAGAAATTGTAGTTGGAGATCAACGAAGAGAACCTGCAACGGATGATTACTGATGAGATGACCACTTTATTCTTGATGAGACCATTGGTACATAAGAGCTTCAAGATCTTTACAAATTTATGGATCTGAGGGTCAAGCAGATCCAAGAAAAACTTGAACAAATTCGCCGTCAGGTTACTGCTCATGTTCTAACTAAAAGTCTGAATCCAGATCTTCCTCTAGCTCCCTTATCTGATCCTCTTATGCCCTTCAATAATCAAAGGTTCATCCATGTCCAAGATCTATCCAAAAACGTTTTACTTATAGTGTAACCTTTTTCCAATCTTAAATCGGCAACAAAAGCATTGTGCACATAAATTAATTCTTCTCGAAGCCAAACCATGGCTATAAATATGGTCTTATATAAAAAATATACTTATGATCATGTGTTCCAGGCTGACAGGTTAGAATTTATCAAAGGATCAATCCACCTCAAACGTCATTTACACTTTATGCATGATCAACAAACAAAAGAGCTTAAGACTTCTCATCAGGCTAAGATGGACGAACTTAAAACTAAACATGCCAAAGAGATATCCGACGAACAGAAAAAACACTCCTCTCTTCAAGAATCTCTGAACAAGAGTGAAAAAGAAAATAAGAAACTAACTGATGATATGGCTACAGTCAAGACGACATCCGAAGAAGAAAAACAACCTGATGTGTAAACTGTGAAGACTCGGTGTGGACTGGACACGTTAGCTGCAATAAAAAATGCCGAGGAGTAACAAACAATCACTTTGCTCCATGAATTTCACACAATATTCCCAAAAGCAAATCTGTCATTGGGAATTGATCCCTATAGATAACCATCCAAGTGAAGCCTTCGACCATGTTTCAATTGATTCTTCTGAAGAGACAGAGTCAGAAGAAAATAAAAATGCAGTGAACAAGAAGGAGATTCATCCGAAGTGAACTCCGAGGAAGATGATTAATTGTCATTTTTTTATGTTTTGTTAAGTCATCTTTTTTTATTGATAACTTATTTTGTGAATGCTTAACTTTTTGGCATTCAAAAACATCTTTTGGTAAGACCGAATACTAACTTCAATGAAAACTACTCATCTTCTTTCCACATTTATTTTCCAAGTTCTATCTTATCGTAAATAACTTTAATTTTATGAACAAGTTATGATGACCTCGAAATCCAATATATGTCACATATATATCTGAATTTGTCAAAATAAAAATAATGCATTTAGAAAATGTTAGCACCTCGAATACAATGAATGCATTAGAGAACATAGCACCTCGAGTAAAATTGGTGCATTTAGAGAACGTACCACCTCGAATATAATGAGTGTGTTTTAGAAACGTAGCACCTCGAATATAATGAGTGTGTTTAAAGAAAGTAGAACCTCGAATATAATGAGTGCGTTAAAGATCGTAGCACCTCGAATATGGTTGTTTTTTCAAACAATGTGTTTAAACGTTCTATATTCCAAGGATGTTGAAGTTTCTTTCCTTTCTTATCACAAAGGCAATATGTACCCGAATTTAATTTCTCCATCATCATATACGAACCCTTACAATTCGGGGCCATCTTTCCAAGTCGTTTTTCCTTTGTATGGAGGAATATTTTCCTTAAAACTTTGTCACCTACTTTAAAATACCTCATTCTCACCTTCAAATTATATTGAATCCTCATCAAATTTTGATAATGAGTCATATTCAAGTGAGCTCTAACTCTTTTCTCTTTGATCAAGTCTAGTTTCGTTCTTTTTTCCTCTTCATTTACCTCTTCAGAATACTGAAGTACTCTATAAGAAGGTAAATTAGACTCTGCAGGACTAACATCATCCATACCATACACCAAGGCAAAAGGTGTTTCTTGAGTAACCTCTCTAGAAGTTGTACGATAAGCCCACAACACCTCTTGCAAATAGTTAGGCCATTTCCGTGCAACATCGATTGAATTTTTCTTCAAACCCTCTAAAATAGATCTATTAGTCACTTCCCCTTGACCATTTTCTTGGGAATGAAAAGGTGTAGAAAAATACCGTGCTAGTCCCATCGAAGCGCGAAAAGAAGTCATTTCTCTATTGTTGAATTGAGGACCATTATTTGTGGTGATTTTCCAAGGCATTCCAAAATGAAAACATACATTATTCACAATGAACTTAATAACATACTTGGCTTTTGTACCAGATAATGGTTCAGCTTCAACCCACTTCGAAAAGTAATCTACCGCTACTATAATCATCAAACGCCCTCCAGAAGCCATAAGCAATGGTCCTACCAAATATATTTCCCATCTATCACAAGGAATAGCTTTGGATATGGAAATAAGCGGCACTGCCAGTTTGTGAATAGAATTGGCGAAACATTGACATATATCATCACCTCTAACTAAGACCTTAGCATCATTAATAATTGAAGGCCAATAATAACATGCCAACAAAAACCGACGCATCAAAGACTAGAAACCACAATTAGTTGAATCTTCACCATCATGCAACTCGGATAAAACTCCATCCAATACAACATAACCACGTGACTTATATATTAACTTTTTAGCCAGCTACGTATCTTGAGGTAACATACCTCTTAGTAAAAAAAAATTAGGATATCAAGCCTCCAATCACTTCAAATTATATATGGAGTGACAAATACTTTCATATTATATTTACATTGTTCTGATCGTGTCAAAATCGAAGGACTCTCCTGTAACAGTATCCATGAGATATTATTTTGTATAAGGAAATGTTGCTAAAGAATCAATAACTGTATTATCTCCTCGGTTAATATGCTCTACAATTACTTTGTCAAACAAAAGATTCAAATTTCGAAGCTCGTGTAGTTACAAAATTAATTGATCTTTCTTGGCCTTAGATACACATGCTATACGATTTGCTACTAACTATGAATCTATTTCCAAACAAACTATTGTTGCTCTACAGATTTTGCAGGCCTTAAGCCAACACAGCCTCATATTCAGTCTCATTATTCGATGCGTGAAAAAACCAAATTGAATAGTCCGATACATTTTCTCCCTAGAAGGAGCAACTAATTGAACCCCGACACTACATCCCAATATGCTAGACCCACCATATTAAAGTTTCTGGGAAGATCTATTTATTTATCTCCTCATCTAATCGGTTCAAATGAAATTCGACCAGAAATCAACTAAACCTTGAGCTTTAATAGCTGTTCGAGGAGAAAAAATGATGTCAAAATCTCACAATTCTACTCACTATTTGGTCATTCTACCAGAAATATCTGGTCATTGTAACACATTTATTAATGAGAAATAATTTTGAACCACAATGGCGTGAGCTTGAAAATAAGGGCGCATTTTCCTAGCAGCCACTACTAAACCCAAATCCAATTTTGCAAACTTCAAATATCTTTTGTCCGATGTCAAAAAACTTTTGCTAACATAATAGAATGAATTTGAAACTCTTTTGTCTTCGCATATCAACACAACGCTTACAGAAAAATCAGACACTGTTATATACAAAAACAGCGTGACATATTGTTTTATCTCGGTAGAAACAATTTTTTTTCCTAAGGATTTTATTAAATAGAAATGAAATAAAAATAGAGAACGAAGAAACTAGAAAGATTTTTGTAACTCTCTCTTCCAAGAAAGATCGTCTAAAAAGCAAATTCCTGCTCTCCAATACGAGGCTTAGATAAAATCTCTGGTGACAACGAAAGTTCTTTAATCTTTGAAAAAACTGCTTCACAATATAACATCCATTCAAACTCTTTGGGTCTTCATAATAGTTGGAAAAAAGGAAAACATTTGTCAGAAAACCTTGAAATAAATCGATTAAGGGTTGTTAACCTTCATATTAAGACTTGCACCTCCTTTATAGTTCGAGGGGATGACATCGAAATCAAAGCATTCGAACGTTCATGATCAGCTTCTATCTCTTTTCACTAATGATATACTATAAACGTTTCCCTGATCGGATACAAAAAATACATTTTTCAGGATTCAGCTTCAAACGAATGACTCTCAAAATTTAGAAAAGTCTCATCTAAATGTTCGAGGTTTTCACCATCTGTAGAACTATTAACCAACATATCATCAATATATACCTCCATATTCTTTCCGATCTGAGGAGAAAAATCCTTATTCACCAATCTTTGATACGTTCCTCCAGCATTCTTCAACCCAAATGACATGACCCTATAACAATGTAGTCCTCGATTAGTGATGAATGTAGTACTTTGCTAATCTTTTGGATCATTTGGATATGATTATAACATGCAAAGGCATTCATAAAAGAGAGAGTTTTATTCCCTGAAGTAGAATCAACTAGATGATCTATTTGAGGCACATGGAATTGATCTTTAGGGCATATTCGATTTAAATATGTGAAATCAACTCACATTCGCCATTTTCCGTTCTTCATTTTTACTAACACCGGATTTGCAGTCCATAGAGGATATTGTGCCTCTCTAATATGTATAACCCTGGAGAGACGATCCACCTCTTAAACAATAGCCTCTGACTTTTCCCCATTTGAATCTTGCATTTTCTGAATAACAGGTTTTCTCCTCGAATCTATAGCTAGGCTGTGACATATTATTTCAGATGGATATCCTATCACATCCTCTATTTTCCAAGTGAAAACATCCAAATTATCAAACAAAAATTGTAATAATTGATCACGCAAAGTAGATGACAACAATGTTCTTATTCGTAAAGTCTTCATATCAGAGAAAATATGCTATTCGATGTCCTCACTCACTGTTAAAGAGCTCGGGGTTTCCCTCGGATCATCCATTCCTTCTTCATCCGAACTCAATCCCCTTAGTTTCTATTCAGCCATCTAACTTAGAATTAGAGCCTCAAACCGCGAGTGTTGTTACATAACATTCCCTGGTTACTTTTTGGTCATTTCAAACGACACCAACACGATCTCCATAACATATATCAAACATTGATGAAAAACACAACAACATATTCTTGAAAGCCAAGATCTCCTAAAAATAGTATTGTAATGGGCCTTTATCCAAGCACACCTCACCCCTGAATTCTCCTATCACCTGAACCGTTACACCTGTAAACCCAATTATAATGATCATGCCGACAAACTCGAGGGGGATTACACCTCCTATCATATGTAGATTTGAATAACACATTATCATAACTCTTTGTATCTATTAGAACACGTCGAATTTTAACTCCATATATTTCTGCCTCTATTACCACTTCATACTCATGAGGACCAGCTATTCATCTCAAATCACCCTCATCGAACAAAATAAAAGGAGTATCATGCTTGCCATATAAATAAGTAGACATCCTTTCATCTACTTGAGTTGTTAAACTGACAACATGCATTTTCCTCTAACTATTAGTAATACCAGACACGAAATCTCCCTCAAAGATGGCTAAAGATTCAAAATATTCACATAAACTTCGAACCCATCCCTGCTCTACTGGCTCATCCATAATTATCAAAATTAATCGATGTGGATCTGTATCCAAATCTTCAAAGACTGCGTTAACGTATTCATATTCAGAATCTAACATCATTAAAGAACTTTCTTCGTTCGAATTAGGATTAACAGCTTGTTGTGCCGATGCACTCAGAATTTTCTATCCACTACTTTACCCTTTAATAAAAGCAACCAATTTACCACATTCTATGAAAACTTGTATCTCTTTCTTTAAAGCTATACAGTTTGTATTTCCGTGCCCAATGTTATTATGATTCTTGCAAAATCTGTTATTTCGCTCTTCACTTGGTCTTTTTATTGGAATAGATCAGTTTTATCAATTTCAAATGGTCAGATTTGAATTTCTCATAGGGCTTCTCCAAGTCAAGAAGCACCTTAGAGAAATGCAATGAAAAGGGAAAAAATATCTCAACACTTCGCGCCAGAATGAAATAGATCAACTCAAAACTAAACAATTGTAAGAGTTAGCTGTTGAAAGGAAAAAAATTGAGGATTTCCAAGTTTCTTTTGACAATAGTGAGGCAGAGAAAAAAAACTGACAGATGACATAGCCACCCCTCAAAATCCAATTTGATAAAGAAAAGCAACTTGCTGATACTGCTGCCGAAGATGAATGTGCAAAGGACATGCTAGCAGATATTAAGGACGACAAAGAACACAAAACCAACACACTCCTTTGTGAAATCCATGCCAAATATCCTAAAATCGATATTTTCCACTTTTGGAGAAAAATTCTGATCAAACGACGTCCTTGCGAGGCTTTTGATCCCTTTCCTAGCTCGTCGTCCGAAGATGAAGATTCAAAAGAGGATTCATAAGAGAGCTCCAAAGAAAAGTAATTTTAAGTATCTCTTTTTTGTATCTGTCATGCAATTAATGTAATATTTTTTTGTTCTCCTCGAATAAAATTGAATGACAACCAAGCTTTGTTGATCCTTTACTTTCTTTAAGTTATATTTCTTTTAACTGTTATTTATATTAGTTATTCGAAGTGACACTATAACATAATATTTTAAATAACATTATAATACATTACACTGCGAATATTATAGTGCGTTTATTGGACGTAACACTTCGAATATTATAATGCGTTTAATGGACGTAGCGCTTCGACTATTATAGTGCATTTAATGGACGTAGCACTTCGCATATGGTTGTTCTTCAAAAAATGTATTCAACACTTCAGAATATTCTACTCTTGGTCAACCTCAAAGATAATCAGTCTTTGATTAGTTACCAAAATAGTTTAAACAAACACTCATAAAAAAATATTGGCCAAAAAATGCATTTTATTTATAAATTGAATATGTACACAACGCCTTGTTAAAACCTTGATGGGCCACCAGGGTAGGAAAGAGTGTGGTAATTAATCAAAGAAAACAATTCTAGAATACAACACAATCACTCCCAGTACAGTGTTAGATGTTGTATATTCCACAGATGTTGAAGTATCCTCCCCTAATTATCACAAAGGCGATAAGAACGTGGTTTTATCCTTTTAATAACCATATAAGGTCTTTCCCAGTTCGGGGCCATCTTATATAGGCTCTTTTCCATGGTATGGAGGAATACCTTCCTTAACACTGTGTCACCTACCTTGAAGTCCCTCCTTTTCACGTGCGATTATATCTATTCCTCATAAGAGTTTGATAATGAATTATATTTAAATGTGCTCGAACTATTTTCTCTTCAATCAAATCTAAACTTACTCTTTTAGCTTCATCATCCAAATCCTCGGATATTGGGTTATCCTAAAAGAAGGCATGATAGATTCCACAAGACTAACAACATCCATTCCATGCGCCAAAACAAAAGGGGTCTCTTGAGTAGCCTTCCCATGAGTGTTCGATAAGCCCAAAGTACCTTTTGTAAGTCATTATGCCATTTTCATGCTGCTCTTGTCAAATTCTTCTTCAAACCTTCTAAAATAGATATGTTTGTCACCTCTACTTATCCATTTGCTTGAGGATGAAAAGGTGTGGAAAAACATTTCTTGATCCCCTTCGAAGCACAAAACGAAGCCATTTCCTTATTATTGAATTGAGGACCATTATCTATAGTAATTCTTCGAGGTACTCCAAAACGATAGCAAATACTGTTTACAATGAATTTAATCACATCCTTAGAGTTTGTTCGAGACAGTGGTTCTGCTTTTGCCCACTTTATAAAACAATCCACGATAACAATTATCGTTTGCCACTCCCTCAAAGGCCATCGAAAAAGGTCCCACTAAATCTATTCCTCATCTATCCAATGGAATGGCTTCGGTAATGAACATAAGTAGGACTGCTCGTTTTTGAATTGAGTTAGCAAACCTTTGACAAGTATCACAACTTCGAACCAAATTATTGGCATCGTTCATAATCAAAGGCCAATAAAACCCTGCTAACAAAACCCGATGAGTCGATGCCTTGAACCCACAACGCGCTGATCTTTCTCTGTTATGTAGTTATGATAAAACCTCCTGTAAATCTTGTCTGCTCAAACATCGTAATAATGTCCTACTTAATTATTTCTTATCAAAACTCCATCTAATACTATATAGCCAAAACCTTTTCCTCGCAAATGTTTTGGCCAACTTCACATCTTCAGGCATCTCTCATTTAACCAAAAAATTCAAAATGTTAGTTCTCTAGTCGCCTCAGACCGTATCTGGGGTGACAAATAGTTCCTCAATATGTTCACACTGATATAAAATGGGTTAAAATCGATTGAGTCTCCTGTAATAAAATACAAGGACATTCTTCTTTATATGTAATAGTTGCTAATGAATCATCAACTATGTTATTTCCTCAGTTTATATGGTCCACAACAACATGATCAAATAAAAGCATCGGATTTCAAAGTTCTCGAAGATATAAAATTAAATGGTCCTTTTTTGTTTCGAAAACTCCAGACACTTGATTTTTTATTAATTGAGAATCTGTCCCTAATCATACTGAGGTTGCACCACATATATTTGCGAGTCTCAATCCAACTAATGCAGCTTCATATTCAAGTTCATTATTCGACGCATGAGAACCAAATTTAATAGATTCAAGAATTGTTTCCATAGATGGAGCAACCGGTTGAACTCCAGCGCTGCATCCCAACACACTAGAGCCTCCATCGGTTTGAACAATCAACATCGAATTAATCGGCAAGACGTCCTTGCTGACTTCCTCATCCGATCCACTTGAATGAAATTCAACAAAGAAATCTGTTAAAGCTTGTACTTTAATTGTCGTTCGAGGTAAAAGTAATGTCAAAATCCCCCAATTCCACTGACCATTTAGTCATTCTCCCTAAAATATCAAGACATTGCAAAACATTCTTCAATGGAAATGAAGTTCGAACTTCCATGGTATGAGCTTGAAAATAAAAGCTCGTTTTTCTAGCAGCCAACACCAATGCTAATGCCAATTTTTTGAGCTTCAAATACCTCTTTTTTGCTGCCACCAAACTTTTACTGACGTAATACACCGGCTCCAGAATTCCTAAATCTTCACTTATCAAGACTACACTTACTGCAAAATCCGATACCGCGATGTATAAATATCGTTGTTCTCTACTTCGAGGTTTGGATAATTTTTCTGGTGATGATAACAAATCCTTGATGGTTGTAAAAGTTGCGTCACAATCCAAAGTCAATTCAAACTTCTTTGGTCTTCGTAACACTTAAAAGAAAGGGAAACTTTTTCAGAAATTCTAAAAAATAAATCTGTTAAGTGTCGCTAACCTTCCTCTCAAAATTTTCACTTCCTTGATAGTTCAAGGCGATTTCATGGATATTACAACTTTTAATTTCTATGCGTCAGCTTCTATCATTTTTTAACTTATAAAATAACCCATAAATTTCCCTGATCGAACTCCAACAGTACATTTTTCTGGATTCAATTTCAACCTTATTGTCCTTAAATTCAGAAATGTCTCCTCTAAATCTTCCAAGTGTGCATCGCCTGCTAAGCTTCTCACCACGATATTGTCAATGTATAACTTTATGTTTTTTCCGATATGAGTAGTGAATTCCTTCTTTAATCTATGGTATGTGGTCCAAACATTTTCTAATCCAAAAGGCATAACTCTATAACAATGCAAGTCTCTTTCTGTGATGAAGGTGGTACATTCTTGATCCTTTGGATCCATTTGAATTTGATTATATCTTGAAAAAGCATCCATAAAGTTCAGGTTTTATTTCCCGAAGTTGAATCAATCAGCTAGTCTATTCGAGGAAGGGGAAACGGATCTTTAGGACATGCTCACGTTAAGTCTGTAAAATCAACACACATTCTCCACTATCGATTCTTCTTCTTCAATAGGTTTGCTGTCTATAAAAGATACTGTGACTCCCTTATATGTTTTCACTTTGACAATCGATCCACTTCGGAAAAAATAGCCTCTGCTTTCTCAAAAGAAAATGCCCGCTTTTTTGTATAACATGTTTCACCTTTAGATCAATGGCTAGACTATGGCAAATTAATTCAATTGGTACTCCTGTCACGTCTTCTGTTTTCCAAGCGAAAACATCCAAATTGTTAGACAGTCCACTACCATAAATAGCACTTAAACCTTATTTTTAAAGGCCCCCTTCCCAAACTACTTACGTTCCGTTCTAATTCCTTGGTTACTCATGCAATCACTCTTGTAATCGGTGATAGTGCGCTCTGATTGGGAAATCCGAAGAAGATTGTGCATTCTGTAATAAGTTGCTTAAAAAAGGACGTTCGTAGAACTCCTATTCTCTATCAACACGTGTCGAATCTCAACGCCAGCAATTTCTGCCTAATAACCACTGCATCCTCATGTGGCCCGTCTTCTTACCATATAGATGGGTAGACATTTTTCCCTCTATCTAAGTAGTCAAACTTTCTATCTGCCGTTTCCTTGAATTATCAGGGCTACGAGTCATAGAGTCACCACTAAAAATGGTCAGGGATTCAAAAAAATCGTCAACCTTCGAATCTAAAAGCATCAAATATTCGGCCTGTGCATTTGGATTGGTTGGTTGTGAAGTCGATGCTATGGGATTTTTTGATGCATTGCTCTGTACTTTCACATAAGTTAGTAATTTTCCATTTTCAATTAAGCTATGAACTTATTTTTTCAAGGAAATGCAATCCACAGTACTATGACCGATGTCATTATGATACCTGCAAAACTTGTTGTTTCTCTCTTCCCTAGGCCTATTGATTGGATTGGGCTTCCTGAAATTTACATATTATTTATTCTTATCAAAGATTGCAGCAACACTCTTAGTCAGATATACATAGTTTTTATGCCTTATCCTTTGATTGGGCCTTAGCCTATTAAATTGATATGATAGAGCTTGGTTTGAACATCCTCCAGCTTGAGGTGGTAGATTGTTGTTCCTCAGACGTGTTTGTTGACATAATTTGAAGATTGCCATTGTTTATTTGGCACATGTCAAGAATTGTTTTGACCAGTTGTCGCTACCCCTCAAGCCTTGGTTGACTCTTCAACCTTGATTTAGTCCTCAACTTGAGCCATGAAATCTCCAAAAGTTAAGGCTATTCTTGTTGTTGTTTCATTAGCCAAATCTCCTGGTAACAACCCCTGGCGAGAGGCTGCTATTAACGGGAAAACCCTCACAACGATATGCCAAGATAGTGAGTATTATTGATTCACGAAGAAAAAGAACATAATCCTATTACATCACTCTTAATCCTTATTTATATTGCTTTTGACAATTACTATCTTATTTATTACACAGGATCATTTATGTCATACAAAGATCTTGAATGTAACATTTGTCAAATATCCCTAATTAGCTGTCATTATTGTGGTATTCTAAAGTTGATTCTTGTAATATACAAGATCGTTTAATGATCGTCAGTTTCCTCAGTTCCTAAGCGGGTCTGCTTCTGACCTTTGGAATCCTGCTCGGTTATAAGCGCACTCGGTCTTGATTAGGCCCTGCTCGGATTTGCTTGTCCCGTCCTCTTATTTATCAATACTTTCAACTGAGCATGCCTTCATCAAAGTTCATGCTTTTCTTTTGTTTCTCCCTAGCTTACCCTTACTTTTTGCTCAACTCTTCTCTGCTTGAGCTCACATCTCTTCTTTGCTCCTTGACCCTTTGAGTTTATACACCTCTGCTCTACTCAATCTCGCATCTTTTCTATGTTTTACATCGGATCCTTGCTTCTTGTTCAGCTCGGCTCGGCTCGAGCTCACATCTCTTCTCTGCTCCTTCTTGATCCTTTGAGTTTATACGCTTCTGCTCTGCTCGAGCTCGCATCTCTTCTTTGTTTCATGGTCGCATTAGATCTGCTCGATGATTAATATTTACCCTTCACATCCGCCGTTGATATCTACTACCTTTTAGCTGCCATTCCCACCAGATCTTCACAATTATCTAGACTCGCTTTTCTTAAAACAAAATGCTTCGTGTAATCTTTCAGCTTTTCTCCAACTGGTTGTTTGCATTGGATGCTAGTATCTCCATTTGCTCTCATTTCTTTACTCCCCACGAACTATCTTCCAAAGGTAGTGAAAAGTCTTTGAAGTTTGAAATGGACCCCCTCAGAATTCAGCTGTACCATTTCAAAGTTGTCCCCTTGAAAGTTTTGGAAAAATCCCGACGTACTAGCTTGTCATCATCCTCAAAATACATCATTTTATTCTTAAACTGTTTGATGTGATCGTCTGGGTCTTGCATCCTATCGAATTTCTCTA
This sequence comes from Limnanthes douglasii subsp. nivea, assembly GCA_036936605.1. Classification (NCBI taxonomy): domain Eukaryota; kingdom Viridiplantae; phylum Streptophyta; class Magnoliopsida; order Brassicales; family Limnanthaceae; genus Limnanthes; species Limnanthes douglasii. The sequence goes on from JAUPFV010000001.1 coordinate 183,637,940, forward strand.
TTTTGAAATATAAAAACGCTTCGGAAGCGTTACTGATCTTATCTCATTTGTCAACGGAGAATTCCTCCAGTCAACACCTTGAATATACTTATCCTCAGTTCCCATCACGGCATACAAATTCCGATCATCACCATTGTACTCATTTGATGTATTTCCTTCACACCAGTTCGACTCCCTCAAACATCAAGGTACATTTTCCATTTTAGCTTTATGATCCTTATTATATTTGCGAGGTTGATCTTTCTCTTCTTTCGAAGAGCCTCAATATCTTTCAAAACCAAATCCAGAGCTTCCAATTTCCTCGCATTAGATGTGATATACCTATGTTTATCTTTCTTTTCCATTCGAGAAGAATGACGCTCTTTTGGCGCTTCAAACCACGCCTTTTTCTGTTCACGTCTGATTTGACGATCAGTACAAGATCGATCAGATTGACCATAAATATCATTTTTTTCATTCACTTGTCTCACCTCGGATTCTAGCCTGACTGACTGAATCTCATTCTCTCTTTGATCGTATTTCTCGTTCAGAGTATTTATCTTATCGAGAAGCTGATTCATTCACAACTCTATATGAGACTGAGTCTGATGAATCAGAGTAGATCCTTTTGGTCTATCATCTGTCCTTTGTAAATCATTTTTCAGTGTTTTGACAACTGATCGTACTAGCGGGTCATTTTTTTATTCATTGTAAAGTTTTAACATTGTTATTAAAGGTTTAGAAAATTCGAAGTAGTAAAATAGGCACCAATGCTTGATAAGTTCCCTAGTAGAGTTGCCAATTTGGTGATTTATTACTTGAATTGCCTAAGTAAAATGAGAGAAGTCAGATTATAGAAAGAGAAATAGGTTTTAGAGAGACAAAATCAGAGGGCTCAAATGTTCAATCTCGAAAAGCCAACCCCTTTATTAGATCAGCCTTGGCCTTTATATAGAGGCGCAAAGACTTAACTCTTACCTGAAAGAGTTACATAAAAGAGATAATTGCATGTTCGTCCCTGACTTAAATATAAAGTTCTAATTTCTTCTTCTAACTTTACAATCATGTCATAAGAAGTTTTATTCTTTACATTTCAGTCTTCGAATTTCCATTTCCTTATCACTTATGATTTCCAAAGTAAAGATATTGGAGATAAAAAAGATGATGAGGCCGAGAACAAGAGCATTGATGTAGGAGAATTGGTAACGCCAAACAATTTCAAGACCACTTACCAGTCGACGAGACGCTTTCATAACTAAGCCAACAGGCTAAGGAGCAATGGTCCAATGAATTTTGTCAATGCTTTGATACCTTAAACTTGGTTCAAAGAAACTTGTGGATGATCTCTCATGAACTGTCTTAGCTCCTAAAATGTTAATGGATCTTACCGACCCCTTTGATACTGTGAAATAACTTGTCCCCCTAGACGCTCGAGTTGTTCTCCATGCAAAGATTAGAGCTCATATTCACAAATTTCAATGGAAAACCAAAATGGAATCGTCTAGAGGCAACATGAAGAAGGCGAACACTAGTCCCAAAGAAAAAAAAAAGGTAAGGAAAAAACCAACATACAAACCACCCCTCAAGCTAGAAACATCACTCCTGAGATTTTTAAGAGCAAAAAAAATAGTCTATTTGAAGAAAAGAACCATGTCAACACTGCAAATCCCAAAGAGTCTCTTCCTGAATAATTGGAAACCATTGTCTCCCCTAATTCCACATCAAAAATGTTTTGAAGACAATAAAGAAAAAACAAAATAATCACTTCTCCAAACATGAACAACTTTTTGAAATAGATGAATACCCTGCATGAAAAATGATCAAGCAAACAATCCTCCCAGAAAAACACTCACAAATTTTATTTGTTAACAATACCTAACAATCCGCATCTCAATAACCAACCTTTTTACTATACTCTTCCGTTGAACTCTCTCTTATCCATTATAACATGCTTCAACCCGTAGCTAATCTTGAAATAAATGCCAAGAAATTTGAAATATATATAAATAAAGTTTTTAAGGAAGGCAAATTCGTTCGTGAACAACACGAATGGGTGGCTCAGGACGTCCTTCAACTTCAAAAGGAATCTGCTGCTAATAAAAATAGGATGAATATACTCAATATATGCTTATTGGTCAATTCCATGTCTTCCAAGAACATTAATCTGAATACCACAACGCTCTAATACTTGCATATAGGAAAATGTCAGCAAGAAAGTATGATTACACGCAACACCTTATACCAAGAAAGCAAATAATCAGAAACCAAATCTATTGAGCAAGTAATAACATTGACGATCAAACTTGCAAAAGACAAGGCCTCTACTATGATCACTGCTATTAATGATTGTGTTAACTATGGTCTCAATATTTTGAATAAATGAAAAAAGAGTCTAAAGTTTATTTAATCTCTATATTCACGGTAGGTTTCAGAAGCACAACTTGAAGGACTACTGGTATATGATACCCAAATATCAAAGTCCTGAACATATTTTCAAACCTACTCCGGAAGAATATGAAGTGGGAAGTTCTAATTATTCAGAAGATGAAAAAACATATAAGGAAAACTCCTTGCGTAGGAACTCAGAAGATTCTTCTAAAGATGGTCAGGGAAATTAAAAATGAAAAACGATCTTCACAATGTTTCAACATATGTTCATTTTATTTCTTGTATCTAATGTTTTATTTATAACGACAATGTTCCACTTTTTGAATCGGATTTTGAAGCATCATTTTAATTTCTAGTCAACTTTCACCATTCTATCACCATATAAACGAACAACCTAAAAATCACAACCACGTAAATTGCCACAACGTTAGCACTAAGTGCATTGCATAGTTATATCCCACCACGTAAATTATCATTGTAAATTATCTCCACCTAAATTATATAAATTTATTTTAATTAACAAGTTAAAATTATCCATCTTTAGCTTTATCAAAATGAGGATGATTAATTCTTATTTAGTTTCTGTTGTGTTTCTTTAAAAAAATTTATATCTATAAAATAACTCAACATCTTTAGATTTTCACACACATGAAAAAGAACAACATATGACAATAAAAAATTATATTACCCATATCGGCTATGTTGACAGCTCATTAAAACCTTATTACGCTATCACGAGAGGAAAGAGTATGCCACTGGTCAATATATTAATCCTAATATAAAGACAAATGTTATATATTCCAAGGATGTTGAGAGGTCTTCCTTAGCCATCTTACAATGGTATGTCCCAAGTTTAACTTTACAACTACTGAATCCAGTCCTTCCCAATTTGCACCTAAGTTGCTAATTTTATGGGAAAAACTAAAAAAGAAAATACCAAGTAGTAATATTTATTGATCAGATTAGAGAATTACATTGTTTGTGGGTTTATTTTCTTATTATACCCATTATTACCATCTAGAAGTCGTTACTACAATGCTTAACTCCACTAACTATACTTAGGACTGACTTTACACTGGATACCTCAAGGGATATCATGTATGGAATACACTGACGAAATATCTACAGGTTATAATGGTAGTGCGACACGTGGTGGGTATTTATCCCACGCGTATTAACAGCGGTTCTGAGTGAAATTGACTTGGGTTTTGATGAAGCGTGCAAAGTTTTAAAGAGATTTGAAAACTTCCATCAAATCACACATGGGCCGAAAAAATATAGGAATTTCGAATTCCACTTCAGATTTATGAAGTATCCCTTATATTGATGAAATAACTCATTTCTCACTTATAAAAAATACGCTTCACGTTTTTACTACACATAGAATTTTTGCTGCAACAAAGGAACTTCATCGTCTTCCAGGTAATCAGGAATTTAAATACTTATTGTGTAATAGACTTCAACTTTTGTAACAAAAACTAGTGTTAGAAAAAACCCTTTGATTAGAGCGTAAGCATTGAGTCAGATACCAAATTATATAAAAAAAACCCTATTGACTGGTAGTGGTACCCTTCCATGAGTCAACTCTCCCTTTAATTCTTTTTATGCGTCATATTGTTCATTGCAGTCACTCAAGTATATAATGGAACCAAATAAGGCAGGGAAGAAGAAGAAAAAGTGAGGGAAACCGTTGAATCGTAGTTTGAAGACCTAGTCTTCTTAGAAAGTTACTTTTCCTAGGTAGCCCCCAAATATGGGTACATTGACGATAATGGACTACTGAGTTTTAGGGCTAGATACGGGATACCCAATAATGTCATAGTAAGGGTACCATCGGTCAGCGATCATCCCTATCAGGTGCAAGACCACGAGATTTGCCAATTCAACACCGTATTTGAGTGGGGCTTTCGGTTACCCTTACTATCAATGATACATGACTTCTTTAACGTTATAGGCATATACCAAACCCAACTGGCTGCCAACGGATGAAGAATGCTGCTCAAGATTGTACTGAGATCTCGCCTGTTAGGTATTAAGATCTGCCTAGAAGATTCGCTACTTTCCATTGGTTGTAGCTGAATTGGCCAAATCTTCATTCTTCTACACTTAGTTGACTGAAGTAAGGAAAATAGTCGAGCTTCCTTCATCCAATAAGATTTGGAAACACTTCTTTATCTTTGTATCAGGGAATTGCGAGCATGCAAATACGATTATGAATCTTCAGTTAGAAAGGAAGTGGAAAGTGAGGTGTAAGCAATATTTCGAGTAGTTTTAACATTTGGCGCATGAGTACGAATTTTAATGCCATTGTTTATTTATGTAGGTGAAAGAACCCACCAGGAGTGCTGTCAGGAGGGTTAATCGAATATATACATGAATCCTTTGGTCCAGGTAGGGAACCTAGCCTGCTCAACATGGTTTCAAGAGCGAGCACGGTTGTTTACTCAAATAAAGTATCTGAGTGCGGGTTTGTGGCTAGTGCCCCAGTTGGTCATTACTAGGGAAGTGGAATGGGTAGAATGTATATGAGCACTAATGGAGCAAAGGTACTACGAGCGGAATAACACCGTGGTATGGTTGTCAGTGCCTCAAACTCGGAAACTGAGGGAGGCAAAATGGTCGACATCGTTGCAGTGTCAAAATGAAAAGGAGGGGCAAGTGTTAGCTATTCAGCAGAAGGATGATCATATATCACTAGAGGGCGAGGTGCAGCAAGATCGGAATCAGCGAGCTCGTGAAAACGATGATGAGGGTGAAGATGCGGTGATGCCTCTTGTGAAAAAATCACATGTGATTGTAAATGTTGTTGTTCTTGCCGAAACAAAGTTGCAACTGGTTGATGAGGAACTTGATGGTGAAATAATGATTCCATAGAAACAAAGCGGCCATTCCAAGAGTTCAAATGCAGAAGAGAATCGGGAAAAGGCCGCAGAAAAAGAGGATCAAGTAATTTGTAACGACAACAGCTAGATGATGCTCTAGCTGATGGTCAGATGAGTCGGGTGGAGAATAGTGACAAGGGAGAGGTGTAGAAAAATCGGATTCCTAAGAAGATAGCTCAAAGGATAAAGTAATTTGTAACGACAACAAGTATTCACCCTTCCTCTTTTGTAATAGGAGTTGGCATAGGGTTATCTTTTCTCAATATTGTAAGACTCGATCAGATGCCCACTGGGTAAAAAAGAGCAGAATCTAGTAAATAGGGTCAGGTTATTGAGAAGCGGCCTTCTACGAATATTACCATGCCTCGCCCCTCGATGCCAATTTTCGAGTAGATTAAAAATTTCCCCATAATACGGCATGCCCATAAGTCAACTTTTGCAAAGACAAGCGGAGCTGGTGATCGAGGTCAGACAGGTTGAAACTTTTTACCTTAATCAATAAATGGTAACTATAAACTTATATGAGGATGGATGCAGACGAATCATAAATCGGTGGTTCTCACGTACCGACATATGTCAAAAGTCGACTATTAGGTCATGGAGAAGTGGAAGCCGAAGCCAATGTTTTTTGGATCGGTTAAGGATTTGACTACCGAGCTTGCTCGTTTTAAAAATGCTTATGGGTCAGACAGATCAGAGAAAAATACGGCAAATCAGAATAACGAGGGGCATCGACTGGAGGTGGTTGATTTTCAAAGTTTTTCCTAGATCGAGCGAAGACAAGCTCCTTCTGGTTTTAAAAATCACGATAATGAGGGGCTTCGACTGGAGGTGAGCACGGAAAACACTACCATTCTGGCACAAAACAATGTGCCTATCAAGAGGAATGATGACTTGATGTAACAGAGAGCCGGTTTTCTCGCACAAAATATGGCCCGTGCGGAAAGGATCGAGGAGCAAGCCGAGTTCATCGCTAGACTAGTGGTGGAGAATGGAGAACTCAAGGTTAAGGTGGATGATTTATAAAATAAGATGGATCTACAACGTGCCCAAGGGAAGAAGAAACTTGGTGCAGCGCTAGAGGAAAGAGAGAAACAAGTGATGGGGTGGTCATGGATATGATGGCTAATAATCAGAAGGATACTATTGCGCATCTGCTGGAATTGAATCCGGGTATGAAGCTGGGATCTCTGAGCCAATTTGTTGAGGCGTCTATGCCCCCTAAAATGGGAGGCTCGCTGATTGCTGACCCCACCCTTGTTGATCAAGAAGTAAGTAAAACATCTACCATTGAGGCTGAGGAGATGGGGACACAACCAAGAAACGTGGCACCCAAGGAAGGGACATCTAAAGATCCTCTAATTTTTCCCGATGTGTGAAACGTTTTTATATTATATAGCACTTGAAAACTTTATATTAGTTGTGTGTATTTTGATAGAAGACTTGATTGGAATTTTGATCATGGGTGCTAGGTGTTAATTGCATTTTTTTTGCATAGCATAAATACATGATATGTTGACGCAGACTTATATTGGATTTGTTGTTTTTGTTTTATGTTGATAGTCAGTCTTCTAATCAACTATAATTTTAAAATCAATGATTATGTTATTTGGCGCATTTCTTTGGAGATGTGTTTACTAATTATGATAATTTTTGGGCGAATCCTTACAAGGTTGAGATCCGTACGGCTCATTGCGTAGCTAGAAATTTATTTGTCCCTTAGTTTAATCGTGGCGAGGACGTACGACCCTATTACGTGGCATGTAACAGGCTTGATTTTAAATCAGTTCGCTTATATACCATGTACAAGGTATAGGCTTAATATGCCTTTACGTAGCCCGTGTCGTGGTCAATTAACCCGATCGTGCTTATATACACTTGGTTTGGGCTCAATATGGCTCCTCGCGTAGCCCGTAGGTGTGTTCGTAGACCCGCTCGCAATTGCAAGGACGGGGTAATCGTAATAATAAAAACTCATTATGCCGGAAGTGGTAAATATATTAGTGAAATAGATAAGAGTTCTAATGCCTTATTAAAAAACCCTCTCGCGCCATCAGGGGGAAAACAAACGCATCATCTAAGTTACACATATTGGACATACAATTATAGATGGTTAATATTCCATTTGTGATTCAAGGCATTGCCCTCTGCATCGGCGAGACGATATGCTCCACTATGGCGTTTGGAGATAAAAGTATATGGCCCTTCCTAATTTGGTCCTAACTTGCCAACTGCTCTGACGCCTGATCGTTGGAATTTTTTGTTCATAACCATGTCGTCTTCCTGACACCTGCGAGGTTTGAGCCGAGTGTTAAATCATCCTGGCACCAGGCTCCTATAATTCTATGCCCGTACGCGTGCCTGGTCACGCCTCTCTTCAATAAGATCCACGCTCTATGCTCGGTTCTAAAGATTAAGGTTTTCCTCATAATTTGCGATCCGATGGCTGGGTATGTTTATTTCTGCTTGTACCACAACTTTGTTGTCGTAGACAAAGGAAAAAATGAGGGTCTCCGGTTGCAGTTCGAGTGGTAGTGCGGTATGCCCATAATTCCTTCCAAAATTGTTCAATTGGTGACTTTGACTTGACCGTTTTCCTGAGGGTAATATGGTGTGGATAAGTGTTGGTCAATACCGTATCGTTTGCAGAATGTTGTCCGCACAGTGTTTTGAAATTGAGGGCCATTATCTGTCATCAAGATATGTGGTATGCCAAATCTTGTAAGTATTTGATTATGGACAAAATGACATATCCTATAAGCTCGGGTTCGGAAAATAGCTTTAGTCTTTACCCATGTCGAAAAGTAATCCGCCATAACGATTAAAAATTATCGCTTGTTGTTTTCTATAGGAATTGACCATACAAGGTCGATGCCCCATTTATCGAAATGGTATGGGATGGGGATATGCCGCATTGGCTCACTTGAAATATGTCCAATATTGGCGAACTATTGACACTAGTGACATTGCTAGACGAGTCGTTCTGCATCGTTGGCAAGCTCTGGCCACTAATAACCTGCTAGTAGAAAACGTGGATTGAGTCTCCGATACCCACAATGTTCCCCAGCCTACCCACAATGTTTCCCAGCCTCCCTGTTGTGTATGTCATGCAGAACTGAGGTAGCTTCTGCTTGATCAAGGCAACAAAACAGGGGTCGAGTTGCACTTTTTTATATAAGAATCTATCCAGTACATAGTACTTTATCGCCCGCAGCTGCAGAGTCCGAGCAGCCGCCGTATCGGTCGATAAAATGACATAATTTAGGTACAAAAGATAGGGTTGTCTGCAATCGTTAACGGTTTCAATTGCATGGATACTTTCACTTCAATCAATTTGTTTTATAGTCGAGAGTTTCCGGGTGTTGATGAGAGGATGCTCGCCCATTGTCGTAGTCTTAGCCAGCGCATCGGCAACTAAGTTTGCCTGGCGGGAGATTTAGTCGTATATCAGAGCCAACTTCATGCCACAAATCATGTCCTTGTACTCCACCATATTATTGGTCACCCGAAAATTAAACCTGATTGCATATCTAACTTCCTCCCTTGTAGGTAAAAGGAGTACAACCCCTACGCCGCTTCCTCAAGTGTTTGAAGCCCCATCGGTTTCGACAATCCATTCCATGTGCTCTGTGTTTGGAGGAGATAATTCTCTGGGCGTGTAGAACTCTGTCAAGAAATAGGCCACGTTGTGCCCTTTTATTGTCGTACGCAGTTCGAACTAGATATCATATTCTGTAACTCCAATGCTCTGCTTTGTCAGCCTGTCAGAGGTATCAGGTTTTTGCAGCACCGTTTTCAGGGGAAAGATGTGAGGACGGTGATCGTGTGTCCCTGGCAATAAAAGCGCAATTTCCTAGCGGTTGTGACTAGTCCTAGTGGAAGCTTCTCTAAATTAAGGTATCTTGTCTCAGGGTCGACTAATATTTTGCTGGTGTAATAAATATGTCGTTGGACACCAGTTGGCTCTCTTACCAAGACTACACTGATAGAATAGAATGAAACAAATAAATACAAAAATAACGGCTCACCAGCCAAGGGTGCGGATAAGATTTATGGCGACGTAAGGTAATTTTTTAGCTCGGTAAACGCCTTATAACATTCTTCTGTCCATTCAAATTTCTTAGCCCATCAGAGAGCTTCGAAGAAAGGATGGCTCATATCTGAAACCTTCGGAATGAACCAGGAAAGTGCTACGAGGCATCCAGTGAGACACTATACCTCTTTAATGCTTTGTGGATGTGCCATTTGGATAATTGTTTGCAGCTGGATGGGGTCGGCTTCGATGCGCCTGTTGTTGGCTATGTAACCTAGGATCGCACCACTGCTCACCCCAAAAGAGCACTTGATCAGATTAAGATTCAAGTTAAACTAGCGAAGTAAGTTGAAAACAGTTTGGAGCACATCGAGCTGCTGTTCTGCTGTATGAGTTTTTACAATCATATTGTCGATGTATGCTTCCATATGCTTTCCCAAATGTTCATTGAATATGTGGTTGGCTAGGTGTTGTTATGTAGAACCCGTGTTCTTCAGCCCGAATGGCATCGCCTTGTGGCAGTGTGCTCTTCGTCCGATGAATTGAGTAGTAATCTGATTGAGGCTCCAATACGCATCCATATATGAGAGATATTTGCATCCCAAGGCAGAATCCACAAGCCAGTCAATGCGGGGCAAGGGGAATGCATCTTTAGAGCATGTTTTATTTATATCAGTGAAATTGACGAAGATGCACCATTGGCCCCCTTTCTTTTGAATAAAAAACTAGGTTTGCCACCTGGTAGGTTCAATTAGTACAAGTTGCTTTGGTAAATGATAATAGGAGTTTTTTAGTGAGAGAAATATTTTTGAGAGAGAAAGTGAGAACACAAGTGAAACAAAACAAAGTTTGAACCTTTTTATTAGTTTAGCTCTAGCTTTTATATAGAAGCGCAGAGACTTATTGTATAACTGAAAACGGTTACACAAAAGGACTTATTACACGTTAGTCCATAATAAAGATATGTACTTAAAATCGTTCCTTTAATCTTATATTATTTACACTTAAGTCCCTAAACTTCTATTTACTTATCAGTAGCCCCTCTAGTTCTCATGTCAGTAAATGAATGAGAACTATCCGTCTTCAAATCATGTCAAAAGAAAGTCTTGATTAGTTATAAATATGGTGCTTTCTTGGTGTTTTGGATCCATTTAATCTGGTTATACCCTACAAAAGCATCCATAAAAGACAAAATTTTATATCTTGAAGTAGGATTAACGGGCTGATCTATTCAAGGAACATGAAATGGATATTTAGGACAGACTCGATTCAAATATGTGAAGTCAACACACGTCCTCCATTTCCCATTCTTCTTTTAACCAACGCTGGGTTTATTGTCCATAAAGGATATTGTGCCTCCCTAATATGTCCGGCCCTGGATAAACAATCCACTTCTATAACTATAGCCTCTGAATTTTCAATAGAAAAAACACATCATTTTTGAATAACTAACTTAATACTCGAATTTATAGCTAAGCTATTACATATCACATCAGATGGAACCCCCACTACATTCTATATTTTCCAATAAAAAACATCGAAAATAGCAAACAAAAATTGTAACAATTGTTGACGCAAAGTTTGTGATAATAATGTCCCTATTCGAAAAATCTTTCCATTGGGAAAATAGTATTCTTCTATGCCTTCACCTACTGTTAGAGAACCCGGGGTTTCCCCCCGGATAATTAATTCATTCTCCATCTTCCAAGGTCAACCTCTCTAACTGTTATTCAGTATTTCGATCTAGATCTGTTATAATGTTTTGTCCATGGTTATCATAATTATAATGTTATAATGTTATAATGTTTTGTCCATCATTGTTACAATGTTTTGTCCATGGTTATCATAATTAATTGATCTAGATTTGTATCCAAATATTCTAAAACAGCGTCAAACTCATCAATCTTGGAATCTAGAATCATCAAATTTTCTTTCTTTGAATTCAAATTTGTTCTTTGCGAAGTTGATGAACTTGAAGCCTTTGACCTACTTTTTTCCCTTTAACAAAAGCGGTTAATAGGCCATTTTTAATTAAAGTCTGCACTTCTTTTTTCAAATCTATACAATCTGCAGTATCATGTCCTATGTCATTATGATACTTACAGAATCTATTGTTGCACTCTTCTCTTGGTCTATTTATCAGATATGGTTTTTTAAAACTCACATATTCTTCTATCTTTTCATAAATCACAGCACTATTCTGAGTTAAATCAGCATAATATTATGGTATTCTCCATTGATTTGGCTTTGGTCTTTAAAATTAATTCTTTGTAGCTTGAGTAGGGTACCCTCCAGTTCGAGGAGGAATTTGTTATTCCTTGGATGAGATGTTTGGGTAAACTTTGAAGAGTGCCCTTGATTATTTGACACATGTCATGAATTCTTTTGATAATGTCTGAAAATTCGAACTCTAGTTGATTTATCCATTTTAATTTGATCCTCGTCTTGAAGCATAAGTGCTCCAAAATTCAAATATCTCCTCTTTTTCATTTCATTTGATAAATCACATGGTCATAAAACTTGTCGAATCGCAGCCATAGCTACCAACTCTTCACAACTATCTGATCCTAATTTTGTTAACACAAAAGACTTTATATAGTCCTTCGGCTTCTTTCCCACATCCTGCTTACACTGTATGGTAGTGTCACAATTTCCTCGCATTTCTTTACTTCTCATAAATTATCCTTGAAAAGTTGTATGAAAATATCTAAAATTGGAAATTGATCCCCTCAGAATCCTATTGTATGATTTCAAAACTGTGGCTTTAAATGTTTAAGAAAAGGCTTTGCATACCAGCCTATCATCATCTTCAAAGTTCATTGTATAGTTCTTGAACTGGTTGATATGATAATCGGGATCTTGCATCCCATAAAATTTCGCAACCTTAGAAATATCTAACCGCTTCGAAAGAATAATAAACTTTATCTCAGTTATAAAAGGAGAATTTATCTAGTCCATTTTTTTAATGTACTGTTATCTCCTCTTGCATCGTGGATTAAAACTCCTATTGCGTCGACTTCGTAGACAACGAATCCAAATTCATAGGTAGAAAATTTAATGATTTTGGATTCTAAGGTTTATAATTTCGCTGCTGCATCAGATTATTTGGATATAGATTTGGATCGACTGATTTTGATGGCAGTGGATGAGCAAAAAAACAATGTCGAGTTCGAAGTGTATGTGAATCATTGGCATTCTTTGGAGGAGTCACTATGACTGTCAATATTGATGGCTCTAGAAAGAGGCATGTGGTGAGTTTAGTTACTCAATCGAATGAGGGATGCCAAATCATATGTATGGTAAGAAAGATTTTTCTTTTATTATGCTCGATGAAGATGATTTGATAGGCAGTGCAAGTCCTCAAGAAGATCTAGTAGTTATTGGAGCGGAAGTAGCTGGTGTTGAAATCCGACGCGTATTGATAGATACATGAAGCTTTGCAAATGTTCTTTTCAAGTCAAAATATGATAGGTTGCATAATCCTCCTCGAATTTCTCAATCATAATGTACTATAATCGGATTTACAGGAATGACGGCCCAAGTGATTGGATAATTTAAGGGTGAGGTATGTTTTGGAAAGGGACCTTTTAGAAAGAAGGTCCAAATTTTATTCATGGTGGTGGATTGCCCGACCAACTATAATGCTATTTTTGAGAGATCTTGACTTTCGAGGATGTATGCAGTTGTATCCACAGTCCACCAATGTTTAAAGCATGTCATTGGTTGGGGTTGTCTAAAGTAATCAGAAGGTAGCTAAAGAATATTATGGCACAGCTCTTCGAATCCGAGGATCAAGCACTAGTGATAAAATGACTAAATAACAATGAGGGGGTTGTCCTCGGAAGCAGAATATGGGGTTCTGATCCGAGGGAAACCCTGGGTTCTCTAACAATAAGTGAATGCATAGAGAAGCATACTTTCCAATGTGGTAAGGTACTTCGAATATGAACATTACTGACCCCAACTTTATGTCAGTAGTTGCTACAATTTTTGTTCCATAATTTGGATGTTTTCGCTTGAAAAATATAAGATGTGGTAGGAGTTCCAATCGAGATGATATGTCACAACTTAACAATTAATATGAAGAACAAACATGTTATCAAAAAAAGATGTGTTTTTTTCTTGAGAAATCAGAGGTTACTGTTATTGAGGTGGATCGTTCGTCAAGGGTCGGATATATAAATAAGTCACAATATCCCTTATGGACAACAAACTCAGTGGTAGTTAAAAAGAATAATAGGAAATAGAGGATGTGCGTTGACTTCACAAATTTGAATTGAGCTTGTCCTAAAGATCCATTTCTTGTTCCTCGAATAGATCAATTGATTGATTCCACTTCAGGAAATAAAATTTTGTCCTTTACGGATGCCTTTGTAGGGTATAACCAAATATAGATTGATCCAAAGGATCAAGAGAGCACCATGTTCATCACAGACCGAGGGTTGTATTGTTATAGGGTTATTGCCTTTTGGGCTAAAGAACGTTGGAGCAACATATTAGAGGTTAATGAATAAAGCCTTCGCTTCTTAGTATGGAAGAAACATGAAGGTGTATATTGATGACATGTTGGTCAAGAGTCTAGCAGATGAGGCGCACTTGGAGGATTTTGAGGAGACTTTTTTGAATCTAAGAGGCATCAGATTGAAGCTAAATCCTGAGAATTGCACCTTTGGAGTTCGATCAGGAAACATTTTGGGGTATGTTATTAGTGAGAATATGATAGAATCTGATCCAAAGCAATTAAAGGATTTGGTATAAATGAAATCACCTCGAACTATTAAGGAAGTACAAATCTTGAAAGGAAGGTTAGCATCTCTTAATAGATTCATTTTAAGGTTTTCAGACAAATGTTTTCCTTTTTTCCAAGTATTACAAAGGCCAAAGGAGTTTGAGTGTACCTCAGAATGTGAAGAAACATTTTCAAGCATGAATGAGCTATTGTCATCGAAATAGATATTGACCAAGCCTCGAATTGGAGAGCAACTCTTTTGGTATATTGCATGAGTAGTGTGTTGATAAGAGTTTGGTGGCATTAGAGAAAATATATTTGAAGCTTGAAAAGTTAGCCTTGGCTTTAGTGGTGGTTGTTAGGAAGATGTGCCTCTATTTTCAAGCTCTCACTATTGTAGCTCGAACTTCATTTCCACTAAAAAAATGTTTTACAGTGCCCTGATATTTCTGGGAGGATGACAAAATGTTCAGTGGAGCTACAAGATTCTGATATCAGCTTTGCTCCTCGAACGGTTATTATGGCCCAAACCTTAGCTGATTTTCTTGTTGAGTTCCACTGAAGTAGATCAGACGAAGAGATAGATAAGGAGGTCTTGCTAAGAAGTTTTATGTGGATCATACAAACAGATGGTGGTTCCAGCATTCTAATCCAATGCAGAAGTTTAACTGGTTGCTCCATCTGGGAAGGCTATGTTTCAAGCCATTAAATTTGGTTTTCATGCATCAAATAATGAAGCTGAATATGAAGTTGTAGTGGCTGGTTTAAGGTTCGCGAGCATTTGTAGGGCAACTTCATTTCATTTGGAGACAGATTCCCAATTAGTAGCGAATCATATGGCCGTTGTTTCCAAAGCTAAAAAGGATCACATAATTTTGTATCTTCGAGAGCCTAAAAATTTGACTCTTATGTTTGATCACGTCATTGTTAAATACATCAGCCATGGAGACAATATAGTTGTTGATTCTTTGGAAATCGTTACATACTCATAAGAGTATCCTTGGATTTTATTATATGTGAGTTCTTTGATTCTAACTCGGTTAGAGTAGTGTAAATATGCAGAAGAAGTTTTTGTCACACCAGACGTAATTCGAAGTGACTCAAGAACTGATATCCTGAACTTCGTGTTAAGAGAAATGCTGCCTCAAGACATGCAACTAGCTAAAAAGTTAAAGTATAAAGCTCACGCCTATGTTGTATTAAATGTGGTGTTATATAATCAATATTTGAGTAGGCATACGCTGCGTTGTTAGAATAAACAAGAGTCTCATGAAATTTTGTCAGAGTTACTTGATAGTGAGGGTTCAACACATTGTGGGTTCAAGGCGTTGACATGTCAGGTTTTGTTGGCAGGATATTTTTGGCCCTCGATGATGAACGATGCTAAAAGTTTGGTTCGAGGCTGCAATACTTGTCAGTAATTTTCCAATTCTATTCATAAACCTGCAGCTCCACTCATAAACCATCCCTTTTGACAAATTGAGAATAGATTTGGTAGGACCATTGCCTATGGCTTCTAGAGGACGCCAAATGAAGTTGGAAGAGGCTTAACCATTTTCAGGAACAAAAGCCAAGGATGTTATTAAGTTCATTGTGAACAATATGTGTTGTCGTTTTGGGGTTCCTTGGAAAATCACCATGGATAATGGTCCTCAATTAAAAATAGATAAATGCCTTCTTTTTGTGCCTCGAGGGGTATCACACAATTCTTTTCTACACCTTTTCATCCCCAAGAAAATGGTTAGGCAGAGTTAAAAAATAAATCTATTTTGGAAGCGTTGAAGAAGAATTTGACAAGGACTGTAGTAAAATGGCATAACTATTTGCAAGAGGTGTTATGGGCTTATCGAACAACTCCTAAAGAGGTCACTAAAAAAACTCATTTTGCCTTGGTGTATGGTATGGATATTATTAATCTGCAAAATCTACGTTACATTCTTATAGAGTACTCTAGTTTTTTTAGGCTGAATGACGAAGCCAAAAGAGCATATTTGGACTTGATTAAGGAGAAAAGAGTTAGGGCACATCTGAATGCGATTCATTATGAAACTCTGATGAGAATTCGGTATAATTCGAAAGTAAGGAGGGACTTCAAATTTGGTTATAAACTATTAAGGAAAGTATTCCTTGATACAAAGGAAAAGCGATTTTGAAAGATGGTTCCAAATCGGGAAGGACCTTATATGCTGGTGGAAAAAATAAAATCGGGTTCTTATTACCGTTGTGATGCGCAAGGGAGGATGCTTCAAAATAATTGGAATATACATCTGAAATTGTATTCGGAATTATTTTATTTTTAGATTTTTTTTAAAAAATAATCGACACACTCTTTTTTACCCTGTTGGCCTAGGAAGGTTTTAATGAGGTGTCATGTAATATTCGAAGTTATCAATAAAATTATTTGCCAATGGTTGTTTGAGTATAATTTTCTAAACGCACTATAGTTATCAATAAAAGTTATCGAAGTGCTACGTTCTCTAAACGCACTATAATTTTCAAAGTGCCACGTTCTCTAAACGCACTCTAACTTTTGATGCATCACATTTTATAAGTGCATTATTTGTATTTAAATGTTAATATTCTTTAAACACACTAGTCTAGTTCGAGATGAACATAACTTATTTTTATAAAAATTATGAGTTTGAAAGGAATAGGAATATAGGAAAAACAAAGTACTATTGCATTAAAATTAAACCGATGAGGCACAAAACAAGTTTTTGAATGCTAAGTAGAAAAGCATTCATCAAAAGCAAGTCATCTTACGACAATTAGATGATACATACAAACAAACACGAAAAAGAAAAGATATTCGTCCTCAAAGTTTCTTTCAGGTGACTCCATTTTGTTTAGAAGCACTTTCCTTTGACTCAGCGTCGTTGGAAGAATCACTGTGTACATGATCAAAAGACTCACTGGGGAAATTTTGAATGGGAATTAATTTCCAGAAGTTTGACAGGTTAGCCTTCAGAAATATGGCATGAATTTCACGAAATAGGCTGATAGTCGTTTGTTCTTCGGTGTTCATAATGGCAGCCAACATGTCCTTTCCACATTCATCTTCAGCAACGTTCACAACAATCTATATCTCCTCCTCGAATTGAGTCTTAAGAGAATCCATGTTTTGTGTCAGCTTTTTCTTTTCACATCGCTCTTGTTTAGAGATTCTTAAAGAGTGGAGTATCTCTTTTTCTCCTCGGATAACTCTCGAGCATGTTTGAATTTAAACTTTTCTATTTCATTTTTGTGAGAAGTGTTGAGCTCTTCTATCTCATTCATGTGTACACATCTGTGATGGTTTTTAAGATGAATAAAACCTATGAGAAATTCCAATCTACCAGCTTGAAATCCATAAAACTGATCCTCTATAGTTTTACCAAAGATCTCATTTATCATCTTTTCTACTGCAACATATTTCTTATATCGAACCATGCATTTAGCCATGGTCTTCAATTGGTTCGAGCATATTCTATGTCTTTGCCCAAATTTTATGTAGCAGTTCCAAGATCGATAAATGGTTGAAGAGCAAGTGTCACCTTTTTGGATGGTTCTTCAGCGGGCATGAATTTTGGATTAACGTAGGGCATCAGAGCAAAGGTCGATGGTGGCAAATACGTTTCTGGCCCAACTAATTCAGAAAGAATATGGGAAGTTCTTTGACTGAAGTATTTTAGTTGGTCTTGAATATCCTGGATGTATGGATCCAAATCTTTGTCAAGTTCTTCAGACTGATCTACGTTGATGAAATTTTCAGGATCAAAGTGATCGTCTCCTCGCTCATTGTTTTGCTGCAACTTCCTCTTGCTGATTGTCTTCTTGATCATTGTCTATTGCAGTTTTTCTTTGCTGATCTTCCACCGCAATGGCCTCATCAACCTAGGAAGGTAGCACTTCTTCAAGGGTCTCACGAGTTTTCTTTTTTCCCTTCTTTGTGGTGGTTTTTTGGATGCACTCTTCTTTCTTTTAGAGGCAACAGTTTTCTTCCTCTTCGATTAAGGCTCAACCTCATCTTCCTCTTCAATCATACGAAGGATTTTTTTTGTTGCCTTCCTCTTTACCTTTGACTGTGGCGTCGGGTTCTCCGAGGGGCTAGCACCACATGTGCTAGCATCAGATGTGCTAGCTACTTTTTTATTCATTCTTTTTTTTTCTTTAAGGGAAGGTGGTTTTCTCATCTATTTCGAACATAAAGAAATACTTTTCAATCCGGTGCTACAAGTCTTTTGATATCCATGAGATCCCACATTGAGCCTCCACAAATGGTTGTTGAGAAAGTTTATAGGTTGAAAAGCATAGTGGAACTCATTTCCCCGCTCTTTTTTTGCCCAAGTTTCCAACTTGGCAAACATATCTTTAGCATGTTTTTTACAGATTTTATATCGCCTCGAAAGTTTTGGAAACTGTACAAATATATATATATGTATATGTATAAGAGCATAATACTTAAAACAATAACATAAAATGGAAGATCGAAGATGTTTATTGTTATTCCTCTAGACGAGGTTAAGTTGTATGGGTTCTCTTCGGATATCTCCTTTCTGTTCTCCCATGCCTAAGAACTGAAGACAATATTTTGTTTCAAAAACAAAATTAGCCTCAAGCAAGTCATCGATTATCTTAATGGCATCATCAAGAGTGAGATAATAGAAGGTCATAACAGGTCCCTTCGAAACTTTGGTCAAGGCGATGTAGTCATGAATGGAAAGCATAATTTTGGCAAGTCTGGAGGCCATGATTACAGATAAGAGGGTAAACCATTGGTTGCGTGTAGCTTACGTAGGATAAAGGTTGAGGAGCTCGAAATATTCCACTATTATTGGGTCTAACAGAAATCGAAGTCCCAGTTGATCATTTCAGGATACACCAGTAATCCATCATTTCCACAGTCCAGTGTTGTCTCTCCCTCCTTTGGAAACCGAAGCACGATATTATCTGGTATTCCCTATTGTTTTTTCAAGGTGGTAGATTGTGATTATGAATAGTAGATATGGTACATGTTTGAGTGTCAATATATATTCTCGATTGAGTGGCTTCAAGTTTTCACTAACTGAAGTAGCAAACTCTTCGGGAGGTTTAATAACAGCTTTTTTCACTCCTTTTTTTTCTCGGTGCTTTTTTTTATAGCATACTTAACCGATTATCTATCTTTCAAAGCATCATCATCAGTCTCTGCCTTGATATTTGAGTGGGTAGCTTTAGAGTTAGCTTCTTCCTCGGATGCCGCATCTATAAGTTGACGTGGGTTGGGATTAGATGTTGGTTCTCTATGCTCTTCGTTTGAGGGAGTTTGTTGAGACTCTTTTATTGTCTTAATAACTTCCTTTAGGGAGGAGAAGATAGAGAAGGGTTTGTTGCAATGCTTTGGATAGTAGAAGGTGAAGTGTTGTTAGCATCGTCTCCCATAACTATAAAGGTTTTTGTTTTAGGAAGGCTTGAGGGAGGTGAGTTTTTGAATGAACTACAGGAGTCTCCTTGCGCAGAATAGTTTTGCTCCTCTTGAAGAAGATTTGGCTTGAGTTACATTTCGGTGACTTCGAAGAATAGGTGTTGAAGAGGAAATTCGAGGAGATGACTTGGTTGGTGATGGTAAAGTTCAAGGCAATATTGGTGTTTGAGTTTTTGATGATTGGATTTCTTTTGGGACAGATAAACTTGAAAACGCATGACGAGTTCGATTTCAGATCAAAATTACCGTATTAATCCAACTACTATATATTCTTCCGCCATTTCACTTATACAGAAGTAGTTGTGAACTCCAAAATGGGGTTTTTGTTTATCTGGGGAGGATGATTTTCTGGGGTTTTTCGCGTGTTATGTCGACGTTTTAAAGATTAAAAGATTATCTTAGAAGTGGAGATGCGTGTTATTAATTACTGTAGCGTTGGGGACGATTCTTACAAGGTCGAGCTCAATAGGGCTTGGTGAGTATTATTTATGATTTGCAGTGTTAAATCGAGTAAGTAAAGAGAAGTAGAGAGATATTATGAAAAATAATTTCTAGAGAGAGAAAATCAAGAGGTAAAAGTACTTTATCTTCAATGTGAGAATCCTTTCTCATTTCAACCCTGACCAGTATATAGGCGAAAGGACTTAAACATAATATAATCAATTAAATAAATGGTATAATTGCATATCAGTCCCTCACTTATTCATAAAGCTCTAAAGCTCTCTTATAATTACACAATTTATCATACAATGTTTTATTTATTTACATTTTGATATGTAAAGTTCTATTTCATTATCAGCCATCGTCTTAGTTTTTATGAGATTCAATGAATAAGAACTAATTAGGTTCAGAAATCTTTACAAGTAACGAAAAATCCCTTTATCTATGATCCGAGCTACTTCAATCTTTATGTTTCCACATTTCTAACTCAATGTCTCGAATTATTTCATATGCAGTCATTTCCTTCCAATGATCATAATTATTCGAAGCAAAGATCGAATAGGTGATATTCCATAGGCACTACGTCTGACACCAAGCAGGTGATGATGCCCTAGGCACTACGTCTGCCACCAGGCCTATCATATGACATGTGTTAAATCCTTCTTTACGCAACCGTTTGAAATTATGTCCAATTGATTTCTCCATCTCTTCCACTTCCCTCTCCCTAAACTTATTTAATAAATACTCTTTTATTCCTCACTTTGCTTCACAACATTTTTTTAGAGAGAGAGAGAGAGAGAGAGAGAGAGAGAGAGAGAGAAAGTTCACGTGCTACCTTTATCTGAATCTTCAGCCTTTAAGCTAGATTCACCGAAAAACACCAATTCTCCTCATGTCTTCAAGTATGTTTATGAGAAACCATCTAAATCTCAAAAAGCCAAATGCCAAAAAACCCAGAATTTCATCTTTACGAGATTAACGGAAATCTCACTTCGGACCATACGACTACTTATGCATATCAGTTGAACTGATAAACAAAACTCCTCGTGGTTTGTCCACATAAACAATATACTACAATCAATTTGATCCTAAAAAAGCCCTCTTTTCTTTTCAGATTATTATCTTCCAGAAGACAGTCAGTCATCCAAAACTATAATACCGAAGACACCTCGAATTTCACCCCTTCTAAATAAATCATCGCCTCAAATTCCTTTTGCAAGCTCAAATTCTCCAATCAACCGCAAAGTAACACAAACTAAATCCTTTAGAGGAAGTTCAGAGGAAACTCATTCTCTGGTTAATTTTGAGCCCCCTAGTCCACTACGCAAAGAAACCTTTTTAGCTCATACAAAAACTCAGCTTCCTCAAACCATAAAAATAAAAACCTTCATAGTCATGGGTGACGATGCTGATCTTGCCTCAAATCCATCAACTCTTCTCCCCTAAAGGATATTGTTGAGACAACAACAGAGTCTCAACAAAATCATGCAAGTAACCACCTTAACTCGTAGATGAGGCATCCGAGGAGAAAATGGATTCTGAAGCCACACAATCAAATATCGAAGCTGATACAGAAGAAAATACTTCGAAGGAAGCAGACAGTGAAACACTGAAATGTGTTTCAAAAGAAATAGCACATAGGATAAACAAATCTCATGTGAAGCTTTCGGACGAGCTAGGATCATCAGTCAGCGAAAACCTAAAGCCCCTCGATGCATAATATATTTTGGCTTTAAAGAATTTTGCTTACACATATTACCAAGATAGCCACGTAGATGAACTCAAAACAATGTAGAATGGGTAACAACATTATATTTTGTCTACCCATGGAAGTAGAAGCCCCTCTAGACTGCAAAAAGGGTCAACTGATGGTCTACCCATAAATCATCAATCGGGGTCTTCGATTTCCATTGGACCCCACGATATTAGAATACTTCGAGATTCTAGATTTGTGCCCAACTCAACTGACACCGAGTCAGTGGTTCACTTTGTAATGTATGATTATGGCTTCTCGATTGGCCAAAATTACCCTATGCATCGAGGACTTTATCTCCCTGACTAAATTTTCGAAACGACGAGTACTTCCATTTTATTCTCTAACATTGGATGATGACTTGAAGATCATCGATGATTTTTTGGAGGCAGATAAATTTTAGAGACAAAGATTTGTTTTTATCTCAGGAGCTTGGGAAAATGGTAAAGAGATTTCTGAAACCAACCTATCAAAGTTGAACCTCGTATGGAGAAGTAACAGTAAGTCTTTCTATTTTATTATTTGAATTGTATCTCTAATTAATTTTCTACTTATTTATCATCAAGTCTTGTGTTGTATCCATAAATTTCGATTGTCGAAAAGATGCTAAGGACATTCTTATTAAGCTTGCAGCCTGGGCTGAAAAAGAATAGGGCAACTTATTCCAAACAGCCTTTCAACCTATCAATTTTCTCAACAACGACCCGCGGAAAATCAATGTGGGAGTTGCTCTCCCTGAGAATCTAATGGAGCCACCCAATCCTCAGTATGTTGTTAGAAGACTAGTGGCCCCTGATTGCAAAGTCTTTTTGCATGTTCGAAACAGAGTGGATAGCCACCTTCCCTAGAAAAAGAAGGGGAAAATAATAAAAAAGCAGCTAGCACATCTGGTGCTAGCCCTTCAGAAGATCTGATGTCAAAAAATTTGAAGAGAAAAACAACAGAAAAGAACTTCCCATATCGAAGAAGGACACGAAGTTGAGCCTTCTCCAAAAAGGAAGAAGACAGTGGTTGTGACAAAAAAGAAGAGAACAACTAAAACGACCCCTAAAAAGAAAGTTGTACAAAATGTTTAAGAGGTGCCTTCTGATGTTGATGAAGTTGTTGTTGTGGTGAATCAGCGAAAAGAAAATCAAACAGGTGTTGAAGTTAGAGGTACTTAACAACGAGACCCTGCTTCAGACAATGATCGAGGTGATGATAAGTTTGATCATAATAGCTTCATTAACTTTGATCAACCTCAAGAGCTCTTCAGATGAAGATCCCTTCGGTCAAGAAGTTCAGGACCAACTACAAAGTTTTAGAACCTCGAAAAATTTCAAAAAATTTGAAGAATGCGTGACTTTTATCTGATGCTAGAGAAATAAAACATGATAACGCTCATCGGATGGGCTGAGGTGAATTTGATTGTAACTGGAATATGCCTCCATAAAGGAGAGGTATTCGCAACCAAAAGTGGAATCCACTAGCTGGTCGATACGAGGTAGAGGAAATGTATCCTTCGGGCATTCTTGATTCAAGGCGGTGAAATCCGCATACATTTTCCATTGGCCACCCTTCTTTTTTACAAGTAAAGGATTGGCTATCCACACTGGATATCGAGCTTGCCGTATGTGACCTAGGCGTAATAACTTATCCACCTTGGCGCCAATAGCTTCTTGTTTCTCAAGGGAAATGAGCGGTGGTTCTGTCGCACCGGTTTGACGCGAGGATCTATTTCTAATTCGTTGTAGATGATACAAGGGTCGACACCGAACACATCTCGAGCATCTAAGGAAAAATATCTAAGTTTCTGCGCAATAATTCAAGTAGTGATTGTTAAAAAAAGGAGTCCAAGTTTTTATCGATTCGTAGACTATGGTCCTCGGCCACTGTTTCCTCGGTTAAATTAACGTGGTCTGCATCAAACGGTTCTGCCTACCGTGGATCGTCAACAGGGTCCGGTTAGGGTGGTGTCTGCGTAGGATCTTCTTGCACCGCTTGCTCTGTAATTGCTATTAGAGGGGGTTCGTGGAGACGGGGTAGCATGTTTTGGCCATCTGCTGACTACCTCGGATAACCCCGACTGTATTATCTACTGGATATTTTATGCATTGCCTCAATATGCAAAGGGTGGCCTCCATCTTGTGAAGCCAAGGGCGGCCGATGATTGCATGGTAAGGGCTTGGGGAGTCTGATATCATAAATAACGTTTTCATTTCCTTCTTGGTAGCGCCGTATCCAACCGTAACCAGCATCTCAAATTTGCCTACACACTGTGAGACCTTCCCTTCATATCCCACGAGGGTCCGCTGGGTCGGCTTGTAGGGTGGGACCTCTTTCATCCGGTCATAGCTGGCCTTGAATATAATGTTTGCGGAATTGCCTCCATCGACTAGGACCCGTGTAACCATTACTCCTCCAA
This sequence comes from Limnanthes douglasii subsp. nivea, assembly GCA_036936605.1. Lineage (NCBI taxonomy): Eukaryota > Viridiplantae > Streptophyta > Magnoliopsida > Brassicales > Limnanthaceae > Limnanthes > Limnanthes douglasii. Next base: position 183,661,992 of record JAUPFV010000001.1, read on the forward strand.
TATCGAGGTTTACTGCAAAGTCATGAATCGATGTTTTAGAAAAACTACTAAACTAGTCCATCGCGTTACCTTTGAGGGTCATATATTATGCCAGGCAAAGCATAGCATTGTCGGCATTGTAAGCCATCATCATATTTCTGAATTGTTCTAAATGTCGTTCCGGATCTTCCGTGCCATCATATGCTTCCATTCCCAAGGGTTCAAATTTACGTGGGGGTTGTGCTTCAAACTGTTTTTCGATTAATGGAGATTCTTTGAGAAGATACGTCAAAATTTTAGGCCGTACTTGATTGTACTGAACAACCTCGACCTCCTTAGCTTTCTTCGATGCCTGAAGATCCTCCTCCCACTTTTGCCTTCTCCTTCTCTTCTTTCTTCATGCTTGGAGGATCGATCTCCATGGTTCGAGCGACTATCCTCTGGTCCTGTTCGATGATGCGTACGAACCCAGCCTTGGGCCTTAGCCTTAAATCCCTTTACGGCGACGTTCTGTCCAGCGATAGTAGCATGCATAGATTGTTCTCTAGCATCACGCTCACATGCTATATTTAGTTGTTCCTGCTGTAAATATTGAAGTTGTTGTTCAAGTCGCTGAATTGGCGTCCTGACCACCGCGTCTTCGTTTTCTACATCGTGTAGGGCTGGGTTCAAAATAGCCTCAGGCACGCTAGCTCTGGCCTTGCTTAGGGTACAATTTCAACAGGTGTTACGATTGTTGGCCTATCGATAGCTACCGTCACTATGGGTTGCTGACCTAGTCCTTCAACTGGTGGATCTGTCACCATTCTCTGTCAATCCGTCGTATCATCCGGTTCCTACGTATGTCTTTCGACGCCTAACTTATTTTTTTATAACTATGGTTTTAAGCACAAATAGTTATCAGAATGCCCCCTAATTTTTTATGCAAAGATATAAAAAATATGACAAGAAGAGAGTTTATTTATATTATGTCAAAAAAGATACAATTCTTTGGGTCTAGCGCCCCTTTTATATGTTTTTTCCTCTCTAATTAATACCCACTCCCCTTATTCAATGAGCGGACTAACATTTATGAAGAAAGCTCTAAATTTGCGATCATAACTTCGGTCTACTATCAATAATGTTGTTGACTTATTAATTTGTTGGAGTTTCGATTGACCTCCTAGATTGCTTATTCTATTACCATCGCCTCAGCTCGGGTTGGGCTGCTCTGCTCGTCTCTTACAAGCCGTTAACCGAGCTATACTTTTCAGTAGGCCCTTTTTCTTCTTAATCGGTCCACGCTGATGGAGCTCTGCTCGGTAAGGGAGATTTGAGCCTTTTAGCCAGTATTCAGAGATGGAACTCTGCTCTGTTTGAAGCTCTAGGGAAGCCTTGCTGTCCAGATTAGAGTTGTCAATTTTGGACACGAGCTGTAAACCCAACACGAACGCGACCCGAAATTTTAGGGTTAAAGACCTGATATTTCAGACCCGATGAAATTAAGACACGACACGAACCCGGCTCGAAAAAAAACGGGTCGGGTTCGGGTTGGGTTCGTGTCACCCGAAACTTACCTGTAAAACCCGAAAAGACGTGTAAACGCAAAACTGACCTGTAAAACCCGAAAAGACCCGTAAATCCGAAAAGACATGTGAAACCCGAAAAGACATGTAAACCCGAAACAGACCTGCAAAACCCAAAAGACCTGTACACCTGTAAAATAAAATACTGAAAACACTTAATAAAATTTTATTAATAAAATAATATTATTTTAAAATTTTGACCTATAAATTAGAACACCAAAAATACTTATAAAACTTTATTTAATGAAATAATTTTATTTTAAATTTAAAAGATATAAAATAAATAGTATACTTAAATAAGTATATGAGGGAGGACAAATGATGGTTCACATGTTTGCTATAAAGTTTTGAATTTTATAATTCTTTCACGTATATTAATAAAGTTTTAATCTTTCATCTTCTATGTATATAAATTATAATATTAAGAATAAAAAATATAAATAATTTATTATTTAACAGTTTTTTTATCTGATTCGTGTGAGTTTGCTAGATTTATTAATAGATATTGAATACATTCAATCTTGTTTTGTGGGATGAATCGATTTACAATTCTAATGGTTATTTGTTAAGAAGTGACAACTTAATGGTTATTTGATATTTTCTGAAATTTATTTAATTTATCTCATGTATTTTTTTTCATGTTTGGGTGAGATGACAAACCCATCATCACCATATATTTTATGGTAAGATAACTTCACGGGTGATAGTAAAGCCAGTGTAAATATATGATGTGAGCGTATCTTGACTTTATATAAATATAGTGGACCAATAAAATTTCAAAAGAGGATGTAGCTCAAATGGTAGAGCGCCCGCTTTGCATGCGGGAGGTACTGGGTTCGATCCCTTGCATCTCCATTTATTAAGTTTGGCCTTTACCCAAAATTCGTGCCAAACGGGTGTTTCGTGTTGGATACAATTTCGTGTCAAACAGGTCGGGTTCGGGTCCAATAGGTTTTTAACAGGTCGGGTTCGGGTCTTTGAACCTGACACGAATTTCGGGTTCGGGTCGGGTTCGTGTCACAGGTTCTAAAATTTTGGATTGGTCAAACCCGACACGAACACGACCCGAAACCCGAAATTGACAGCCCTAGTCCAGATCGTCATGGTTGGTTTGCAATGATGGAGCTCTGATCTGCCAGGAGCCTTTAAGCCTCTTATTTAGCCTTGCTATATTGATCGTCTTAGTCGGCCATCGGTTATCAGGCTCTGCTCTGCCCTGTACCTCTATGCCTCTTAGTTGGCCCTCGGAGCTAGAGCTCTACTCTAATTGAAACCTTCATACTTTCATGTGTTCTTCATCTTGTCACTTTCCTAGTTTCGTTTTATACATATCTTCTTCCATTTCTCCTCTGTTCGACCATGTGAGGAAATGAGGATCCCCTTATCAACACTGAGCCCTATACCTTGCACATGGTATATAAGCGAACTGGTTACAAACCACGCAATTGGGTTTTACAACCTCTCCACGAGTCACCTAAAAGGATAATCCGATCTCTAAGCTACGCAATGAGTCGTACCGACCCTGTAAGAATTAGTCCGAATGGCTAAGGAAATTTATAAAAACGTATATAAATAACATAATGAAAGGACTATAATGCGGCATGACATACATCTATTCAAAACAAATTGTTAAATTTGTAGCATCTCAAACCAAAACATAACATTGTATCAAAAAGTGGTTGAGGAAAAAGGATAAATTGTGTACTTCAACTTAAGGTGTACAACATTAGTGCAATTAATAGAGTCAAAAAGTTAAGAACTGAGGGAATTAGGTGGATCACCGCGGAGGGTCTTGGCAGAAATTACATCGGTCGGTTGAACCCCCAACCTTTTTAGTCTCTATCAATAGGCTTTTTTCGGCTTTTTGTCCCCCAACCGGATTAGTGCATAAAGGGTTGACCGAGCTAAGAAGGGCAGGCACTTTTACCAGATGACTCAGTGATCCTAGATTCATCCGTGGGTTCAATGACAGCAGTTCTGCAACAGTCTCCCTCTCGTTTTTTGCCATCATATCCATCGCTACCCCATCACTTGCGTCTCCGTCTCCTCTAAAGTGGCCCGAGTTTCTTCTTCCATCAACCACTTTCGACATCCATCTCCCTTTTGCCATTTTCTGCCTTAGTCTTCCGCTCTCCATTTCCCAATATCAGCGAGGCCAGACGCTCAGCCTGATCTTCCACTCTCTCTGCTTGTGCCATATTATGTGTGAGCAGATTGGCACTCTATGACATCATGTCGTCATTTTGTTTGATCAGTTTTTTATTTTGGGCAACAAGAATGGAATCACCAGATGACAGTTCTTTGCATCTGTCTTCGCTCGATGCCTAAGCACTCTTTAAAGATGCAATCTCAACCTGAAGTCTTTCGCTTGCTTTGTTCGCCTTATTTTTCGATGCCTCGGCAGATCCGTAGGCATGCTTAAATCGGATGAGCTCGACAACTAAATTCGTATCTAACCCGAACAACATCATATGCTCTAGTTTCATTTATCCATGACCTCTAAGTCAGCATTCGACATCCGGCGGTAGGACAACACGACTGAATTATGATGCATCTGGAGATAACATCAGATTAGTTCCTGATTGGTATATAGACTGTTTAAAAAAAGTAATTTAGTATATATTGACTTACCTCAACCGATAGCCCAACTTGTTGTTGTAAAATATCACTCATTGGCGTCATAGTAGGACAATCCAGTGCATCGTTTGAGCTGCTCAAACATCAATGTCGACGGGCAAGGCATAACAACTTTGGTCGGTGGTAGCACTACCATGGGAACTTCCCTTCTGCTGGCCCAACATATTTGTTGACCAGTAGGAATCTAACTTGGCTTAGAGGAACTTCCTTTCTTGGCAATTTCTGCCTTAGTCTTTGTTGACAGATGAAGCTTCCTAGTTGACAAAGGCACTGCATCCAATATCACACCTGCCTTCTTTTGTAGAGGCATTACCTGGTCATCTAACTCCTTATCTTCTTCTCGAACATGTCGAGTATGGTCTCTACCAACTTCGTCTCCTGGTAGGGCAGCATCCTCTACCGCCTAGTTTACCTCCTCCAACTTCTGAGCAGCTCTTAATTCGCCTTCTTTCTCATTATGGCAGGACAAGGACGACGAGATCCCTGCCTCCCTCACCTGAAGACCCTGGGCACTAACAACCATACCCTTGTACTAATGTGCTCCATATACCTTTGTCAATCAACACACGAATCCGTTCGGTGGTAGCCACCTCTCCACTATCTGCCATCGTCACTTTCCCATCATTTGTGATAATTAATTCAGGAACTGGCCAAAGCCCAGCATTAAGAAATTTACTTGGCTAAACAATAGAGCTGGCTCCTATAACCACGTCTCATTGGCCAAGTTAGCTATTTGAATTAAAGGATTCTTGGCACGTTCAGATAACCCCTTTTTGCACCACTCTTGATATTTTCCCTCACCTGCATAAATCAAACACATGGGTTATTTTTCACAAGGATTTTTAACTCATGCTATAAAATTTTCTTCTTACACTTGACCTTCCACTAACGCTCTAACTGAAGGTTTATCAAAGCATTTTCATGCTCCCAATTCCCCGATACAAATACGAAAGAATTCTTCAAGTTTTTATCAGTGGTAAGAATCTCAACTATTTTCATACCACCGATCAATTGGGTATAGAAGAAGGGAGATTGTTCCAGTTTTGTAACATCTATAACGGTCTGTAAAACCGTAGTAAATCCGCCAAGCATACTGAAATACCTAACATACGGGAGCTTAACCCAACGTTCAACAAAACTCTCCATCCATTAGCTGCTAACTGGGTGGGACAAATACCTGTGAACCTAAAAAAATCTTACATCAACGAATGTAATGGCAGCTATAAGCCTCAGTAAAAAAATAGTAGTGTATAGGCACGTCTCGTTATTCCTCTTCTGATACGGATGCTCTCCGGCCTCCTATATTCTAACTATAATGTTTCTAGGCATATCATACCTAGCCTTAAAACTCAGCAGGCCAGGCTCATCAAGGTATCCATACTTAGTGGCTATTCGATCAAAGTAGCTTATAAAAAACGAAGGATCTTGACATTCTTTGTTCACAACTGTAATTGATTTCCCCTGTCTCTTTACAACCTCTTTATGGAATCATGAATGCAATGAGCCAAATAGATGTGTGAGATTTAAAAAAATCGAGCAGACACCTCATGCACAAACACGACTACCATAAAGGGTAATCTTTTCTCAAGAATAATGCACTAGAGGTTAGAAACTTATGACTGAGGAACGAGGGTTTCATGCGACAACACCCGCTAAGAAAGAAATAACGAAATTAAAATAGATATATAAATTTTAGGATGAAGACAAGCTTTAACAATTGAGATAAGGTTTTTTCCCTTACAAGCTAAATCGGTTTCTCTCGCCAAATGTAAAATACTATCTTCAATATTGCTACCAACTTTGTAATTTGTGACTAAATGTTAGGATCCCACTTGGCTTTTCACTCCATGTGTGCTGAGATAACGGTTGTCGTTTGCAATTAAACCAAATCACACGCTTTCCCCAAAATCTAACGTCATTTAAAAAAATGATGAGACATGTCAAGATCTTGAGTGTGGCCTACCTTTGTACAAGAATTAGGGACTGGCCCGGCTCGTGTAAATATAGTGAGGCTTGAAAATATACCTGCCAAAGGCTAAGAATCTAGGCCGAGTGGATTTAGTGGAGTATTGGAAGAACTACCCCCTTCCAAGATTTCAATGGTGAGGCCCTCCATGCTTATGTTAGAGAAACTAAAGAGATGTCATGAGCTTTATTTCTATGACAATATGCCGATAATTGAAATACTTCAGAGGCAGGTGGAGCTAGCAATGGAAGTAATTTTATTATGTCGAGCAGTATTATTCGTAGTCAATAATGTTATTCTAAGCAAAATGTTGTTTGAAAATGCATAATAACTCAGTCATCCTGTCCTATCGGCGCATGTCAGACGCAGACCTGCAAGTAATGGAGAAATGGAAACCCAAACCTATGTTCTTTGGCTCAGTATAAGGGTTAACCAGTGAACTTTCTCGATTTAAGCATGCATACGATTCAGCCCAAGCCCATAAAGTCAATGATGTACAAGAGGAAAAAATATTGGATAAGGAGGTTGAAATACTACAAGGTGCTCGGGAGGCGTATGAGCAGAAGAACAAAGAACTAATTGTTGAGGGCACGGTGTTGATATCACAGAATCATGGGTTTGTCAAGAGGAATGATGACCTGATGTCTCAAAACGCTGAGCTACTAGGTCAAAAGATTACTCATGCGAGGAGGGTAGAAGAGCGAGCGGATCGCATTGCTGGACTCGTAATTGAGAATGGGAGTGTAAAGGACTTCATGGCAGATTTAAAGCAACGAGAAAATGAGGTGAGTGAAATTATCATAGAGATGGTGGCAAATAACCAAAGGGAAATGGTAGCCGAACTACTAAAATTAAACCCTGTAATTAAGCTTGGGTCGCTCAGTAAGTTCGACCCATAGGTTGGAGTTTTTGAAGATGGGGTTGGAACGATTCCCAAAGTGAATCTCCTCGTATCTGATGTGGGGAAATCAGTGACCGCACGAGCCAAAGATGCATGGGACCAGCTCAAGCAAACAGAGAAGGCTATATCATCTGTTATTCATGATGCATGATTGTAAAAATATTGCAAATATAATATTTTGTTAACTTGTTCTTCGTTTTGATTTGGCATTTTTAGTGCAAGACTTCTGGATTTTATATGTTTTCCACAAGATGTGGATGGGTGAATTGAAATAGTTGTTGGCATATTCTTGTCTTATATTGATAACTAGAAAGTTGTGTGACTTTATGGAGATGTGTGTCTGTTAATTTTCACTTTGTCCAGGACAAGTCCTTATAAGGTCGATCTTAGTGTTGCTCATTGAATAGCTTTAAGGGACAATAACTCCCGAGTTTTGTTCGCGGAGAGGTCTATGTTACCCATTGTGTAGTCCTATAATGGCTTCACTCGATGGCCAGTTCGATTATACACCGTGTACAAGGTATGAGGCTCAATATGGCCTTTACGTAGTCCGTAGGAGTGGTCAATTAGCCCGATCGTATATAGACTCTATGGTCTGGGATCACTATGACCCCTTTCTTAGCTCATAGGCGTGTTCATTGACCCTTCGGTCGAGACTACTTCTTCACTTCCATAAACTAACATGAAAGGGGTATCATTCGTAGTTGTGCGTGGTGTAGTTCGATAATCCCACAAAACTTTGGATAACTTGTCTGGCCATTTGTATTTTGTTCCTTCTAGCTTCTTTTTTTATACCTTCCAACATATTTTGATTAGTAACTTCCACCTAACCATTATCTTGAGACTAATAGGGCGTTGAGAAGTGTTGGCTTATCCCGAATCGGTTATAAAAGGTGGATAATTGTAGGCCATTGTGAGTCATCAAAATACGGGGTATTCCAAACCTTGTGAGAATATAGGTATGGATAAAATCACATATCTCTTGAGCTCGGGTGCGATATAGAGCCTTTGCTTCCACCCATTTAGAGAAATAATAGACTGCGACGATCAAGAATTTTATTTTACCAATTCTCAAATGAAGAGGTCCTACCAAATCAATCCCCCTTTTGCCAAAAGGGTAGGGAACGACTACATGCTTTATCCGCTCACTCGGTAGACGCCCCATATTGGCGAATTATTGACATTAATGGCATCATTGAACCAACTGTTCGGCATCTACAGCTAATTTCAGCCAGTAATAGCCAACAAGTAGAATTTTCCTGATTAGACTTCTGTAACAGCAATATGCTCATATCTCTCCATTATGTAGGTCATGCAGAACTGTGGTTGCTTTTATTCCGTTTAGACATCGGAGCAATGGTTGGGTGGCACTTTTTTAATACAAAACACCATATAAAACACAATACTTAGCAGCCTGTAAATGAAGCATTCAAGTCGCTGTCTTTTTCGTCGAGAGAATAGCAGAGTCAAGATAAACTAAATAGGAATGAATAAAGGAATTGTGCTGCTAATCGTGTGTACCCCGTCTTTTGTAGGAATGAGCTTGGTCGTTGGTAGCTACTGTCTAATAAAGATAGGATTATCCACCGAGGCTGCGGCCTTTACGAGGGCGTTGTTATAGTTGATTTCTTGACTCGAAACCTGTTCATATTGTACTCTTACAAATTTTGATTCACATTCCTTGAGCACCGCCAGGTAACCTCTTATCCTCTCTTGCTTAGCATCAGAGATGCGTTCATTACCAACTGTGAATCTAAACGGATCCTGAAAATGCGGGCCCTATATATCAATGCTAGTTTGATACCACAACTAGTTGCTTTGTACTCGGATATATTATTAGGGAATGGAAAGTTGAAGTAAACTGCTTGTCTAATCTCTTCTCATGTAGGAAAGTGGAGGATAACACTTGCTCTTCCTCCAGACATACTCGACGCTTCATCGGTTTCTACAATCCATTCGGGTAAGTTTGTTGCTCACGGGGTATTGTGTTCGTCAGGAGGCATATCCCTAGGGGAGACATATCTCTAGGGGAGGCAAATGTTGTTAGAAATTCTGCTACAGCTGCCCCTAGATCTTCGTACGCGGCTCGAACTGGATATCATATTCTTCGAGCTCAATGCTCCATTTGGTTAGCCTTCCCGAGGCATCCAGTTTTTGCAAAACCGATTTGAGAGGGAAATATGTTCGAACGACAACCGTATCACCCTGGAAGTAAGGGCACATTTGCCAAGCGGCTATTACCATATTAACGCGAGGTTTTCCAAAAGTAAGGTATCCACAATCTGCTACAACCAATGTTTTGCTAGTGTAGTAATCAATACGATGGACCCTTGTTGGCTCTCTTACGAAGACTGCGCTGACCGAAAATTGTGAAACCGATAAATAAAGGAACAACATCACCCCAACAAGGGGCGCTGATACCATTTCCGGCAACATAATGTAGTTTTTAAGTTTGGTAAATACCCTGTTGTAGTCCTTGGTCCACTCAAATTTCTTGGCCCCTAAGTATCTCAAAAAAAGGTGGCTTTTGTCTGAAGCTCTCGAAATAAAGCGGGAGAGTGCTGCTAGGCGTGATTGTTTAACAGTAGATCCCTCTCTCGGTCTGGAATGTGTGTGCTCTTCATCAAAAGGGTCAAGTCGATCTGATTGTATCCTGAATACGCATCCGAGAATGATAAAAACTCACATCCCGAAGCTGAGTTCACAAGATGATAAATGCAGGGTAATGGAAATACGGCTTTTGGATGTATGTTGAGATCGGTAAAATCGATGCACATTTGCCATTGATCCCCTTTCTGTTTTACTAAAACCGGGTTTGCTAGCCAGAGTGGGTATCGGGTTGGTCGTATATGGCCAAGCCTAGACAACTTCGTTACCTCAGCAGACATAGCCTCTTGCTTTTCTGCAGAAAAGGATCTTCTCTTCAGCCTCCAAGAGTTTCATATAAGGATCGATAGCCAATTTATGGCAGATGATTGATGGATTGACACCGGAAACATCATTGGCCTCCCACGCGAACCCATCTAATTTGCTTTCTAATAATTCTATTAACGACTACTTAAAATAAGATTTTAGATGATTAACTAACCGAGACGTTCGACTTTTGTCCAGTACCTCCTCTACTTGGTCAGATGGTTCCTGCTCTGGTAGTTCTGTTTCCCTTGGATTATCAACATGTTCGGATGAGGGAAGTGCACTGCCCTCATTTATTGCTTCTCTCTCACAAGCTAATGGTTATCTCAAAAGATTGGTTGGGTCGACCACTATCGTATAACATGATCTCGCAGTATGCTGGCTTCCTCTGATGATTCCCACTATATTCCCTACTAGGTACTTGATGCATTGTCCAAACGTGCACGACATAGCCTCCATTCAATGCATCCACCATGGTCTTCCAATTACTGCATGATAGTAACTAAGAGCATCTGATATCATGAATAAATTTTTGAGCTCGTGATTTATCACTATGTAACCCGCTTTAACCATTATTTCTACCTTGCCTACACATTAAGATACTTGTCCCTCGTAGCCGACTAGTGTCCGTTGAGTTGGCTTGAAAGGTGAGACATTCTTCCTTCTGTCATAGCTTCCTTTAAATATGATATTAGCAGAGCTCCCCCCATAAACTAGAACTTAAGTCACCATGACTCCCCCTATATCAAGGTTTATTGTTAAGGCATCTTCGTGGGGCATCCTGACTCCTTAAAGGTCATCATCATTCAATGTAAGGTCGGCCACGGGGTCGCCATAGTTGTGATACGAAGGAGCCTCGACTCTACATATCTCCAGGTCAGACCGTACTCTTTTGCTTGTCTTCGGAACCTGTCCTTGCTCAGAGTTTTCCACCTGAGATAGTTTAGAGTGATAGAGATTTGTTATCAGCATCAAAAATCATATTACTAGCCACTTCCGAACGCAATTCCTTGTCAGGATCATCTTCGTTTATGTGATCGGACTGAACCCCCCCCCCCCCCCTCGCAATGGTGAATAGCTAATGTTTCTTTTCTTTATCTTATGGGGCATTGTTTACTGGTTTTTCTTCAATGCTTAGATCCACATCTTCCCTCTGCTCGGGTCATATTTGGTAATCCTATCATTTGATAAACTGGAGGAGTTCTCCATTGTCTATCAGCCTCTGACTCTTCTCGCTGAGTTTCCAACACTCGTTAGTTGTATGGCAATCATCTTATGGTAATAACAGAAGTATATGCTTGAACGATTGAAACTAGGAGCACTCATTACTTGCGCCATCTGGTATTTCGTTCTCCCCTTCATCCAATCATATGTGACCGATATGGTTCCGGTCAGTGGGGTGAACTTATAGGATGGATTCTCATAGTATTGAGGTCGTCGGCCAGTTTCCTTTCGAGGTGCATCATCAATCCTTTTTCGTTCAGGAATTTCACCTCTAGGGTCTGCTCTAAGTTGGTCGGGCGAATCCCCTTTTCGAGCATCGTCTACTCGTGTGAACGTGTTTGCTCGGGCGAGAAGGTCTCCCATCACCTCTGTGGGGAATCTCATCAGGTCAGCATATAGCTCTCCCCACCGATCAAGACCTCTTTCGAGAGAGGCCATAACCATGTTCTCGTCCAGGTCTGGCAATGCATTCATGTCATGAACAAAACACTTGATATAACTCTTAAGTGACTCACCTCGCCTCTGGTCGACGTCAATGATGGGGCCTAATTTAATGGCCACAACGTTAATGGTTTGACCAATTCTGTTAACGTGGATTTAAACAGCTAATCTGATTATCTTTAATTATAAACGGTGCTCGATCAGCTTTCTGTGCTTGGGTTGCCTTACTTGCTTAATGTACTAAACGCTTTTCTAGCCCTTTTCTTCTGCTCTTGGTAAGGTGATGCGTCGGCCTTATCCGTGTGAGCAACCGAGCTCTTCTCTAGTAGTTTCCCTTCTACTCGGTGCACTTCTTGGCTGGTACTCCCCTAGCCTCGGGAAGGGTCGGATTATCTTCCTGTGACTTTGCCCTTCCTTTTCCATGTTCTGCGAAGTCCGTTGACCAACTAGTTCCTAATTTCTTCTTTGTTCGCACTTCTTCCCTACTTTGCAACCACCTATGACCTTTTATGTTCTGCTACTTGGTCGGCTATTCATGTTTATTCTCTTCGTGTGGTGATTATCCCCTTATCACTTTTCCGTTCCTTTAAAGATTCTAAGTACCCTTGAGTATTAGCTTGTTTGGACTCGAATGAGCCCGTAGCCAGACCTACAACAAACTGGGAATCAGATCGGAGCAATAATCGGTGAGCCCCGCAAATGAGCCTTAGCTTGAGTCCTGCCATTACCACTTTATATCCAGCTGCGTTTTTTGTCACTTCGAATGCGAATCGTATGGTTTGTTTTATTTTCTCCTTCGTCGGCGTTTAAATAGTCACCCCAGTGCCCCCTCAATGGCATTTGAGGAACCATCTACTTCTACTATCCACCGTGTGGTGTTCCCATCATATATATTGGAGTAATCATATGTCCCTCGGTAGCCTACAAATTCGTTAATAAAATCGGCGAAGGGATATCTTTTTATCGCTACCTAGGGCTCGTATTCTACATCGTATACTTCAAGTTCTACCGATCATCTTGTTAATCAACTGGAAACATCTAGTTTCTAAAGTAAATTATGCAATATGAATAAGGTTTGTAGCACGATAGTATGAGTTTGGAATTATGGGAGCATTTTCCAAGAGACGATCACCAAACCGAGGCTAACGTTTCTACGTTAAGGTATCAGGTTTCCGTAATGTTTAGAAGACCATTCCCAAGACTTCAAGTTGTTTTTCCTCTGAGTCACTTTTTACAATTATGTCATCGATATAGGCCTCCATATTCTCTCACAGGTACCCTTCAAAACGTTTTTTACAAGTCTCTGATATCTCGAACCAGCGTTCTTTAGTCCAGATGGCATGAATTTGTAGCTATAGAGGCCTTGGTCTGTTTGAAAAGTAGTATGTTACTCATCTTACGGGTTCATGGATATTTGATTCTACCCCAAATATGCGTCCATAAATGATTGGTATTCATTTCCTGAAGCGACATCCACTAGCTGGTCTATTCTTGGTAACGGGAATGAGTCCTTAGGGCAGGCTCAGTTGAGATTGATGAAGTCGTCACACATTCGCCATTGTCCATTTTTTTTATACTAATACTAGATTGGAGATCCAAATCGGGTATTGTGCCAACCTGATGTGACCCAGCTTGAGTAAGTTGTCGACCTCTCTAAATATGGATTCTGATATTTTTAGAGAAAAAGTCGACCATTTCTGATGTTGATGGCTAATGAATGAGATATTACAGTTGCGTCTACCCCAGTTACCGTCTCGGCCTTTCATGAAATACATCCTTATTTTTCCTACAATATTACAGTATAGCTATTAGATTGTTCTTAAAGTTTTGTTCGAGTTTATTACCTATCTTGACGGTCTTTCCCTCATCCAACGGGGCGTTCTCCTCCTCCTCATTCTCCATGGGGTCGTCTACCTCTAAATTCTCTTTTTCAGTTGACCCTTGGCGACCCCATTCCCCAAAACTCATTAATTGTTATTTCGCGTTGTTAGACGGGTCCAGTGTTATTATGTAGCACTATTTCGCCTGCCCTTGATTTCCTGTCGGGTATTTAATGCATTGTCTAAACGAGCACGATGTGCCCTCGAGCTTATGAAGCCATGGTATCCCCATAATCGCATGATAGGATATGGGTGAATCGACAATCATAAATAAGGTGTGGATCATTTTATTTGTATTTCTGTACCCGACTGTTACCGGGAGCTTGATCTCACTAATGCATTTTGTCAATTTCCCCTCATAACTGACCAGTTGCATGTTCTTTTTTTGTAAGGAGGGACCCACAATATTTTCTCGTAACTTGTCTTGAATATACTATTTGTCTAGCTACCATTGTCAATCACTATAGCGTGACCATGACTCCATAAATTCTGGCACTTATCATCAGCGCATCTTCATGAGGTATGAAAATTCCCCTCAAATCATCATCTTTGAAGGTCAGATCCGCCACTGGCTCTCTAAAGTTATGGTATGAGGAGCCCCAACTAGGTGAGTATTGACGTCGTATATGTGGCGCTTTCGGGCTGCAGGGTCCGTTGCGAACAACGTTTCACCTCCAAAATTTGTGCATAACCATTATTGTTTTTCCATGGGTCTATCTGATGCCCCCGCCGATTCCATATTGGGCTCCCTTTTGTCCTTGACCTCATTCTCTTTCTGTTCCACAAACTGGAAGAGGTCCTCATTATTGATCAATCTATGAATTTTATTCTTCTCAGTTACCAACATTCCTTTGTTGGATGTCTGTGATCATTGTGATATGCACAAAAGTACCAAGGAGATCGCTTGTTTAGAGCTGCTAGCATACCCCTCGACAACTGGTATTTAGATCTCTCCTTAGTCCTTTTGTTGATAACAGCTATGTTATCCGTCAGGGGTGTGAATTTTCTTGTTGGGTTCTCATCGTAAGAAAGGCATGGCCGGCCAGTTTGAGAGCACGAGACGTCGGATCTAGATGTCTCCTCATATCGTTTTTTCTCAATAAAGTTCGGATTAAACTCTAGACTCTTGTGTTGGTAATTTGGTGTAGAATCCGCCTTCTTGGAATCGTCGACTCGAATGAACTGATCCGACCAGGAAAGGATATCACCCATTATTTTAACTGAAACCCTAATGAGTTCAATGAAGAGGGTGTCGTCACGATCCAAACTACTCTTAAAATCTACTACCGTTACTGCTTTAGCACAGCCTCACGGGGAGTTTATCTCTCGAGTGAAACTCTTTCGGGTTTCCTCCTTTCACTAATACAAATCCATAATAAAATCGCCTTCACTCTTGTGCTCCTTATTTCTCATGAATCGATTTTGAAATGCAACCCATAGGCCTTCAAAATATTTGATCGACCCCTTCTGAAGGCTGTTGAACCAGTCTAGGGCATTACATTTGAACGTCATTGAAAATGCTCTACAGAGCAGAACATCGTCATGGTTGAACACCATCATCATATTACTAAATTGTTCGAGGTGGTGCTTGGTGTTAACGAGAAACCTCAACAAATATTTGCCTAGCTTCGTATCGACTTTTCTCTGGTCATTCTTATTTCTTTTCCATTCCCTTCTCCGAGTGCGATTTAGTTTGTGCCTAAGCCTTTCTTCCTTGTTTGTGACTGCTCGGCTTTATATTAGGTCGGATTTGTCATGATCATTTCGATCGGATTAGTCCAAGTTTAATCTTTATTCACATCTTTCTTATGATATTGCTATAGATATTGCCAACCTTATCAAAGCTCTCCCCTAATCCATTGATCAATTGGGTAACCGTTGGTATATGGAATAATGCATATGACTATATTCGGCGTAAAGAAAGATACGTTTGGATGATATGGCAGGTTATTTGACGTGATAGCGCGTGATGTAACGAGTGTATTAAGGGATTTGATATTCTGGCAATTAGATTTGAAAAAGTGTATAAACGCGTTTAGTCTTTCGCCAAATGACGTTTCATTTAAACAAGTGAATTTTGACGGTTGAATTGCTTGTCCACGTGGCTTGAAATTGAAGGGAGATAAAAGAAGGGATTTTATAAGTCATTTTATACCGTTTTCGTTAAGAACTTAGTGCTTTTTTGTATGGAGAGAGAATCCCAAAAAGCTTTCATTTTTGTTGGTATATTAATGAGTATTTCATCTTCGATAAAGAGGATCCAGGGAGTTTTCACTTTGTAGGTATGTTGTTGTGTTTTGAACTCTATATTGTTTGTTTTGTATGTCATTGTAGAAGTAATATGCTCTGTAGCTCTAGGATGTGCTAAACGTATATGTAAGTTTGATCGTGAGATATTTTGCTATAAGGTGGGATACCGTCAAGGTGAAACTGAACCATCGTAAAATACAATAATACCTTAATTCTTACGAATTTTCTTGGGTCATCGCAGTATGTCAAACTATGGCGCCCAAGAAAAATACGAAGAAGAAAACTTCTATTATTGGCGATTCAAAGAAAGTTCCCAATTTTTAGAGGAGTATTTTGCTAAAATAACCCTTAAATATGGGTATTTAGTCAAGGGATCATTTGCTGAGTTTACGGTTAGGTATGAGGTGCCCGATGATGTGACGATTAGGGCGCCTCGTGCGGGAGATCAACCTTACACGACCGAGGAGGGCGAGATATGTGGGTACACCACTGTCTTTGACCGGGGTCTGCACCTCCCCCCGCCTCTGTTGATCAGGGATATTTTCAATTTTGTTAGAATACCCTATGCAGCTTATAGTGAATGGTTGGAGGACATTGTTGAGTATAGGGCTTAGTTCCTTTTTTTTAACATACCCATCTTCCTAGTTGACCTTTTAGTAGCAGTAGACGTTTCCAATTAGTGCGTTTGCATTTCTTTTACTTGCAGCTATCCGGGGTCATGCATGTTGCTGAACTACCGACCTCTGACCAGAATTGGAAGCATAGGTTTATATATGTTTATGGTAATTGGGAGCACAAAAGTGCTTCCATGAATTTACAACTAGAGAGACGTGGGAAGGCTAAGTGTAAGATGATTAGTATTTGCATAGATTTTTAATTGTGTTGTAGTTGTAGTGTTTTGTAATTATGTCGCTCGTTTTTGGAGGTGAAAGTAAATAGCAAGAGTGGTGCAAGGAGGGGTTACCCAACGGTTCGGTGAATCCCTTATCGAAGTTAGCCGCTGCCGCCAACAGTGCTTGGGGATTGGAGCCTACACAAGTGTTAACCCCATAAATTATTTGAAATCGGGACTTTGGCTAGTGCATGAGCTGAATATCTCAGGAGACAAAAAGGTAATTATGGCTGGAAGTGGAGATGCGACATTACTTGAGAGAGTGTGTGCTCTCATGGAGAGGAGTTATGAGGAACAAAACAACACCGACATTGGATTGTCAGTGCCTCAAGGGAGAAGGGCATGAGAGGCTATTGGGTCGTCTTTTTCCCCTGAGGGAGGATACAATGCTGAAGAGGTTGTGGGTCAAGGACCTGTACGAGCTTTGGTCAAGGCCGTAGAGGGAGAGGAACAAAAAGAAGGGGGTGTGCATCCCCGTGAAGAAGATGCAGAGGATGTCGACGACTGTCCTTTCACGAAGAAGAGCAAGGTGGTGGTCAATGTAGTGTCGTTCTCGAAAGGGAAGATGGTGCTGGTAGATGAAGAGGAGATCGATGGCACGCTAGGGGATAATGCAGGTGGACAGCCCCCATTGCCGAAGATAATAACAGATGTGGCCAAAGTTTTTGAGGTAGAAGAGGTTAGAGAGGCTGAAAAGGTCCAAGAGCCAAACAGGGCCTTTCTTCAAGCCGAGGGGAAAGAAAAGAAAAAGGGATTCTCTAAGAGAGTGGCACAACAGATGAAGGAAATTAAAGCATCTCGGGTGGTCGGACTTGAGATTGTTTGTCGGAAACTTTGGCATGGTGTTGCTCAACCTTGGACCTTTAAGTAAGGGGCTCGATCTTGGAGGTTCCACACTTTATCTCAAGCACGGTGCCTAAAGCGTGAGCATTGTGACGTCTTCTCTCAGGGGACTATAAATCTCAACCTACGTCAATGAACAATAACTAGATAAATTGGTAGATCCACGTTGATGTTGGGCCTGATCACATCTTCTATTGGTTCCATTGCCTCGGTCAACTTGGAACCTTTGGATTGATTTAGAGATTTCATCATTTACTTATATAGACTTTTCGTCTACTTTCACTTGTTGACCTTGTCTATAGAGACTCGTTAACTCGGTTGTATGGGTGCGACACATTTATTCGAGTTATGCTTCAATAACCGTGGGGTTAAAAAAATTCCAAATGTTTTATATGTATCGACCACCGTAAGGACATCAATCACACTATGGTCTGATCAGTGTAAATCTAATTCTTGAGAGATAAAGAGATATTGATTATAGAGAGAGAAAGTAAAAGTAAAAGTAAGATTGAAGTAATGAAAATGTTGTCCCGTTTATTTACAGCCTTAGTCATTATTTATAGGCGTTCTGACTTGGTATAACAAAATTAGTGATACAAATGGGTTAATTGCACTCAGTGCCCCATATTTACAAATTGTCCAAAAGTTATCCTTCTACTATACAATTTGTCATATTAGACTTTGCCTTATTACATTTAAACCCCTCAATATTCTATATCATTATCAGTAGCCCCCTAGTTCTTATGAGAAACTATATATAAGAACTACTTATCATAGGAAATCAGAATAGGCAGAAAATACCTATTGCCAAAGTTTAATATGCTTCGAAATAGTTCTTCCCCTTTCCTTAACAAAATGATTTTTGATAACATATCTTGTCCTCAAAACAATGCATTTCCTAATGCTGCTTTGAATGTATATCATTTCAAAATTGCATAACCTCATACTTATCATTCTCGAATAAAATTGTACGCGTATTCACCTCAAAATTAGCCTTACTCTTTTTTTCGTGCTTCAGACATTCATATATAGAAACAGGAGCTTGCCTTCTTGTAACGATCAGAAATGTTTTGAATAGTAAGGAATGCATGCAATGATTCACTAGGCATTATGCCTGCCACTAGGTCTGACAGGTAATAGGTGTCACGTTATCTCTTTTTCAAGAAACTGCTTGATATTCCACCTGTATTCCTAATCATGGTTACCACCTCTTCCACTTCTCTGACCGTTCTCTCTCAATATTTTCTTCTATAAATATTTCTCTATCTCATTGTTTATGTTTACAACCGTCTTCTAGTGAGAGAAATCTTATCCAACCTAGAAAAACATATGCTACTTCCACCTGGACACCCGATTTATTGGCTAACTTCACCAAAAAAATCATAATTCTCAATCAACCTTCAACCTTTATGAACTAATTTGAATATTTTTCTTCAACTTAGTTATGAACAAATCCCCAAAAATAAAAAAAAAACCACTTTTTGGCGCGTACAATTACTTGTGTATTAGCGAGAGGGCTGTTGAGTATAAACTTGTAGGAGTGATAGACAATTCTCATCAAACATATGGAAAAACTCAAGATTTCTCATCAAACTATGATGTATGATCGTATAGCCAAGCATGCCAAGGAATTATCCGAGGAACATAAAAAATATTCAACTCTTTAAGAATCATTAAATAAGAGTGCGGAAGAAAAGAAGAAGCTGACAAATGATATAGTTTCTCTCAAGACGACACTTGATAAATAAAAAGAAGTTGTTGTGGAAAGTGCCAAGACTGAGTGTGGAAAAGATACATTATCTGCAATAAAAAATATCGATGAGCATTAAACAATTAATTTGCTTCGTGAAATCCGTGCAATATTCCTGAAGGTAAACTTGTCAAGCTTCTGGGAATTAATCCTCATAGATTACCGTCCCCATGAGACCTTCGGTCATATCCTCACTGATCAATCTGAAGAGACAGAGTCAGAAGAATATACTACTGAACAAAGAGATTCTTGCGAAGAGAACTCCAAAGAAAGTTAATTTGTGTTTTCCTACATTTTTGTCCAAGTTACAAAGTCATTTGATGTTTTGTGGTGACTTGCTTTTGTATGGTATTTGACATATCTTTTTCACGATCGGACTAGAATCTTCAATGAATAAATACCCTTTCTCTTTTCATATTAATTTGTCTTATTATAAATATTTTTTATTTTATCAACAAGTTATTATTACCTTGAATTCACACACATGTCACAAATAAATTTGTAATTTGTTAAGAAAAACACCTCGAATATAATTAATGTGTTTAAAATACGTTAACACCTCCAATAAACTTATTCCATTTAAAGAACGTAGCACATCAAATATAAATAGTGCATTTAGAGAGCGTAGCACCTCGAATATAAACAGTGCGTTTAGAGAGTGTAGCACCTCGAATATAAACAGTGGGGTTAGAGAACGTAGCATCTCGAATATAAACAATGCGTTTAGAGAACGTAGCACTTCGAATATGGTTGTTTCTTCAAAAAGTGTTGATAATAAACGTATAACACTTCAGATTAATTAGTCTTGGTCAACAACTTCAAAGATGACCAATCTGTGACTAGTTACCAAATATATTTAAATATTTGTGTTTAAAACAATCATCGGCCAAAATATATTTTTATTAATATCTTCGAATATTTGGATAACACCTCATTAAAACCTCTATAGGCCAACATGGTAGGAAAAAGTGTGTTAATTATTCAAAAAAGATTCAAAACAAAAACATCATTCCTAGTATAGCTTCAGGTGTTCTATATTCCAAGGATGTTGAAGCATCCCCCCTTGCTCATCACAAAGGTGATATGTATCCGGCTTTATTCTTTCCATCACTATATAAGGACCCTCCCAATTCGGGACCATCTCTCCAAGTCGTTTATCCTTTGTATGTACGAATACTTTGCTTAAGACTTTGTCACCCACTTTCAAATCCGTTCTTCTCACCTTCGAATTATATTGACTCTTCATCAAAGTTTAACAATGAATCATATTCAAATGAGCTCTAACTATTTTCTCATTGGTCAAATCTAGGTTTGTTCTTTTTTTCTTTTCATTCACCTCTTTGGAATATTGAAGTACTTTGCATGACTAACACCATCCATACCATATACCAAGGCCAAATATGTTTCTTGAGTAGCCTCTCTAGGAGTTGTACGATAAGCCCACAACACCTCTTGCAAATAGTTAGGCAATTTCCCTGCAGCACCTGTTAAATTCTTCTTCAAACCTTCCAAAATAGATTTATTGGTCACTTCTACTTTACCATTAGCTTGAGGATGAAAGGGTGTAGAAATGCTGTGTTATTCCTCTCGAAGCACAAAAAGAAATCATTTCTTTATTGTTGGATTGAGGACCATTATTTGTAGTGATTTTTTGAGGCATTCTTGAAAGTGGCAACATATATTATTCACAATAAAATTAATAACATCACTGGATTTTGTTATAGACAATTTTTCATCCTCTTCCCACTTTAAAAAATAATCCACTGCCACAATGATCATTTGATGTCCTCCAGACGTCATAGGCAATGGTTCCACCAAGTCTATTCCCCATCTGTCAAAAGGAATAGCTTCAGAAATAGACATAAATGGTACTGTTGGTTTGTGAATGGAATTAGCAAAGTGCTGACAAGTATCACAACCTTGAACTAACACCTTACCATTATTCATAATCGAAGGCCAATAATACACACCCAACAAAACCCGACGTGTCAAAGACTTGAAGCCAAAGTGTGCTGAACCCTCACCATCATGCAACTTGGATATAATCTATTGAGATTCTTGCTTACCAAACAACGCAACAATGGCCTACTCAAAGATTTCTTGTATAACACCCCATCCAATACAACATACTCATGAGCCTTATACCTTAATTTCTTAGCTAATTGTACATCTTGAGATAGTGTTCCTCTTAGTAAATAATTAAGGATATCCGTTCTCCAATCACCTCGAATTACGTCTGGTGTGACAAATACCTCCTCAACATATTTACATTGCTCTAACCATGTTAAAACTAAAGGACTCTCCTGTAACAATATCCAATGATACTCTTCTATATACACGATTGTTGCCAAACAATCAGCAACTGTATTATCTTCTCGATTAATATGCTCTACAATCACTTTGTCCAATATGAGAGCCAAATTTTGAAGCTCGCAAAGATACAAAATTAAATGATCCCTTTTAGCCTCTGAAACACATGCCATATGATTTGCCACTAATTTTGAATATGTTTCCAAACGAACTATAGTTTCCCCGAAAATATTCATAAGCCTTAAACCAGCCAACACAGCTTCATATTCAGCCTCATTATTCGATTCATGATAACCAAATTTTAATACCTTGAAATATTGTCTCCTCAGAAGGAGCAACAAACTGCACTCCTGAACTAGATCCCAAAATACTAGAACCACCATAAGTTTGAATCACCCAGGCAAGACCTCTTTAGTTGTCTCCTTATCTGATCTGCTTGAATTCAATTTGACAAGTAAATTAGCTAAAGTTTGAGCCTTAATAGCCGTTCGAGGACCGAAAGTGATATCAAAATCTCCCAACTCTACTGACCACTTGGTCCTCCTACTAGAAATGTATGGGTGTTGTAACACATTCTTTAGTGGAAAAGATATTCGAACCACAATAGTGTGAGCTTGAAAATAAAGACTCGTCTTCCTAGCAGCCACCACCAAAGCCAACTTTTCAAGTTTCAAATACATTTTCTCTGATGCGAACAAACGTTTACTAATATAGTAGACTGGCTTTGAAACTCCCTTATCTTCACTTATCAAAATAGCACTCACAACAAAGTCATTGTTATGTATAAAAACAGTTGCTCTCCAGTTCGAGGCTTAGACAATATCTCTGGTGATAAAAATCGTTCCTTAATCCTTAAAAATGCTACTTCACAATCCAATGTCCATTCAAACTGCTTTGGTCTTCGTAAAACTTGGAGAAAAGGAAAACACTTGTCAGAAAACTTCAAAATAAATCGATTAAGAGTAGTTAACCTTCCTGTCAAGATTGGCACCTCCTTAATAGTTTGAGGTGATGTCATTGAGAATAAACCCTTTAAATGCTTTGGATCATCTTTTACCCATATTTAACTAATAATATACTCCAAGAATTTCCCTGATTGAACTTTAAACGTACATTTCTCGCGATTTAGCTTCAATGGAATAGCCCTTAAATTTAGAAAAGTCTCCTCTAAATCCTCCTAGTGTTTATCATCATCTGGACTTTTAACCAACATATCATCAATATATACCTCCATATTTCTCCCAAACTAAGAAGCAAAAGATTTATTCACCAACCTCTGATATGTTGTTCCAACATTCTTTAACCCAAAGGGTATAACCCTATACCAATGTAAGCCTCGATCAGTAATGAACATAGTGCTCTATTGGTCTTTTGGATCAATCTAAATGTGGTTATATCCTACAAAATCATCCATAAAAGTTAAAAATTTACTTCCTGAAGTAGAATCAATCAACTGATCTATTCGAGGAACATGAATGGATCTTTAGGGAAAGATCGATTCAAATCTGTGAAGTCAACACACATTCTTCATTTCCCATTCTTTTTTAACCATCACTCGGTTTGCTGTTCGTAAAGGATATTGTGTCTCCCTAATATGTCTTACCCTAGACAAATAATCCACTTTAACCATAATAGTCTCTATTTTTTAAGAGAAAAAACACGACCTTTTTTTAATAACAAACTTGATCCTCGAGTTTCTAACAAAGATGTAACATATCACTTCAGATGGAACCCCCACTACATCCTCTGTTTTCCAAGCTAAAACATCCAAATTAGCAAACATAATTATTAACAATTTATGATGCAAAGTTGGTGACAGCAGCTTTCATATTTAAAAAGTCTTTCCATTGGCAAAAGTATACTCCTCTATACTTACACTCAATGTTAAAGAACCCGGGTCTTCCTCAGATCATCAATTCCCTCTTCCTTGTTCAATCCTCTTGATTACTATTCATCCATTTGATATTCACAGTTAGGACCTCGGATACGAAGAGTTGTTGCATAATATTCTCTTCCTACCTTTTGATCACTTCAGACCACCCCAACACGGTCCCCGATAACACACTTCAAACACTGATGAACAGTGGATACAATTGCATACATCCTCGAAAGTCAAGATATCCCAAAAATATTATAGTTTGTCAGACAATCCACCACCATGAATAAAACTTGAACATTCTTTTTTAAATTCCTTTTTCCTAAACAAACTTCACCCTCGAATTCACCAATCACCTTAGTTGTTACACCTGTAAACTCAATTATAGCACGGTCTGATTGACAAATTCGAGGTGGATTACACATCCTATCGTATGTTGATTTGAACAAAACATTCGCAGAGCTTCATATATCTATCAAAACACATTGGATTTTAATCTCATATATTTCTGCTCCAATAACCACTGCATCTTCAAGAGGGCATGCAATGCCTCTCAAATCATCTTCATCGAAAAGAATAAAATGAGTATATTTCTTTCGATAAAGGTGAGTAGACATCATTCATTCTATTTAAGTAGCTAAACTTATAACATGTCTTTCCCTGGAGCTATTAGTGATACCAGTCATAGAATCTCCCCCAAAGATCCAAGGATTCAAAATACTCACATAAGCTTCGAACTCGTCCTTACTCTACTGGTTCATCCACAACTATCAAAATTAATCGATCTGGGTATGTATACAAATATTCCAAGGCTGCGTCAAACTTATCAAACTTAGAGTCTAATATCATCAGCGCACTTTCTTTCTTTGAATTCGGATTTCCTGCTTGTGAAGTTGATGTACTTGGAACCTTTCATTCACTGTTTTTCCCTTTGCCAAAAGTAACTAACTTGTCATTTTCTATTAAAATCTGCACCTCATTTTTCAAAGGTATACAATCTGTAGTATCATGTCCAGTATCATTATGATACTTACAAAACTTGTTGTTAAGATTAGAGCTGGTTTATTAAAGCTTAAATATCCTTTGGCCTTTTCATAAATCGCAGCAACATTCTTAGTTAAATCAACATAATACTATGGTGTTATCCACTGATTTGGCATTGGTCTTTGAAACTGATACCTTGTAGCTTGAGTTTGATACCCTCCAGTTCGACGAGGCAAATTATTTTTATTCCTTGGAAGGATGGTTGATAATTAAAAAAGTGTCCTTGATTACTTTTGACTAGGTCCAACCACTCCTTGAACCCTACTTGATTCCTCCATTTTAATTTGATCCTCGACTTGGGCCATCAATGTACCAAAAGTCAAGGCTCTCCTCTGTTACGGGTATAACAAGTTTTTCCACGATTAAGTCACTGGGATTTTAGTCAAGAAAGAGATAAGGCAAAAAAGGATTGTCTTATTCATGGATAGGTTCTTCCTATTTATAATGCTGCGAGTTAGTGTGCGGTTACACACGTTTACACTTAATGCTCCACTAACTCACTAACATCATTATCCCTATAATTTTAGTGTAAGTAATTAATACAGTTTGATTTAAAAGTCAAAATGTGCGTTACATAATTAATAAAGAAACACCTTGTATGATCTGTGCTTCAAATCAAACTGGACCATCCCTTGATTGCGATCAGATATGTTCTGGTTTGTCGAGGTCGAGCTCATTGATCTCGCGGTCGACTTATCTTCTTTGAGCTCGCACTCAATCTTGATCATATGTTCATCACATCCTTAATCTGGTTGATCAACTATTCTCTTAATTCCTTCAAGCATGATCTGCCTCTGAGCTCGAACTGCCCTTGAGCTCGTCAACGCTGTAGAGCTCATCATTTTCTTTATTGCTTGCCACAATCCAAGTTTGTGGTCTTCTTTCTCGTGCTCATACTTACTTGGAAGAATCCCCCCTTATGAGGGCTCCCACTAGTTTATGGGTTTATTAAAAATATTAGTAAACGTGTAAAATAAAAATTAAAAATTAAAATAAATATTAAATTAAATTAATTTTCACAAATACCCGTGTGGTGATTCGAATCGTCTTGCTACTTCATTTGTTGACATGTGTCATTGATGTTACTGCGACGGTTCTGACATCGCTGTTTCTTGGAGACAACGCTTGGCGATTCAGTTTTAGCACAACTTTTAAGCAATCAATGACTTCACACGCTCATTTGGAAAGGTGTATACTCATTCAAAGAGTTATTGTGTTCATTTACTTTAGATAAAATTATTAAATCTGCAACCAAGGTGCCTGCTATCACGTTCTTCAACGTCATTCAGGTAAATTATTTCTTAACATATAAACACTTCTCACTAAACACTTGGGCAAACCCTAGATTTTAAGTTGCAACTTCTATCAGTAGGTTCTTCCCCAAAAAACATATCTTCTTAAGTCGAATCGATTGCCCTTGCATGCTATAAACATTCTGATTAGTATCCTTACCTCATTGCAGGTTCTATAAAAACCATGGCACCAAAAAGGGCAACGAAGGATAAAGCTGACAAAATTTCGGAGCCCATATACGAAGATATCAATGATTTAGAAAGCTATTTCTCCCAAATAGCCCCTAAATACACTAACTTAAATGATGATGGAGTTGCCATCCTCATGGACAGATGTGCCATCCTTGAGGATGTGACTATTAGGTCTCCCAGTATAGGAGAACACCCTTACCATACACAAGAAACAGATCATGCCTTTTCACTACCCTATTCGATTGGGGGCTAAGATTGCCACTGCCCAAACTTAGTCGTGACTAGTTTAGTGTGCTCGGCATCTGCCCTACTGAAATGTCAGCCAATGGTTGGAGACTATTGCTTAGCGTGGTGCTCAGCTTACGCTTGCTTAAGACAGAAATATGTCTGGCGGACTTGCTATCTGGCACTAACGTGACCAAAATGTCAAAACCCCCTTTCTTTTATACCCACTTTAAAGGGGTTAAGAAAATTGTGGAGCTTCCCTCCTCTGATAGGAACTGGAAGAACTACTTTTTCTTTGTGTCGGCTAACTCGGAACATAGCATCCCCACTTTAAACCTTCAACTAGAAAGAAAATGGAAGAAAAATTGTAAGTACTAACAGGATTGCGGGAGACAAAAATTTGTTTGATCCCTTGTAAATTAATAACTAGTATATCTATCTTTGCTTAGGCGAATTGTCGAATCAGAGCTGGTGAAAGGAAGGGAGACTAGTGGATTACATAAATCCCTTGATCAGAGTTAGTAACTTTGCCTGTGAAGCCTGGCAGCAAGATCCCAAGCAACTTTTCACATGATACAACTATCTGAAGTTAGGGTTGTGGTCGATTTTGGAGCTGAGAATCGTGAAGGACGGAGAGGTTAGCATGGCAGACGGTTCATAAGCTACTATGGATCGCATTAGGGCACTTTTAGAGCAGAAGTACCGGGAGAAGAACAATGTCGGCGTCTGGCTGGCAGTACCACAAGTGGTTCGAAATGGTCGTGAAGTTGGGGATTCGTCTTCCGCTCCTACTCAATCTTGCGAGCAAGGAAATGACGCCGTAAAAAATAAAGGAAAAATTGTCGAGCAATCTGAAAAAGAAGCACCTAAGGTGCTTGAAGCTGCTCAGCCCAGTAGGGTCCGAGTAGAGAGAGAAAAAGATGAGAAACATACCCACCCTGGTTCGCTAGATAAGCCATAGAGCAAGAAACCAAGGCTGATTGAAGACATTGTTCCCTTGAACATGAGGAGATTACAGCTGAGAAATAAAGAGGATGATAACGCTGAAGCTACTTCTGGGGAAAGAACTTGTTCCCCCATCCAAACGGCAACACAAGTTGGTAATGAGCAAAATCCACGGGCTGTAGAGGAGCTGATTGACTTGGTAGGGGATGAGATAGAAGATGGAAATAAGCCTCATAAAAAACAATTTTTGCCCTCAGCTCTTGCCAACAAGACAAAGCAACTGGTGCTCAGCTCCACCATGGAGAATCTGCCGCCCTTAGTAGAATCCAGTGAGAAAAACAAGGGTGATGACAAAGGAGTTGGGTCTAGCCAACAGAGTGCGCCTGTAGAAGAGCGACCACAGAAGATCAACATTCCTCGCCCTTCTTCCTACATGTTCGAGCAGCTCCGACTTGTCATATTATGACAAGATGTCGATTCCTAAGATCTTGCAAAGATAAGTAGAGCTGGCGATCGAGGTAAAAATCTTGGGATCTGAAAATGTTTATCTAAAGATTAAGGATATAATTTTAACTAAAGATTCGTACTCCTTGAGCATCACAAGGTACTCATTGATTCCTTTCTGCCTCACATTATAGATACACTGTATCTGATTAACCACCAATTGAGATTCGGATCTAACGTTGATGTTTCGAGCCCCACATATCAAAGCCAGCTTCATGCCACAAAGGGTGGCCTCATATTCTGCGGCGTTATTCGTTACTGGGAAATTAAAGCGAACAACTTACTTGATCTCCTCACCACTTGGAGTCCGAAGTATAACACCTGCTCCTCCACCCGGCGTAGAAGATGCACCATCGACCTCAATAATCCAGTGGTCTGATTCAATCACTTGCATGTCGTCTTTGTCAATCTGTTGTTATCCGAAGGAGGTGAATTCAGCTAAGATATCGACGACTGTTTTCCCCTTTATAGCTAAGCGCAGCTCGAACCGGATGTGGTAATCGCCGAGCTCGATGCTCCATTTTGTGAGTCTGCCAGAAACATATGGCTTCTGCAACACTGTTCATAAAGGGAATGTTGTCTGTACCGTAATTATATGCCCTTCGAAATATGGCCTCATTCGTCGAGCTGCAACAACCAAACTCAAAGCAAATTTTTCGAGGTTCAGATATCTTGTCTCCGCATCTGTTAGTGTCTTACTCGTGTAATATATTGGGTGTTGTACCCCATTCTGATCACGTACGTGGGGCGAGCTTACAGCAAATGATGATACCGCTAGGTAAATAAAAGCTTCTTTTGAAAATAATATTTATCGAGCTTCCTCCATCAACCAGCACTCGAGTTACCATTACGCCTCCGATATCTAGGTGAATAGTCAAAGCATCTTCGTGTGGTAGATTGATACCATTGAGATCGTCGTTGTTGAATGTAAGGTCGGCTATTGGGTCCCTGTAGTTTTGAAAAGAATTTTGCATTTATCTCGTACACGTCAAACTCATTTTTAGCTCGCTTGTTTTAAGCTGGCCCTTGAAATGTGACTGAGCTCCCCCCCCCTAATATGGTGAGAAGCCATTTTTTCTTGTTAGCTTCTGGTTCTTCTCTATTAGTCGGTTCCTCATTGTTTGGAGAACAAACTTCCTCACGAAGATCCGGGTGAGATCTTGTATCAACTCTCTATTGTCTATCAAGCGTTGAATCTCTTCTCTTAATTGTCAACACTCATCCGTAAAATGTCCATGATCATGATGATATGCACAGTAATATCGATTAGATCGTTGAAATCCTAGTGCCCTCATCATGCGCGGAGCTTGGTACTTCGTGCGCCCCCTTGTTCGATCATAAATCACCGAGATAACCTCAGTTAATGGGGGTGAAGCGCCTATTTGGTTGCTCAAGCTGCTGGGGTCGCTTGTTATAATCCCTCATTGGCTGCTCCTCAATCCTTTCCATTATGTTCCGCCTTCTTTGAAGTCTGATCTGCGGTATTTGGGCGACGCTCTCCTTCTGGCATCGTCGACCCTAATAAAAGTATATGCCTTGGCGAGCAAGTCCCCCATGTTCTCAGTTGGGAACTTGATGAGATCTGTATACAACTCCCCCTTTCGATCGAGCCCTCGTTTCAGGAAGGCCACCGCCATGTTGTCGGCCAAATTTGGTAAAGCATTCATAGCATGAACAAATCTTCTAACATAACTTTTAAGGGACTCACCTCGTCGTTGATAAAGGTCCATAATTGAATCTCGCTCGCGCTTAAGCTCTTTGTTGCCAACAACCTTACCCTGAACACTTTCCACAGTCTTGTAAAGTAATAGATGGATCTTTTCGGTAAGATACTGAACCAATCCATGGCGTTACCTTTAAGGGTCATGGACAGTGCTCGACATAACATCGCATCATCGGGGTTGAAGGTCATCATCATGTTTCTAAACTGCTCCAAATGCCTCTCTGGATCTCTCGTTCCATCATACGCCTTCATCCTGAATGGGTCGAACTTCCTCGGGAGCTGAGCTTCGAGAATCTTCTCAAAGAATGGTGGTTTTTGTAGTATGTAAGCTGATAACCTCTTGCGGACCTGATTATAACGGAGATCTTTATTTTCCCGAGCCCGCTTGGTTGACGTCTGCTTTGCCTCGTCCCGCGGACCCCTACTACGATTATTGTCCCCACTCTCACCTTCACCTTCCTGCTTGTCATCTCGTTTGGATGATCGATCCGTTCTTTTAACTTTGCTCGCCTCCGGACCGGACGGTTGATTTGTCCTACTCGTTCCCTTTATCTTAGCGGTGAGAGCATGAATAGCGTCATTCATTCCTGCCATTATGGCATGCATGGCTTGTTCCCTTGCATCTCATTCGAACACTATTTCAACTGTTCCTCCTAGAGATTCTGGATTCTTTGCTCTAGTTGGATGACCGCCGAGTCATCTGCTAGGATGGCTTCCATAGTTCCGCGAGCCCCCGCTGCATCCACCGACTGATGGAGATGCACTTATGCATGGGAAACGATCGTGGGCAGAATCGGTGGTTCCCCCGTCACCACCGCCCCTTGGGACGCTGCAGGATTATCCTCTTGAGGAGCTGCAGAACCAGAATGTGGGACGCATCGCCCTCTTGGTTGATTCATAGCTCCTTTCCGCTGTGTCGTTGCTTCGCTAGTTTCATGGTTGTCTCTCTCGATTCCTGACCTTGTGACTACCATGATGATTGGTTAAGAAGTTTCCACAGACGGCGCCAAATTTGTTACGGGAATAACAAGTTTTGCCATGATTAAGTCACTGGGATTTTAGTCAAGAAAGAGATCAGGCAAAAAAGGATCCTCTATTTCATGGATAGGTTCTTCCTATTTATAATGCTGCGAGTTAGTAGGATGTTACACACGTTTATATTTAATGCTCCACTAACTCACTAACATCACTATCCCTATAATTTTGGAGTAAGTAATTAATACGGCTTGATTTAAAAGTCAAAACGTGCGTTACATAATTAATTAAAAAACGCCTTGTTTGATCTGTGCTTCAAATCGAACTGGGCCATCCCTGGAGTGTGATCAGATCTGTTATGGCTTGTCGAGGTCGAGCTCACTGATCTCGCAGTCGACTTATCTTCTTTGAGCTCGCACTGAATCTTGATCATATGTTCATCGCATCCTTAATCTGGTCGATCAACTCTTCTTTCAATGACTTCGAGCTCGATATGCCTCGGAGCTCAGACTACCATTTAGCTCGTCAACGTTGTAGAGCTCATCCTTTTCTTTATTTTTTGCCCTAATCCAAGTTCACGGTCCTCTTGCTTGTGCTCACACTTACTTGGGGGAATCCCCCCTTATCATCCTCTTTGTTGTTTTATTTTCTAAAATCGTGTGGTAATATATCTTGTCGAAATGCAGCCATAGCCACCAACTCTTCATAATTATCTAATCCTGCTTTTTTTAACACAAAACACTATGTAAACTTCTCTCCCACAACTTGCTTACTCCAAATGCTGTCATCGTTTTCTCGCATTTCTTTACTTCCCACAAGTTGTCGTCGAAAAGCTGTATAGAAATCTCCAAAATTGGAAATAGATTCCCTCATAATCTTATTGTACCATTTTAATGTTGTACCTTTAAATGTTTGAGAAAAGGCTTGGCATACAAGCCTATCATCATCTTCGAAGATCATCATATAGTTTTTGAATTTGTTCGATTTGATTATCGGGATCTTGCATCCCATCAATTTGTTTTACCTCTGAAATGTCAAAAAGCTTCGGAAGAGTAATAGACCTCATCTCAGCTCTTAAAGGTAAATTTCTCCAATCTAATCCTTGTACATACTGGTCATCTCCTCATGTTCCCATAACAACATACAAATTCTGATCATCTACACATATGTATTGGTTAGATGTATTCCTGTTACACCATTATGTTTCTCTTAAACAATAAGGCATACTATCCCTTCTTGACTTATTTTATTTACGCGATTTTTTAGGATACTTTTTTCCTTTTTCGAAGATTCCGATACCTCTTTTACTTAGATGATCCTTCCTCGGATTTTGAGATGTCAAATTCATCATCACTAGATGAAATATACCTATGTTTGTCTTTATTTTCTTTTCGCAAAGTACGATTCTCTTTATCAGACTCAAAATATGTTTTCCTTCGATCATTTCGAATCTGTCGAGTTGTATAAGATCGACAAGACTGACTTTCCAGATCGTACTTCTCCTTCACTTGTCGCACCTTAGATTTCAGCCTACTTTATTGAATGTTTTGTTCTCTTTGAACATACTTCTCATTTAAAGCTCTGATTTTATCCAGCAATTGATTCATTCGAACTTTTAAATCTGAATGAGTCTGTTGAACCAGAATTCGATCATCTTCCTTACTTTCTCCTCTTGGAAAATCGGATCTCAACGTCTCGATTTCCTTTCAAACCAAAGGATCATTTTCATTTCCAGGCTCCATTATCGATCAACAACAGTTACAATAAATCAAAAGGTCAATTATCTCTGGTTTTTTTTATTATGAAATAGAAATACCGATGGACTGTTTATCCCACTGAATTCGCCAATTTGATGAATGTAAATCTAATTCTTGAGAGAGAAAAAAAAGATTTATTATAGAAAAAAAAAAGTAAAAGTAAAAGTAAGATTAAACTAACGATAATGTCATCTCTTTTATTCACAACTTTTAACCATATTTTATAGGGTTCTAGTTTGGTATAACATAATTAGTTATACAAATTGGTTAATTGCACTTCAGTTCTCCATATTTACAAATAGTTCAAAAACAATTATTCACCTATACAATTTATCATATAAAATTTTTGCTTATTACATTTAAGCACCTAATATTTTAGCCGGTTAGAATGTGTAAATAACTTGTAATTTCTATACATACTTTTGAAATAATATTATTTCATTTTCACATACGTCGTCATTATTATGTTCAGATTAGTTAGAACACTAACAAAATATCTCCCCTAATTGAAACATTAAATCAGAAAAATATTCTACTAAAAAGTATTATATGGTAATGAATAAAATGTGAATAGTTTACCATATTCGTATGGGATAAGCCCATTTATAACAGTAAGAATATATTTATAACACATGAGACGCATTCACACCTAAAACCACTATTAAACTTGTAATAAATCCATAATGGATAACAATACAATTAATAATTTTTATTCCATATAAAATATAGAAAATTATAATTAAGATACCAACTCAACTATTTTATTGTCATCTAATATCCAAGGTTTGATCTATCATCTCTTAATACCTATCTCGATCTATTATCTCTTAATACCCATCTCAACTACTTATCTTAATAATTATCTCAACTACCTAATTACTACCTAATATCATAGGCGGAGCCAGAGGTGTTTGCGGGGTCCTAGGAACTCACCTGGTTCCATTAGGTTATATGTTTAGTAACATATTTGTATCTCTTGCCTTTCTCGTCTTGGTAAACATCCGGGTTAGGAACCCACTGCTTATGGGTTCGAGAACCAGCTGTGTTGATTAACTATTTTTTAAGTTAAAATTGATGGGTCGATTAACCTGATTAACCTCTTTTAAGTTAATTTAGTTTTTATTAGTTATTTTCTTATTATATATAAAATATTAATATATAAATTTAAAAAGTAATATAAATTTATATCTGGATTTCATATAGATTTTTAATATATATTTGATTTATTTTCGAATTTATAATATAAATCTATATTATTTTAATATAAATATATATATATATATATATATATATATATATATATATATATATATATATATATATATATATATATATGTTTATTTAAAAAATAATGTAAATTTATACAATCTTTTAGAACAATTGTGGATAGTCGAGTTGGTTGAGTAAGGCACACTAGTGATCAAAGGTTATTAGTGTGAGTCATTCTACATACGCTTTATCGGTTGAGTCTGTCACCGGTTTACCTTCTAGCGTTGGTTTGCAGGCTATTGCGTCAGACTGAGGTTTTGTTGGGAATTTTGTTTAGAGATTTCCGGATAAACTCTGAAGTCTTGTTTTAACAATTTCATATTGAAATTATTTTGGTGGTTATCCAAAATTTTCAACCGCATAAAATCAGAGCGTATTCTTTTGAACAACGAGAATGGATTTTTTGTTGTTCTTTCTTCAACAGAACCATACTTATTTATTCAACCAAATTTCAAAAACTGTAAAACAGTTTTAAGTCCAATAACGACTATAATTTTAAATGATAAAAACGGCCAAAATTATTCAAATTTGAATTTGAATTAATTTTCCAAATTCAAAATTTCCATGAATATTCACAATAGCCTTATCATTTAAAATAAATTTAACCACAACCAGGAGACGCCCCTTGGACCCACTAATCATAATATATTCTTACAAGCGTGTACTCCACACTCTCCGACTTGCTCGATAATATATTACGACTGCATTGGTCGACTAGTCAATCCAATTACACTAAAATATCCAACAATCTTCCCCCATTTTAGTGCAATTCATGATTAACTAAAACAAACTCATAACAAATAACAAATTTATGCATAAATGAAATATCGTAACGATTGAATTTCATATTAGTATATTACACATTCCAAATATTCGAATATCAAGGTATCACTAAGGATTGAACCTTTACTATCCATAATGAATACTCGAAGATAATATACACATAAATTTACATTCTCAAATGTTCTTACTTGACACTATCTTTTACTAGCCTTGTGTCCTTATCCTTCTTAAGCGTATCAAAGCCAAGTCCTAACTTCTTGAAGCGGCTAAAATTCATGCTTAAATAGGTAGATCTTTTACTCTTGCACATGCATATGCAATTTTTCAAAAGAGCTATTAAGAAGATAAACTTCAACCTCCACAACTTGCATGTCTGAACACATACTTTGGGATAATACTATTAATGTGTTCCAATCTCTAGATGTTAAGCTTTCCACATTGAATTCAGCACCTAATGTCATATTAGATGGGAATTGGGTATCTTAACATGAGAGATTTCAAATGGACTTTTAATCTCATCCCAATAGCCGATTTGTGCACAAAATCTCTACTTAACCCTTTGGTTAAATTATCGACTAAATCATATCGAGTTCTCAAAAACTCTACTGCAATAACATCATTCATGATCCGCTCCCGAATCATAATCTGTCTGACACGTTTGTAAAAGAATTAGGTGGTATCTTTTGGACCACAACAAAATTTCATACATTAAATTTCTTAGCCACTCAACTTCTTTACTAGTTGTTGCTAATGCCACAAACTCGGATTTCATTGTTGAATCAGTAATTCAACTTTGTTTCTTAGATGCCCAAGAGATAACAAGTCCTCCAAGTAGAAATACACATCCACTTATAAAGGAGTGGACTTCCATATTCAAATATAACTCGCATCCGAATATACTACTAAGCATTCCAACAACAAATCCAATATCCGAATATCCTTCAAGTACGGAAGGAAATCGAGTATAAATCAAACCATAATCCATGGTTCTATTCATATACTCGAATACTCGATTTAAAGCTTGCCAATGATGTGAACTAGGATTTCTAGTATACATACTAAGCTTTCCAACATTAAAAGAAATATCCGGCCTAGTGTTCGTCATGACATATATATAATGTTGTCACTTTTTTACGAATGAACATGTAAACAGACCTTGCATGCCAAATTCGTTTAGACTGTCGCGCATGCAAAATTAAGTGCGGTTTGGTTTTTTTTTTTTAGCTTGTATTAAAGAAACAAACTTTCAAAGTCTGCAGTTACGGACTGCAGTTTTACGTGCCAAATTACTTTAAGTACAACATGCAAATTTATTTGGAATTATATAATGTACTGCATGTTTATATTACAATATCCATGCAAAATCCAAATAATTAGCATGTTCATAGTACTTCCATGGCAAATCCAAATAATTACTGCGTGCACTATAATTGTATAAGAAATTATCATTATTTTAGATGTGCGGCTCCCACGTCTGAATTGCATACAAAATCTATGCATTTAAACACTTGCATGCATGATTTGAAGAATTAAATTTCAACCATTTAATTTCATGCGAATTTTGATAAACACTCTTACCAGACTGATAGGCTACAGTTATAACGATAGGATACAGTTATAACAAGGCATACAAAACTCACATTACTTCCAAAAGTGTAAACTGTTATTTCTTGTAGAATAAAACCATAGTAGCATGTATAATTAAATAACTGCATAAGCAGTTACTAAACAAATAACATTTAATTCATTTTTTAAATAGTTTTGAATCATTAAACTTCCAGACGCATGTTTTTTAACCGTGTAAATTTTTTATTCACGTTGCATATTGTCTTTAAATATGTCAATTCATTTAGATTTTAAATTAAATATCCTTGCATCAGTAATATATATTTTTCGAAATATATAGAATTTTAAATAATTCAGAGATTATCACCATTTTTATAATCTCAAAAATTTGACATCCTGAGTAAAAATTATCCAATAACAAGGAGAAAAAACTTACAGAGGGATGATGCAATATTTCCATTGATGCTTTAATACTTGATTATGGAGTTTTTAAAGAAGACAACAAATCTCTTCATTTCAATCTTCATACAAATCTCTTCATAAAACAAGAACTAGATAATTTCAATCTTTTGTTGGGAATTTTGTTTAGAGATTTCCGGATAAACTCTGAAGTCTTGTTTTAACAATTTCAGATTGAAATTATTTTGGTGGTTCTCCAAAATTTTCAACCGCATAAAATCAGAGCGTATTCTTTTGAACAACGAGAATGGATTTTTTGTTGTTCTTTCTTCAACAGAACCATACTTATTTATTCAACCAAATTTCAAAAACTGTAAAACAGTTTTAAGTCCAATAACGACTATAATTTTAAATGATAAAAACGGCCAAAATTATTCAAATTTGAATTTGAATTAATTTTCCAAATTCAAAATTTCCATGAATATTCACAATAGCCTTATCATTTAAAATAAATTTAACCACAACCAGGAGACGCCCCTTGGACCCACTAATCATAATATATTCTTACAAGCGTGTACTCCACACTCTCCGACTTGCTCGATAATATATTACGACTGCATTGGTCGACTAGTCAATCCAATTACACTAAAATATCCAACAGGTTTATCCTATGCATACTAATTGCATTCTAACTAGCGACTGCGGGCTCTCTCCTACATGTTTTATATTACTATTCATTAGTTACAAAGATTAGCATTGGTTGATCTATATTTTATCTTAAGATAAAGAGCAGTAAAGTTCAATTTCAAAAGGTCCAAGACACCACTATGTTTCGATCCTAGCTACGTCACTGCCTAATACCTAACATTATTTTAATACCATAATTACCCTCATCCTTCATCAACAACCCTGCAACCAAAATTTCTCTTTTTTACCTTTTCTTTTTATTTTATTTCTAAAAATCCATATCTTTCAAATCAGAGCTCAAAAAAATAAATGAAAACATCATCGTTTTTGTTCTTTTAAAATGAACAAAACTAGATCCATTGATGATATTTATTTTTTATTTTAAATAAAATTTCACCAATAACAACTCTCAGGAAATCGAGATAGTTGCAAACAACTCTCAGGTTAGTTTTTCAAACAAGTCTCGTGTTGTTTTTCAAACAACTTTCATATTCGTTTTTCAAACAACTCTCAGGTTAGTATGGGTGAAGATATCAGCGGGTATATATGATATATATGGTCGATGTATTTTGGTCCAAATTTCAATTCAGGGTACCAAGTGACATTATCTAAAAAAACGGATACTAGTGGCTAATTAAATAGTTGAGAGGATTTTTACCCGTACTTTTCTCTAAAATATAATAGATATAAAGCAAAAATAAGTAATAAAAGAAAGAATAAATTACGGAGCCGTGATAAGAAGAAACATAAAATTTGAAGATAGGATAAGAAAGAAAGAAAGAAAAATAGGTAAGTGGTGAATTTGGTTTCTTCCCGTTTATAGCTAAAATTGTTAGTACACAAACAGTTAAGAGGCGAATTACTGAGTTATCAATTTTTCATTTGGTATCTCTCTCTACCCCATAAAGCAAAAGGTGACGAGCTTCCACGCACAACACTCTCAAAACATCTTTTCAAGCTTTTAAAACAAGCTTCAAGAGACAGCACACTGCTTTTCTTTTCAATTTTCTTCTGATCATCTATGGATACTGTGCAATGGCCACAGGTAAAACACCATCAATATTTATTTATTTATTTATTTTCTTTTTAAGGGAAAGGATTTTAGGTTTTTTCAATTAAAGTGCATGCTTTTGTACTTTTTTGTATTGTTTTTCGAAAAAGATGGTGATGCTCATATATGTCTTGGATTTAGCTCTTGTATCTTCTTCTTCAAATTTTGCACTTTTTCTTTTTCTTTTGCTTATTTTGTGATAAACAAATTTGTTTGATTGTCTGTGGGTGTGGCCTGTGGGGTGTTTAACGAAATCAAAAAGGTTTATTGGAAAGAGTAAAGTAGCTGACTTCTTTGGTGTCTATCGTTTGTCTTCAACAAATGTATACATCTACAAAAACTGTTCCTTTCATCAGTGAATCCATTACCTAAGTTTAAGTTTAATTTCATTTCATTTCATTTCATTTGTTCTTCTACATAACATGATCAAGTAAAGTATTTCTATTAATTAGGGCAATTAGGAACTGCTTGAACGATCAATTTTAGATGAGTTTTTCTATTTGATCTGATCACTTTATTTGTCTTCCATTAATAAATCTGTTGTCGATTGTATGTTTATTATTAGTTTTCATAACAAACTTCTGGTAGCCAAAAGTTTTTGGAAGATCCAAATAAAGGACAAAGATCTCCATCTCCATCTCTTTATTTTTTATATGATGTTGAAGTTATGGATTTCTGTGTAATTAAGTGTTGTGTTTTTTGGGTGTTGAATTTCAGGAAGTTGTGGTGAAACCAATCGATGAGATATCGAGGGAGAGAGAGAGAGGAGGGCAAGGAAGTAACAAGATAGACAAAAAAAGAGCTCAAAAAGAACATGCTGTTGATGTTAACTGCCCAAGATGCAATTCAACAAACACCAAGTTCTGCTACTACAACAACTACAGTCTTACACAGCCAAGATACTTTTGCAAGACTTGTAGAAGGTAATCTCCTCCTACTTTTATCTATTAATCTACCAATCCACTTACTACTTCATACTTCCATACCTATCAAAGGTTATGAGGCTATGAGAAATATTTAAACTTGCGTGACCTTAACTATAACTAAAATAAGAACCATTGCCATTTGAGTACAAGACTAGTGCCTTTTATCTTCTATATTATTTTACAAAGCAACCATGTGTCTTTACGTATATTATAATAAGTAATAGGTACTGGACGGAAGGCGGATCCCTCAGGAACATTCCTGTCGGTGGTGGCTCAAGAAAAAACAAACGATCTTCTTCTTCTTCTTCGTCTAGGTCTACGGATGATAAATGTCCTCCTCCTCCAACAAGTCAAAAACCTAAGATCCAAGAAGTTCAAGATCTCAATTTGGGGTTTCCCTTAGGGTTCAGGACTTTTTTGGAGTATATTCAAGCACCTGACATCAATATCATTAACAATAACAAGAATGACAACATGATGGCTTCTTGTTCCACTTCTTCAACCATTACAACAACAGCAGCGGCTACAATTACAAATGGTCACCAGCAGCAGCAAGTATCTGCTTTGGAGTTACTAACCGGAATGTCAACAGATGGTAATAACAATTCTTTCACTTTCATCCCTCAAGATCCAATATCAAATCTTGGAGTTTACACTACCCCGTCTGGTTTTAACATCCCGATGCAAGATTTCAAACCAACATTAGGGTTTTCTCTTGATGGATTTGGATATGATAATGCTAATGGAGATAGTAGTACTAATGGAAGGCTTTTGTTTCCATTCCAAGACTTGAAAGTGCCTGTTTCTTCAACTACTGCTAGTGCTACTGATATTGATCAGCAGAACAACAGAGAGGGAGGTGATAAAAATAGTAATAACAATTCCGGTGGATATTGGACCGGTATGTGAGGTGGTGGATCATGGTAATTAATAATTAGCAGTTGAATTAATCATATCTATATATCTATAATATGAAGCTAAAACAAAAATATTTTGGTATTTGATTCTTTATCTTTTTGTTGATGATCTTGTTTGGATTTCTAGGTTTACTAACATCATAGGAGAGAGTGGTTTTGTTTTTTCTTATTTTTAATTTAGATTGCCTTCATGACATATTGTATTGTGTTTAGGGTCTAAACTCATATATATGTTTACATCGTCCCAATCACATATTGATGGCATATTGTATTAAAGAAATGCAATGTAGTAGTATCTAGTTAACTAAGAGTTTTGGCATACATAGATTCTAATCTTCTTTCGATTTGAAAAAGTAATTGAAGTAATTATGAAATCAATTGCACTTTTAAATTATTATTATTAGAACTGATTCTACAAAACAAATACTCCTAATTCCTAATGTTAGAATGAGTGATAGTGGGGTCTCACGAGAGCGGAGAGAGATTCTTTAAGACAGGAAGGCAAAGCAAAGCAAGTTGATGAGAGAGAACAAGTGTTTCATTGATTCGTTCACATGCGATTCGATGACATTAAATAACAATAATAATATATACTCCTAGTCCCAGTAATAATGAACTTTTATAATAAAAAAACATATCATATAAGTACGATAAAGCTAAGTTTGGGGGAATAAACTAGAGTAACTGAAACCTGCTTCGAATCAAAATACAGAACAAATGGTGTTAGAAGTAGCGTGGTTACCGGTCCGGGTTTTGACCGAACAGCTAAGTATATAGGTTTGGCACCGGACCGTTCGGTTCTATTTTTTGAACCGAACTGGATCGTTAAATTTTTAATTCGATCCAATCCGATTTGATTCGGTTCCAATTACGATTCGGTTTAAATTTGGATTACTATAATCCGTTTTGGTCGGGTTTGTTATCGATCCGGTTTCGTTTTGGTCCGATTTATTTAAAAAAAAATTAAATCAAATTATAATCTGATTTTCAATTTTTCTATTTAACTAGATGATATGAAAATTAACTTTTAGGAGTTAGTTGTTGATTATTATAAAAAAATTGGTAATTAACTATTAATTTAAACAATATAATGTAAAAAAAATCGGTTTTAATAATTTTATTGGTGCAATTTTTTATGGGTTCCATTGGTTTATCGATTTTATCGGTTCGGTTCTGTATCGGTTCTAACGGTCTGTCGGTCTTATCGGTTCGGTTTTTATAAGTTATATCATTTTATCAGTTCGGTTCTGAATCGTTTTTATTGTTTCGGTTCTTTAATAGTCTCGGTTTTTAAATAGAATAACCGAATCTTTAAGATTCAATCTGGTTTTTGGTATGGTTTTTATCGGTTTGCTCCCGGTCAGGTTCTCAGTTTTCAAGACCCGTTGGCGGCCCTAGTTAGAAGATATTTTTTACTTTAGAATATTTATATTCCCGATTATATACTTAAATAATAATAAAAATATAAGATTTAGAGAATTTACTTTGAGCTATTTTTTCTCGTTAGCCATATCTAGGTTTTCAACATAAGTTCTTGTGATTAAAAAAATAAAGATTGAACGTCTCTAACAACTTGTAAATTGGTTTTAAAATAATTTTTTAAAAAAAGATTGAAACCCTAAACAAGTTGTGTAATAGAATTGTCAAACGGATATTTCAAATACGTCTATATCTGAATTCGAACCGATATTACTAATCAAATTTGAATCCAAAAATCTAAATTTCAAGTGATGTTGTAAAATAGAATCTAACCAAAAACAATAAGAATCGGTTTGGTTTGGTCCAGTTTACTGAACCGACAACAACTTCAAAAATATTTAAACTAAAATTAGACCACAATTAGTCGTTGATGACAATCAGTTTTATAACGTTTTGTCAAGTTTTGGTAAGTGACTTAGGGTCTCTTGTATATAGAGTAAGTGTGATGTCTTATGATTTATGTAAAATGATGTGGAAATCAGTTTTTGAATTTTTTTTGTACACGCATTGTTTAAATTTTGTTTGAGTTTTGCTTTTGACAAATCTTTTAAAATGATATTTTTTAAGTGTATATATATTGACTTAAAATGATATTTTTTTAAGTTTGTTTTATTAAAAAGTTTCATTTAGCATAACCACATGGAGAACTTTAGGTTATTAAATCTTTTTTAAAAATTTAGAAAATTTAGAGGAAGAGAAAAATAATAGTTAAACCTCAACAAAGAACAAAAAATGAATGTCGACATTTGGTATAAAGTGAGTGCAAGAATAGTAGCCTAAGAAAAAGAACTCAAAGTTTTGAAAAAATGAAAAGAATGTTTTAGATAATGAGAATTAAGAGAATATTAGGTGAAATATATTTAACTTGTATAGAAGTCCCTAAACTTTTTTTTACTTAATTAATCATATATTTTATTTTTATTTTTAAGTTACCCTCTTATTTTCTAATTTCACAATAATTCATTTGGATTCACCGATGTCATGGACCACAATTCTTATTGGGCTTGTAAAACCCAATACTAAATTGTTAGATCTTTCCTCTATATACACTTTACCACAATTGGTATCCACAAATTATTTATAACATGATAAGACTAAATAATGATATTGTTATTATTGGTAAGTCAAATATCCCCAATTTTGTTACTTTAGTCAAGTAATTCAACTAGTAACAACAATCATGTATACTCTAAATTACACATGTTGAGAGAATCTAATTTTGTATTTCATTACAATGTTTCATTTGGATCATTCATGTGTAGTGAAATGTATCCATCTGAATTGTAAATTGAAGTAATGTTGTTGTTCACGAATAATATATGGACATCGATTCATATCCGAAAATGGCTAAAAACGAACCAAAAAGTTCCACCAAACCCCATAATGCGTATTGGTGTTATAGAAAATCACATTACTAGTTATCACCTTAGTGAAGCCTGATATCTCATGGAATGTGGCATGATAGTATGACGTGACTTAGTAATCAACACGGGTTAACTACTCAACTGGTTCTACTGAATCGAGATCATTTAATTTCGTACAAACATAAGGGTAATAAAATTGAATCATTGTATTATAAACTGAAAATGTATACATATGATCTGAAGTGATAATATAATCTGAAAACAACAATACACTACACCCATTAAACCTATATACCATTAACAATAAGGGCACTCATGCAAACCAATGTGCTCCCGAAAGAATGAGGGTGACAATTCCTTAATAAATGGAGTATATATCAATATACTCTACATTTATCTTGTATTTTTTAATCCATTCTTTTACGCAACAAAATTTGATGTCTATATGCTTAGAATTGTTGGTGTTTTTGTTCCTATTGGAGAACGTGACAAGTGAATTATTGTCAATATAATTTATGAAGGGTTTTTCAATTACCCACAATATATGCAAAAACGTGACAAAATTTCATAACGAGAGTGTGTGGGTTAATATAGTAAAATATACTACATACTCTGTTGTCATAATCAATATGGTGATGAGGGTCTGTTTCGCACTCTTCAATGATATATCACCTCCCGTCAAAATGCATACATAATCAGTGGTAGACTTTCTAATGTCTACTCACCCAGTAAAGTATGAGTCAGAATAGCATACGATCTTCAATTTATCCGTTATGTTATATGTCAGTCTAAAATGTTTGGTATTTTTCAAATATCTAGAGAACCTTCTTCAGTACATTTCAATGGGTGGCTCTTTAATTGCGCATGTCCCTTTCCAGAATTCTAACAATAAATTTTACGGCCATTCTTATACATATCATATATGAGATTACCAACTTCTGAAACATATGGTATCGTCTTCATGAATTGAATCTCTAATTCTGTTTTGGGGCACTGTTGGAGTGATAACTTTTTTTTTTATAAGGCTATCTAGAGGTTTGCACTTATCCAATCCATATCAATGTGACATACGCTCAATGTAAGCCTCTTGCGATAGACCCACAATATTCTTAGGAAGATTATGTACAATACAAATCCCTAACACATACGAAGCTTCCGCAAGGTATATAATATCAAATTTCTCTTAAACATATTTTTTGCTAACATGTAACAAACCTTGGCTAGAAGTATGTAATCAACATAGAGCATTAAACATATTATTTTAATATCACTGATCTTGCGTTTTACACAATCTTGGGTTATATTTACCTCAAACCCGAATGAGGTAACAACACCTAAGAACTTTTGGACCCATTGGCGAGATGTCTACTTAAGAAGATAGATAAATTTCTTTAATTTACAAACCATCAAATTTGAATATCTTCATGTAAATTATTTCTTCAATATCTCAATTGAAAATGATATCTTAATATCCATTTTATGGAGCTTTAAGTCAAAATAAGCATTAAGAACCATGATTATTCTAAATGAGTCATTTGATGAACTGAAGAAAAGGTAAGGTAATCAATCCATTGAGTCATATTGTACATTTTCGCTACAAAATGATCTTTGTATCTTTTAATTTCCCCTAAAATATTAGGTTTGGTTCCAAAGAACTATTTTCACTCTAATTTTT
Source organism: Limnanthes douglasii subsp. nivea (assembly GCA_036936605.1). Lineage (NCBI taxonomy): Eukaryota > Viridiplantae > Streptophyta > Magnoliopsida > Brassicales > Limnanthaceae > Limnanthes > Limnanthes douglasii. The sequence goes on from JAUPFV010000001.1 coordinate 183,706,192, forward strand.
TGTATTTATTTAAGTATAGTAGTGAGATCCTAAACTGAATTATCCTATATCGATTTATACTTTGGATTCCTTACTTCAATCCAGAGTTTAGAGTTTGAAATCTCCATGGTATTTTGGCATGTGGTTGCATCATCATCCAGAATATTGAAAGTATGTTCATGTTCAATAACAAATTCAACATAATATGAAGATATTAAGTTTTCCTTTATGGATTGGACCTATGCTATGATGACTTATTATGTTGTTCCATTTATGGAGACTGTTGAACATTTTCATAATAAATAATATTAACATTGGGAATTGCTAAAAAAACGGCCAAAACTACTCCGCGAAGTCGCTTATAATTTTTTTTTAAAACTACTCCGTGAAGTTATTTTGTTTGACGATTTTACCCTTACGAAATCGTATAAATAGTCAAATTTACTCCGCGAAGTTATCATAATTTCAAAAAAAACTCAAATTCTCTAACGTTGCTCTACCTTCTCTCTAAAAAAAATTATAACAATTATAACTACAATTATAACTAAAAATTAATACTAACCTAAGCTAAATTAAACTAAAAAAAACCTAAACCTAAATTAAGTCTAACTTAAATTAAATTAAATTAAATTAACCTAATCTAAAAACTATAACAAAAATAAATTAAAACTACCTTTCTCTACCCACCCTCTCTACCCACCACCAAAAGTGAAACCCGCCCCTAGACCGTAACCCTCCCCTAAACCGAAACCCACCTCTCTCGGCAACTCTTCCACACCCACCGGCACCCATCCAAACCGAAATCGTGACCGGAAATTCTTGTCGGCGTAACAGGAAGGAGACGGGCGAGATTTCGGAATCGAAAAATTATTGTAAGTTCATTTCGTTGTTGTTAGATAGGTTAGTTAGGTTTAGTTAGGTTTAGTTAGACTAGATCGGTAGAAAATGCGGGTTTTTGGGCTGTCGGTATGCCATGGTAGAAGCTTAAAGCTCCTGCCATGGCGAAAATGTTCTTCGCCACACGGGGGCGAAGAACATGATCCATACGCCACGCCATGGCGTAGGGTTAGTTCCACACGCCATGGCGAAGGCGTGGGATCCTGGCTTTACGCCTTCAGGATGGCGTATAGCCAGGATCCCACGCCTTCGCCATGGCGTGTGGAACTAACCCTACGCCACGGCGTGGCGCTGGGATGCTACAGTTACTGGAATGGCCCGGGAACGGTTTCATATTGTTTGTTGGTGTCGATCATATGTGTTTATGCTATTTTTTTTAACAAAAACAGATATCCAAGTGAGTTTTAGTATTTTCAAGCACGCCTTCACATTTGCGTTTCTATTTACAGGTTATGGAGTTAGGTATGGACTTTAATGATCACGAAGACCATCGGTTGCTTCAGGCCGTGAAGTTTGTTAAGCAAACAATGTCCGATGATACGACCGATGCTTTTTTTGATCGAGTGGTTTGTAGGATGTTTTATGATTATGGACGCTTGGAGTATCCTAATCCAATTCCACGTAGTCGTGAAGAAGTCAAAAGCAGGTACAATCGTGCGAAAGCTGAACCACTTCAGCTTTTGGCCAACTTGCCTTACAAAGTTCAACAAGTAGCACTTGTTGATTGGAACCTGTTTAGGACAGATTACGTTACCAGACATATGTTGGATCATATCGAAAGTAAGGTTGATTCGATAGAAGATGACATTGCAAACTTCGGACATATTCCAGAGAACAGAATGTACGGTTTCGAGTAAGAAATTATATTTTCACTATGTAATGTTGTTAATCTCACCTTGCTGTGAGATCGTTTTATTTATATTTTGTATCAAACGTATCATTTTTGGTTTCGGATTGTATGATACTTTCGGATTGTATGATACGTATCATTTTCGGTTTCGAATTGTATGATACTTATTTATTTATAACTGTGCAATGCTAACTGAGGGTTAGCTTATCTATCTTTTAAGTTATTTTCTTATGTATTTCTAATTATGTAATGCTTTGATTAGAGTGTAATGTTTTAATGCAATCGACATATTAAGAAGTTTAAGTGTGATTGTTTTTAAGATAAACATCCAAAGTTTACATTCATTACAAAGTTTAAGTGGTGAAATGATGAAATGATAAGTGTAGTCCGAAACAAGCGAAATTTCACATTGTGTAACATCATGCAACACATAAGAAGTAGTTAAACCAATTGAACCGAATAGTTAAATGGATTTCGCCATTAGTGTGGCGCCGAAGATCGTGAGTTCGCCACATGTGTGGCGAAATGCAGGTTGCCCACGCCATCGGTTGGCGTGTGGATTCCAACTGGCGCCACACCAATGGCGTACGACACACCAGCCACGCCAATGCGTGGCGACGAACATGAAAAAACGGGTTTCCTCCAAAATATCGAATTTTCGCAGAAATAATAGGGGACTAAGCAATGTAACTCCTCGGCGTCCATAGTGCTCCAGATGGGAAGTGGTTCCGACTCTCATCCGGCCATGTATTGAAGGTTTGGAGGTTTTTAAAAAAATGGGTTAATAGGTTGTTGATTTTGGAGGTTTTAGGTAGTTTGGAGAAGATGATTATGGTGGATGTTTGAAATTGTGTTTGCAACTTCATGGAGTAGTTAGAAGTGCTCAATGGCGTGGGTTGTAATTAATTAGACTTCAAAGGGTTTTTTGGGTTTTTTGCCTAGTGGCAAATTTGTAAATATTGAAAATCAGAAACATGCGACTTCGCGGAGTAGTTTTGGCCGTTTTTTTAGCAATTCCCATTAACATTATCTAGTTGAGGTGGATAGACAATATCAGTTAGAAGAATTATAACTGAACTTACTAACATAGTGTTGATGACTGGTAAGCTATTTTTAGTCGATGCATCTATGCCAGAGTCTGAATGAATTAGTTCCAATTCTTTCTCAAAACTGATTTTGTTATCTAAATTATTCTTTTCAAATTTTAATCCTTAGAACATATTATAGTTTTCACTCCAAAATAGATCGCTTGATAGGATTATAAAATTTGTAACTCCTAGCGTGGTCTAAGTACCATATGATGTTACAACTAACTCTTTTGAATTTGAGCTTTTTCTTATAAAGCGTGTAAGGCTTTTCTTTTGTTGGATATCCCAACACATGAAGATGTTTGAAGCTGGACTTACACATTCTCAATAGTTTATGTGGTCTCTTAATTGTTGTTGACGTATGTACCATGTTTAGGATATATGATTCACACCTAAGAGTTTTCCTCATAGTGAATATGGTAGACTTATATGAGTAATCACACTCATATCCATATTCATTAATATGCGATTTTTTCTCTCATATACACCATTCATAGTGGGCAAACCCGACATGGTGGATTGAGGGAAAATTTTACACTTCAGAAGGTAGCGAGTGAATGACTCATGGCATTATTCCTGTTATCAATCAACCTTTTATAATATTCAACACCACGGTCAAATCTAACAACCCTAATATGTTTGCCTAGTTGCAATTCAACTTTACCCTTAAAGGACTTGAACGTATCAATGGCCTCTCATTTCTCATGAATCCCGTAGATGTAGGAGTTTTGTGAAATGTCGCATACAAAAGAAATAAAGTATTTTTTCCATTTTATGGTATTATAGAGAATTGGGCGCATATATATAAACTCCAAGACACCTTTAGCACGAGAGGCTTCAAATCTTCTATGTTTGATTTGTTTCCCTTTGATACACTTTACATATTTATCTAAATCAGTGTAATTAAGGAGACCTAATATACCTTCAACAATAAGCTTATCTATTATATTTTTAGAGATATGCCTTAAATGGATATGTCGTCTAGAAGCTAAATTTTCAAAAGTTTCATTATGTGTTACATTCATTGCAATTTGATAGTCATAAATATTATCTAATCTATACAGGTTATCATTACAATCAAGTACACTACATCCAACTAAACGACTTTCATAAAAGATCTCAATTTTTCCATTACCAAAAGAACAAGCATAACCACATTTGTCCATCAATGAAAAAAGTAAATTCCTCATAAAGGTGGAACATACAAAACATCCTTTAAAACAAACACATGTCCTCAATTTTTATAAAATTTAAATTGACAAATGGTTTCAATCACGCAAGCCACACTATTAGTAGTATAAATTTGTAACTCCCCATCATTGAGATGTCTATTTTGGCATGAGCCTACTCGGGTTGTTGTGGCTAAATTAACCCACCATATATCTTTTGAAACTGAAACTAAATGAAATTCTAAAGTTACAATAGAAGAGAGTTTACTTTTCTTTGCCAACCAGACCTTTATATTTTGGCAATCTTTCTTCTAGTGATCTGTACTTTTGCAATGGAAGCATAGTAACTTCTTACCTTTATTTTGTTAGGGTTTCCTCATCCTTGTCAGATCATCAAGACTTGACATGTATAACACTAATATACGACTGTTTTCTCTTGTTTGGAGGTGTATTTGTGCTGAACTCAACCATGTTGGCCTCTAAAGTCATTTATTTTTAATTTTTTTCTTCGTCATTGATCATATTGGTTATAAAAGTATTCATATCTTACTTATTATCAAGGAAATCATAGGTCGTCTCGAGGATTTTGAATTTAGTAGGGAGGGATGGGAAATTTATACCATTATGACAGTCTTAGTGAGGTCATGGCCTTATGTTTCCCATGGATCTTAGCCATCTCATAGATTTTCTCTTTAAATTTTCCATGTCCTTTGTACTTCACAGAAGAGATATTTCTAATTTATTGTTTTTATACTTGAGAGGACTTAACGAAATTCTTATCAAGGTGAGCAAACATAACCAGTTTTTAATTTGGAAGTATGAGAACTCAAGAACGCTCATGGGGCCCGAATTTCAATGTTCTCAAGACTCAAAGTATATCATTTCCTCAAATGTACTATTTTTCGTAAGAGCTAGTTCATCTTCTATAATCTAATGATCTATGTCACTACGTCTCGACAAGAGTAAAATTTCATGTTTCCACTCCTTAAATTTCTCGTCCAACAAAATGGGGACCTGAAGTGAGTTTCTCCATTGGTTTTCCTTTTCTAAACAATAATAAAAGAAATACTGAATTGGTGAAACAGTTTTAAATTTTTGTTACCAAACTTATCTAACACGTGGTAAATTTTATAAGATTAAGTAATGTGATTACACATTCATATGTGCATCAATTGTCGTAATAATTAGTCAACGGGACTTCAACGTGCTATACATTACCCCTTGAGCCAATTTCTTAAGGTTAAAGTGTATCTTCTAGGTCATGTCTCAAAATCCCCGAGTCTTTCGTAGAAGTCATAAATGACTGATTTATGGTATATGGATGAACCTTTTAACACTAAAAAAGAGGTTATGCATTAATATTGTGCGTGTGCGCGCAACAAGTACATCATGTAATAGGTTTTCACCATCAGGAAATATGTGTGACAGTCTTTTGTAGGTGACACATACACAGACAATAACTGTTTCCTCAACTCCAAGGTTCCAAACTTCTTATATTTTATGACTTGCCTGACATTGCTTACGCGGATGGTATAGTAGGGTTGTCAATCATTCTCAGAGAATAAGCATTCAAATTCTCATTTGTATTGCGTAACAATACGACTAGATGTTTAGGTTACCATATACTCCCTCCGTTCCACTTTAAAAATCATTTTAGAAAATGTTTAATATTCCGATTTACAAGTCGTTTTACATATTTCAATAAAAGAAGTCTAGATAATTACTATACTGTCTTTTATCAATTAGTTACGTTAGGTTTATTTAATTTGTTAAGAAGAAAAAAGAACAGGGTAAAATAGTTCATATATATAAATCTGACACTCATCATCACATTAAAATCTCAAAAAATGTGGTTCTTAATTAGTGTACATTTACCTTAAATGTTAAATAAAACGGAACGGAAGGAGTAATACTTAAACTCATCGTACCACAAACACGCACACATACACGCGAACATGCACACGCTTTTGTACGCGTACGTGCACACACGCACACATATTTATACATACTAAACGAAACAATCCATGAGAGAACATGACTAAAGCCCTAAACGAATATTGCAAGAACATTAAAAAAATAAAATAAAAAAGTGAAAGTTTTGAAAAAATGAGATGAATATTTTAAATACTGAATTATGGCTAAAAATAAGTTTTTAAATTAAATAAAAATGACACTTTGTTTTTACTTAATAAATTAAATGTTCTTTTTTTCAAAAACATTTTTTATTTACTAATTTTACAATAAATTTTAATTAATTCACCGTGTTACTGATTATCAGCTATCTGTATTGGACTCTTAGATTAAAAATCTTTCCACTATATACACATATTATGTATGATATTATAAAATTGATTATTATTATAACTATTATCATTAAATTTTAGAATTAAATATTTTAATTAAATAATTATATTTATAACAAAAAATAGTTGGTTATTTTAAATTATGCATGACGAATTAATCTTTTTAAGAACATCGTATTTGTTTTGTGTTTTCAAATGGTTAATATTATGCAAATATAAATCCATCTGGTGGTTTTGTTTATATAAAAAATAGGAAGACTAGATGCAAATGTAAATAGTGAGGTATAGGTAGATAATAGATTGTTTGTTTAGGAAGCATGGGGAGTGGTTCCACAGCTAGAAATCACTCTCGCGGATGAAAGATTGATCAGGAAAAAAGATCTCCCAAACGGGACCCCACAAACATTCTCATCGACGAATGTGCTCAACAATAATACACCCACAGGCCCACACCACCACACTACACCCACCCACTCCGATTCTAGATCTTCATCTTCCCTCATTTAAATACAAATTTACTAGTACTAACTTTTATCAACCCAATTCTCATCCCAATGCTATATGATTTATTAGAGCTGTCAACTTTTATGTGGAACTTAGAATCAGAACAGAACCGATAACAACTAGTTCCAATTTTGACGGTCTGATTTACTGACTCATTTTAAAAACTGAAATTTATAGAGAATCAAAACAATAAAACCTTATTCTAAACCGAATCCATAAATTAGTAGAGTTGACCAGGAACCGAACTAATAAAATCGGTAAATCGAGAACCTATAAATATTTAGACCGATAAAATTAAAAAAACGATAAAGAATCAAATCAATAAAATTATTAAAATTAATTATTTTTTATTTTTATATATTATATTCAAATTAGTAGTTAATCGAACCAATAAGCTTAGCGCTCTGGTCCAGTCTGATCCGAACCAATAAGCTTAGCGTTCTGATCCGGTTCCGGCAAAACTCATAGCGAATCGAACCGACAACATTTTAGACTTAATTATTGGTACCTCATCTTGGGAATTCTTTAATATTTTTAATGAATATTTTATTTTAAATATATATTTGAAATTTATTTGTTTAATTTTTATTTACGATAAATTAATATTTATGTCGTTAGTAGATTCTAATAACACTTAAATATAATTTCGTAGGTTATTATATTAGTCAATTTTCGAAAAAGTTAATATACATGTATTTGTTTTTCATTATTTATTATAAAAGGCTATAATAGACATTATCTATAAATAAATTAAATATATTATAAATTAAATATAAAATTGTATTATGAATTAAGTTTAATTTATAAATAAAATTTAAGTTTTTATTATATTTTTTTATGAATTAAATTTATAATATAATTTAAATATTTTTATTATAATTAAATTTATATTTATATTATATATTAAGTATTGACTATACATTTAAGATATTAAATTTTAGGAGTTGGCTTGGATCTGTAAGATTGGAAATCTTTGTAATCCTTTACAATAGTTTCAAATTTTGTTCTTTTGATTTTTTATTGTTTAATTACAAGGTTAATCATCTTTATTCCCTAATGTTCTTTTCAAATCTCGTACTAGCGGTTGTATGAAGATTTATAACCAGCAACCTGGAAAACAAAAGGAATTTCCTTTGCGGTTACAGTAATAAACCACAAGAATAATGAATAAATTAAACCAGAGTATATTCAATACAAGAACGATTACATTGGGATATAAATTTCACCAAAAGGTGCAAGACTACTTGAAGATTCAAATGAAATATACGCTTATTGGAAAGTTTAATCAATGGATACCAAAGAAGAAAGTTTTAAACGACTTTATACAAAAAATAAAACTAAACAATGAATATAATATTTCAATATGGGACTCACGTCATCTACTATTAAAATTTGCATCGAAAGAAGATTTGTGTAAAGTTTGGGTCAAGAATGTTTGGTACCTCGGAGATTCAGTCATGAGGTTGTTAAAGTGGATGCCTGATTTCAATACCAAGGTGGAATGTCTTGTTAGCCCAATATGGGTTAAGTTTGAGAGAGTTCTAGAATACTTATTTGATGAACAAATTATATCCTCTGTTGTCGAAGCAATAGGATGTCCTCTTTAAATCAAAATTCATGCAAAAAACAGAGCTTTTCATAATTCATGCCTGGCTTAGATTGAAATGGATATAACGCAACAGATTCAATATAAAATTTGGGTTGGTTTTGGTGAAAATCAGGGATGCTTGATTCATCTACGCTATAAGGATCTACTTAAGTATTATAATAATTGTTTCCATATTGGCACGAGGATACTAACTCCAATAAGATGAAAGGGAAAGCCCAACAAAAAGGAGAAGAAGTCTTAGCAATATCTGATACAAAATTGGATACTAAACAGAAAACAAGAAGGAGATTACAAATGGTAACAAAAAATGCTTGAAGTCTATTATTATTGATCCTAAGAATGATGCTAAAGACTCTCAAATCTGCAATAATACTGAGAGTATGGAGCCCTATTCAAGTAACTATAATAGAGAAGAAAAGGCTAATCTTAGCTGGAGTGACAACACTCTAAAAGATGAAGAGATAATTGATGCAATTAAATCTCTAAAAAAGGTTATAATCTAGAGTATGAAAACTTAATCTATGAGATAAACACTCCTAATAAAGAAGGAAATGGAAGCTGAAAGAAGCCACACTTGACCACATGATCAAAGAAGCCAATACTGATTTCCATAGAGTGTTGAATGGAAAGTTGAAAGAAGCAAGAGATAAGAAAAAAGTAAAAAGTCTAACAATTAAATCTCTGATGTTTTCAGGGACAAACAAGATAAACAAATCCAATTTAAGATGATTAAGATCTTGAATCAGAATGTAAGGGGAATTCGTAATAAGTCTACGACTAGAAGACTAAAGTCTATTATATCCAAAGAGAAAATAAACCTAGTAGTTATTCAAGAACCTCGATAAAAGAAGACAACTTAAGGTCGGTTGCTACTAAAATGGGTATGGAGAACTTTACTTATAATATCTCTAACAAGGTATGTTTTTTTCTAGAATATTGACTACAAGTGGAGAATCTAACTCTAAAACTGAATTATCTAATGGCGGAAGCAAGAACCTTGTTGAATGGCTTGATTCTCTGCAATAAGAATCGGTGGAATAAATTAGAAATCGAGTTAGATTCTCTTTTACTAATTAACTTCCTCTCTAATGATATATATCTTGACTCTTTAAAAGCTATTTTAAACTGTTGTAGAAGACTTATTAAGTCCACCATATCCTTAACTCATATATTCAAGGTCCAAAATCAAGCCGACTGGCTAGCGAAATGGACCATGAATTATAAAATGAAAAACGAGTTAACTACCCATCCCGCTCCAAATAATTTGAAAGTTGTAAATTTTCTTGAAAGTTTAAATCTTGGGTATTTAAATTTAGATGATTAAGTTTGAATTTTTTTGTTTTGTTTCTAACAGGGCGGAAAACATTTCTTGACCAATGTCACTCTTTTATTCTAGATGATATTAGGTTAATATTGAATCTTACCTTAGATTCAAGATCGGGAAGTCTCAAGCTTGGAAGTAGAATTGAAGAATTTCTTCTAGCTATATTATGAATTAGTTGTACCCTCTATTTCTATTGAAATATGTCCTCATTCTCGCATTGTGCGAATGTATCGAGTTATGTTGATGGTTGTAATTCATGGAAGTTATAGGGTTGGTGGCCTGGAACATCATCAAAAGAAGATGTGTTTCGTTTGTTTTGGGCCTTTATTTCGAATTTAATTTTTGTTATACTTAAACCCATATAAATATACATGGGGTGGCTGTTAAGAGCCGTCATAAGTATCGCCTGATAGAATTGACTCTTAATTTAAAGAGAAGCATGGTTGAGTAGATGGGGCGTTGCTTGAAATTGTTTAAATTTTCCTCAATTTTGGATTATGGCCTGGAACATATTCAAATGAAGATGTTTTTCATTTACTCTGAATTTTTATTTTGAAGTTAATATTAGATTTACAAAAATCCATAAAAATTTACCTGGATATTTTTGTTCTGAGCCTCCAAGTATTGCCAGCTGGAAATGACTCTTACTTCAAAGAGAAGCGTGTTTGAGCATATGGGTTTTGCCTGAAATTGATTAAATCTTCCTCGATTTGGGATTTTGGCCTATATCAGCATCAAAGGGTATTGTGTTTCACTTACTTTTAACCTTCATTTTGAAGTTAATATTAGCTTAACTGAAATCCATAGAAATTTACCTGGAGATTGTTGTTCTGAGCCTCCAAAGTATCGCATGCTAAAAATATATCTCCCTATAAAGAGAAGTGTGTTAGAGCATAAAGGTTAGCCTGAAATTGATTCTATCTTTCTTGATTTTGCTGGGTGAGGGATTTTTGTTAGTTATTAAGAGGAAACCAAACCCTTATTACCATCTAGCCAGCAAACTCAAGCTAGATTTCTCTGGGGGTGACATCTGTGTATAGTGAGATCGATCCCTTCTTTGGTTCTAGGGTTTTTCTGACTTTGTGGAAACTCACTGAAATCACCTCACTGATAGCGGTCTCGATGCTCTATGGAGGAAGCCGAACCCTTCTACTTTATCCATACAACCATTGATCGATAATAACACTAAAGGATAAAGTTATATGGGGGAGTCATCTCTGTAGACATAAGGTGGTGCTTTCAGGTGTGTTAGCTCTTTACGATTGACGACTAGGTGAGTTTGGTGAGAAGAATTGAGAGAAAAGTGGTCCAAATTGGAGGATTTCACGATTTGAAAGTCTACTGGATCTGATGGTAGTTGTTTTGTGTTAGAGCTTATGGAGGCGTGGTTTAGTGGGAGAAGGTAACTAGAGTTTCTGATTAGCTGTCTTGCTTTATCATATTCTTAGGGACATGTATTCTATTGGGCCAAATTATTTGTTCGTGTTCCTTATAATCTATTGGACTCGGTATCAAGATTCTGGTGTAAGGCTGCTGTTATAAAACCTATTCATTGTAGTTTTTTGGATCGAATTCATATATATATTCTCTCTCTCTCTCTCTCATATATACTCTCGCTCTCTCTCGCTCTCTCTCTCTCTCTCTCTCGCTCTCGCTCTCTCTCGCTCTCGCTCTCTCTCGCTCTCTCTCTCTCTCTCTCTCTCTCTCTCTCTCTCGCTCTCTCTCGCTCTCTCTCGCTCTCTCTCGCTCTCGCTCTCTCTCTCTCTCTCTCTCTCTCTCTCTCTCTCTCTCTCTCTCTCTCTCTCTCTCTCTCTCTCTCTCTCTCTCTCTCTCTCTCTCTCTCTCGCTCTCTCGCTCTCTCGCTCTCTCGCTCTCTCGCTCTCTCTCTCTCTCTCTCTCTCTCTCTCTCTCTCTCTCTTTCTCTCTCCCTCTCTCTCTCTCCTTCTGCGACTGAATATCCTTTTTTTTACGTTTCTTGTTTTGAAGACCAATACCGGAAATTAGAAATCATATTTGACCTTTGATCTCGACTAAGACCCAAGGTTAACGATGGTTTTACTATTTTAGTTTTAATTGAAGATATTTTATCATTTATTTTTAAATTTTATTTTATCATTCTCAATTTATTTCTATTTAAAAATATTAATTTCATGCTAACTTAGATGATCTAGTTTCCAACTTCATGATGTGTTTATGTATAAAAAGTTTTTGTCGATGAAAAAGTAATCAGAGGAGATAAAACAGTAAAAAAATGCATTGAGTTAGTCATAAAGTTCTTTAGTATGAATTTGATCAACATTTATGGGTGATGTGGAACAAAAACAGAAAAAAAAACAATTTTAAAAAGACATAAAAAAATCCCGTCTAAAGAATTTGGAAGTATATATGGAAAAAGTCTTAGGGTCATAAGCTGTTACAGACTTCTAGCATAAATCTCGGAACTTACTATATGTGTTACATGATTTTAATTTTACATGTTCATGTTTCAACTCAAAAATATCGTTACATTTAAAATTTTATATCGTCAGTTGTAATTAATAGACTTCACCAATTTTATTTTATGATCATATCAATAGTCTATAGTCATCCCAAAAGAATTAAGGTAAGACTATAATTTTGATGTGCTTCTCGTTACATGAGACATGCATTGTCCATACTTGATCTTGTTTTCTCAAACTAGTGCGACTTGCAATTTGAAGACAAAAGTTCATGTCAAACTTATTATATTCCAAGCCGAGCTACTAAGCCAATAACGTCTATATTAGTGAGAGTCTCGGGGTCTGCAAACCTTATAATTATCTCATTAAAAGTTTGTCACAGAAAGAGAGCGTATGCAGAATAACTAAGTAAAAACATCAACTGATGAGAGCCTAATAGAATCCGCACTCTGAAATAGGATATAGATAACTTTGCAACCAGGAACCCAAAATGATTCAAGGATCAAAGGGTGCATATCGATAGCACACACAGAGGTTGTGGAAAAGGCCTATGATATTCGAACTGATATTCCTTTGGATATGACGCACCAAATAAAGAACATGGTTTCTTGTGGATATTACACACCAACAAGAGAAGAGTAAAACTTAAGAAGTTTTTCAGAATCAAAGATAGTCTAACCAATCAATATCAGAGTACATAGGTTTTATAGGAGAAAAAAAAAGCTTAAACACAATTAAGGCATACAACTCTTTGTCGTAAGTTGGATAGTTTTGGGTGGCTCCTCCAAGCTTTTCACTGAAATACGTATGAGATTTTTATCATGCATCAAAACAGCTCCAATCCCAATTCCATAAGCATAACATTCAATCTCAAAAGTTTTAAGAAAATCAAGTAATGTTAAGACATGAGCATGAGTAAGCTCCTCTTTTAAGGATTGAAATTCTTGTTATTGAGCTCGTTCCCATTTGAAAACAATGTCCTTTTTTATTATTTCAGTGAGTGGTGCAGCTAAGGTGCTGAAATCCTTGACAAATCGCCTATAAAATCCTGCAAGGCTGTGGAAGCTTCTCACTTCTCTGACTGTCTTTGGACTTAGCCATTCGCGGATCGCCTTAACCTTTTCCTCATCTACCTTAATTCCATATGCACTTACAATACATTAACACATGTTCAAGTTCAATGTTTATCCAACATTCTCCCCGTTAACATTGAACTTGACTCCTGTCTTCTTCGTCGTTTGCGCGTCTACTTCTCTGCAATTGTCACCTGTGTAATCTTATCCACTTGCTATTGCACGTCACCAACAATGCATCTCCTGAGTGCGTCCCAAGCCTCTTTTGCCGTCTGCTTCGGCTTGAGAAATGGCTGCCTTACCGTCTGCTTCTCCGCTTGAGAAATGGCTGCCTTGCCGTTTGCTTCTCCGCTTGAGAAATGGCTGAAAAGACAAGATTATCGGTACAAAAAGTTCATTTCTTAAGGTTAGCATATAGATTTTACTTCCTAAGCACACTTAAAACTAATTTCAGATGGTGAACATGTTCTTCTAAGCAATTGGTGTAAATTAAGCTGTCATCAAAATATACTACAACAAAAACTCCTATGTAAGCCCTTATAACATGATTCATTAACCTCAGAAATGTACTAGGTGCATTAGTCAGCCCAATGACATTATTAACCATTCATATAGTCCATGCTTAGTTTTAAATGCAGTTTTCCATTCATCCCCTTCTTTCATCCTAATTGGATGATAACCACTTTTAAAATAAATCTTAGAAGAAAGGCTAGAATCATGCAATCCATCTAACATATCATCTAATCTAGGTATATGATGGCGATACTTCATTGTTATGTTGTTGATGGATCTGCAATCAACACAAATTCTCCAGCTTTTCTTGGGCACAAGTAGAACTGGTACAACATAAGGACTCATGCTTTCACAGATATGTCCTTTTTCCATCAGTTTACTAATTCGCCTTTGCAATTATTTTGTCTCCACTAGATTAGTTCTATAAGAAGTTTCGTTAGGAAGTGAGGTTCCATGCATAGAATATATTTGGTGTTCGATGTCTCTAATTGGTGGAAGCCCCTTTGGATTGTCATCAGGGTTACATCTTCGAATTCCTGCAAAAGAGAAGTCATCTCACTCAGCAGCACCGGCGTCAGGTTAGTTAAACTCATAAAAGTTTCCTTAAATACAAACAATAATATATGTTTCTTAGAGAATAATGCTTTCTTAACCTCACCAGGTTTTGCATAAAAAATTGAATGTTTAGTTACCCGACTTTCTTTGTTCAACATATGCTTTTGATCTTGGTAAACTTTTTGTGGAGTCACGGGAACTAGAGTAGTTTTCCTTTCGTGGAACTCAAATATATGGGGATTGGTGAATCCATTATGCATAACCTTTCGATCAGATTGCCATGGTCTTCCTAACCGTATGTCACTGGCCTCTATTGGTAGAAAATCACACAAGACTTCATCTTCGTACTTACCAATGGCTAATGAGAATTCTACTTGGTGGCTAACTTTCATTTCTCCACTGTTGCTAATCCATTGAAGCTTGTAAGGCATTGGATGCTTCTTCATTTTTAAACCAAGCTACTTTACCATAGATTCACTTGGCACGTTGGTGCAACTTCCTTCATCAATAATAAGGCTACAAACTTTTCCTTGAACAAGACACCTAGTATGAAACATATTATCCATTTTCTCTTGTTCTTCTTCTCTTGTTTGAACACTTAAAACCTTTTAGCTAACAATAAATCTCCTTTAGCAGGTTCCTTTAGGTGTTCTTTGGAGGAATCATAAATAATTCCTTCTTCTTCTGAAATTAGTTCTTTATTATCCAAAATTGTCATTATCTTCTTATTAAAACACTCATTAGCATAATGTGCCATCCCTTTTCACTTGAAACACTTAACATCGAGTTCTGGCTGCAACCTCTTTAACTTTTCTCTTGTTACTAATAGACAACGGTGTTTCATATTTTTTTGTTCACCTCTAGATAACTTCCTTTTTTATATTTGGTCTTCTCCTCTTTCGAATACATTGACTTATTTGTTACTGCGTGTAGCATCTCTTCTAGATCAACATAATGTTGAGTTTCCAATATGTCTTGAATTTCTCTATTTAAACCCCAAGAAACCTTGACATTGTTGCCTCTCTATATTCTGAATTATTAGCTTGCAACATTAAGGTCTCAATTTCTTGATAATACTCTTCAACATATCGGTTTCTTTGTGTTAATTTCCTAAAATTTAGATGCATCTCATAGTGGTAATGAATAGGAACAAATCTCTTTCTTATAATGGTTTTAATATGGGTCCATGACTCTATAGGTTGTTCTCTATCAAGTCTTTTTAAGGTAACTAACATTGAAAACGAGTTCAATCTTCTTTTCCGATTCAAAATAGGCATCTCAATCATTTTTCCTGTGGAATGGTGTAATCTTAATCTTGACACCTCCAAGATTGTCACGCATATGTTCGTTGCCCTCTCTTGAACGTCTATGGTGCATTTCATGTCTGTTTCGAGATGAATTGCTCATGTGTTCATAATATTCATCAGCTGATTGAATTCTGAATTGTTCATGGTGTTCACGGTTTCTTCTTGGATTGTTTTTCCGTAAATAATTCTGCTCGTGATCATTGGTTGATTAAACACTTGGTGAAAGGCATATAACTTAGTGTCTATTAACTTTGTCATGACTTCAATTAAAAGTTTATTGTTATTAAAGTTATTATTTTATGCATCATTTGAATTAGACATCCTTCTGTACAAAACAAAAACAAATCACCAACAAGTCCTTGGAAAGTTCTTCAATTTATTTAAAACTATAAAAAATATCTAAATCCTTTTTCATAGGAATGTGAAGAGACAAGTTTCACAACAACACCTAAAAACGGGTTTCTAGAGATTTTAAAATTCAAACCACTACAACTACGGTGAATCAGATCAAAATTTCATGATTCAAAATGAAATCATCACAAACATAGTAAGAATATAAAATAGATGATGATAGATTAATAAAACATATCAGAATATTATGATTCAAATTGCAATCATTACATTATACACTCAAATCGTCACAAACAAAGTGAGAATATAAAATACATAACGAAATATTAATGGAAAAAAAATACCCAACTTTCATAATATTTCTCTTATTACCACTTGATGGGAACCTCATAGAATCGACACTCTGAAATAGGATAGGGATACCTTTGCTACTAGGAATCCAAAAGGATTCAAGGATCAAAGGATATGGATCGATAGGTCACACAGAGGTTGTGGAAAATCCTATGATATTTCAACCGATCTTCCTTTGGATATGACGCACCAAATGAAGAACAAGTTTTCTTGTGGATATTACACACCAGCAGGAGAAGATTAAAACTTAAGAATTTTTCCGGAATCAAAGATAGTCTAACAATTCAACATCTGAGTACATAGTTTTTATAGGAGAAATAACAAGCCTTGAACACAATTAAGGCTGTTCTTGGAAACATAATGCATGCCTCTAACACAATTAAGGCTTTTCTTGGAAACAAAATGCATGCCTAGAACACATTTAATGTTGTTATGGGAAATGTATTAATATTGA
The DNA here is from genome assembly GCA_036936605.1 of Limnanthes douglasii subsp. nivea. NCBI lineage: Eukaryota > Viridiplantae > Streptophyta > Magnoliopsida > Brassicales > Limnanthaceae > Limnanthes > Limnanthes douglasii. The sequence goes on from JAUPFV010000001.1 coordinate 183,722,957, forward strand.
AAATACAAAATATTAATGATAAAAGTTTAAAATCAGACGCTTCTCCTATACAAGGACGTGGCTTTTGTTGTAGATGGGCCTTGAGATTTTATTTCAACAAATAGGAAATTGTGAAGTGAAACAATGGCCTTCATTAAAAACCTTGCCAATAAAATCCATTGGGACGAAACTTGAACAAGGGAAAAAGAATACAATCAAGACATTTTCTCATTTGTTGAAATCAATTAGCTTGAATCAAAACCAAAGTGGTTTGACAAACTTTTCCACCATACTTGTTATTCTGATCACATGGATTCGCAATTTGATTAAGAAATCCTCCAACAACTTTGTTAATATTTTTTGCTCTTGATCGAGTTATTGGACGACCTGGTAAAGTAAGAACATCCTCAACTTTAAGCTCTACTTCTTGTTCAAGTTGCTCATCTGGTTCTTGCACATTTCCATGTTCTTAGCTCTTTGTGTCATCTTGGATTACAACATCAACAAAGTAACTCAGAGCATATCTACTCACCCATCAGTGTTGATCCATCTCGAACCTCAGATTCGATCAAAAGCTCACCTCTTTCTGGCAACACTTCACCAAATACTACCAAAAACCTTGCAGATAACCCTAGACCACCATCTCCTCCCATAAGGGATATTTTTAAGACTATCACTGAGTCACAAAAAAATCCCTCTAATACTCAAGAAGAAAACCCAGTCTCAACCTCAAATCCTCATCGGCTAATAGAAGAAGCGTCTGAGGAAGAAAATGATTCAGAAGTGACTCAGTTATATGTCTAGGCCAAATAAAGTGATGTTGCATCTGAGACAAAATACGACACCTCGAAACAAGGAGCACCAGAAAGAAAAAAAAAAGCTCTAGTTAAAATTCCCAAGGAAGTTGCTGCCTAAACCAGCGTAAACCTGAAAGCAGTTCTTCCTGAATACGTTATGGCACTGAAAAACATGCCATAAGTCTATTATAACAAAGCTCAAGCTGATCGTCTGAAAACACAATGGAGAATGGCAGATAACATTACACTTCAACTACCAAAAGAAGAGGATACTCCACTTGATTGTGGAGTAAATGAACTGGGGGTCTATCTAGAGATCATCAATTGGGGTTTGCGGTTCCCATTAGATCTGATGATAGTGGAGTACTTCGAACTCCTTGACCTCTTCCCTACACAAGCAACACCAAATCTTTGGTTCGCACTTTTATCGGTAATTATGGATTCAAGACTAAGCCTTTATCCATCAAAAACTTCCTTGCCATGACTGGGCTTTCGAATGGGCAAATGTTTCCCTTCTACTATCTAACCCTTGTAGATGACGTCAAAATAATCGACGATCTGCTCAAAGCTGACAAATTCTGGAAGCAAATATAGGTCTTCATTTCTAGAGCTTGGGAAAATGGGAAGGTAATATCGACAAGAACCCTTCGAAACTAAATCTCGTCTGGAGGAGCAACAATAAGTTCTATTCTCTTCTCATTTTTTTCTTCCGCTGTATACCTTATATTTAATTTCCCACTTGTATTGCTACTATACTCAAGAATTTCGAAGAGGTTCAAGGGTCACAAGAAAGATTCAAAAGATATTTTTGTGAAATTGGCCACCTTGGTAGAAATAAAATTGGCCAATGGGCTCCACTTAACTTTTCTACCTATAAATTTTATCAACAACCACTTGTGGAGGATCACCTTGGATGCTGACCTCCCCGAAAATTTGATAGAGCCACCAAATCTAAATTTGGTTGTATAGAGATTGGTAGCACCGGATGGTAAGGTGACTCTCCAGTGAGAAACCGATCTAACTACCATATTCCCACAAAAAATAAAGGGAAAAATAAAAACAGCTAGTACATATGGTGCTAGCCCTTCATAGAATCTGATACCTCAAAAGAAAAAAAAATAAAGGCAAGTGAAACTAGCCTCCCTACAATTGAAGAAGAAGTCGAGGTTGAACCTTCTTCAAAAAGAAAGAAAATTGAAACCTCGAAGAAGAAAAAGAGCAGTTTGAAAACTTCACCTACTAAGAAACTTTCGTAGAAGTTCCTCATGCCAAGGCTGAAGAAACTGGAATGGGAAATTATCAAGGAGAAAATGCAGCAGAAAATAATCAAAGAGAAATGGAACACTGAGGAAATGACCATCCATTTCCTAATGATGCCATTATTGAAAAGAAGCTTGAAGTTCTCTACAAAGATATGGATCTAAAGGTTCAACAAATCCAGGATCAACTTCGACAAATTGGCCATCAGGCTACTACTCCTCTCCTACATGAAATAGTGAATTCGATCTCCTCTGGCTTCCTCATAGTCTCTCATGACTTTCAATAACCAAAGGTTCATCTATGTTCAAGAGCTATCTGAGGATATTTTACTTGCATTGCAACCTTTTTCCAACCTAGAAGCCGCAACAAAAGTATAATACATAGAAGTAAATGTTTCTCGAATCTATTTGGAAAACATGGCTAAAGAGATGGTTCGATATAAAAATGATACTACTGCAGAGAAAATATTGAGATAAAAATTTGGCTAACAAATCAAGGATCAATTTCAAGTATTCCAAGTTGACAGATTGCAATATATTCATGGATCCATCCAGCTCAAACGCCATCTACGCTCTGTCCATGATAAAAAAAATGGAAGAAGTCAAGACTTATCATCAAGCTATGATAGATTATCTTAAGGCCAAGCATGCCAGGGAATTAACCAAGGAGCAGAAGAAATATTCGACTCTTCAAGAATATTTAAATAAGAGTGAAGAAGAAAGAAAAAACTGGAAAATGATATAGCTGATCTCAGGATGACACTTGAAAAAGAAAAATCAGTTATTGTAGAAGCTGTCAATACTGAGTGTGCAAAAGACACACTAGCTGCAATAACAAATGTCGAGGAGAAACAAACAATTAATTTGCTTCGTGAAATCCTTTCATTATTCCTAAAGTAAACTTGTGAAGCTTCTAGGAATCAATCCTCATACATAACCGTCATGGTGATGCCTTCGATCCTAACCCCACTGATTCCTCGGAAGAGACAGAGTCATAAGAAAATTCTACTGAACAAGGAGATTATTCCAAAGAGGACTTCGAAGAAAATTAACTTGTGTTTTCCCCCATTTTTATCCAAGTCACATAGTCATCTAGTATTTTGTGCTGACTTTCTTTAGTAAGGTATTTGACATATCTTTTGTAAGATTGGACTTTAACCTTCAATGAACAAATATACCCTTTCTTTTTTCACATTCATTTGCCTTATCATAAATATTTTTGATTTTATTAACAAGTTATTATCACCTCAAATTCCACACATGTCACATATTAATTTTTGTAATTTTCTAAATAAAAAATAATACCTCGAATATAATTTATGTGTTTAAAGAACGTTAACAACTCCAATAAACTTAGTAAATTTAAAGAACGTAGCACCTCAAATATAAAAGTGCGTTTAAAGAACGTAGCACCTTGAATATAAACAGTGCGTTTAGAGAGCGTAGCACCTTGAATATAAATATTATTTTTAGAAAGTGTAACACCTCGAATATAAACAATGCGTTTAGAGAGTGCAACACCTCCAATATAAATCGTGCATTTAGAGAGAATAGCACCTCGAATATAAAGAATGCGTTTGAAGAACGTAGCACTTCGAATATGGTTGTTTCTTCGAAAAGTGTTGATAATAAACGTATAACACTTCAGATTAATTACTTTTGGTCAATAACTTCAAAGATGATCAGACTTTGACTAGTTACCAATATTATTTAAATGTTTGTGTTTTAAACAACCATTGGCCAATTTCTTTTATTAATACCTTCAGACATTTACATGACACCTCATTAAAACCTCACTGGGCCAACAGAGTAAGAAAGAGTATACCAATTTTTCAAAAAAAAATTAAACAAGAACATCATTCCTAGTATAGCTTCAGGTGTTCTTATATTCCAAGGATGTTGAAGTATCCTGCCCTGCTCATCACAATGACGATAGGTACCCGACTTTATTCTCTCCATCAGTATATAAGGACCCTCCAAGTTCGGGGACATCTTTCCGAGTTGTTTATCCTTTTTATGGAGAAATACTTTCCTTAAGACTTTGTCACCCACTTTAAAATCCATTCTTCTCACCTTCGAATTATATCGACTCCTCATAATAGGCTGATAATGAGTCATATTCAAATGAGCTTGAACTTTTTTTCTTCAACATGCCTAGTCCTAATCTTTTTTCCTCTTCATTCACCTCTTCGGAATATTGAAGTATTCTATAAGAAGGTAAATTAGACTCTACAGGACTAACAACACCCATACCATAGACCAATGGAAAAGATGTTTCTTGAGTAGCCTGTCTAGGAATTATATGATAATCCCCTAACACCTTTTGCCAACAGTTAGGCCATTTCTCTACAACACCTGTTAAATTCTTCATCAAACCATCCAAAATAGATCTATTGGTCACCTCTACTTAACCATTCGCTTAAGGATGAAAAAGTGTAGAAAAATGTTGCGTTATTCCCCTCGAAGCGCAAAAAGAAGTCATTTCTCTGTTGTTGAATTGATGATCATTTTCTGTAGTGATTTATAGAGGCACTCTAAAGCGACAACATATATTATTCATAATGAACTTGGTAATATGCTTAGCTTTTGTTCCAGATAGTGGTTCAACTTTAGCCCACTTTGAAAAATAATCAACCGCTACTATAGTGATCTGACACCATCTAGAAGGCATAGGTAATGGGCCTACCAAATCTATTCCTCAATTATCAAAATGAATAGCTTTGGGTATAGAAATAAGCAGTACAACAGGTCTGTGAATCGAATTAGCAAAGCGCTGACAAGTATCAAAGCCTCGAACTAAAACATTAGCATCATTTATAACTGAAGGCCAATAATATCATACAACAAAACTCGACGTGTCAAAGACTTGAAACCACAGTGTGTTGAACACTCACCATCATGTAAATCATATAAAATATCTTGAGACTCTTGCTTACCCAAGCAACACAACAGTGGCCTACTCAAATATTTCTTGTATAACACACCATCCAATCAATATAACCATGAGCCTTATACTTTAATTTCTTAGCCAATTGTACGTCTTGAGGTAACGTTCCTCTTAGTAAAAAATTAAGGATATCAGTTCTCCAATCATTTCGAATTACGTCTGGTGTGGCAAATACCTCCTCATCATATTTACATTGCTTTGACCGTTTTAAAATTGAAGAACTCTCCTGTAACAATATCCAAGGATACTCTTCTGTATAAGAAATTGTTGCCAAAGAATCAGAAACTATATTATCTCCTTTGACTAATATATTCAACAATTACTTTGTCAAGCAAGAGACCCAAATTTTGAAGCTCGCGAAGATATAAAATTAAATGTTCCTTCTTAGCCTTGGTAACACCTGCCATATGATTTGGCACTAATTGTGAATCTGTTTCCAAACGAATTGTAGTTGCCCCACAAATATTCACAAGCCTTAAACCATCCAACGCAGCTTCATATTCAGCCTCATTCTTCGATGCATAATAACCAAATTTAGTAGCTTTAAAAATTGCCTCCCCAGAAAGAGCAACCAACTGCACTCTTGCACTAGATCCCAAAATACTTAAACCACCATCAGTTCGAACCACCCACATCGTATTTTCTGGCAAGACCTCTTTATCTTTCTCCTCATCTGATCTACTTGAATGAAATTCGACAAGAAAATCAACTAAAGCTTAAGCCTGACTAGCCGTTCGAGGAGCAAAAGTGATATTAAAATCTCCTAACTTTACTGACCAATTGGTCATCCTACCAGAAATGACTGCGTGTTGTAACACATTCTTTAGTGGAAAAGAAATTCGAACCGCAATAGTCTAAGCTTAAAAATAAAGATGTATCTTCCTAGCAGCCACCACTAGAGACAACCAATTTTTCAAGTCTCAAATACCTTTTTTATGATGCCAGCAAACTTTTACTAACATAATAGATTGGCTTTGAAACTCTCTTATCTTCACTTATCAAAACAACACTCACAACGAAGTCAAACACTGGTATGTATAAAAACAACTGCTCTCCAATTCAAGGCCTAGGAAATTTCTTTCGTGATAACAAAAGCTCAGGTAAAAAACACCACTGGTCCTTCTTGTTTCCCACTTCTAACAAGTTGGTCTTTTTCCTTTGTGGTTGTAAACCGGTACCCTGTGTTTCAAGAAAAAATTAGTCCTCATTGTCCTTTGCCCATAATTTTGACCATAAATGCCCTTTAATCGGCCACATCAGCGTCCCACATTGTTCGCTGGTGTGGCGGTAACATATAAAAAAGTAAAAAGTTGTTTTACTTTTACCCTAACCTTTTAACCCTAATTATACCATAACCTGGCCCAACCAACTAAAACCAGCCTAGTAACCCCAAAAGCCTTAGACTTCTAAAATCCAATCCAACTCCAAATCATTCTAGTTTTTACTCATTCTCTATATTTAATGCATCAGAAGAAACCACAGCTTCAAATCGAAAAAGAAAGTATCGGCGTTTCTTCCGGTTTTAACCCAACCCATCCTGTTCTGCTCTCTTCCGTCGTCTTTATCCACCATAAGCACAACAACAACCCTAATTCTTCCATTTCCAATATTACCGGAATCCCCCAAATTATTACCCAATTGCCACCTCAGGATGACCCGATTGCTCCTCCTCCATCTATCTCTAAATCCCAAACGCTCTCTGTTGACCATGGCCAAAAGAGCTAGCCTCACCTCTATCCTTATCTTCTAGAGCTTCACTGTTTTCTAACTAATTAAGCGTAGTCTTCCTCGAATCTCATCTGTATAGATCCACGATCAATGCAATGACTTTATGGTGGTGGTTTTTCCGCTGAGAGGCGAACGAGGCAGAACTGGCTTAGAAAGAAGCACTAATTTCACACGATGCTTTTGCCGATAACAATTACCAACACGATAGTAACCACAAAACGATTTATCTACTTTATCTTCTTCACCGATATGGTAATCCTCCTCTCTGATGCTCAAAACCTGATTATGCTGCACCTTCCTCCAACTCCCCATCCAATTCGGTGACTCCGTCTCCTCCGAAGTTCCACCGCTTTTTGCCGCCGTAGTATCATCGATCATCATGCCGACGAACTTAATCGGCTCAAGCGACGATAACAACTCATTGAATTTCTGTTGGAGAGCAATTTCTTGTTATTGCGGTTCTTTGATAGGGTTGACATTCTCCATTCTCATAACTAATTTAGCAGAGCGAAAGAAAGAGATATACAGATTTGATTGATGAAATTTTTGTTAACCACAATAAATATTATCGCTATTCTTTTTTCTACTTCCTCGTTTCGCATCCGAGTTACTATTTCCTCCTCAATTTTTTATCGGTGTTCGCATCCTCCTCGATTCGGTTGTTCTTGGCGCGCTGCTTCCCGATAAAAATGACATCATCGTCTTCTCGCGAACGAAATCCAAAAAGGCCAAAGCTGTTTCCTCCATCATTTTTATTATTTCCTCTATGATTTGAAATTTTTAAAACACTTGAAACTTGTTATTACTTATTACTAGATTACCTTTACTTTATCTTCAAATTTAACAATACGTGCCATTATTCAAATAGAAAGCCCTACAGTGAAAAAACACATCATTAACCCATGTCAAAAACAGCCAAATCGAACCAAAATAAAAAACAAATCGAATCAAAATCGAAAACCCTAATCGAACCCTCTATAAACAAACCCTAGGGTTTAGACCTGAAAAACAAAAAACAGGAGATAAGTTATCGAATAGTTAATAGTGTTCTTGAATATGAAAGGTGTAGAATAAATGGGTAGAAGGATAAATATGTCATTTCCTTTATAGAGGAAATAACAACATGGAGTTTTTTTTTTCAAATCATGGAGGAAATAAAAAATATGATGGAGGAAATAGCTTCACCCATCCAAAAAACGAGCGACTTTAGGGTGTTTGGTTCAAGTGTATAACGACGGGAACGTGTACGACAGGGAGTTTGTACTTGATAACGGGAGATTTTGTACCCAGTCGGATATTTTAATTATTTTAGATTTTAATTATGTAAAAAATAAAGTCAGAAACGATAAAAATGTAAAAAGTTTTATACATAGATAATTATTTTCATAAAGGCAAGTGTACGAAAATGACTGGGTGGACAGAAATTAGATAGTTACGGTGCAGAGACATGGGCTAGAGGGAGCCGATATAGGGTTAGGGTTACAGGGTTTACTGGGCTGGATTAAATTAGTTAGATAGGTCTATCGGGTATTTTAGTTGGTTGGGCCAGGTCATGGGTCGAATTAGGGCTAAAAAGTTAGGGTAAACGTAAAACAGTTTTTAATTTTTTTTACTGCTGCCACATCATCGATCCACGCGGGACGCTGATGTGGCTGGTCAAAGGGCATTTAAGGTAGAAATTATGGGTTGAGATCAATAAGGACTAATTTGTTTATTTTTTTGAAACACAGCGGATCGGTTTATTATAGCCACAAAGAAAAAGGACTAACTTGTTACAAGTGGGAAACAAGAGGGACCAGTGTTGTTTTTTACCCCAAAAGTTCCTTAATCCTTGAAAATGCTACTTCAAAATTTGATGTCCATTCAAATTCCTATGGTCTTCGTAACACTTGGAAAAAAAGAAAACACTTGTCGGAAAACCTTGAAATAGACCGACTAAGGGCAGCTAACGTTCATGTCAGGATTTGCACCTCCTTAATAGTTCAAGGTGGTATAATTGAGACTAAAGCCTTTAACTATTCTGGATCAGCCTCTATTCATTTTTCACTAATAATATACCCTAAGAATTTCCCTGATCGAACTCCAAATGTACATTTCTCAAGATTTAGCTTCAATCGAATAAACCTTAAATTTTTAAAAGTATCCTCTAAATCCTCCAAAGTTTTCCAATAACTCAAAATACTCACATAAGATTTGAACTCGTACTTGCTCTACTAGTTCATCCAGAGCCTTCAAAATTAAACAATATGAATCTGTATCCAAATATAGGCTGTATCGAACTCATCAAACTTAGAGTCTAGAATCATCAGCGCACTTTCTTTCTTCGCATGCGAGTTCGTTGCTTGTGAAGTCGATACAATTGGATCTTTTGATCCACAGCTTTGCCATTTAACAAAAGCAGCTAATTTTCCACTTTCTATTAAAATCTGGACTTCTTTTTTCAAGGCTATACAATCAACAGTATCATGTCCAATATCATTATGAACCTTACAGAAAATATTGTTGCACGTTTCTCTTGGTCTATTTATCGGATGTTGTTTATTAAAGCTTACATATCCTTTGTCCTTTTCATAAATCGGAGCAACATTCTTAGTTAAATTAGCATAATATTTTGATCTTATCCACTGATTTGACCTTGTTCTTTGAAACTGATACCCTATAACTTGAGTTGGATACCCTTCAGTTCGAGGAGGCATATTATTTTTATTCATTGGATGAGATAACTGATAGTTCGAAGAGTGTCCTTGATTATTTAATACCTACCCTGAATGTTTTTACTAGTTCCAACCACTCTTTGAACCCTAGTTGATTCTTTCATTTTAATTTGATCATCGACTTTAGCCATAAGTGCTCCAAAAGTCATGGCTCTCCTCTTTTTTGTTTCATTTGCTATATTATCTGGTAGTAAACCTTGTCGAAATGCTGCCACACCCTTATGGGAACATCCATTGGTGATATTGTAGGATCACCAAACTACCAAAGTGGCTACATTACAAAACAACATATGCTCAATCGGCACAGTTACTGTCTAGGGATAACCTTATTTACTCTATTTAAATGCAGACACATTCCCTTAATACAAAACAAAGTCGAGAGCAGTACAACTGCGTATGGCTAAATATTGCATATTGGATAATGTTCTCTATCGAAAAAGTACCACACGACCACTGTTGCGCTGCTTGAGTCAAGAAGAAGCTACCACGGTTCTCTATGACTTACATGTGGCAATGTAGGAGTACTCTATGGTCACCGCAGCCTTATCTGTCGGTTCCTTCTTTCTAGTTATTACTGGCCCGAGCTGGCATCAGATGCAGATCGTATTATCCAATAATGTCACAACCTGCCAACAGTTTGCTAATACTGGCCATCTTCCAAGTGAACCGATGGGTTCAAAGCCGATCCCGTGTTGTTTTGATAAGTGAGGCATCAATTTGGTTGGACCCCTACCAATGGCTACAGGGAAGCCCCAATTCTTAGTGGTAGTTTTCGATCATTTTAGTAAGTGGGTCGAGGCTAATGATCTATCACGTGAAAGGGCTCAAGAGATTTGTGACTTCATGGATCATTAAATACTCGCTCGGTTTGGTATCCTTCGCGTATCGATGACGGAGAACGACCCCCAGTTTCAAAATTCAGTAATCACCACATTCTACAAACACTATGGCATCATACAAAACTTCTCCACCCATTAATACCCTCAAGCTGAAGTCACCAATTGAAAAATAATGGATGGCATCAAGAAGGAACCGGAAGGGGCCAAAGGGAATTGTCCTAATAAAGAGGTGTTATGGGCCTACCGTACTACGTCGCGCACATCAACAAGTGAAACACTATTCACACTGGTTTATGGAGTAGAGGTCATGGTACCAACAGAGGTGATTATTTCAAGCTACGAAATTGCCAATTACTTCGAAAATTCAAACGAAAACGACTGAGCTATTAGTTTGAACTCATTGAAAAGTGTCACGATCAAGCATGTATATGAGTCGAACACTACAAAAGCCTGATGCCAACGTTTTAATTAAATATTACGACCATGTACTCTCCAAGTTGGTGACCTCGTTATGAAAAAACTATATCAAGGATTCGCAGATAAGGCTGCAACTGGAAAGGTCCATAAATATTATAACGTTGATGGCAAAGATTGACACGCCCTCAAACATCCTCAGAATATTAGTCACTTGAAGTTGTATCACCAAACTATATAATGTACCGATACACTTTTTTCCATTCTGATGGCACATATGAGCTTTTTAACGAGGCATCAAACTTTATTTATTTTTTATAAAGTTCTATTGTTTTCTCCACTAGATGTGTTTGTTTTATACTTTTCTCTATCCTTACAAATTCGTGACGGGTCACTGACCACGCCTATGGGCTACACAAGGGGCTATACTGTTCCCAGACTAAATAAGTCTAATAATACGAATATGCTAATTGACCACGCTTACTGAGGCTACATAAGGGTCCCGACTGTGTCCAATACCTTGAACCGGTATTAATATGTGAATTACTCCGACCCACAAGGTTACACAATAGGCCGAATTGGTCTCTTTCACAAATCACCCGAAGGGTACGCCCTTTTTGTTTCTAGCTACACGATGGGCCATACTATGCCCAATCTTGTAAGGATATGATAGGACATCACAAAAGTTCAACAAATCTATCCATATCAACTAAGATAAGTCTAAACTTTCTCACTACACATATTTTGTTCATCAGATAACAATCATACGAGTCATATAAAAAACTAGTAAAAATGTTCATAAAACAACATACAAAAATGATTAAGTTTCAATATTTTCACAACAAGTGCTACACCTCAGGAATCACCGAGGAAGACCCTATTTCCATTCCATAAGGGGAATCATTAGCCCACGTTGGTACCTTTATTAACGTGAATGTCGCCTAACCGGAAACTACCACCAAAGCATCAACTCCCGACTCCTGGTTACAGTGGCGGATCTAGGAATTGAAGTAAGGAGGGGCCAAAATTCTCGTCAAATTTTATCTCTAACATTACTATCAGAATTTTTAATAAGTTGGCGTAGTCCACTATATATTCATTCATTCAAATGAAATTCTACACTATCATCATTAGGTCTTGATATATCATTAGGTCTTGATATAGAGGTAATCGGATTAGGATGAATCATATTATTATTACTCGAGCTACTTGAAGAACCAACACTATTCTTTGGTTTAATCACATATAAATATATATAACAATAAATCTTAATGTATCTTAATATATTATTTTTAAAAGATATATAAAATAAAATAGAATATAACAAAACCAAATTTAATATCTTAAAAAGATATTTTAAAATTTACATAAAAGTAAATAAAATTTGTTATAAATAAATATTTTTGAAAAATAGATGAAAATATTAATATATTATTTTTAAAAGATATTTAAAAAAATATAACAAAATCATTTAATATATAAAAGATATTTCAAAAGATAAATGTATAAAATATATTTTTGAGTAATGAATGGAAATAAATTCAATTTTTTTATATAAAAAATATTTTTTAAATACATATAGATAAAATCAAAATTTTATGTAAAAATTATATAAAATTAAAATCAAATTTATATTAAACATAATTTATAATATAAATATATAAAAAAACAAACAAATATTTCTATATATATTGTCTTTAAACTAAGTAAATTTATTTTCACTTTCCTAAACCACAAATCAGATCATAAAAAAATATTGATTAACAAGTGTTTTAATATAAAAATATAAAAATAATAATTTAAAAAGAAAAGAAAAAAATTATACATACCTTGAAAAAATAAATTGGTGAAACTCCTTCAGATCCTTTTCCCCTTTTCTTTAATTTCTTTCATCGAAATATAGTCTTGTTCATATGCAGCAACTCATTATCTTTTTCTAAATTAAAGTAAGAGATAAAATATAATTAATTAGAAATAGTAAACGAATATTAAATCAAAACAAATTATGGCAAAACAAATTGAGAATACTAACAAAATCAATCGAGTTCTAATATTCTAGAGATTAAGATGCTCGAGACTACATCCAACCATTTATAAATATCAACTTAAAATTTTCTTTTAAAATATTCAAGATTTCTAACTTAAATTATTCCTTAAAAATAGCCATAATCCAAGATTTTGTAAATTAAAAATTTCACACACTTTTAATCTAAAAAGTTTCTTAAAAATAGTCAACATATTAGTTTTTAAATTAAAAAATTTCTACCATTATTTCAGACTTTAAATTTAAATCATTCATAAAAAACAATTATTATCTTAAATTTTTACTTTAATATTATTTAAATAATTATTACCTTAAAAAAGTTACAAAATATATATTTTAGTTAACGGAGCGTAGAATTTTTATTTTAATATTATTTAAATAATTATTACCTTAAAAAAATTATAAAACATATATTTTAGGTACGTAGATCCGCCGCGGTTAGATGCATCTACCTTTTCTAAAATTAACTTATTTTTTCAAAGCGAACTCGCGATAAGACCCAGTGATATCCCAAGATTCAGCACCAATAACATTCTTCACCATCTCTTGTTGGTCTCTTTATCTCATCCCCATTGCCACTTCCATGACCTACCTCTCTCGTTCCTCCAAGTCTCGATTGGTCTTTTTCAGAAACTCTACCCTGTGATGATCCTTCTCGGCCTAAGTCTCTCCTAAAAAATACTTTTAGGTTGGCGATCTCTAGAGTCCACTTAGCTATTTTGTCAGCCTGGTCTTTTACTCTTTTGGCTTGGGCTCGTTCTGCGATAGCAAGCCGACACTTTGAGACATCAGCAAGTCCTTCTTTACTAATTCATTATTTTGAGAAGATAATAGGACTTCTCCACTAACTAATTCAAAGAACCTTTTACGACAAGAGTCCCGTTCATCAGCAAATGAAAAGAGTTATTTCAAAATTCCTCATTATCCTTTGACGCCTTATTATGACGTGTCTTTATCGAGAAATATATGTTTTTAAATCGAGCCAATTCCATAGACAGACCTCGCACCGATTCAAAGAATATAGGAATCGACTTCCACTTCACGCCGTCGACCAGTGATATGCGTCGGTAGGCCAAAGTGACCGACTTGTGATGCATCTATAGACAAAGACTAAAATTTATCTCCTAATCACCATTTTTGCAACAAGTAAGAAAGTATAAAATTCTACAAATTACCTCGACAACCAACTCTTGTTGGCGTTGAAGAATTTTACTCATAGGCATGTTTTCATAGAATGATAATTCTGGGCAATGCTTCAACTAGTCCATCATTAGCTGAGAAGGGTAGGCATGGCCACTTTCATGAGAGGTATCTCCTCCGTCACTTTAGCACTTCGAGTAGCGAACACTTTAGCACTTCGAATAGCTTCGCTACTCCGACTCTTTGTTTGGCATCCGATCCAGCCTAACATATAGGATATTGTGAATAGCGCAGAGTTCGGTAACTTAACTAGTCTTCTCACGCCAAACAATTGTAGTTAGAAGAAGTGGGTTGAGCTAACTTGGAAACATTGACTACTGCTAAGAATTTGGCAAGACAAACAGGGATGTTCAACACCTTCGAGCTTAATACTACACTTAATAACATTATCCAGTCATTGGTTGTTAACTAGGTATGACATATATTTATGAAGTTGAAGAAATCATGAATAAAAGGAGAGAGGGGTAGACGAAGACTCCTAATAAAAAATAGTAGTGTAAATACAGGTTTCATTCTCTAGGGATTGGTAAGTTTGATCCTTGAAAGAGGGCACCCTCACCGTAACGTCTTCCGGAATACCGTACCCAATCCGAAATTCACAAAGCCTATACTCTGATAGATATATGTATTTGAGTGTCACTTTAGCAAAGTACTTTTCTAGAAACGAAGTATTTTTGAATTCAGAATCTGCGCCCTCACTAAAAACATTATTGGATTTCCCTGTATTCTTCACAATTTTTTTGGAGCTATTGGTTGAGTGACTATAATAATATAACAACAGTTATAAGAGCAAACTATTATTGTATTTAGTCTGCCTCAAGCAAAGCTACTCGCAGGGAAGTATTAAGGCAACCAACCAACAATAGTTTTTAGATAAACCCTAATACCGCCCTGTGATTCAATAAAGAATAAAATAAGTGGAAAGAGAACTCAGTGGCAAAAGACCGAGGCCCAACCGATAGGGTAACTATTTCATAATAACACATCTCACAGACCACCGAGCAAGATAATCGCAGACGACCGCGCTGAGGCCTAAACAAGGGACATCGAGGTCATCTTACCAAAAGCAGCCAAACAGAAGTTATATGGAAAGGTCAACAAAAGTTGGTCGAAGCCTGTCCAAATAATAAAGAATCCAAGCAGACACCATAAGCTGGTGACAACTTAACCAGGTTCCAGTCGAGCCGAAGTCCCACCGAGTAGAGGTCACACACTAAAAGTAATGAGCAAAGCGATGCCCATTAAGGAATGATGCACATTTACCATTTACCGATTCCCATGAAGCTTAATCGTGAGCAACGACTAATGAAGGTGTCATAAAGGAAATCAACACTAATTAAAATAATTGTTGACCATACAACTCATGTAACGCACCATGACCAGTGTAATGACTGTGATTATAGGTCCATTACCAGAAGTTCAAGTCCACGATCATAATTAGTAGAATTATGTAATTAGTAGACTAGTGAAACTGCTTTGTACATAGTATAAATAGGGTTATAATTAGGTGAAAATGATTTTTTCTCGAATAAAAAGGTAATACTTCGAAAATATTTGTTAGATTTTCCTTTAACATAAATAAACAAGCAACACAATATAAAATGAAAAAAATAAATAAATACTGAAAATAGTTGGATACTACTTGACAAAGAGTTCTAAGCAGACAATAAGAATAAAGTAACAACAAGATAATACCCGAAAGAGAGTTCCAAATAGATGCATAAATACAAAGTAACAAACTATTGCTAGCCGATAAAATTTCTGAGCAGATAAATTGTTATAGAACATTTCATAAAATAATGAATGGTTATTATAACCAACAGACTACGATAGGGGAATATCCAGGTGATTCATATTGATTTTCAAAAACACTATTAAAGATTGATGATTGAAGTCTTACTTCTATTATTTTGGCACCATATTTGTTTTAGTGACATCTTTGTGTAAAGAAGTATTAATTCTAAAAATAGCACTATCAGTGCAGTGAGCATCGATTACATTTGGAGGATCATGAATATATGTGGATTTGTGATATAATTTTTGATACTTTTGAAGAAGATAGTTTTAGTATGGTCCTAAGAAGGTTTGTGTTTTATTATGTTCAACAAGTTGCGCAAGAATCAGTAAACCTATGTATTTTATTAGTTATGTAGTTTTATTTAAAATTTGTTTAGTTAAATCTTTCTTAATTGTTTTCCTATTGGATATTTCTATTCTTTTTAACTTTCTCAATTTCAAGCATGGTTGATTGATTTCATTTTGAAACTATTATTTCAAGGTTGTGATTTTTCAGTTTCTGCGTTGTCAAATTATAAGTTGGCTTTAACCGCTAGCTCTGTATTCAACCATTCAATTTTTTTCTTTAAATTCCTCAAGAAATTTATCTTGAAAATCGATTTTATTTTGAAATTGTATCGATCATTCACTGAAATAAATACGAGGGATTAACGTATGCTTTAAAAGCCAACGATGAAGATAGATTTGAATGGTCTTTGTATGGTATTTCGTAAATTAATATTATTCAATTTCAATAAGGAAAATATTTTATAAATATTTGTTAAAAAAATATTTTTTTTATTTGAAGTCAATTTGATGTGGGAGGTGTTTAATGTTGGCAACATTTGATGATTACGAATGATGATATTTGGTTAAGAAATGATCGGTCAACGATTGTGGTTCCAACGATGATAAATCACATACACAAGCATTACCATGAAAGAGTTTTAGCATTAACAATTAAAGTGGGAGATACTTGATAAAAAAGATAGAATGATACTTACGACATTTAGTAAGAGTAAGAGGGTTGCCTTTACCGACATGGTTAAGGGATTTTGATAAGCAACTTGTATCTTGGGTTGCCTTAACCGACAAGGTTAAGAGATTTTGATAAGCAACTTGTATCTTGGGTTGCCTTTACCGACAAGGTTAAGGGATTTCGGTAAGCGTTGACTTGTATCTTGAGAGTGAGCCTTCACCAATTTTATTCTTCATTTTCAACGAATTTGTGATTTTTGGTCGGACTGACAGTTGTATTAACCCGATGCTTCTTATATGATTTCTATTTGAGTTTTTGGTTCCTTCTTGTTTGAGAATTTTAAGATCCAAACCTCACTCAGAATCTTATCTGATACGATTATTCAATGCGTTGGTAAGTTTTTTTCAAGGGCCTTCATAGAAGTGTCTATTATTTTGTATTCGTTAGACAAAAAAAATCCATGTAGTTGCCAAAGCAAGAAACAAAGTAGAGTTTCTTATATGAAACGAGTGTGCGATTTATCTTCAAAAACTCGTTGAGAAAAGTTCATTAAGAAATTTGCGTATGCGAATACGTTCTTTTCAATTCCTTAGAGATTGTGATAGCCTCTGAAAAATGAAAACTAATTCATAATAAGCTTATGTTTTAAAAATATATGAATAAAAATTAAGAACATATAAAAATCAAACACATTTTTTATCATCATATATCTTTCAAACTTGCCAACTAGTTCAAGGGATTTAAGCTCCTAACTCTTACTAACATATAATATTTTTTCTAGTTATGATCCGTAAAAAACAGTGCAACTCAATTTATGTCTTTCAGAGTAAGAAAGTAGTAGAAACGAAAGTGGTTGAATTTATTGAATTAACATTCACATACAATGTTCGAGACTTTAAAAAACATTTAAAAAACATATTATAATTATACTAGTTATTTACTGCCAGTCGTTGGAGGTAAGTTGAAAGGGACATAATCTATATAATTAAATTAACTTTAATATTCTCGAATGTCGGGGCCATAGTATCCCACCCCATCATCCTATAATATAAACACATTGCACTACCAACAACGTGATGAGGATGGTCTCTTTATGATGTGATGTAAAATTTAAAATCATAAAAAATAACTCATTTAAATTGAAACATTTTTTTTATTTTTCATCATTATTTTTACCAAAAATAATTTTTTGTTAAGGAAAATATTTGTAAAAAAAATTCAACTTAATATGTTAGGCTGATTACAAGAAGAGGTAATCCTAGATGCAATAATTGCTTCTAAATCTTGATCACCGTATTTTTTATCAGAAGGTAGAGGATTAGAAGGTCCTTTGGGAAAGACGATGTTTTTTTCATTATTGAGTTTCTTAGTATCATAGATGGTATCTATAAGAGGGTTTGATTAATCTCGAACGGTTTACTATCCTCTTTGATAAGGAAATATAACCGGTTATGACATATTGTATAATTATAGGAGAGAATTAGATATTTACATTTTAATAAGGGATTGATATGCAATTAAATCCCATTTTTGTAACCGTTTTAGTTAAAGCTAAGTCTTTGCACCTCTATATAAAGGCCAATGCTGATCTAATAAAGCTATATGAATTTTGAGATAAATCACTCTTGTTATTTGACTTTCTCTCTCTAAAATCTACTTCTCTCTCTACATTTTTTAGATATCTCAATCTTACTTAGTGAATGTAGATATTAAATCACCAAATTGGAAACTTCACTAGGACTAATCACTGATTGGTGCCTAGATTACTTGTTCGAATTTTCTTTTTTCTTCCCTTTCGAATCTTTGAAAACAACTTCAAACTTGAAGATAATAAGAGCGATCCATTAGTTCGAGCAGCTGTTGAAACATTAAAAATAATTTGCAAGGGGCTGATGATAGGAAAGAACAATCTGTTTCGGTTTGAGAAACTCAATTGAACACAGAAGTGCGAATGAATCAACTATTGGACAAAATTACAGCTCTGGAGGAAAATACGACCAGAGAGAGCAGAAGATTAAGTCAACTAGGCTGAAATCGAAAGTGAGACAAGTGGATAATAAAAATGACGCTGGCGATCAATCGTATCGATCTTGCACAATTCTCCGGATTAGAAGTAAACTATGAAAAGAACGGTTCAAACCTTATAAAAAGCGTCACACTTCTCGAAAGGATAAAACATATAAACAAAGGTAGGCCACATCCAGTGATGAAGAAATAGAAAGTTTTATATATGGTTTCAAAAGGTATCGAGGATCTTTGAAAGAAGAAAAAAATGAACCTCGAAAATTTCGAAAATAATACAAAGCTAGGAGAAAAAGTGTACCTCGATGCTTGAGGGAAGCTAATTAATGTGAAGGAAATACATCAAAGCAATACAATGTTGTAGATGATCAAAATTTGTATCTTGTGATGGGAATTGGAGATGACAATCAATATGTTCAAGGTGTTGGCTGAAGAAATTATCCTTTGACAACTGAGATAAGATCTATCTCTCTTCCAAAGTGCTTTGATATTTTAAACGTTTAAAAAATCGATGGGATGCAAGACTCTGACGATCATATCGACTAGTTCAAAATTTATATGATGAATTTTGAGGACGATGATAGCCTGGTATGTCGAGCCTCCTCTCAAACATTCAAGGGAATCAACTTTGAAGTGGTATAATCGAATTCCGAGGGGTTCAATTTCAAATTTTAGAGATTTTTACTACTACTTTACAAAGACAGTTTGTGGGGAGTAAGAAAATGCGAGCAAATGGAGATACGGTAATTCAATGCAAGCAAGTAGTGGGAGAAAAATTGAAAAATTACAGTAAGTAGTTTGTCTTAACCAAGTCGGGTTTAGATAATTATGAGGAACTAGTAGCAATGGCAGCCTTTCGATAAAGATTGTTACCAGGGGATCTGTCAAATGAAACAACAAAGGGAAGAGCTTTGACTTTTGGAGCATTGATGGCTCAAGTGGAAGACCAAATCAAGGTTTGCAGAGTCAACCAGACTTCAAGGAGTAGTTGGGACTGGTCAAAAGAATTCTGGACAAGTTCCAAACAATCGGGGCAATTTTCGAATTCTGCTGAACCGACACGTCTGAGGAACAACAACTTACCTCTTCGAACTGGTGGATATTCAAAACAAGCATCAGGGTATCAATTTCATAGTCCAAGCCGAACCAATAGATAAAGCATGAGTATTATGTCGATCTAACTAAGAGTGTTGCAACAATCTTTGAAAAAAACTAAGGGATATGTGTATTTCAAGAAGCGTGCCCCGATAAATAGGCCAAGGGGGTAGCGAAACAACAGGTTTTGCAAATAACACAACGACACCGGACATGATATTGGAGAATGTATTTTTATTGAAAAAGGAAGTACAGACTTTAATTAAAAATGGAAAGTTGGTGGCCTATGTGAAAAGGAATAGCAATGCGTCAAAGAACCCTATCACATCGACTTCACAGACAACGAATCCAAATACACAAGCTGAAAATTTGATGATTTTGGATTCAAAGGTTGATAATTTTGATGCAACATCAAAATACTTAGATGCAGATCCAGATCGGTTAATTTTAATGGCAACCATGTTCGAATCTTTTGTGAGTATTTTGAGTCCTTGGCAATTTTCGGGGGCGATACTATGACTGGTAATATTGACAGTTCCAGGAAAAGACATGTAGTGAGTCTAGCTACTCAGATAGAGGGAAAGATGTCTACTCATCTGTATAGTGAGAGAGACATCATCTTTATTCTTTTGGATGAAGATGATTTAAGAGGTACTGGAGGACCACATGAGGATGCTATGGTTATTAGAGCAGAGTTTGTTGGCGTTGAAATCTGACGTGTGTTGATAGACACCGGGAGCTCTGCTAACATTATTTTTCAAGATAAGTTATGATAGAATACACAACCCTCCTCAAATTTCCCAATCAGAACGTACTATCATTGGTTTTTCTAGAGTGATTGCGCAAGTAATTGAGGAATTCGAGGAAGAGGTGAGTCTGGGAAAGGGACCTTTCAGAAAGAAGGTTCAGGTTCTTTTTATGGTGGTCGACTGTCCAACAAGTTACAATGCCATTTTTGAAAGATCTTGGCTATCGATGATGTATGAAGTTGTATCAACAGTCCACCAATGCTTTAAGTATGTCATCGGAGATCGAGTGAGGGTCATCCGAAATGATCAAAAGGTTTTTAGGTAGTGTTATGCCACTACTCTTTGGATTTGAGGATCTAGCAGTGGTGATAAATGGATGAATAGAAACCAAAGGAGTTGACCTCGAACCTCGAGGAGGGAGTTGAGGATCCAAGGGAAACCCCAGGTTCATTGTCAGTAAGTGAAGAAATAGAGGAATATGCTTTTCTTGATGGAAGATTACTTCGAATATAAACCCTACTAGCCCCAAATTTAATGTCAACAACTATACAGTTTCTGTCTCATAATTAGAATGTTTTTGCTTGGAAAACAGAATATGTAATTGGAGTTCCAAACGAAGTCATTTTCCATAGCCTAGAAATTAATCCGACGGTGAAACCTATTATACAAAAAGGAGGGCATTTTCTTTTGAGAAAGCAGAAGCAATTGTTTCTGAAGTGGATCGTTTATCAAAAGTCGGAGATATAAGAAAATCGCAGTATCCTTTATGGACGACAAACCCAATAGTGGTCAAGAATAAAGAATAGGAAGTAGAGAATATGCGTCGAATTCACAGATTTGAATCGAGCTTTTCCTGATGACTCATTCTTTGTTCCGCGAATGGATCAGTTGATTGATTCCACTTCTGGAAATAAAATATTGACCTTTATGGATGCTTTTGTAGGGTATAATGAAATTCAAATGGATCCAAAAGACTAAAAGAGTACTACCTTCATCACAGACCGAGGCTTGCATTGTTACACGATTATTCCCTTTGGATTATAGAATGCTGGAGCTACATATCAGGGAAGTTTTTGGGTTATGTTATTAGTGAAATGTGAATAGAAGCTGGCCCAAAACAATTTAAAAGCTTTAGTTTCAATGAAATCTCCTCGAACTATCAAAGAAGTGCAAATCTTGACAGGAAGGTTAGATGCGCTTCAAGTGTTACGAAGACCAAAAGAATTTAAATGGATTTCGAAGTGTGAAACAACTTTTTCAAGTCTCAAAGATTTGTTGTCATCACCAGAAATATTATCCAAACCTTGAAGTGGAGAACAACTATTTCTGTACATTGCGGTATCTGATTTTGCGGTAAGTGTAGTACTCATAGGTGAAGATTCAGGAATTTCGAAGCCAATGTACTATGTCAGCAAGAGTTTCGTAGCAGCAGAAAAGAGGTACTTGAAGCTTGAAAAATTAGCATTAGCATTAGTAATGACTGCTAGAAAAATGCTCACCTACTTTCAAGCTCACACCAATGGGGGTGGAACTTCATTTCCACTCAAAAATGTTTTGCAACGCCCAAATATTTATGGGAGAAAAACTAAGTGGTTAGTTGAATTGGGAGATATTGACATCATCTTTTCACCCAGAACGACAACCAAGGCCCAAGCTTTGGTAATTTTTTTTGTTGAATTCCATTCAAACATATCGGATCAAGAGGTTAATAAAGATGTTTTCCAACCTATTCGATGTGGATAGTTCAAACTGATAGAGGTTCTAGGATTTTATGATGCAGCGCTGGGGTTTAACTGATTGCTCCATCTGGAGATATATTGCTTCAATCTATTAAATTTGGCTTCCATGCGTCGAATAATAAAACTTAATACGAAGCTGTATTGGCTGGTTTGAGTCTTGCAAGTCGCAAATTAAGTGGCCAGTGCTTCTGAAGCTAAAAAGGACCATTTGATTCTGTATCTTTAAGAGCTTTGAAATCTAGCTCTTCTGTTTGATCACATTATTGTAGAGGATGTAAGCCGAGGAAATAATACAGTTGCTGATTCCTTGACAACTATTGCATACAAAGAAGAATATCATTGGATTTTATTACAGGAGATCCCATCGATTCTAACCCATTCTGAATAATGTGGGCACATTGAGGAGATATTCTTCACTCCAAATACAATCCGAGGAGACTAAAGAACTGACATTTTGGATTTCTTGATTAGAGGAGAGCTTCCCGAATATAGGAAATTTGCTAAGAAGTTGCAAGGTAAAGGATTTGGCTATATAGTGTTAGATAAGATCTTATATAATAAGGAATTGAGTAGGCAAATATTCCGATGCTTGAGCAAGCAAGAATCACAGGAAGTTTTATAAGAATTACATGATGGAAAGGGTTACGCATTGACTCATCGACTTTTAATGGCAGGGTATTATTGGCCTACAATTATGAACGATGCAAAAAATCTAGTTCGAAACTATGACAAATGTCAATGCTTTGCAAACTCGATTCATAACCAACAATTCCACTCATGTCCATTCCCGAAGCCATCTCATTTGACAGATGAGGAATAGACTTGGTGGAACCTTTGCCGATGGCTTCTGGAGGACGCCAAATTATTATTGTGGCAGTTGATTATTTTACGAAGTGGGCAGAAACTGAACCATTGTCTGGAAAAAAAGCCAAGGATGTGATTAAGTTAATTGTAAACAGTATTTGTTGTCGTTTTGGAGTACCTCGAAAAATTACTACAAACAATAGTCCTCAATTTAATAACAAAGAAAGGGCTTTCTTATGTGCTTCAAAGAGGACAAACAAATGTTTTTCCACACTCTTTCATCCTCAAGAAAATGGTCAAGTAGAGGTGACAAACAAATCTATTTTCAAGGTTTGAAAAATAATTTAACAGGGGCTGTAGGAAAATGGCCTAATGATTTGCAGGAGGTGCTATGGGCTTATCGAACAACCCATAGGGAAGCTACTAAAGAAACTCCTTTTGTCTTGGCATATGTGATGTATGTTGTTAGTCCTGCAGAATCAACTTTTTTATTTTATTTTAGAGTAGCTCAATACTCCGAAGACCTGAATGACGAGGCAAAAAGAGTAAGTTTGGATTTGATTGATGAAAAAAGAGTTCGAGCTCACCTGAATATGATTCATTATCAAAAACTTATGAGGAGGAGATATAATTCTAGGTTTAAAATGAGGGATTTCAAGGTGGGTGGCAAAGTTTTAAGAAATGTATTTCCTCCATACTAAGGAAAATAGCCTCGGTAAGTAGGCCCCGAATCGGGAAGGTCCTTATATGGTTGTTGAAAAGATAAAGCCAGGTTCTTACCGCCTTTGTGAGAATTAAGGGAGGATGCTTCAACATCCTTAGAATATACAACATCTAAAATTGTATTGGGAGTAACTGTGTTGTATTTTGAAATTGTTTTCTTTGATTAATAAGGTGTTATGTAAATATTCGTATCTATCAATAAAAATGAATTTTATGGCCAATAGTTGTTTACAAGTACTTGTTTAAAATATTTTGGGAGGTTGACCAAGAGTAGAATATTCTGAAGTGTTGAGTACACTTTTCGAAGAAACAGCCATATTTGAAGTGATACGTTATCTAAACACACTATAATATTTGAAGGGCTACGTTCTCTAAACGCACTATAATATTCGAAGTGCTACGTTCTCTAAATGCACTATTATATTTAAAGTGTTACGTTCTCCAAACACACTGTAGTATTCGAGGTGTTGTGCACAGTATTATTCAAAATGTTACATTGTATTTCCACTTCGAACAAGTAATATAAGTAATATTTTAAGGTAAACATGACTTATGAAAATAAAGAATAAACAAATCCTATCTGCATTCAATTCGATTCGATAAGAACAAAGTAATTTCTTAAATACCAAGTAAAAATGAATTTATAAAAAACAAAATATTACAATGATTGAATGACATGCACAAAAAAGAGATAACAAAGTCACTCGTCTTCAGAGCTTTCTTCAGAAGTTTCCCTTTGATCAGAAACACTTTCCTCTAATTCTGCTTCTTTGGATGAAGAGCCAGGAACATGATCTAAACCTTCGCTAGGGAGACTTTCAATGAGAATTTGTTCCCAAAAGCTAGAAAGGTTAGCTTTAGGAAATGTAGCATGAATCTCGAGGAGAAGGTTGATGGATTTTTGCTCTTCGATATTTGTGATAACTGCTAGCATATGTTTTGCACATTCATTCTCAACAGCGATAACAAGAATCTTCTTTTCTTCTTCAAATTGAGCTTTGAGAGCGGTCATATCCTCAATCAATTTATTCTCCTCCTCTGCAATCCGCTTAAGTGAAACTTGAAGATCATCGGATGTCCGCTTCTATGTAGCTAACTTCTCAGAATGCTCGGATTTTATGTAGCTAATTTTCCACGAGGCCACCAAAGTTGTTTCTCATACTTTTTTCAGCAGCAGCAGCTTTCTTATAACATATCATTTCTTTTGCCATTTGTTTTAATTGAAGTCGAGAGGATTCGATTTGGGTTGATTTTTATGA
Source organism: Limnanthes douglasii subsp. nivea (assembly GCA_036936605.1). Lineage (NCBI taxonomy): Eukaryota > Viridiplantae > Streptophyta > Magnoliopsida > Brassicales > Limnanthaceae > Limnanthes > Limnanthes douglasii. The sequence goes on from JAUPFV010000001.1 coordinate 183,748,024, forward strand.
TGCAGCATCAAGATCGGAAAAAGGTTAAAGAGTAGCTACAACTTCTTCGGATGGCTCCTCATGAAGGATAACCATTGGGCTAGGACGAGGTATGCGAGCAAGCGAGGTTGTATAACAATTAACTTCAGGAGATACAACTTCAAAAATAACAGGAGCAAGTCTTTTACCAAGATTATGCAGTTGATCCTGAAGTTCCTGAACGATGGGATCTTTATCTCCAGCAAGTTCTTGAGATTGATCGAAGTTGATAAAGCTATCAAGATCAAAGTGGTCATCACCTCGATCATCGTCTGAAACAGTTTCCCCTTGTTGAGTGCCAACGTCTTCAGCACCTGTCTCATTTTCTTTTTCATGACCTTGCCGACTCTCCACGACCAAAATTTTGTCACCATCGGACAACACCTCTTCGACGGTTTCCACAACTTTCATTTTCCTTTCTTTTAAGGAGTCGTTTTAGTTGTGCCTTTCTTTTTTGACGGGGCGATTATTTTCTTCTTTTTTGCATAAGTATCACCTTCAACTCCTTCTTCGATAGAGGGGAGGTTACTTTCTGTTGTTTTTATCTTCAAATGTTTTTGCATCGGTTCTACTAAAAGGCTATCACCAGATGTGCTAGCTTCATTTTTATTATTTTTTGCCTTCTTCTTTCAGAAAAAGTGGCTATCCGATTTGTTCCGAATAGGAAAACAATACTTTGCAGTCAGGATGCACTAATATTTTAACACCATACAAAAGGTTAAGTGGCTCTATTATATGTTCAGGGAGACGAGCTCCCAAGTTGATTCTCCACATATGACTGTTGAGAAAGTTGATAGGTTGGAAGGCTGCGTGAAATGCGTTGCTCCATTCTTTTTCAGCCTAGGTTGCAAGTTTGATGAAAGTCTATTTGGCATGTTTTTGACGAAGCTTGTCGCGCCTTGAAATTTCTGTACGAAACACAAAATTTGATAAAAGCTAAGGAGAAAATCAGTTGGATGTATAATTCAAGGTAATAGAATAAAAATCTTACGATTACTCTTCCAGACTAGGTGCAACTTTGATGGATTCGCTTCAAATATTTCTTTACCATTCTCCCAAACTCCAGAGATGAAGACAATTTTCTGTTTCCAAAATTTGTCTGCTCCAACAAGTCATTGATAATCTTCAAATCATCATCCAATGCTAGATAATAAAATAGAAGTATCGGTCCCTTCGACAATTTGGTCAAGGAAATGAAGTCTTCGATGCAGAGGGGAATTTTGGCCAGTCGGGAAGCGATGATCATAGTTAGTCAATTGAACCACTGATTTGGTGTCACTTGAGTTGGGTAAAGATCCAAAATCTCGAAGTACTAAACTATCATGGGGTCTAGTGGAAATCGAAGACCCCAATTGATGATCTCTAGGTAGACCACTAGTTCATCATTTTTACTATCCAATGGAGTTTTTACCTTCTTTATGGAGACGAAGTATAATGTTGTCTCCCATTCCCCATTGCTTTTTTAAATCAGCTACTTGGATCTTCTGGTGATATATAAGAAAATTTTTTAAAGCCAAGATAAAGTGTGCTTCGAGAGGTTTTAAATTTTCACCAATTGATGCAAGAAGCTCGTTGGATATCGTCATAGGGGATTTATTTCTTCTTGTTTTAAGAGTTTTTTCTTTTTAAACGTTTTTTCATTACTTCACTCTCTGATTCTTTTGAAGCTTCTTCTTCTGTTTCAATTTCGTTATTTGAATGATTGGCTTAAGAATCTACTTCTTCTTCAGATGCCTCATCCACTAGTTGAGGCGAGTTACTTGAGCAATTGTTGAGACATTGTTGTTGTCTCAACAATTTCCCTCAGGGAAGGAGAAGTGGTTGATGGATTTGAAGCAACATCAGCATTCGAAACGACATTGACATCATCACTCATAACTATTAAAGTTTTCTTTTTTTGGAGTTTGAGGAGGCTGCTTTTTTTCCCTGCGCAATGGACAAAGGGGCTCAGGATTGATTCAAGAGGGAGTATCTTCGGATTTTTTTGAAGAAGATTTGGTTAGCTCACGATTGATTAGAGGTGATAATCCAGAGATTCGAGGTGTTTTTGGTGTTCGAGTTCTTGATGACTGACTTTCTTCTAGAAGAGGAGAAGGTGAAAATATAGGATTTTTGGTAGGATCGAAGTTACCATAATAAATTGTCTCTGTAGACAAACCACGATGAGCGTTACTTATTAGTCCAGCTGCTCTATATTCGGCAGCTCTTTCGCTTATACATAAGTAGTTGTATGATGCGAAGACTTTGTTGTGTGATTTTGGAGAGCTGTGTGTTTTGAGAATACTGGCTTTAGATCTTCAAGTTTTTGGGTGCTTTCTCATAAACTAGTTGAAGATTGAAGAGAAAATTTGAATTTTCCGGTGAAGGTAGCCAAATATGTTTTAATTTCTGCAGTTTCTCTCTCGATAAATTATTTTTGTGAATCAAACAATGGTTCGCAGAAGTATTTATACGAAGAGAACTGAAGGTTTGAGAAGTGGAAGAGGTTGAAAATCATTGGATAGAATTTAAAATGCTTTCGTAGATAAGGATTTAACATCTGTCATACTATAGGTCTAGTGGCAGAACTAGTGCCTAGGGCATCATCATTTTCCTAGAGGTATACTTGGCATTTAGAGTGTCATCCTCTATTCAGTCTCAGCTTCGATTCATGAAAACTAGAAAAAGGAAATGGTTTCGTATTAAATAATTCGAGGTACTGAATTTGAAATATGAAAACAACAAGTTTGAAGTAGTTCAAGTTATGGGTACATGATGAGGTTTTTTTCACCTCCAAAGACTTCCGAAGCTATTTAGTTCTTATACATTTACTCTCACAATAACTAACGGCGCTACATATAAGGAAATAGAACTTCAAGGACTAAAATTTAAAGGAATAAAACATGTTATAACAAATTATATAATTAGAGCTTTACGTTTTAATAATGGACTGATATGCAATTAAACCCTTTTTCGTAAACGTTTTAGTTAAATCTAAGTCTTTGCGCCTCTATATAAAGACGAAGGTTGATCTAATAAAGCTCTCTGACTTTTGAGATAAATCAATCGTGTTATTTATCTCTCTCTCTCTCTCTAAAATGTATGTCTCTCTCTATATTTTTTTACGTCTCTCAATCTTACTCAGTGAATCCATATATTAGCTCACCATTCTCTATTAACAAACAAAGAAGATGAATTTCAGGAGTTATTAATATCGGATGATTTAATGTCATCTTCACATTGGGCACTATATTGGTCATTTTGAGATTCTAATGGATCTTTGTCACTATTTGATTCCCTAGTCATTAAAATTTTACCTAATGGTCGAATAAAAACATTTGGATATTTGCATATAAATCAAATTCTCTAGTTAAATCTATTTATAATACTTAACTTACTTTAGTTAGGAGTAATGAAAAACAAAACTATACTTGAGGACAACAACGAGAAAAAATATTATCTTGAATCATAAAAATAGAAAGCGTTTGCTGCACAAACTAATTTTAGAGAGTGAAGATTTAGAAACCGAAGACAATAAAATTGAAATTGAAACATTCGCTTGATATATACGAAGAGATTAGCAACTAAGACGAAATATCAAATATGTTAGAAACAAAGCTCAAAGTTGATTGGTTTGGAATATATGTTATGACGTCATTAATTAGGTTTTATAAGACTAATTGAATACACATAAATATTTGACATAGGTAGTTACCGACGAGAAATTAAAATTGTAAAATGATAAGAATTGCACCTTTCTTATTTTACTAATAGTTCTTAAACATATGAATTTTAGGACTAACATGACTCATAATAAGGTTATATGTCGTTGGGATGTCATTACCCTTATTTTGGAAAGATAAAAATTTCTATCATGAAGGTAAATGTGCTGGATAAATATGTCATTAAAGTTTCAGTCAAAGAGAGGTTCAAAATAACAGATGAAAATAGAGTGTCGCCAAAATAACTAAGTAAAAACATTGGACAAAGAAAATCATCTGCAACATAGAGAGTATTTAGTAGTCAACGCTCCAAGCGTATCCAATGTACAACAAGATGGAGACAAAAATATGATGGAAAGTACTTAGACACGAAGAATGGAGACAATACTAGAAGATGATAGAAGACAGTAGAAAATGGTAAAAGACTATAGAAGATTGGAGGTAAATAAGACATATTACTAAATTACTTGTACAAGTTTGGTAGAGTAGTAATTTATGTAATAGATGACTGACACATATCGTAAGATACACGTGTCATCCATCCTAAATAAGATGAATTCATTCAAGAATGATATTAGACTTCTTAATTAATCTAAGAACTAATCTTTATCTTTTTTTTAAACTAAGAGAGATATTTTTCTTCGTCATTATTACCTTCAATTGCGATATACAATTTGGCATTTTAGATCATCATGTCCACAAATTTGTAAAACAAATGGGGACTATTCATTATATGAAACATTATGGGTTGTTATTAATTTACTCTTCCTTTACACATTGTCATTCTTCTTCACATCTAACTATTTTCAATCTTCTATATTTTCTCCCCTCTGAAACATTTGTAATCACTTTTTCTTTTTCTTATTTCATCTTTCAAGTTTACTACTTTAAACTATATTTTTTTAAGTATTTTTAAACTTTTTTCCTTTTACACCCTTCTCTATTCTAAAATTGTTAAAACCATGAATATCAATTGTGTAATGCAGAAGAAGCATGCTCTGATCGTCAGAATTATAATGAGCACGAATATTTTATGAGCTTTCTTCTAAGTGATAATGAAATATACTCTAGGCTTAAATCGCTGTCTAGTCCCTCGACTATCACGTTTTCTTTCATTTAGTCCCTCGACTAAAAAATCACCGGTGAGGGTCCCTCGACTAGCCCATTTTCTTTCATTTAGTCCTTCGCCTTTAAAATCACCGGTGAGGGTCCCTGGATTTTGAAAAATCTATAAATTTAGTCCCTGAAACTAAGAAAAAACCCCCAAATGAGGGACTAATTTTATAGATTTTTGCAAAGTCCAGGGACCCTCACTGGTGATTTTAAAGTCGAAGGACTAAATGAAAGAAAATGGGATAGTCGAGGGACCCTCACCGGTGATTTTTTATTCGAGGGACTAAATGAAAGAAAACGTGATACTTGATGGACTATTTCCTGATTTAAGCCTATACTCTATCTAATAAGTAAGAAGGTATTCGAGCAGAGGAAGTCACTTGAAGAGTACAGATCGGATCTGAACCAAAATAACTATTATATAAGTTCGAGCATCGAACAAAGAGGATAACGATATATAGCATTACCGAGGCCTATCCGAGAGATTATGATCTACTTGAAAGCATCAATACTGAAGAGATGAGCTAAACTGAGCAAGTGATCCACCGAGCAGCAAAACTAAGGGCTAAACTGAGCGAGTGCTTGACCGAGCAAGGACGAAGAAAGATAACCAGCCTCAACAAAAGAATCGAGCGAAATACTCGACCGAGCAGAGGTAGGATAGTTGAAAAGACGATCCGTCAAGTGCGTGAATGATACCAACCGAGATCCATCTACAACAGAAACGGCCAAAACAACGGTTTAATTCTACATTAATGGAATTAGTCAAACCACTAATACATTAGTCATTAAATTAGGCTCCCTGATGTAAATACAGTTGAACGTGTAGTTAGTGGAATTGAGTACTATAGTAACTGCTATTAAATGGTAATAAGGGGTATACATAGGTAGAAAAACCCTAAAGAATATAATTTCTCTTATTTGATGATAAAACTTTCCATTTGGCATTACTCTTTGTTATTTTCCCGTAACAAATTTGAGACCGTCTGTGGGAACTTTAAAAAGTGTTATTCCTGAGATATATTATTCATGTAGTCACTAGGTCAGGGATCGAGAGAGACGTTCCAGAGCCAAGCGAAACAACGGGGAATCAGAGATCGATCTTAAATCCTACGTTGAGGCAGGACATACTGCGTCCTATCACTGCCACCAACCCGAAGGTCATTGATGTAGTCCCCGTAGAGCCTATAGAGCCAATAACGCAACTATTACAGCCACTGGTGATGTGATCCTAGATGACACAAGGAGCTTAGAACATGGAAATGTGCAAGAACCAGATGAACAACTTGAAAAAGAAGATGAGCTTGAAGTTGAAGATATTCTTATTTTACCGGCTGGTCCAACAACTCGATCAAGAGCAAAACAATTTAACAAAGCTGTTGGAGGATTGCTTAATCAACTAGAGAATCCACGTGATCAAAACAGCAAGTATTGTGGAAAAGCTTGTCAAACCACTTTTGTCTTGATTCAAGCTAATTGATTTCAACAAATGAGAAAATGTCTCGATTGTACTCTTTTTCCCTAGTTCAAGTTTTGTCCCAATGGGTTTTCTTGACAAGGTTTTTAATGAGGCAATTGTTTCACTTCACCAATGCCCATTTGTTAAAATAAAAGCCCAAGGCCCATCTACACCAAAAGCCACGTCCTTGGAGGAGGGAAGGGTCTGATTTCCAGCTTATATCATTAATACTTTGTATTTTCAATATTAAAGCATTTTGTTTCCAAGAAAAGCCTTAATTGTTTTAGAGGCATGCATTATGTTTCCAAGAACAGCCTTAATTGTGTTCAAGGCTAGTTCTTTCTCCTATAAAATCTATGTACTCAGAATTCTAATGGTAGAATATCTTTGATTCTGAAAAAACTTCTTAAGTTTTACTCTTCTCTTGTTGGTGTGTAATATCCACAAGAAAACCTGTTCTTCATTTGGTGCGTCATATCCAAAGGAAGATCAGTTGGAATATCCAAAGGAAGATCAACAACCTTTGTGTGACCTATCGATCCACATCCTTTGATCCTTGAATCCTTTTGGGTTCCTAGTTGCAAAGTTATCCCTATCCCATTTCAGAGTGCCGATTCTAGGAGGAGTTTATCAAGTGGTATCATAGCAACATTCTAAAAGTTGGGTATTCTGTTTCTCATTAATTTTTCTTCATCTATTTTATATTATCAGTTTGTTTGTGAAGATTTGAGTGTTAGTGTGATGATTTCATTTTAAATCACGAAATTCTGATCTGTTTCACCCTAGTTATAGTTGTTTGAGATTTAAAATCGTAGAAAATCGTTTTTAGGTGCTGCTGTGAAACGTATCTCTTATTATTCTTAGGAAAACAGATTTGGATATGTTTTATGGTTTTAAATAAATTGAAGAACTTTCCAAGGACTTGTTGCTGGTGATTTGTTTTTGTTTTGTTTTGTAAAAAAGGATGTCTAATTCAAATGATGCAGAAAACAGTAATTTCAATAACAACAAGCTTCTAATTGAAGCTAGGACAAAGTTGATAGACACCAAGATAGATGCCTTTTGCGAAGAGCTTCAATCAAACACTGGCCACAAGCGGAACCGTTCACGACAAACCTATCCAAGCAGAAACCATGAACTACCTGAACAATTTAGAAATGAAGCCGCTGATGAATATTATGAACGCATGAGCAATTCGTCTCGAAATAGCCATAGAAGGCACCATAGACGTACAAGAGAGGGAAACGAACGTATGCGTGACAATCTTGGAGTCTCAAGATTAAGATTCCACCATTCAATGGAAAAAATGATCCATATGCCTATTTGGAATGGGAAAAGAATATTGAACTCATTTTCAATGTTCAACACTACACGGAGACCAATCGAGTAAGAATTGCTGCTACTGAATTTTATGATTATGCTCTTAGTTGGTGGGATCAACTAGTTACCTCAAGAAGGCGTAATGAGGAACATCCTATAGAATCATGGGCAGAAATGAAAGCCATTATGCGGAAGAGGTTTTTTCCTAGTCATTACCACCGTGAGCTGCATCTAAAGCTGAGGAGATTAACATAAGGAAGCCGATCTGTTGAAGAGTATTATCAAGAAATGGAGACCTTAATGTTGCGAGCTGATATTTCAGAAGATAGAGAGGCAACAATGTCAAGGTTTCTTGGGGGTTTAAATAGAGAAATTCAAGACAGATTGGAAACTCAGTATTATGTTGAACTAGAAGAGATGCTACACAAAGCTTTGCTATTTGAGTAACAAGTTAAAAGAAAGAACTCCTCAAGATCAAGTTACGGTTCAGGGTCAGTAACAATTAAGCCAAGTTATTCAAAAGATGAGAAGACCAATTATCAGAAAGGAAGCTATGTAGAGGTGAACTAAAAATCTGGAACACCATTGTCTATTGATAACAAGGGCAAACCTAAAGAGGTTGCAATCAAAACTCGTGATGTTAAGTGTTTCAAGTGCAAAGGGATGGGACATTATGCTAATGAGTGTTCTAATAAGAAGATTATGACAATTCTAGATAATGGAGAAATAATTTAAGAGGAAGAAGAAATTGTCTCTGATTCTTCCGAAGAGCACTTAGAGCGACCTGCTAAAGGAGATTCATTGGTAGCCAGAAGGTCTTTAAGCGTTCAAACAAAAGAAGAAGACACAAGAGCAAAGGGAGAATCTGTTTCACACTAGGTGTCTTGTTCAAGGGAAAGTTTGTAGCCTTATTATCGATGGAGGCAGTTGTACCAATGTGGCAAGTGAATCTATGGTAAAGAAGCTTGGTTTAAAAACGAAAAAGCATCTATCACCTTACAAGCTTCAATGGAGAAATGAAAGTTAGCCACCAAGTAGAAGTTCCCTTAGCCATTGGTAAGTACGAAGATGAAGTTTTATGTGATGTTTTTCTACCAATGGAGGCTAGTCACATACTGTTAGGAAGGGCATGGAAATCTGAACGAAAGGTTATCCATGATGGATTCACTAATCGCCATACATTTGAGTTTCAAGGAAGGAAAACCACTCTAGTTCCCATGACTCCACGAGAAGTTTACGAAGATCAAAAGCATATGCAGAACAAGGAAAGTTGGGTAACTAAACATTCGAATTTCAATGCAAAATCTGGCGAGGTTAAGAAAGCACTATTCTCTAAGCAACCTATGTTACCTTTTGTGTTTAAGGAAACTCTTATGAGTTTAACTAGCTTGACACCGGTGTTGCCGAGTGAGATGACTTCTCTCTTGCAGGAATTTGAAGATGTATTCCCTGAAGACAATCAAAAGGGGTTTCCACCAATTAGACGCATCGAACACCAAATAGATTTTGTACCTGGAGCCTCCCTTCCTAACAGACCTGCTTATAGAACCAATCCAGTAGAGACAAAAGAATTGCAAAGGCAAATCAGTGAACTGATGGAAAAAAGGACATATCCGTGAAAGCATGAGTCCTTCTGCGGTACCAGTTCTACTTGTGCCCAAGAAAGATGGAAGCTGGAGAATGTGTGTTGATTGCAGAGCCATCAACAACATAACAGTAAAGTATCGCCATCCTATACCTAGATTAGATGATATGTTAGATGAATTGCATGGTTCTAGCATTTTTTCTAAGATTGATCTTAAAAGTGGTTATCACCAAATTAGGATGAAAGAAGGGGATAAGTGTAAAACTGTATTTAAAACTAAGCATGGACTATATGAATGGTTAGTAATGCCATTTGGGATGACTAATGCACCTAGTACATTCATGCGGTTAATGAATCATGCTCTAAGGGCTTATATAGGAGTTTTTGTTGTAGTATATTTCGATGACATTTTAATTTACAGCAAGTGCTTAGAAGAACATGTTCACCATCTGAAATTGATTTTAAGTGTACTTAGGAAGGAAAATCTCTATGCTAATCTTAAGAAATGCACTTGTTGTACCGATAATCTTGTCTTTTTAGGTTTTGTTATAAGTGCAGATGGTATTAAGGTGGATGAGAAAAAGCTTAAGGCAATCCGCTAATGGCCAAGTCCAAAAACAGTTGGAGAAGTGAGAAGCTTCCACGGTCTTGCAGGATTTTATAGGCGCTTTGTCAAAGATTTCAGCACCTTAGCTGCACCAATCACTGAAATAATAAAGAAGGACGTTGGTTTCAAGTGGGAACAAGCTCAAGAAGAAGCATTTCAATCCTTAAAAGAGAAGCTTACTCATGCTCCTGTCTTGACATTACCTGATTTTCTTAAAACTTTTGAGATTGAATGTGATGCTTCTGGAATTGGGATTGGAGCTGTTTTGATGCAGGATAAAAATCCCATATCTTATTTCAGTGAAAAGCTTGGAGGAGCTACTCAAAACTATCCTACTTATGACAAGGAGTTGTATGCCTTAGTTCAAGCTTTGCAAACATGGCAGCATTAGTTGTGGCCAAAGGAGTTTGTCATACACACTGACCATGAATCTCTCAAACACCTAAAAGGTCAGCAAAAACTTAACAAAAGACATGCAAGGTGGATAGAATTTATTGAGACATTTCCATATGTCATCAAATACAAACAAGGTAAAGAAAATATTGTTGTTGATGCATTGTCCCGAAGGTATGCCTTAATCACTACTCTTGAAGCTAAGATTTTAGGATTTGATCATCTTAAGAGTTTATATGAAAATGATTCTGATTTTGGAAAGATGTATCAAGCATGTGAAAAGTTTGATTCAGGGCGGTTCTATAGGCATGGAGGATTCTTATTCTTTGATAAACGTTTATGTGTGCCTAATTGTTCCATGAGAGATTTACTTGTTGGAGAAGCCTATGGAGGAGGCTTAATGGGACATTTTGGAATAGCTAAAACTCTCAAGGTAATGCTGGATCACTTCCATTGGCCACATATGAGGAGGGATGTTGAAAGAATCTGTGACAGATGTGATACTTGCAAACAAGCCAAATCTAAGGTTCAATCCCACGGTTTGTATACTCCTTTACCTATTCTACGCATCCTTGGAATAATATATCTATGGACTTTGTAGTTGGATTGCCTAGTACTAGAACTGGTAAGGATTCCATTTTGTGGTTGTTGATCGATTCTCTAAAATGGCACAGTTTGTTGCTTGTCACAAAACTGATGATGCATTGCACATTGCTAATCTGTTCTTTAAAGAGATAGTTCGTTTGCATGGCATGCCTAGGACGATAGTGATGTAGTTGCACAAGCCCATGGCTATATGGCCCTTTTGGACAAACGGAAACCGGCTTTATTTGGGGCCCAGATATCATAATTAGGCGATGCGACCACTCAAATCGAACGCGTCGAGAAGCCCAACGATTTTCAAAAGCATCACTATGTGATGAAGTCCAGGCCCTAAATTTAGTCGTTTAAACCCTCGTTTTGCTGTTTTAGTAAATTTTCTGCATTTTCCTATTTTATTTAGATTTTATTAAAATACTTAACCAGCTCCAATCGCTTTGAAATTGGGTTGGGATTTATTTTATTGCATTACAAAAAAAAGCTGTAATTTTTGGGCTAGGGTTTCGAGCACTTCTATAAAAGGCTCTCAAACCCTAGTTTTGCCTCAGACTTTTTTGAATAGAATTTTGATTTTCTTTAAAGTCTCATTTACTCTAACCTAGGGTTAGAACTATCCATCTTCTATTGTTCGTCTTTTTTTTTGAATTTTCAGCCATCTGTTTCCATCTTGTAGCTTGACGCTACCATATTGGTATCAGAGCCAGAGTTCCTACGACGTGGGTAACGACGGTATGCCGCCAAAGCGATCTTTTCAGGGGAAGTCTACTATTCCTATCACTGAATCGGTCGACCGTGATGAATTCGGTCAATTCCAATCCCAGGTTGGTGAACAGATGCACTCGTTGAGAAATCAGTTGAGAGACGTACAAGAAGCACTACACAGGCTGTTGAACAACCAAACCAACGGCTTTCGAGCTCCAGGTTCGAGCAACCAGCCGTCGGGATCTGAGAGAGAGATCGGCCGCGAGGAGAATCCGTTTGCTCCTCGACGAGAACAAGTTAGGGGTCAATACTCACCACAAGACTGCCGTGACCAAGTCTTTGAGCAGCCGCCACCGAGAGATTCTGATATGAACGCCAACAACCGGTGGGAATCTGGATTCAGATTGGAGATCCCAGAGTTCCAAGGGGGTCTTGCACCGGAGGAGTTTTTAGATTGGATCACCTCAGTTGAAGAAGTCCTTGATTTCAAGGAGGTTCCGGATGCAAAGCGGGTACAGTTGGCTGCAACTAAGTTCCGAGGTCGAGCTGCATCCTGGTGGCAACAACTCAAGCAGACCAGATCAAGGCACGGTAAGCCAAAAATAACAACTTGGGCTAAGTTTGTGAAGCACATGAGGGCTGCGTTTTTGCCTTACAACTATACCCGCATAATGTATCAGCAATTCCAAAACCTTAAACAAGGGTCAAAGACTGTTGACGAGTACACTAACGATTTTTTCACGCTACAAAACCGTGTATATATTACTGATTCAGCAGATCAGCTAGTATCTCGCTATATAGGGGGGATGCGACAGCAGTTTCAGGACCAACTGAATATGTTCGACCCTGTGAATGTGTCTGAAGCACATCAGCGCGCACTGCATCTAGAGAAAGCCCTTTCACGAAGGCCTTATGGAGGAGACACTGCCAGAACAAATCCATTGCCATTCCCCAAAAGGACGGTTCCAAGCCCTAACCCAGGAGTGCCAACTGCTTCTCCTATGCTCACAGGTGCTAATCTGCAGGTCCCTAGTCGCGCAGTTACTTCCTCACAGGTCCGATGCTACCACTGTCATGAGCTAGGGCACGTTGCTTTACAGTGTACAAAATTACAACAACAACCACAACACCCGAGGGGTCTGTTCGCTGACACTGCTGGTTTTTCCCTGGAGGGCGAGCCACGGTTTGATGAAGAACTAGAGGATGTTGTTGATGAGCTTCCAGAGGACCAGGTTACAGGAGGAGATATTGGTCAGGCATTGGTTTTAAGGCGTATCTGCCTGACGCCGAAAGCCAAAAGTGATGGGGATGCTTGGCTACAGAACAATATTTTCCAATCGACTTGTACTATTGGGGGAAAGGTATGCAAATTCGTTATTGATTCAGGGAGCTGCGAAAATGTTATCTCTGAAGAAGTTGTCCAGAAACTGGCCCTGAAAACAGAAGACCACCCAAACCCCTACAAGCTTGCTTGGTTAAAGAAAGGTAGTGAGGTAAGTATCTCTAGAAGATGTCTAGTATCTTTCTCTGTTGGTAACTATAGGGATAAAGCTTGGTGCGATGTCATTGGGATGGATGCGTGTCACTTGTTGCTAGGCCGACCCTGGCAATATGATAGAAGTGTCACATATAATGGTAGGAGGAACCGCTACAGTTTTATATGGAATAATGTCAGGTTCATATTAACACCAACTAGAGAGGTTTCTCCAAAACCTGCCCTTGCAGTATCAAAGGAGTCGGGTAAAAACTTTCTAGCTCGAAAGGTGTTTATAGAACATGCTCATGAAACAGGGATTGTCTATCTTTCGGTGGTTAAAGAATTTAATACTGATCCATTTGCTGGTATACCTGAGCGAGTTCGGCCGCATTTGAGGCGAGATGTTATCCGTTTTGTAGCTAGTTGTCGGGTTTGCCAGGTGGCAAAAGGTACATCCTCCAACGCAGGTCTATACCTACCACTCCCAATACTGGAAGGACCATGGCGAAGCGTCAGCATGGATTTCTTCTCTGGGCTGCCAAGAACACAGAGAGGTAACAATTCTATTTTTGTAGTGGTTGACAGGTTTTCTAAGATGGCCCACTTCATTGCCTGCAAGAAAACCACAGATGCTGTGAATGTTGCTAATTTATACTTTCGTGAGGTCTACCGCTTACATGGTCTACCCTTGAATATTGTTTATGATCGCGATGCGCGGTTTGTGGGGAATTTTTGGTGGAGTTTGTGGCGCCTCACAAACACAAAGCTGAGTTTTAGCAGCGCATATCACCCGCAGACAGACGGCCAAACCGAGGTAACTAACCGAACGTTAGGCAACATGTTACGCACAGAGGTCTCTGGGAACTTGAAAGCATGGGATTCCTGCCTTTATCATGTTGAGTTCGCCTACAACAAGCACTACAAGCGCAGTACTGGGTATAGTCCCTTCATGGTAGTCTATGGTTATAACCCACATGGTCCTATGGACTTAGCTTTCCTAACGCTTGATAAGGTTCCTCCAGCCAAGGTCAAGAACGCCATTGCTGATCTATGGGAGATCCATGAGAACACCCGCAAACACTTGGAGGAAACAATACAGAAGTATAAGATTGTCGCAGATAAGAAGCGTCGCATGGTGGAGTTTGCAGTGGGAGACTTTGTATGGGCTGTTTTGACCAGGGATCGCTATCCTGCACACGAGTACAACAAGTTGGCTGCAAGGAAAGTGGGTCCGTTTGAAATTATTGAAAATATTAATGTCAATGCATACAGGTTGAAGCTACCCAGCCACATGAAGACCCATAACGTTTTCAACGTGAAGCACCTGGTGCCATTTACCGCTGCTGCTGAGGATGATGAAGCTGAGAATTCGTGGGCGAATTCTTCAGAAGAAGGGGAGGATGATGTAGTTGCACAAGCCCATGGCTATATGGCCCTTTTGGACAAACGGAAACTGGCTTTATTTGGGGCCCAGATATCATAATTAGGCGATGCGACCACTCAAATCGAACGCGTCGAGAAGCCCAACGATTTTCAAAAGCATCACTATATGATGAAGTCCAGGCCCTAAATTTAGTCGTTTAAACCCTCGTTTTGCTGTTTTAGTAAATTTTATGCATTTTCCTATTTTATTTAGATTTTATTAAAATACTTAACCAGCTCCAATCGCTTTGAAATTGGGTTGGGCTTTATTTTATTGCATTACAAAAAAAGCTGTAATTTTGGGCTAGGGTTTCGAGCACTTCTATAAAAGGCTCTCGAACCCTAGTTTTGCCTCAGACTTTTTTGAATAGAATTTTGATTTTCTTTAAAGTCTCATTTACTCTAACCTAGGGTTAGAACTATCCATCTTCTATTGTTCGTCTTTTTTTTGTGAATTTTCAGCCATCTGTTTCCATCTTGTAGCTTGACGCTACCAGATAGTTTCAGATAGGGACACTAAGTTTCTAAGTTACTTTTGGAAAACTTTGTGGTCTAAGTTAGGGACTAAGCTTTTATTTTCTACTACCTGTCACCCACAAATTGATGGACAAACAGAAGTAGTAAATAGGAATTTGTCCACTCTTTTACGTGCATTAATTAAAAAGAACTTGAAAACTTGGGAAAAATGTTTGCCGCATGTTGAATTTGCATACAATCATTCTATGCATTCTGCTTCTAAGTACTCTCCTTTTCAAATTGTTTATGGATTTAACCCAATATCTCCTTTGGATCTAATTCCTTTGCCTTTGAGTGAAAGAACTAGCATAGATGGGAAAAAGAAAGCTGAACTTTTAAAATAGATCCATGATGATGCAAGGAAAAACATATAAAAGAAAACTAAGCAATATGTCAAACAAACAAAAAAGGGAAGACGTGAGAAAGTTTTTGAGGTTGGAGATCAAGTATGGGTGCACTTAAGAAAGGAAAGATTTCCAGAAGAGAGGAAGTCAAAATTGATGCCTCGAATTGATGGACCATTTGAAGTAACAAAAAAGATCAACAATAATACGTATCAACTTGACCTACGAGGTAAGTATAAAGTGAGTCCTACCTTTAATGTTTCTGATTTGGTTCCTTTTATCGCTGATGAAATGGATTTGAGGTCAAATCCTTTTCAAGTGGGAGAGGATGATGTGATCCTAGATGACACAAGGAGCTTAGAACATGGAAATGTGCAAGAACCAGATGAATAACTTGAAAAAGAAGATGAGCTTGAAGTTGAAGATATTCTTATTTTACCGGCTGGTCCAACAACTCGATCAAGAGCAAAACAAATTAACAAAGCTGTTGGAGGATTGCTTAATCAACTAAAGAATCCACTTGATCAAAACAGAAAGTATGGTGGAAAAGCTTGTCAAACCACTTTGGTCTTGATTCAAGCTAATTGATTTCAACAAATGAGAAAGTGTCTCGATTGTACTCTTTTTCCCTTGTTCAAGTTTGGTCCCAATGGGTTTTCTCGACAAGGTTTTTAATGAGGCAATTGTTTCACTTCACCATTGCCCATTTGTTGAAATAAAAGCCCAAGACCCATCTACACCAAAAGCCACGTCCTTGGAGGAGGGAAGGGTCTGATTTCCAGCTTATATCATTAATACTTTGTATTTTCAATATTAAAGCATTTTGTTTTCAAGAAAAGCCTTAATTGTTTTAGAGGCATGCATTATGTTTCCAAGAACAGCCTTAATTTTGTTCAAGGCTAGTTCTTTCTCCTATAAAAACTATGTACTCAGAATTCTAATGGTTAGACTATCTTTGATTCTGAAAAAAACTTCTTAAGTTTTACTCTTCTCTTGTTGGTGTGTAATATCCACAAGAATACCTATTCTTCATATGGTGCGTCATATCTAAAGGAAGATTAGTTGGAATATCAAAGGCCTTTCCACAACCTTTGTGTGACTTATCGATCCACATCCTTTGATCCATGAATCATTTTGGGTTCCTGGTTGCAAAGTTATCCCTATCCCATTTCAGAGTGCCGATTCTAGGAGGAGTTTATCAGATTCTGAAAAAAACCTCTTAAGTTTTACTCTTCTCTTGTAGGTGTGTAATATCCACAAGAAAACTTGTTCTTCATTTGGTGCGTCATATCCAAAGGAAGATCAATTGGAATATCAAAGGCCTTTCCACAACCTTTGTGTCACCTATCGATCAACATCCTTTGATCCTTGAATCCTTTTCGGTTCCTGGTTGCAAAGTTATCCCTATCCCACTTCAAAGTGCCGATTCTAGGAGGAGTTTATCAAGTTCCCCGGACACAAAGCATTTGCAACCCAAGTACTTATCTCAGACCGAAGCACCCCAATAACTTAAGTACTAGCTTTGATCCGTAGCATTTCATGAGTCGAAGCACACATGCCACATTGATGCATTGATTCAACCATGAGCTGATGTATCTGATCCAGTCTTACGTAATTATTACATTGTTATCTCAAAACATTTCCAAGGAATATGGAAATACTACTGAGAAGAGATTAGTTAGTCGGCTTGTCATTCGGTTTTGAACTAGATATTTGAGCCACTTATGAGTTATGTAAAACAATCCTAATAGAATTTAAGCTCATAGGCGTCACTATAAATATAGATTGTCACACCTCTAGAAGTGGTGAAGAATCATTGTTATATTCTTGGGTCTTGACACTACTTTCTCTATATCGTCATTCTGGACGTTATCACCTGTTATGGAAAGTAAAGAGATTACACAAACATATAACATAATTACATTAATGTTTCTCAACATGTTGCGACACAATTTTTTTATCCGTTTCTTTTTTTAATTGAAAATCCAAGTCACGGTCTAATAAATCTAATATTCTAACCAACCAATTAATTTCACTAATCAGATTTTACCATTATCACCAATAACACTTATATTTAGGCAACCATTCCATAAAATTTAATAATAATAAATTTGAAAATCTTAAAATACTGAGTATATTCGTGTTGGTAGAAACACATGACTATCTAATATTATTTTAATTAATCTTTTTTTAATATTTTATTGTAAAGGGCGTCATGGCAAATATAAATTCATCAAATTAGGATCTAAAATGAGATTCGATAGACATTTGTTGATGTGAGTGAAAATGAATTAATCATTCTTTGATTCTTTATAGTAATTTAATCAAATTTTATAGTACAATAAATCAAGACGGCTAGGTTAAATTGAGACTTTTTTTAAACGAGACTCTGCTATAATGATACCCTTTTATTTTATAATGAGACCCTAAAATCTAATATTTTTCTAAAAAACTTGAAAATATCATTTCGTCCCTCAAGGTGAGTTTTTATATGTGAGGGACAAAATAGTATTTTCAAGTTTTTGGGAAAATGTTCAGATTTTGGAGTTTCATTATAAGGATAATGGATCTCAATAGATAAAATATCTATGGATGAATATATTAGATGAGTAATATTAAACCAGTTTTATTTTTATAAAACGGAAACTCTTATAATATCTTTGAATTTTAATGAGTGTCGATTTTCTATTAATTTATTGGGCAATGACCGTCTCCAAAATCCTACGAAGACAGTATCGAAGATAAAATGAATTAGACAGGAATTTCCGTTAGAGGATTTTTATACCATTTTAAATAATGGCGGGTCGGGTTCGGGTATTAACATCTTTCCGACCTAACCCATCCCGTTAAAATTAAATAAATATAAAAATTAATAATTATATATAAATAAAAATTAATTAATATAATTATATTATTTATATTATTAATGTATAATTTTAATAATTAAATATAATTAATAATTAAATAACGAATAAAATAACTAAACAACGATTGAACGACTTAACTTAACCATAGTAGGCAATATTCTTTTCATATTTTCTCTTCTCTTATAGCCGTTCGAGAGAGCACTAGATTTCTTTTCGCTGAAAACTACCAACACTAACAAAAGTGGCTCTTTATCTTGGCTAGTCATGGTGGATCAACGCAAAAAATTCTATACCATGGTGTAATTGTAGAAAACCTAATTAGACCGAGCTCGAGTGGGAGGGAGAGACTTCTAGGTGTTGTGTTACTTGCAAGAGAAAGGCTTGGTAAGAGATTGAGAGGGATTTCGATATCTAAAAACATGTTTGTGCTACTGTTATCTATCTTTACCTATAAGTATATAAGGGATATTCTACTCGGTTTTGTGTAAATGCTATGTAATACTTTCAAATTTTGAAATGCAAGTTTAGAGGTTCGAAAAGTGGTTTAATCCCTTGAGTATTCCACTCTCTTAAATTTAGTTTTCTGACTTTACTATGTTGAAATCCTTAACCACCTACAGTATGGTTATCTTTTTTATTTTGAGATTATTCAATTTATATTACTACGTTTGGGTAGGAATGTAAATTTTCAGTTACAAGATATTTTTGTAGTAATCTCAACGTTAGATTCTAGGGAGACCTAAAGTTCCTGCTTCGTTTATAGCAAAATTATAGCAAATAGATTTATAGTTGAATTAAGATTATAATTATAAATTATGATTAATAGTTGAAATACTAGTTGAAATCGGTTTTATAGCAAATATAAATGAAATATAAATAAAAAATAAGTTCATGAAAAATAACAAACATTATAGGGGGTTTAGTTCAAAACAAATAGCACAAAGAAAAAACTATTGTGATTGTTTAAGATGTAAGTTAGGTAGAGTGAGCTAGCTACCTGCTGCCGAAATGGTGTTGTGTTATTGTTTACTTCATCAAATGGCTAGTTATATTTTTATATACACAGGGAAAAGTCTACTAGATTACGTATCAAGCTACATAAATGTTAGACTATTTATAAACTGTTACTTCTGATTGGATTTTAGGTTTGACTCCCTATGAATTTGAGTATGGTTTAGTAATAAAGTTTTAACTATATTATTATTGCTTTACTTTGTTTTGTCGATTTAAATGCAAAGATATTGGTGCATGTACGATTGATTTCTCAACAAAGCAAAGTAGATGGAAAAACAACTTTAAGTACTCACAGTTTTGATCAAGACTTATTAAAAAACTATCTTGCAAGGATGATTGTGATGCACGAGTACCCTCTTTCTATGGTGGATCATTTGAGATTTCGAATATTTGTCTCACATGCCCCATCATTATTTAAAATGGTATACAAACAGGATAAAGAGTGACACACTAAAGATGTAGGCTCTTGAGAAGAAAAACCTAATGAGACAGTTAGAAAAAAATCACGGTAGAAGCTCTAATAACCAATATTTGGTCTTCACAAAAAAATATAGACTTCATGGTAATAACCGCGCATTACACCGACGATCCTTGAAATTTACAAAGCCACATTATCTGGTACTACCGTTAATTATAAGTTACATTCTTATAGTTTAATTGTAAGTTTTGTGATGTATAGTATTGAATCTAAGTTAGAAACTTTAGAATGTTGCAGTGTTATGATGTTATGGATATAGTAAGAAACTTAATAATGTTACAGTGTTATGGTTTATAGTATGTTAGAAACTTAAGAATGTTATAATGTTACAGTGTTATGTTATAGTGTTTATGATAGTTACATAGTTATAGTATAATTTAAAGTGTTATGATTTATATTGTATTGATTATATGATTAGTTCAACCACAATTTCTTCTAATCACGCTAATTTCACCATTCAGTTTCTAGCGCCAAATAAAATAAAAACTTTTTTTTGCAACCGAAGAAATCTCTAAAGATTTTAAAAACAATTACGAAACTTAAAAAACGCATGTACCTAGGTAAGAAAATGGATTTGTTGAGAGACGAAAAAAAATTAAAAAGGAAAACTTTGACCTTAGAAGAAACCAAAACAAATTGGTCTCTCAAGAGAGAAATGATCTATTTTCCCATATATTGTTTTTTTATTTATTACGTTCAAAATTCCATTACACGGATAGGCAATAATAACGGAGGCCACTAGACAAATTTAGTAAAAAAAGACAGTTTGTTTTATTTGTGTTAAACATCCCATGTTATTATTAAAATCTACCTAACATCCTTCTATTTAGCTGGGTGGATATTTGGCAACATATGATAACAGGAGAGTAATCATATAGATGTTTGATTGTATTTATAAAGTCTATGGGTAGGAGGAAATAAGCTTAAGGACATCTTTTTATTAATCAGATTCAGTTATGTTTTTTTTAGTGTCAGGTCGGAGAATGAATCTATACTACTACATTCGTGTTATGCTACTATATTAATATGCTATTGTTTCAATGCAATTGTTTTTAAAGATTTGTGTACGGTCCTTCTCCGCGTACAAAAGAAGTACATGCGGATGTACTTTTGGAGTGTTGTTTATAATGAGGCAAGTATAAAGTGAGTCATACCTTTAATGTTTCTGATTTGGTTCCTTTTATCGCAGATGAAAGGGATTTGAGGTCAAATCCTTTTCAAGTGGGAGAGGATGATGTGATCCTAGATGACACAAGGAGCTTAGAACATGGAAATGTGCAAGAACCAGATGAACAACTTGAAAAAGAAGATGAGCTTAAAGTTGAAGATATTCTTATTTTACCGGCTGGTCCAACAACTCGATCAAGAGCAAAACAATTTAACAAAGCTGATGGAGGATTGCTTAATCAACTAGAGAATCCACGTGATCAAAACAGCAAGTATGGTGGAAAAGCTTGTCAAACCACTTTGGTCTTGATTCAAGCTAATTGATTTCAACAAATGAGAAAGTGTCTCGATTGTATTTTTTTTCCCTTGTTCAAGTTTTGTCCCAATGGGTTTTCTTGACAAGGTTTTTCATGAGGCAATTGTTTCACTTCACCAACGCCCATTTGTTGAAATAAAAGCTCAAGGCCCATCTACACCAAAAGCCACGTCCTTGGAGGAGGGAAGGGTCTGATTTCCAGCTTATATCATTAGTACTTTGTATTTTCAATATTAAAGCATTTTGTTTCCAAGAAAAGCCTTAATTGTTTTAGAGGCATGCATTATGTTTCCAAGAACAGCCTTAATTGTGTTCAAGGCTAGTTCTTTCTCCTATAAAAACTATGTACTCAGAATTCTAATGGTAGACTATCTTTGATTCTGAAAAAAACTTCTTAAGTTTTACTCTTCTCTTGTTGGTGTGTAATATCCACAAGAAAATCTGTTCTTCATTTGCTGCGTCATATCCAAAGGAAGATCAGTTGGAATATCAAATGCCTTTCCACAACCTTTGTGTGACCTATCGATCCACATCCTTTGATCCTTGAATCCTTTTGGGTTCCTGGTTGCAAAGTTATCCCTATCCCATTTCAGAGTGTCGATTCTAGGAGGAGTTTATCAAGTGGTATCATAACAACATTCTGAAAGTTGGGTATTCTCTTTCTCATTAATTTTTCTTCATCTATTTTATATTATCAGTTTGTTTGTGAAGATTTGAGTGTTAGAGTGATGATTTCATTTTGAATCACGAAATTCTGATCTGTTTCACCCTAGTTATAGTTGTTTGAGATTTAAAATCGTAGAAAATCGTTTTTAGGTGCTGTTGTGAAACTTATCTATTATTATTCTTAGGAAAACAGATTTGGATATGTTTTATGGTTTTAAATAAATTGAAGAACTTTCCAAGGACTTGTTGGTGGTGATTTGTTTTTGTTTTGTTTTGTAGAAAAGGATGTCGAATTCAAATGATGCAGAAAACAGTAATTTCAATAACAACAAGCTTCTAATTGAAGCTATGAAAAAGTTAATAGACACCAAGATACATGCCTTTCGTGAAGAGCTTCAATCAAACACTAACCACGAGCGGAACCGTTCAGGACAAACCAATCCAAGCAGAAACCATGAACTACCTGATCAGAAATGAAGCTGCTGATGAATATTATGAACGCATGAGCAATTGGTCTCGAAATAGCCATAGAAGGCACCATAGACGTACAAGAGAGGGCAGCAAACGTATACGTGACAATCTTGGAGTCTCAAGAGTAAGATTCCACCATTCCATGGAAAAAACGATCCAGATGCCTATTTGGAATGGGAAAGAAGATTGAACTCGTTTTCAACGTTCAACACTACACGGAGACCAATCGAGTAAGAATTACTGCTACTGAATTTTATGATAATGCTCTTAGTTGGTGGGATCAACTAGTTACCTCAAGAAGGCGTAATGAGGAACATCCTATAAAATCATGGGCAGAAATGAAAGCCATTATGCGGAAGAGGTTTGTTCCTAGTCATTACCACCGTGAGCTGCATCTAAAGCTGAGGAGATTAACACAAGGAAGCCGATCTGTTGAAGAGTATTATCAAGAAATGGAGACCTTAATGTTGCGAGCTGATATTTCAGAAGATAGAGAGGCAACAATGTCAAGGTTTCTTGGGGGTTTAAATAGAGAAATTCAAGACAGATCGGAAACTCAATATTATGTTGAACTAGAAGAGATGCTACACAAAGCTTTGCTATTTGAACAACAAGTTAAAAGAAAGAACTCCTCAAGATCAAGTTACGGTTCAGGGGCAGTAACAATTAAGCCAATTGATTTCAAAAGATGAGAAGACCAATTATCAGAAAGGAAGCTATGTAGAGGTGAACCAAAAATCTGGACCACCATTGTCTATTGATAACAAGGGAAAACCTAAAGAGGTTGCAATCAGAACTCGTGATGTCAGCACACCATATGAAGATGAACTAACCGTAAACTTGGATATTATTGATGTCATGATAACTCGAGTACTAGTAGATAGGGATAGCTCCGCCAACATCATTTTCAAAAACAGGTATGATCGAATAGACAGGGTTCCACCCTACAAGCCCACCCAATGAATCTTGGTCGGTATGAGGGTAAGACATCCCAGTGTGTTGGAGAAGTAGAACTGATGGTCAAACTGGAATATTGGGCCACTAAACACGAGCTTAAAACATTGTTCATGATCTCATACGCACCCAACCCCTATCGTGCGATAATCGGTCGGTCTTGGTTGCATAGGATGGAGGCAACCCAGTGTACATTCAGGCAGTGCATAAAATACTCGGTCGACAACACAGTCGGTATTATATGAGGGAGTCAACGTACGACGATAACATGATATGCAATCATAGTCAACCCCACAAAACCCTTAGATAGCTCCAGTCGTTGACGAACGAGAGGTAGAGCAGCCCGAAGATAACATTCCAGACTTGGTTGAGGAGGCAATTGAAGAGGACAGCATGCTACGGTTGGGTATTAACTTAACATTTATTTCCATACAGTAGTTAATTGAATTGTTAGCCAAATATTTGGCCGTTTTTTCGTGGGAGGCTAACGGTGTCTGAGGTGTTCAACCCTTAGTTATCTTCCACGAGTTGGTAATCAACTCATACGCCAAACCCGTACGACGAAAAAAACAATTTTTCTCGACCGAGAAGCCGGAGGCTATATCCACGGAGGTGATGAAACTATCCTGGCAAGGGAATATTAGGCGAGCTAGGTATCCGCTATGGGTAGTAAACTCTAGTTAAGAAGAAAGGGGCCCATTGACGCATGTGCTTCGGTTTTAGACACCCGAACCAAGCATGTCCCAAAGATGCATTTCTCGTACCTCGCATCGGTCAACTCGTAGATTCCACCTCGGGATGCGAATACCTATCATTTATGAAGTGGGAAAAATCAGATCCACCTCAACCCATCCGATGAACATCACACGACCTTTCTATTATGGAAAGACATAACAAATTATGACAAGAAGAGAGTTTATTTTTATTATGCCGAAAAAGATACAATTCTTTAGGTCTAGAGACCCTTTTAGACGCTCTCTCCTTTCTAATAAATACTCATTCCCCTTATTCAAGGAGTGAAGTAACATTTATGAAGAAATCCCTAAATTTGTGATCATAAATTTTGTCTCATATCATTAATGATATTGACTTATTAATCCCTTGGACTTTCCATTGACCTCCTAAATTGCCTCTTCCGTTATTATCGCCTCAGCTCGTGTTGGGATGCTATGCTCGTCCCCTACGCGGCTCTAACCGAGCTATACTTTTCAGCAGACCCTTTTTCTTCCTAATCGGTCGACGATGATGGAGCTCTGCTCGGTAAGGAGCTCGGAGCCTTTTAGCTAGTCCTAAAAGATGAAGCTATGGTCTGTTTGAAGCTCTAGGGAAGTCTTGATGTCCTGGTCCTCATGGTTGGTTTGCAATGATGGAGCTCTGCTCTACCGGGAGCCTTTAAGCCTCTTTTTTAGCCTTTCTATCTTGATCGTCTTGGTCGAACATCGATTATGGGGCTCTGCTCTGCCATGTACCTCTGCGCCTCTTAGTTGGCCCTCAGAGCTAGAACTTTTCTATGTTTAGAACCTTCAAGATACTATCGCGTGTTCTTGTTCTTCTCACTTGTCTAGTTTAAGTTAATACCTATATCCTTCCATTTCTCCTATGTTCGACCATGTGAGGAGATTTGGATTCCCTCCTCACTTTCAGACGGAGCGTGGTTTATATTGTTACACGGTGATGCTATTCGGATTGAAGAATGTAGGTTCTACATA
Organism: Limnanthes douglasii subsp. nivea; assembly: GCA_036936605.1. NCBI lineage: Eukaryota > Viridiplantae > Streptophyta > Magnoliopsida > Brassicales > Limnanthaceae > Limnanthes > Limnanthes douglasii. The sequence goes on from JAUPFV010000001.1 coordinate 183,772,923, forward strand.
CCAACGCTTTAATCAACCACATCTTTAGAGAGAATTGGGGAAACACATGGAAGCATATATCAACGATATAATCGTGAAGACACACACAAGGGAGCAGCAACTCGAGGTGCTCCAAACTATATTCAACTTATTCTGCTAGTTTAAGTTTCAGCTCAACCTGTCAAGTGCTCATTTGGGGTAAACATTGTAAAATTCATAGGCCACATAGTCAGCAAAAGAGGTATCGAAGCTGAACCCGTCTAGCTGAAAGTTGTTATACAAATGGTGCCGTCGCGGACTGTTAAAGAGGTACAATACCTTACGAGGGAACCTCGCCGCAATTTCCCCTTTAATCTCCCGAGCTTTGGAAAAAAAGCCACCCTTTCTTTGATATCTTACGAGGGGCTAAGAAATTTGACTTGATGGAGGAATGTGATAAGGAATTTATCGAATTGAAGAATTACCTTTAACTAGTGAACTTATCCGCACCCTTAACTAGAGATCTTATCCGCACCCTTAACTAGTGAGCCGCTATTTTAGTACTTATCCGCTTCATCATTTTCAGTCAGTGTAGTTCTAGTATACGAACCATGCGGAGTTCAACAACCCATCTATTACAAGAAACACCATGGTCGACGTTGAGAGAATGTACCTTAACCTTAAATTTTTTGCTTTGAGCATAGTCACAGCCGCTCGAAAGATGTGCCCGTATTTTCAGGGGCACATGACAACTGTTCGCATAGATTTCCCCCTCAAGTAATGTGTTGCGAAAACCTGACGCCTCGGGCAGGCTAACTAAGTGGAGCATTGAGCTTGAGGAATACAACATCCAGTTTGAACCGCGTACTGCTATAAAGGGGCAAGCGATAGCTAATTTCTTAATATAGCGCTCTTCATCTAGAGACGTATCTCCTCCAGATTGTACTACTTCAAAAACCGAGCACATATAATAGATTGTCAAAACCGATGGGGCTTGAAGCACATTAAAAATCACACAAGCTATCAAATTTAATTTCTCGGTTACAAATAACATTGCAGAGTATGAGACAGGCATTTTTGGTAAGAAGTTGGATCTGATACGTGGGCGTTACACCTCCTTAAAACCTCCTTAAAACCTCAATGGGCTAACAGGGTAAGAACGAGTATGTCAATTATTAAAAAAAAATCAAAACAAGACATTATTCCCAATATAGTTTCAGGTGTTCTATATTCCAAGGATGTTGAGGTATCCTCCCCTACCCATCACAAAGGCGATACAAACTTGATTTTATTCTCTCCAAAACCATATAAGGACCTTCCCAATTCGGGGAAATCTCTTCGAGCCGTTTATCCTTTGTATGGAGGAATACAATCCTAAAATATTTATCACCTACTTTGAAATCACTCCTTCTCACCTTCAAAGTTTGATAGTCATATTCAAATATGCTCTAACTCTTTTATCAATCTAATTTTTTTTCTTTTAACCTCTTCATTTAGGTCGTCGGAGTAATGAAGTATCCTATAAGAAGTTAATGTAGATTCTATAGGGATAACATCATCCATACCATATACCAAAGCAAAAAGAGTTTTCGAAGTAACCTCTCCAAAAGTTGTACGGTAAGCCTATAACACCTCTTGAAAATAGTTAGGCCATATCCATGTAGCCTTTGTTAGATTCATCTACAAACCTTCCAAAATAAACTATTTGTCACCTCAAGTTGACCATTTTATTGGGGATGAAAAGGTGTAGAAGAACACTATTTTGTTCCTCTCGAAGTACAAAAAGAAGTCATTACTCTATTGTTAAATTGAGAACCATTATCTGTGGTGATTCTTTGAGGAACCCCAAAGTAAAAATAAATATTATTCATAATAAAGTTAATAACATCCTTGGCTTATCTAGACAAAGGTTCAGCCTCTCTCCACTTGGAAAAATAATCCACTCCCCCAATGATCATTTGACGTTCACCAAACGTCATATGCAATGGTACTACCAAGTCTATTCCTCATCTGTGAGAAGGTATATCTTCAAAATAAACCTGTTACAGAAAATCTTAACAAATATTAGCCAAGGTGGTCACTTGTTTATTCAATCGAGAAGAATCCAACGAAAAACCCTATTATATCACTCAAGATCTGTATTTATATTGCTTATTGGCGTTTTAGGACTACTTATTACGTGGCTTTAAATCATAATAAGGTAGGCCGTTACTGCCAATAATGATCCTAAATTAATGGCCATTATTATAGGAGTTATGGTCTATGTGGGTATCATTTAATGCGCTTGAACATGTCGTCATCGTTCTGGGAGTTATGGTCTTTGTGGGTTGACTTATTAAATGCGCTTGACCCTGTTGTCATCGTTCCTGAGCGCACTATCTTGTTTTCTTATTAAATGTGCTTGGCCTGTAGCATGTCTAGGTTCTCCTTCGTTTGAGCTGGCTTAATTTATCTTGCCTTTGCTACTTATTTTTGTTCTTGCCCAAGCGAGGACTAATTGATGTTTATACTCTATTTTTGTTGTTTACTTCTTGTGAGTCGGCTCCAGATTTGGTGCAGTCGATCGACTTGTTCTCACTAAGTATGTTTAGTCTTAATATTTATTCACATATAATGTAATGTTACTATGGATATTTACGACCTCATGAGGGCTGCCCGCTAGTCTATGTAGTAATTGTGTAGCAATCACTTGATGAACACAACCTCTAAATTTTGGTAGATGTGAAGAGTGTTGAAGTGAAGTGGAAATTTTGATGTGATGGCGCATGCGCGTGATGTTAAAAGATGGATTTGATATTTTGACAGTTAGATTCTAAAAATAAATCAATTCGTTTAGTCTCCCAATATAGGATTTGACATTAGTTGACCTTTGATGTCGTTTGAGTTAATGGCCCACTTGGTGTCAAAAGAAGGAAATTGGAGAAGTTTCTTCATAACCCATTGAATCTTTTATACACAAAACTTTGTGCTTCTGGATTTGTAGAAAAAAAAGAGAAAAACCAATTGTCCATTACCAACTATTGTAGACCAGCGTCAGTCACCCTTTGGACATCACAGGTGCTTCATTCTTGTCTTTGAGGAGAACAAGCGAAGTATTTCATAGATGTTTTTTATATTTGAATTTTCTGGCATGTGCTTTGTTGGTGTTGTTAATAGTGTGTCACTAATAGGTGTAAGCTGTTATAACACTCTATTGTCTAGGTGATTTTGGTCTTATGATATCCTATAATAGAGGGGCTGCCTTGTCAATAAATCTGAACCCTTGTAGGGTACAGAAAATTTAATTCTAATGGCCGTTGTTGGGTACTTGCAGTCAGTTAAACCATGGCGTCCAAGAAAGGTGCGAAGAAGAAAGCACAAAAATTGGAAACACATATTCATTTATGTTTCTAGAAATTGGGAGCATGAAAATGATAAAACGAACTTACAATTATAAAGACGTTGGAAAGAAAAGTATAAGATAATAGGTAGTTTTTTGGATTGCTAAAGATTATTGACGTGTGATGGGTGTTAATCATGCTCTTGTTTATTTGTAGGTGAAGGAAAGTATCAAGAGTGGTGCAAGGAAGGCCGACCTAAGGGCTCGGAAAATCTCTTGGGAAGCTCTCTGCGGCTGCTAATGTTGCATGGGGAGTAGAACCTGTTAACGGAAAAACCCTAACACTTATATGCCAAAGTAGTAAAGCTTTTATTGATTTCAGAAGAAAAAGAAGATGCTTTACTACAACACTCTAAACCCTATTTATATAGTTTGGGGCAGTAACAACATTATTTACTACGCGGATTTATTGATTTTGCACGTTGATCATAACTTTCCTTAATGGTCCTAAATTATCGCCTTTTATTATAGAGATATGGTCTTCTTGGGTGGACTGAATTAATACATTTGACTGTTAATAATAATGGTCATTTCTTGGTGTCCTTGCTTCACCTATGCGGGCTCGGTCCTCTGCACCACTTGTGTACACTTGATCCTCTTATAGGAGTCTACTTTACCTATGCACACTCAGTCTTCTGTTTTACTTAAGCACACTCAGTCTTCATGTGGGGGTTATGCTTGGTCTTGCTTGGATTCTTATTGGTTTGATTCATGTCTGTTTGTCTATATTTTGGCCCGAGCATGCTTTAGTGTAGCTCACATCTTTCCTCCATTTCTTTTCTGTCTTATCTAGGTCTGGTTTGCTCGACCTTAGTCTCTAGTCTCGGTTTTCTCACTCTCGGTAATTCTATTTATGATCTTTTCTTCACATCTATTGTTAGGTTTACGCATATATACAACCTTATCAGGTCTCCCCTCTAGTCTATGGAGTAATTGGGTAGCAATTACTGGATGGAACAAAATCTTGAATTTGTTGATAAATGTGGAGAAAACGTTATGACGACCTGTTAATATTGTGATGTGATAGCGCATGTTGGTGACGTGTGAAATTAGATTTGATATACTGACAAGTAGATTTGGAAAAGCAATTTAGGCGTTTAGTCTCTCCAAAAATGATTAAAGTCTTCTGGTGGTTGACTTTAGGAGTTCAGATATGTTTAAAGAATAAAACAAAGTAGGAGAAGTTTCTTCTTAGCATTTTGTATTTATTTTGGAGTTTTCTTGAGAGAAAACCTTTGGTTCCTCATTACTACTCTAAAGAAGAAAAATGAAGTGTTCCTCTTGGCATCAACGTTTATACTTTCTAGAGGTTGCAGGTGCATCTTATTTGTTGGCGAGGAAGAATAGGGGAACTTGTTTACAGGTATGTTTTAACAGTTTGAATACTTTGTATTCTGCCATGGGTTTACTAGGATAACATGCTACCTTTAGATGTCGGGCATTATGTCCCTCTATAGTGTAGGAGACTGGTTGTTTGATATTATGTTGTGGAAGGGTTTCCTTATGATTGAGATTGAGCCCTCATAGAAAAGAGCTTCCTTATGATAACCGTTGTTGGGAAATTACAGTCAGTTGAATCCTGACGCCCAAGAAAGGTGGGAGGAAGAAAGTGGTGGAAATTGTGGAGTCGAAATATAAGAGTGCCCAATTTTTGGAGGAGTGTTTTTTAAAAATTACCCCCAAATATGGTTATTTGACCGAGGGTTTTATACAGGAACTTAGGGCTAGGTATGGTGTACCCGATGATGTTACGATTAGGGCACCCATTGCAGGACATCAGCCTTATACCACTGAAGAAGGTGAGACATGCTTATGCACAACTATCTTTGACTAGGGTTTACGCCTTCCCTTGCCCTTATTGATTAGGGATTTTTTTAGTTTTGTCATGATATATCCGACTCAATTGACGACAAACAAGTGGAGAATGTTATTAAGCATAGTGATGAGCTCTCAATTTTTTTAGGATACCTATATGCCTAGCTGATCTGTTAGCAGCAGTAGAAATGTAGAAGCTAACTCGATTGCCATTCTTTTATCTATAATTGACTGGGGCAAAACATATTGTAGATCTTCCCACATCAAACAAGAATTAGAAACATATGTTCATTTATGTTTCTAGAAATTGGGAGCATGAAAATGCTAAGATGAACTTGCAATTAGAAAGGCAGTGGAGGTCAAAATGTAATGGGTGTTTGTAGTCGTGTAAGTTTTAGTTTTAAAAAGAATGTGAGTTTTAATCATCTTGCTGGTTGTTGACAGGTGAAGGGAAATACCAAGAGTGGCGCAAGGAGGGCCAACCCAAAGACTCGATAAATCTTTTGGCTAAGCTGGCCGCAGCTGCAAATATTGCTTGGGGAGTGAAGCCAACACAAGTGTTTTGTGCAGTGAACTATTTAAATTCTGGGTTGTGGCGGATTCCAGAGTTACAGATTTTAAAGGACGGATCGGTGATCATGCGTAAAGGAAGAGAGGCAGCGACATTGGAGAGGCTGCGTGCCCTTTTGGAGAAAAGATATGAGGAGAATAACTATAATGGTATGAGGCTGTTGGTACCAAAAGGGCAAAGAGCTCGGGAGAAAAGTGGATCATCTTGTATGCTGGACGATGCTGGCAAAGGTGAAGAGGTGGACGATCAAGGTCCTAAAGAGGCATTGCCCAATTTCATAAAGGAGACGGAGGGTGGAGAGGGCACTGCTTGCCCTCGCGAGGAAGGGGACGATGTCGATAATTGTTCACTAACAAAAAAGAGTGAAGTCGTGATTAATGTTGTACCACTTTCTCAGCGGAAGATGGTGTTGGTAGATGAAAGGGAAATTGATGGCAAGTTGGGCGATAATGAGAGTAACGCGCCCTAGTCCATGGAGGAAGCTAAACCCGTAAGTAGCAAGGTTGAAGTTTGTGTGAATGAGGATGGTGAGAAGGTGTTGGATCTAAAGGGACCGGTTGAAGATGCCTGGGATGGTGCACCGGATGAAATATTTTGTTCATGGTTTGGGGTCGGGCGCAACACTTGTGAATGTGGTGGTGTCGGAGAATCTACCTTCGCAAGGTCAAGGTAGTAAAACCGGGGAAGAAGTTCATGTGCCAGAGGGTGTCCCTTCGTTTAAGTTGGTAATGCCGAGGGCTTCCCATATGATGATCGATCAGCTCCGTCATGGTACAGACTTATCATTTTAAGATACGATGCATATGAGTGAAATTTAACAAAGGCAAGTTGAGTTGGAGAAGGAGGTATTATTTTGACTGTGCATACTTATCATTCTATTATACAATGCCTATGTGTGTTTCTTCTATAATAAGCTCGACGAGATTTATTTGTTGGAGCAAATACAATAAGTGAATGATCACTAAATAGCCTAAAAAATCTTTGAAGGTGAAGAAAATCCCCTCATTCACACTCCGAATTGTTTCAAATGTGCTTGTTTTATCATATTTTAGGTTAATTGCACCGAATTATTTAATACATAACCGTTTTTTATGTCAATTTCCATAATTCGAAGCTGATACCCTAGGCACTAGATCTGCCACTAGACCTATAGTCTGACAAATGTTAGATCCTTATCTATGCAATTATTTCAAATTCTATCCAATCACTTTCCACTCTTCCACTTCTTGATACTTCTTCTCTCTTTTGATTAATGCCTCTGTGAACCATTGTCTCATTCACGAATAAAATTTATTGAGAGAGAAATTGCAAAAACTCAAAATTTCTTAGCTACTTTCAACGACTTCTTCAATTCGTTGGCTACCTTTACCGGAAAACTCAAATTTTTCGTTCAATATTCAACTAGTTTATGAGAAAGTATCCAAAGACTAGAAGATCCAAAGCCAGAATTCCTAAAAAACCTAAATTTTTAAAATCAGACAACAAAGTCTTCGGAACTTACGACTACTTCTGTATTAGTGAAAGAGCAGATGAATACATAGCTGATGGACTAATAAGCAATGCTCCTCTTCGTTTATCTAAAACTAAAATACATTACGGTAATTTTGACTCTAACAAAAACTCTTGCCTTTTCACCTTCTCTCTTCCAGAGGAAAGTTAGATATCAAGAACTCGAACACCAAAAACACCTCGAATATCTCCTTCTCTTGCTGAATCATCACCTTGTATCAGCCGTAAGGTGACCAAATCTTCTTCAAAGAGATCCGAAGAGACTTCTTCTTTAACAAATCTTTTAAAATCTCAACCTCTTCAAACTCCAAGAATAAAAAAATTCATAGCTATGGCTGATGATGCCGATGTCACTTCAAATGTTGATGTTACTTCGAATCCATCAACCACTTATTCTCTCATGAGGGAGATTGTTGAGACAACAACAATGTCTCAACAAAATCCCTCAAGTAACCCTCATCAACTGACGAACGAGGCGTCCGGAGAAGAAATTGATTTTGAAGCTACACACTCAAATAACATATATGAAACAGAAGAAGATGCTTCGAAGGAATCAGAAAGTGAAGTAGTGAAAATTGCTTCGAAAAAAGGCTCGTAAAACGAGAAAAAAGAAAGTTCATGTCACAATATCCCGACGAGGTGCATGCATCTGTTGGTGATAACTTAAGCCTCTCGAAGCGCATTACATATTGGCTTTGAAAAACATTTCCTATATGTATTACAAGGAGAGAAAGCAGCTGATCAGAAGAAGCAATGGGGAATGGGAGACAATATCATACTTAGTATTCCAAAGAACGAGAAACGCCCTTGGACTGCAGAAAAGATGAATTAGTAGTCTATCCAGAGATCATAAACTGGGGTCTTCGATTTTCACTAGACCTCATGATAGTTGAGTACTACAAACTTTTTGATCTATGTCCAACCCAGGTGACACCAAATCAATGGTTCACTTTGCTTTATGCGATCATAACTTGTTGTCTGTTCCAAATTCCACTATGCATCGAGGACTTTATTTCCTTGACCAAACGGTCGAAGGGACCGATACTTCTATTTTATTATCTTACCCTGGATGATGATTTGAAGATCATCGATGACTTGTTGGAGGTAGACAAATTTTGGAAAAAAAAATTGTCTTTATCTCATGAGCTTGGGAGAATGAATATCTGAAGCCAACCCATCTAAATTGAACCTCGTCTGGAGGAGTAATCGTAAGTCCTTCAATTCCATTTCCTTGAATTATATTTCGAACTGATGTTCTTTTTATTTCTTATCAAATTCTATGCTCTGTATAGAAAGTTTGAGGCGCTACACACTTCGTCAAAATAATGCAAAAGTACCTTTATCAAGCTTGTTGCCTAGGCTGAAAAAGAATGGAACAATTCTTTCCACATAACTTTCCAACATATCAACTTTCTCAAAACAAATTTGTGGCAAATTAAGTTTGGAGCTCTACCCTCTGAGAATATGAAGTAACCCAATCCTTTACACGTTGTCAAAACGTTAGTACATCCTGATTAGAAAGTATTTTTACCGGATCGAAACAGATCGGATAACCAACTTCCTAGAAGAAGAAAACAAAAAAGAATAAAAAGGCAGGTAACACATCCTGTGCTAGCCCTTTAGTAGATCTGATGCCAAGAAATTTGAAAAGAAAAACAACAGAAAGTAACCTCCCCACCATCAAAGAAAGAGTAGAAGGATAGCCTTCTTCGAAAAAGAAGAAACAACCGCCCCATAAAAAAAGAAAGGCACAGCTAAAATGACTTCTCAAAAGAAAGAGAAAAAAGAAAGCTGTGGAAATCGTCGAAGAGGTGTTTTCCGATGGTTACAAAATTATGGTCATGGAGAATCAACAAGGTCAACAAAAAGAAAAGGAGGCAAGTGTCGAAGACGTTGGTACTCAGCAAAGGGAAACTGGTCTAGACAATGATCGAGACGATGACCACTTTGATCCTGATAGCTTTATCAACTTCAATGAGTCTCAAGAACTTATTGGGGATGAAAATCTGATCGTTCAGGAAATTCAAGATCAACTAAATTATCTTGGTAAAAAACCTGAACCTGCTATTTCTGAAGCCGTATCTCCTAAAGTTTCTTATCCTCCAACCGCCCTTGCTCTCATACCTCGACCTAGCCCAATGGTCATCCCTCCTAAAGAGCCATCCAAAAAGGTTTTAGCTGCTTTTCAACCTTTTGCCGATTTTGATGTTGCGGTACAAAATTTAACTCAAGAAATCGAATCCTCTCGAATTCAGTTGAAATACAAGGCAAAATAGATGGTTTGTCGCAAGAAAGTTGTTGCTGCTGAAAATAAAGTATGAGAAACATATTTGGTGGCCTCGTAGAAGAGAAATTTCATGGATTCAAATGGCAAGATCTGAATTTCTCAAAGGACTCATCCATCTCAAGAATTACCTCAGAGAGGTACATCGAAAAGAAAAAGAAGATCTCAATACTTTGCATCAGAACGACATAGATCAAATCAAAACTAAGTATTCTGAAGAGTTAGCTGCAGAGGAGCATACATTTGATGATCTTAAAGTTTCTCTTAAAAAAACGTGAGGCAAAGAAGAATAAATTAACAGATGACATGACTTCTCTCAAAGCCCAGATGACATAACTTCTCTCAAAGCCCAATTCGATGAAGAAAAGCAACTTGATGTCACCGCCGCTGAGAATGAATGTGCAAAAGACATGCTAGCAGCTATTAAAAATGACAAAGAGAAAAAAACCATCACCCTTGTTCACGAGATTCATGCTACATACCCTAAGGTTAACCTCTCCAGATTTTGGGAGTGAATTCCAATCGAACAGCTACCTAGCGAGGGCTTTCATTCAATATTCATAGCTCATCATCCGAAGATGAAGAGTAAGGGGAAAATTCCGAAGAATGCTCTGAAGACGAGTAACTTTACTATCTCTTTTTTGTGCATGTCATTCAATATTTGTAATATTATATTTTTAATATACACCTTTTGACTTGGCATCTAAGAAATTACTTTCTTCTCATCGAATCGAATTGAATGTAGAAAGGCTTTGTTTATTCATTATTTCCTCAAGTAATGTTTGGTTTGCAATATTACGTATATTATTAATTCAAAGTAAAATTTTATTATTCATAGCACATCAATATTACTGTGCATTTAGAGAACGTAACACTTCGAATATTATAGAGAACGTAACATTTCGAATATTATAGTACATTTAGAGAACGTAGCACTTCGAATATGATTGTGCGTTTAGAGAACGTAACACTTTGAATATTATAGTGCATTTAGAGAACGTAGCACTTCGAAAAGTGTAGTGTGTTAAGAGAATATAGCACTGCGAATATGAGTGTGCGTTTAGAGAAAATAGCACTTCGAATATGGTTGTTTTTTCGAAAACTATACTCAATACTTCAAAATATTCTACTCTTGTATAACCTCAAAGATGACCAGTCTTTGACTAGTTATCAAAATAGTTTAAACAAGTATTTATAAACAACCATTAGCAAAAAAATGTGTTTTATTGATAACTTCGAATATTTACATAGCACCTCATTAAAACTTCCATGAGCGAACAGGGTAGGAAAGAGTGTGCTAATTAATAAAAAAACAATTTCAAAATACAATACAATTACTCCTAATACAATTTTAGCTGCTGTCTATTCCAATGATGTTGAAGCATCCTCTCTTGATTATCATAAAGGCGATAAGAACCTGGCTTTATCTTTTCAACAACCATATAAGGACCTTCTCAATTCGGGACCATCTTACCAAGACACTTTTTCTTAGTATGGAGGAATAACTTTCTTAAAACTTTGTTTCCCACCTTAAAATCCCTTATTTTTACCCTCGGATTATATCTACTCCTCATAAGAGTTTGATAATGAATCCTGTTCTGGTGAGCTCGAAATCTTCTTTCTTCAACCAAATCAAAACTCGATCTTTTAGCATCATCATTTAAGTCTTCAGAGTATTCGGCTATTCGAAAAGAAGGAATTGTAGATTCTGCATGACTAACATCATCCATTCTACATGCCAAACCAAAAGGAGTTTCTTTAGTAGCTTCCCTAGAGGTTGTTCGATAAGCCCATAACACCTCCTACAAATAATTAGTCCATTATCCTGCAGCCCCAGTCAGATTCTTTTTCAAACCTTCTAAAATAGATTTGTTCCTCACCTCTACTTGTCCATTTTCTTGGGGATGAAAGGGTATTGAAAAACATTGCTTTATCCCATTCGAAGCACATAACAAAACTATTTCTTTATTATTAAATTGAGGACTATTGTCGGTAGTATTTTTTCGAGATACTCTGAAACGACAACAAATACTATTTACAATAAACTTAATCATATCCTTAGCTTTTGTTCCAGACAATGGTTCAGCTTCTGCCCATTTCGTAAAATAATCCACTGCAACAATTATCATTTGTCGTCCTCCAGAAGCTATCGATAAAGGTCCCACCAAATTTATTCCCCATCTATCAAATGGAACGACCTCGGTAATAGACACATATGGAACTACTGGTTTATGAATAGAGTTAGCAAACCTTTGACAAGTTCACAACTTCGAACCAAATTCTCGGCATCGTTCATAATCGAGGGCCAATAAAACCCTACCAACAAACTCGACGAGTCAATGTCTTGAACCCATAATATGTTGAACCTTCTCCATCATGTAATTCTAACAAAACTTCATGTGATTCTTGTTTGCTCAAACATCGTAATAATGGACAGCTTAATGCTTTCTTATACAAAATCGCATCTAACACTATATAACCAAAGGCTTTGCCTCTCAATTTCTTGGCCAATTTAACATCTTCAGACAACTCTCCTCCAACCAAAAAATTCAAAATGCCAGTTCTCCAATCTCCTCAGATTGTATCTCGAGTGATGTACATCTCCTCAATATGCTCACATTGCTCTGAATGAGTTAAACTCGACAGGCTCTCATCTAATAAAATCCAAGGATATTCTTCATTATATGCTATAGTTGGCAAAGAATCAACAACGGTATTATTCTATCGGTTTATATGCTCTACAACGACATGATGAAACATAAGATCCAGATTTCAATGCTCTTGAAAATACAAAATTAAATGGTCATTTTTGCTTCAGAAACTCCAAACACTTGATTTGCTACTAACTAATAATTTGTTCTAATCGTACTGAAGTTGCACCACATATCTTTCCAAGTCTCAATCAAGCTAATGCAGCTTCAAACTCAGCTTCATTATCCGATGCGTGGAAGCCAAATTTAATAGATTGAAGCATTGTTTCTCTAGATGGAGCAATCAGTTGAACTTAAGCGCTGCATCCCAAAAGACTAGAACATCAATCAGTTCAAACAATCCATATTGAACTAGCTGGCAAGACATCGTTGCTAACATCTTCATCCAATCTGCTCGAATGAAACTCAACAAAAAACGCTACCAAGGATTGTACTCTAATTATCGTTCGAGGTGAAAATGTGATGTCGAAATCTCCAAATTCAACTGACCACTTAGTCACCCCCCTAGAAATGTCGGGGCGTTATAAAACATTCTTCAATGGAAATGAAGTTCAAACCTTAATAATATGAGCTTGAAAATAGGGACTCATTTTCCTAGCAGCCACCACCAATGCCAACACCAATTTTGCGAGCTTCAAATACCTCTTTTCTGCTGCCTCCAAACTCTTATTGACATAGTATATCGGCTTTCGAATTTCTGAATCTTCATTTATCAATACCGCACTTACTGCAAAATCAGATACCGTAATGTACAAGAAGAGTTTCTCCCCACTTCGAGGTTTGGATAATATTTCTGGTGATGACAACAAATATTTGATACTTGAAAACACTGATTCACAATCTGAATTCCATTAAAATTTCATTAGTCTTTGTAACACTTGAAAGAAATGGAAACATTTATCAGAAAATTTAAATATGAATCTGTTAAGCGCTGCTAACCTTCCTGTCAAGATTTTCACTTCTTTGATAGTTCGAGGCGATTTCATGGATACTACAGCTTTTAACTACTCTGGGTCGGCTTCTATCCTTTTTTACTAATAACATAACCCAAAAATTTCTCTAATTAAACTCCAAAAGTGCATTTTTCTCGATTCCACTTTAGCCTTATTGCCCTTAAATTCAAAAAGGTCTTCTCTAAATCTTCCAAGTGTGCATCGTCTGTTAATATATTTCCCACCATGTCAACGATATACATCTCCATGTTCTTTGTGATCTGAGAAGCAAATTCCTTATTCATTAATCTATGATATGTAGCCCCAGCATTCGTTAACCCAAAAGGCATAACCCTGTAACAGTTCAAGCCTCGGTCTGTGATGAAGGTGGTACTCTCTTGATCATTTGGATCCATTTGAATTTGATTATATCCTGCAAACGCATCCATAAAATTCAATATTTTATTTTCGGAAGTGGAATCAATCAATTGGTCGATTCGAGGAACGGAAAACATGCTTTAGGACAGGCTCTATTCAAGTCTGTAAATCGAAGCACATTCTCCACTTCCCATTCTTCTTCTTGACCAGTGCTGGATTTGTCGTGCATAAGGGATACTGTGACTACCGTATATGTCTGAACTTCAATAAACGGTCCACTTCAGAAACAATAGCTTTTGCTTTTTTCAAAAGAAAGTGCCCGCCTTTTTTGTATAACAGATTTCACTTTCGGATTAATGGCTAAGCTATGGAAAATTACTTCGATTGGAACTCCTATAACATCTTCTATTTTCCAAGAGAAAACATCCAAATTGTGAGATAAAAACTTCAATAAATGTTAACGTAAAATTGGGGTCAGTAAGGTTCCTCTCCGAAGCACTATTCAATGAGGAAAAGTATATTCCTTTATTTCTTCACTTACTGTCAATGACTCTGGGTTTCCCTTGGATCAGCAACCCCTTCCTCGAGGTCTGAGGTCAACCTCCCTGATTGTTATTCATTCATTTTATCACCACTGCTAGATCCTCGAATCCGAAAAGATGTAGTGTTACATTCTCTAGAAACGTTTTGGTCACTTTAGACGACCCACACTCAGTCTCCGACGACATACTTAAAACATTGATGGACCGTTGACACAACTTCATACGTCATTGATAACCAAGATCTTCCAAATATAACATTGTAGCTTGTGGGATAGTCCATCGCGATAAAAAGCACCTGAACCTTGTTCTTGAAAGGTCCCATTCCCAGACTCACTTCTCCTTCGAACTCCCCAATTACCTGCGTAGTCACTCCAATAAAACCGATGATAATACGCTCTGATTGGGAAATCCAAGGAGGGTTGCACATTCTATCATAAGGTTTTTTGAAAAGAATGTTCGCAGAGCTCCCTATGTCTATTAGCACGCGTCAAATTTCAACGCCAGCAATCTCTGCTCCAATGACCACCGCATCCCCATATGGCCAGTAGTACCCCGTAAATCATCTTCATAGAAAAAAGATAAAGGGAATGTCTCTTTTACCATATAAATGGGTAGACATCTTTCCCTCTATTTGAGTAGCTAAACTCACTATGTGCCTTTTACTTAAACTATCAGTATTACCAGTCATAGTATCTCTCCCGAATATTGCCAAGGATTCAATATATTCACAAAGACTTCAAATGTGTCCTTGATTTAATGGTTTCTTTACTGCCATTAAGATTAACCGATCTGGATCTGCATCAACATTATCAACCTTTGAATCAAAATTATCAAATTTCAACTTGTGAATTTGGATTTGTTGGCTGTGAAGTCGATGCGATAGGATTCTTCGATGCGTTGCTTTGTGCTTTCACATAAGTCAACAATTTCCCATTTTCAATTAAAGTTTGAACTTCATTCTTCAATGCAATACAGTCCGCGGTATCATTTCCAATGTTGTTGTGATACATGCAAAACTTGTTGTTTCACTCCTTTCTAGGGCTATTGATTGGAGCAAGCATCCTTAAATTCAGATACACTCTCAATTAGATCTGCATAATACTCAAGCCTTATCCATTGATTGGGCCTCGGCCTAGGAAATTGCTACCCTATTGCTTGGTTCGAGTATCCTCCAGTACGAGGTGGTAGGTTGTTGTTCCTCGGACGTGCATGTTCGACGAAATTAAAAGATTGCCCCTGATTGTTTGGCATCTGCCCAAAATTCTTTTGACCAATTCCAACTACTCTTCGAACACTGGTCGACTCCTCTACCTTAATTTGGTCCTCTACATGAGCCATCAATGCTCTAAAACTTAAAGCTCTTCGTTTTGTTGTTTCGTTAGCCAAATATCATGGTAGCAATCCTTGTGGAAAGGCTGCCATTGCTACCACCTCCTTATAATTATCTAAACACACTTTAGTTAAGACAAACTGTTTAGTGTATTGTGAGTTTAATATTATTGATTGCTTTGTTAATTCCAGAGAGAACTGATTGTAGAGAAAGAAATAGAGAGAAAATTAAACTGCTCACAATATCTAACTCAAAAAGCTAATCACTTTATTAGAGCTTCCTTGGCTTCTATATAGAGGCGCAAGGACTTAGCTCATAACTGAAACAGTTACAGAAGATGGGATGATTACATGTTAGTCCCTAACAAAAATATTAGATACCAATTCCTTCATCTAATTTTACAATTCCTCATAAGCTATTTTGATTCTTCACATTTCAGTCCTTGAAGTCTCATTTCCTTATCAGTAGCCCCTTTAGTTCTCATGTTAGTAAATGAATGAGAAGTAACCAGCCTCTAACATAATCAGAAGTGAAGATAATTTCCTTTTCTATGATTCGAACTGCGTTGATTATTCTATTATACCATCATGTGTCAACCCCCTTGATTGATATTCATTCATCATATCACCAGTACTGGATCCTCGAATTCGAAGCACAGTGGCGTAATATTTCCTGGCAACCTTTTGGTCACTCTTAATGACCCTTACACGGTCTCCGATGACAAACTTGAAACATTGATGAACTGTTGATACAATGCCATACATCCTTGACAACCAGAATCTTCCAAAACTGGCATTATAGCTTGTTGGACAGTCCACGACCATGAAAATTACTTGAACCTTCTTCTTAAAAGGTGATCTTCCCAAACTTACCTCACCTTCGAATTCCCCTATAACACGGGTAGTTACTTTAGTAAAACCGATGATGGTGCGCTCTGATTGTGAAATCCGAGGAGGATTGCACATCCTGTCATAAGTAGCTTTAAAAGGAACATACGCAGAACTCCCAGTATCTATCAATATGCGGTGAATCTCAACACCAGCAATTTCTACCCCAATGACCATTGCATCCTCGTGTGGCCCTGCAGTACCCCACAGATCATCTTCATCGAAAATGATAAATGGAACGTCTTTTTTACCATATATGTGAGTAGATATTTTCCCTTTCGTCTAAGTAGCCAAGTTCACTATATGTCTTTTCCTCGAGCTGTCAGTGTTACCAGCCATAGAATCACCCCCGAAAATGGCCAAAGCGATGCAGTCAGCAATATCATGACCAATATCATTGTGATACCTATAGAATTTGCTGTCTCGCTCCTCTCTAGGCCCGTTGATCGGAGTGGGCTTCCTGAAATTTACACACCCTTTAATTTTATCAAAGATTACAACCACACTTTCAGTTAGATTTGCATAGTAGTCAGGCCTTATCCATTGATTTGGCCTCGCTCTATTGAATTGGTATGACGGAGCTTGATTCGAATATCCTCCAATTCGAGGTGGTAGGTTATTGTTCCTCGAACGTGCTTGCTGGGCAGAGTTGGAAAGCCTCCTCTGGTTATAGGGATCCTACCCTGAATTCTTTGGAATGTTAAATGTTCCCCCTCGAACCCTGGTTGATTCTTCAACCTTAATATGGACTTTGACATGGGCCATCAAAGCTCCAAATGTTACGGCTCGTCTTCTTGTTGTTTCATTGCCCAGATCTCCTGGTAGTAATCCTTGGCGTAAAGCTGCCATCGCCACCAGTTCTTCATAATTAACCAGGCCTGCTTTTGTTAAGACAAAACGCTTCGTATAATCCTTCAAGTTTTCTCCAACTGCTTGCTTGCATTGGATAATTGTATACCCGTTTGCCCTCATTTCCTTACTCCCAACGAACTTTCTTCGAAAGGAATTATAAAAATATATGAAATTTGAAATAGATCCCCTCGCAATTTGATTATACCATTTCACATTTGTTCCCTTAAAAGTTTGAGAAAAAGCCAGACACACAAGTTTGTCCTCGTCTTCGAAATTGATCATGTAATTCTTGAATTGTTCGATGTGATCATCTGGATCTTGCATCCCATCGAACTTTTCAACTTTTTAAATGTCAAAACGTTTAGGAAGCGTGATAGATCTAATCTCACTTGTCAGCGGATAATTCCTCCAGTCAACACCTTGGACATACTGATCCTCGATTCCCCTGACCGTATAAATTTTTTGATCATCCCCGTTCTACTGATTTGATGTATTTCCCTCAGACCAGTTAGAATCCCTCAAAATTGAGGTATATTATCTCTTCTAGATCAGGATTACTGCCCCGTTGTACTGATTTGATTTATTTCCGTCACACCAATTAGAAACCTGATCCAGAGCTTTCAACCTCCTCGCCACTAGATGTATTATACTTTTGTTTATCTTTCTTTTCTTTCCTAGAAGAATGACCCTCCTTGGGCGCCTCAAAATGCGTATTTATCTGTTCGCTTCCGATTAACTATTTTAATCCCTAAAAAATACAAGATACCAATTCCTTCCTTTAATTTTACAATCTGTCATAAACTATATTATTCTTCACATTTCAGTCTATGAAGCCTCATTTCCTTATCAGTGTAATTTTTCAATTTTTCTCCCACTGTATGCTTGCATTGAATTATTGTATCCCCGTTTGCTCTCATTTTCGTACTCTCCATAATTTGCATTTGAAAAGTAGTGTAAAAATCTCTAAAATTCGAAATTGACCCCCTTAGAATTCTATTATACCACTTCAAAGTTTATCCCTTGAAAGTTTGAGAGAAAGCCCGATACACCAGCCTGTCGTCATCCTCGAAATTCATCATATAATTCTTGAAGCGTGATAGATCGTATCTCAATTATCAATGGAGAATTCCTTCAATCAAGACCTTGAACATATTTATCCTTTGTTCCCATCACATCATACAAGTTTCGATCATCCACAATATTGTACTGGTTTGATGTATTTCATTCACACCAGCTCGCTTCCCTTAAGCATCGGGGTACACTTTCCCTTCTAGCATTGTATTCTTTTTTACATATGTGAGGTTGATCCTTCTCTTCTTTCGAAGATCCTCTATATCTTTTAAAATCAGATCCAGAGCTTTCTATCTTTTAATCACTGGATGTGACAAACCTTTGTTTATTTTTTTTGTCCTTTCGAGAAGTATGTCGCTCTTTAGGTGGTTTGAAACGCCCATTTTCTGGTCACTTCTGATTCGGCGAGCAGTGGAAGATCGATCAAATTGATCAACAACATCATTTTGGTCGTTCACTTGTCTGACCTCGGATTTTGATGTGATCCTAGATGACACAAGGAGCTTAGAACATGGAAATGTACAAGAACCAGATGAACAACTTGAAAAAGAAGATGAGCTTGAAGTTGAAGATATTCTTATTTTACCGGCTGGTCCAACAACTCGATCAAGAGCAAAACAATTTAACAAAGCTGTTGGAGGATTGCTTAATCAACTAGAGAATCCACGTGATCAAAACAGCAAGTATGGTGGAAAAGCTTGTCAAACCACTTTGGTCTTGATTCAAGCTAATTTGATTTCAACAAATAAGAAAGTGTCTCGATTGTACTCTTTTTCCCTTGTTCAAGTTTTGTCCCAATGGGTTTTATTGACAAGGTTTTTAATGAGGAAATTGTTTCACTTCACCATTGCCCATTTGTTGAAATAAAAGCCCAAGGCCCATCTACACCAAAAGCCACGTCCTTGGAGGAGGGAAGGGTCTAATTTCCAGCTTATATCATTAATACTTTGTATTTTCAATATTAAAGCATTTTGTTTCCATGAAAAGCCTTAATTGTTTTAGAGGCATGCATTATGTTTCCAAGAACAGCCTTAATTGTGTTCAAGGCTAGTTCTTTCTCCTATAAAAACTATGTACTCAGAATTCTAATGGTTAGACAATCTTTGATTCTAAAAAAACTTCTCAAGTTTTACTCTTCTCTTGTTGGTGTGTAATAATATCCACAAGAAAACCTGTTCTTCATTTGGTGTGTCATATCCAAAGGAAGATCAGTTGGAATATCAAAGGCCTTTCCGCAACCTTTGTGTGAACTATCGATCCACATCCTTTGATCCTTGATTCCTTTTGGGTTCCTGGTTGCAAAGTTATCCCTATCCCATTTCAGAGTGCCGATTCTAGGAGGAGTTTATCAAGGACAAGGTTTACAATCCACACCGGATACCTAGCTATGCGGATGTGCCCAAGGTTGAATAACCTGGTCACTTCAATATTTATTGCTTCCTACTTCTCAGTGGAGAAAGATCTTCGCTTTTGTCATATGGGTTTGGCATACTTATCAATTGGTAACTCATGGCAAATTACTGAGGGGTCGACCCCGGTAACATCCATGGCTGCCCACGTAAAAATGTCTAAGTTTTGTTGTAATACTGTAATCAAAGAAGTTTTATAACTTCGATCCAAAGCAGCATCGATACGGAGGAGGCATCATGGCGCTAACATTTCTTCTATAGCATCCTCATGGTTAGCGACCAGCTGCTTATCCTCCCGTGCGTCATCCATTGGGTCAAGCGATGTGGAATTGGTTGGTTTTTGTTTTCCCCTTGCCTTTTAATTGCTATCGGACCGGTTTGCTCGGATCTATCATCCTCGAGTAACAGGTTCGGACGGTGCGTTGGCTGCCTCAGATAATCCCTACAGTATTACCAACAGGATACTTGATGCATTGGCGGAATGTGTAGGGAGTCGCTCCCATTCGGTGCAACCGCGGCCTCCTGATGATAGCATGGTAAGAGCCTGGTGCGTTTGAGATCATAAATAAATTTTTGAGTTCCTTTTTTGTAGCCTCATGCCCAACTTTGACGATGAGTTTGACTTCGCCCACACATTGAGATATTTTCCCTTTATACCCGGTTAGAGTGCGTTGTGTTGGTTTATATGGAGGAACCCCTAGCATTCGGTCATAGCTTGCCTTGAAGATAATATTGGTAGAGTTTCCCCCATCCATCAATACCTTAGTTATCATTACACCTCCGATGTCTAGAGTTAGTGTCAATGTGTCTTCATGTGGGGTGGCAATTACCCTTAGACCTTCGTCGTTGAATGTCAGGTCGATCACTGGTTCCCTATAATCATTGTAAGAGGAGCTACCCACAAAGAGTACTTGTTGGTCCTCTCTTGTCCGTTTCCTAGCTTGTTGATCGGCCTCCGACAAGGTCCCACCTCCAAATATGGCAAACATCCACTATTGCTTTCCTGAGCCCTCATTGTTTTCCTCCCGATGGTGGTCCAGCTCGGCTTTGTAGGGTTCGTCTTCTTTGTCGTTTTGTAGGCCGCGCTCTTATTGTCACACAAATTGGATTAATACCCCATTGTCGACTAACCTTTGAATTTCCTTTTTTAGTTCCCAACAGTCGTTCGTTGCATGGTCGTAGTCATTATGGAATGCACAGGAGTTCATGGTGGATATTTTATAGCTTGGGGCCGACATTGCTTGTGGGGATTGGTATCGTACCCTATCTCGGGCATGGTCGTAGATGGCGTAAATAGTCTCCTTAAGTGGGTTGAATTGTCGAGTAGGATTTTTGTATTCTAAAGTGCCTTGATTGCTTGTATTCCTCAAGGAATCTCTGCAGGCCCCATTAGAACTCCTTAGGGTTTCGTTGTAAGTCCTCTCGTCGGTTTTCCTCTTTTCATACGTATATGCTCTGGTATCTGACACGTTATTGTCTTGGGGGTTGATTTTAGTCGCGTAATCTACTTTAATAAATTGATTAGCCTGAGCCACGAGATCTCCTATCTGATCACATGGGAACATGATTAGGTCAGCATACAGCTTGCCCTGCCTGTCGAGCCCCCTCTTAAAGGAATCTACCGCTATGTTTTCTGCTAAGTGTGGGATTTTGTTCATAGCATGGACGAATCTCTTACTATAGAATTTTAAAGGCTCTAACCTTCTCTGGTAGAGATCCATGATGGAGTCAGCGTCCAGGGGAAACTCTTTATTACCTACAAACTTGTTCCTAAACACACTCCACGGTCTTGCAAAATCGCATATAGAACCCTTAGGTAAGCTATAAACCACTTCATTGAATTACCTTTGAGGGTCATAAAGAGCCCGACACAA
Source organism: Limnanthes douglasii subsp. nivea (assembly GCA_036936605.1). Taxonomy (NCBI): domain Eukaryota; kingdom Viridiplantae; phylum Streptophyta; class Magnoliopsida; order Brassicales; family Limnanthaceae; genus Limnanthes; species Limnanthes douglasii. The sequence continues at coordinate 183,794,425 of JAUPFV010000001.1, forward strand.
CATGGCATCGTCCGGGTTGAAAGCCAACATCATATTCCAGAATTGCTCCAGATGTTGTTCAGGATCACCAGAGCCATCATATGCCTCCAAACGGAACGGGTTGAACTTTCTTTGGAGTTGTGTGGCTATAATATTTTCAACGAAGTGTGATTTTGTAAGTACATACGCTGCCATTATCGAGTGTACATGATCGTATTGCTCGGTTATGCCTTTGTTGTAGGATTTGGGAGATGCTTGCTTTTCATCATGGCCATGCTCCTTTCCTTTTTTTTCATTTTTGACCGCTACTTTCCCTAGTTCCTTCACCATACTTGTTGTGCTTGGAAGACCCTTCACGCCTGGCCGCTCGGCTAGCCTCGAGAGTGAACCTTGGTCTCCCTTGGTTACCGTCACATAGTTTCATGGTAAAGGCATTGATTGCGTTGTTCATCTCGGCCATCGTCGCTTTGGCGGGTTGATTTCTTGCCTCTTGGTCTCCATCAGTTTTACCTTGAGCTAGTTGCACATGATTTGCTGTTTGAGCCGCCTAACTTACGTTAACTCCTCCATATTATCGGACAAAATTGACCGACCTGGCAAGTTAGTTACAATTTATGCGACGGCAGGTGCCACTGGCGGGTCGACAGCGACTGAGGGGTTACTAGGTGGAGTTTCCACCCTGTCTTGAAGGAGATCTTCTTGACCAGCCTGCAACGGGGTGACACTTGGACCTACTACCTACTCTATTTCCTGGTTTAGGTTGGACATAGGAATGTGTCTTTCTGTAGGTTCTATTTTAATCTCAGATGTAATTAATACCATTGGTGGCTTAATGCGTAGAAGTGTTTTAGCTTTCTCATAGACGGCACCAAAAATGTTAACGTAAAACCTCAAACACTTATACGCCAAAGCAGTAAAGCTTTTATTGATTTAGGAAGAAAAATAATATGATCTATTACATCACTCTGGACCCTTATTTATATAGTTTGGTGCAGTTAAAACATTATTTATTACGTAGATTTATTAATTTTGCACATTGACCATAATTGTCTTAATGGTCCTATTCTTGCTCATTATTATGGAGATATGGTCTTCGTGGGTTGACTGAGTCAATACACTTGACTGTTAATAATGATGGTCGTTCCTTGGTGTCCTTGCTTCACCTATGCACGCTCGGTCCTCTGCACCACTTGTCTACACTTGATCATCTATTAGGAGTTAAGCTCGACCTCTTGTATGTTGGGTCTTCTACTTTACCTATACGCGCTCGGTCTTCTATTTTACTTCAACACGCTTGATCTTCATGTGGGGGTTATGCTCGCTCTTACTCGGATTCTTATTGGTTTGATTCATGTGTGCTTGTCTTGCATGTGATATGCATCCATATTTTTCCCCGAGCGTGCTTTAGTGATGTGATCCTAGATGACACAAGGAGCTTAGAACATGGAAATGTGCAAGAACCAGATGAACAACTTGAAAAGAAGATGAGCTTGAAGTTGAAGATATTCTTATTTTACCGGCTGGTCCAACAACTCGATCAAGAGCAAAACAATTTAACAAAGCTGTTGGAGGATTGCTTAATCAACTAGAGAATCCACATGATCAAAACAGCAAGTATGGTGGGAAAGCTTGTCAAACCACTTTGGTCTTGATTCAAGCTAATTTGATTTCAACAAATAAGAAAGTGTCTCGATTGTACTCTTTTTCCCTTGTTCAAGTTTTGTCCCAATGGGTTTTATTGACAAGGTTTTTAATGAGGCAATTGTTTCACTTCACCATTGCCCATTTGTTGAAATAAAAGCCCAAGGCCCATCTACACCAAAAGCCACGTCCTTGGAGGAGGGAAGGGTCTAATTTCCAGCTTATATCATTAATACTTTGTATTTTCAATATTAAAGCATTTTATTTCCATGAAAAGCCTTAATTGTTTTAGAGGCATGCATTATGTTTCCAAGAACAGCCTTAATTGTGTTCAAGGCTAGTTCTTTCTCCTATAAAAACTATGTACTCAGAATTCTAATGGTTAGACTATCTTTGATTCTAAAAAAACTTCTCAAGTTTTACTCTTCTCTTGTTGGTGTGTAATAATATCCACAAGAAAACCTGTTCTTCATTTGGTGCGTCATATCCAAAGGAAGATCAAGTTGGAATATCAAAGGCCTTACCACAAAATTTGTGTGACCTATCGATCCACATCCTTTGATCCTTGAATCCTTTTGGGTTCTTGGTTGCAAAGTTATCCCTATCCCATTTCAGAGTGTCGATTCTAGGAGGAGTTTATCAAGGACAGGGTTTACAATCCACACCGGATACCTAGCTATGCGGATGTGCCCAAGGTTGAATAACCTGGTTACTTCAATATTTATTGCTTCCTACTTCTCAGTGGAGAAAGATCTTCGCTTTTGTCATATGGGTTTGGCATACTTATCAATTGGTAACTCATGGCAAATTACTGAGGGGTCGACCTCGGTAACATCCATGGCTGCCCACGCAAAAATGTCTAAGTTTTGTTGTAATACTGTAATCAAAGAAGTTTTATAACTTCGATCCAAAGCAGCATCGATACGGAGGAGGCATCCTGGCGCTAACATTTATTCTATAGCATCCTCATGGTTAGCGACCAGCTGCTTATCCTCCCGTGCGTCATCCATTGGGTCAAGCGATGTGGAATTGGTTGGTTTTTGTTTTCCCCTTGCCTTTTAATTGCTATCGGACCGGTTTGCTCGGATCTATCATCCTCGAGTAACAGGTTCGGACGGTGCGTTGGCTGCCTCAGATAATCCCTACAGTATTACCAACAGGATACTTGATGCATTGGCGGAATGTGTAGGAGTCGCTCCCATTCCGTGCAACCGCGGCCTCCTGATGATAGCATGGTAAGAGCCTGGTGCGTTTGAGATCATAAATAAATTTTTGAGTTCCTTTTTTGTAGCCTCATGCCCAACTTTGACGATGAGTTTGACTTCGCCCACACATTGAGATATTTTCCCTTTATACCCGGTTAGAGTGCGTTGTGTTGGTTTAAATGGAGGAACCCCTAGCATTCGGTCATAGCTTGCCTTGAAGATAATATTGGTAGAGTTTCCCCCATCCACCAATACCTTAGTTATCATTACACCTCCGATGTCTAGAGTTAGTGTCAATGTGTCTTCATGTGGGGTGGCAATTACCCTTAGACCTTCGTCGTTGAATGTCAGGTCGATCACTGGTTCCCTATAATCATTGTAAGAGGAGCTACCCACAAAGAGTACTTGTTGGTCCTCTCTTGTCCGTTTCCTAGCTTGTTGATCGGCCTCCGACAAGGTCCCACCTCCAAATATGGCAAACATCCACTATTGCTTTCCAGAGCCCTCATTGTTTTCCTCCCGATGGTGGTCCAGCTCGGCTTTGTAGGGTTCGTCTTCTTTGTCGTTTTGTAGGCTGCGCTCTTTTTGTCACACAAATTGGATTAATACCCCATTGTCGAGTAACCTTTGAATTTCCTTTTTTAGTTCCCAACAGTCGTTCGTTGCATGGTCGTAGTCATTATGGAATGCACAGGAGTTCCTGGTGGATATTTTATAGCTTGGGGCCGACATGGCTTGTGGGGATTGGTATCGTACCCTATCTCGGGCATGGTCGTAGATGGCGTAAATAGTCTCCTTAAGTGGGTTGAATTGTCGAGTAGGATTTTTGTATTCTAAAGTGCCTTGATTGCTTGTATTCCTCAAGGAATCTCTGCAGGCCCCATTAGAACTCCTTAGGGTTTCGTTGTAAGTCCTCTCGTCGGTTTTCCTCTTTTCATACGTATATGCTCTGGTATCTGACACGTTATTGTCTTGGGGGTTGATTTTAGTCGCGTAATCTACTTTAATAAATTGATTAGCCTGAGCCACGAGATCTCCTATCTGATCACATGGGAACATGATTAGGTCAGCATACAGCTTGCCCTGCCTGTCGAGCCCCCTCTTAAAGGAATCTACCGCTATGTTTTCTGCTAAGTGTGGGATTTTGTTCATAGCATGGACGAATCTCTTACTATAGAATTTTAAAGGCTCTAACCTTCTCTGGTAGAGATCCATGATGGAGTCAGCGTCCAGGGGAAACTCTTTATTACCTACAAACTTGTTCCTAAACACACTCCACGGTCTTGCAAAATCGCATATAGAACCCTTAGGTAAGCTATAAACCACTTCATTGAATTACCTTTGAGGGTCATAAAGAGCCCGACACAACATGGCGTCGTTCGGGTTGAAAGCCAACATCATATTCCGGAATTGCTCCAGATGTTGTTCAGGATCACCAGAGCCATCATATGCCTCCAAACGGAACGGGTTGAACTTTTTGGGAGTTGTGTGGCTATAATATTTTCAACGAAGGGTGATTTTGTAAGTACATACGCTGCCATTATCGAGTGTACATGATCGTATTGCTCGGTTATGCCTTTGTTGTAGGATTTGGGAGATGCTTGCTTTTCATCATGGCCATGCTCCTTTCCTTTTTTTCATTTTTGACCGCTACTTTCCCTAGTTCCTTCACCATACTTGTTGTGCTTGGAAGACCCTTCACGCGTGGCCGCTCGGCTAGCCTCGACAGTGAACCTTGGTCTCCCTTGGTTACCGTCACATAGTTTCATGGTAAAGGCATTGATCATCTCGGCCATCGTCGCTTTGGCGGTTGATTTCTTGCCTCTTGGTCTCCATCAGTTTTACCTTGAGCTAGTTGCACATGATTTGCTGTTCGAGCCGCCTAACTTACGTTAACTCCTCCATATTATCGGACAGAATTGACCGACCTGGCAAGTTAGTTACAATTTATGCGACGGCAGGTGCCACTGGCGGGTCGACAGCGACTGAGGGGTTACTAGGTGGAGTTTCCACCCTGTCCTGAAGGAGATCTTCTTGACCATCCTGCAACGGGGTGACACTTGGACCTACTACCTACTCTATTTCCTGGTTTAGGTTGGACATAGGAATGTGTCTTTCTGTAGGTTCTATTTCAATCTCAGATGTAATTAATACAATTGGTGGCTTAATGCGGAGAAGTGTTTTAGCTTTCTCATAGACGGCACCAAAAAAGTTAACATAAAACCTCAAACACTTATACGCCAAAGCAGTAAAGCTTTTATTGATTTAGGAAGAAAAATAATATGATCTATTACATCACTCTGGACCCTTATATATATAGTTTGGTGCAGTTAAAACATTATTTATTACGTAGATTTATTAATTTTGCACATTGACCATAATTGTCTTAATGGTCTTATTCTTGCTCATTATTATGGAGATATGGTCTTCGTGGGTTGACTGAGTCAATACACTTGACTGTTAATAATGATGGTCGTTTCTTGGTGTCCTTGCTTCACCTATGCGCGCTCGGTCCTCTGCACCACTTGTGTACACTTGATCATCTATTAGAAGTTAAGCTCGACCTCTTGTATGTTGGGTCATCTACTTTACCTATACGCGCTCGGTCTTCTATTTTACTTCAACACGCTTGATCTTCATGTGGGGGTTATGCTCGCTCTTACTCGGATTCTTATTGGTTTGATTCATGTGTGCTTGTCTTGCATGTGATATGCATCCATATTTTTCCCCGAGCGTGCTTTAGTGATGTGATCCTAGATGACACAAGGAGCTTAGAACATGGAAATGTGCAAGAACCAGATGAACAACTTGAAAAGAAGATGAGCTTGAAGTTGAAGATATTCTTATTTTACCGGCTGGTCCAACAACTCGATCAAGAGCAAAACAATTTAACAAAGCTGTTGGAGGATTGCTTAATCAACTAGAGAATCCACGTGATCAAAACAGCAAGTATGGTGGGAAAGCTTGTCAAACCACTTTGGTCTTGATTCAAGCTAATTGATTTCAACAAATGAGAAAGTGTCTCGATTGTACTCTTTTTCCCTTGTTCAAGTTTTGTCCCAATGGGTTTTCTTGACAAGGTTTTTAATGAGGCAATTGTTTCACTTCACCATTGTTCATTTGTTGAAATAAAAGCCCAAGGCCCATCTACACCAAAAGCCACGTCCTTGGAGGAGGGAAGGGTCTAAATTCCAGCTTATATCATTAATACTTTGTATTTTCAATATTAAAGCATTTTGTTTCCATGAAAAGCCTTAATTGTTTTAGAGGCATGCATTATGTTTCCAAGAGCAGCCTTAATTGTGTTCAAGGCTAGTTCTTTCTCCTATAAAAACTATGTACTCAGAATTCTAATGGTTAGACTATCTTTGATTCTGAAAAAAACTTCTTAAGTTTTACTCTTCTCTTGTTGGTGTGTAATATCCACAAGAAAACCTGTTCTTCATTTGGTGCGTCATATCCAAAGGAAGATCAAGTTGGAATATCAAAGGCCTTACCACAAAATTTGTGTGACCTATCGATCCACATCCTTTGATCCTTGAATCCTTTTGGGTTCTTGGTTGCAAAGTTATCCCTATCCCATTTTAGAGTGCCGATTCTAGGAGGAGTTTATCAAGGACAGGGTTTACAATCCACACCGGATACCTAGCTATGCGGATGTGCCCAAGGTTGAATAACCTGGTTACTTCAATATTTATTGCTTCCTACTTCTCAGTGGAGAAAGATCTTCGCTTTTGTCATATGGGTTTGGCATACTTATCAATTGGTAACTCATGGCAAATTACTGAGGGGTCGACCCCGGTAACATCCATGGATGCCCACGCAAAAATGTCAAAGTTTTGTTGTAATACTGTAATCAAAGAAGTTTTATAACTTCGATCCAAAGCAGCATCGATACGGAGGAGGCGTCCTGGCGCTAACATTTCTTCTATAGCATCCTCATGGTTAGCGACCAGCTGCTTATCCTCCCGTGCGTCATCCATTGGGTCAAGCGATGTGGAATTGGTTGTTTTTTGTTTTCCCCTTGCCTTTTAATTGCTATCGGACCGGTTTGCTCGGATCTATCATCCTCGAGTAACAGGTTCGGACGGTGCGTTGGCTGCCTCAGATAATCCCTACAGTATTACCAACAGGATACTTGATGCATTGGCGGAATGTGTAGGGAGTCGCTCCCATTCCGTGCAACCGCGGCCTCCTGATGATAGCATGGTAAGAGCCTGGTGCGTTTGAGATCATAAATAAATTTTTGAGTTCCTTTTTTGTAGCCTCATGCCCAACTTTGACGATGAGTTTGACTTCGCCCACACATTGAGATATTTTTCCTTTATACCCGGTTAGAGTGCGTTGTGTTGGTTTATATGGAGGAACCCCTAGCATTCGATCATAGCTTGCCTTGAAGATAATATTGGTAGAGTTTCCCCCATCCACCAATACCTTAGTTATCATTACACCTCCGATGTCTAGAGTTAGTGTCAATGTGTCTTCATGTGGGGTGGCATTTACCCTTAGACCTTCGTCGTTAAATGTCAGGTCGATCACTGGTTCCCTATAATCATTATAAGAGGAGCTACCCACAAAGAGTACTTGTTGGTCCTCTCTTGTCCGTTTCCTAGCTTGTTGATCGGCCTCCGACAAGGTCCCACCTCCAAATATGGCAAACATCCACTATTGTTTTCCTGAGCCCTCATTGTTTTCCTCCCGATGGTGGTCCAGCTCGGCTTTGTAGGGTTCGTCTTCTTTGTCGTTTTGTAGGCCGCGCTCTTATTGTCTTACAAATTGGATTAATATCCCATTATCGACTAACCTTTGAATTTCCTTTTTTAGTTCCCAACAGTCGTTCGTTGCATGGTCGTAGTCATTATGGAATGCACAGGAGTTCCTGGTGGATATTTTATAGCTTGGGGCCGACATGGCTTGTGGGGATTGGTATCGTACCCTATCTCGGGCATGGTCGTAGATGGCGTAAATAGTCTCCTTAAGTGGGTTGAATTGTCGAGTAGGATTTTTGTATTCTAAAGTGCCTTGATTGCTTGTATTCCTCAAGGAATCTCTGCATGCCCCATTATAACTCCTTAGGGTTTCGTTGTAAGTCCTCTCGTCGGTTTTCCTCTTTTCATACGTATATGCTCTGGTATCTGACACGTTATTGTCTTGGGGGTTGATTTTAGTCGCGTCATCTACTTTAATAAATTGATTAGCATGAGCCACGAGATCTCCTATCTGATCACATGGGAACATGATTAGGTCAGCATACAGCTTGCCCTGCCTGTCGAGCCCCCTCTTAAAGGAATCTACCGCTATGTTTTCTGCTAAGTGTGGGATTTTGTTCATAGCATGGACGAATCTCTTACTATAGAATTTTAAAGGCTCTAACCTTCTCTGGTAGAGATCCATGATGGAGTCAGCGTCCAGGGGAAACTCTTTATTACCTACAAACTTGTTCCTAAACACACTCCACGGTCTTGCAAAATCGCATATAGAACCCTTAGGTAAGCTATAAACCACTTCATTGAATTACCTTTGAGGGTCATAAAGAGCCCGACACAACATGGCGTCGTCCGGGTTGAAAGCCAACATCATATTCCGGAATTGCTCCAGATGTTGTTCAGGATCACCAGAGCCATCATATGCCTCCAAACGGAACGGGTTGAACTTTCTTGGGAGTTGTGTGGCTATAATATTTTCAACGAAGGGTGATTTTGTAAGTACATACGCTGCCATTGTCGAGTGTACATGATCGTATTGCTCGGTTATGCTTTTGTTGTAGGATTTGGGAGATGCTTGCTTTTCATCATGGCCATGCTCCTTTCCTCTTTTTCATTTTTGACCGCTACTTTCCCTAGTTCCTTCACCATACTTGTTGTGCTTGGAAGACCCTTCACGCCTGGCCGCTCGGCTAGCCTCGACAGTGAACCTTGGTCTCCCTTGGTTACCGTCACATAGTTTCATGGTAAAGGCATTGATTGCGTTGTTCATCTCGGCCATCGTCGCTTTGGCGGCTTGATTTCTTGCCTCTTGGTCTCCATCAGTTTTACCTTGAGCTAGTTGCACATGATTTGCTGTTCGAGCCGCCTAACTTACGTTAACTCCTCCATATTATCGGACAGAATTGACCGACCTGGCAAGTTAGTTACAATTTATGCGACGGCAGGTGCCACTGGCGGGTCGACATCGACTGAGGGGTTACTAGGTGGAGTTTCCACCCTGTCCTGAAGGAGATCTTCTTGACCAGCCTGCAACGGGGTGACACTTGGACCTACTACCTACTCTATTTCCTGGTTTAGGTTGGACATAGGAATGTGTCTTTCTGTAGGTTCTATTTCAATCTCAGATGTAATTAATACCATTGGTGGCTTAATGCGGAGAAGTGTTTTAGCTTTCTCATAGACGGCACCAAAAATGTTAACGTAAAACCTCAAACACTTATACGCCAAAGCAGTAAAGCTTTTATTGATTTAGGAAGAAAAATAATTAGATCTATTACATCACTCTGGACCCTTATTTATATAGTTTGGTGCAGTTAAAACATTATTTATTACGTAGATTTATTAATTTTGCACATTGACCATAATTGTCTTAATGGTCCTATTCTTGCTCATTATTATGGAGATATGGTCTTCGTGGGTTGACTGAGTCAATACACTTGACTGTTAATAATGATGGTCGTTTCTTGGTGTCCTTGCTTCACCTATGCGCGCTCGGTCCTCTGCACCACTTGTGTACACTTGATCATCTATTAGGAGTTAAGCTCGACCTCTTGTATGTTGGGTCTTCTACTTTACCTATACGCGCTCGGTCTTCTATTTTACTTCAACACGCTTGATCTTCATGTGGGGGTTATGCTCGCTCTTACTCGGATTCTTATTGGTTTGATTCATGTGTGCTTGTCTTGCATGTGATATGCATCCATATTTTTCCCCGAGCGTGCTTTAGTGATGTGATCCTAGATGACACAAGGAGCTTAGAACATGGAAATGTGCAAGAACCAGATGAACAACTTGAAAAGAAGATGAGCTTGAAGTTGAAGATATTCTTATTTTACCGGCTGGTCCAACAACTCGATCAAGAGCAAAACAATTTAACAAAGCTGTTGGAGGATTGCTTAATCAACTAGAGAATCCACGTGATCAAAACAGCAAGTATGGTGGGAAAGCTTGTCAAACCACTTTGGTCTTGATTCAAGCTAATTGATTTCAACAAATGAGAAAGTGTCTCGATTGTACTCTTTTTCCCTTGTTCAAGTTTTGTCCCAATGGGTTTTCTTGACAAGGTTTTTAATGAGGCAATTGTTTCACTTCACCATTGTTCATTTGTTGAAATAAAAGCCCAAGGCCCATCTACACCAAAAGCCACGTCCTTGGAGGAGGGAAGGGTCTAAATTCCAGCTTATATCATTAATACTTTGTATTTTCAATATTAAAGCATTTTGTTTCCATGAAAAGCCTTAATTGTTTTAGAGGCATGCATTATGTTTCCAAGAGCAGCCTTAATTGTGTTCAAGGCTAGTTCTTTCTCCTATAAAAACTATGTACTCAGAATTCTAATGGTTAGACTATCTTTGATTCTGAAAAAAACTTCTTAAGTTTTACTCTTCTCTTGTTGGTGTGTAATATCCACAAGAAAACCTGTTCTTCATTTGGTGCGTCATATCCAAAGGAAGATCAAGTTGGAATATCAAAGGCCTTACCACAAAATTTGTGTGACCTATCGATCCACATCCTTTGATCCTTGAATCCTTTTGGGTTCTTGGTTGCAAAGTTATCCCTATCCCATTTTAGAGTGCCGATTCTAGGAGGAGTTTATCAAGGACAGGGTTTACAATCCACACCGGATACCTAGCTATGCGGATGTGCCCAAGGTTGAATAACCTGGTTACTTCAATATTTATTGCTTCCTACTTCTCAGTGGAGAAAGATCTTCGCTTTTGTCATATGGGTTTGGCATACTTATCAATTGGTAACTCATGGCAAATTACTGAGGGGTCGACCCCGGTAACATCCATGGATGCCCACGCAAAAATGTCAAAGTTTTGTTGTAATACTGTAATCAAAGAAGTTTTATAACTTCGATCCAAAGCAGCATCGATACGGAGGAGGCGTCCTGGCGCTAACATTTCTTCTATAGCATCCTCATGGTTAGCGACCAGCTGCTTATCCTCCCGTGCGTCATCCATTGGGTCAAGCGATGTGGAATTGGTTGTTTTTTGTTTTCCCCTTGCCTTTTAATTGCTATCGGACCGGTTTGCTCGGATCTATCATCCTCGAGTAACAGGTTCGGACGGTGCGTTGGCTGCCTCAGATAATCCCTACAGTATTACCAACAGGATACTTGATGCATTGGCGGAATGTGTAGGGAGTCGCTCCCATTCCGTGCAACCGCGGCCTCCTGATGATAGCATGGTAAGAGCCTGGTGCGTTTGAGATCATAAATAAATTTTTGAGTTCCTTTTTTGTAGCCTCATGCCCAACTTTGACGATGAGTTTGACTTCGCCCACACATTGAGATATTTTTCCTTTATACCCGGTTAGAGTGCGTTGTGTTGGTTTATATGGAGGAACCCCTAGCATTCGATCATAGCTTGCCTTGAAGATAATATTGGTAGAGTTTCCCCCATCCACCAATACCTTAGTTATCATTACACCTCCGATGTCTAGAGTTAGTGTCAATGTGTCTTCATGTGGGGTGGCATTTACCCTTAGACCTTCGTCGTTAAATGTCAGGTCGATCACTGGTTCCCTATAATCATTATAAGAGGAGCTACCCACAAAGAGTACTTGTTGGTCCTCTCTTGTCCGTTTCCTAGCTTGTTGATCGGCCTCCGACAAGGTCCCACCTCCAAATATGGCAAACATCCACTATTGTTTTCCTGAGCCCTCATTGTTTTCCTCCCGATGGTGGTCCAGCTCGGCTTTGTAGGGTTCGTCTTCTTTGTCGTTTTGTAGGCCGCGCTCTTATTGTCTTACAAATTGGATTAATATCCCATTATCGACTAACCTTTGAATTTCCTTTTTTAGTTCCCAACAGTCGTTCGTTGCATGGTCGTAGTCATTATGGAATGCACAGGAGTTCCTGGTGGATATTTTATAGCTTGGGGCCGACATGGCTTGTGGGGATTGGTATCGTACCCTATCTCGGGCATGGTCGTAGATGGCGTAAATAGTCTCCTTAAGTGGGTTGAATTGTCGAGTAGGATTTTTGTATTCTAAAGTGCCTTGATTGCTTGTATTCCTCAAGGAATCTCTGCATGCCCCATTATAACTCCTTAGGGTTTCGTTGTAAGTCCTCTCGTCGGTTTTCCTCTTTTCATACGTATATGCTCTGGTATCTGACACGTTATTGTCTTGGGGGTTGATTTTAGTCGCGTCATCTACTTTAATAAATTGATTAGCATGAGCCACGAGATCTCCTATCTGATCACATGGGAACATGATTAGGTCAGCATACAGCTTGCCCTGCCTGTCGAGCCCCCTCTTAAAGGAATCTACCGCTATGTTTTCTGCTAAGTGTGGGATTTTGTTCATAGCATGGACGAATCTCTTACTATAGAATTTTAAAGGCTCTAACCTTCTCTGGTAGAGATCCATGATGGAGTCAGCGTCCAGGGGAAACTCTTTATTACCTACAAACTTGTTCCTAAACACACTCCACGGTCTTGCAAAATCGCATATAGAACCCTTAGGTAAGCTATAAACCACTTCATTGAATTACCTTTGAGGGTCATAAAGAGCCCGACACAACATGGCGTCGTCCGGGTTGAAAGCCAACATCATATTCCGGAATTGCTCCAGATGTTGTTCAGGATCACCAGAGCCATCATATGCCTCCAAACGGAACGGGTTGAACTTTCTTGGGAGTTGTGTGGCTATAATATTTTCAACGAAGGGTGATTTTGTAAGTACATACGCTGCCATTGTCGAGTGTACATGATCGTATTGCTCGGTTATGCTTTTGTTGTAGGATTTGGGAGATGCTTGCTTTTCATCATGGCCATGCTCCTTTCCTCTTTTTCATTTTTGACCGCTACTTTCCCTAGTTCCTTCACCATACTTGTTGTGCTTGGAAGACCCTTCACGCCTGGCCGCTCGGCTAGCCTCGACAGTGAACCTTGGTCTCCCTTGGTTACCGTCACATAGTTTCATGGTAAAGGCATTGATTGCGTTGTTCATCTCGGCCATCGTCGCTTTGGCGGCTTGATTTCTTGCCTCTTGGTCTCCATCAGTTTTACCTTGAGCTAGTTGCACATGATTTGCTGTTCGAGCCGCCTAACTTACGTTAACTCCTCCATATTATCGGACAGAATTGACCGACCTGGCAAGTTAGTTACAATTTATGCGACGGCAGGTGCCACTGGCGGGTCGACATCGACTGAGGGGTTACTAGGTGGAGTTTCCACCCTGTCCTGAAGGAGATCTTCTTGACCAGCCTGCAACGGGGTGACACTTGGACCTACTACCTACTCTATTTCCTGGTTTAGGTTGGACATAGGAATGTGTCTTTCTGTAGGTTCTATTTCAATCTCAGATGTAATTAATACCATTGGTGGCTTAATGCGGAGAAGTGTTTTAGCTTTCTCATAGACGGCACCAAAAATGTTAACGTAAAACCTCAAACACTTATACGCCAAAGCAGTAAAGCTTTTATTGATTTAGGAAGAAAAATAATTAGATCTATTACATCACTCTGGACCCTTATTTATATAGTTTGGTGCAGTTAAAACATTATTTATTACGTAGATTTATTAATTTTGCACATTGACCATAATTGTCTTAATGGTCCTATTCTTGCTCATTATTATGGAGATATGGTCTTCGTGGGTTGACTGAGTCAATACACTTGACTGTTAATAATGATGGTCGTTTCTTGGTGTCCTTGCTTCACCTATGCGCGCTCGGTCCTCTGCACCACTTGTGTACACTTGATCATCTATTAGGAGTTAAGCTCGACCTCTTGTATGTTGGGTCTTCTACTTTACCTATACGCGCTCGGTCTTCTATTTTACTTCAACACGCTTGATCTTCATGTGGGGGTTATGCTCGCTCTTACTCGGATTCTTATTGGTTTGATTCATGTGTGCTTGTCTTGCATGTGATATGCATCCATATTTTTCCCCGAGCGTGCTTTAGTGATGTGATCCTAGATGACACAAGGAGCTTAGAACATGGAAATGTGCAAGAACCAGATGAACAACTTGAAAAGAAGATGAGCTTGAAGTTGAAGATATTCTTATTTTACCGGCTGGTCCAACAACTCGATCAAGAGCAAAACAATTTAACAAAGCTGTTGGAGGATTGCTTAATCAACTAGAGAATCCACGTGATCAAAACAGCAAGTATGGTGGGAAAGCTTGTCAAACCACTTTGGTCTTGATTCAAGCTAATTGATTTCAACAAATGAGAAAGTGTCTCGATTGTACTCTTTTTCCCTTGTTCAAGTTTTGTCCCAATGGGTTTTCTTGACAAGGTTTTTAATGAGGCAATTGTTTCACTTCACCATTGTTCATTTGTTGAAATAAAAGCCCAAGGCCCATCTACACCAAAAGCCACGTCCTTGGAGGAGGGAAGGGTCTAAATTCCAGCTTATATCATTAATACTTTGTATTTTCAATATTAAAGCATTTTGTTTCCATGAAAAGCCTTAATTGTTTTAGAGGCATGCATTATGTTTCCAAGAGCAGCCTTAATTGTGTTCAAGGCTAGTTCTTTCTCCTATAAAAACTATGTACTCAGAATTCTAATGGTTAGACTATCTTTGATTCTGAAAAAAACTTCTTAAGTTTTACTCTTCTCTTGTTGGTGTGTAATATCCACAAGAAAACCTGTTCTTCATTTGGTGCGTCATATCCAAAGGAAGATCAAGTTGGAATATCAAAGGCCTTACCACAAAATTTGTGTGACCTATCGATCCACATCCTTTGATCCTTGAATCCTTTTGGGTTCTTGGTTGCAAAGTTATCCCTATCCCATTTTAGAGTGCCGATTCTAGGAGGAGTTTATCAAGGACAGGGTTTACAATCCACACCGGATACCTAGCTATGCGGATGTGCCCAAGGTTGAATAACCTGGTTACTTCAATATTTATTGCTTCCTACTTCTCAGTGGAGAAAGATCTTCGCTTTTGTCATATGGGTTTGGCATACTTATCAATTGGTAACTCATGGCAAATTACTGAGGGGTCGACCCCGGTAACATCCATGGATGCCCACGCAAAAATGTCAAAGTTTTGTTGTAATACTGTAATCAAAGAAGTTTTATAACTTCGATCCAAAGCAGCATCGATACGGAGGAGGCGTCCTGGCGCTAACATTTCTTCTATAGCATCCTCATGGTTAGCGACCAGCTGCTTATCCTCCCGTGCGTCATCCATTGGGTCAAGCGATGTGGAATTGGTTGTTTTTTGTTTTCCCCTTGCCTTTTAATTGCTATCGGACCGGTTTGCTCGGATCTATCATCCTCGAGTAACAGGTTCGGACGGTGCGTTGGCTGCCTCAGATAATCCCTACAGTATTACCAACAGGATACTTGATGCATTGGCGGAATGTGTAGGGAGTCGCTCCCATTCCGTGCAACCGCGGCCTCCTGATGATAGCATGGTAAGAGCCTGGTGCGTTTGAGATCATAAATAAATTTTTGAGTTCCTTTTTTGTAGCCTCATGCCCAACTTTGACGATGAGTTTGACTTCGCCCACACATTGAGATATTTTTCCTTTATACCCGGTTAGAGTGCGTTGTGTTGGTTTATATGGAGGAACCCCTAGCATTCGATCATAGCTTGCCTTGAAGATAATATTGGTAGAGTTTCCCCCATCCACCAATACCTTAGTTATCATTACACCTCCGATGTCTAGAGTTAGTGTCAATGTGTCTTCATGTGGGGTGGCATTTACCCTTAGACCTTCGTCGTTAAATGTCAGGTCGATCACTGGTTCCCTATAATCATTATAAGAGGAGCTACCCACAAAGAGTACTTGTTGGTCCTCTCTTGTCCGTTTCCTAGCTTGTTGATCGGCCTCCGACAAGGTCCCACCTCCAAATATGGCAAACATCCACTATTGTTTTCCTGAGCCCTCATTGTTTTCCTCCCGATGGTGGTCCAGCTCGGCTTTGTAGGGTTCGTCTTCTTTGTCGTTTTGTAGGCCGCGCTCTTATTGTCTTACAAATTGGATTAATATCCCATTATCGACTAACCTTTGAATTTCCTTTTTTAGTTCCCAACAGTCGTTCGTTGCATGGTCGTAGTCATTATGGAATGCACAGGAGTTCCTGGTGGATATTTTATAGCTTGGGGCCGACATGGCTTGTGGGGATTGGTATCGTACCCTATCTCGGGCATGGTCGTAGATGGCGTAAATAGTCTCCTTAAGTGGGTTGAATTGTCGAGTAGGATTTTTGTATTCTAAAGTGCCTTGATTGCTTGTATTCCTCAAGGAATCTCTGCATGCCCCATTATAACTCCTTAGGGTTTCGTTGTAAGTCCTCTCGTCGGTTTTCCTCTTTTCATACGTATATGCTCTGGTATCTGACACGTTATTGTCTTGGGGGTTGATTTTAGTCGCGTCATCTACTTTAATAAATTGATTAGCATGAGCCACGAGATCTCCTATCTGATCACATGGGAACATGATTAGGTCAGCATACAGCTTGCCCTGCCTGTCGAGCCCCCTCTTAAAGGAATCTACCGCTATGTTTTCTGCTAAGTGTGGGATTTTGTTCATAGCATGGACGAATCTCTTACTATAGAATTTTAAAGGCTCTAACCTTCTCTGGTAGAGATCCATGATGGAGTCAGCGTCGAGGGGAAACTCTTTATTACCTACAAACTTGTTCCTAAACACACTCCACGGTCTTGCAAAATCGCATATAGAACCCTTAGGTAAGCTATAAACCACTTCATTGAATTACCTTTGAGGGTCATAAAGAGCCCGACACAACATGGCGTCGTCCGGGTTGAAAGCCAACATCATATTCCGGAATTGCTCCAGATGTTGTTCAGGATCACCAGAGCCATCATATGCCTCCAAACGGAACGGGTTGAACTTTCTTGGGAGTTGTGTGGCTATAATATTTTCAACGAAGGGTGATTTTGTAAGTACATACGCTGCCATTGTCGAGTGTACATGATCGTATTGCTCGGTTATGCTTTTGTTGTAGGATTTGGGAGATGCTTGCTTTTCATCATGGCCATGCTCCTTTCCTCTTTTTCATTTTTGACCGCTACTTTCCCTAGTTCCTTCACCATACTTGTTGTGCTTGGAAGACCCTTCACGCCTGGCCGCTCGGCTAGCCTCGACAGTGAACCTTGGTCTCCCTTGGTTACCGTCACATAGTTTCATGGTAAAGGCATTGATTGCGTTGTTCATCTCGGCCATCGTCGCTTTGGCGGCTTGATTTCTTGCCTCTTGGTCTCCATCAGTTTTACCTTGAGCTAGTTGCACATGATTTGCTGTTCGAGCCGCCTAACTTACGTTAACTCCTCCATATTATCGGACAGAATTGACCGACCTGGCAAGTTAGTTACAATTTATGCGACGGCAGGTGCCACTGGCGGGTCGACATCGACTGAGGGGTTACTAGGTGGAGTTTCCACCCTGTCCTGAAGGAGATCTTCTTGACCAGCCTGCAACGGGGTGACACTTGGACCTACTACCTACTCTATTTCCTGGTTTAGGTTGGACATAGGAATGTGTCTTTCTGTAGGTTCTATTTCAATCTCAGATGTAATTAATACCATTGGTGGCTTAATGCGGAGAAGTGTTTTAGCTTTCTCATAGACGGCACCAAAAATGTTAACGTAAAACCTCAAACACTTATACGCCAAAGCAGTAAAGCTTTTATTGATTTAGGAAGAAAAATAATTAGATCTATTACATCACTCTGGACCCTTATTTATATAGTTTGGTGCAGTTAAAACATTATTTATTACGTAGATTTATTAATTTTGCACATTGACCATAATTGTCTTAATGGTCCTATTCTTGCTCATTATTATGGAGATATGGTCTTCGTGGGTTGACTGAGTCAATACACTTGACTGTTAATAATGATGGTCGTTTCTTGGTGTCCTTGCTTCACCTATGCGCGCTCGGTCCTCTGCACCACTTGTGTACACTTGATCATCTATTAGGAGTTAAGCTCGACCTCTTGTATGTTGGGTCTTCTACTTTACCTATACGCGCTCGGTCTTCTATTTTACTTCAACACGCTTGATCTTCATGTGGGGGTTATGCTCGCTCTTACTCGGATTCTTATTGGTTTGATTCATGTGTGCTTGTCTTGCATGTGATATGCATCCATATTTTTCCCCGAGCGTGCTTTAGTGATGTGATCCTAGATGACACAAGGAGCTTAGAACATGGAAATGTGCAAGAACCAGATGAACAACTTGAAAAGAAGATGAGCTTGAAGTTGAAGATATTCTTATTTTACCGGCTGGTCCAACAACTCGATCAAGAGCAAAACAATTTAACAAAGCTGTTGGAGGATTGCTTAATCAACTAGAGAATCCACGTGATCAAAACAGCAAGTATGGTGGGAAAGCTTGTCAAACCACTTTGGTCTTGATTCAAGCTAATTGATTTCAACAAATGAGAAAGTGTCTCGATTGTACTCTTTTTCCCTTGTTCAAGTTTTGTCCCAATGGGTTTTCTTGACAAGGTTTTTAATGAGGCAATTGTTTCACTTCACCATTGCCCATTTGTTGAAATAAAATCTCAAGGCCCATCTACACCAAAAGCCACGTCCTTGGAGGAGGGAAGGGTCTGATTTCCAGCTTATATCATTAATACTTTGTATTTTCAATATTAAAACATTTTGTTTCAAAGAAAAGCCTTAAATGTTTTAGAGGCATGCATTATGTTTCCAAGAACAGCTTTAATTGTGCTCAAGGCTAGTTCTTTCTCCTATAAAAACTATGTACTCAGAATTCTAATGGTTAGACTATCTTTGATTCTGAAAAAAACTTCTTAAGTTTTACTCTTCTCTTGTTGGTGTGTAATATCCACAAGAAAACCTGTTCTTCATTTGGTGCGTCATATCCAAAGGAAGATCAAGTTGGAATATCAAAGGCCTTTCCACAAACTTTGTGTGACCTATCGATCCACATCCTTTGATCCTTTAATCCTTTTGGGTTCTTGGTTGCAAAGTTATCCCTATCCCATTTTAGAGTGCCGATTCTAGGAGGTGTTTATCAAGTGGTATCAAAGCAACATTCTGAAAGTTGGGTATTCTCTTTCTCATTAATTTTTCTTCATCTATTTTATATTATCAGTTTGTTTGTGAAGATTTGAGTGTTAGTGTGATGATTTCATTTTGAATCATAAAATTCTGATCTGTTTCACCCTAGTTATAGTTGTTTGAGATTTAAAATCGTAGAAAATCGTTTTTATCTCTTAATACTCTTAGGTAAACAGATTTGGATATGTTTTTAAATAAATTGAAGAACTTTCCAAGGACTTGTTGCTGGTGATTTGTTTTTGTTTTGTTTTGTAGAAAAGGATGTCTAATTCAAATGATGCAGAAAACAGTAATTTCAATAACAACAAGCTTCTAATTGAAGCTATGACAAAGTTGATAGACACCAAGATAGATGACTTTCGCGAAGAGCTTCAATCAAACACTGACCACGAGCGGAACCATTCGTAACAAACCAATCCAAGAAGAAACCATGAACTACCTGAACAATTCAGATATGAAGCCGCTCATGAATATTATGAACGCATGAGCAATTCGTCTCGAAACAGCCATAGAAGGCACCATAGACGTATAAGAGAGGGCAACGAACGTATGCGTGACAATCTTGGAGGTCTCAAGATTAAGATTCCACCATTCCATGGAAAAAACAATCCAGATGCCTATTTGGAATGGGAAAAGAAGATTGAACTCGTTTTCAACGTTCAACACTACACAGAGATCAATCGAGTAAGAATTGCTGCTACTTAATTTTATGATTATGCTCTTAGTTTGTGGGATCTACTAGTTACCTCAAGAAGGCGTAATGGGGAACATTCTATAGATACATGGGCAGAAATGAAAGCCATTATGCGGAAGAGGTTTGTTCCTAGTCATTACCACCGTGAGCTGCATCTAAAGCTGAGGAGATTAACACAAGGAAGTCGATCTGTTGAAGAGTATTATCAAGAAATGGAGACCTTAATGTTGCAAGCTGATATTTCAGAAGATAGAGAGGCAACAATGTCAAGGTTTTGTTGGGGGTTTAAATAGAGAAATTCAAGACAGATTGGAAACTCAGTATTATATTGAACTAGAAGAGATGCTACACAAAGCTTTGCTATTTGAACAACAAGTTAAAAGAAAGAATTCCTCAAGATCAAGTTATGGTTCAAGGGCAATAACAATTAAGCTAAGTTATTCAAAAGATGAGAAGACCAATTATCAGAAAGGAAGCTATGTAGAGGTGAACCAAAAATTTGGAACACCATTGTCTATTGATAACAAAGGCAAACTTAAAGAGGTTGCAATCAGAACTCGTGATGTTAAGTGTTTCAAGTGCAAAGGGATGGGACATTATGCTAATGAGTGTTCTAATAAGAAGATTATGACAATTCTAGATAATGGAGAAATAATTTCAGAGGAAGAAGAAATTGTCTCTGATTCTTCCGAAGAACAGCTAGAGCGACCTGCTAAAGGAGATTTATTGGTAGCCAGAAGGTCTTTAAGTGTTCAAACAAAAGAAGAAGAACAAGAGCAAAGGGAGAATCTGTTTAACACTAGGTGTCTTGTTCAAGGGAAAGTTTGTAGCCTTATTATCGATGGAGGCAGTTGTACCAATGTGGCAAGTCAATCTATGGTAAAGAAGCTTGGTTTAAAAACGAAAAAGCATCCATCACCTTACAAGCTTCAATGTCTTAACGACAATGGAGAAATGAAAGTTAGCCACCAAGTAGAAGTTCCCTTAGCCATTGGTAAGTACGAAGATGAAGTTTTATGTGATGTTCTACCAATGGAGGCTAGTCACATACTGTTAGGAAGGTTATGGAAATCTGATCGAAAGGTTATCCATGATGGATTCACTAATCGCCATACATTTGAGTTTCAAGGAAGGAAAACCACTCTAGTTCCCATAACTCCACGAGAAGTTTACCAAGATCAAAAGCATATGCAGAACAAGGAAAGTCGGGTAACTAAACATTCGAATTTCTATGCAAAATCTGGCGAGGTTAAGAAAGCATTATTCTCTAAGAAACCTATGTTACTTTTTGTGTTTAAGGAAACTCTTATGAGTTTAACTAACTTGACACCGGTATTGCCGAGTGAGATGTCTTCTCTCTTACAAGAATTTGAAGATGTATTCCCTGAAGACAATCCAAAGGGGCTTCCACCAATTAGAGGCATCGAACACCAAATAGATTTTGTACCTAGAGCCTCCCTTCCTAACAGACCTGCTTATAGAACTAATCCAGTGGAGAGAAAAGAATTGCAAAGGCAAATCAGTGAACTGATGGAAAAAGGACATATCCGTGAAAGCATGAGTCCTTGTGCGGTACCAGTTCTACTTGTGCCCAAGAAAGATGGAAGATGGAGAATGTGTGTTGATTGCAGAGCCATCAACAACATAACAGTAAAGTATCGCCATCCTATACCTAGATTAGATGATATGTTAGATGAATTGCATGGTTCTAGCATTTTTTCTAAGATTGATCATAAAAGTGGTTATCACCAAATTAGGATGAAAGAAGGGGATGAGTGGAAAACTGCATTTAAAACTAAGCATGGACTATATGAATGGTTAGTAATGCCATTTGGGCTGACTAATGCACCTAGTACATTCATGCGGTTAATGAATCATGTTCTAAGGGCTTATATAGGAGTTTTTGTTGTAGTATATTTCAATGACATCTTAATTTACAGCAAGTGCTTAGAAGAACATGTTCACCATCTGAAATTGATTTTAAGTGTACTTAGGAAGGAAAATCTATATGCTAATCTTAAGAAATGCACTTTTTGTACCGATAATCTTGTATTTTTAGGTTTTGTTATAAGTGCAGATGATATTAAGGTGGATGAGGAAAAGGTTAAGGCAATCCGCGAATGGCCAAGTCCAAAAACAGTTGGAGAAGTGAGAAGCTTCCACGGTCTTGCAGGATATTATAGGCGTTTTGTCAAAGATTTCAGCACCTTAGCTGCACCACTCACTGAAATAATAAAGAATGACGTTGGTTTCAAGTGGGAACAATCTCAAGAAGAAGCATTTCAATCCTTAAAAGAGAAGCTTACTCATGCTCCTGTCTTGACATTACCTGATTTTCTTAAAACTTTTGAGATTGAATGTCATGCTTCTGGAATTGGGATTGGAGCTGTTTTGATGCAGGATAAAAAGCCCATAGCTTATTTCAGTGAAAAGCTTGGAGGAGCTACTCAAAACTATCCTACTTATGACAAGGAGTTGTATGCCTTATTTCGAGCTTTGCAAACGTGGCAGCATTACTTGTTGCCAAAGGAGTTTGTCATACACACTAACCATGAATCTCTCAAACACCTAAAAGGTCAGCAAAAACTTAACAAAAGACATGCAAGGTGGATAGAATTTATTGAGACAGTTCCATATGTCATCAATTACAAACAAGGTAACGAAAATATTGTTGTTGATGCATTGTCCCGAAGGTATGCCTTAATCACTACTCTTGAAGCTAAGATTTTAGGATTTGATCATCTTAAGAGTTTATATGAAAATGATTCTGATTTTGGAAAGATGTATCAAGCATGTGAAAAGTTTGCTTCAGGGCGATTCTATAGGCATGAAGGATTCTTATTCTTTGATAAACGTTTATGTGTGCCTAATTGTTCCATGAGAGATTTACTTGTTAGAGAATCCCATGGAGGAGGCTTAATGGGACATTTTGGAATAACTAAAACTCTCAAGGTAATGCTGGATCACTTCCATTGGCCACATATGAGGATGGATGTTGGAAGAATCTGTGACAGATGTGCTACTTGCAAACAAGCCAAATCTAAGGTTCAATCCCACGGTTTGTATACTCCTTTACCTATTCCTACGCATCCTTGGAATGATATATCTATGGACTTTGTAGTTGGATTGCCTAGGACTAGAACTCGTAAGGATTCCATTTTTTTGGTTGTTTATCGATTCTCTAAAACGGCACACTTTGTTGCTTGCCACAAAACTAATGATGCGTTGCACATTGCTAATCTGTTCTTTAAAGAGATAGTTTGTTTGCATGGCATGCCTAGGACAATAGTTTCAGATAGGGACACTAAGATCTAAGTTACTTTTGGAAAAATTTGTGGTCTAAGTTAGGGACTAAGCTTTTATTTTCTACTACCTGTCACCCACAAAGTGATGGACAAACAGAAGTAGTAAATAGGACTTTGTCCACTCTTCTACGTGCATTAATTAAAAAGAACTTGAAAACTTGGGAAGAATGTTTCCCGCATGTTGAATTTGCATACAATCATTCTATGCATTCTGCTTCTAAGTACTCTCCTTTTCAAATTGTTTATGAATTTAACCCAATATCTCCTTTGGATCTAATTCCTTTTCCTTTGAGTGAAAGAACTAGCATAGATGGGAAAAAGAAAGCTGAACTTGTAAAACAGATCCATGATGATGCAAGGAAAAACATAGAAAAGAAAACTGAGCAATATGTCAAACAAGTAAACAAGAGAAGACGTAAGAAAGTTTTTGAGGTTGGAGATCAAGTATGGGTGCACTTAAGACAGGAAAGATTTCTAGAAGAGAGAAAGTCAAAATTGATGCCTAGAATTGATGAACCATTTGAAGTAACAAAAAAATCAACAATAATGCGTATCAACTTGACCTACGAGGTAAGTATAAAGTGAGTCCTACCTTTAATGTTTCTGATTTGGTTCCTTTTATCGCAGATGAAATGAATTTGAGGTCAAATCCTTTTCAAGTGGGAGAGGATGATGTGATCCTAGATGACACAAGGAGCTTAGAACATGGAAATGTGCAAGAACCAGATGAACAACTTGAAAAAGAAGATGAGCTTGAAGTTGAAGATATTCTTATTTTACCGGCTGGTCCAACAACTCGATCAAGAGCAAAACAATTTAACAAAGCTGTTGGAGGATTGCTTAATCAACTAGAGAATCCACGTGATCAAAACAGCAAGTATTGTGGAAAAGCTTGTCAAACCACTTTGGTCTTGATTCAAGCTAATTGATTTCAACAAATGAGAAAGTGTCTCGATTGTACTCTTGTTCCCTTGTTCAAGTTTTGTCCCAATGGGTTTTCTTGACAAGGTTTTTAATGAGGCAATTGTTTCACTTCACCATTGCCCATTTGTTGAAATAAAAGCCCAAGGCCCATCTACACCAAAGGCCACGCCTTGGAGGAGGGAAGGGTCTGATTTCCAGCTTGTATCATCAATACTTTGTATTTTCAATATTAAAGCATTTTGTTTCCAAGAAAATCCTTAATTGTTTTAGAGGCATGCGTTATGTTTCCAAGAACAGCCTTAATTGTTCTTCATTTGGTGCGTCATATCCAATGGAAGATCAGTTGGAATATCAAAGGCCTTTCCACAACCTTTATGTGACCTATCGATCCACATCCTTTGATCCTTGAATCCTTTTGGGTTCCTAGTTGCAAAGTTATCCCTATCCCATTTCAGAGTGTCGATTCTAGGAGGAGTTTATCATTTAGTGTAGCTCGCATCTTTCTTCCGTTTCTTTTCTGTCTTATCTCGGCTTCGTTTACCCGATCCTAGACACTAGTCAAATTTCTCGGTTTGCTCACGCTCGGTAAGTCTATTTATGATCTTTTCTTCACATCTATTGTTGGGCTTATAGATATTGACAACCTTATCGGAATCGACGCATGTGTTTTATCCTATAAATAACTCGAAGTCCGGGCTATGGGGAATTCCTTAGTTGGAGATCTCTCGATACTGCAAGGTGATCATGCGTGGGAGCCGAGAGAACGCGACGATGGAGAGGTTATGTGCTATTGTGGAGAAGAGGTACGAGAAGGAGAATAGTGCTGGCCTTCGGCTATTGGTGCCCCAAAGGCGAAAGGCATGGGAAACAAGTGGATCGTCGTTTAATATTGGTAGTTCTGAGAATGGGGAAGAGGTTGAGGATGAAGGATAAAAAGGGGCATTGCCCGATGTCGTGGACGGTACAGAGTGTGGAGAGGTGTATGTTCGCCCCTGCGAGGAGGAAGATGATGTGGACGATTGTCCACTACATAAAAAAAGGAAGGTAGTTATTAATTTCGTGTCATTTTCCCAACGAAAGATAGTACTAGTAGATGAGGAGGAAATTAATGGTAGGCCAAGTATAATAGCTAGTCAAAGTGCGTTGCGTTAGCTTATAAGGTGGGACCCTCCGAATTTGTTCCTAGCTTGTTTTAAATGATGTTGGTCGAGCAACCATATCGACTAATACTTTAGTTACCATCACACCACCGATATCTAGATTAATCATGAGTGCATCTTTGTGGGGTGGTGATTCCTCTTTGTGACACTCTGTAGGTGTTGTAAAAAGAACTGTTGATTTAGTGCACTAGCTGGTCTTCTCGTGCCCGTTTCTTAGATTGCTGGTCGGCCTCGGTTAACGTGCCGCCTCTGGATATCGCATCTAACCACAATTGATTCCCATTGGGAACTTTTTGGTCCTCAGTGCGAGGTTCTTCTTCAATCTGGCGGGGCTTATCTGGTCGGTTACTTTGGTAGTTGTGGTCTTGCAGTCTTACTAATTGGATCAACTCACTATTTTCTACTAGTCTTTGAATTTCTTTCTTAAGTTGCCAACAATCGTCCGTTGCATGACCATGGTCATTATGGTATGCATAGAAGTGCGTTTTCGACCGCTTGTAGCTCGGGGCTCACATGACCCTCGGAGACTGGTATCGTACCCTATCTCTGGTTTGGTCGTAAATGGAGGATATCCCTGCCGTGAGGGGGGTGAACGATCGAGCGGTGCGTTATAGACTACCAGGCGTTGACTGCATGCACTCCTCTGGGACTCCATCCGAGGCGCTTCGTCAAGCTTCCTTCTGTCACGATTGAACTAGTGATTTTGTCACTAGGTTCTGACACGATTTTTATCTACGGGGAGTGATTTTGGTCACATCGTCTACTTTATTGAACTAGTCGGCCCGCACCAAGAGGTTGCCTATTAGGTCGGCGTATAGCTGTCCCTGCCTGTCGAGCCCGCTTTTAAGAGATGTGACTGCCATGCTTTCAGCCAAATAAGGGATTTTATTCATGGCATGGACAAATCATTTGACGTAACCTTTGAAGGACTCCCCCTTCTTCTGTTACAAGTCCATAATAGACTCTGCATCCATGCATAACTCTTTATTACCCACGACCTTGTTCCTAAACGCATTCGATAGCCCTGCAAAATCATAGATAGAACCTTTAGGTAGGCTACTGAACCATTCCATTGTGTTACCTTTCAGTGTCATAGATAAAGCTCGGCACGACATTGCATCTTCCGGATTGAACGCCATTATCGTATTATGGAACTGCACCAGGTGGCTTTCCGGATCACTGATTTCGTCGTAGGCCTCCAAACGGAAAAGATTAAATTTTCTTGGGAGTTCTTAAACTAAAATTTTCTCTACAAATGACGATTATTTGAGTGTGTAGGCCGCCATTGTCGGGCGTACATGATCATATTTCTCGGCTGCACCTCTCTTGTCGATCTTTTAGGATGTTTGCTTATCCTTTCGATAGTGATCATTTCCTTTATGGAGTTTCTGACCGCTACTCTCCCCTGTTCCTTCACCATATTTTTCCCTCTTGGAAGATCATTTACGCATGCCCACCCTGCTGACCTCGATAGTCAATCTCGACCGCAGATGACCACCATCGTGGAGTTTCGCCGCCAACACATGAATTACGTCATTCATGTCTGCCAAGGTCGTTTTAGCAGTATGACCCCTTACCTTCCGATCTTGATCAACCTTACGTTGGGCCTGCTGTATTGCCTGGATTTGCTGTTCGAGCCGCCTAACTTCTGACGCATCACCTGTATCACTATCTCTAATAGCACGTCAATTAGGCTGGCTATGACCCCCGCTACTATATATAGGTCGTTGGGGGAGCCTCCACTCTGCTTGAAGCCTGAGCTTCTTGGGAATTGATAGCATGGGATGGAGCAACGCTAGGGCCAACGATCCATTCTACTACTTGGTTTAGATTGACCATAGCAATACGTCGTGCTTTCGTAGGATCTATTTCAATCTCATATCTAGTCACTACCATTTGTACTTAGTTACTAACGATTGTTTTAGGTTTCCCACAGACGGCACCAAATATGTTAACGAAAAACCTTAACAAATATTAGGCAAGGTAGTTACTTATTTATTCGATCGAGAAGAATCTAAAAAAACCCATATTACATCACTCAAGATCAGTATTTATAATTTTTATTGTAGTTTCAGCACTACTTTAACGTGGCCTTTAATTACAATAACATAGGTTGTTACTACCAATAATGATCCTAAATGAATGACCATTATTCTAGGAGTTATCTACGTGGGTTGACTCATTTAATGCACTTGAACCTGGCGAGCTAAAAAACAGAGCAGGTCCCCTATGTTTGTCAATTGTATTACGTCAGTCACATTCCTTTACTTTTATATAAATAAGTCCCCTACGTTTTATAAACGTAACAAACAAATTTTTTTTGAAAATGTGAGGGACATATTTATTACAAACTGAAAACGTGATGGACTTGTTTATTACTAGTGTAAGGACCTGTTTATTACAAAAACAGATCCGCTTGTTACGTTTTTGAAACGTAGGGGATCTTTTTATACAAAAATAAAGAAAAGGGACTGATGTGAGACGATTGATAAACATGAGGGAACTGCCATGTTTTTTACCTAACCTGTCGTCATCGTTCTGAGAGTTATGGTCTTCGTGGGTTGACTTATTAAATGTGTTTGACCTTGTCGTTGTTCCTGAGCGCGTTGTCTTGTTTTCTTATGATTTATCTGGGGGCGCTCGGTATCTGGGTTCTGCTCGGCCTGTAGAGCGTATGGGTTCTCCTTGGTTTGAACTGGCTTAATTCATCTCGCCTATGCTACTTATTCTCGTTCTTGCCCGAGCGAGGACTAACTGATGTTTACGCCTTATTTTTTTTTTGTTTACTTTTGCTCAGCTCGGCTCTGAATTGGGTGGGGTTGCTCGGTTTGTTCTCACTAAGTATGTTGAGTCTTAATATATATGCACATCTGATGTAGTGCTGCTATGGATATTTACGACATCATCAAGACATATGTAGGACTGCTGGTTTGTAAATATAATTAGCAAAACGCTGACAAGTATCACAACTTCGAACTAAAACCTTAGCATCATTCATAATTGAAGTCCAATAATACCCTGCCAACAAAACTCGACGTGTCAAAGACTTGAAACCAAAGTGTGTTGAACCCTCACTATCATGCAACCCACATAAATATCTTGAGATTCTTGCTTACCCAAACAACGCAACAATGGCCTACTCATATATTTCTTGTATAACACCTCATCCAATATAACATAACCATTAGCCTTATACCTTCATTTCTTAGCGAATTATACATCTTGAGGTAGAGTTCCTCTTAGGAAAAAATTAAGGATATCAGTTCTCCAATTACCTCGAATTACGTCTGGTGTGAAAAATACCTCATCAACATATTTACATTGCTCTAACCATGTTAAAATTGAAGGACTCTCCTATAACAATATCCAAGGACACTCTTATGTATAAGTAATTTTTTCCAAAGAATCAAGAACTGTATTATATCCTCGATGAATATGCTATACAATATCTTTGTCAAACAAGAGAGCCAAATTTCGAAGCTTGCAAAGATACAAAATTAAATGATCCTTCTTAGCCAACACTTGTCATATGGTTTGCCACTAATTGTGAATCTATTTCTAGACGAATTATAGTTTCCCCACAAATATTTGCAAGCCTTAAACCAGCCAACGCAACTTCATAATCAGCCTCATTATTCGATGCATGAAACCAAATTTATTAGCTTGAAACATTTCCTCCATAGAAGGAGCAACCACCTGCACTCTTGAACTAGATCCCAAAGTACTAGAACTACCATCAGTTCCAACCACCCATATCGAATTTTATCGCAAGACGTATTTATCTGTCTCCTCATTTGATCTACTTGAATGAAATTCGACAAAAAAATCAGCCAAAGCTTGAGCCTTAATAGTTGTTCGATGAACAACAGTGATATCAAAATCTCCCAACTCTACTGACCACTCGGTCATCCGACCACAAATGTCTAGGGGTTGTAACAAATTCTTTAGTGTAAATAAGTTTGAACCACAATAGTTTGAGCTTGAAAATAAGGACGCATCTTCCTAGCAGTCACCACTAAAGCCAAAGCCAATTTTTCAAGTCTCAAATACCTTTTCTCTGAGGCCAAAAAACTTTTATTAACATATTAGAATGGCTTTGAAAATCCCTTATCTTTACTTATCAAAACAACACCCACGGCAAAGCCATACACTACTATGTATAAAAATAGTCTAAAAACCCTGTTAAGTCACTAGTGTTTGACACGTGTTGCATTCGTGCCACTAACATTCGTTCGTCCCCAAAACGAGTCACTATTGTTTCAAATCGTTGCATTTTTACCACTGGCGCGTGCAAATTTATAGGAGCCTAACACGTGTCACCCCAATGTACCCATGTTTGTTGCATATACGGTCACCCCTTTTATCCTGCCAAAAACACCATTGTTAACCCAAACAGGTTTACCCTCTTAACGTTTTACCCCAACTTCTTTATTTACCCACTGTTAACCCAACCCCTTAACTATTTACCCCCTATAATTGCTTCTTGTCTTGTTTCAAACACTAATTTCCCATCTTCACCATAGGTTCATGACTTCTCTAAAACCTTAATTCTCTTCTTTACCATAGCCACCTTCGTGAGTTATTTAATACCCTAATTCCTTTCTTCTCTACAATAACCATTGAAGTATAATAGGGATAACTTTGCAACCAGGAACCCAAAAGGATTCAAGGATCAAAGGATGTGGATCGATAGGTCACACCAAGGTTGTGGAAAGGCCTTTGATATTCCAACTGATCTTCTTTTGGAAATGACGCACCAAATGAAGAACAAGTTTTCTTGTGGATATTACACACTAACAAGAGAAGAGTAAAACTTAAAGAGTTTTTTTTTAGAATCAAAGATAGTCTAACCATTAGAATTCTGAGTACATAGTTTTTATAAGAGAAAGAACTAGCCTTGAACCCAATTAAGGCTGTTCTTGGAAACATAATGCATGCCTCTAAAACAATTAAGGATTTTCTTGGAAAAAAAATGCTTTAATATCTAAAATACAAAGTATTAATGATATAAGCTGGAAATCAGACCCTTCCCTCCTCCAAGGACGTGGCTTTTGGTGTAGATGGGCCTTGGGATTTTAGTTTAACAAATGGGCAATGGTGAAGTGAAACAATTGCCTCATTAAAAACCTTATCAAGAAAACCCATTGGGACAAAACTTGAACAAGGGAAAAAGAGTACAATCGAGACACTTTCTCATTTGTTGAAATCAATTAGCTTGAATCAAGACCAAAGTGGTTTGGCAAGCTTTTCCACCATACTTGTTGTTTTGATCACGTGGATTCTCTAGTTTATTAAGCAATCCTCCAACAGCTTTGTTAAATTGTTTTGCTCTTGATCGAGTTGTTGGACCAGCCGGTAAAATAAGAATATCTTCAACTTCAAGCTCATCTTCTTGTTCAAGTTGTTCATCTGGTTCTTGCACATTTCCATGTTCTAAGCTCCTTGTGTCATCTAGGATCACATCATCCTCTCCCACTTGAAAAGGATTTGACCTCAAATCCATTTCATCTGCGATAAAAGGAACCAAATCAGAAACATTAAAGGTAGGACTCACTTTATACTTACCTCGTAGGTCAAGTTGATACGCATTATTGTTGATCTTTTTTGTTACTTCAAATGGTCCATCGATTCTAGGCATCAATTTTGACTTCCTCTCTTCTGGAAATCTTTCCTTTCTTAAGTGCACCCATACTTGATCTCCAACCTCAAAAACTTTCTCACGTCTTCCCTTGTTTGCTTGTTTGACATATTGTTCAGTTTTCTTTTCTATGTTTTTCCTTGCATCATCATGGATCTGTTTTACAAGTTCAGCTTTCTTTTTCCCATCTATGCTAGTTCTTTCACTCAAAGGCAAAGGAAGTAGATCCAAAGGAGATATCTGGTTAAATCCATAAACAATTTGAAAAGGCGAGTACTTAGAAGCAGAATGCATAGAATGATTGTATGCAAATTCAACATGCGACAAATATTCTTCCCAAGTTTTCAAGTTCATTTTAATTAATGCATGTAGAAGAGTGGACAAAGTCCTATTTACTACTTCTGTTTGTCCATCAGTTTGTGGGTGACAGGTAGTAGAAAATAAAAGCTTAGTCCCTAACTTAGACCACAAAGTTTTCCAAAAGTAACTTAGAAACTTAGTGTCCCTATCTGAAACTATCTTAAAGAACAGATTAGCAATGTGCAACGCATCATCAGTTTTGTGACAAGCAACAAAGTGTGCCATTTTAGACAATCGATCAACAACCACAAAAATGGAATCCTTACCAGTTCTAGTCCTAGGCAATCCAACTACAAAGTCCATAGATATATCATTCCAAGGATGCGTAGGAATAGGTAAAGGAGTATACAAACCGTGGGATTGAACCTTAGATTTGGCTTGTTTGCAAGTAGCACATCTGTCACAAATTCTTTCAACATCCCTCCTCATATGTGGCCAATGGAAGTGATCCAGCATTACCTTGAGAGTTTTAGCTATTCCAAAATGTCCCATCAAGCCTCCTCCATGGGCTTCTCTAATAAATAAATCTCTCATGGAACAATTAGACACACATAAACGTTTATCAAAGAATAAGAATCCTTCATGCCTATAGAACCGCCCTGAAGCAAACTTTTCACATGCTTGATACATCTTTCCAAAATCAGAATCATTTTCATATAAACTCTTAAGATGATCAAATCCTAAAATCTTAGCTTCAAGAGTAGTGATTAAGGCATACCTTCGGGACAATGCATCAGCAACAATATTTTCTTTACCTTGTTTGTATTTGATGACATATGGAAATGTCTCAATAAATTCTATCCACCTTGCATATCTTTTGTTAAGTTTTTGCTGACCTTTTAGGTGTTTGAGAGATTCATGGTCAGTGTGTATGACAAACTCCTTTGGCCACAAGTAATGCTCCCATGTTTGCAAAGCTCGAACTAAGGCATACAACTCATTGTCATAAGTAGGATAGTTTTGAGTAGCTCCTCCAAGCGTTTCACTGGAATAAGCTATGGGCTTTTTATCCTGCGTCAAAACAACTCCAATCCCAATTGCAAAAGCATCACATGCAATCTCAAAAGTTTTAAGAAAATCAGGTAATGTCAAGACAGGAGCATGAGTAAGCTTCTCTTTTAAGGATTGAAATGCTTCTTCCTCTGAAATTATTTCTCTATTATCTAGAATTGTCATAATCTTCTTATTAGAACACTCATTAGCATAATGTCCCATCCCTTTGCACTTGAAACGCTTAACATCATGAGTTCTGATTGCAACCTCTTTGGTTTTACCCTTGTTATCAATAGACAATGGTGTTCCAGATTTTTGGTTTACCTCTACATAGCTTCCTTTCTGATAATTGGTCTTCTCATCTTTTGAATAACTTGGCTTAATTGTTACTGCCCCTGAACCGTAACTTGATCTTGAGGAGTTCTTTCTTTTAACTTTTTGTTCAAATAGCAAAGCTTTGTGTAGCATATCTTCTAGTTCAACATAATACCGAGTTTCCAATTTGTCTTGAATTTCTCTATTTAAACCCCTAAGAAACCTTGACATTGTTGCCTCTCTATCTTCTGAAATATCAGCTCGCAACATTAAGGTCTCCATTTCTGGCCATGATTCTATAGGATGTTCCCCATTACGCCTTCTTGAGGTAACTTGATCCCACCAACTAAGAGCATAATCATAAAATTCAGTAGCAGCAATTCTTACTCGATTGGTCTACGGGTAGTGTTGAACGTTGTAAACGAGTTCAATCTTCTTTTCCCATTCCAAATAGGCATCTGGATCGTTTTTTCCATGGAATGGTGGAATCTTGATCATGAGACCTCCAAGATTGTCACGCATACGTTCATTGCCCTCTCTTGTACGTCTATGGTGCCTTCTATGGCTGTTTCAAGACGAATTGCTCATGCGTTCATAATATTCATTAGCGGCTTCATTTCTGAATTGTTCAGGTAGTTCATGGTTTCTTCTTGGACTGGTTTGTCGTGAACGGTTCCGCTCGTGGTCAGTGTTTAATTGAAGCTCTTCGCGAAAGGCATCTATCTTGGTGTCTATCAACTTTGTCATAGCTTCAATTAGAAGCTTGTTATTATTGAAATTACTGTTTTCTGCATCATTTGAATTAGACATCCTTTCATACAAAACAAAACAAAAACAAATCACCAGCAACAAGTCCTTGGAAAGTTCTTCAATTTATTTAAAACCATAAAACATATCCAAATCTGTTTTCCTAAGAATAATAAGAGATAAGTTTCACAACAGCACCTAAAACGATTTTCTACGATTTTAAATCTCAAACAACTATAACTAGGGTGAAACAAATCAGAATTTTGTGATTCAAAATGAAATCATCACACTAACACTCAAATCTTCACAAACAAACTGATAATATAAAATAGATGAAGAAAAATTAATGAGAAAGAGAATACCCAACTTTCAGAATGTTGCTCTGATACCACTTGATAAACTCCTCGTAGAATCGGCACTCTGAAATGGGATAGGGATAACTTTGCAACCAGGAACCCAAAAGGATTCAAGGATCAAAGGATGTGGATCGATAGGTCACACAAAGGTTGTGGAAAGGCCTTTGATATTCCAACTGATCTTCCTTTGGATATGACGCACCAAATGAAGAACAGGTTTTCTGGTGGATATTACACACCAACAAGAGAAGAGTAAAACTTAAGAGTTTTTTTCAGAATCAAAGATAGTCTAACCATTAGAATTCTGAGTACATAGTTTTTATAGGAGAAAGAACTAGCCTTGAACACAATTAAGGCTGTTCTTGGAAACATAATGCATGCCTCTAAAACAATTAAGGCTTTTCTTGGAAACAAAATGCTTTAATATTGAAAATACAAAGTGTTAATGATATAAGCTGGAAATCAGACCCTTCCCTCCTCCAAGGACGTGGCTTTTGGTGTAGATGGGCCTTGGGCTTTTATTTCAACAAATGGGAAATGGTGAAGTGAAACAATTGCCTCTTTAAAAACCTTGTTAAGAAAACCCATTGGGACAAAACTTGAACAAGGGAAAAAGAGTACAATCGAGACACTTTCTCATTTTTGAAATCAATTAGCTTGAATCAAGACCAAAGTGGTTTGACAAGCTTTTCCACCATACTTGATGTTTTGATCACGTGGATTCTCTAGTTGATTAAGCAATCCTCCAACAGCTTTGTTAAATTGTTTTGCTCTTGGTCGAGTTGTTGGACCAGCCGGTAAAATAAGAATATCTTCAACTTCCAGCTCATCTTCTTTTTCAAGTTGTTCATCTGGTTCTTGCACATTTCCATGTTCTAAGCTCCTTGTGTCATCTAGGATCACAACATTAACATTAGGTCATAGACCGTGATTAACGGTCTATTGAAGCAACGTGGGAAGATAGAAGCATAAATTCAAAGGAATAACTCGATAATTAGGGTTCTTATGATATTTCTAGTTTTATGTTTGTTGGTAATTGTGTGTTATTAGTGTATGTATTTAAAGAATTATGTATTAGGTGTAGGTTAATTATTCTGTATGTGTCCTGAATTATGAAAGTTAATTTCAATTATGTTGTTTGGAATTTGAATGGAATTGTGATAGAAATGAAATTTGTTGTTTTGGTATTGGTTTATGTTGTGAAGAATTATTTTGGGATTGTATTTGACGTAAGTAAATGCATATTTTGGGATTGTATTTGACGTAAGTAAATGCAGCTTAATTTGAGACTATTTGTTGCAGCTTAAGTAACTTGATCTAAAAAACCATAGAAGCAACAGTCAATAAATTAATTGTTCAAGAACCACCAATAAAACCAGACACATATCTTCAATGGTTTCACTAGTTCAATGGTTGTGAAAATCATTAACCAACGACAATGAATAACATTCAATTTACAACCATACTGGCAGTTAAATTTCCATACCAACATCAACAAAACCACAAACAAAATACGTGATTAAACAAAAATAGATACATAAATTTCCATACCAACATTTACAAAACCACAAACAAAGAGAAAGATGAGTACACAAATTTAGCAAATTTAGCCAAAAATTGTATGGTTATTATATAAACCCTGAAATTAAGTCTTGAGTTCCTAAACAACAACATATAGAACCTTCGAATAGAGAAACCATAACGTGTGCATAACATACATCACATTACAAAAAAGACCCAGAACATGGGTAGTCTACACAAAACACCCTTCAACATAACACAAAAAACTTTTAAACTAATCTTGAGGTTGGGTAATATTAACAACATGGTTACCACTACCTTCCACCGACGCCTGTGAACCACTAGTTTCCAATGCCTTGTTGTCCGATTTTCCGGTGGATCCACCAGAAGCTGCTGATACAGACCACCAGCAGATGTTGCAGCACCATGTGTTGTCGCAATCGAAAAACGCGATGTAGATGATAAAGATCCACCTACCTTGGGCTGCTTGAAACGGCCTGCAACTGTTTGAGGCAGCTTCTTTTTTTATCTCTGGTTTGCACCTTAAGAACCTCCTTGTATCCTTGCATACTTCCACCAGTGACCCGACCACTATGTGCTGAACTTATGTTGTTTTGAGATGAATATAGGGTACCAGCCTGTAATTTAAAATATATTATAAACTAAAAGTTTGCAAGATAATGGGAAAAATCACAAAATTATTTTAATAGATATAGGAATCTTACAAGTGGGGTAGTGTGCCTGGCCAACAAGTTGTCTTTCTTTTAAAATAGTGGATCACACTACCCTGCTCACACACACACCAACCAAAAAAAATATTAATGTAAAAGTTAAAGTAATGAGACTACAAAAAAAGGACCCCTCCACCAACTCGACCACAAATATTAATATATTTATAAGTAAATTTGGACCACACTAAGAGACAGAACTTACATCAGGCATTAATGTTCCTTGACACCCTATAGAGGCTCCTCCATGCTGCTAGAAAAACGATAAGCAGACTAACACACAAGCATACGCATCACAACAACCATGAAAATAAAATCACAAGCATCTGAAACTTTCCGGAATCCAGTAGATCTTGGATTTTGAGCAGCAGATGTTAGGGTTGTGGCTTCAACCTGTTAGAGAGAAGAGATAACATCAAGAAATAACAAATCGCAAGTGTCACAAACATCACATCCATCGCAAACAGGTAATTATAATATTATATTTTATATATACAATGGTATTATAGAATACCTACCGGTGCAGAAGGAGTATTGGTTGTGGAAATCGCTGCAGCACTTGCTTGACCGGGAGTAGAGGTGCTCTTTTGTTATCTCCAACTGCCTTACAGTTTTAACATCGGGGTGTATTGTACTTCCAAGACAACCTTGTCACTCCTGATGTTGTGTCTTATAAAAGAGGTTATAGTCTCTCGGAAGGATCCTTCCTTGTACCAGTTTGACACATTCCTCGTACTATCTTAACTGGTTGAGGGTAGACAGGTTGTAGATGGTTCATTGGCCAATGTTGGTATCCATTAATTGGGTTAATTAAATTAGAGTAAATGACCTTCTATGTAGCCACCCGAAACCACTTAGACACGTAATTCACAGGGTTACCACTAATGAACCAGATACAGGGAACAACATGGCTACATGGAATGCCAAAGAGCTGCCATTTACGGCAAGCACATCCCCATGCATCTAAGTCGACCACAAACTTATATTGGACCCTTCTCTTTTCAACCTGAAACTTTGGTCCGCCGGAAGGAAGTACGTTGCAGTCACCAGCAAGCTTGTAATTCGTGGTAAGTTTTTTTATTAATAGATGGAGAAATCGGCTGATCCCACTTTGGTAGGTGGCTGATTATCTTTACAATTCTACGCACTGTCTGCTCCCTTATGCCCTCCAACAAGTTTATAATCCCTTTAGATCTGTAGTCCAAGATAATAAACTTAAAAGTTTCTTCCAAATTTGATTTTTGCATGAAACACTTGTTTTCTTCTTTCTAATGAGCCTTGATCCACTCAGACGCAGGCTTCTGTGATAACCATTCATGACAGGCAGCGTTGCATTTTTTCATCTCTTCCATGTGAAACTCAAATTTATGGATGAATAAAGACCCATCACAATCCTAAAAGAATATGTGTTCCTCTTTGTCGGGAATACCTTCTTCATATTGGCGTATAGATGTCAAGCACATAATCGATGTTCAATGTTTGGGAACAACTCCTTCAAGGCTGGAACAAGCCCCTTCTGCTTGTCTAAAATCCACGTGAAGCTGCCTTGATTCTATATGTTAACATCATTTGCTAACAATTCTAGAGACCACTTCTAAGAAGACCTATTTTGACTCTCAACCACTTCCCAATCAACATGATACATCTGGTTGTTTGCGTCAACATCAACAACAACAAGCAATTTTCCTCCGAAAGGCCCTTTCAAAAAACACCCCTCTAGCACAAGCATAGGCCTACACCCAACATCAAACCCCTTCTTCAACCCCTATAGACACACATAAACTCTTTTGAAAACCGAATTGTTCCATTTGACAACCACCGTAGACCCTGGATTGGTCCGTATAAGTTCTTCAAAGTACTCCTGAAGCTTCCTGTACTAAATTATGTCATCACTAAGAATCATATTTAGCGCTCTTGACTTTGCACGGTAAGCCTTCGATCTAGTTATCTTCACCAAAAACTCTTTTGCCAACTGAGCCATCAAACTCTTGACAGACCAGTCAGGATCAGTTTGCCATTGTCTGAAGTAATGTTTTGCAATCCACTGCACGTTAACGAATCTGTTAAGATGAGTGGGAACACAAGTATGGTTGTCGTTGAGAGTCTATATCCTCCACGTAAGGGCACAACCTTGGCAAAAAGTCCAAGGACTCAACATTTTGCTATTATTGGAAAAATGCTTGCTATATAATCTTCCAAGTGGTGTAATGATTTTCACCCAGTGGCGTAGCCAGGATCGGAACACCGTGGTGTCCTGGACTTTATTATTGAAGAAGTATATATATATATATATATATATATATATATATTAAAATAAATTATAGTAACAAATGGTTTATATTCAAATTTCAAATATTGAATTGTCGGTGTCACGACATAATATATGTTACATAAATACCTTAGTGTTTGAAGCTGAAAATCACAAGAAAGCAAGAAAACAATTTGCACCCTATAGTTAGAGTTTTTTAAAATTATAGTAGAAACTAGAAAGAAAATACTGTATTTTATAGTTAGAGTTTAATATATATATATAAGTATAAATTGATATTATATATATTTAAAAAATATTATCTATATTAAACTAATATATAGGATATATTAGGTATAGGATAAAATCTTTAAATTTTTTTTGATAATATATAGAATAAGAATAAACGGGTAGGATAAGATCTTTAAAAAGAAAATATAATATATATGATAAGAATAAACGGGTAGGATAAGATCTTTAAAAAGAAAATATATTAATAATATATAGGATAAGAATAAACGGATATAAAAATGAGAAAATATAGGAAATAGGTATAGGATAAAATCTTTAAAAAAAATTGATAATATATAGAATAAGAATAAACGGGTAGGATAAGATCTTTAAAAAGAAAATATAATATATAGGATAAGAATAAACGGGTAGGATAAGATCTTTAAAAATATATATATATATATATATATATATATTAATAATATATAGGATAAGAATAAACGGATATACAAGAAAATATAGGAAAAATAGGTGGGTTTAAAAAGAAAATATATAGGATAAGTATAAAAAAAATGAGAAAATATAGGATATGTTTAAAAAAAATGAGAAAATATAGGATAGGTTTAAAAAAAATGAGAAAATATAGGATAGCTTTAAAAATAAAATATATAGATAAGAATAAAAACGAAAATATATAGATAAGAATAGAAAAAGTTGAGAAAATATAGGGTATAAAACGAAAATATATAAGATAAAAAAAAATTACTCTACTAGAGTATCGAACCCATAACCTCCACTCAAGTCGTGGGTTCTTATTTTAATTTTACCACGGAGACAAAGGTGAATTTGATTTTTTAGCGGTACGAAAACATCTACTTCAGGAATTGGGTGGGTTCCTGGGACCCCACAGGCACCCACCCAGCTCCGCCTATGTTTTCACCTTTTTTATTTCGAATTATTGCAACACCATAGGCACCATCAGTTAATGAGCAGCTTCCATCAAGATTAAGTTTTAGTCTTTGAGCAGATGGAGATATCCACGTAAGGTATACAATTCTTGTACTTTTGGTTAAATGATTAAAATAACCTAGCATGTAGGTTGTATCATAGTAATTTCCCAATGAATTCTATTGAGAATATTAGTTGCATCCATATTTTGCAAGGTGCTTCATATGATGATTATATCATTTGCTTAACTTTTGATTTGTTGATATTTTGCCTTGTTTTTGTGAATCCATAGAGACCAATATATTATAGCTAGAAAATTATTTCGAATATAATTTCGCTTCGTAGTTCTCCAAAGCCAAGTTTTTGTAATATGTTGCAGATTCATATAATTAGCAATGTTAATGTGAAAAGTAAGACTAAACTATGACCAGGCTTCTTATGAGATCCTGCAATAAACAAATACATGATTAATTGTTTCACAGTTTTTGAAAAATTGACATTTAGAAACCAATGTTAGTTTTCAATGTTGTAGCACGTAATCCACAAAGATCCATTGTCTTGTCAATCTCTAAAGAAGAAAGGCACACCTATTACGAGTGATAAAACTCCAAATTTTCTTAAGTAGGAGAGAGTTGGTGCCTTATCTCCAATATTGCCCCATCTTGCTTTGGTGTTGAATGTTTCTCATTGAGTAACAACAATCCATTGATTAGCATCATTTTTCACTTTATTAATAGAAAGATTGTTTATTCTGATTACGTCATATGTTAGGACATTGTCCAATAGCTTTGTATGGATCCATTGACCTTTATTCCAATAATCCTTCACTCGCTCTTGAGAATACCAACTATTTGATTCATTTGGTTTAAAGAGATTAGATGAAACATATCGTGTCATGTGTCTAACCAAAATTTGATGTTACCATTGCCAAGCTTCCTGGAAAATAAAATTTTCGACATGACTTCTAACTTCCAATAGTCTCTTCCAAGTTTTCAAGATTAATATTTTTCTCTAAACCTGTATTGGATGCTTATTTGAGAAATACTTTGAATGAACAAAATTAACCCAAATGAGTTTATTTTCTCTGAAATTGAACCAAAGCTTGTGGGAGAATATGCCGTATGAATCCACTAAGCTTCTTATTTTGATGCCTCATTCATCATAAGGTTTGCAAATGGATTGTCAAGTTGTGCATCTTATTGTTTTGTGATTTTATCCCAAAGAAATTCAGTAAACATCATTTCTATTATTTTCATGATCGGTTTAGGAATTGTAGTGCTTTAGAGGTGAAACATGAGAATTACAGTAAGAACAGCTTGAATGAATGTAAGTCTGCCGCCATAGGAAAGTATAACACTATCCCATTCCTGAATTATTTCTCTAATTTGTGTCACCAAATCTTCAAAGTGTCTTGCTTAACTTTTAGGATGAATGTTTGTTCCTAGGTATTTCATTGGGAAATGACCATGTTTACAACCAGATGATTGCTCAATTGGTAAGATCATAGCAAAATAAATTATATATGAAGTAATAAAGTAAGTATTATTTTTGTTATGGAGTGACATAATATTTCTTGATATTTTTAATGAAGCTTACGATTTTGTAGTTGTTAACACTGATTTCTTTGTTATCTTGATACAACCTTTTAAGACCTCTAGTCAGCAGCTCTTCTACAAGAATGAAGAGACTATGTGAAAGAGGATCACCTTGTTTCATCATATTTGTAGATTTCGAATATATTTTAGCTTCTCAATTGACTACTATTGAGAAATTGGCATATGAAATTAGGCTTTTAACCCTGTTAATAAAATAATTCAGAAAACCAAAAAGAAGTAAAAATATGTAAAATGTCACGAAAATATATTTTATCGGATACATTAGCCATATCAATTTTTATCAGCATATTGCCTTCTCTAGTTTTCTTGTTTAAGTCTTTAGCCAGTTTTTGAGATAGAAGAATATCATGTATAATTCTGCCATAAACAAATCCATATTGTTCAACATAAATCAGTTTAGGAAGAAAGGATGGAAGTCTGTCATTTATTGTCCTGGATATAAGTCTATTAAAGACTGTGCATAGGCTTATATGATCATAATTAGTCCATGTCTCCGGAGAGTCCTTTTTAGGTATAAAACTTATAGCAGTAGCATAAAATCCATGAGGAGCATTGTCACCTTTAAAGAACATTTTTATAGCATTGCAAAAATCTTTCCATATGATTGTCCAGCGTTTCTAAAAAAGTGTTGTATTGAAACTATCTACACTTGAAACACTTGTTGAGTTTAGAGCTTTATAAAGATGTGGATTTCTTAATCTGAGGGAAGTTTCAGTAACATTATATTGTCTTCTTTAGTAATGATGTTTGGGATGATTGATGATAGATCATGAATACTTTTGTCCACAAGGTGTTTAATCAGAAGCTTTTGAAAGTGATTAATTGCAAATGTGCATATCTCCCGATGGTCTTCAAAAGAGGTGGTGCCATCTTTAATCCTTAATATTCTACTTTTCTTCCTATTTTTTCTTAACATGATTATGATTATGAAAAGAAGTCGTGTTTTGTGTTTGCATTTTGGATCCAACTGACAAAACATTTTTCCTCGCATAATATTTATTCTCTTGCAAGAAGCTGAAGTTGTTTCGCCTTAACTTCAACAAGCTTAATTAATCATCAGTAGCTCTTGATTCTTGATAGTAGTTTTCAAGGAACTATACCTCATCTTCATATTGTGTAACTGCACTAAATATATTACCAAATGTTTCTTTGTTCCAGACCTTTTAATCTAAGGTTTAATCTTTTAAGCTTTTGCTAGCGCATATGGAGAGGAGGACTCCGCATATCTTCATTCCAATTGCTTTCAACTACCTTTTCGAATTCTGGATGCATATACCACATATTCTCAATTTTGAAAGGAGCTTTTATTTTGACATAGTTTGTTGCCATTGTGATCAAGAGTGGGCTATGATCAAATCTCGTTCTATTCAGGTGCTTCATAGTTGTGTTTTCAAATAAATTAGACCAAGCATTATTATGCAGAATCATGTCCAACCTCTTCCATTTATGGGAGTTTTTCCTGGTAAATTGTGAACCTATGTAGCCCGAGTATGATAAGGAGTAGTCATTGATTACGTTGCTCATGTTTCCATGATCTTTGTGCACAAAGTGATGCAAAAACAACTACTCTGAAGAATTAGTGAAGACACTAAAATCACCCGTTTTTTTTTAAAAGTATGTATGTTATCAGTCTGATATTTAAAATTATATATTATTGATGAAAAATTAATAAATTTTACATTTTTATATTATGTGATATTGTCGTGATTTTTTAAATCTTTTAATAATTTTTTTTTTATCAATATTTTAAAAAAAAAACTCGAAAAAATTAAAATAAAAAATTATTTTTTTATTGAAACCAAAATCTAAATAAATAAAAAAATAGACATACAAATTTTCACGATTCGCTCAATTAAACGGCTTCAAATATAAACTTATTAACCACCCTTTACCTACGTATTTTATTTTTGTATCTCCTGGTATGTTAACTATTCATGGTATATGCTTACAATTGCACAAAAATGTCATGCAGGAAGTACTATTACACAGAGATATGGAAACAATATTTAGAGTAATTCATAGACGAAAATTGGTCGGGAACTCGTCAAAAATATATTTAGAAAACGTATTTGAGTATTTAAGACAAATTTACGTATAAAAAGATCTATTAAAACTGTGTTCTTTTGTTTTGAATTGGCAATATATTTATTGAAATTACAAACTTTCACGAGATATATTTTTTGAAAATTCAATTTTTTCAAGAAAACTAAATTTGGGTCTTTGTCATAACCAGCCCATTTCTGATCGATTTAAACATGTTTTTGCCACGACCAGACCTAGATGATCGTAACCTAGTGTCAGGTATCATATTTTCCCACGATCAACATCATGCTGATGGAGGTGAAGTACCATTTGCCACGATTAGTATGACCCTGATAGCAATACACTTACCCCGAAAAGTTAGCAGTAGGTTGTTTTACTTATTTGGTCTTGTTTTATATACCAAATCCGATGACCGTAACTATTTTTCCGATCATCTACATTTAATCAACATCTATGACAATCTCTCACTTGATTAAATTTCCTCTCTTTTGAGATAACTCTTACAGATATAATAAAATATTTTTTGATTTATTTTTTACCTTAGTATAAACATATCAAACTTAAGTCGGAAAAACCTTGCTAATCGTGAATTTGAACTAACCACCGATATAACCTAACCAGAGATCTCACACACGCAATTGTTTTGATCAAACATTTATTCATGTTATACTTTAACATTATCTTAGACGTATGCTCTATCCGTTTAGAGAATCATAACTTGAGAGAAATAAATTCTCTCGTGAGATATTGTACCACCTTTAAAATCTCATAGGTACAAATTCTTACATTGTTCCATTATCTTTAGAAACACATATCACACGTAAACGGAGATGAAAAGTTTCAATGAACGTATCTCTCCACGTTAACTGCCAACATATCTCTAA
Organism: Limnanthes douglasii subsp. nivea; assembly: GCA_036936605.1. Classification (NCBI taxonomy): domain Eukaryota; kingdom Viridiplantae; phylum Streptophyta; class Magnoliopsida; order Brassicales; family Limnanthaceae; genus Limnanthes; species Limnanthes douglasii. The sequence continues at coordinate 183,838,190 of JAUPFV010000001.1, forward strand.
CGTATCATATATGAAACTCTAATTTATTTTTATGTTGAATCTTTCACAAATTCGATGATTTTATTTATTTACATGTTGCTACCTATTGCAAATATAATTTAATTGGGTTACCATTATTTACAAAATTATTATTTTAATAGTCTTAGTCTCATCCTCTAGATGTTGAGTTAACCAACTTTTGAGCTAATGGTCAGTTATGTTCTCACCATAACGTACGTATGACACTGATATAGTTATACTTTTTATTATTTATCTCACATACTCATGTTTTGGACTTATATGTCAAGACTTCTCAATGTAAGTTACATTGAATGCTCTACCTAATGTTTCTTGACTATCACAATGTATATGTATTTTCATATATCCCTTTGAAGTGAATAATATATCCAACAAGAGAATTCTTAACCATTCAACCTCCTTACCTATTGCAGTCAATGTTATGAAGTCGGACTCCATAGTCGAACGTGGTATACACATTTTTTTAATCCTCACAAAACAGAACGACCCGCAAATGTGAATACCCACCCAATTGGCGAGTCGTTATCGGTTGGACTAGTGATCCAACTTGCATTTGTGTATCCCTCAACTATCCTGAAAAAATTAGAATATTGGAGACAAATATCTTTTTCCCTTTTAAGTACCCCAAAGACCCTTCCAATTCAATTTCAATGTTCGTACTAGGATTACTCGTATATTGACTTAATTTATTTACCGCAGAAGATATATCCGTATACATTACAATTCCTATTGCACTAGCACATTATAGTGGAGCCACTATTTTATCTTCATATTCTCCAATATTTAAACTAGGATCAAATGGTTTCATATTGACTTTTTAAACTTATCAACTACCTTCTCAAAATAATGGGATTGACTTACGTTATAACCCTTACTTTTGAATACCTTAATTCCTAAAATAGTTTCTAGTTCATTAAAATCCTTCGTCTTCAAAGTAGATGATAGAAACCTCTTTGTTTCATCAATATTTTTATGTTATTACTTAATATGAGAAAAGCATCTACATTAATGTATAAACATTTGTTTCATCAACCATTTTCATGCATCTTCTTAGGTGGATGTTTCAAACTATATAATGGCTTAACAAGTCTACATACCTTACACTCATCATTGGGATGCTCAATATAAACCTCATCATCGAGATCACCATTTAGCAATGTTGTTTTTATATCCATTTGGTGAATTTGAAATTTTTATTATGATTCAATTACATAGAGCATCCTAGTTATTGTTGTTTTTGCAACTCGAGCATATGTGTCAAAATAATATATTTTAAAAAAAAATTCGAAAACGTTTTGCTACCAATCCTGCTTTGAAAACTTAAATGGTTCTATATGTGTTGCATTTCTTCCTAAATACCCATTTGCAACACTTCGATCTTAAACCCAAAGGTAAATCCACTAACTCTTAGATGTAATTTAATATTATTGAATCAATTTAATCATTAATGTCATTTTTCCAAAATGCGGAATCTCCTAATGTTATTGTTTTCTTATATATGATTTAAGGTCGTATTCTAAAGAAAGCACTATCATCATTTTCCACGTGAGTTATTAATAACTTTCTTCTAATATATAGAAATAAATCTTTTGAGAGTCTATCTCATCAGATCATAAATTTTTAGGACTCTTTTTTCTCTGACTCCCACGAGGTTCTCGTGGTTTCTCATCAACCGAAGGTGCTTATCTCAAAGTTATTTCCTCGTTTTCTACAATGGTTATCTTATTTTTTATCTTATAATTAGAATTCCAAGAACTCTATTCTTTTGATTCAAATACCACATTAGATTCCAAATATAAGATATTATAAGCTTTGACATGTGTTGTGATAAACTCCTCCTAGAATCGGAACTCTGAAATGGGATAGAGGCCTTTGATATTCCAACTAATCTTCCTTTGGATATGACGCACCAAATGAAGAACAGGTTTTCTTGTGGATATTACACACCAACAAGAGAAGAGTAAAACTTAAGAAGTTTTTTCATAATCAAAGATAGTCTAACCATTAGAATTCTGAGTACATAGTTTTTATAGGAGAAAGAACTAGCCTTGAACATAATTAAGGCTGTTCTTGGAAACATAATGCATGCCTCTAAAACAATTAAGGCTTTTCTTGGAAACAAAATGCTTTTATATTGAAAATACAAAGTATTAATGATATAAGCTGGATATCAGACCCTTCCCTCCTCCAAGGACGTGGATTGTGGTGTAGATGGGCCTTGGGCTTTTATTTCAACAAATGGGCAATGGTGAAGTGAAATAATTGCCTCATTAAAAACCTTGTCAAGAAAACCCATTGGGACAAGACTTGAACAAGGGAAAAAGAGTACAATCGAGACACTTTCTCATTTGTTGAAATCAATTAGCTTGAATCAAGACCAAAGTGGTTTGACAAGTTTTTCCACCATAGTTGCTGTTTTGATCACGTGGATTCTCTAGTTGATTAAGCAATCCTCCAACAGCTTTGTTTAATTGTTTTGCTCTTGATCGAGTTGTTGGACCAGCCGGTAAAATAAGAATATCTTCAACTTCAAGCTCATCTTCTTTTTCAAGTTGTTCATCTGGTTCTTGCACATTTCCATGTTCTAAGCTTCTTGTGTCATCTAGGATCACATCATCCTCTCCCACTTGAAAAGGATTTTACCTCAAATCCATTTCATCTTTTAGGTGTTTGAGAAATTCATGGTCAGTGTGTATGACAAACTCCTTTGGCCACAAGTAATGCAACCATGTTTGCAAAGCTCGAACTAAGGCATATAACTCCTTGTCATAAGTAGGATAGTTTTGAGTAGCTCCTCCAAGCTTTTCACTGAAATAAGCTATGGGCTTTTTATCATGCATCAAAACAGCTCCAATCCCAATTCCAGAAGCATCACATTCAATCTTAAAAGTTTTAAGAAAGTCAGGTAATGTCAAGACAGGAGCATGAGTAAGCTTCTCTTTTAAGGATTGAAATGCTTCTTCTTGAGCTTGTTCCCACTTGAAACCAAGGTCCTTCTTCATTATTTGAGTGAGTGGTGCAGCTAAGGTGCTGAAATCTTTGACAAAACGCCTATAAAATCCTGCAAGGCCGTGGAAGCTTCTCACTTCTCCAACTGTTTTTGGACTTGGCCATTCGCGGATTGCCTTAACCTTTTCCTCATCCACCTTAATACCATCTGCACTTATAACAAAACCTAAAAAGATAAGATTATCGGTACAAAAAGTGCATTTCTTAAGATTAGCATAGAGATTTTCCTTCCTAAGTACACTTAAAATCAATTTCAGATGGTGAACATGTTCATCTAAGCACTTGCTGTAAATTAAGATGTCATCGAAATATACTACAACAAAAATTCATATATAAGCCCTTAGAACATGATTCATTAACCGCATGAATGTACTAGGTGCATTAGTCAGCCTAAATGGCATTACTAACCATTCACATAGTCCATGCTTAGTTTTAAATGCAGGTTTCCACTCATCCCCTTCTTTCATCCTAATTTGGTGATAACCACTTTTAAGATCAATTTTAGAAAAAATGCTAGAACCATGCAATTCATCTAACATATCATCTAATCTAGGTATAGGATGGCGATACTTTACTGTTATGTTGTTGATGGCTCTGCAATCAACACACATTCTCCAGCTTCCATCTTTCTTGGGCACAAGTAGAACTGGTACCGCACAAGGACTCATGCTTTCACGGATATGTCCTTTTTCCATCAGTTCACTGATTTGCCTTTGCAATTATTTTGTCTCTACTGGATTAGTTCTATAAGCAGGTCTGTTAGGAAGGGAGGCTCTAGGTACAAAATCTATTTGGTGTTGGATGCCTCTAATTGGTGGAAGCCCCTTTGGATTGTCTTCAGGGAATACATCTTCAAATTCCTGCAAGAGAGAAGTTATCTCACTCGGCAACACCGGTGTCAAGTTAGTTAAACTCATAAGAGTTTCCTTAAACACAAAAGTAACATAGGTTGCTTAGAGAATAATTTTTTCTTAACCTCGCCAGATTTTGCATAGAAATTCGAATGTTTAGTTACCCGACTTTCTTTGTTCTGCATATGCTTTTGATCCTGGTAAACTTCTCGTGGAGTCATGGGAACTAGAGTGGTTTTCCTTCCTTGAAACTCAAATGTATGGCGATTAGTGAATCCATCATGGATAACCTTTCGATCAGATTACCATGGCCTTCCTAACAGTATGTGACTAGCCTCTATTGGTAGAACATCACATAAAACTTCATCTTCGTACTTACCAATGGCTAAGGGAACTTCTACTTGGTGGCTAACTTTCATTTCTCCATAAGCCATTGAAGCTTGTAAGGTGCTGGATGCGTTTTTCGTTTTTAAACCAAGCTCCTTACCATAGATTCACTTGCCACATTGGTACAACTGCCTCCATCGATAATAAGGCTACAAACTTTCCCTTGAACAAGACACCTAGTGTGAAACAGATTCTCCTTTTGCTCTTGTTCTTCTTCTTTTGTTTGAACGCTTAAAGACCTTCTGGCTACCAATAAATCTCCTTTAGCAGGTCGCTCTAAGTGTTCTTCGAAAGAATCAGAGACAATTTCTTCTTCCTCTGAAATTATTTCTCCATTATCTAGAATTGTCATAATCTTCTTATTAGAACACTCGTTAGCATAATGTCCCATCCCTTTGCACTTGAAACGCTTAACATCACGAGTTTTGATTGCAACCTCTTTAGGTTTGCCCTTGTTATCAATAGACAATGGTGTTCCAGATTTTTGGTTCACCTCTACATAGCTTCCTTTCTGATAATTGGTCTTCTCATCTTTTGAATAACTTGGCTTAATTGTTACTGGCCCTGAACCGTAACTTGATCTTGAGGAGTTCTTTCTTTTAACTGGTTGTTCAAATAGCAAAGCTTTGTGCAGCATCTCTTCTAGTTCAACATAATACTGAGTTTCCAATCTGTCTTGAATTTCTCTATTTAAACCCCCAAGAAACCTTGACATTGTTGCCTCTCTATCTTCTGAAATATCAGCTCGCAACATTAAGGTCTCCATTTCTTGATAATACTCTTCAACAGATCGGCTTCCTTGTGTTAATCTCCTCAGCTTTAGATGCAGCTCACGGTGGTAATGACTAGGAACAAACCTCTTCTGCATAATGGCTTTCATTTCTGCCCATGATTCTATAGGATGTTCCCCATTACGCCTTCTTGAGGTGACTAGTTGATCCCACCAACTAAGAGCATAATCATAAAATTCAGTAGCAGCAATTCTTACTCGATTGGTCTCTATGTAGTGTTGAACGTTGAAAACGAGTTCAATCTTCTTTTCCCGTTCCAAATAGGCATCTAGATCGTTTTTTCCATGGAATGGTGGAATCTTAATCTTGAGACCTCCAAGATTGTCACGCATACGTTCGTTTCCCTCTCTTGTACGTCTATGGTGCCTTCTATGGCTGTTTCGAGACGAATTGATCATGCGTTCATAATATTCATCAGCGGCTTCATTTCTGAATTGTTCAGGTAGTTCATGGTTTCTTCTTGGACTGGTTTGTCGTGAACGGTTCCGCTCGTGGTCAGTGTTTGATTGAAGCTCTTCGCGAAAGACATCTATCTTGGTGTCTATCAACTTTGTCATAGCTTCAATTAGAAGCTTGTTGTTATTGAAATTATTGTTTTCTGCATCATTTGAATTAGACATCCTAGTCTACAAAACAAAACAAAAAACAAATCACCAGCAACAAGTCCTTGGAAAGTTCTTCAATTTATTTAAAACCATAAAACATATCCAAATCTGTTTTCCTACGAATAATAAGAGATAAGTTTCACAACAGCACCTAAAAACGATTTTCTAAGATTTTAAATCTCAAACAACTATAACTAGGGTGAAACAGAAAAGAATTTCGTGATTCAAAATGAAATCATCACACTAACACTCAAATCTTCACAAACAAACTGATAATATAATATAGATGAAGAAAAATTAATGAGAAAGAGAATAGCTAACTTTCAGAATGTTGTTCTGATACCACTTGATAAACTCCTCCTAGAATCGGCACTCTGAAATGGGATAGGGATAACTTTGCAACCAGGAACCCAAAAGGATTCAAGGATCAAAGGATGTGGATCGATAGGTCACACAAAGGTTGTGAAAAGGCCTTTGATATTCGAACTGATCTTCCTTTGGATATGACGCACCAAATGAAGAACAGGTTTTCTTGTGGATACTACACACCAACAAGAGAAGAGTAAAACTTAAGAAGTTTTTTTAGAATCAAAGATAGTCTAACCATTAGAATTCTGAGTACATAGTTTTTATAGGAGAAAGAACTAGCCTTGAACACAATTAATTTGTTCTTGGAAACATAATGCATGCCTCTAAAACAATTAAGGCTTTTCTTGGAAACAAAATGCTTTAATATTGAAAATACAAAGTATTAATGATATAAGCTGGTAATCAGACCCTTCCCTCCTCCAAGGACGTGGCTTTTGGTGTAGATGGGCCTTGGGCTTTTATTTCAACAAATGGGCAATGGTGAAGTGAAACAATTACCTCATTAAAAATCTTGTCAAGAAAACCCATTGGGACAAAACTTGAACAAAGGAAAAAGAGTACAATCGAGACACTTTCTCATTTGTTTAAATCAATTAGCTTGAATCAAGACCAGAGTAATTTGACAAGCTTTTCCTCCATACTTGTTGTTTTGATCATGTGGATTCTCTAGTTGATTAAGCAATCCTCCAACAGCTTTGTTAAATTTTTTTGCTCTTGATCGAGTTGTTGGTCCAGCCGGTAAAATAAGAATATCTTCAACTTGAAGCTCATCTTCTTTTTCAAGTTGTTCATCTGGTTCTTGCACATTTTCATGTTCTAAGCTCCTTGTGTCATATAGGATCACATCACTTCATCAACAACCACGTACCAAAAAAAATTCTTTCTTACATAAGGTGTTAGGATATGATTTTCTAAAAAATACATGAGGTGTTAGGTTTACCTTTGTATTTCTAGGCATATTTTGTCGTTCCTCTCTTGCTCTTCCTTTATCAATAATATTTTTTTCTAGGCATGTAATCATCTCCATCTAATGTTTTTATGCGTTTCTGTTACTATTATAGAAGTAACATGTTTCTTATGCATTCAATTCGTGAAGTTGGATGTTTCTTATGCATTCAATTTGCCTAATATGTTTTCCGATTCCGTTGTATCTCCTCTTCAATATGAGTCATCAATTGAAAAAGAGACTCCATATTATTATTTTCTATTGTAAAGGATTATTTATAAGGATGTTACAAACTTGATAATGGAACTTTCGACACAGATGATGTAAAATGTTTTTATATAATTTTTCAATTAATAGTGACGATAAGAATATTAAAAAAATATGGTGACATATTTTAAAGTTAACAAAGAATATATGATAAGCTATTGAAGAAATAGTGATAGAGGGGATAGTCAAAATAGAATTGACGGTTGCAATAAATCAAGAAAAGAAACGAAAATAGCATATATAAACTCTAACTTTAGGTTAGCGAGAAAGAGACTCAGACACTTAAAGAGAATTCTCAATTTTTATTCATCAAAGTCTGACGGTAAAATAGGGTACAAGATTCTTTATATAACAACTAACCAAAAATCTAATCCCAAATAAAGAAAATTACATAAATGTATTAAAAAATAACGCCTAAATATAAATACCAATTTTAAAGGGTTTATGGATCGAATTTGGGTATCAAATTTGGTGACAAGACACATTTTTTGAATCTGACGGGCTCGTCGAAATCTTCAATCTGAGTACCTATTTGACCCAATTCATATACCTAAGCGAGAAACCGGTTTGTCCGCAGTCTTAGCTACATCATCCTTTCCGGTTGTGAAGAATTCGACCTCGACTTCAAAACGTCGAAACAGTGAAGATTGTAACATGCGGCTGCATATTCTCTTAGACCCGCATTTATAACCATGATGTGAACTTCATTAGCTAAGACCTATGATAAGATGAAAAATTGTTCCCCTTTAAAGTTTGCTGAAGAGTACCTGCGATTTTCTTGTTTATATGTTTCTGCTTCCTTTTTTTGTTTAAATGTTTTAGCTTCCTCTAAAGCAGCTGGAGGAATTTTGCTTCAATGTTTAGGCTTTTAGATCTAGATAACAACAAATACATGAGCCTCATCTAAAGTTGAAATTCATCCGACTTGAACCGGTCATCGGGCAATACCTTATCACGACACTTAAAATTAAGAACTTGACTGCTAGATTTATGGCCATCAAAGCTTATATAAAGGTTTACAGTTCCAGGAGACTGAAGAAGTGGTATACACCAATATGCCCCGACTTGAATAATTTCAGCAGAAATACACACATCACCGCAAATAAAAAATAAGTTGGAGTTTCCAGTATGTGTATACCCGTCGTGAAAGACTCCGGTGACAAGAACCTCAGCATCAACAAGTGAATTGACAGGCCTGGAGCCTAGATATTGTGCAAAAATATTTGGAACAACAATTAGAAATTCTTTTTCAGCATCCAACTCATCCTTCATATGAGTGTCTTGGTATATCCCGCTATTATGTAGCAAAAATATGTTAGAGGGAAAATCAATTCCACCCAAGACAATATCAGTGTCTCCATTTGAGACGGTCTTTCTAGACTTCTTTTTTCCTTCACTGTGATAGTTTAAACCACTTTCCAAATTTACTTCCCTCTTTAAATATGTTAAAGGTTCAATGTGTCTCTATTCACTTAAGTTATAGATAGGCATGGACATTCGGTTCGGTTCGGTTTGGTTCTTCAAAACTAGTACCTATTTAGGAACCGAATAAATTTCGGTTCGGTTCGATTCAGTTCAGTTCGGTTCGGTTCTTCTTAGTTCGGTTCTGTATGGGTACTTAACTCGGTTTCAATCGGGTAGTTTTGGATACTTTACATACTCTGCAATATCAACATATATAAAACTCTTTTTACACTTTAAAACAATAAAATTATGTTAAATTGTATGAAAACAAATACTAAATCTAAGAAATATTCAAAATTAATATATTAAAGAATAATATTAATAATATAAAGAAAATCTAGAGATGATATCAAGTTTATTAGATTATATAAAGGTTGATATTTTGTTATTTTGTTTATAGTCATAATAGTTTGTAAATATGTCGCCACTTTAAATTAAGTATGTTGTCATTTATTAAAGAGAACATAATTAGAGGTCAATGATAAAAGAGAGATTTAGAGGAATCTAACTTTGAAAAATTAAATATATTTTCAAAAAAATTCAAAATTAAGGGTTAAAACATAGGTTCGGTTCCTAACGGGTACCCACGGTTCTTCGTTTCGGCTCGGTTCGGTTCCGAGAACCGTGGGTAATTGAAAACTCTAACTATTCAGGTATTATGAAAGAACTAAATCTTCTTCGGTTCGGTTCTTTCGGTTCGGTTCGGTTCGGTTCTGGTTAAAATGCCCATCCCTTGTTACAGAGTTGGTAGGCAGGATCTTTTAGAAACATTATATTTATGCTGGTGTAGCCAAGGTGGAAGCCAAGCTTGATCATCTTTGGACGATATCATTTTTCCCTATTTGCAAAGCTGATGTAGTGATATAATATGGTCAAGATGTTTACCTGGCCAAACGCTGAAATCATCGAGTTCCAAGAACATTTATCTTGTTTCGACATTTCGTCGAATAATTCCTTCTCATTGACAATAGTTTTAGGAGACATGAATTCGTGTACCTTCTTATTTTCCACCAAAATGCTTATATGTTCTATAATTTCTTACAAAAGTGATTGATTTAGTAACTTGTAGGCGATGAAATACTATTAATGAAACCAGACACAACAACTAAGTATGGGTTGAGATAAACAAGTGTAATGCTCTCTCTGGTCGTACTTCCTTTTAGGTCTGATTCTACTTTTAATGTTTTTAAATCTATTTCAAATTCCGTTTCTGATATTGTTTCAGAATTTTCTGGTTGTCCACTATTATCGTATGTAAAAATAATTTTTTTTGAGTATATCTGCAGATAATACACATAATATATTTTTTTACTATTGTGGTTGTCATCCTAAGAATTTTCTCCAACACCACCAACACTTACGATTGTGTGACGAGGATTAAGCTTCCAATAAAATCCAATGATGTTAGTTTCTCTTTTATAGCTTCCATGAAATCCCACAATTTGATCATCCTCTAACTCGTTTTTGTCATTGAAGAACACTACATTGTGGTTAACGCAACGATCCGATTCATTTGATCATACGTTATTCTGTTATGAAAAAAAGGTCATGCTATGGTGGTGGTTTTGGAAGCCAGATTTGGTAGCTATCACCCCTATCTATAGGTCTCTCTTCTTCAATGTAAATTAAATCTTGATCATTTGAAAGTGATTCTTCTATTATAGTTTTTTTTAATATTTCCACCCGGTTCTATGTCAAAATCATCCAAAACTTTTCCAGGTTTTAATTTAAAATTGTAATTTTCATTTACCAAACACTATTTTCTTTTACTATTTTGGTTTTATTTTATTCTTAATCATAGATTTTTTTTCTTAGACTCTAAAAAGAATTATGAACAAAATATTTAACAATCTTGTTAGTATAAATTGAAACTTATGATTTTTTTATTGTTTACCTTATTGAAGTAATGAGAGGCTTCTCTTGGTGTTATCCAATTGTCTTCGTCTTTAACGTTGATTTCACCCTCATTGTCGTATAAAATATAAATCGGATATCCCAATTCCGGCCAAGTTTCATCAGAAATTTTACACTAGTAGTCAGCCTCATACTTATCAAAGAGTAGATGGTCAAGTATCGGCGAATCTTCTATGTCACCAGCACCTACTTGATGGATCTCCATCCCCTTTAGTTTTTCCAAATTGTACCTATGGTTGTGATTGCATCTTGTGACAAAGACTTTCGTCTTTAAATTTACGATTAGAGTTTGGAATCCGGTGGTGGTTATCCTCTCTATATCTTTTATTGTTTCCTTCATTTTATGTCGTGGACAATTCGTCCGTTTACCTAACTCGCCAAATCGGTATTCCATCCCCTCTCGACCGAATGGTTCTACGATTGGTAGACTTTCTGTGAACGGTTCTCTTCGGCGACATATCTCCTTAACCCACGTCGTATGAGCTATGTCACTCTGATACCAACTGATAGAGGGGATAGTCGAAATAGAATCGACGACTGCAATAAATCAAGAAACGAAAAGAAAAGAGCATATATAAAACCTAACCTTAGGTTAGAGATAAATAGAATCAGAGACTCAGAGAAAATTCTTAATTTTTATTCAACAAAATCTGACGGCAAAATAGGGTATAATATGTTTTATATAGCAACTACACAAAACCCTAATCCCAAATAAAGGAAATTATATAAATGTATTAAAATAAAACAAATAAATAAAAATGACGCCTAAATATAAAAGACTTTATAGATCGAGTTTGGATATCAAACTGTGTGACAAGCCACATTTTTGAAATTTGACGGGTCGATACCTGAGCAAGAAACCAGTTACCCAAACTCTGTGCAAAGTCACATTTTTGAAATTTGACAGGCTGATACCTGAGTGAGAAACCAGTATTTTCGCAGTCTTAGTTACAATAGATAGATATATTTAAAATAAATTGTAAATATTATATTTTTGAAACATTTTATATACTTGCAAATTTTACTAAAATATAGATGTATATTTTTATTAAATATAAAAAATAAAAAATAAAAAATTATAGTTTATGTCAAATATTTTATAAAAGACAAAAAATGAAAGATTTTGTCAAATATTGTTTTCCAAAGAATTTGTCAAAGATTTTTTTTTTAATATTTGTTTTTTTTAAAATAAAATTTTGTTTTAAATATTTCATTTTCGAAAGTTTTTTTTTCTATAATGGAATATGAGAAAAATATGATACAATGGAAGACGAGAATAAGATGAATAAATAGGAAGATGAAGAATAAATTTGAGAACCAAAAGGATCGAAAGATAAAACCTAGATAACAAACCTTTCGTTTTGATATCAGATGATGTAGGTACATTAACAGTTTTGTTATAAGAATTCAGATAACACTCACAACTTATAAAGATTTGGGTGATGTGTCTGGTGTTAGATAGTGTTGGTTTGACTCGTTTTTGTTCGGATAACAATCACAAACGAAATCATATGGATGATCGTGATAGATAGAGGATATATAAAGTTGCTCCACAAAGTAGATGAAAACCCTTTGATAAACATAAACTCCTCACAAATGATGAGTAAAATAATCTTTTTAAAAATTATATATTTTACCTTGAATAAAATTGATCATTAGAAATACTCTATGCTTTATATATAGCCGTAAGAAGAAAGACCAATAATAGAAACATTAAAATCTCTTTAACTTATTAAAAGAGAATTTGATGAGTTTAAAGACTCAAAACACTCAAAAAGTAAATCTTAGATAATAAATACTTAATAACACTCATTGTCTTTCATAAAATAGAATAAAACTTCTTAATTGGATAATAAATACACAATCACTCTAGTTGTATCAATCAAAATGAATAAAAGACTATGAAAGTAAGTATTGGAAAATATTGTTCAATGACTTTACTTATCTATCTTAAAAAAATATTAGAAAATAAACATTGGATAATAAGTACCGAATAAAATCATTTATTATGCTTTAAGAGAATACAAATACATATAAATTAAAAATACTTAAAACAGATTGTTGGTCCTATATTCTTTCTATATGGACATAAACACAAACACGGCGTAAACAATCAAACTAGTCGCGGTTGCTCTAAAGATCTCAATTAACAGCATCTCGACATGATTATCTTGTAGGTGTTATCTATTATTAGTAGTTTGAGAAACGTCTGTAACAAATTCACATTAACCGAGTGTGCGAAGAAAATATCTATAATGATATCACCTTGATCTTTTATAGATCTATATAATTCAAAATAATTTAACATTTTGAATTTTCTCAACAAGTATTGCAACTGTGACAGTTCAACTTTCTCCAAGATGCGCGATTTTTATTGAGTGTTGTAGATAGTGCGCATAGACAACATATTTTCATGGTTCAACTTTTCATGTTGTAGACAACACATCTTCTGCTTAAAATTTCTCGACGACAAGTTTCCATGAAGATATAATGTTGTATAATTTTCAAGTATTCTTTTGAAAGCCTCCAATGTACGAATGACCTTTTAAGTATTACAATTATGTGGTTTTGCATCTCGTTTATATCCTTTAATCATCATTAGTTTTGCGAGGACAATTTCCCATAAAGGTAATGTTGTGATAATTTTTAAGTAATCTTTTGAAAGCGTCCAACGTACGAATGACCTTTAACGTGTTTCAAAATTAGGTGGTTTTGCATCCCGTATATAACCTCTAATCATCATTAGTTTCGAGTGACCATAATTCTTTCACCCTTGAAAAGATATCCACTATACCAACCTATATAATCCTAGTCTCTCGCATTCAAAATGTATTTGAGGATTATATTCTATCTCCACGTCATCGTGACACTTTAATATAATAACCAACCTGTTTTTTTTCTCTGTCATCGTGACAGCTTAATATAATAACCAACCTGTTTTTTTTTTCTCGGTCTTCTTAATCCACTCACACGATCTATTTTACATATATAATATGCTATAAAAAACACATCACCATAATTCATAATGCATTTCTTTACGATTCGATTTGTAACATTTTTCTCCTCCTGCAATGTCAAATAACATAAGTTAAAAAAAAGTTACACAAAACTAACCAATGAATATTTAGGTAGGGGAATATACCACCGAAATCTAAAATGATGTATTGAAGGTATATAAGCCTAAAGTGGTGTATTGAAGGTATATAAGCCAAGGTACCGCCAAATAGGCAAAGTACCTACTTTCAGTAATAGTTTACGCACCGTTCGGTACTTTACCTCCAACCTGCATATCAATCTTTATACTTGTTATTTGTAGGTTTTCTTCAACGATTTTGACGACCAGTGTATGTTCAACTTTTTTTCAAAAACAAGTTTAAGGTTTTTTAAAAAGACTCAACTTTGATTTTCTAATTTTCAAAATAGAACTATATGTTAGTGGACAAATTTAGTAGTTTTTTAAGATTTATAATATTGTAATTAAATAAAATTATAACCTATATAAGTCGGGTTTTGTAGTCCATATTGAAATACTCTAAACCTAGATAAGAAATGTTTGAGAATCAAGGTAATCATAGCCCATAAGCTGGAGTAACCCAATTTTCTCATCTTTTCTTTCGTGTGATTGTGTAAAGAGACTTTTATGGTTTTAAAAAGTTAAATTTAATAATATTGTTTAAATAAAACAGATTATAAACGGAGTAACACATTTTTCTAGTCAATTCAAAAAAAATTAATTTTTTATCTCATCTTTTGTACTTCTTGATGAGAGAGAAAAAACTCCAAGATTTGAGGTCTGCCATTAATGGTGGTTTCTTTAATGGTGGTTTCAGATTAAGCTTCTTTTTCTTTACTTGTATATTGCTTCCTTTCTGTATCTCTATCATGGAGATATATAATAATGTTGTTTTTGAAGAAGAATTTTCAAAAAAATTTCAAGAAACAAAAGCCAGTCTGAAACCGGTAGAGTTGGTAAATCCTATAATAATGCTGTTTTTGAAGAAGAATTTCCAGTTCTTTGTTCAAGAAACAAAAGCCAGTCTGAAACCGGTAGAGTTGGTAAATCTTTTTCTGAGGCTGTCAAACAATCTATGATGGAGCCAAAGACTGAAATGATTTCTGAGTCAATCTGTTATAAAAGAAAGCCACATTTCAATCAAGTATTCGAGAAAAGCTAAAGAAAATTTAGCTAATTCTTCAAAGATTTTGGTTGGGAAGTTTTCATTAGGAATTCCCAAGAAATCGGTTGTTGATAGTTTTCTGAGTTCTTTGTTGTTTCAATTTCTTCAAATGGGACTTTCACCACATCATCTTCAAGTTTGATCTTAGGGAAGATGTTTCTAAGTTATGGGAAAGAAGAGTTTGGTATCTGGAAAGTGTCTTGATGCGAGTTTTGCGATGGACGCCTGATTTTAATGTAAAATACGAAAGTTCTATGGCTCTGGTTTGGTTAAGACTTGAGCGAATACCAGAATTTCTTTATGATAATCGCATTATCACTGAGCTTGTTTCTACTCTTGGCTATCCTTATAAAATACAATTCACTGAAAAGAACGGGGCTTATAACAATGTTGTTTACGCATTGGTTGAAATGGATGTGGCCGTTAAGCTTCATTCAAAAATTTAGATAGGATTTGGTCAAAATGATGGGTGTTGCCGATCTGTGTCCTACAAGAATCTTCCAAAATATTACTCTGTTTGCTATCACCAGGGGCATAATCAGAGTGAATGTGTTAAAGCCCAGAAAAGAAAATAAAAGGTTATGAATAATGATTCTGCCAGAAATGTTAATCTTGATTCATCATAAATAAAAGATAATGTTTACAAGAAGGATATCTCTAAAATAGGAAATAAAAAAGAAAAAAATTTGGTTTATGTTCCTAAGCTAAAGTTGAAAGTGATTGACAAGGATCCTTCTCTATCAAAATTGAATGCTTCTGATGGTAAAGGAGATGAGGCATTGATCTTAAAGGGATATCTTGATCATGATCTTCAAGACTTCAAGAAAACGTCTGATCCTCAACTTACGAGTGGTGATATTAAGAATCCTGCAGATGAAGAGAAGTCATTGATGCATTAAAAGATATCAGCAAAATCATAGATTCAAAATCTCAAGAATTTAGTAATCTTTGCTCAAGAAACTTCTCTCCAACAAAATGTAATATAGGAAGTGAGTGTACCTCTCCTGTCAAGACGATAAGTCTGGATTCTCCCACTGAAAAGAGCTTCAACAACATTCTGGAAAAAAAACTTAAGATAGTGAATAAAGGCAAGAGACCAAGTAAAAGGGTATTAAAATCTCTACAATTTACAGGGATTAAAAAGAAATACAAATTAGCCTCTGATAATGATTAAAGTTCTAAACTGGAATGTTCGAGGCATTAATAATAATCTTAGTGTGGGAAGATTAAAAGACATTATTGTAAAGGAAAGGGTGAAGATTCTAGCTATTCAGGAGCCTTTAGTCAAAGTTGAAGCTCAAGGGGAGGTGGCTGCCAGGTTAAACTTTCCTAATTTCTGTGATAATTATACTAATAAGATTTGGGTTTTTTGGTCTAATGATATCAATATTAGTATCCTTGCTAATACTGATCAGTTACTTCACTTAGAAGTTTGTTATCCTGGTATCCCTAATAACTTTGTGATCACTGTTATTTATGCAAAGTGTAATAAAGTTTTGAGAACAATCTGTGGACTGATCTTAAAAGAATCTCTACTGAGAATTGGGTTGGTCTTACCATGGGCGACTTTAATGTTGTTGCTTCTGTTAATGAGAAAATTGGTTGCACTACTCTTTGTCAAAGTAACATAGATGAATTTGTAGAAGCTATCTCTGATTGTTATCTCAAAGATGCTGGTGTTGTGGGCTCAAAGTTTACCTGGAACAAAAATATGAAATGGAAACGATTAGACAGGGTGATATATAACACTAAATGGGCTGACACATTCCTATCTACTCGGCTTATTAACATGGTCAGAACATGTTCTGACCATGCCCCTCTGCTTATTAATGCATCTATTACTAATTATAATCCTATGAATTACAAAAGGAGTTTTAAGTTTTTAAACATGTGGACTTCTGATGATTCCTTTCTTAATGTTGTTGATAAGAATTGGAACTTAAGTACCCGTGCTACTCTTAATAATATCTTTTGGTTCAAAATGAAAAGACTTAGAAGCTGTCTTAGAAACTGGAATAAGAACCATTTTGGTAATATTTCCAGTAATATCAAAGAAGCAGAGGAAAAGGTTAAAAGTATAAAAATTATTTATAAAAATAGTAATAATAGTGTTACTAATGTTAATCTTAAAAAGGCTCCAGTTATGCATCTTAGGGCTCTTAGAATTGAAGAGTATTTTTGGAAACAGAAATGCTATAATTTCTGGCTTAAAGAGGCTAATAGCAATACTAAAGTGTACCATGCTTATGTTAATAAGAAAAGAAGGAAAAATTCTATAAAAGGAATAAAAGTTGGTGATGAATGGATTTATAATGGAAATGAAATTGGTAATGCTGCTGTAAGATATTTTTCTACTTATCTGTCTTCTAGTTCTTAAAGTAGTTGTGATGAAGAAGATGAGTTGTTGTCTGACCTTATCTTGGATGTTATTCCTAAGCTTATATTAGATGAAGACAATATGAACCTCACGATGCCTGCAAAAGAAGATGAAATATGGGAAGTCATTAGTACTATGAAAAATGATAGTGCAGCAGGTTTGGATGGATATAATATTACTTTCTATAAAACTTGTTGGCACACTATTAAAAATGTTCTTTGTAGTTCTATAAATTCTTTTTTGGAGGGTTACAAGATGCCTAGTGGTATGTTTGCCACTGGTATTAGCCTAATTCCTAAGAATTCTAATCCTGTTAACTGGGGAAACTATAGACCTATTAGTTTATGTACTATGTTTAACAGAATTTTTTCTAGGTTTTTAAACAATAGGATTTCTAAAGTTCTTCCTAACATTATTTCTAAAACTCAAGGTGCTTTTGTCAGAAATAGAACTATTCATGAGAATATTCTCATTGCCAAAGAGTTGGCCTTTGATTTGGATAGGAAGCCTAAAAGGGGGAATATTATGGTCCAATTGGACATGTCAAAAGCCTTTGACAGAATGTCCATATCTTTCATTATAGAAGTTTTAAATCTTTTTGGTTTTTCTAGAAGGTTTACATGTCTGATTTATTGTATGATTGGTTATGTTAACCTCTATGTTCTTATTAATGGTAATGTCTTTGGTTTTTTCAAATCTAAAAGAGGCTTGAGCCAAGGAGATCCCTTGTTCCCAAGCCTCTTCATTCTTGGTGAAGAAGTTTTACTTATAGATCTTAAAAATTTGTTTGAGTCAAATTGCTTTATGAAGTATGCTTCTAGGTCTAGTATTCTAATTCCTTGCACAGCCTTCGCTGATGACATTATTATCTATACCAACAGTTTACCTAAATCTATTTATCTTCTTAGTTATTTCTTAGACAAGTATCAAAGTGTTTCTGGTCAGTGTATTAATAAAGAGAAAACAAAGGTGATTACCTCAAAGAAGTTGCAGCATTGCAGAATCAATAGTGTGGAGAGTTCAACAGGTTCCGTTACAGACTTTCTCCCTACTTGTTACCTTGGGGTTACCGTGCATAACAACAAAAAGGCTGTTAATTTTACTCCATTATTGGATAAAATTAATGGAAATATTATGGAGTGGAACATAAAACAGCTTTCTTATGGGGGGAAGATTATCTCTTATTTCTTCTATTCTATTACCTATTACTTATTATTGGATGCAAAGTTCTGTGTTACCAGACTCTGTTATTAAAAGATTGGAAAACAGTTTTAATAAATTTCTTTGGAGATCTAATATAAATGAAAAAAGTATTCATTGGACCTCTTGGGAAAAAAATTGTTTTCCTTTTGATGAGGGTGGATTGAATATCAGGAAATTATTTGATATTGAAACCACATATTCTCAAAATCTTTGGTTTAATTACCTAAAGAAAAACTCCACTTGGGCTTTACTAATGCATGATACTTATAATAAGAATGTTCATCCATTAAAAGTTAATTATAGGAAATGTAGTTCTCTTACCTGGAAATGTTTAATGTGTGTTAATGGTGAAGCTGAAAAAAATGTGAAGTGGCTCATTGCCAAAGGCGAAATGGACTTCTGGACAGAGAATTGGCATGACATGGCCCCCATTATGGACCACTTATTGCCTTCAAATAAGTGGTTCTTTGAGGCCAAGGTCAACACCTTCTAGAAGGCCAATAATTGGGACTTGTCTCCTCTGTTAGGCTCCTTACCTGATAACAGAAGGGACAGAATAATGAAGTGTAAAATCAATCAAGATAAAGATGATGAAATGATCTGGACGTTATCTCCCGATCATCTCTTTAATTTCAAATGCACTTGGAACTCTGTGAGAAGCCCCGAAAGCAAATCAAGTTATCACAAGAAAGTCTGGCCTAATATAGTGTGGATTATTTTGAATTGAGGGTAATTTTGTCAGGTGTTTTAGAGAATTTTAAGGGTATTAAATGTTTGGGTGTTTTGTAGTAAGAGATTTAAGATGTCTGGTTGTATTAAATGTTCATTACCCTCATTAATGAAAGTGGTTAGGTATTTATACCCTTAATTATGGACCCACGGGCTTTCGAGTCAAGTTGTAAAATCAGGTTGAGTTTAAAGACCCATTAGTTCTTAAGTAGATTATCACCTAGCTTAGTCAAAAGGTGTTTAGTGTTTTAGTACTTTTGTCCTGTCCGGATAGTTTAGTGGGAACCTATTGTCCGAATTACCCCTTTCCGGTTTTCTCAGTGAGTAGTGGTGAATATTTCTGGACTCATCTAGCCCTTTTTTTAGGTTTTGTCAAAGATCTTTGGCAAGGACTAAAAAACTCATTTAGCCAACAACAACATTTTATGGATCGCTCATGTATTCAGTTCAAGGTTTATCGGGACTGAATCCTTCTCAGAATTCCAAGAGTTTTCTCTGGATTGTGGGACACGTGTCGCACTTTGATTCGTTCTACCAGCCGTTTTCTTTCTAGACCGGCGCTCTCACTAAGCCCAAAAAGCAACTCCTGCATTTAATGTTTTTTACGTCAGCGCCGCCTTCAATCATTACCTAAGTCTTTTCGTTTTTTTCTAGGTATTAATAACTTTTTGCCTCACTAGTATAAATTATTTTCCTTTACTGTTTCACCATCTTCATCACTTCAATTTCTTCTTCTCAAAGCTTTTTACCTCTCATTTCAAAACTTTTCTTGGGTAGTTTTATGTTCACAACGAGAAACGCTCACGTGAAAGGTGGTTGTCTAAATCTTTCTGAACTAGAAAAAGCGCAAAAAGTTGAGCGCGAGAGACGTATCGATGCTGGCCTTCCAGTCTCTCCAAGCAGTAAACCTGATTCACCATCCTTAGAAGCTGATCAAGGATCATCCTCTGCCAAAAACACAAAACCTAGACGTTTATTCCAATCAAACCTCTCGCCAATCCCGTCAGGCTCCTCGGTTCAGGAGTCTCAGCCTTCTACCGTGCAAGAGAAAGCAGTATCGAGTGTTAGAAAGCCTTCTCCGTTTATTACTTTGGGGTCAGACATCGAGAAATCCCCAGAGAAAACTAACCCTCGCCAGACAACGCGCCTGGTAAAAGGCCAAGCATTGGCTCACAACCCAAGTCCTCCAAAACGGGGCCCTCCAAGTCTGGAGCCAAAGATAAAGCCTCCGGATCTGTGGCATCTATTAGAGCCCCAAGAGACAAACCCTCGGGATCCGAGGCTACCAGAATCACTTCTCAAACCAAGTCCTCCGGAGCTGAGCCCCAACCGGACACCAGACCCTCAAGAGAGACTGACGCTCAACCGTCCGGACAAACTGCTGAGACACAAACTAGCACTCTCCCATCCACAACGACTGATAAACCTTCCATAGTGATGGAAGAGGTGATGGAGGATAGTGTCGAAGAGGCTCCACTTGAAGCTGAAGCTTTCGGGAAAACTGGAGATGCTGCCTCTGTTAAAAAGGGGAAAGGCAAGGAGAAAGTCTGCATGACCCATCCGGATCTGCCGGAGAGTCTGGAAGGAAAAGTTGGACCTTGTTTTCACAAGGTCAATGTGAAGTATCTGCTAGCCATCCAGAACATTAATTATGTCTATACTCACACCGTTGAGCTGGGTCGGATCTAAAACAAGTGGGGGATCCCTGAATCAGTTAAGGTGAGGATACCAGTCACACTAGAGACTCCGATGGACTGCAAGCTCAACGAGATCGTCATATACACTGAACTGTTTAACTGTGGGCTCAGATTTCCCTTGGATCCATAAATCATCAGGTATTTCCACCTGATTAAAGTCTGTCCAAGCCAGCTGAGTCCTAATGCTTGGTATACTCTCCTCGCATGTATTATGGCGTCAAGGCTGTCCGGTATTCCTCTCCCAATTGAGCAGTTTGCTGCAGTGGCCAGCCTTTGTAAAACCCGTCATATCTCATTCTACCACTACAATATGGGAGACAACTTTAAAATGGTGGACGACCTGCTTGAGTCGGAGAAAAACTGGAAGACCCAGTTCCTATTCATTAGCAGGGCGTGGGAGAATGGGAGAAAAATAAAGGTTGGTGTCAATCTTAGTATGCTCACCAGCATGTGGAAAAGCTCAGGTAAGTAATTTGCTTTTTTTGTCTTTCTCATATTGCAAAAAAAATTATACTTGAATTACTTCTTCTTTTGTGTCAGTATTGCCGAAGGAGTTCTCCGACTATGTGGAGGAGGGGCAGACCATGTGTGCCAAATTAAATGCCTGGGTTGCTGATCGTTGGGGGAACGCTCTCCACAACTGCTTTACCCCAGGCAACTTGGTGAGGTCCCACCTTTGGAACACAACGGGCCGGAGAGATCTCACTTGGGAAGAGTTGACTATACCACCTCCTACAGCCATCATACTTAAGAGAACGGAGGCGAAATACGGTAAATTGGCCTTGTCCTATAAAGCTAAAGCCCCAAGCAAAATGAAAGGGAAGAAGGGCAAGAAAAAAAAGGCTGTAATAGAGGCTGTTTGGGGTGTTGCAGAGGAGATTGCTCTGAAGAGCCAATGAGAGCAGGTCCAAGGAGGGATTGATGCTACTTTGCTTAAAGTAGCTGAGGACGAGTCCATTAAGGAGGCACGTGAACCCCAAAACCAACCAAGGCCTCCTAAAAAGGATCGAAATATGGGAGCTAGCAGCGATGAGAGGACTGCTGAAAAGAAGAAGATCTCCTTGGGGGATGAAGTAGTCCTCCTCCCTTTAGAGCCTCTACCTCCAGCCGATCCAACTGACCCCACACTGACAGAGCAAATCCCCACCGATCTACACACCGGAGAGGGTACCGGAGGAGATTTGGAAGGAGTAGACATTAGTGGCCTCCAAAACATTGGCCTTTATTTCGGAGAGTTTGAAAAAGATGACTTTGCTGGCCCCTACCTTCCCTCAAGCTCCTATAATATGGTGACTTTTAATGGTAAGTCTTTCACTGTGTCTCAGGGGAAAACGACTCGGTGACTCACTCTCTGTTTGGCCATATTCAGCCAGTGCTCAATTTGGAGAGGCAAGTAAAGAGTCAGTCAGCCCTCATCAACACCCTCAACACTTACAAGGATAGTTTATCCACTGACCTCCTTAATGCCAACCAGAGTATTGAGGCGTTGAAGAAAGAGCTTGAGAAAGCAAAGAAGGAGAAAAAAGATCTGGTAACCAAGTTGGTCACTTCGGAGACAGCTAACACAGAGCTCTGAACCAACTGCTCTGGACTGGAAAGAGATCTTTCCACCTTGAAGGGAGACAAGAAGATCAAGGATGATGACATCCAAACCTTGTCCACTGACAAGACTTCTCTCGAAGAGGCTGTATCCAGGGTCACCAAGGAGAAAAAGGACTTGGTGAAAGAGCAGGAAAGGACAATCCATGCGAAGATTGATGTGTATACCAATAAGGTGATAGACTCCTTGGAAGAAAGAGATGCAGAGGTCAAATCTGATATAGTACTTCTTGTCCACCAAAAATTTCCGAAGCGAACCCTTGGAGATTTATGGAGATATGTAGAGTATGAGGACCTCCCGTTTCATACTATGGTAGAAGGTGATCGACATGGCTATAGTAGTGGAATAGATTCCACTACTGATGAAGAAGAAGGAACCAGAGAGAGTTCTAGTGACGAATCCAAGGATTCCAAGAAAAAAGACGATGCAGGAACATCGAAGGGGAATCAGCCCTAATGTTTTAACTATTTTTTCTTATTTTGTTTTTCTTATCCTTATGAAATACTAAAGTCCTTGGATGGCCAAGGAATTTTTGTAACTGCGTCCGGTTTCAGTTCGGTAAATCCTTTCTTTAAACTCAAAGTCCTTGGATGGCCAAGACATAGTGTTTTAGTACTTTTGTCTTATCCGGATAGTTCAGTGGGCACCTATTGTCCGAATTACCCCTGTCCGGTTTTCTCAATGAACAGTGGTGAATAATTCCGGACCCACCATACTATAACTCCCAAGAAGTTTGCTTTCTTACTCTGGAGAGTCATTCATAATTACTTACCAGTTGATTTTATTTTACAAAATAAACACTTTTATTTGTTAGTTGCAATTATTCATGGAGTCTTTAGTTCCATTATAACAACTTGTTTAGTCAAAGTCGAAAGACATATGACTATTAAACATATTGTTTATAACTGGTTCTGGTTCTCTAACCAGAAGACTGATATCACCCATTGCATCCCAGTTTTAATATGTTGGGTGATATGGAAAAGTCGCAACAATGTGAAGTATAAAGACACTAGTATAAGCCTTTATACTTCAATTATTATGATTAATAACATTATTCTCGGTTTAAACATGTCTAAAGTACTTTCAAGAAAACACTGGTCGAATGTTATTGATGTTGGTCAGTCCTTCGGATGCTTATCTTAGGAAAATAGCTGTAAAAGAACTACTTATTTGAAATGGATGCCTCCTATTATTGGTAGGATGAAGATGAACATAGACGCCTCTTGTCTTGCAAATTGTGATTCTTGTGGTGTCATGGTCATCAGGAATCATGAGGGAATTTATTGTCCATGACTCTTCGAAAATGTTTGGTAAGCTCACCCTCTTGGTAGCTGAAACCAGAGCCCTTTTGGAGGGGCTCTTGACCTGCAAGGAGAATAATTGGGTTAGCATGGATATTGAAACTAACTGTTTAACTCTATTAAATATCATTAATAAGAATAAAAATCCCTGGTACCTGAAATCTCTTATCTCCATTTGTAAAAGCTTGATTCTGCCCTCTATGACTTTGTCATTTATTTCGAGAGACCAAAACCGAGCTGTGGATTGGCTCACGAAATGGACATTGAAGTGCAAAGAGAAGCTTAGCTTCTCTCACTTTAATGCCCCTAATTTCCTTCTCTCGGTCGTATTTCTGGAGAACATTGGCCTTGGCTATGTCAGTACTCTTTAGTTCGGTCGATTCTGTTGGGGTTTGCTTTTTTCTTTGCAGAATGAAGCTAGCCAAAGGAGTTTTCAGCTAGTAATTGAAGGTCTATGCATGTGGTGCCTAATGGATGCTTCTGGCTCACTATTTTGTGGGCTCTTAATTTTTCAAGCGATGGAGGCTCGTTATGTTATCTAGGGTTTGGAGAATTGGGAATTGGCGTAATTGGCTTATAAAGGAAAGTTTTGA
Source organism: Limnanthes douglasii subsp. nivea (assembly GCA_036936605.1). Classification (NCBI taxonomy): domain Eukaryota; kingdom Viridiplantae; phylum Streptophyta; class Magnoliopsida; order Brassicales; family Limnanthaceae; genus Limnanthes; species Limnanthes douglasii. The sequence goes on from JAUPFV010000001.1 coordinate 183,862,489, forward strand.
AGACCGAATTTAGCAATTCTATAGAGGAGCTCTGGTGTTTGAAGACTCGATTGGGGATGGCTTTAAGTCTGAAGCTTTGGTGGTTCTAGAATTTTCTAGGGTTTTGATACTCTAAATAATTTGGGCAAAAAATTTCAAGGCGATAGACTATTGATATTGATCTTGTTTTGGGTTGAGGTTTAGGTTTTGGATTCAAATCGGCCTCTCTCTCTCAATGGTGTTTTGAAGCTGCTAGGCTATGGAGTTCCGTTTCGCGATGATGGTGTTTTGAAGCTGCTAGGCTATGGAGTTTCGAAAACATTAGTGTGTTTTATTAGTCCTCATTTCCTTCTTTTTAGCTATGTTGGCCTTTTATTCTTTGAATCTAACTATTTAGCCCCAAACTTTTTGTAATTTCTCAATGTGGTAATATAGTTGTCTTTTGATTAAAAAAAACCTATATAAGTCTATAAATTGAAAAATAAAATTTCAATTTCGTGTATTCAGTTATCCACGCCACCCACGTCCACTCAGTATGCGAACCTGTGTCACTCGAAACAAAACAGCCGCAACGTTGTTGTGAATGTTTGTTTAACTTGTTTTAGTTAGACTAGAAGCTTCTTGAAAGAGGAACATAAAATAAGACCGACTTACTTTCTTTTCCAAAAATATAAACCTCTATAAGTAGGTCAACAAAAGAGCACTTTGAAACCCTAAACCTCAAAGCTACATCAAAATAAATATTGGTACAATTAGAAATAAAAAAGGACATTAAAATCCCAGTAAACAAAGGGAGGTTGGTGTACATGTCATAAGTTCATAATCAAATCAATAAAATTGTAATATTACCCTTTCCAGTTCTATCGTCTGTACAGGGACACACCAAAGTGATAAAGCCTAGAAAATCACTTAAACAGGAAACAAGGAATGATCAACTATCGGCATTGATCCCGAATATTCGAACCTTGTGCATGTGTGGGGACTTTGCAACAACCAGAACTAAAACTGCACATGTGTTGAAAAACAGCATCGGGTGCTGATAGTCTGTTGTATGTGAGGCTATCAAGTACCTGCCAAACAAAATTACAGGTTCAAAAAAATCACTATTCTCATTCTTCGAATCTATCATGTCCATAATAAATCCTATATATATCTAGGCCACAAATCTTACTATGTCCAATATGAATCATTTTACAATTGATCAACCTTTTTTCAAGAAAGCATATAGGAAACGTAAAGAAGGTCTCTACCAACCTCTAAAGAACTCATCGGATTAGTCAATGACAATCATGAGAATGGAACTCACAGAAAGAAGATCCCAGCTAACATATACTGACCGAACCTAAATTTCAAATCTAACTTCTTAATATAATTATAAAGTGAAATCGTTCTGAAGTAGACAAGAGAATGCTTGTTTTTTTCCTACCCTACTGAAGTTAACATAAACTTAAGGTTTAGCGCTTGCCTCAAATAAACGATATCCATACATCCATTAAATGTTATAGTTTTTTCAAGGTGAACTACCCAGAACTCCAAATTTTACAAATCAATGGCCTTCTAAAGACCCTACAGGCTAAAAGAACAAGATGCATATTTTACCCGTGCATCCTACATATTGACAATTATATATATAAGACATTGTCAAATAAAAAATAAAAATGAATGTGATAATATGACAGTATCAGGGAAGGTAACAATTATTTCCTGTAGTGAAAGGCTTATATGCTGATCACATGAAACTTGCAAAGGTAAAATTATAAGTTACCGGTGGTTGAGAGGTTCACTATGAGAAAAATAAAACTCAAAGGCTTTTACTTGGGACAAACTTGCTAGTCCGCGTTCAAAAGTTAAACTGATTGATGAGTCAAACTGGGCCAAGTACAAATAGTGATCCTCGATGAAACGTCATAGTGGTTACACGCTCTATATCATGGAGTTAAAATTTCTAAGGCACAGCTCTGACCAAACCTCATTTCTTAACAAAGAAAATGTAAGCATATGTGCTTCTTAAATATGCCATTTTGTACCAAACACAGTGATCAACTCTGCAAGGCTGTCACAGGTTTTAACACCAATGCCTTGCACCATGCCGAACCAAATACTGATAAACCCCAAGAAAGATATAATCAAAATACACAGTAGAGAAGAACCCATTAAAACCATTACCCTTAGACTTAGTTTTGTCTGCTCAACAAGTACTTTGTTATTTAGTGTTTGTGTGCATCAGATCATAGGCCTTAACGTTTATTTCTTTCATTCTTTGCAAACAAGTGTCTCAGTTATTTGTTCACACAAGTAGTCACTTTGAGTCTAATAAGAGTTTCAAACTAATATATTTACAAGATTGCTTGTGTTAAGTTTATCCATGTACTAAGTGAACTAGAGGGTACACAGGCAAGACGGCAGTGTAGAAAATCATACGATCTTGTCTACATTAATAACCTCATTTCAAAGGTAGAGTTCATAATGGAAAAGGTAATGAGGATAAGGGTTTATAGTCTATGGGTAGATGAAAGCAACAGGGTATTGTATCATCAAACCAACAGGCATGGGTGATCTGACACAAAAAAAGTTTGATGACCATAAATAACACAAGACCCACAAAAGAGATGATCTGGTAGTTGTAAGGTAAAATTGGTTGTCTTAAAAGAATTGGTGATCTCTTAACAAGTAAAATATGGTTAGTGTGAGAAGGTAAAGGGTATTGAATGGAGTACTTACAAGACGACGGGTACAACTGTCAAGAACTTTCTATTGCGGGTGAGTTGCTTGCCATTCTCTATCTGCTCCCACCAAGTCAACCTATTGTAGATGCCCTGATCATCAGCAAAAGGTGTTCCTTTCTTCCAGTGAAAGAAATGATACGTAACCTGGAATGAGAAGCAATGTATTTAGTGGTAAAGATACATACTCCACATAGAGAGGGAGAGTAAGTAACAAGCGATGTTAAAAAAGGACAGGAATAGTATGTTATAAGGCAATCTAAAGACAGAAAAAGGTTATAATGGTTAGCCATTAATCACAATAATACCGTTCCAAATGAATCTGTCATGTAATGAATATACGAGATCAAGATCTAGGAATCATAGGATTGAGTCAAGAATCTATTGAACAAGGAATCAGAAAAATGATTGTACCAAGAAATGGGAGAGGTGGACGGTGGTCCAGGCGATGCCAGGCGAGCAGCTAAAGACAGAGAGAACGATGAGCCATGAGAAGAAGAGGATGAGCATGTATGTCGTCCATACACCTGGATAGGTGAACCATTCCGTGTTCCGATTCACATCCGTCGGTGGAACCGCCCGTACGTACATCGGGGATGACTATATTTTCTCTCTTTCCCTTTTCCCTTTTCTCTTCTCTTTTTTCTTTTTTCTTTTCTCTTTTTTCTTTTCTCTTTGCTTCTCTTGAACCGAATCCAAAATGAAAACCAAAACCAAAATGGTATCGATGGTTTGTTATGATCGCCTTGCGCTCTCTCTCTCTCTCTCTCTTTAAATCACACACAATTCAGAATCACAAATCTCAAATCCCTCTCCCCGATTCAATCGCAAAACTCTTTATAATATTTTTCCTTTCCTTTCCTTTTTTAAGTTTTTTTTATATATATTTTTTTTTTATTGGGCCACACTAAGGCCCTCGTTCCGACCTCATTATATTATTTATTATTTTTGTATTATTATTTATGCACGCTATAAAAAAATATATTTTTTTGTTTTTTAATTAAACCCCCATATAATAAAATCAAATACAGGCCAAACTGAATAGGATTAGTATGTCACCAAGGGGGTAGCCGAGTTGGTTGAGTAAAGCATGCTTGTGACCAAGAATAGCGGTTGCGGGTTCCCTCCGAAAAAAAATAAATAGGATTAGTATCAGATATTTGGCTGCATAAAGCAATTTTCAATAGTGAATTAAAAAAATTCCATTTGTTTTGGTCTTCCTACTAGCGCAAGATTATAAGACGAGCTCAGAGAAAATTCAGTTGTTCAGAAGCTAGGTTATCTACTAGAATCAGCTAGCTGAATTAAGATTGCAGAAAGCAACTTGAAGTGTATGGAACAACAAGATAAATCCAGAAAATGACTCGAGTCTGGTAATTTTTGGAGATTCTATATATCGATTAGAAATCAATTCGAGAGAAGGCAAGAAATGTCAATCGAAGGATTTTTGTTGGGTGAATCGAAGCTTGATAGAGCGCCATCTTGGGTATTAATGAGGCAGCATGAATAGGGGATGAAAATGATTGCTTGCTTGAATAGAGGATTGGGCGGAGATGCTTATATTCACCTTCATTTCATTGGTAGACCTCCATGTTGATTGAAATAATAGATATTCGGGTTGCAACTGCAAGATAAATCAATTGGAAGAATTTTTGGACATTTTCTTGTCATAAATTATGCAACTACCCAAAGAGCTAAAATACAGGTTAGGTAAAAACTAAGAACACAATTAATTCTTATTTCTGATGTAACCTATTCCAATACTTTCGAGGAAGGTAATGGCTTTCAAATATTTTGAACCATTTTCAGAGTTAATCTTTATTTTCATTTTACATTTTGAAGTCCATTTAGTTAGCCCATCGGTTGCTTTATTATGGACTCAGCTTATGAGATAGAGAACCAAAGAAGTGCCAATAAGCTCTCTACAGTTTTTAACAATAGAATATAGAGGTGGAGGGTATTCACATTTCGATAGAAGGTTCACTAAGATTTGAGAGTCCGTCTTAATATCAACGTCGACAAAGCCATTTTTCTTGTAGATTAATAGACCTTCAAGCAGAAGATGCGCTTCAGCTAAAATCGGGGAGAGTTTGCCATTGACATTTCCAAGACCAGTAAGAATAAGACCATCTGAGTCTCTAATGAGAATATCACCGCTAGCATCTCTATTCTCCAGGGAGGAACCATCCGTGTTCATCTTGACTATGTTTCTAGGAGGATGAATCCAGGTATGATAAGAGGGTGTCTTATTGTGTTTTATGTTGTTGAAGAATCTCATCTCAGACGAAGCATTTGAAGTTTCACTCCAGTATTTTTCGTAGAGAAGGGAAGCATTGTCTAAATCATGTAACATCTGTTTAATATAGTTTGTGGTAGTTAAAGGAGAAGCAGACATACATTTGACCTTTCATTTATTCCGAACCTTCCAAATTGCCCAACAGACTATTGGAGGGAGGATAAAATTGATGTAAGTGTCTTTACTCGACTTACATAACCAATTTCTCACCATGTGAACAATTGTCATGTGTCTACTAATATTAATCTTAAAGATATTATAGAAATGAGACAAAATAGACGAAGAAAAGATACAGTCCATACATAAATGGTTGGTAGTTTCAATGTTAGAGTAGAGTTAGCACTTAGATGCCAAGATAATGTGTTTCTTCTGAAGGATAGTATCAATAGGGAGGAATTTATTGATTACTCTCCATGTGAGAAAGGAACACTTCCTATGAGTGATAGAGTTCCATAGGATTCCATAGAGATTAGATGAGTTGCGATGCTTTCTAATCATATTCCATGTGTCTTTAGTATTGTATTTTCTTGCTTTGGAGGCAAGCCACTTAAGAGTCTGGCTTGTGAGCATCTAATTTTATCTTTGTAATGGCTTCCAGATCATTAAGCAAAAAAAAAGCTGGTTATCTTACTTTTATTCCACGTATTGTTCTCACAAAAGCTATAAATTTTATCTCTTCTATACTGGTTGTTGTCCCAGTTATTGTCTAGTATAATAAAGTGATATTTTTTGAACCAATTGTCTAGCCAAAAGTCTATGTTTCCGCATCCCACATTCCACTTAACATAGGGTTCAACAGTGGTTTTGATAGCAGACAGTCTTCTCCAAGTGTGGGATCCTATTTTAACTGAAAAGTTAGGTAGCGAAGGGTGCAGATTATTGCAGTATATGTTATGAGTAAATCTATCCCAACGATACTCATTTTTCCTGAAGTTGATCCAAAGCTTGCAAGAATAAGTGTCATAAATGTCTTTAAGATTCTTGACATTCAGAACACCTTCTATGAATGGTTTGTAAGCATTAGACCAATTAGACCAGTAAATTTTGGAAGAATCTTGGTTGGAGCCGCAAAGAAACTTATTGAGAAGAGTCTCAGTTTTATTAATTATGTCTTTGGGGATTGAGCAACATTATATCCAGTAGTTAGGGATGGCCTTAAGAACAGAAGAGATTAAGGTTAATCTTCCCCCATATGGTAGGTTTTTTCCTCCCCAATTAGATATATTATGTCTCATTTTGCTAATCAAAGGCTCATAGTTAGAAGCTTTGTTGTTGTTGTTAATGGTTATTCCCAAATATGAGGTAGGACGAGTGTCTAAGATAAAACCAGTTAGATTTGAGATGTTAGCAATTATAACTGGTGGAGCATTCTTTTAAGAGATGATCTTGGTCTTGTTTTTGTTGATTGTTTGACTTGAAAGTGAGACTGTTACTGAAAATTAGGAGGTAATCTGCAAATGTTAAACATAGGGTAATAATAGAACTCTTTGTAGTTTATTTTAAACTCTTATTTTGTTCAAAGAGGTTACTGAGACCTCTAAGAAGAACCTCATTAGCAATAATAAATAGACTATAGAATAAGCGATCCCCTTGTCTTAAATCCTTTTTAGTTTTAAAGTAGCTGGAAACTTCATCATTAACCACGATGGAAACATGTATGTTTCTGATCATGTTTTCTACAAGGTGTACAAACTTTGAATCAAAACCAAATAAGAATAGAACTTTATTAATTAAGCTGCGGGACATTCTATCAAAGGCTTTTGCCATGTCCACTATGATGAGAATGTTCTCAGCTTTAACCTTTTTATCAAGGTCATATATCATTTCTTTAGAAATTAAGATGTTATCATATATTGATCTATCTGTTAGATAGGCTCCTTGAACTTGAGAAATGATTTTTGGCATAAGGGGAGAGAGAGAGAGAGAGAGAGAGAGTGTGTTGTTGAATATTTTGGAGATTATTCTATTGGTGAATGTATATAAACTAATTGATCTATAATGATTCCAGGTTATTGGAGTGTTGTTCTTGGGAATAAAACATATGCTAGTAGAAAGGATGGCTTCAAGTATGTCTTGGCCATGAACAAAAAAAGTTACAGTACTACAAAAGTCTTGTTTAATTATCTTCCAATAGGTAATATAAAAACATTGATAAAAACCATTAATGCCAGCTACACGATTAGGATTTAGGCTCTTAATAGTATTGAAAATTTCTACTTCTGTAGATATTTTTATTAACATAGAGTTATCCTCGATAGTGATCAGTTTAATGATGTTTTTGAATAAATTATTGTCGATAAGGAAAATGTTTTTCCTAGATAAAGAATAAAGTTATCAATTAATATATCTTTGAAGAAATTTAAAGCAAATCTTCTGTAATCCAAGTAGAGTTTTATTTGATATAACTGATCTTGGTTTTTCTTCTTTTCTTCTTGACGTACGAGTGATAGACTTTTGTGTTTCTATCACCATATTTAAGCCATTTATAATAGTTGATTCCTCAATCTTTAAAGTGTGAAGGAGCAGCGTAACAACTTTTGCTAAATTATTGTTTTTTAGTATTGTTGGTGTTTTGCAGAACTTGTTCCATATGAGTGACATTATTTTCTGCCTCAATAACTTTATCAAAGTTGTCGTCGAATGTAAACTTGTTCCATAGCTTTAGTGCATATTTTAATCTCTTTATTTTTTTCCAGTAAATAAATAAAGGATAACCATGCATATTAAGATTCCAGTTAGCTTTAACAGTAGAAAGAAATTCATCATTTAGTGTCCACATATTGAGAAATATGAAGCTAGGTTTATGTATGTTTTATCATTAGATATGGAGACTATGAGAGGATTATTGTTAGAACAAGTTCTGGCCATATGCGTGAGTTTGGTGTTATTGAAGTAGTTTGCATATTCTGGATTGAATAGAGCACGGTTCAGTGTTCTCCATTTTGATTTGTTGGTCCAGGTAAACCTAGTACCCACGTATCTAACATCTTCAAGAGAGCATTCTCTTATTGTTTCATTGAAATTATATGCACTCTCAATGTTGTAGGTGTTACATCAAATATTTTCATTAGGAGATAAAATTGAGTTAAAATGACCAATTACCAACCATTATTTAATAGAGTAAGAGATAGATTTGAGAGAGTTTCATAGATCCAATCTGTTGAATCTTTGGCATTCAGCATAAACAGTTGTTAGATAAAAGATTTTGTTTAAAGAACTGCTAAGTATTTGTAAAGTGTGAAAGCTGAGGATGGTTGATGATGGTTTTGATACTGTAATCCTCAGATCAAAAGAGTCGAATCTTATTGCTTGAATTAGAACAAAAGTGAGGAAAACCCAATTTTTCAACATTAGTATGGATATTCTCCTCTTGATGAATGGTTCAAGAATATCCATGATTTTTAGTTTTTCTTTGTTGATGATGGACTTGAGCCTTCTAATAGATGCTTTGTTTCCAATGCCATGAATCATGAATAATATAGGATTTGAAGATTGATTTTCTCCAAAGAGGGACTTGATGATTACATTGCATTTCATTTTCCTAATATTAGAATTCCTTTAATCTTTGATTGAGTAGAAAATCCTTGTCCACCTCTTTCTTATTTAGAATGGGTGTTGAAGGAATACTCCTTATGTTATTTTTTTAGGAGTGTGGCTGTCAGATTCTATGTTATATGGTGGGGGTGTAATCATCTTCTAAATTCTTGATAGCATCAATGATGTCTTCTTTCAAAAGGTTTTTAGTCTTTGAAGTTGTAGGACAAATGATTCCTTGAAGAGTTGTCTCTTTAATGATCTGGATACTAGAATGTGTCTTGAGTCCCAGTTTGAATAAATAAAGTCTCCATTGAACTTTCTTGACTCAAAAAATTGGTTAAGAATTTTATTGTTCGGCAGACCTTTAGAGAACTTTCATATCAAAGTATATTTTGATGAAGACTTTAAACATTCTTTAACATTTTCGCTAAACTGTAAGGATATATGATCACGTCTTTCTTGTATACTGATTGGTTTGATTACAGAATTTAAGATAGTTGGATTAACAATTTCTGCATATGATTTCTGTGTAGATATGTTTGTGTTTCGAGCATAGTTTTTTTGTATTGGTGCCATGAATGAAGGTTCAGATTGTTAATTGAAGGGGTGGGATTCTTCAGTTGTAGAGTTTTTTTGTGTTTGTATTCTGGTGTTGTGCATTGGAGAAGCGTGAAACTCTTGGCAAGCAGCCAAGGATGAGTAGAGCAAAATGATAGATTGGAATTCATAGGAGCCTTTGGAGGATCAAGAAGCTTTCTTGGCGTCCAGAAAAACTCTTTCTTGGCAATTCTCCTTCCAGACCTTTTTCAAAAATAAAGTTCTAGATATAAGTTTTTGTAACTGAGAAACCTAATGGAGAGAAAGTTCATTATCCCACACTATCATATCATTTAGTGGTGTGGTGGTTCGACCAATCCAGCAGGAACTCTTGGAGAAGATTACCAGTGAAAATGCAAGCTCCAAAAGAGACTCATCACAGAATTGCTCTTTTTTTTTCTAAATATTGCTACTAACATACTTTTATAATCATGATATTATATAAATTTATTTATAATTATTAACATTCATATATGTTTATCATATATGTGGTTGTTTTTTAACATATGTTGTTGTATTGACTCTGATATTGTTCCGGACATATCCGAAAATAACACATATACTAGTAATATTAAGAAAGAAATTTAGATTCTTTTTTTAGTAATTTTTATAAGCGAATGTTTTTATCAACATATCAATAAATATAGGTGACGTTTATCTAGTTAATTAATGGTTCCGATTCAAATTTAATAATAATTTGGTTTATAAGTCTTTTAATGATAATATTTACTTTGGACGAATTAATTGAAAAATGATTATTTTGAAAAAAGAGGTGTTGATTCTTTTGAATTTGGTACGTCCGAAGTTTGTATAATGCGTCATGAGTTTAATTTGCGCTTGTTTGGTTGGTTGTCAAATTTTCCAAGTTATTCGTTGGTTTGTCGATATGCATGTCGATTTTTTACGACATTTTAGGTAATAGATTACCTCGTTAATTTTGGGATTATGAGTTCAGACAATCGCGAAAAACTCTGATGTTATGGATTTATTGGTGCACTAACGTTAATATCTTGCGTACATATGTCGTATAAATAGTGTAGGTTGTCAGAAATTATGATTGACAATCGTCAGTCGGTGTTGACGTGGGACTCACTGAATTTTTTGTATGTTGTAATGGTTACAAGTAGGATAGGAGTTGGTCAGAGCTTGCAGGTATAAATCGAGCTCATCTCTCATTTAAAAATTTTCTTCTTTTGTCTTGAGAGAGAGAAAAAATGATTTAGCAAAGAAACCTCCAACACGAAACCTTTCTACTGAAAAAACTATGTTTCTCGCATAATCATTAGTTGTACTATATTGAAAGTTTTGGTTACTTAGGCCATACGCCATTGATGTTTAGATTATATGACTCATTTAAACCTCAAGTAATACTTTGTTTCTTTAGTAGTTGGAGGAAACAGTTATAAAAAAGGTAAAAATGTGCACAATGTTATTGTCTTTTATAGCGGTAGGGAGGTAGCATTCTCATCGGATTCTTCAACATATGACCTTAATAATGTTAGTTCTCCTCTGGAAGAGACATATGGAGATGATGTACAAGTTGTTAAATGGCTTTTTGAAGTTGTTCGATCAAACTTGGTATTAATGAGTCAAATAAACTTGTGCAACTCGTGTCCTTTTTACCAACTAATGATCCCAGATTAATATAAAATGGTGATTTACTTGCCCGCGTTTAACAATTTTTTAGAAAAAAAGCTTTGTATTTGTTAGTGAGAATTGAGAGCCTGATTTTCAAAATAATCGACACTAGACCATAAGTAGCTCGGAAGACAAAAGTAAGGACTTATTCTTTCTATTTTACGATAATACTATTCTCGCATGTCGTCATTACCATAAAAAATATCAAAAGCATTCAAAGACTATTGGGGTTACTCTGGGCTTGAAAATTTCTAAAGTTGAAAGGTCTAAAGAAAAAAAATCACAAAAGACATATATAAAAAAGGGATCTGATAGGGATATACATTGACACTAATCAGGATGATGCCACCGAGATAACGATCTATATCCAAGAGACTACGTTGAAGGCATGAGATGATATTAGGGAAAATAACTCTCGTTTGGGGTGTGGTGGTCTCAATGTCTAGTTACAAGTTTGAAAGAAGCCAAGAAGAAAGATTTACCACCGATTCGGGCTTATAAGAATTCAGGATCCATACAATATGGTTGTTGGTACGGGCAGACTGCCAAAAAGCTTTCAATCACACCACCATAAAGGGATGTAGCTTACATTTGTGTCTAGCATATTACGATAGAAATTTAGTTAAATATTTTAGTCTTTTATTTTTTATTAAGTTAAACCAAGTTATAACATTGGACTTTTATTTTACAAATGATGAGTAACATATTAATAGTCATCCTAATTTGTTGAAAAATGAACCACGTGAGGCTTTCTAATTTCACTATCATTCTCAATGATTCGTTGAAGAAACCTAAGAACTTTCCCAAAACCGATGATGAACTTACTCAGATTCGGACCGACTTGGTTGTTGCTAGGAACCAACACAAAACTAAGAGGCAAGACTGACACGAAGCTACCGGAAAACTTTAGAGGACTTACAAATTAGAAGTCAAAATATTTTGGAATAAGATTAGATTCAGTTAGTGGTTGAGGTTAAGGGTTTGAATGAACAATTTAAAGTATTCTATATTGCCAAATGGAAGGTTATCAATGAGGCCCAAGATTTTACCATGGGGATAAGATCGTGACAAACTTGTGAAGATTAGGCATGAAATGCTTCTTGATGTTTGTGAAGTGCTTTATACTTGAACTTGGGCCAGTTCTAGAGTTTAGTTTCTGAAGAAGCTCTATCAGAGAAAATTTTGGTAATTATCAGGAGTACGAAGAAATAGTGGTTGTTGATGACCAAGAGACGGGTCCTCTATAGATGAACATTTAAATCCCACAGACATTTTGGCATCGATATTACATGTTGAACCCTCTGTTATATGATTGGAAGTCTTGAGTTCTCTTAATAAGATACCTGTTAGAGACGGAAATCAATATGTTGAAGAAGAATATTCTAAAACTATCGATCTTGTTGATGAGGATAAGGTTACATGAATCGTTCCAATTATTTTAAGTTGTTTGTGTTAATTTTACATCCTTTAAACCAAATTATTGGTAGTCGAAGACAATATTTTCATGTATTTTGTTAAGTATTTTTTGAATTAAAGTCTTTGGTAGTCCAAGATGGTCTTTGCACGTTTAATATTGTTATTATATAATCAGATGCTCGTATAGTTCAGTGTTTGTTCTTATCGCATACTTTATTTTTTATATGAGGTGAGACTTCCCCTAGAGGTGATCATTCTCTACCGAAGAGGTCAAACCTCATCATTCATTTTCTCTTAACTTTTTTAATGATAAGATTTATTTTACCGGAGTGCCTCATCCCTCTCCCCCTCTCATGTCGACCTCACATAGTGTTGAATGATAAAACTTATTTTAGTCTTTCACGGGTTGGCACCGACATACTACTCACCTCCCATATTGTTTAAATGAAAAAACTTATTTTAGTCTTTCACGCCTTAGGTCCATGCATCTTATCATTCATTTCAACACAAACTTCTTTTAGGAATTTTTTTCTTATATTTTTAATTAAAACTTTTATGCGCCACCATGATAAGATACAGTGCACCATCATAAAATTCAAACATTTATAAGGAGTTATATTCAAATAAAAGAACAATATTATTATGCTAATATCGATCTTCAAATTCTTTACGTTCCAATGATATGGTAATTGGTTGCCTTGTTCATCAATCCACTTGTACGCTTTAAATTTAATTTTATCCATTACTGTGTAAAGACCTTCCTAACTAGGTCGAAGCTTTTCATCCTTTAGATCCTTAGTATGGTGAAAAACCTTTCGTAATACTTTTTCCACGTTCAACAAATGTTATTTTTAATGTGTTAACCTCTTTGGCCTTGATTTTAATCAGGGTTCGGCTTTGACCCACTTGTAAAAGTAATCCATCCAAATTAAAATGCATTTATGACCCCCTTGAAGCCTTAAGAACATAACCAACCAGATTTAGCCCCCATCGGTAAAATATAATAGATTTATGTATAGTTTCTAGCAGAACTAACATCATGGTATAACATTTGCAAAATAATAACATGTATCACACCTTTTCACTATGTTTTTAGATTTCAGAAGTGAAGGTCCACCAGAAATATCATGTTATGAGGGCTCTCCTTGCTAGATTCTCATACCGATAATTGGGTGATCCTACACCGCTATGAAATTCATTAAACACAAAAAATTATTTGTTCAAACCCATACACCAACATAAGAGTTTTGAAAATATCTGACAAGATATTGTTCCTCCTATTATAATATACTTATTTGATTTATGTTTAACTTGCAAATATTGGCCTTGTCGACTAGAAGCCCCTTTGTAAGGAGGTAGTTTTGAATCGATTGTCTCATTTTGAGTTTTAATAACATTAACTTCAACATACCTTCCTTCAAATGGAACAGGTTCCTTCAGAATTGATGATTGGTTTTGTTGTACGATCCAGGATGGGGAGTCATAACTAGCTTCCGAGGTTAAGGAAATAGTCAAGTAACTTTTGGCCCTCAGAACCTGCTCAAACTATACTTTTCCAAACTCATTTTTGTTAATTTTCTCATATTATCTAGTTACAATATGAGGGTATCTTTCCTTGCTTCTCCTTGATCAAATTCATGGTTTATGATAAATTGTGAATCACGACATTATCATATAGTTTCAGGTAAATATTGATAAGGATATGAGTTATGATGGACTTAATTCAATGATAGTGAAGTTACTATAGGTAAATTGTAAAGTCAAGAGAGGAAGTTAGAATTAATAGTAAATATAAAGGGCTATTACGCAATTTGTCCCTTTTTGTAACTAATTTGGTTAAAGTCTCCATATGCGCCTATAAATAGAGGTGGGAGTTGATGAATAAAGGATGACTTTTACTTTCTGAATTACATTCATTTACTTTGAATCTCTTTTTATCTCTACAGTTTCCTTTTTCATTCTTTCTCTCTAGGATTTTGGTACCTAGATAACATATCTAAAATCCAAAAAGAGAAATTTTGTGTTTGATAGTGTTGCTTTTAAGGGAACAGATGAGACAAGAATTGATTCAACAGTTCGTAAAGCAATCGAACCTATTGGATCAGATTTACATAAGAAAGTAAGTTCCAGGGAAGAAGGGTGAGGAAATTCTCAAATTCACGAGAAGTGTAATCAATCTGACATTGAGAGTCGAATGAATCAACTGTTGGAGATAATTACTATTTTGAATGACGAGTATCCACTAAGAGAACAACAAATTAGATCTGGTAAGTTGAAATCTGAAGTGCGTCCAATTGAGGAAAACAACTAGGTGGAATATCCATCAGGTGAATCTTATGTAGATCATCAGATCCTAAGAGATCATAAGAAAATGACACTTTCAATCAGACAAAGATCATCGTTCTTTGCGGAGAGACCAGAAAGGATAAAACAACGATATATTTCGTCTAACGATAGTGAAGTTTCAAGTTTAAATTCCGAGGAGTGTTTGTTTAGACAAGAAATGCATCGAAAGTTTTCAAAAGGGGAAGGGAGTTGGCATGGAAAGTTGCATAAAGAATACAAAATCAAAGAAAGTAAGCCTCGACATGTAAATGATAATTTGTTTATGAGGAAAATGTGACCAATCAATATGTTAATACAACAGATTAAAATTTTGCATGCAATAATTGGAAGTTGGAAATAAGGAAGATGATCAATATATGCAAGAAGTGGATTGGAGGAATTCTCCTCTGTCTGCGGATATCAGGTCAATACCACTTTTGAGGCGTTTTGACATTTCAAAGGTAGAAATTTTTGATGGAATGCAAGATGCTGATGACAACATTGAACAGTTGAAGAATTATATGATGAATTTCAAGGATGATGATAGGCTAGTTTGTAGAGCTGCTTCTCATACTTTTAAGGTACTACTTCAAAATAGTATAATTAGATTTCGAGGGTATCTATTACCAGTTTTAGAATTTTTTATACTGCTTTTCGAAGACAATTTGTAGTAAGTAAGGAAATGCGAGATAATGGTGACACAATTTTACAATGTAAACAAATTGTGGGGGCAAAGTTAAAAGATTATTTGAGGCGGTTTGTATTAATAAAAAACGAGCTAGTTTATCGTGAAGAACTTGTCGCTATGACAACTTTTAGACAAGGTTTACTCCTGGGGGATTTGGCAAATAAGACAACTAGAAGAAGGGCTTTGACATTTCGAGCTCTAATTGCTCAAGTTGAGGAGCAAACTAAAGCTTAAGAATCTACTAGGGTTCGAGGTGGTTCAAGTTCTACTTAGAGGACTTCTAACATGCATTTACTAGTCAAGGAACCCAGTGCATACTTCGAATTCTCAGGCACCACCTCATCCGAGGATTAATACTAATCTATCTCCTCGAACATGAGGGGCACAAGCTCATGAGTATAATCATCAACCTTACTAGACGAGGCTAAATCAGTGGATAAGACCAGAATATTTTGCGGATTTAAATGATAATGTGGCAGCTGCCTATGAGAAATCTAAAGGTCAAGTCTACTTTAGAATGCCAGCTCCCATAAATAAGCATAGGGAAGAGCGCAATAATACATATTTCAAGTATCATAATGACATTGGACATGATACTACAGATTTCATATCGTTAAAAAAGGAAACACATATTTTGATAGAAAATGACAAGTAACAGCTCTTGTCAAGGGTCAAAGCAATGGGCTAAAAAATCGGAGTACGTCAACACAATAAATTACTAATCCAAATTCGAAGCAGGAAATTTCATTGATGATTTTATACTCTAAATGTGACAAGTTTGATGGAGCGACAAAATATTTAGATGCAGACCCAGATCGATTAATTTTGTAAGTTGTGGATGAACCACAACTCTAGGACGGGTTTGAAGTTTATGTAAATTTTTTGAGTCTTTAGAAATTTTTTGTGGGGATACTATGACTGGAAATAGAAATAGCTCTAGAAAAAAACATGTGGTAAGTTTGGCAACTCAAATAGAGGGTAAAATGTCTACTCGTTTGTATGGAAATGTCAATACACCATTTATTTTATTCGATGATGACGATCTTCGAGGGATAGCAGGACCTCAGGAAAATGTAGTGGTTATAGGGGAAAGCATTGTTGGGGTCGAAATTCGACGTATTTAAGTAGATACATGCAGTTCAGCAAGTATTTTGTTTACAATTACGTACGATAAGATGCGTAATCCACCTAATATTCTTCGATATGATTGCATTATAATTGGGTTTACATAAGTAGCAGATCAAGTAATTGGAGAGTTCAAGGGTGAGTTATATTTGGGAAAAGACCCTTTTAAAAAGAGAGTCCACGTTTTGTTCATGGTGGTAGAATGTCAAAAAGTTACAATGCTACCTTTGGGATATCTTGGATGTCAAATATGTATGTTTTACTCTCCACTGTTCATCAATATATGAAGTATGTTTTCGGGGATCGTATTAGGGTGGTTCGAAGTGATCAGAGGGAGTAAGAAATTCAGTCAACTATGCTGAAATCAGAACTAAGACAAGTGAATGAAAAAATGACGTTGACGATCACTTTGATCGATCTTGCATGGCATGCCAGATTAGAAGTGAACATAAAAAAACGTGTTTTGAATCTTCTAAGAACCATCACACTTCACGAACGGATAAAAAAAACAAACAACGGTATGTCACATCCAGTGGCGAAAAGATAGAAAGTTCAGGATTATATTTTAAAAGGTATCGAGGATCTTCGAAAAAAGAAAAAGTCCAACCTCAAAAATCGCGAAAGGAATACAAATCTAGGAGGGAAAGTATACCTTGATGCTTGAGGGAAGCTAATTGGTTCGAAATAAATACATCAAATCAATACAATGGTGTGGATGATCGGAACTTATACGCTATGATGGGACCTGGAGATGACACTTTTCGAAGAAACAACCATATTCGAAGTGATACGTTCTCTAAACGCACTATAATATTCGAAGTACTACGTTCTCTAAATGCACTATAGTATTCGACGGATGCACAACACAACATTATTCGAAGTGTCACATTATATAAGTACATTGTTTATATTTAAGGTGTTAGCATTCTTTAAATACACCAATGAAGTTAAGTGTATTTTTACTTCAATTTTTTTATAAGGGTTATAATATAAGTAATATTTCAAGGCAAATATGACTTATGAAGAATAAAGGATAAACAAAGTCTTTATGCATTCACTTCAATTCAATGGTAACAAATAATTTCTTAAATGCCAAGTAAAAAAAGCATCTATAAAAAAAATATTACAATAATTGAATGAAAGGAACAAAAAAGGAGATAACAAAGTTACTCGTCTTCGGAGCTTTCTTCATAAGTTTCCCTTTGATCTGAAGCACTTTCCTCTGATTTTGCTTCTTCTGATGAAGAGCTAGGAACATGATCAAAAGCTTCGCTAGGGCGATTTTCGATGGGAATTTTCTCCCAAAAGCGAAGAGGTTAACTTTAGGAAATGTAGCATGAATTTCGCGAAGAAGATTAACGGGTCTTTGCTCTTCGGAATTTTGGATGGCTGTTAGCATGTCTTTTGCACATTCATTCTTAGCAGCAGTAATAACAAGTTTCTTCTCTTCATCGAATTGAGCTTTGAGAGCAATCATATCATCTATCAATTGTTTCTTCTCTGTCTCACTCTTGTTAAATGAAACTTGAAGTCCATCAGATCTTTGCTTTTCTGTGGCTAACTCTTCAGAATGCTTAAATTCAAGTTGATTTATTTCATTCTGGTGAAGTTGCTTCGGGAGGGAATGGAACAGATCTTTTTCCAAAATTTTACAGTTGGACCAAAAGTTCATAAATAACAGGATCTTCATCTCTAACGAGCTCTTGAGATTGATCGAAGTTGATGAAGCTATCAGGATCCAAGTTATCATCATCTCGGTCGTTGTCTATAGGAGTTTCTTCTTGAGAGTGCCTCCATATCCGGCAATAGCTTTATTTTCTTTTTGTTGATCTTCCACAACTACAGTTTCGTGAGCATCGGAAGATACCTTTTCAATGGTTTGCATAACTTTCTTTTTTGCTCTCTTTTGTGGATTCATTTTAGTTGTGCTCTTCTTTTTTGTCGGGGCGATTGTTTTCTTCATTTTTGGAGAAGATTCACTTTATAATCCCTTTTTGATAGTGGGGAGGTTATTTCTATTGTTTTTCTCTTCGAAGTCTTAGGCATCAGATCTTCTGAAGGTCTGCCTTTTTTTTGTCTTCTTCTTCTGGGGAAGGTGGCTATCCGATCTGTTTCGAACAGGCATAAATACTTTGTAGCCAGGGGCCACTAACTTTTTGACAACATACAAAGGGTTGGGTGACTCTATTATATTTTCAGGGAGAGGAGCTCCCAAGTTCATTCTCCACATATGGTTGTTGACAAATTTGATAGGTTGGAAGGTTGTGTGAAATGCATTGCCCCATTATTTTTCAGCCCAGGCTGCAAGCTTGACAACAATCTCTTTTGTATTTTATGATAAAGTTTGTAACGCCTCGAAATTTATGCACAAAACAAAAAATTTGATAAGAGATATGAAGAAAATCAGCTAGAGGAATAATTGAAGGTAATAGAATAAAAAGACTCACTAATACTCTTCCAGACGAGGTTCAACTTAGATGGGTTGCCTTCAGAAATTTCTTTACCACTCTCCCAAGGTCATGAGACGAAGATAAATTTTTGTTTCCAAAATTTGTCTGCCTCCAACAGGTCATCGATGATCTTCAAATCGTCATCCAATGTTAGATAGTAAAATGGAAGTACCCTTCGACAATTTGGTCAAAGAAATGAAGTCCTGGATGCAAAAGGGAATTTTGGCCAATCGAGAATCCATGATCACAGAGAGGAAAGTGAACCACTGATATGGTGTCACATTAGTTGGGCACAAATCTAGAATCTCGAATTATTCAACTATCATGGGGTCTAGTGGAAATCGAATACCCCAATTGATGATCTCTGGGTGGACCAACAGTTGATCCTTTTTGCAATCCAAATGGATTTCCCCTTCTTTGGCTAGACAAAGTACAATGTTGTCTCCCATTCCCCATTGTCTTTTCAGATAATCTGCTTGGCTCTCTTGGTAATATGTGTAAGAAACGTTTTTTGAAGCCAAGATATATTGTACTTCGAGAGGCTTTAAATTTTCACCAATTGATGCAACCAGCTGATGTGATCCTAGATGACACAAGGAGCTTAGAACATGGAAATGTGCAAGAACCAGATGAACAACTTGAAAAAGAAGATGAGCTTGAAGTTGAAGATATTCTTATTTTACCGGCTGGTCCAACAACTCGATCAAGAGCAAAACAATTTAACAAAGCTGTTGGAGGATTGCTTAATCAACTAGAGAATCCACGTGATCAAAACAACAAGTATGGTTGAAAAGCTTGTCAAACCACTTTGGTCTTGATTCAAGCTAATTGATTTCAACAAATGAGAAAGTGTCTCGATTGTACTCTTTTTCTCTTGTTCAAGTTTTGTCCCAATGGGTTTTCTTGACAAGGTTTTTAATGAGGCAATTGTTTCACTTCACCATTGCCCATTTGTTGAAATAAAAGCCCAAGGCCCATCTACACCAAAAGCCGATTCTAGGAGGAGTTTATCAAGTGGTATCACAGCAACATTCTGAAAGTTGAGTATTCTCTTTCTCATTAATTTTTCTTCATCTTTTTATTATCAGTTTGTTTGTGAAGATTTGAGTGTTAGTGTGATGATTTCATTTTGAATCACGAAATTCTGATATGTTTCACCCTAGTTATGTTGTCTGAGATTTAAAATCGTAGAAAATCGTTTTTAGGTACTGTTGTGAAAATTATCTCTTAATATTATTAGGAAAACAGATTTGGATATGTTTTATGGTTTTAAATAAATTGAAGAACTTTCCAAGGACTTGTTGCTGGTGATTTGTTTTTGTTTTGTTTTGTAGAAAAGGATGTCTAATTCAAATGATGCAGAAAACAGTAATTTCAATAACAACAAGTTTCTAATTGAAGCTATGACAAAGTTGATAGACACTAAGATAGATGCCTTTCTTGAAGAGTTTCAATCAAACACTGACCACGAGCGGAACCGCTCACGACAAACCAATCCAAGAAGAAACCATGAACTACCTGAACAATTCAGAAATGAAACCGCTGATGAATATTATGAACGCATGAGCAATTCATCTCGAAACAACCATAGAAGGCACCATAGACGTACAAGAGAGGGCAACGAACGTATGCGTGACTATCTTGGAGGTCTCAAGATTAAGATTCCACCATTCCATGGAAAAAACGATCCAGATGCCTATTTGGAATGGGAAAAGAAGATTGAACTCGTTTTCAACGTTCAACACTACACGGAGACCAATCGAATAAGAATTGCTGCTACTGAATTTTATGATTATGCTCTTAGTTGGTGGGATCAACTAGTTACCTCAAGAAGGCGTAATGAGGAACATCCTATAGAATCATGGGCAGAAATGAAAGCCATTATGCGGAAGAGGTTTGTTCCTACTCATTACCACCGTGAGCTGCATCTAAAGCTGAGGAGATTAACACAAGGAAGCCGATCTGTTGAAGAGTATTATCAAGAAATGGAGACCTTAATGTTGCGAGCTGATATTTCAGAAGATAGAGAGGCAACAATGTCAAGGTTTCTTGGGGGTTTAAATAGAGAAATTCAAGACAGATTGGAAACTCAGTATTATGTTGAACTAGAAGAGATGCTACACAAAGCTTTGCTATTTGAACAACAAGTTAAAAGAAAGAACTCCTCAAGATCAAGTTACGGTTCAGGGGCAGTAACAATTAAGCCAAGTTATTCAAAAGATGAGAAGACCAATTATCAGAATGGAAGCTATGTAGAGGTGAACAAAAAATCTGGAACACCATTGTCTATTGATAACAAGGGAAAGCCTAAAGAGTTTGCAATCAGAACTCGTGATGTTAAGTGTTTCAAGTGCAAAGCGATGGGACATTATGCTAATGAGTGTTCTAATAAGAAGATTATCACAATTCAAGATAATGGAGAAATAATTTCAGAGGAAGAAGAAATTGTCTCTAATTCTTCCGAAGAACACTTAGAGCGACCTGCTAAAGGAGATTTATTGGTAGCCAGAAGGTCTTTAAGCGTTCAAACAAAAGAAGAAGAACAAGAGCAAAGGGAGAATCTGTTTCACACTAGGTGTCTTGTTCAAGGGAAAGTTTGTAGCCTTATTATCGATGGAGGGAGTTGTACCAATGTGGCAAGTGAATCTATGGTAAAGAAGCTTGGTTTAAAAATGAAAAAGAATCCAGCACCTTACAAGCTTCAATGCCTTAACGACAATGGAGAAATGAAAGTTAGCCACCAAGTAGAAGTTCCCTTAGTCATTGGTAAGTACGAAGATGAAGTTTTATGTGATGTTCCACCAATGGAGGCTAGTGACATACTGCTAGGAAGGCCATGGCAATCTGATCGAAAGGTTATCTATGATGGATTCACTAATCGCCATACATTTGAGTTTCAAGGAAGGAAAACCACCATAGTTCCCATGACTCCACGAGAAGTTTACCAAGATCAAAAGCATATGCAGAACAAGGAAAGTCGGGTAACTAAACATTTGAATTTCTACGCAAAATCTGGCGAGGTTAAGAAACCATTATTCTCTAAGCAACCTATGTTACTTTTTGTGTTTAAGGAAACTCTTATGAGTTTAACTAACTTGACACCGGTGTTACCGAGTGAGATGACTTCTCTCTTGCAGGAATTTGAAGATGTATTCCCTGAAGACAATCCAAAGGGGCTTCCACCAATTAGAGGCGTCGAACACCAAATAGATTTTGTAACTCGAGCCTCCCTTCCTAACAGAACTGCTTATAGAACTAATCCAGTGGAGACAAAAGAATTGCAAAGGCAAATAAGTGAACTGGTGGAAAAAGGACATATCCGTGAAAGCATGAGTCCTTGTGCGGTACCA
This sequence comes from Limnanthes douglasii subsp. nivea, assembly GCA_036936605.1. NCBI lineage: Eukaryota > Viridiplantae > Streptophyta > Magnoliopsida > Brassicales > Limnanthaceae > Limnanthes > Limnanthes douglasii. The sequence goes on from JAUPFV010000001.1 coordinate 183,884,613, forward strand.
GTTCTACTTGTGCCCAAGAAAGATGGAAGCTGGAGAATGTGTGTTGATTGTAGAGCCATCAACAACATAACAGTAAAGTATTGCCATCCTATACCTAGATTAGATGATATGTTAGATGAATTGCATGGTTCTAGCATTTTTTCTAAGATTGATCTTAAAAGTGGTTATCACCAAATTAGGATGAAAGAAGGGGATGAGTGGAAAACTGCATTTAAAACTAAGCATGGACTATATGAATGGTTAGTAATGCCATTTGGGCTGACTAATGCACCTAGTACATTCATGCGGTTAATGAATCATGTTTTAAGGCTTATATAGGAGTTTTTGTTGTAGTATATTTCGATGACATCTTAATTTACAGCAAGTGCTTAGAAGAACATGTTCACCATCTGAAATTGATTTTAAGTGTACTTAGGAAGGAAAATCTCTATGCTAATCTTAAGAAATGCACTTTTTGTACCGATAATCTTGTCTTTTTAGGTTTTGTTATAAGTGCAGATGGTATTAAGGTGGATGAGGAAAAGGTTAAGGCAATCCGTGAATGGCCAAGTCCAAAAACAGTTGGAGAAGTGAGAAGCTTCCACGGTCTTGCAGGATTTTATAGGCATTTTGTCAAAGATTTCAGCACCTTAGCTGCACCACTCACTGAAATAATAAAGAAGGACGTTGGTTTCAAGTGGGAACAAGCTCAAGAAGAAGCATTTCAATCCTTAAAAGAGAAGCTTACTCATGCTCCTATCTTGACATTAACTGATTTTCTTAAAACTTTTGAGATTGAATGTATGCTTCTGGAATTGGGATTGGAGCTGTTTTGATGCAGGATAAAAAGCCCATAGCTTATTTCAGTGAAAAGCTTGGAGGAGCTACTCAAAACTATCCTACTTATGACAAGGAGTTGTATGCCTTAGTTCGAGCTTTGCAAACATGGCAGCATAAGTTGTGGCCAAAGGAGTTTGTCATACACATTGACCATGAATCTCTCAAACACCTAAAAGGTCAACAAAAACTTAACAAAAGACATGCAAGGGGGTAGAATTTATTGAGACATTTCTATATGTCATCAAATACAAACAAGGTAAAGAAAATATTGTTGCTGATGCATTGTCCCGAAGGTATGCCTTAATCACTACTCTTGAAGCTAAGATTTTAGGATTTGATCATCTTAAGAGTTTATATGAAAATGATTCTGATTTTGGAAAGATGTATCAAGCATGTGAAAAGTTTGCTTCAGGGCGGTTCTATAGGCATGAATGATTCTTATTCTTTGATAAACGTTTATATGTGCCTAATTGTTCCATGGGAGATTTACTTGTTAGAGAAGCCCATGGAGGAGGCTTAATGGGACATTTTGGAATAGCTAAAACTCTCAAGGATAGCTGGATCACTTCCATTGGCCACATATGAGGAGGGATGTTGAAAGAATCTGTGATAGATGTGCTACTTGCAAACAAGCCAAATCTAAGGTTCAATCCCACGGTTTGTATACTCCTTTACCTATTCCTACGCATCCTTGGAATGATATATCTATGGACTTTGTAGTTGGATTGCCTAGGACTAGAACTGGTAAGGATTCCATTTTTGTGGTTGTTGATCGATTCTCTAAAATAGAACACTTTGTTGCTTGTCACAAAACTGATGATGCGTTGCACATTGCTAATCTGTTATTTAAAGAGATAGTTCGTTTGCATGGCATGCCTAGGACGATAGTTTCAGATAGGGACACTAAGTTTCTAAGTTACTTTTGGAAAACTTTGTGGTCTAAGTTAGGGACTAAGCTTTTATTTTCTACTACCTGTCACCCACAAACTGATGGACAAACAGAAGTAGTAAATAGGACTTTGTCCATTCTTCTACGTGCATTAATTAAAAAGAACTTGAAAACTTGGGAAGAATGTTTGCCGCATGTTGAATTTGCATACAATCATTCTATGCATTCTGCTTCTAAGTACTCTCCTTTTAAAATTGTTTATGGATTTAACCCAATATCTCCTTTGGATCTAATTGCTTTGCCTTTGAGTGAAAGAACTAGAATAGATGGGAAAAAGAAAGCTGAACTTGTAAAACAGATCCATGATGATGCAAGGAAAAACATAGAAAAGAAAACTGAGCAATATGTCAAACAAGCAAACAAGGGAAGACGAGAGAAAGTTTTTGAGGTTGGAGATCAAGTATGGGTGCAGTTAAGAAAGGAAAGATTTCCAGAAGAGAGGAAGTCAAAATTGATGCCTAGAATTGATGGACCATTTGAAGTAAAAAAAAAAAGATCAACAATAATGCGTATCAACTTGACCTACGAGGTAAGTATAAAGTGAGTCCTACCTTTAATGTTTCTGATTTGGTTCCTTTTATCGTAGATGAAATGCATTTGAGGTCAAATCCTTTTCAAGTGGGAGAGGATGATGTGATCCTAGATGACACAAGGAGCTTAGAACATGGAAATGTGCAAGAAACAGATGAACAACTTGAAAAAGAAGATGAGCTTGAAGTTGAAGATATTCTTATTTTACCGGCTGGTCCAACAACTCGATCAAGAGCAAAACAATTTAACAAAGCTTTTGGAGGATTGCTTAATCAACTAGAGAATCCACGTGATCAAAACAACAAGTATGGTGGAAAAGCTTGTCAAACCACTTTGGTCTTGATTCAAGCTAATTGATTTCAACAAATGAGAAAGTGTCTCGATTGTACTCTTTTTCCCTTGTTCAAGTCTTGTCCCAATGGGTTTTCTTGACAAGGTTTTTAATGAGGCAATTATTTCACTTCACCATTGCCCATTTGTTGAAATAAAAGCCCAAGGCCCATCTACACCAAAAGCCACGCCCTTGGAGGAGGGAAGGGTCTGATTTCCAGCTTATATCATTAATACTTTGTATTTTCAATATTAAAGCATTTTGTTTCCAAGAAAAACCTTAATTGTTTTAGAGGCATGCATTATGTTTCCAAGAACAGCCTTAATTGTGGTCAAGGTTAGTTCTTTCTCCTATAAAAAGTATGTACTCAGAATTCTAACGGTTAGACTATCTTTGATTCTGAAAAAAGTTCTTAAGTTTTACTCTTCTCTTGTTGGTGTGTAATATCCACAAGAAAAACTGTTCTTCATTTGGTGCGTGATATCCAAAGGAAGATCAGTTGGAATATCAAAGGCCTTTCCACAACCTTTGTGTGACCTATCGATCAACATCCTTTGATCCTTGAATCCTTTTGGGTTCCTGGTTGCAAAGTTATCCGTATCCCATTTCAGAGTGCCGATTCTAGGTGGAGTTTATCACCAGCTCTTCAGATATCTTTTACGAGATTTTACCTTTGAGACATTTATACTATTTCACTCTGGGATTCTTCTAAAGCTTCTTCTTTTATTTCAACCTTGTTATTTGAATGTGTGGCTTCATAATCTATTTTCTCCCCGGATGTATCATCCACCAGTCGGGGTGGGTTACTTGAGGGATTCTATTGAGACATTGTTACTCTCTTAGCAATCTCCCTCACGGGAGAAGAAGAGATTGATGGATTTGAAGCGACATCAGCATAATCACCCATGACTATGAAAGTTTTTCTTTTTGGGGTTTGAGGAGTTTGAGTTTTTGTTTCCTTGCGCGATGAACGAGAGAACTCAGGATTGACTAGAGAATGAGTCTGTTCTGATTTTCTTGAAAAATATTTGGTACCGTACAATTGAGTCGATGTGATGATTCAGTCGGAGAAGGTGAGATTCAAGGTGTTTTTGGTGTTTGAGTTTTTGATGACTGACTTTCTTCTGGAAGAGGAGAAGGTGAAAAGATATGAGTTTTGTTAGGATCAAAGTTACCGTAATGAATTGTCTCTGTCGAAAATCGAGGAGCGTTTCTTTTCAACCCAGCTTCTCTATATTGATATGCCCTTTCACTTACGCAGAAGTAATTGTATGCTCCAAAGACAAGTTTTTCTAGAGAAGATAAATTTCTGGATTTTCTGGCTCTTGGGTTTTTCAGTTTTGGGTGCTTTCTCTTAAACGTATTTAAGGATTGGGTAGTGGATTGGTATTTTCCGGCAAAAATTGCATAAAGATGAAAATTCAGATGAAGGTAGCCAAGAAGCTCTTTGTTTCTCTCTCTAAAAAATGATGTGAAACAAAATGAGACAAAAATAAATATTTAAAGGGAAAGTTGGAAGAGAGGGAAGTGGGAGAGGTGGACGAGGCAATTGGTCAGAATTTCAAATGGTTGAGTAAAGAGGAATCTGACACCTTCCATATGATATGCCTAGGATATGATCACCTATCCAATTTGTACTTCGAACAATTATAACCGTTGGAGGGAAATGACTTCGTATACAAATATTGGAAGCGATGAGAGAACATGGATGAGATTTTTCCAAAAATATGGAGACAACAAGTTTGAAGCAGTTCAGAATGTGGATAGAGTGGATTTTCTTCACCATCAACGATTTTAGAAGCTAGTTATTTCTTATTCTTTAACTTTCATACAAACTAAGGGGGCTACTTATAAGGAAATAACACTTCGAGAAGTAAAATGTAAAATAATAAAACCGGTTATGACAAATTGTATAATCATAGGCGAGATATAAAGCTTTCCGTTTTGATAATGGACTAATTTGCAATCAGAACCCTTTTTATAACTGTTTCAGTTAAAGCTAAGTCTTTGCGCCTGTATATAAAGGTCAATGCTGATCTAATAAAGCTATCTGAGTTTTGAGATTAACTACTCTTGTTACTTGACTTTCTCTATCTAGAATCTACTTCTCTCAACATCATTTTGCGTATCTTAATCTTACATAGTATAATCAGATAAATACTTATCAGGTCAGATGCGGGGACATTTCAAGAATCAATTCCAAAAATTCCAACATGGGTGGTTCGAACTGATAGTGGTTTTACCATATTGGGGTCAAGTTCAGGGGTTCAATTGATTTCTCCTTCTGGAGAAACTATGTGCTAAGATATTTGATTTGGTTTTCATACGTCAAATAGCGAGGCTAAATACGAAGTTGTGTTAGCTGGTTTTAGGCTTGCAAGTATTTGTAGAGCGAAAATAGTCCATTTAGAGAAAGATTCATAGTTAGTGGAAAATCATATGGCATGCGTATCTGAGGCTAATAAAGATCAGTTAATTGTGTATCTGTGTGAGATTCGAAGCTTAACTCTTTTGTTTGGTAAAGTGATTGTTGAACATATTAATTGAGGAGATAATACAGTTGTTGATTCTTTAGAAACTATTGCTTACATAAAGAAGTATCCATGGATATAGTTATAGGAAAGCCGTTCGATTTTGACACAATCAGAATAATGTAAATATGTTTAGGAAGTATTTATTGATCCAGACATAATGAAGGTGACTGGCGGTGTGATATCCTTAATTTTATACTTAGTGGTACGTTATCTCAAGATGTAAAGTTACCTCAAAGGATACGTTGTGTTAGATGGATACGATACAAGGCTTCTGACTATGTTTGGGTAACACAAATCTCAAGAGATTTTATCTGACTTGCATGATGGTGAGGGTTCAGCTCACTGTGGGTTTAAGTCTTTGACAGAAAGGGTTTTATTGGCAGGATATTATTGGCCTCCGATCATAAATCATGCTAAAGTTTTAGTACGAGCATGTGATACTTGTCAACGTTTTTCCAATCCTATTCACAAACCAGCAGTATCACTTACATCCATATTTGAGGTTGTTCCTTTCGATAAGTGGGGAATAGATTTAATAGGACCATTACCTATGAGTTCTGGAGGACGTCAAATGATTATTATGGTGGTTGATTATTTTTTGACGTGGGCTAAAGTTGAACCATTATCTGGTACAAGATCCAAGGATGTATTTAATTCATTGTGAATAACATTTACTTTCGCTTTGGAGTTCCTCGAAAAATTACCACGGATAACGGTCATCAATTTAACAACAGAGAAATGGCATGTTTTCGCAGTTCGACGGGTATTACATAATGTTTTCTCCACGTTTTCATCCTCAAGCAAATAGTCAAGTAAAAGTAACTAATATTTCTATTCTACTAGGTTAAAATAAAAATTTAACAAGTACTGTAAGGAAATGACCTATCTATTTGCAAGAGGTGTTATGTGCTTATCTGACGACTCCTAGAGAGGCTAGAAACTCATTTTTCCTTGGTATATAGTGGATGTTATAAGCCTGCATAATCTACTTTACCTTCTTATAGAATACTTCATTATTCTGAAAGGCCAAATGAGGATACGATAAGAACAGACATTGACTTGATCGTAACGAAAAGAGTTAGAGCACATTTGAATTCGAGTCATTATCAACCTTTGATGAGGAGTCGTTATAATTCGAAGGTGAAAATGAGAGATTTTAATGTTAGAGATAAAGTGTCAAGGAAGGTATTTATCCATACAAAAGACAAACATCTTGGAAAGATGGCCCCAAATTTGGAGGGTCCTTATGTGGTAATGGAATGAGTAAAACCGGGTACATATCACCTTCACGATGAACAATGCAGATTACATCAACATCTTTGGATTATAGAACACTTGAAACTATATTGGGAGTGATTTTTTATTTTTAGACATTTTATATGATTTTAATGAGTTTCAGATAAGTTGTAAACTCTTTCCTTCCTGTGGGCCCATAAAGGTTTTAATGAGGTGTCACGTGTACATTTAAGGATATTAATTAAAAAAATTGCCAATGGTTGTTTTGAATTAAAATACTTAAATTATTTTGGTAACTAATCAAAGACTGATCATCTTTGAAGTGGTTAGCCAAGAGTAATTATTTTTACTCGAAGTGCTACACGTTCATTTAGAGCACGAGTAAAAAAACAACCATATTCGAGGTGCTAACGTTATTTAAATGCACTATTTTTATTCGAGGTGCTACATGTTTATTTAGAGCATGGTTTGAAGGGATAGTCGTATTTGAGGTGCTAACATTCTTTAAACACACTATTTTTCTTCGAGGTGTTATACGTTCATTTATAGGTGCTATACGTTCATTTAAAGCACATTTTGAGGTTATGATTGTATTCGAGGCGCTATACGTTTATTTAAAGCACAGATTTGAAGTGAATATTTTATTCGAAGTGCTAATGTCTTTTAAATGCACTATTTAATTTGTGGTGCTAATGTCTTTTAAACGCACTATTTGATTTGAAGTGCTAACGCTCTTTAAACACACTATTTGAAATAACAGTATTGTTTGAGGTGTAAATTACTTTATATAAAGATGGCCAATATTTGTAGAATAAAAGAGACATTGTTCTTTGGATATTAAAGTTAGGATCTTACAAACATAAGTTTCAAGTGCCAAATGTTTAAGTACCTACAAAAAAAGATACACCAATAATAACTGGTCATTTGACAAAATTTAAAACAAAACAAAAAATATTTTTTAATCCTCTTGATCTTCCTGGGAGAGTGATCTGAGCTTCCTTCCCAGGAGCTTTTTTCCTGATCAGAGGCATCTTCATATTATTCTTATTTAGACTCAGTTTCTTTAGAAGAGTCATTAGGTATATGATCTAATGCTTTGATTGGACGATTTTCAATGATAATTAATTTCCAGAAACCTGATAGATATGCCTTTGGAAAAACTGCATGAAATTCGCGGAGCAAAGTGATTGTCTTTTGCTCCTCCGTATTTTTAACAATAACAAGGGTGTCTAGTCCGCATTGAGTTTTCGTAGTTAATTTCTTCTTTTCGTCGGACATCAAGTTGTTTATCTCCTTTGAATGATGTCTTGAGTGATGCCATATCGTCAGCTAACTTCTTGTTTTCCTCCACTTTTGTTAAGGGACTTTTGAAGAGAGGATTATTTTTTTTTTCTCTTCAGATATTTCACTTGCATGTTTTGCCTTGAGCTCAGTTAGCTCAGCCTGTTGGGAAGTCTTCAGCTTGGTTGTTTCTTGTTCATGAACAACTCTTAAATGACGCTTAAGGTGGATGGCTTCTGTTATGAACTTTGACCTATCAGCCTGAAAACTTTGGATTTGATCAGCAATATGTCGACCAAAAACTTCCCTCATTTTTTTATCTCCTATAACACCTTTTTTTTTTTATACCAAATGAGGTCATTAGCCATCGTATCGAGTTTGTTTCAAGCAGATGTAACTTATGTGCCCAAGAGTTTTACTACCGAGGTTCGAGAATGGTTGAAAAATAATTAATAATTCTTCATAATGATCCTCCATAAGTGTAACAAGAGGAGTAGGAGGAGTGTGAGGATTTCCATGAGGCCTAAAGTTAAATGAGGGTAAACGTGGTATAATATTTAATTTAACAATCTCAAGCGAAACATGTAAGGTAATATTGTAAGTAATTTGTTTTAGTTTTTCTTGGATCCGCTGAACTTCAGGGTCCATATCATTAAATAGATCTTGGATTTCATCTTCACCAATACACTCATTGTTGATGAAGTTATCATTTACTTGATGATTAGCCACCACAATTTCTTATGATCCTCGACATTTGTGTTTGAATTCGAGGGAGGTGCCTCGACTATTTGCTTTGAATATTTTGGAGGAGTTTTCGAAGAGGTTTTCTTTTTGGAAGCAATAGTATTTTTTCTCTTCAAAGAGGGTTCAACATTGACGCCTCTTTTGATAGTGGGGAGGTTTGTTTCGCTTGTTTTCCTTTTGGGTTGTCATTGTCTTCTCTATGGTTTTGGATTTGTCGAAGAGCTAGCAGCTGCTTTTTTCTTTTTACCCTTCTTTTATGAAGGTAACTGACTCTGAGACCTTTTTCGAATTGCCAATATGACTTTGGCATAAGGTGCTAGTATTTTGTTCACATCTTCGTCTGGGTTTGGAGGTTCCATTAAAACTTATGGGGCAACAGTATCCAATGACATTCTCCATAAATGGTTGTTGATGAAATTTATAGGTAAAAAAGAATTGTGGAACTCATTGAGTGTGGGGTTATGTGGCTGTTGACTACATTTGAACTTTGACCTAAAGACAAGGTTCTTTTGAGTATAGTGTTATGTGGTAGCTTTCCATTAATCAACAAATATGGAGGACTAACGTTATCCAAATTGGATAGTCCATGGACTCCTATCAGACTTTTTAAAGTCTAATGACAATTTGTCATTAAGTCGATAGTCCAGAGACGAGTTACTATTTAGAGGCATTTATGTGCAAAATAACAATGTTCCATGGCAGGTTGATTCGAGAGTAACAAGTCATGTATGTAAAGATCTTCGATGGTTCAATGATTATGAACCAATTGAAGATAGATCTACACTAAAAATAGGAAATATTTTAACTGAACCAATCAAAGGATTAGGAAATGTTACTTACGGAAAATATATATTATTGAATAATGTATTGTATGTTTTTGGGATTCGAAAGGATCGTGGTGTTGTTGTAAACAATTGTGGTCTCAAACAAGTGTATGAAATAGGCAAGTATATCTTGTCAAAACATGGGGATTCTGTAGATTTTTGTTTTTATGTAATGGTATATTTATGTTAAACAGTAATGTTTCATTTCAATATTAATTTGTTTGCATGGCTTCTCCTAGTATGTGTAGCAATTTGAATAAAAAATAATTATGACATGCTAGATTAGGACATGTACATTATACAAGAATAAAAGACTTGTCGAAAATGAGTCTTATACCTCATATTGATGTACATAATCAAGAATTTAAGACTTATATGTTAAACTTGATGTGTATAAATCTAGTTCTTGAGAGAGAAAAAGAGAATTTGATTATAGAGTGAGAAAGTAAAAGTAAAGTCAGATTAAACTAATGAAAAAATATCATCCCCTTTATTCACAGCCTTAACCATTATGTATATGCGTACATGCCTAGTATAACATAATTAGTTATACAGATAGGTTAACTGCATTTCAATCCCCCATCTTTACAAATAACCGAAAAGTTATCCTTGAATTATACAATCTATCATACAAGACTTTAGTTTATTACATTTAATCCTTCAATATTCTATAGCCTTATTAGTAATCCCCTAATTCTTATGAAAGACAATGAATAAGAACTAGTTCTCATAAGAAATCGTAATAGGCAGGAAATGTTCCTTGTTAAAGTTCAATCTACTTCGAATTAGTTCTTTCCTTTTTTCTTGTCAAAATAATTTGTGACAACATATTTGTCCTCGAACAAATATATTTCTTAATACTGCTTGGAATGAATATCACTTCAAAATTGCCGAACCATATATTTATCATTCTTAAATAAACTTGTATACGTATTCACCTCGAAATTAATCTGACCCTTTTTTCGCGCTTTGAACACTCATATATAGAAACATGTACTGGCCTTCTCACAACTATTATAAGAAAATATAATAACTTATGATAAGAAGAGAGTTTTTTGTATTATGTCGAGAAAAGATACAAATCTTTGGGTTTGGTACCTCTTTTATACATTATTTTTTCTTAATTAATGCCCATTCCCTTTATTCAAAGGTCAGAGTAACATTTTTGAAGAAAGCCCTAAATTTGCAATCATAAATTCGGTCTCCTATCATTAATTCTTCCTGACTTATTAAATCTTTAGAGTTTAAATCAACCTCCTTGATTGCCTCTTCCATTACTACCGCCTCTGTTCAGTTTGGCTTGCTTTGCTTGTCTCCTTCTTGACTCTAAACCGAGTTACATATTTCGATGCTATTTTCCTTCCTAATGGGGCACTGCAATGAAGGTCTGCTCGGAAAAGTAGCTCTAAATCCTTTAACTAGTCCTCATAGGTGGAGCTCTACTCTTTTTGAAGCTTTTAGGGAAACCTTGTTGTCATGATCCTCATAGCGGGCTTGTGATGATGGAGCTCTACTCCATCGGGAGCCTTGCTATTTTGATCGTCACGGTAGCCATTGGTCATAGGGCTCTATTCTGTCCAATATCTTTATGTTTCTTAGTTGGCCCTCAGAGCCAGAGCTCTGCTTGGTCTGGAACATTCTCGATACTTTCACACACTCTTTACCTCGTCACTTGCCTATTTTAGGTTTATACATGTCTTCTTTTATTTCCCCTCTGTTCGACTATGTGAGGAAATGAGGATTCCCTCATCAGGGCACCCCATAGTTTAAGGATTATGTGTAAAAGTACACAAAATGCGTGAATTAAAACAAAAGAATGCTAATTGAAAAAAGTATCATAACAGAGGGGTTTGTAAAAATAAATAATGGTGTGACGTAAGATATGTAATTATGATTAGACTGGCGCATTAGTTGTTGTTGGACACATGTTCGTTGTGTAATATTTTGTTACGACAATGAATCTAGTTAATCTTTTGAACTGGCGCTTAGGGAACAAAGAACATGTCAATTTATATAATCAATAGTGACAATTGCCATCCCATCACATTGGGGCATTTCTTATCTTTGAAAAGTGAAACTAAATATCCAAACGAGTGTTTAAACAAGGAATAGTCACTCATAAGGGGATACCATACCATTTGGCTTGAAGAATCATCTACAAGTGAAGGAATTAGGCTCTCACGCATTTGTTAAAGCTGCATTTTGCATCCAAAAGGTAATTCGAATTACACTTATATTTTTGCTTCCTCTTTATCTTCTTTCGTAACACTGGCCGATGATAACCCTAGTTGCGTATTGAACCTTAAGTTATTGCCTTGGAGATCCACTATTGGGTTGGTTAGCATGTTTGTACCTGAAGTATCTACCCAAATGCTTTAATCTTACCCCTCCATTTGGCTCATTGCAGTCAAAATGGCCCCTAAAAAGGTTGCAAAGAGGCCTACAAATTCCGTGAAGGCCGTGGAAAAAGAGTTTCAAGATTCTTTGGTTTTGAAACGTTATTTCTATCGACTATCACCCAAATATGGGTATTTGGATGAACCAAGGTTGTTGAGTTTTAGGGCTAGATATGGTATTCTGAGCAACATAACGATTAGGGTTCCAGAGGTTGGTGAACATCCATACCACGCAAAAGAAAACGAGACTTGCCTCTGTACGACATTATTTGATTTTAAGACTACCCTTGTCACTACTGATACGAGATTTCTTTAGCTTCATAGGTCTATGCCCTACTCAATTGGCCGCTAATAGGTGGAGAGTATTACTTAGCGTTGTGTTGAGCGCGAAACTCCTAGGCATCTCAATTTTTTAGCCGATTTACTAGTTGTAGTAGACGTGATGAAGTTGGAAAAATCCTCTTTCTTTTACCTACAGTTGAACGGGTGTAGAAAGATAGTAGATCTTTCTAACTCAAATAAGAACTAGAAGAATTCCTTTTGTATTTGTATCGAGGAATTGAGAACATGAAAATTCATTAATGAATCCGCAGTTGCAATGCGGATGGAAGACTAAGCTTAAGATGGATGCTCCTGATCTTAGTGTGCGGTAACTTAGTGAGTGTGTGTTAACCAAATAATTTTGTTAGATGCAGGTGAAGGGAGACATCAGGAGTGGTGTAAGGAGGGTTTAGCTGAGGGTGCAAAAAATCCCATGATTCAAGTTGCTAACCTAGCGAGCGGGACGTCGCTACAGGAACCAACTCGATTGTTCATGCATATCAATTTCTTGAAAGCAGGGTTGTGGCCTATTCCTGAGCTTGTTATCTCGAAGGACGGAAAAGTCACGATGGGAGGAAGCAAAGCAATGGGGACTACTGAACGTCTGCGGGCTTTAATAGAGCAGAAGTACAAAGATCGAAATAGTGTAGGGGTGTGGCTAGCAGTTATCTACAATCGCAAAAAAAAAGGCCGAGATCTCATCATCTGTATCTTGGTATAATGAGAGCGAAGCAGGCACGACTCAGGATGCGGGGGAATTAAATCAAGAAGTCAGAGATGATGCTTCACCTAGAGATGAAGTAGATAAAGATCAGACCTGGTCGGTTCGAGATCATGAAGAGGATGTGGAGGACCTAGTGACTCCACTGCAGAAGAAGCGCGAGTGGTGGTAGATGCGGTTCCACTATCAGTTAGGAAGCTTCATTTAGTAGATAATGAGGAGATTGATGAGGCTCGGGGGAAGGAGAACCATGAGGAGATGGTCGTGGCGCCAAATGCTGATAAAGAGCTCGGAAAAGCTCCTGAAGTAAATGTCTTGGATGAGAATCTTGCAGAGGTTCATTCAAACAAGGATAAACTGCGAGGCCAAAGAAGTATATCCCAGAGAAAATAGCAAAAAAGATGGATAAGTGAATCAAAACTGCCATTATTTGTCCTTCAGTATCATTAGTGCAAGATGTGGGGTCCGGCTCGGCCACCGTTAATGATAAACTCCTCCTAGAATCGGCATTCTGAAATGGGATAGGGATAAATTTGCAACCAGGAACCCAAAAGGATTCAAGGATCAAAGGATGTGGATCGATAGGTCACACAAAGGTTGTGGAAAGGCCTTTGATATTCCAACTAATCTTCCTTTGGATATGACGCACCAAATGAAGAACATGTTTTCTTATGGATATTACACACCAACAAGAGAAGACTAAAACTTAAGAAGTTTTTTCAGAATCAAAGATAGTCTAACCATCAGAATTCTGAGTACATAGTTTTTATAGGAGAAAGAACTAGCCTTGAATACAGTTAAGACTGTTCTTGGAAACATAATGCATGCCTTTAAAACCATTAAGGCTTTTCTTGGAAACAAAATGCTTTAATATTGAAAATACAAAGTATTGATGATATAAGCTGGAAATCAGACCCTTCCCTCCTCCAAGGACGTGGCTTTTGGTGTGGATGGGTCTTGGGCTTTTATTTCAACAAATGGGCAATGGTGAAGTGAAACAATTGCCTCATTAAAAACCTTGTCAAGAAAACCCATTGGGACAAAACTTGAACAAGGGAAAAAGAGTACAATCGAGACACTTTCTCATTTGTTGAAATCAATTAGCTTGAATCAAGACCAAAGTGGTTTGACAAGCTTTTCCAACATACTTGTTGTTTTGATCACGTGGATTCTCTAGTTGATTAAGCAATCCTCCAACAGCTTTGTTAAATTGTTTTGCTCTTGATCGAGTTGTTGGACCAGCCGATAAGATAAGAATATCTTCAACTTCAAGCTCATCTTCTTTTTCAAGTTGTTCATCTGGTTCTTGCACATTTCCATGTTCTAAGCTCCTTGTGTCATCTAGGATCACATCATCCTCTCCCATTGAAAAGGATTTGACCTCAAATGAATTTCATCTGCGATAAAGGGAACCAAATTAGAAACATTAAAGTTAGGACTCACTTTATACTTACCTCGTAGGTCAAGTTGATACGCATTATTGTTGATCTTGTTTGTTACTTCAAATGGTCTATCAATTCTAGGCATCAATTTTGACTTCCTCTCTTCTGGAAATCTTTCCTTTCTTAAGTGCACCCATACTTGATCTCCAACCTCAAAAACTTTCTCACGTCTTCCCTTGTTTGCTTGTTTGACATATTGCTCAGTTTTCTTTTCTATGTTTTTCCTTGCATCATCATGGATCTGTTTTACAAGTTCAGCTTTCTTTTTCCCATCTATGCTAGTTCTTTCACTCAAACGCAAAGGAATTAGATCCAAATGAGATATTGGGTTAAATCCATAAACAATTTGAAAAGGAGAGTACTTAGAAGCAGAATGCATAGAATGATTGTATGCAAATTCAACATGCGACAAACATTCTTCCCAATTTTTCAAGTTCTTTTTAATTAATGCACGTAGAAGAGTGGACAAAGTCCTATTTACTACTTCTGTTTGTCCATCAGTTTGTGGGTGACAGGTAGTAGAAAATAAAAGCTTAGTCCCTAACTTAGACCACAAAGTTTTCCAAAAGTAACTTGGAAACTTAGTGTCCCTATCTGAAACTATCGTCCTAGGCATGCCATGCAAACGAACTATCTCTTTAAAGAACAGATTAGCAATGTGCAACGCATCATCGGTTTTGTGACAAGCAACAAAGTGTGCCATTTTAGAGAATCGATCAACAACCACAAAAATGGAATCCTTACCAGTTCTAGTCCTAGGCAATCCAACTACAAAGTCCATAGATATATCATTCCAAGGATGCGTAGGAATAGGTAAAGGAGTATACAAACCGTGGGATTGAACCTTAGATTTGGCTTGTTTGCAAGTAGCACATCTGTCACAGATTCTTTCAACATCCCTCCTCATATGTGGCCAATGGAAGTGATCCAGCATTACCTTGAGAGTTTTAGCTATTCCAAAATGTCCCATTAAGCCTCCTCCATGGGCTTCTCTAACAAGTAAATCTCTCATGGAACAATTAGGCACACATAAACGTTTATCAAAGAATAAGAATCCTTCATGCCTATAGAACCGCCCTGAAGCAAACTTTTCACATGCTTGATACATCTTTCCAAAATCAGAATCATTTTCATATAAACTCTTAAGATGATCAAATCCTAAAATCTTAGCTTCAAGAGTAGTGATTAAGGCATACCTTCGGGACAATGCATCAGCAACAATATTTTCTTTACCTTGTTTGTATTTGATGACATATGGAAATGTCTCAATAAATTCTATCCACTTTCATGTCTTTTGTTAAGTTTTTGCTGACCTTTTAGGTGTTTGAGAGATTCATGGTCAGTGTGTATGACAAACTCCTTTGGCCACAAGTAATGCTGCCATGTTTGCAAAGCTCGAACTGAGGCATACAACTCCTTGTCATAAGTAGGATAGTTTTGAGTAGCTCCTCCAAGCTTTTCACTGAAATAAGCTATGGGCTTTTTATCCTGCATCAAAACAGCTCCAATCCCAATTCCAGAAGCATCACATTCAATCTCAAAAGTTTTAAGAAAATCAGGTAATGTCAAGACAGGAGCATGAGTAAGCTTCTCTTTTAAGGATTGAAATGCTTCTTCTTGAGCTTGTTCCCACTTGAAACCAACGTCCTTCTTTATTATTTCAGTGAGTGGTGCAGCTAAGGTGCTGAAAGCTTTGACAAAATGCCTATAAAATCCTGCAAGACCGTGGAAGCTTCTCACTTCTCCAACTGTTTTTGGACTTGGCCATTCGCGGATTGCCTTAACCTTTTCCTCATCCACCTTAATACCATCTGCACTTATAACAAAACCTAAAAAGACAAGATTATCGGTACAACAAGTGCATTTCTTAAGATTAGCATAGAGATTTTCCTTCCTAAGTACACTTAAAATCAATTTCAGATGGTGAACATGTTCTTCTAAGCACTTGCTGTAAATTAAGATGTCATCGAAATATACTACAACAAAAACTCCTATATAAGCCTTAAAACATGATTCATTAACCGCATGAATGTACTAGGTGCATTAGTCAGCCCAAATGGCATTACTAACCATTCATATAGTCCATGCTTAGTTTTAAATGCAGTTTTCCACTCATCCCCTTCTTTCATCCTAATTTGGTGATAACCACTTTTAAGATCAATCTTAGAAAAAATGCTAGAACCATGCAATTCATCTAACATATCATCTAATCTAGGTATAGGATGGCAATACTTTACTGTTATGTTGTTGATGGCTCTACAATCAACACACATTCTCCAGCTTCCATCTTTCTTGGGTACAAGTAGAACTGGTACCGCACAAGGACTCATGCTTTCACGGATATGTCCTTTTTCCATCAGTTCACTTATTTGCCTTTGCAATTCTTTTGTCTCCACTGGATTAGTTCTATAAGCAGTTCTGTTAGGAAGGGAGGCTTGAGTTACAAAATCTATTTGGTGTTCGATGCCTCTAATTGGTGGAAGCCCCTTTGGATTGACTTCAGGGAATACATCTTCAAATTCCTGCTAGAGAGAAGTCATCTCACTCGGTAACACCGGTGTCAAGTTAGTTAAACTCATAAGAGTTTCCTTAAACACAAAAAGTAACATAGGTTGCTTAGAGAATAATGGTTTCTTAACCTCGCCAGATTTTGCGTAGAAATTCGAATGTTTAGTTACCCGACTTTCCTTGTTCTGCATATGCTTTTGATCTTGGTAAACTTCTCGTGGAGTCATGGGAACTATAGTGGTTTTCCTTCCTTGAAACTCAAATGTATGGCGATTAGTGAATCCATCATAGATAACCTTTCGATCAGATTGCCATGGCCTTCCTAGCAGTATGTCACTAGCCTCCATTGGTGGAACATCACATAAAACTTCATCTTCGTACTTACCAATGGCTAAGGGAACTTCTACTTGGTGGCTAACTTTCATTTCTCCATTGTCGTTAAGCCATTAAACTTGTAAGGTGCTGGATTCTTTTTCATTTTTAAACCAAGCTTCTTTACCATAGATTCACTTGCCACATTGGTACAACTCCCTCCATCGATAATAAGGCTACAAACTTTCCCTTGAACAAGACACCTAGTGTGAAACAGATTCTCCCTTTGCTCTTGTTCTTCTTCTTTTGTTTGAACGCTTAAAGACCTTCTGGCTACCAATAAATCTCCTTTAGCAGGTCGCTCTAAGTGTTCTTCGGAAGAATCAGAGACAATTTCTTCTTCCTCTGAAATTATTTCTCCATTATCTTGAATTGTGATAATCTTCTTATTAGAACACTCATTAGCATAATGTCCCATCCCTTTGCACTTGAAACACTTAACATCACGAGTTCTGATTGCAACCTCTTTAGGTTTGCCCTTGTTATCAATATACAATGGTGTTCCAGATTTTTGGTTCACCTCTACATAGCTTCCTTTCTGATAATTGGTCTTCTCATCTTTTGAATAACTTGGCTTAATTGTTACTGCCTCTGAACCGTAACTTGATCTTGAGGAGTTCTTTCTTTTAACTTGTTGTTCACATAGCAAAGCTTTGTGTAGCATCTCTTCTAGTTCAACATAATACTCAGTTTCCAATCTGTCTTGAATTTCTCTATTTAAACCCCCAAGAAACCTTGACATTGTTGCCTCTCTATCTTCTGAAATATTAGCTCACAACATTCAGGTCTCCATTTCTTGATAATACTCTTTAACAGATCGGCTTCCTTGTGGTTATCTCCTCAGCTTTAGATGCAGCTCACGGTGGTAATGACTAGGAACAAACCTCTTCCGCATAATGGCTTTCATTTCTGCCCATGATTCTATAGGATGTTCCCCATTACGCCTTCTTGAGGTAACTAGTTGATCCCACCAACTAAGAGCATAATCATAAAATTCAGTAGCAGCAATTCTTACTCGATTGGTCTCCGTGTAGTGTTGAACGTTGAAAACGAGTTCAATCTTCTTTTCCCATTCCAAATAGGCATCTGGATCGTTTTTTCCGTGGAATGGTGGAATCTTAATCATGAGACCTCCAAGATTGTCACGCATACGTTCGTTGCCCTCTCTTGTACGTCTATGGTGCCTTCTATGGCTGTTTCGAGACGAATTGCTCATGCGTTCATAATATTCATCAGCGGCTTCATTTCTGAATTGTTCAGGTAGTTCATGGTTTCTTCTTGGATTGGTTTGTCGTGAACGGTTCCTCTCGTGGTCAGTGTCTGATTGAAGCTCTTCGCGAAAGGCATCTATCTTGGTGTCTATCAAATTTGTCATAACTTCAATTAGAAGCTTGTTGTTATTGAAATTGCAGTTTTCTGCTTCATTTGAATTAGACATCCTTTTCTACAAAACAAAACATATCCAAATCACCAGCAACAAGTCCTTGGAAAGTTCTTCAATTTATTTAAAACCATAAAACATATCCAAATCTGTTTTCTACCATTTTAAATCTCAAACAACTATAACTAGGGTGAAACAGATCAGAATTTTGTGATTCAAAATGAAATCATCACACTAAACACTCAATCATCACAAATATAGTGAGAATACAAAACAGATGATAAACAAATTAATACAATAGATCAGAATTTCGTGATTCAAAATGAAATCATCACACTAACACTCAAATCTTCACAAACAAACTGATAATATAAAATAGACGAAGACAAATTAATGAGAAAGAGAATACCCAACTTTCAGAATGTTGCTTTGATACCACTTGATAAACTCCTCCTAGAATCGGCACTCTGAAATGGGATAGGGATAACTTTGCAACCAGGAACCCAAAAGGATTCAAGGATCAAAGGATGTGGATCGATAGACCACACAAAGGTTGTGGAAAGGCCTTTGATATTCCAATTGATCTTCTTTTGGATATGACGCACCAAATGAAGAACAGGTTTTCTTGTGGATATTACACACCAACAAGAGAAGAGTAAAACTTAAGAAGTTTTTTCAGAATCAAAGATAGTCTAACCATCAGAATTCTGAGTACATAGTTTTTATAGGAAAAAGAACTAGCCTTGAATACAATTAAGGCTGTTCTTGGAAACATAATGCATGCCTTTAAAACCATTAAGGCTTTTCTTGGAAACAAAATGCTTTAATATTGAAAATACAAAGTATTAATGATATAAGCTGGAAATCAGACCCTTCCCTCCTCCAAGGACGTGGCTTTTGGTGTGGATGGGTCTTGGGCTTTTATTTCAACAAATGGGCAATGGTGAAGTGAAACAATTGCCTCATTAAAAACCTTGTCAAGAAAACCCATTGGGACAAAACTTGAACAAGGGAAAAAGAGTACAATCGAGACACTTTCTCATTTGTTGAAATCAATTAGCTTGAATCAAGACCAAAGTGGTTTGACAAGCTTTTCCACCATACTTGTTGTTTTGATCACGTGGATTCTCTAGTTGATTAAGCAATCCTCCAACAGCTTTGGTAAATTGTTTTGCTCTTGATCGAGTTGTTGGACCAGCCGATAAAATAAGAATATCTTCAACTTCAAGCTCATCTTCTTTTTCAAGTTGTTCATCTGGTTCTTGCACATTTCCATGTTCTAAGCTCCTTGTGTCATCTAGGATCACATCAGTTAATATGGTGATCTCTGAGCTGCCATCTTTGAAAGGGAGAAAGCGGAAGTGCAAAAAGGAGGAGCCCCGACTGAAGAGTTTTTGCCTCCTGGTGGAGTGATGTCACCGCCGTCGATGTTTATGTTTGAGCAGCTGAAACACATTCCAGAGTTGTCGGTCTACGACCATTTACCTATGAGTGAAATTCTGTAGAGGCAAGTAGAGCTGGTTATTGAGGTATGTTTGTTCAGATGAGTCTCTCCTTATATATATTTGGTTAGATGATTAACTCATCTCCTGCTTTGTGTGCTTCGCTATATGGATGCATCATAACTCAGTGGTATTGTCTTATCGGAGGATGTCAAAAACAGATTATCTTGTGATGGAGAAGTGGAGACCAGAGCCCATGTTTTTTGGTTCGATGAAGGGGCTAACGATCGAGCTGGCTCGATTCAAGAATACCTATGGGACTGTCAAGGCAAAGAAGGATAAAGAAATTGAAGAGAATGAAGGATTGCGCTAAAAGTTGACCACAGTCCACGGTTTCTT
This sequence comes from Limnanthes douglasii subsp. nivea, assembly GCA_036936605.1. Taxonomy (NCBI): domain Eukaryota; kingdom Viridiplantae; phylum Streptophyta; class Magnoliopsida; order Brassicales; family Limnanthaceae; genus Limnanthes; species Limnanthes douglasii. Next base: position 183,904,844 of record JAUPFV010000001.1, read on the forward strand.
GAGGGCCTGCGAGTGTTAATATAATGGATTGACAACGGGGAATGCCGCACGACTAGCACAGAACAATGAGTTAATCAAAAGGAACGATGCGGTAATGAAGTAGAGTAGCACATTGTTAGGTCAGAATGTGGCTCAGGCAAAAAGAGTGGAAGTTCAAGCAGAACGTATTGGTGCTCTAACTTTGGAGAATGGGAGGTTAACCACTACATTAGGGGAGCTCAAGGTAAAAACAAAGCATACTTAGCAGCTACAAAGGAAGCGTGTGGCTGACTTAAACAAAAGAGAAGCCCAGGTCATGGAGCTAGTAATGGCAATGGTGGGGCAAAAAGTGAAGGAGGCTGTAGAGGAGCTGGTGTCTTTGAACCCAGGGATGAAGTTAGGCTCATTAGGAAAATTGGTGACTGGAGGAAAGTAGTGTACATGGGTCGGTATCGCATCTATCTAACCGGCTCAGCCTGAAGGGGATTTAATAGCGAACGCACTAACCATGGGGTGGTGGCTAATGTTGTGGATGTAGGTGAAGAGCGCGCCAAAGATGTGCTGACTGAAAACCAAACTTGATACGGGTTACCTAATTTGAAGGTTGATTCTTAACATTATGGCTCGTTTGCGGACTTTTAATCTTGTAACTTGTATTGTAATACCTTTTTGCTTTTGTTTTTTGTAGACATTGGTGAATTACGTTTTTGGGAATGTTGTTTATGGAATTGTCATGGTTGAAGTGGATGTTTGTGTGCTTAAATATGTTGATCAAGGAGTGGTTCCTTACCCTGTCAAGCATTAGTTACACTTTTTGCGTAAGTCCATTAGATCTCATTTCGTAGTGAGGTCGGTCAGACCCTATTGTGTAGCCTTCTCAAAGGCTTGATCCGAGATCAGGTCTCGTTATGCAGCATGTAGGCTTGGCACGTGGCCCGTTCGTGGCGAGGCTATGATAATCCGATTGCGTGGCCCTAAGAAGCGTTTGACACTTGGTCAGCTCGCATTATGTAGCCCGTATACGTGGAACTTGGCTCTTTGCGTACCCCGTAGGTATTGTCTAAGACTTTCCTCGCTAGGGTACGGATGGAGAAAAATAAATAAACACACATTTGCGAAAATAATAAAATATTATTGGTATAAAATAGTAAGTCTGATGCCTCATTAAAAAACTTTCCCGCGCCATCAAGAAGGAAAAATAACGCATTGAATAAATTACATCTCATGGCGATACAACTTTATATAGTGAATATTCCAAGGGTTCTTAAGGGAATTTCCCTCTTTGTTGGCGATACGATACGCTCCACTATGCCTTTTAGAGATGACTGTAAATGCTCTTTCCCAATTGGAGCCTAATTTTCCTGATGGCTTATCACCTGAACTTTGAAATACCTTCTTCATAACTTTGTCGCCACTTGAAAAGTACAAGGCTTTAGCCGAGCATTGAAGCGTCCACGTATCAGACTCCGGTAATGCTCTACTCGGACCTGAGCTTGATCACGCCGCTCTTCAACGAGGTCAATACCGATTGTCCGATTGGAAGTGTTGCTTTCTTCGTCGTAATTGTTGATTCGGTAACTTGGGATAATAATCTCCGCTAGGACCACTGCCCATAACACTTCGGTTAACCTGTGTGGCCATTTACCCTTAGCTCCCCCCAATTTTGTCTTTAGGCCTTCCAAAATAGTACGGTTCATGAATTCAACCTGCCCATTCGCCTGTGGTTAATAAGGTGTGGAAAAGTGTTGATTAATGGAAAAACGTTTACAGAACATGGTCATCACTTTATTCTGGAACTGCGGCCCATTATCTGTCATGAGGATGCGAGGTATGCCAAATCGAGATAATATGTGTTGTAAGAAGAAATCACACATGTCTGCCGCTTTGGTTCTTAAGAGAGCTTTAGCTTTAACCCATTTAGTAAAATAATCAATAGCCACTACCAAGAATTGTCGTTTACGTGTCATCATTGGGAGTGGTCCCATAAGTTCGATGCACCATTTGTCAAAAGGGAAAGGGACAAGAACTACCTGCATCAGTTCACTCGGTAAGTGGTTAGAGTTGGTAAATTGTTAAAACTTGCTACACCGTTGAACTAATTTTTCCGCATTGGCCTATGAAGATGGCCAGTAGTAGCCAGCTAGTACGAAGCGACGAATAAGGCTACAATATCTGCTATGCGCTTCAGCCTCACCTGAGTGTAGATCTTCTAGAATCAATGCAGCTTGAGACGAATCTAGGCATCAGAGCAAAGGCTGAGTAGAGCTTTTCCTGTATATAATGTCGTCTAGGTTTTGCAGTGACCTGAGAATGGGAGGCTCCATCTGCTTCAATGACCCATTCCGACCATTCAATTTCACCCTCGACATCGGCAGGCAGAGGTCCGGTACGAGGTGTATAAAACTTAGTGATGAAATCACTAACGGCCTGACCTTTGATAACAGTGCGAGGTTCAAACTTGATATTGTGCTCGCTCAACTCGATGTTTAATTTTGTCAGGCGCCATGAAGCATCTTGCTTTTATAGTACAACTTTGAGCGGGAAAGAAGTTCGAACAACTACCATGTGACTTTGGAAATATGGGCGCATTTTTTGTGCCGCTACTACTAGGGCATCTGCGAGTTTCTCCAGATTGAGATAGCAGGTCTCGGCATCGAGTAGAGTTTTACTCGATTAATAGATCGGGCGTTGCACACCTTCCGGCTCCTGAATTAAAACTACACTAACAACACAGGAAGATAAAGACAAGTATATAAAAAGAGTTTCACCTGTTATAGGTGCAGAAAGTATCTCAGGTGATGTGAGGTATTGCTTTAAAGCATCGAAAGCTTTATCGCATCCTCTATCCATGCAAATGTCTTAGCACTTTGGAGAATTTCGAAGAATGGGCGACTCTTATCGGATGCTCGAGAAAATAAAACGTGATAGCCCTGCTAACCGACCTGTCAAACATTGGACTTCTTTAACGTTGGAAGGTGGGGTCATCGTGAGGACAGCTTGTAATTGAGCTAGATCAACTTCGATCTCTTTCTTGATGACCACATAAGTGAGGAACTTTCCATTATGTACACCAAAGGACATTTGACCGGGTTAAGCTTTAGATTATATTATCGCAACACGCCGAATATTGATTGGAGCACCTCGAGTTGGGTTTCTGGAGAATGCGTTTTAACTAACATGTCGTCAATGTAGGCTTTCATATGCTTACCTAGGTGAGGTATTTCTTCAAAGCCTCGAAATTTTTGTCGCATGCCTCTATCCATGTAAATTTCTTAGCACCTCGGAGAATTTCAAAGAATGGGTGACTCTTATCCGATGCTCGAGAAATAAAACGTGATAACGCTGCTAACCGGATTGTCAAACATTGGACTTCTGTAACGTTGGAAGGTGCGGACATCGTGAGGACGTCTTGTAATTGAGCTGGATCAACTTTGATCCATTTCTTGATGACCACATAACCAAGGAACCTTTCACTATGTACACTGAAGGAACACTTGACTGGGTTAAGCTTCAAATTATATTGTCGCAACACGACGAATACTGGAGCACCTCGAGTTGGGTTTCTGAAGAATAAGTTTTAGCTAGCATGTCGTCAATATAGGCTTCCATATGCTTACCTAGGTGATCCTTGAAAATATGGTTGCCCAATCTTTGGTACGTAGAATAGGAATTTTTGAGGCCGAATGACATGACTGTGTAGCAATAGAGACCGCGCTCGGTCTGAAACGTCGTATGCTCTTCATCGGATGGGCTGAGGAAAATTTGATTCTAAACGGAGTAGGCGTCTATAAAGGATAAGTATTCGTAGGAAGCGGAATCCACCAGTTGGTCGATACGAAAAAGAGGAAATGTATCATTTGGGTAGGCCTGATTAACGTTGGGGAAATCCACACACATTCGTCATTGGCCTGCCTTCTTTTTTACAAGTACTAGGTTGGCTATCCATACTGGGTATCGAGCTCGGCGTATGTTCCCTAGGCGTAACAACTTATCCACCTTCGTGCCACTAGCCTCTTGCTTCTCAAAGAGAATGAGCGGCGCTTCTGTCGCACTGGCTTGACGCGTGGATCAATTGCTAATTCGTGGTAAATTACAGAAGGGTCTAGACACATCACGAGCGTCCCATGCGAAAATATCTATGTTTTTGCGCAATAACTCAAGTATTGACTGTTTAAAAAAGGAACCCAATTTTTTATCAATTCCTAGGCTATGGCCCTCGGCCACTGCTTCTTCAGCGGAATCAGATTGATGTGCGTCAGTCGGCTTTGTCTCTCGTGGATCGTCCACAGGGTCCGCTTGGGGTGGTGCCTCCATAGGATTCTTTGGTACCCCCGGTCTGTAATTGTTATTTGAGGGAGTTCGTGGAGACGGCGTAACACGTTCTCGCAGTCCGCTGAGTACCTCTTATAACCCCTACTGCATTGCCGATCTGATATTTGATGCATTGTCTAAATATGCAAGGGGTGGCCTCAATTTTGTGCAACAAAGGGCAACCGATGATTGCATGGTAGGGGCTCGGGACATCTAAGATCATGAATAATGTTTTCATATCCTTCTTGGTAGCATCATGCCTAACCGTAACCAACAACTCAACTTCTCCCCCACATTGTGAGGCCTTCCCTTCATATCCCATTAGGGTCCGTTGGGTCGGATTTAGGGCGGGACCTCATTCATGCGGTCATAGCTGGCCTTGAATATAATGTTTACAGAACTGCCCCCTTCGATGAGCACTTGTGTAACCATTACTCCTCTGATATCCAGGTTTACTGTTAATGCATCCTCGTGGGGCATGCTGAACCCTCTCAGATCATCATCATTGAAGACGAGATCGGCAACGAGATCACGATAGTTATAGTAGTGCAAAGCCTCGACTGCCTGAACCTCATGGTCAATCCTAGCCCATTTCCTGGAGATTACATTATGAGACAACCCTGAATGCCACCCGGCGATGGTTAACAACGCTGGTATTCGCAGTTCATCTGGTACTATCGAGTTGCTGGCTACCTCAGACCGTATTTCAGCAGTCATCAGGCTAACTCTTTGTTGTTCGCCATTTCCTCGTGCTCAGTCATATCTGAATATCCCCCCCCCCCTATGATGGTTAACAACAATTGTTGCTTTCCTTTATTGACGCCCTTGTCTTCATTGGATTTATCCTCCTGTATCTGGCGAGTTTCCTCTCTTTGATCAGGTTAACGATAATGATCCTATCGCTTTATAATTGGAGGAACTCCCCACTATTGATCAATATCTGAAATATTTCCATTAATTGCCAGCATTCGTCTGTAGGGTGACCGTGATCGTTGTGATAAGCACAAAAATATATGTTGGACTGCTTGTAGCTCGGCGCACTCATCGGCTTACGAGGTTGATACCTTTTTCTTGCCTTTGTTCGGTTGTAGATCACAGAAATAGACTCGGCCAGCGTAGTGAAACGTCGAGAAGGATTTTTCGGAAGGATGGTGCGCCGAGAATGATCCCGACGAGGCCCTTCCTCAGTGTCATAGGAAGCTCTCTGGAGATTTCCCTTCTTGGCATCGTCAATTCGTATGAACGTGTCTTCTCGAGCTAGTAGGTCCCCTATATTTTAAGTAGGGAAATGAATCAGGTCGGTCTACAGCTCTTCTCGACGATCCAAATCTTTTTTAAGTAAAGCCACAACCATATTTTCGGCCAGATTGGGTAGGCCGTTCATGAAGTGGACAAAACGTCGAACATAGCTCTTCAGGGGCTCACCTTTCTTTTGGTAGAGGTCCAATATCCAACCGCGTTCACGTTTGAGCTCCTTATTTCCTACAAATCTTTTCCTGTAGGGTCGCCAAAATCCTGCTAAGTCATGAACCGATGATTTAGGAAAGCTACTAAATGACTCTATCGCGTTACCTTTGAGAGCCATAGATAATGCTCGGCAGAGCATGGCATCATCAGGATTGTAAGCCATCATCATATTGCAGAATTTCTCTAAGTTTCGTTCTGGATCTCCTGTGCCATCATATGCCTCCATTCTAAAGGAGTCAAATTTGCGAGGGATCTGAGCTTCAAGGATTCTTTCAACAAATGGAGATTCTTTCAGGATATACGTTGAAAGTTTAGGTCGTACTTGGTTGTACTGAACGACCTCAACCTCCTTTGCTTTCTTTGACGCATGAAGTTCCCCTTCGCGCTGGTGGCTGACGATGTGATCATAGATGACACAAGGAGCTTAGAACATGGAAATGTGCAAGAACCAGATGAACAACTTGAAAAAGAAGTTGAGCTTGAAGTTAAAGATATTCTTATTTTACCGTCTGGTCCAACAACTCGATCAAGAGCAAAACAATTTAACAAAGCTGTTAGAGGATTGCTTAATCAACTAGAGAATCCACGTGATCAAAACAGCAAGTATGGTGGAAAAGCTTGTCAAACCACTTTGGTCTTGATTCAAGCTAATTGATTTCAACAAATGAGAAAGTGTCTCGATTGTACTCTTTTTCCCTTGTTCAAGTTTTGTCCCAATGGGTTTTCTTGACAAGGTTTTTAATGAGGCAATTGTTTCACTTCACCATTGCCCATTTTTTGAAATAAAAGCCCAAGGCCCATCTACACCAAAAGCCACGTCCTTGGAGGAGGGAACGGTCTGATTTCCAGCTTATATCATTAATACTTTGTATTTTCAATATTAAAGCATTTTGTTTCCAAGAAAAGCCTTAATTGTTTAGAGGCATGCATTATGTTTCCAAGAACAGCCTTAATTGTGTTCAAGGCTAGTTCTTTCTCCTATAAAAACTATGTACTCAGAATTCTAATGGTTAGACTATCTTTGATTCTAAAAAACTCTTAAGTTTTACTCTTCTCTTGTTGGTGTGTAATATCCACAAGAAAACCTGTTCTTCATTTGGTGCTCCATATCCAAAGGAAGATCAGTTGGAATATCAAAGTCCTTTCACAACCTTTGTGTGACCTATCGATTCACATCCTTTGATCCTTGAATCATTTTGGGTTCCTGGTTGCAAATTTATCCCTATCCCATTTCGGAGTGCCGATTCTAGGAGGAGTTTATCGACAATGGCTTAACGACAATGGAGAAATGAAAGTTAGCCACGAAGTAGAAGTTCCGTTAGCCATTGGTAAGTACGAAGATAAAGTTTTATGTGATGTTCTACCAATGGAGGCTATTCACATACTGTTAGGAAGGCCATGGAAATCTGATCGAAAGGTTATCCATGATGGATTCACTAATCGCCATACATTTGAGTTTCAAGGAAGGAAAACCACTCTAGTTCCCATGACTCCACGAGAAGTTTACCAAGATCAAAAGCATATACAGAACAAGGAAAGTCGGGTAACTAAACATTCGAATTTCTATACAAAATCTGGCGAGGTTAAGAGAGCATTATTCTCTAAGAAACCTATGTTACTTTTTGTGTTTAAGGAAATTCTTATGAGTTTAACTAACTTGACACCGGTGTTGCCGAGTGAGATGACTTCTCTCTTGCAGGAATTTGAAGATGTATTCCCTGAAGACAATCCAAAGGGGCTTCCACCAATTAGAGGCATCGAACACCAAATAGATTTTGTACCTAGAGCCTCCCTTCCCAACAGACCTGCTTATAGAAGTAATCCAGTGGAGACAAAAGAATTGCAAAGGTAAATCAGTGAACTGATGGAAAAAGGACATATCCGTGAAAGCATGAGCCCTTGTGTGGTACTAGTTCTACTTGTGCCCAAGAAAGATGGAAGCTAAAGTATCACCATCCTATACATAAATTAGATGATATGTTAGATGAATTGCATGGTTTTAGCATTTTTTCTAAGATTGATCTTAAAAGTGGTTATCACCAAATTAGGATGAAAGAAGGGGATGAGTGGAAAACTGCATTTAAAACTAAGCATGGACTATATGAATGGTTAGTAATGCCATTTGGGCTGACTAATGCACCCAGTACATTCATGCGGTTAATGAATCATGTTCTAAGGGCTTATATAGGAGTTTTTGTTGTATTATATTTTGATGACATCTTAATTTACAGCAAGTGCTTAGAAGAACATGTTCACCATCTGAAATTGATTTTAAGTTTACTTAGGAAGGAAAATCTCTATGCTAATCTTAAGAAATGCACTTTTTGTACCGATAATCTTGTCTTTTTAGGTTTTGTTATAAGTGAAGATGGTATTAAGGTGGATGAGGAAAATGTTAATGCACTGGTAAGGATTCCATTTTTGTGGTTGTTGATCGATTCTCTAAAATGGCACACTTTGTTGCTTGTCACAAAACTGATGATGCGTTGCACATTGCTAATCTGTTCTTTAAAGAGATAGTTCATTTGCATGGCATGCCAAGGACGATAGTTTCAGATAGGGACACTAAGTTTCTAAGTTACTTTTGGAAAACTTTGTGGTCTAAGTTAGGGACTAAGCTTTTATTTTCTACTACCTGTCACCCACAAACTGATGGACAAACAAAAGTAGTAAATAGGACTTTGTCCACTCTTCTACGTGCATTAATTAAAAAGAGCTTGAAAGCTAAGGAAGAATGTTTGCCGCATGTTGAATTTCCATACAATCATTCTATGCATTCTATGCATTCTGCTTCTAAGTACTCTCCTTTTCAAATTGTTTATGGATTTAACCCAATATCTCCTTTGGATCTAATTCCTTTGCCTTTAAGTGAAAGAACTAGCATAGATGGGAAAAAGAAAGCTGAACTTGTATAACAGATCCATGATGATGCAAGGAAAACCATAGAAAAGAAAAGTGAGCAATATGTCAAACAAGCAAACAAGGGAAGACGTGAGAAAGTTTTTGAGGTTGGAGATCAAGTATGGGTGCACTTAAGAAAGGAAAGATTTCCAGAAGAGAGGAAGTCAAAATGGATGCCTAGAATGGACCATTTGAAGTAACAAAAAAGATCAACAATAATGCGTATCAACTTGACCCACGAGGTAAGTATAAAGTGAGTCCTACCTTTAATGTTTCTGATTTGGTTCCTTTTATCGCAGATGAAATGGATTTGAGGTCAAATCCTTTTCAAGTGGGAGAGGAAGATGTGATCCTAGATGACACAAGGAGCTTAGAACATGGAAATGTGCAAGAACCAGATCAACAACTTGAAAAAGAAGATGAGCTTGAAGTTGAAGATATTCTTATTTTACCGGCTGGTCCAACAACCCGATCAAGAGCAAAACAATTTAACAAAGCTGTTGGAGGATTGCTTAATCTACTAGAGAATCCACGTGATCAAAACAGCAAGTATGGTGGAAAAGCTTGTCAAACCACTTTGGTCTTGATTCAAGCTAATTGATTTCAACAAATGAGAAAGTGTCTCGATTGTACTCTTTTTCCCTTGTTCAAGTTTTGTCCCAATGGGTTTTCTTGACAAGGTTTTTAATGAGGCAATTGTTTCACTTCACCATTGCCCATTTTTTGAAATAAAAGCCCAAGGCCCATCTACACCAAAAGCCACGTCCTTGGAGGAGGGAAGGGTCTGATTTCCAACTTATATCATTAATACTTTGTATTTTCAATATTAAAGCATTTTGTTTCCAAGAAAAGCCTTAATTGTTTTAGAGGCATGCATTATGTTTCCAAGAACAGCCTTAATTGTGTTCAAGGCTAGTTCTTTCTCCTATAAAAACTATGTACTCAGAATTCTAATGGTTAGACTATCTTTGATTCTAAAAAAACTTCTTAAGTTTTACTCTTCTCTTGTTGGTGTGTAATATCCACAAGAAAACCTGTTCTTCATTTGGTGCGTCATATCCAAAGGAAGATCAGTTGGAATATCAAAGGCCTTTCCACAACCTTTGTGTGACCTATCGATCCACATCCTTTGATCCTTGAATCCTTTTGGGTTCCTGGTTGCAAAGTTATCCCTATCCCATTTCAGAGTGCCGATTCTAGGAGGAGTTTATCAACTGAGCTCCTTGGAATGTGTTTTGCTTCCACTTTCGCCCTCTCCATCTCTTATATCATCACGCTTGGAGGATCAATCTCTGCGGGTTGAGCGACCATCTTCTGGTCCTGCTCGATGACGTGTATGGGCCGGGGCTTGGGCTTTAGCGTTAAACGCCTTCACCGCGTCGTTTATTCCAATGATAGTTGCGTGCATAACTTGAACTCTAGCATCGCGCTTACAGGCTACCTTAAGCTGCTCCTGCTATAGATGTTAAAGTTGTTGTTCGAGTCGCTGAATTTTCGTCCTGGCCATAACGTCTTCAATTGCTACATCGTGCAGGGCTGGGTTTAAAACAAACTTAGGCATGCGTGCAAGCTCTGGCCCCGTTTGGGGTACAATTTCAACATGCGTTACCATTGCTGACCTATCGATGTCACTGCGGGCTGCTGACCAAGTCCCTCAACTGGTGGATCGTCACCGTTCTCCGTCGATCTGTCACTTCGTTCGGTTCATGTATTTCTCTTTTTGACCCCTGACCTTGTCATAACCATGATTTCACACCAATTTCTCAGAATGCCCCCCAATTTGTTACAGGGAAATATAACAACTTATGACAAGAAGAGAGTTTTTTTGCATTATGTCGAAAAAGATACAATTATTTCGATCTAGTACCCTTTTCGTACACTATTTCTATTAATTAATGCTCATTCCCTTTATTCAAAGGTCAGACTAACATTTATAAAGAAAGCCTAAATTTGCGATAATAAATTTGGTGTCCTATCATTAATGCGTGCTGGTTTATTAAATCCTTGGAGTTTAAATCGACCTCCTTGATTGCCTATTCCGCTCAGTTTGGTCTACCCTGCTCGTCTCATGCCTGACTCTAAACCGAGCTACATATTTCTATGCTCTTTTCCTTCTTGATGGGGCACTACAATGGAGTTTTGCTCGGCAAATGAGCTCTAAATCCTTTAACCACTTCTCATAGGTGAAGCTCTACTTTGTTTGAAGCTATTAGGGCAACCTTGATGTCCTAATCCTCATAGCGAGCTTGTGATGATGGAGCTCTGCTCCGTCGGGAGCCTTGCTATTTTGATTGTCGTTGTCGGCCATTATTCATAAGGCTCTGTTTTGTCCGGGTTTTTTTTAGTTTATTAGTTGGCCCTCGGAGCCAGAGCTCTGCTCGGTCTAGAACCTTCTCGATACTTTCACACGCTCTTTACCTCGTCACTTACCTATTTTAGTTTTATACGTGTCTTCTTTCATTTCTCCTCTGTTTGACCATGTGAGGCGATGAGAATTCCCTCATCAACAACAGTAAAAAACGTTTGGAATGGTATGGAACAGTTGGCCTTCTCATAACGGTTAGAAACGTTTAGAATGGTATAGAACGCGTATGACAATTAACACGTTTAGAATGGTATAGAATGCGTATGATGATTTCGAGTTGTTTATTCTTACTTTCCGGTCAACCTTCAACCTTTATGAACTGATTTGAATATTTTTATTCAAGTTATCCCCAACAACTAAAAAATTACTTTTTGGCGGTTACTATTACTTGTGTATCAGTGAGAGAGCTGTTGAGTATAAAGTTGCCGGAGTGATAGACAATTTTCCTTCTTTCTCTACTAAAACTACTGTTTATGGTAATTTTGATCCCAACTTGAGTTCTTCTGGGCTTTAAGGTTCATCAAACCCAAAGAACACCCATTTACCAGAATTTCTTCAAAAATATTCAGCACCTCCTGAATAAACAACTCGAAATCATCCTCTACCACCTTCTAACTCCACAGTTGCATCTCTTCAAAAGAATAGTAAAGTAACTCAGAGAATATCCACTCACAGAGAATCAGAATAAACTGCATCACCCACCAGTACTGATCCACCTTGGACCTCACGCAAAGAAACGTCTCAGATTCAATCGAAAGCTCACCTCTCTCTGAGTCTACCTGCCAAAAATAAAACATTCATAGTCATGGGAATATCGATGCTGATAATACTTCACCAAAAAAAATCCCAAAGCATTTTTAATAACCCTACACCACCATTTCGTCCCCTGATGGAGATTGTTGAAACTATCATTGAGTCACAACAAACTCTCTCGAACACACAAGAGGAAAACCCAGTCTGAACCTCCAACCCGCCTCGATTAATAGATGAAGCTTTTTAGAAAGAAGAAGATTCAGAAGCTACTCATTATGAACATTGGGGATAAATAAAATGGACCTACGTTTGATACAGAAGACGATGCTTCGAACCAAAGAGCAACTAAAAAAAAAGGCTCCATGTGTTATTCTTGAGGGCGTTGATGCCTCAATTAGTGTGAACCTGAAAGCATTCCTCCCCAAATATGTCATGGTTCTAAAAAATATACCATACATTCATTATAACAAAGCTGAAGCTAATTGTCTGAAAAATAATAGGGAATGACAGATAACATTACACTTTGACTACCAAAAGAATGGGAACTTTACTTGATTATGGAGAAAATGAAGTGGTGGTCTCTCCAGAGATCCAATTTGGGCTCTCTAGTTCCCATTAGATCTGATGATAGCTGAATATTCGAATTCCTGGATCTCTGCCCTATAAAAGCAATACCAAATCTTTGGTTCACATTTTATCGGTAATTATGGCTTCAAGACTAAGCCAAATCCCTATCTCCATTAAAGATTTCCTTTCCATGACTAGGCTTTCGAAGAGATCGATATTTCCTTTTTACTATTTGACCCTTGTAGATGGCTTTAAAATATTCGACGATCGGCTTGAAGCTGAAAAATTATGGAAACAAAGATTTGTCTTCATTTCGGAGCTTAGGAAAATGGGAAGGGGAAATCCGAGGAGAATCCTTCAAAACTCAACCTCGTCTAGAGGAGCAATAGTAAACTTTATTCTCCTCTCATTTTTTTCTTTCATTATACATCCTATAGAAAAGATATATTTTTTAAATTGGCCGCTTAAGAAGAAAAAGAATGGGGCAATGGGTTCAACTCAACTTTTCTGCCCATAAAGTTTTATCAACAACCACTTGTGGAGGATCATCTTGGGTGCTGACCTCCCCAAAAATATGATAAAGCCACCAAATCCAAATTTGGTTGTGAAGAGACTTGTAGCACCTGATGGTAAGATGACTATTCTTGTGAGGAACAGATCTGACAACCATCTTCGCTCATAAAATCTGAACCCTCAGAAGAAAACAAAAAGGAAGACAACTTACACTAGCCTTCCTAAAAATGAAGAAGGAGCCGAAGTTGAACCTCCTTCAAAGAGAAATACAATTGGTGGCCCGAAGACGAAAAAGAACACTTCGAAGAACTTCGCATGTTAAGATATCAGAAAATCATTCTGAAGAAGTTTTCTCTTACGTTCCTCCTACCGAGGCTGAATAAACTATAATGGAAGATCAAAGAGGAGGAACTAAAATAGAAGATTATCAAAAGGAAATTGCAACTAAACACTATCAAGAAGATAATCACCCCGCTCCTGATTATTCCATTAGTAAAGAAGAGCTTCAAGCTCTCTACAAAGATATAGATCTGAGGGTTCAACAAATCCAAGACCAGCTTCGACAAATTGGTCATCAGGTTACTGCTCCTCCCTTACATGAAACAATGAATTCAGATACTCCCCTGGCTTCCTCATCGACTCTCATGCTCTTTAATAACCAAAGGTTCATCCCTGCTCAAGAGCCATCTGAGGAGGTTTTACTTGTACTGCAACATTTCTTCAACCTTGAAGCAGAGAAAAAGCATTATGCATGGAAATAAATTCTTCTCAATGTCATTTGGAAAACATGGCTAAAAAGATGGCTCGATATAAAAACGATGTTGTTGTAGAGAAAAAGTTGAGAGAAATATTTGGTCGACAAATCCAGCATCATTTACAGGTTGACACAGCGCAATATATTCATGGAGCCATCCAACTCAAACTTCATCTCAGCTCTATCCATGATCAACAAATGGAAGAACTCAAAACTTCTCATCAAGCTGTGATAGATGATCTTAAGGCCAAGCATGCCAAGGAACTGCTTGAGGAGCAGCAAAAATATTAAGATCTTTAAGAACCTTTAAACAAGAGTGAGGAAGAGAAGAAGAAGCTGGCAAATGATATAGTTTCTCTCAAGACAGCACTTGAAAAAGAAAATAAAATGTGGAAGATGACAAGACTGAGTGTGGAAAAGACACCCTAGCTGCAATAAAAATGTAGAGGAGCAGCAAAAAATTAAATTGCTTCCTGAAATCTATGCAATGTTCCCGAAGGTAAACTTGTCAAGCTTCTGGAAATTAATCCTCATAGATGACCATCCCAGCAAGGCATTCAATCCCATGCCCGCTTATTCCTCCGAAGAGACAAAGTTAGAAGAAAATGCTACAAAACAAGGAGATTCGTTCGAAGAGAACTCTGAAGAAAATTAATTTGAGTTTATCCTCCTTTTTGTCTAAGTTACCAAGTCATCTGATGTTTGTGGTGACTTGATTTTGTATGGTATATGACATATCTTTGTAAGCTCAGATTTGAACCTTCAATGAACAAATACCTTTTATATTTTCACTTTCATTAGCCTTATCATGAATATTTTTTATTTTACTAACAAGTTATTATTACTTCGAATTCCAAAACATGTCACCACTAAATTTGTAATTTGTCAAATTAAATACAATACCTCGAATATGATTGATGTGTTTAAATAACGTTAACACCTCCAAAAAAACTTAGTGCATTTAAAGAATGTATCACCTCAAATATAAGCAGTGTGTTTAGAGAGTATATCACTTCAGATAATGCATTTAGAGAGCATAGCACTTTGAATATAAACAATGTGTGTAGAGAGCGTAGCACTTCAAATATGGTTGTCTCTTCGAAAAATGTTGATGATAAACGTATAACACTTCAGATTAATTACTTTTGGTCAACAACTTCAAAGATGATAAGTCTTTAACTAGTTGCCAAAATAATTTATATGCCCACAACACATCTTGCAAATAGTTAGGCGATTTCCCTGCAGCACCTGTTAAATTCTTCTTCAAACCCTCCAAAATAGATCTATTGGTGACTTCTACTTGACCATTCGTTTGAATATGAAAAGGAGTATAACATTCCCAATTCATTTATCTGTTGTTGAATTAAGGACCATTATCTGTAGTAATTTTCTGAGGCACTCCAAAGCGGCAACAAATATTATTCATAATTAAGTTAATAACATCATTAGCTTTTCTCACAGATAATGGTTCAGCTTCAGCCCACTTTAAAAAATAATCAACTGACGCTCACCAAAATCTGTAGGCAATGGTCCTGCCAAATCTATTCCCCATCTATCAAAATAAATAACTTCGGATATAATATAAGAGATATTGGAAGTCTCTGAATAGAATTGGCAAAGCGGTGACAAGTATGACAGCCTCAAACTTAATATTTAGCATCATTTATAATAGAAGTCCAATAATAACCTGCCAACCAAACTTGACGTGTGTCAAAGACTTGAAACCACAGTATGTTGAACCCTCATCATCATGCAACTCAGATAAAATCTCTTGAGATTCTTGTTTACCCAAACAACGCAATAATGGCCTACTCAAAAAAAATTTGTATAACACCCCCTCCAATATAACATAAACAATAGCCTTATATCTTAATTTCTTAGTTAAATATACACCTCGAGGTAACATTCCTCTTAGTAAGAAATTAAGGATATCATTTCTCCAATCATCTCGAATTATCTCTCGTGTGAAAAATATCTCCTCAACATATTTACATTGCTCTGACCGTGTTAATATTAAAGTACTCTCTTGTAATGATATCAAATGATACTCTTCTGTATTAGAAAATTTTACCGAAGAATCAGCAATTGTATTATCTCCTCGATTAATCACTTTGTCAAACAGGAGAGCTAAATTTCGAAGCCCACGAAGATATACAGTTAAACGATCCTTCTTAGCCTCGGAAACGCCTATCATATGATTTTCTAATTGTGAATCTATTTCCAAATGCACTGTGGTTGCTTCACAAACATTCACAACCCTTAAAATACCCACGCAGCTTTATACTCAACCTCATTATTAAATGCATGAAAACCAAATTTAATAGCTTGATATATTGCCTCCCTAGAAGGAGCAACGAACTGCACCCTGCACTAGATCCCAACATACTAGAACCACCATTAGTTCGAACCATCCACATCGAATTTTCTGGCAAGAAATCTTTATCTCTCTCATCATTTAATCTCCTTGAATGAAAGTCAACAAGAAAATCAGCTAAAGCTTGAGCCTTAATAGCCGTTCGAGGAGCATAAGTGATATCAAAATCTCACAACTCTACTGACTACTTGATCATCCTACCAAAAATATCTAGGCATTGTAACATATTCTTTAGTGGAAAAGAAGTTTGAACCACAATAGTGCGAGCTTGAAAATAAGGGCGCATTTTCCTAGCAATCACCACTAAATCCAAAGTCAATTTCTTAACAAACTTTTACTAGCATAATAAACTGGCTTCGAAATTCCCTTATCTTCACTTATAAAAAAAACACTCATATCAAAGTCAGAAACTGCTATGTATAAAAACAACTGCATTTCAGTTCGAGACTTGGACAATATCTCTGGTGATAACAAAAGTTCCTTAATCCTTGAAAATGATACTTCACAATCCGATGTTCATTCAAACTCCTTTGGTCTTCATAACACTTGGAAAACAGGAAAAACACTTCTAAGAAAACCTTGAAATAGATCGATTAAGGGCAGCTAACCTTCCTGTCAAGATTTGCATCTCCTTAATAGTTTGATGTGATGTCATTGAGACTAAATCCTTTAATTGCTCTAGATCAGCCTCTATGCCTTTTTTTACTAATAATATTGCCTAAGAATTTCCCAGATTAAACTCGAATGGTACATTTCTTAGGATTTAGCATCAATCGAATAACCCTTATATTTAGAAAAGTCTCCTCGAAATCCTCCAAGTGTCTATCATCAGCTGGATTTTTAACCAACATACCATTAATATATACCTCATATTTATCCCAATCTGAGAAGAAAAATCTTGATTCACCAGCCTCTGATATCTTGCTCCAACATTCTTTAGCCCAAAGGGCACAACCCTTAATAATTTAAGCCTCTATCAATAATGAACGTAGTGCTTTCTTGGTCTTTTGGATCCATCTGAATTTGGTTATACCCTGAAAAACATCCATAAAATACAAAATTTTATTTCCTGAAGTAGAATCAGCCAGCTGATCTAATCAAGGAACATGAAATGGATCTTTAAGGCAAGCTCGATTCACCTCTATGAAATCAACACACATTCTCCATTCTCATTCTTCTTTTTAACCAACACTGGATTTTCTGTCCATAAAAGATATTGCACCTCCCTAATATGTCTGACCTTAGACAAACGATCCACTTCTACCATAATATCCTCTGATTCTTCAACTGAAAAATCACGTCTTTTTTTAATAACAAGCTTGATCTTCGGATTTATAGCTAAGTTGTGACATATCAATTCAGAAGGAACCCATACTACATCCTCTGTTTTCCAAGCGAAAACATCCAAATTAGCAAACAAAAATTGTAACAAAATATTATGCAAAGTTGGTGACAAAAACGTTCCAACTCGAAGAGTCTTCCCATTGGAAAAGATATATTCATATATACTTCCACTCACTGTTAAAGAACCTGGGCTCTCCCTTAGATCATGAATTCCCTCTTCTTCTTCTTCTTCTGAGTTCAACCCTCTCATTATTATACAACCATTCGATCTTCACAATTAGGACCTCAGATACGAAGAGTTGTTGCATAACATTCTCTGACTACCTTTTGATCACTTTGGACCACGCTAACACGATGTCCAATGACATACTTCAAACACTGAAGAACAATGGATACAATTGTATACATCCTCGAAATCCAAAATCTCTCAAAACTAGAATTATATATTGTCAGACAATCCACCACCATGAATAAAAATTAAACTTTCTTTTTAAAAGGCCATTTTCCCAAACACACTTCACACTTGTGAACCTAATTATTGTACGGTCGGATTGACGAATTCAAGCTGGATTACACATCCTATCGTATGTTGAATTAGATAAAAAAAATCACAGATCTTCTTGTATCTATCAAAACACGTTGGATTTCAATGCCAACTATTTATACTCTAATAACTACTGCATCTTTATGAGGACTTGTAGTGCCTCTCTAGTCATCTTCATCGAAAAGAATATAGTTTTTTCATACATGTGAGTAGACATATTTCCTTATATTTGAGTAGCTAAACTTACCACGTCTTTTTCCTGGAGCTATTAGTTTTACCAGTCATAGAATCTTCCCCAAAAACTGTTAAGGACTCAAAATACTCAAATAAGCTTCGAACTTGTCCTTGCTCTATCGGTTCATCCACAATCATCAAAATTAAATGATCTGGATTTATACCCAAATATTTTGAAGTTACGTCAAACTCATCAAACTTAGAGTCTAGAATCATCAGCGCACTTTCTTCCATCGAATTTGGATTTCCTGGTTGTGAAGTCGATGCACTTGGAGCCTTTTATCCACTGCTTTGCCCTTTAACAAAAGTAGTTAACTTTCCATTTTCTATTAAAATATGCACCTCCTTTTTCAAAGCTTAACAATCTATTATATCATGTCCAATATCATTATGATATTTACAGAACCTGTTGTTACGCTCTTCTCTTGGTCTATTTATCAGAGCTTCTTTTTTAAAACTTACATATCCTTTGGCCTTTTCATAAATCGCAGCAACATTCTCAGTTAAATCAGTATAATACTCTGGCCTTATCCACTGATACCCTCTAGTTGGAGGAGTAAAATTATTGTTATTTCTTAGGCGAGATGGTTGATAATTTGAGGAGGGTCATTGATTATTTGACATCTAACCTGAACTATTTTGACTAGGTTCAACCACTCCTTGAACCCTTGTTGATTCCTCCACTTTAATTTAATCATCGACTTGAGCCATTAGTGCTTTAAAAGTCAAGGCTCTCCTCTTTGTTATTTTATTTGCTAAATCACCTGACAATAAACCTTGTTGAAATGCAGCTAAGGCTACCAACTCTTCACAATTATGTAATCCTACTTTTGTTAACACAAAACATTTTGTATAATCCTCTAACTTCTATCCCACAGCCTTCTTACACTGTATGATAATGTCACCATTTTCTCGCATTTCTTTACATCCCACAAACAATCGTCGAAAGGTTGTATAGAAATCTCTAAAATTCGAAATAGATTCCCTCGGAATCCTATTGTACCATTTTAAGGTTGTGTGCTTAAATGTCTGAGAAAGTGCTCTGTATACCAGCATATCATCATCTTCGAAGTTCATCATATGCTTGAATTATTCGATTTGATCATTGGGATCTTGCATCCCATCGAATTTCTCTACCTTAGAAATGTCAAAACGCTTCAAAAGAGCTATAAACCTTATCTCAGTTGTTAAAGGTGAATTTATTCAGTTTACTCATTGTACATACTGATCATCTCCTCTTGTTCCAATAACAGCGTATAAATTTCGGTCAGCTATACCTGTGTACTGATTTGATATATTTCCTTCGCACCATTCTATTTCCCTCAAATAATAAGGCACGCTGTCTTTTTTTATCTATATTCTTTACATAATTTTCGAGGATGGCTTCTTTATTCTATCAAAAATCCCCAATACGTCTTTCGCTCATATGTCGAACTGTTAAATTCATCATCGCTAGACTAAACATACCTATATTTGTATTTTTTTTCTTTTTTTTGTGAGGTACGATTCTCTTTATCAGACTCAAAATGTGTTTTTCTTCGATCACTTCGAACCAGTCGAGCTGTATAAGATCAAGCAGATTGAAATTTTATATCGTAATTCTCCTCCACTTACCGTACTTCAGATTTCAGCGTACCTGATTGAATATTTTGTTCTCTTCGAACATACTTCTCCTTTAGACCTGTGATTTTATCCAACAATTGATTCATTCGAGCTTCGATGTCTGAATGAGTTTGCTGAACCGGAATCTTTTCACATCGGATCCAAACGTCTCGATTTTCTTCCGAACTAAAGGATCATTTTCATTTCCTAGCCATATTATCGATCAAGAACAGTTGTAACAGATAAAAAATTCAATTATCTCTATGCTTTTTTTATTAAGAAATCAAAGTACCAATTAATTGTATCTCCCACTGTGGTCGCCAATTTGATGTGTGTGAATTTAGCTCTTGAGGGAGAAAGAGAGAGTTTGATTGTATAGAGAGAAAGTAAAAGTAAAGTTAGATTGAATTGATGAAAAAATGCATCCCATTTATTCACATCTTTAGCCATTATTTATAGGTGTACAGACTTAGTATAACATAATCAATTATACAAATGGGTTAACTGCATTTCAGTCCCTCATCATTACAAATAATCCAAAACTTATCATTTAACTATACAATTTATCATACAAAAATTTAGTTTATCACATTTAAGCCCCCAATATTCTATATCATTATCAGAACTAAGATAACTAGAACTCATTTCAATAATTTTAATCGAGTTTCTAAAATGTTGGAAATAATGCATACTGATTTATGTGATTTTCATATTACATTTTCGTTAGGAAATAAAAATCTATATTATTACTTTTATTGACGATGCATGCTAAGAATGAAGCTCTTCATAAATTTAAAATCTATAAAGAAGAAGTAGAGCTACATAAAGAAGGTGAATATTATGATCTGATTTATTTTCAGTCTATTGGTATAATTCATCGAACCATATTTCCTTATATATCACAGCAAAATAGTGTCGGAGAAAGGAAGAATAGAACAAAGAAATGGTTAATTCCATGTCATTCTATTTGGGTTTGAGTGAAAGATTCTCGGGTGATGCTATGTTAACAGCCTATTATTGATAGAATCGAATTCTTACTAAAAATAAATAAGATGACTCCATATGAGTTTTGCTTGAAGAAGCCTAAAAAATTAACTTTTGTTTTTGTTATAGGGTATCTTCATTGGTCATGCTCAGTATTTTGCTGCATATAGGTTATACGTTAGAATCTAATGACTATGTGTGGGTGCACACAGCCATAAACTCAAAAGATGTATATTTGATGAAGAAAAAAAATACTTTTATGCATAGACCTAGATACATGATCCAAAACTTCTTCAATTAGAACTTTATTCAAGCTGAAAATATATCAGGTGGTATTATTTGTGTACCGGAACCTTCTGAACTAATGAGAAGTACTAGAGCTAGAAAAGCTAAGCCCTTTAGATATGAGTTTCAACTTTATTTAGTTGAAAGGTAAAGAGATAAGATTGACTATCAATATCAATATTGTTTTATTGTTGAGGACGGTCGAATGAACTTTAGTGATGTATAACTTCAAAGGATGCTGCATTATGGACTTGGAAAATTTACTTATTTACCTCGTGGTTGCAAATCATTGGATAATAGATTGATTTTTAAGAGAAAAATGAAAGTATATGGTATTATTGGAAGATATAAATCTAGATTGGTTATCCACGATTTTACACAAAGAGAAGGAATTGACTTCTTTAATACTTATGGTCTGGTTGCTAGGATTTTAACTATTAGATTGTTGATAACACTTACATATGTATATAATCTTGTACTTTGTCAAATGGATATGGAAACTGAATTCTTAAATAGTGATTCAGATGATGAGATTTACATGAAACTACATAATGGATTTGTTATGCCTGGTTATGAAAATAACGAGTGCATGTTTAAAAAATATTTTTATGGTCTGAAACAAGCATCAAAATATTGGAATAAATAACTTGATAATATAGTATTATATAATAGTTTTATTTTTAATCAAGAAGGAAATTGTGTGTGTAACATATTTGATACTCATGGGAAAGGAGCTATGATACATATATATATATATATATCATGACATGTTGCTTTGTGTTACTCACCAAAATCAGGTTGATGAAACGAAAAATTATTGTCATCTAGTTTCTAGATGAAGGACTTGGGAAGCTGGTATCATTCTTGGTAGACGAATCAAGCAAACTAAAAATAATATATTGATTTCTCATTCTCATTATATTGAGAAGATATTGAATAAATTTAATTTTAATATTGTTCAACGTTTAGCACACTTATATATTCTAGCGTACAACTTTTACCTAATAAATGTGTTATGATATCTCAACATGAATACTCAAGAGCCATTGGTTGTCTTATGTATACCATGGCTAGTACTAGGTTGGATATTGGTTATGATATTGGAAAGAATGGTAGGTATATTAGCAATCCTAGTTCGCATCTCTGGTAAGCTTTAAATCGAGTATTCAAGTATTTGAAAAAAGCCATGGATGGTTTGACTTATATTTCAAGTATGGAAGATCATTCTTCCACAAACGGACGAGTATATCTTCTTTGGGGAGTTATTATCTTTTAGGCATCGAAAAAACAAGCTTGTATTACTCATTTTGTAATGGAATTTAAGTTTGTGGCATTAGAAGCAACTAGTAAAGAAATAAATTGGCTAAGAAATTTGATATATGAAATTCTATTATGGCCCGAACCGATATCACCTAAATCTATGAGATGTGATAGTAAAACTTCCTTGGTCGATGCCTATAAAAAAGTCTACAGAGGCAAGTCTAGACACTTAGGTGGTAGACACAATATGATTTGTGAGTGCATTACGTATGATGTTATAATAGTGGAGTTGGTGAAAACTAAATACAATTTAGTCGATCGTTTAATCAAATAGTTAAGATACCCACTAGTCGGTTATTGAGATTGGATTAAATTTCATTTGAAATCTCTCATGTTGAGATACCCACTGCCCATCTAATATGACATTAGGTACTTAATTTGATATGGAAATCTTAATATCTAGAGATTGGAACACATTAGTAGGATCATCCCCATGTATGTGTTCGGATCTGCAAGTTGTGGAGGCTGAAATTTATCTTCTCAATAGTTCTTTTGAAAATATTGTATATACAGGTGCAAGAATGTGAGAGTTACATATTTGAGCATGAAGTTTAACCGCTTCAAGAAGCTATGATTTGTTTTTTATATGCTTACGAATGATAAGGATAGCAGGCTTGTAACAGATAGTGTCAAGTAAGGGCATTTGAGAATGTAAACTTATGTGTATATTGCCTTCATTTGTTCATTATGAATAGTACATGTTTAATCCTTAGTGATACCTTAATATAATATGAAATTCAATTATCACGGTATTTTATTTATGCATAAATTTGTTATTTGTTGTATTTTTTCTAGTTAATCATGAATTGTATTAAAACGGGAGAATATTGTTAGATATTTCAGTGTAATTGGATTGACTAGTCGACCAATATAGTCATAATATGTTATAAAATCAGTTGGAGTATGCGGAGTGCATGTTTGTTTGAATATACTATGATTAGTAAGGTCAAAAGATGTAGTAACCCACGATTTATAAAGGAAGTAGCCCTTCATGATGCCCAAGGGGTAGAGCCTCTAGCAGGGTCCAAATTCAAAATGTTTATTTCGAATGATGTTTCTATTTTTAAATTTTGAATATAAATTTTTAAATTTTTCCGTTTTTACCAATTTCAAATATATCCATTTTGGACAAGTGAACCGTTGACGGTTTTGAGGTTTGGTCGAAATATATATATGCATGGTTTTGGTTTGATTGAGATCACGCGATAATTCATTTTCTAGTTCATTAAAAAAATTATGATTTTATAAGATTGAAATTTAAAAAACAACCAAAACAACTAAATCTGAAATTACTTACGTACAAAACTTCAAAAGTTATTCGGTAAAAGCGTAAAATTAAATTCCCTAAAGTAAAATAAGACTTATAAGTAAAATAAGACACATAACTATAAATATATTATTGACATTTTAATTGTAAGTTATTTCAAACTGTATAAAATGACGAAACAATCAGTGTTGACTTATGACAAAATAGTTTAATTCACTATTGTTTGAAATAATTTAATAGTTAAACTATAAATATATTATTGACATTTTAATTGTAAACGTTATTTCAAACTATATAAGATGAGGAAACAGTCAGCGTTGACTTATGACAAAATAGTTTAATTCACTATTGTTTTACATAATTTAATAGTTAAAACATAATCCATCTTCTCCTCCAGTTAGGGTTGGCATAAATTCATCAAGCTCAGATGTTTTGCCGCTAATCTTTATAAAGTCTTTATTGACAATGGTTCATCCACTTTTATCTGGTACGATTGATAGTTGTTTTCTTCTTCTCTAGTAAACCGTTATGACCCCAACATCATCAGGCTATTCACTTTGGCTTATGACATCATTCATAATATGACATGAAACTGTCCCCTCGGATTAGGACGGACATAAAGTTTCATCAACACCACCTCCAAAAGATTAAGGATGCTATTAATCTCATCTCAACCCGTTACAAGCTCATTTTTTGGGGTTTCGTTCACCCATTTGGTTGTGTCTTGCGCGATAATTCCCATGAGTCTATAAACCATATTTTAATTGGCGGATGCTACTCGAGAACTATTTGGAAGTCATCTCTCGAAAAATTGGTATGTCACCTCCTCCTTATGACTGGTCTACCTGGCTTTCCATTGCTAACTCTTGAACGCCCATTACAATGGGTAGGGCCACCTCTTGTGATGTGATTTATTATGTTTGAAATGAGAAAAATACAAGGATCTTCTCTGAAACGCAGATGTTAGGATCATCGATAGTCCATCAAGGTCTATCTAACATTCGATACATATTCCACGACACCAGAATCTCTTGGCATTGAAAGCTCCTTCGATGCTCTATGTGGAAATGCAATTCCTCGGAGTGCTTCTATAATTCTTGGGTTTGTTGGACAAATTGTGCTAGCATCATCTTTTCTTCATGCATCTGGATTTTTGTTTGGAAATCTATTTGCAAAGATTAATTATATCGTTGTGGCTTCATCCAAAATAATTACTATTAAAGTTGTCATGCATAATTAGGGATGACAATGAGATGCCCGCGGGTCAGGTTCGCTTCAGATCGTTTGGGCCCGTTTTTTTAATGTTAAACTGAATCTGACCCGGTCCGTTTCCGGCTTAGTATTTTCGAACATGCATCTAGTCTGGTCTGACCTGTTGCTAATACTTTTAACTTTTAAATTGTTTAAAAAATAATATAAAAGATATAAATTTTAAAACAACAACCATAACAAATTAAATATAAAATAGCCTGTAATAAAATAATCAATCTGAAATGTCTTACATTTAATGAAATGAAACATTAAAATAAAACAAAACATTCTTGAAATCTTCTTTAATTTCCAATAGTGTCACCATTTTCACCACTTATGAGAATGCTTTCATCTTCATCTCCATTGTCAAAATCATCAGTAAAACTTTGAAATATGGTTTCCGAATGCGCCATAGCTTTTGGTGATGAACCTTAAAAATAGCATCATATTAGAATAATTATTGGTAAACTTACAAAAATATTTAACAACAAATATAATTTAAGTAAATAAATTAATACCTTTGATTTTATTTCGAATCTAATTTTAGGTACATATTAATGCTTCCAAGGTTTTAGAAGCAATTTTTCTATGATGTGAGCTTAGTAACCACTAGTGCCAAAAGAAGATTCTGGAACAACCGTTGACACTGGAATCGCAAGAACATCTCTTGCACTTTTTTAAAAAATATGAAAATTCATACCATATACTTTCCTCCAATATAAAACATCATAATCATCGGATGTTAGTAGGACATCATCAACAAATAAAGGTCTAATCAAACTTTCTACCTCCAACAACATCCTTCTTTTTACTACTAACAAACTCATCAAATTAAGAAGAATATTTTTTTATTAAACTTTGAGTGACCGACAACGTATTCGAAGCACTAGATCCATGACCAATACTATCATTGCCATATTATTTAACCAAGTCATAACACATATCTATAACTCTTTTAATCTCATGATCTGCCTCAGAACTATAAATCGAATTGAAATAAAACAACACAGCAACCATTTTATATTTAGGATCCAAAATAACAACAATACTTATTATTCCATTCATTATTTTCTAATAATTGCTGAATTTTTCAAATATACGATACACCATTACTTTAATCATTGAAGAACTTGTAGTTATGTAACATTCTCCTATTGTTATTCGAATCTCACGGAATTTGTTGAAATAAATATTAGCAGTTGAATATAGAGTACCTGAAAACAACTCGGTAGGATTGTGAAACAACTCCAACTTTTCACATATATCTTGAGCTTCTTCCCATTGACTATCACTCGGATTACAATCGTATGTAGAATCTCATTGTTTTACTTTGAAAAAAATATCATTGTATTCCAAGCTATAGCTAGCATATAAAATGTAGAATTCCAACGTGTTTTACAATCAAGAGTTAACTCTTTTCTACCCTTAATCTCCAATTAGTGTGTTGTTTCTTCAAATTTTTGCCTCCTTTTAGTTGATGCTGTCTGAAATAGTACAATATCCCGAATGTGTTCAATGCCTTCTTTGATGAAAAGAATACCCTATTGTACAATAAAATTTAATATATGGGATGCATAACGCGTATGGAATATATCTCCACATAACATAAGTTTATTGGGTTGAAGTGCCAAAACAAAAATATCATGGCATCATTTATAGTACAATTATCAACCGACAATGTGGCTATCTTCCTATCAATATTCCATTATAAACAACACTCCAAAAGTACATCCGCATGTACTTCTTTTGTACGCGGAGAAGGACCGTACACAAATCTTTAAAAACAATAGCATTGAAACAATATCATATTAATATAGTAGCATAACACGAATGTAGTAGTATAGATTCATTCCCCGACCTGACACTGAAAAAAACATAACTGAATCTGATTAATAAAACGATGTCCTTAAGCTAATTTCCTCCTACCCATAGACTTTATAAATACAATCAAACATCTATATGATTACTCTCCTATTATCCTATATTGCCAAATATCCACCCAGCTAAATAGAAGGATGTTAGGTAGATTTTAATAATAACATGTGATGTTTAACACAAATAAAACAAACTGTCTTTTTTTACTAAATTTGCTCGGTTGCAGAAAAAAGTTTTTTGTTTATTTGGCGCTAGAAACTGAATGGTGAAATTAGCGTGATTAGAAGAAATTGTGGTTGAACTAATCATATAATCAATACAATATAAATCATAACACTTTAAATAATACTATAACTATATTGTAACTATCATAAACACTATAACATAACACTATAAATCATAACACTGTAACATTATAACATTCTTAAGTTTCTAACATACTATAAACCATAACACTGTAACATTATTAAATTTCTTACTATATCCATAACATCATAACACTGCAACATTCTAAAGTTTCTAACTTAGATTCAATACTATACATCACAAAACTTACAATTAAAATATAAGAATGTAACTTATAATTAATGGTAGTACCAGATAATGTGGCTTTGTAAATTTCAAGGATCGCCGACGTAATGCGCGGTTATCACCATAAACTCTATATTTTTTTTGTGAAGACCAAATATTGGTTATTAGAGCTTCTACCGTGATTTTTTTCTAACTGTCTCATTAGATTTTTCTTCTCAAGAGCCTACATCTTTAGTGTGTCACTCTTTATCATGTTTTTATACCATTTTAACTAATGATGGGGCATGTGAGACAAATATTCGAAATCTCAAATGATCCACCATAGAAAGAGGGTACTCGTGCATCACAATCATCCTTGCAAGATAGTTTTTAATAAGTCTTGATCAAAACTGTGAGTACTTAAAGTTGTTTTTCCATCTACTTTGCTTTGTTGAGAAATCAATCGTACATGCACCAATATCTTTGCATTTAAATCGACAAAACAAAATAAAACAATAATAATATAGTTAAAACTTTATTACTAAACCATACTCAAATTCATAAGGAGTCAAACCTAAAATCCAATCAGAAGTAACAGTTTATAAATAGTCTAACATTTATGTAGCTTGATACGTAATATAGTAGACTTTTCCCTGTGTATATTAAAACATAACTAGCCATTTGATGAAGTAAACAATAACATAACACCATTTCGGCAGTAGGTAGCTAGCTCACTCTACCTAACTTACATCTTAAACAATCACAATAGTTTTTTCTTTGTGCTATTTTTTTTGAACGAAACCCCTATAATGTTTGTTATTTTTCCCGAACTTATTGTTTATTTATATTTCATTTATATTTGCTATAAACCTGATTTCAACTAGTATTTCAACTATTAATCATAATTTATAATTATAATCTTAATTCAACTATAAATCTATTGGCTATAATTCTGCTATAAACGAAGCAGGAACTTTAGGTCTCCCGAGGATCTAACGTTGAGATTACTGCAAAAATATCTTGTAACTGAAAATTTACACTCCTACCCAAACGTAGTAATATAAATTGAATAATCTCAAAATAAAAAAGATAACCATATTGCAGGTGGTTAAGGATTTCAACATAGTGAAGTCAGAGAACTAAATTTAAGAGAGTGGAATACTAAAGGGATTAAACCACTTTTCGAACCTCTAAACTTGCATTTCAAAATTTCAAAGTATTCCATAGCATTTACACAAAACCGAGTAGAATATCCTTTATATGCTTATAGGTTAAGATAAATAACAGTAGCACAAACATGTTTTTAGATATCGAAATCCCTCTCAATCTCTTACCAAGCCTTTCTCTTGCAAGTAACACAACACCTGGAAGTCTCTCCCTCCCACTCGAGCTCGGTCTAATTAGGTTTTCTACAATTACACCATGGTATAGAATTGTTTGCGTTGATCCACCATGACTGGCCAAGATAAAGAGCCACTTTTGTTAGTGTTGGTAGTTTTCAGCGAAAAGAAATCTAGTGCTCTCTCAACGGCTACAAGAGAAGAGAAAATATGAAAAGAATATTGTTTACTATGGTTAAGTTAAGTCGTTCAATCGTTGTTTAGTTTTTTTATTCGTTATTTAATTATTAATTATATTTAATTATTAAAATTATACATTAATAATATAAATAGTATAATTATATTACTTAATTATTATTTATATATAATTATTAATTTTTTATATTTATTTAATTTTAACGGAATGGGTTAGGTCGGAAAGATGTTAATACCCGAACCCGACCCGCCATTATTTAAAATGGTATAAAAATCCTCTAACGGAAATTCCTGTCTAATTCATTTTATCTTTGATACTGTCTTCGTAGGATTTTGGAGACGATCATTGCCCAATAAATTAATAGAAAATCGACACTCATTAAAATTCAAAGATATTATAAGAGTTTCCATTTTATAAAAATAAAACTGGTTTAATATTACTCATCTAATATATTCATCCATAGATATTTTATCTATTGAGATCCATTATCCTTACAATGAAACTCCAAAATCTGAACATTTTCCCAAAAACTTGAAAATACTATTTTGTCCCTCACATATAAAAACTCATCTTGAGGGGCGAAATGATATTTTCAAGTTTTTTTTAAAAATATCAGATTTTGGGGTCTCATTATAAAATAAAAGGGTATCATTATAGTAGAGTCTCGTTTAAAAAAGTCTCAATTTAACCTAGCCGTCTATAAATTTGATTTATTGTACTATAAAATTTGATTAAATTACTATAAAGAATCAAAGAATGATTAATTCATTTTTACTCACATCAACAAATGTCTATCGGATCTCATTTTAGATCCTAATTTGATGAATTTATATTTGCCATGACGCCATTTACAATAAAAATATTTAAAAAAAGATTAATTAAAATAATATTAGATAGTCATGTGTTTCTACCAACACGAATATACTCAGTATTTTAAGATTTTCAAATTTATTATTATTAAATTTTATGGAACGGTTGTCTAAATATAAGCGTTATTGGTGATAATGGTAAAATCTGATTAGTGAAATTAATTGGTTGGTTAGAATATTAGATTTATTAGACCGTGATTTGGATTTTCAATTAAAAAAAGAAACGGATAAAAAAATTGTGTCGCAACATGTTGAGAAACATTAATGTAATTATGTAATATGTTTATGTAATCTCTTCACTTTCCATAACAGGTGATAAAGTCCAGAATGACGATATAGAGAAAGTAGTGTCAAGACCCAAGAATATAACAATGATTCTTCACCACTTTCTAGAGGTGTGACAATCTATATTTATAGTGACGCCTATGAGCTTAAATTCTATTAGGTTTGTTTTACATAACTCATAAGTAGCTCAAATATCTGTTTCAAAACCGAATGACAAGCCGACTAATTAATCTCTTCTCAGTAGTATTTCCATATTCCTTGGAAATGTTTTGAGATAGCAATGTAATAATTACCTAAGACTGGATCAGATACATCAGCTCATGGTTGAATCAATGCATCAATGTGGCATGCGTGATTCGACTCATGAAATGTTACAGATCAAAGCTAGTACTTAAGTTATTGGGCTGCTTCAATCTGAGATAAGTACTTGGGTTGCAAATGCTTTGTGTCCGGGGAACTTGATAAACTCCTCCTAGAATCGGCACTCTGAAGTGGGATAGGGATAAATTTGCAACCAGGAACCCAAAAGGATTCAAGGATCAAAAGATGTGGATCGATAGGTCACACAAAGGTTGTGGAAAGGCCTTTGATATTCCAACTGATCTTCCTTTGGATATGACGCACCAAATGAAGAACAAGTTTTCTTGTGGATATTACAGACCAACAAGAGAAGAGTAAAACTTAAGAAGTTTTTTTCAGAATCTGATAAACTCCTCCTAGAATCGGCACTCTGAAATGGGATAGGGATAACTTTGCAACCAGGAACCCAAAAGGATTCAAGGATCAAACGATGTGGATCGATAGGTCACACAAAGGTTGTGGAAAGGCTTTTGATATTCCAACTGATCTTCCTTGGGATATGACGCACCAAATGAAGAACAGGTTTTCTTGTGGATATTACACACCAACAAGAGAAGAGTAAACCTTAAGAAGTTTTTTTCAGAATCAAAGATAGTCTAACCATTAGAATTCTGAGTACATAGTTTTTATAGGAGAAAGAACTAGCCTTGAACACAATTAAGGCTGTTCTTGGAAACATAATGCATGCCTCTAAAACAATTAAGGCTTTTCTTGGAAACAAAATATTGAAAATATAAAGTATTAATGATATAAGCTGGAAATCATACCGTTCCCTCCTCCAAGGACGTGGCTTTTGGTGTAGATGGGCCTTGGGCTTTTATTTCAACAAATGGGCAATGGTGACGTGAAACAATTGCCTCATTAAAAACCTTGTCAAGAAAACCCATTGGGACAAAACTTAAACAAGGGAGACACTTTCTCATTTGTTGAAATCAATTAGCTTGAATCAAGACCAAAGTGGTTTGACAAGCTTTTCCACCATACTTGCTGTTTTGATCACGTGGATTCTCTAGTTGATTAAGCAATCCTCCAACAACTTTGTTAAATTGTTTTGCTCTTGATCGAGTTGTTGGACCAGCCGGTAAAATAAGAATATCTTCAACTTCAAGCTCATCTTCTTTTTCAAGTTGTTCATCTGGTTTTTACACATTTCCATGTTCTAAGCTCCTTGTGTCATCTAGGATCACATCATCCTCTCCCACATGAAAAGGATTTGACCTCAAATCCATTTCATCTGCGATAAAAAGAACCAAATCAGAAACATTAAAGGTAGGACTCACTTTATACTTACCTCGTAGGTCAAGTTGATACGCATTATTGTTAATCTTTTTTGTTACTTCAAATGGTCCATCAATTCTAGGCATCAATTTTGACTTCTTCTCTTCTGGAAATCTTTCCTTTCTTAAGTGCACCCATACTTGATCTCCAACCTCAAAAACTTTCTCACATCTTCCCTTGTTTGCTTGTTTGACATATTGCTCAGTTTTCTTTTCTATATTTTTCCTTGCATCATCATAGATCTGTTTTACAAGTTCAGCTTTCTTTTTCCCATCTATGCTAGATCTTTTACTCAAAGGCAAATGAATTAGATCCAAAGGAGATATTGGGTTAAATCCATAAACAATTTGAAAAGGAGAGTACTTAGAAGCAGAATGCATAGAATGCATAGAATGATTGTATGCAAATTCAACATGCGGCAAACATTCTTCCCAAGTTTTCAAGTTCTTTTTAATTAATGCACGTAGAAGAGTAGACAAGGTCCTATTTACTACTTCTGTTTGTCCATCAGTTTGTGGGTGACAGGTAGTAGAAAATAAAAGCTTAGTCCCTAACTTAGACCACAAACTTTTCCAAAAGTAACTTAGAAACTTAGTGTCCCTATCTGAAACTATCGTCCTAGGCATGCCATGCAAACGAACTATCTCTTTAAAGAACATATTAGCAATGTGCAACGCATCATCAGTTTTGTGACAAGCAACAAAGTGTGCCATTTTAGACAATCGATCAACAACCACAAAATTGGAATCCTTACCAGTTCTAGTCCTAGGAAATCCAACTACAAAGTCCATAGATATATCATTCCAAGGATGCGTAGGAATAGGTAAAGGAGTATACAAATCGTGGGATTGAACCTTAGATTTGGCTTGTTTGCAAGTAGCACATCTGTCAAAGATTCTTTCAACATCCCTCCTCATAAGTGGCCAATGGAAGTGATCCAGCATTACCTTGAGAGTTTTAGCTATTCCAAAATGTCCCATTAAGCCTCCTCAATGGGTTTCTCTAACAAGTAAATCTGTCATGGAACAATTTGGCACACATAAACGTTTATCAAAGATTAAGAATCCTTCATGCCTATAGAACCGCCCTGAAGCAAACTTTTCACATACTTGATACATCTTTCCAAAATCAGAATCATTTTCATATAAACTCTTAAGATGATCAAATCCTAAAATCTTAGCTTCAAGAGTAGTGATTAAGGCATACCTTCGGGACAATGCATCAGCAACAATATTTTCTTTACCTTGTTTGTATTTGATGACATATGGAAATGTCTCAATAAATTCTATCCACCTTGCATGTCTTTTGTTAAGTTTTTGCTGACCTTTTAGGTATTTGAGAGATTCATGGTCAGTGTGTATGACAAACTCCTTTGGCCACAAGTAATGCTGCCATGTTTGCAAAGCTCGAACTAAGGCATACAACTCCTTGTCATAAGTAGGATAGCTTTGAGTAGCTCCTCCAAGATTTTCACTGAAATAAGCTATGGGCTTTTTATCCTGCATCAAAATAGCTCCAATCCCAATTCCAGAAGCACCACATTCAATCTCAAAAGTTTTAAGAAAATCAGGTAATGTCAAGACAGGAGCATGAGTAAGCTTCTCTTTTAAGGATTGAAATGCTTCTTCTTGAGCTTGTTCCCACTTAAAACCAACATCCTTCTTTATTATTTCAGTGAGTGGTGCAGCTAAGGTGCTGAAATATTTGACAAAACGCCTATAAAATCCTGCAAGGCCGTGGAAGCTTCTCACTTCTCCAACTGTTTTTGGACTTGGCCATTCGCGGATTGCCTTAACCTTTTCCTCATCCACCTTAATACCATCTGCACTTATAACAAAACCTAAAAAGACAAGATTATCGGTACAACAAGTGCATTTCTTAAGATTAGCATAGAGATTTTCCTTCCTAAGTACACTTAAAATCAATTTCAGATGGTGAACATGTTCTTCTAAGCACTTGCTGTAAATTAAGATGTCATCGAAATATACTACAACAAAAACTCTTATATAAGCCCTTAGAACACGATTCATTAACCGCATGAATGTACTAGGTGCATTAGTCAGCCCAAATGGCATTACTAACCATTCGTATAGTCCATGCTTAGTTTTAAATGCAGTTTTCCACTCATCCCCTTCTTTCATCCTAATTTGGTGATAAACACCTTTAAGATTAATCTTAGAAAAAATGCTAGAACCATGCAATTCATCTAACATATCATCTAATCTAGGTATAGGATGGCGATACTTTTATTTTATGTTGTTGATGGCTCTGCAATCAACACACATTCTCCAGCTTCCATCTTTCTTGGGCACAAGTAGAATTGGTACCGCACAAGGACTCATGCTTTCACGGATATGCCATTTTTCCATCAGTTCATTGATTTGGCTTTGCAATTCTTTTGTCTCCACTGGATTAGTTCTATAAGCAGGTCTGTTAGGAAGGGAGGCTCCAGGTACAAAACCTATTTGGTGTTCGATGCCTCTAATTGGTGGAAGCCCCTTTGGATTGTCTTCAGGGAATACATCTTCAAATTCCTGCAAGAGAGAAGTCATCTCACTCGGCAACATCGGTGTCAAGTTAGTTAAACTCATAAGAGTTTCCTTAAACACAAAATGTAACATAGGTTGCTTAGAGAATAATACTTTCTTAACCTCGCCAGATTTTGCATAGAAAATTGAATGTTTAGTTACCCGACTTTCCTTGTTCTACATATGCTTTTGATCTTTGTAAACTTCTCGTGGAGTCATGGGAGCTAGAGTGGTTTTCCTTCCTTGAAACTCAAATGTATGGCGATTAGTGAATCCATCATGGATAACCTTTCGATCAGATTGCGATGGCCTTCCTAACAGTATGTGACTAGCCTCCATTGGTAGAACATCACATAAAACTTCATCTTCGTACTTACCAATGGCTAAGGGAACTTCTACTTGGTGGCTAACTTTCACTTCTCCATTGTCGTTAAGCCATTGAAGCTTGTAAGGTGCTGGATGTTTTTTCGTTTTTAAACCAAGCTTCTTTACCATAGATTCACTTGCCACATTGGTACAACTGCCTCCATCGATAATAAGGCTACAAACTTTCCCTTGAACAAGACACCTAGTGTGAAACAAATTCTCCCTTTGCTCTTGTTCTTCTTCTTTTGTTTGAACACTTAAAGACCTTCTGGCTACCAATAAATCTCCTTTAGCAGGTCGCTCTAAGTGTTCTTCGGAAGAATCAGAGACAATTTCTTCTTCCTCTGAAATTATTTCTCCATTATCTAGAATTGTCATAATCTTCTTATTAGAACACTCATTAGCATAATTTCCCATCCCTTTGCACTTGAAACACTTAACATCACGAGTTCTGATTGCAACCTCTATAGGTTTTCCCTTGTTATCAATAGACAATGGTGTTCCAGATTTTTGGTTCACCTCTACATAGCTTCCTTTCTGACAATTGGTCTTCTCATCTTTTAAATAACTTGGCTTAATTGTTACTGCCCATGATTCTATAGAATGTTTAGTTACCCGACTTTCCTTGTTCTACATATGCTTTTGATCTTTGTAAACTTCTCGTGGAGTCATGGGAACTATAGTGGTTTTCCTTCCTTGAAACTCAAATGTATGGCGATTAGTGAATCCATCATGGATAACCTTTCGATCAGATTGCGATGGCCTTCCTGACAGTATGTGACTAGCCTCCATTGGTAGAACATCAGATAAAACTTCATCTTCGTACTTACCAATGGCTAAGGGAACTTCTACTTGGTGGCTAACTTTCACTTCTCCATTGTCGTTAAGCCATTGAAGCTTGTAAGGTGCTGGATGCTTTTTCGTTTTTAAACCAAGCTTCTTTACCATAGATTCACTTGCCACATTGGTACAACTGCCTCCATCGATAATAAGGCTACAAACTTTCCCTTGAACAAGACACCTAGTGTGAAACAAATTCTCCCTTTGTTCTTGTTCTTCTTCTTTTGTTTGAACACTTAAAGACCTTCTGGCTACCAATAAATCTCCTTTAGCAGGTCGCTCTAAGTGTTCTTCGGAAGAATCAGAGACAATTTCTTCTTCCTTTGAAATTATTTCTCCATTATCTAGAATTGTCATAATCTTCTTATTAGAACACTCATTAGCATAATTTCCCATCCCTTTGCACTTGAAACACTTAACATCACGAGTTCTGATTGCAACCTCTATAGGTTTTCCCTTGTTATCAATAGACAATGGTGTTCCAGATTTTTGGTTCACCTCTACATAGCTTCCTTTCTAAAAATTGGTCTTCTCATCTTTTAAATAACTTGGCTTAATTGTTACTGCCCATGATTCTATAGGATGTTCCCCCATTACGCCTTCTTGAGGTAACTAGTTGATCCCACCAACTAAGAGCATAATCATAAAATTCAGTAGCAGCAATTCTTACTCGATTGGTCTCCGTGTAGTGTTGAACGTTGAAATCGAGTTCAATCTTCTTTTCCCATTCCAAATAGGCATCTGGATCGTTTTTTCCATGGAATGGTGGAATCTTAATCTTGAGACCTCCAAGATTGTCACGCATACGTTCGTTGCCTTCTCTTGTACGTCTATGGTTCCTTCTATGGCTGTTTCGAGACGAATTGCTCATGCGTTCATAATATTCATCAACAACTTCATTTCTGAATTGTTCAGGTAGTTCATGGTTTCTTTTTGGATTGGTTTCGTGAACGGTTCCGCTCGTGGTCAGTGTTTGATTGAAGCTCTTTGCGAAATGCATCTATCTTGGTGTCTATCAACTTTGTCGTAGCTTCAATTAGAAGCTTGTTGTTATTGAAATTACTGTTTTCTGCATCATTTGAATTAGACATCCTTTTCTACAAAACAAAACAAAAGCAAATCACCAGCAACAAGTCCTTGGAAAGTTCTTCAATCTATTTAAAACCATAAAACATATCCAAATCTGTTTTCCTAAGAATAGTAATAGATAAGTTTCACAACAGTACCTAAAAACGATTGTCTACGATTTTAAATCTCAAACAACTATAACTAGGGTGAAACTGATCAGAATTTCGTGATTCAAAATGAAATCATCACACTAACACTCAAATCTTCACAAACAAACTGATAATATAAAATAGATGAAGAAAAATTAATGAGAAAGAGAATACCCAACTTTCAGAATGTTGCTCTAATACCACTTGATAAACCCCTCCTAGAATCGGCACTCTGAAATGGGATAGGGATAACTTTGCAACCAGGAACCCAAAAGGATTCAAGGATCAAAGGATGTGGATCGATAGGTCACACAAAGGTTGTGGAAAGACCTTTGATATTCCAACTGATCTTCCTTTGGATATGACGCACCAAATGAAGAATAGGTTTTCTTGTGGATATTACACACCAACAAGAGAAGAGTAAAACTTAAGAAGTTTTTTTCAGAATCAAAGATAGTCTACCATTAGAATTCTGAGTACATAGTTTTTATAGGAGAAAGAACTAGCCTTGAACACAATTAAGGTTGTTCTTGGAAACATAATGCATGCCTCTAAAACAATTAAGGCTTTTCTTGGAAACAAAATGCTTTAATATTGAAAATACAAAGTATTAATGATATAAGCTGGAAATCAAACCCTTCCATCCTCCAAGGACGTGGCTTTTGGTGTAGATGGGCCTTGGGCTTTTATTTCATCAAATGGGCAATGGTGAAGTGAAACAATTGCCTCATTAAAAACTTGTCAAGAAAACCCATTGGGACAAAACTTAAACAAAGGAAAAAGAGTACAATCGAGACACTTTCTCATTTGTTGAAATCAATTAGCTTGAATCAAGACCAAAGTGGTTTGACAAGCTTTTCCACCATACTTACTGTTTTGATCACGTGGATTCTCTAGTTGATTAAACAATCCTCCAACAGCTTTGTTAAATTGTTTTGCTCTTGATCGATTTGTTGGATCAGCCGGTAAAATAAGAATATCTTCAACTTCAAGCTCATCTTCTTTTTCAAGTTGTTCATCTGGTTCTTGCATATTTCCATGCTCTAAGCTCCTTGTGTCATCTAGGATCACATCAGAACTTATTGGCCTTTGAAGGGGCTTTGGTATTAGGCACGCTCACCGATGGCTAGAGCATTTCGACATCTGAGTACTTCAGAGAAGTCCATTTTTGGAAGGAACTCTACTTTGACATCACACTTCACCATCGACGAGACATATTAATAGACCTAATCATTAGAATTTCCATGTGTATGTTGAAGATTACATTTTTCAACTTCCAAAGATGTCTGCAATTATAAATAAATGGAGAGAAAAAGCCAAAGTAGAGGGGTGATCGTTTTATACTTGGTTGCAAAATGTATACTTTTATTGTAAGCAAACTCAATATGTGGCAAACAATCTTCTCATGTTTTCATGTTCTTTTTTATGATATCATGTAACAAAGTAGATAAGGTATTCTTTATTACTTCAGTTTGACTATCAATTTATAGTTGACAAGTAATAAAAAATAGCAACTTAGTTCCTAATGTTCCTCATAGAGTCTACCAAAAGTAACTTAAATGATTTGAATCTCTATTAGGCACAATGGTCTTAGGCATGCCATGTAACCTAACAGTTGTTTTTAAAAATAAATAAATTATATATTTTGTATTATCAATATTAGGACATGTAATTAAATATGTCATTTTGTAAAACTGATCTACCACAAAAACGTCTGAGTCTCTCCTCGTCTTAGTCGTAGGTAATCCTAAAACAAAATCCATATAATATGATTCTACGGTGTAGTAGGTATCGGTAAAAGGGTATAAAACCCATGTGGTTTCAATTTAGATTTTTCTTGTTTACACAGAATGCACCTCTCACATATTTTTATTACATCATATTTCATATGTGGTCACACAAAAAAAAAGTTCATGCAAAGATCCCAAAGTTTTAGCTACACCAAAATGACTAATCAAACCACCATCATGAGCTTCCTCGCAAGTATTTTCGCAACGAACACAAATGTACAGACAATATATTCTTGAAAAATATAAACACATAATATTTATAAAACACTTTTCACATGCATTGAACACATCACCAAAGTCAGAATCTTGTATTTATAAATCCTTAATGTATTCAAAGCCTGAGTTTTGTATTTAGAATAGTAAAAAGTGCATACCGATGAGACAGCGCATCAACCATCGTATTTTCTTTACCTTCCTTGTATCTCATCACATAAGGAATGGTTTCAATGAATTTAACCCACTTGGCAAGACGGTTATTGAGGCTTGTTTGTTCTTCAAATGCATCAAAAATTCATGATCTGCGTGGATTACAAATTTCTTTGGCCATAGATAGTGCTGCCAATTTTCCAAAGCCCTCACCAACGCATACAACTCTTTATCATAAATAGGATAATTTACAGATGTCCACTCAAACTTTCACTAATATAAGAAATTGGGCGACTATCTTGAATCAAGATGGCTACAATTCATAGTCCTAAGGCATCACACTTAATTTCAAAAGTTTTAGAAAAAATAGGTATGACAAAAAATATGCATTAGTTAACTTATCATTTATCACATCAAATATATCTTATTATTTTTCCCCTATTAAAATGGAACAATATTTTTGATATCTTCAATAAGAGGAGCAGTTAAGCTCTTGCATAAACTGAAAATAGAAGCTAGCTAAGTCATGACCTTACTAGACTGATTATTATAAGGGTTGGCCAATCTCAAATTGCTTTCATCTTTTCAATGTCCACTTCAAGTCGTCTCTTAATTACAACAAAACTAAAAAAAGACAAGTTTATTTGTGCAAAACATACACTTATTGAGATTATCATACAAATTTTACTTCCTTAAAATTTCCAAAACTGATTTCAAATGCATCACATGTTCTGCGAGATTAATGTTATATATTAATATATCATCAAAATATACAATTAAACATCTTCTATTAGAAGCACGCAAACTATGGTTCATCAAACGTGTAATTGTGCTTGGATCATTAGTTAAGCCAAAAGACATTACAAATCACTCATACAATCCATATTTAGTTTTGATTGCGGAATCTATTTGTCACTTCTTTCATCAAATCTAATGATATTCACTTTTAGGATAATTTTTGTAAAGACACGAGAACTATGTAATTCATCCAGCTTATCATCTTTTCTAGGAATGTGATGACAATTCTTTACCGTTATGTTGTTGATGGCTCAAAAATCAACACACATCCACAATTTTTCATCTTAGTAGGAATTAATAGCAAAAGATCTGCACACGGGCTCATACTTTCACATACGTACGCATTTTCCAATAACTCATTTACTTAGCGCTGAAGTCCTTTGGTTTCCTTAGAATTACATGTGAAATTAATTTGATGTTTAATCCCTCAAAGTGGAGGTAAACCATAGGGCACGTCTTTCGAAATAACATTTTCAAACTCATGCAAAAGAGAAACAACCTCGCTCGGCAAATTAATAATGATTTGATTAGTCTATAAAAGTGTATATTAGTATAATAATGAGTTGGTTTGAAAGTAAATCTCTATTGATCTCGCCTTTTATACCACGTAACTGATTGTTTTCTATCTTGCTCTCATTATAGTCAAACTCATCTCTCTTTCATTAGTTTTTCTCTTTTCTGTATTAACTTCGAATATCTTTTCTCAACATTTGATGTTCGTAACTTCAACTTTAATTGGCCTTCCATGACTTGTTTTGGAGTTTAATGAAACAAGATTAATCAGCTGTTTTTTAAAAGCGAAGGAATACCTATTTGTGAACTCATCATGGGTAACCCTCAAATCATATTGCCATGTCCTTTCCAATAATAAATAACATGTATTCATTGGAACCACGTCGTAAAAACCTTCATATTTATATTTTCAATATATAGTAACACGTACACTTGTTTGGTTACCTTGATCTCGCTACAATTATTTATCTATTGAAGACGATAAAGGTGAAGATGTTTTTACTTGAGGTAAATTTAAAAACCAAGTAAGTACTACTTACGTTGGTGTAACTCCCATCATCGAGATGATGTTAGAAAACTTATGGTTTATAAAAACATCTAGGATTAAACAAGTTCTCCCTGTGGTTACCTTCAACCATCTTAACTTGTATACGTTTTTCCTTGCGACTAACAAATCTCATATCAAAACCTTTTGTTCTTCATTAGCTCCCTCCAAAGTTGGTAGTAGTGCATCATCATCTTCTTCTTGTTGTTGTTCCTTTGACTTAATCTCTCATTTGGGAATCTATAATCATCACCATTTATTTCAAACACTAGCTGGCTATGTGTCATTTCCCTTGCATATAAAATATATATGTCACGCGTTTTAGAATTAGAATACTCAATTTTACAAAACATATTGGTGGTCATTGGATTGTTATTTTTATAGTCTTCAAATATTTCCTTTTTTTGTAGTTGTTCTTATTTTTTAGTTGTCTTCCACAACCTACTAGTTTCCATAGGTTGTCCGCTCATAGTCAATCTCTTTCATTTTAGTTACTCCTTCGCCTTAATGACTTGATGTATCATATCTATAATTTTAACATAATGTTACATCTCAACTACATCTTCAATGTCACTACTCAAACTATATAAAAATCTAGCCATTGTAGCTTATACATCTTCTTTAATACTAGCTCGAATAATAATTATCTCTATTTCTTTGTGATACTCATCCACGCTCTTGGAACCTTGGTTTAACCTATACAATTTCTGATAAAACCCTTTACAATAGTGGTTGATTACAAAAATCCTCCTTATTACAATTTATATCTCTTCCCAAATATTTACGGATGGTTCTCGATTTAAACCTTCTAGGGATCAATAATTGATTCCATGAAACAATAGTGTAATCAGTAAATCTGATTTCATATGCTTAACCTTTTTTGTTCAACGTAGTTGTACAATTAAGTACCATCTCATACTCTAAGTATGTTTTAAGGTATTGTTTACCTTAAATCAACGAGATTTCAATCTTTACATTTTCTAAATCATTATCCCTACTAGTTTTACCAATCATAACCTCTTTATTCCTATATTTGTGCTCAAATCTGCATGGTATTAAATTTGTCTCATTCAACTCCCCTAAACCTGCATAATCGTCAACATTTTATCTCAGAACGTGCCCAAGTTGCTACTAATTAGGGACGCCATACTGTTGTCCCCTAGGAGTTTGTGTTTCTACTTTATCCAATCTTACGTGAATCTAGTCCACTTCATCTATCAACATACTCATTATCTCTCCTAGCGACGCCTGGATTTGAAGGTTTGGAACTGCATGTTATTGAGAAACTTGATTCTCGACTTCCTTGTTTCTGACTTCTTCTTGATGGTTGGACATGTTTAGAATATTTTAAACAATGTTAGGAACCTCACAAACACTCCCTTACGTGTTTAACTCTAGAATTGACACACCCATACTCGTTTTTCACTCTAATAACTTTTATCCTCTTATAATCTCACACACTCTTGCCTTTTTCAACACTTTGTATCTTCTTTAGTTCTTAATTTTACTTGAGGAAAAAAATTTAAAATAATATAGTATAATTCAAAAAACAAGAAAAGTAATAAAACTCACAAAAAAATCAAAATCAGACAAAGCAAAGTAATCAAACTCAAAAAACGAGAAATAACATTGTAAGTAATTTTTTTTTGTACTTCACGAAACAAATATGTAGGAAAAGATAGTTGCTCGATATAAATATCAATATCTTGAATAAGATGAGAAATAAGATCAAAATGAATAAACTTTATGCAAATAATATTTTTATATGATAGAAATATTTCATTGTGGTATGAGTAAATTTATGGTAGGAATGTTTTTTGTAAAAGTATGAGAATAAATAAATGAGATAATAAAACTTGTCTGAGAACCGAAGCTCTGATACCAACTGATATGAACTCCGCAAAAAAGTGTGGTGAAACACGATAAATAAACTGGTTTTGGAATCCCATCACCGTATGAGCAAGGTTTGTTTGAGCCATGAACCTTCACCTATAAAGGTAAGAACCATGACTACAAGGCTGATGTTTGAACGCCACAATAATATCTTGATAAGTTTAAGGGTTTGTTTAATAACCAAGATGACACACCTCACAATACAATAGTATTTCTGAAATTCAAATTACCTTTACATAGCTCGTGAACCCTTATATTTATACTTGGAACAGCCTCCAAATATTTTAGAGTTATAAATGAGATTTAAAGACAAACATTAATAAAAAGACCCTTACATTTATCAAGCATGCCAAAATGCTAATATTAAAGCCATTTTATAATAAAACTATTTTATTTTCCTTCTTTAATGGTTGTGTTTGTTACTCCTTTGATTAATCACATTAATAGTAATAATGTGCTTTGCATTTGAGCCTACATCGATTTTTATTATAATCAATAGTCCATCAACTTGAATTATCGCAACAATTTTGGATTAGCTTATTAAGTGCATTTTTGAATTGTTTGGCTATATGTCTTGTCATTGGACTGTTAGAAAGTGACAGATTATAGTTCATAATCATATACATCTCCACTAGTATGCTCAACATATCAATCTTCTTGGTTAGCATGATATTTTATTTTATGTGCAAAAATTATCTCAATGAGGGGATAAGAGAAGACATTTAATCAAGAGGGAGATATTTGGAAATATTTATTAAATATGGTTGATCTAAAGAATAGTTCAGATCATCAAAGGTGGTGAAGCGATAAGAGAGTTGGGCTGAAAATATAGGAGTTCACTACGACAAGCCAAAGGGCTTATCTCGGCTAAGTAGGTCTGGACAAACTACTGTAACTTTTCCACAGTTACTTCGTCGCGACAAGCCTAAAGATTAATCACACCAAAAGATGTAGAAAAAGCCTACTGGAATTGGGCAACAAAACTTTATCGCGGTGAGAATTGTTCCAATCGAAACTTCACCGTAATGAAAAATAGAACCGATCACAGCAAAATCTGATAAGTTGTGTCTTTTGGAGTAGTTGAGTTTCTGAAAAAGATGTTTCGTGAAATGGTGTAACTTTACCTACAAATTTATGAATTATTACAACTATTTGGAAGAGTTTATAACTTATACAATAGGTAAATATTTCAAGAACAAAACTCAACTTCGATAAAATCCCATATTTTTACGATCACATATTTCATTAAAGCTATAATTTATTAAATTTAAATTTAAATTTCTTATTGTTCATAGTTGGATTCATATAACTTGTTATATCTCGAAAGAAATGTCTTAAATTATCAAAGCAATAAAATGATCAAAATAATTCTTTTTGGAAAACGGATCTTTACGTGTCTCAAACTTTACCATTATTTTTGGTGACTCTTCCGCGAACTCTATCTTCACTTGCTGTTGCAACTTGTTGTTTCCTAACTCTATGTTCTAACATTTTGGATATCTTTTTCACTGAAGAACTAGCCACTGGTCTACATATTGTCTTTGTTAGCAGTTTTTTTTTTATGCCGCTATTGTCCGACCTTTACTCTATGTTGCATTATGGACCTTTATTTTGTGTTGAAATGTGGGCTGCTGTTGTCCGACCTCTATCATGTCTTAATCTTTTTCAGTTGTTTAGTGCGGTTTCTTGAGAAAAATGAAATCATTAGTAGCAAAATAATAGTAGAAATTTACGTTTTGTTCACATACTAATGCATTTGAGTTATAAACAAGAATAATTTTGTTATCATGCAAATAGAGGATGAACAAAAATTATTATGTTGTTATGCAACGTACAACACTGGGATGGATATGTTCAGTGGCGGAGCCAGAAATAAAAATCAGCGAGGGATAGACTATACTAAAAGTTGTCGCCGTAAAACGAGATTGCAGCATAGGCAGCATCGAAGCGTTTCGGCGGCGCTTCATGCCTCTAGCGAGAGGTTTTGCCACACATTTTGACGTGCCTTTTCATTCTTTTTTAATTCAAACTAAAAATTATAAAAAATAATAATTAAAAAAATTATTTGTGAATGAATACCTAATAATTTTAGTTATTAAAAAATAAAAACCGACTTAATCATCTAATCTAAACCACCACTAAGAAAAATCACCCACCGCCTAATATGAGAAACCAATCTACCTAACAACTTCAGGTATTAAAAAAATAAAAACCACCCATTTCTTTTTAGGATCCAACTTTGGAAGAAGGGGGCTCCAACCCCAAACCCCTTGGTGGATCGCCACTGGATAATATCATATAAGTCTTAAGACTATCCCGATATGTCTCATCTTAGTTCGTATCCTTCAATTATGTGATAAATGATTCTCCAAAATATAAAACAATGAAACAGGTCATTTATGATCGTATTATTTTCTTTCTGTAGTTTTTGCTTTTTATCTTCCACATCAACTTCCGTGTGGATCGGTTACG
Organism: Limnanthes douglasii subsp. nivea; assembly: GCA_036936605.1. Classification (NCBI taxonomy): domain Eukaryota; kingdom Viridiplantae; phylum Streptophyta; class Magnoliopsida; order Brassicales; family Limnanthaceae; genus Limnanthes; species Limnanthes douglasii. The sequence goes on from JAUPFV010000001.1 coordinate 183,949,699, forward strand.
TGGGTAAGATAAAAATTATTTTCATCTTTTATTATTTACACGTATATTTAATCTAAAGCCAAGTGAACCCATTAAAATAAGGGAAATTACACCTAAGGTATCTACTCAACTATTTTATTGTCATCTAGTATCCAATGTTTGATCTATTATTTCATAATACCCATCTCAACTACCTAATTACCACCTAGTACCTAACATTATTTTAATATCCTAACTACCCTCACCTTTCACGAACAACAACATAACCAAAATTTCTCCTTCTTATTTTTTATTTTTATTTTATTTTTAAAAGATCCATATCTTTCAAACCGGAGCTCGAAAAGAATAAATGAAACTACCATCGCTTTTGTTGTTTTAAAATGAACAAAACTAGATCTATTGATGATATTTTTTTTATTTAAAAAAAATCACCAGTAACAACTCTCAGGATATCCTGAGAATTGTTCAAGAAATCCTGAGTTGCAAACAACTCTCAGGATATCCTGAGAGTTGTTCAGAAAATCATGAGTTGCAAACAACTCTCAAGATATCCTGAGAGTTGTTCAGAAAATCCTGAGTTACAAACAATTCTCATGATATCCTGAGAGTTGTTTAGGAAATCCTGAGCTGCATACAACTCTCATGATATCCTGAAAATTGCAAACACTTCGAGTGCACCCACGAGGGATTGCCTGTGAGGACTATTGTCCACATGCAAACACTTCCAGTGCACCCACGAGGGGTTGCCTGTGAGGACTATTGTCCACATACAAAACTAAATTTCATACCATAAGAGTAAGTGAATACAAAGCATATAACAAACGATCGCTTAGAAATTTAGGAGATCGACCTAAAGTTGAATTAAATAAACTGGTCTTGGTATTACCATAACAAGTAAGTACCATAAGTGTTTTGTCTATTTAATTCAAGTAGAAATTTTACGGAAAACGATACTGTCTAGGTGTAGATCTGTAATAGATAAAAATCATCCCCACTGCTAACTTCCAACCAATATTCGGAACCATTCTTATGAATTGTTCAGTACATCCTCCTGCTAACCAACGGCTAAATACTCTAGGGGCGTTATCGATCCGGTGCGGTTCGGGTATTGCCGAAACCGGATCGGACTGGTAACCTTATCAGTTTAGACCGGATCGGACAGTTAAGCGGGCCGTTAAATTTTTGGAACCGGACCGGCCCGTTAAATTTTTAGTTCGGTTTGTGCCGGTTCGGTTCGATTCCAAACTTAGTTGGGTCCGAAATCGGTTCGGTCTATTATCGGTCCACTTCGGTGCACTTAAAAAATTAAATTATAATTTAATTTTTTAACTTAAATAGATAACATTAAAGTTAAATTTAGAAAATCTTATTTTTTATTGAAAAACAGTAGTTAGTTATTAATTTTGGCAATATAACCTAACGTGTAATAAATAAATAATAATAATAAAATAATCGGTTTTAATAGTATTATTGGCTTGATTTTTCCGGTTTATTAGTTTTACGATTTGGTCTTTTTATCTGTTTTCAGTTTTATCAATTCATTTTCTAATTGATTTTATCTATCTACCAGTTTTATCATTCGGTTTTTTATAGGTTTCGATTTTAGAAATAGAATCGCAAACCGGATTGATAAAGTTCGATCCGATTTTTGATCCAATTCTTATCCGATTGTTTCGGATCCGGTTTTCGATTTCAAAATCTTATCCGCTCGTTTCGGGTCCGGTTCTCGATTTCAAATCTGATTCTTATCTGACCGTTTCGGGTCCGGTTCTCCGTTCCTGGAAACCGTTAACAGCTCAGAATACCACCGAGTTATAAGAATTTGGTATTACCATAACAAGCAAGTACCATAATAAGTGTAAGTGTTTTGTCTATTTAATTCAAATAGAAATTTTACGGAAAACGATACTGTCTAGGCGTAGATCTGTAATAGATAAAAATCATCCCCACTGCTAACTTCCAACCAATATTCGGAATCATTCTTATGAATTGTTCATTCTTATGAATTGTTCAGTACATCCTCCTGCTAACCAACGGCTAAATACTATAGGGCGTTATCGATCCGCAAGTATTGCCGGAACTGGATCGGACGGGTAAGCTTATCCGTTTAAATCGGACCGGACAATTAAGCGGACCGTTAAATTTTTGGAACCGGATCCGATCGTTAAATTTTTTGTTCGGTTTGTGCAGGTCTGGTTCGGTCCGGTTCCAAATTCAGTTCGATCTAAAGTCGGTTCGGTCCGTTATCGATCCACTTCGATCCATTTAAAAAATTAAATTATAATTTAATTTTTTATTTTTTAATTTAAATAAATAATATTAAGTTAAATTTAGAAATTAATTTTTATTTTTTATTGGAAAATAGTAGTTAGTTATTAATTTTGGCAATATAACCTAACATATAATAAATAAATAAATAAAATAATAATAATAATAATAAATAATCGGTTTTAATAGTTTTATTGGTTTGATTTTTGCGGTTTTCGAATTTTTATCGGTTTACAGGTTTTATCGATTCAGTTCCTAATTGGTTTTATCGATCTATTTATCGATTTCGGTTTTAGAAATCGAATCGCAAACCGCACCGATAAAGTTCGATTCGATTTTTAATCTAATTCTTATCCGATCGTTTCGGATTGGGTTCTCAGTTTCAAATCCAATTCTTATCCGACCATTTGGGGTTCGGTTCTTCGTTCTTGGAAACCGTTGACAGCTCATAATACCACCGAGTTATAAGAATTTGGTATAAATTAAAAGTAAAATAGAAATTGAATTAATATCCTCTACGTAAATGTTGGTAATCGTTAACCTAAAATGAAAATGAGATTGAATTAAGATTTTGGTATTAGAAATAAGACCATGGGTTCACAGAATAACAGGAGAAAGAAAGTACTGGGATTCCCTCTTATAATTCATATGGAGTAGATGAGTATATATTTGAGGAAGGTATTTAATTAGTTTGGACTGGCTTATATTAAGGCTTAAATCGCTGTCTAGTCCCTCGACTATCACGTTTTCTGTTATTTAGTCCCTCGACTAAAAAATCACTGGTGAGGGTTCCTCGACTATCCCATTTTCTTTCATTTAGTCATTCGACTTTAAAATCACCGGTGAGGGTCCCTGGACTTTGAAAAATCTATAAATTTAGTCCCTGAATCTAAGAAAAAAACCACAAATCAGGGACTAAATTTATAAATTTTTGCAAAGTTCAGAGACCTTCACCGGTGATGTTAAAGTCGAGGGACTAAATGAAAGAAAATGGGATAGTCGAGAGACCCTCATCGGTGATTTTTTAGTCGAGGGACTAAATGAAAGAAAACGTGATAGTCGAGGGACTATTTCCTGATTTAAGCATTATATTAATTATATCAAATATGGATCGATTTTTTTATATTAATTATATCAAATATGGATCGATTTTTTTAATTGACTCGGCCGGGTTTAAACCCGGATATAAGAGCAAATAACAAAGAGTGAAAATAAAAAAAATTATTTTATCGTATCCACCACAGCATCCTAGGTGTAAATTGACGACAAAAAAAACAGTAAAAAAGCTGCGCTAAAAATATGACTGGTTTGTTTTATTTTTTTATAATGTTGGTACCTATTTATTAAATAAGTGAAGGATGTGGACCAAAATGAGTCGAATTGAAAACATGGGGACTACCCATGTTTTTAGCCTAAGTCTTGATAAGGCCCTTTAAAGATCTGTTGTTCCATTTGCTAGAGACCCAAAGGCAGCAACAAGATTACAAACGCCAGATTGACAATCCAATATAAATCCAAAGATGGATATGAATATGGCAATGTGATGTTAATGAAAGCAACAACATAAGGGAAATAATCAGTGAATCATGAGAGATCAATGCTTGGATTATTAATGTAATCACATCCTTCCAACATCCTTCTTTTGGCTGACTTAGTTCTGTGACACCAAATCTCAAAAGCCTCAGTCAAGTCAGGGTACGTAACTAATTCTTCCGTTTGCTTCATCCATTCTGCAAAGATGTATGCTTGATCATCCGACGGTAATGCCAAAACTAAGGACACTAGCGATCCTTCAATACTCTCGTCGTCCATTTTATGGCCCTTTGATTCTAAAACAGGCTTTATCTTTTGTATAAAGGGTAGCCAAACTCTCACAATTTTAAGTCGTTCGATTGCAGAAACAGCCACATTGCCGTAGCCCACAGCTTCCAACACCTTGCCAGTAATTTCTATCAGCTTTACTTTCAAACCCCACATGAGTCTTGTCTTTTCTATAGCACGGACAGTCTCGAGAGATATTGCAGTCCAGTTCCAAACAAACTCTTTCATCATATTCATTTTAGGTAGTATGTTGCATGTCCATTCCACGTCTGACAGAGCTTTGAGTACTTTAGCCTCGGCCAAGTTCGACGAGTGTGCAAGGAGGGATGCTAATTCTCTCTCAAATAACGAAAGGACTTTTAAAATGCCTTGTCGCACCACTGATTTGACTTCATTGTCGGCTATAACAAAAGGCGTGTCTTCTTCTGATCCGAGCATGTACTCAACCTGTTCTTGTGCAGAGGTTTTAAGTTCACCGTTACACACAGGACTTACTTCAGCAATTGACATAGCAAAACGGACAGCCGAAACAAAAACGTCCTTAGTGGTGATGATATCCATGGGTCGAACTTGAACGCTTGCAATTACCGGCATTACTACGGCTCCAAGCTTTGACTCCGCTTCAACAACTGCGTCCTCCTGGCTGTCTTCTCATGGAACAGCCTCCATGTACTGAACACAGCAAATACAAATTTGGAGTATCATATTTCACTTTTAATAGCAAAAGAAATGTTGGAGTATCATAGCTCCAAAGAACTAAAACATTTTATTATTCTTTTGAAACCAGTCACAACTCACAAGCAACAGCTAATGAATTTTTGTCCTGTTTGGTTCTTCATACAGTATAAGCATCAAATTTGCTTTTAGACATATATATGAAGGAAGACAAACCAAGAATTTCTTATTAATAAATATTGGAATTTTCTTAGATCCAAACCAAACTACTAAATCAGATCTTCAATTTTATCAAACTTATGATAGATCTGTTTCTATCTGCTACATGAGAAAATCACTATCATTATATATTAATATATTAATAAGAAAAGTATACTTATCCAATGAAGGCCATAACATATACTACAGTTCTAATGTATACTTATTCAACCGAACGTAGCTCAGCTTTGCTCGATTGGAACTTGAAATTATGAAGACGAGTTGGGTTGTACTAAGTTGAAAAATTATGGATAGAGGAGGACTAACCTTCGGATGAGTATCTTCAACTGATTCTGCTCAACCCTAACTCTCTGGACACTTTGGGATAGTTTGGTTAAACAAGACACAAAAGCTCAACAAAGTTGGGTTAAACAGACCCAAATGTCCAAATTGACCCTTCTAATCCACGCTACCCGTCTAGCTTACGCAATCATGAGGCTTAAATAAAAGGAAATGTTACGTGAACGAGTACTCAACATGTATACCCGCCAGACACCAATCTCACCGAAATAATGCTTTTTCAATAAGGTTGGTAATGCGGATGAGAATCGGTTCGCCCACGGTTGGGTTTTGGTCGGGTTTTGTCCTAGTCCGATCCAAACATATCAGATATATAGATATACAATTTATGATTCGTAAATAGATCGGACCGAATATATATTTTTAATTTATCCAAATCGATCCGGTCTGTATATATAAATTATATATAAAAACTAATTATAATTTTATAAAATATAATTAAAAAATATATTTATTAATTTCTAAAACATTGATATTTATATGTCTTCCAATATTATATCGTCTTTGTCTTTGAATGGTTATTCTTTATTTTTAGAGTCAATAACATATTTATTAATTATATTCTTTTTCTACCGTTTTAATTCCATAAATTTTAAATATTATTTTTCGGATTTTTGCATTTATATACTTTCAATCTTAATTTCTAATTTTTCAAGTTCGGTGGATTTTACTATTCTGCTATTCTGTTTCCGGTACACTTTGCATTTTTAAATATTTAATTTTTTTCTTAATTTCTTATAATATTTTGCTTAACATAATGTTTTTTACATATCTGAAAATATAATTGTTAGATCATTTGATACATATTTTACTATTTTAATTTAAGTGTACTACATAGTCTATACTTGTTATAATGAAAATGAAGATAAAAGCATTGTGATAAATGGTGGTAATGATAGATTGATGATATTAGAATTTAGAAAAACTTTCGAGAAATTTTTATGTTTGTTTTGAGATTTTATTTTACACTTTTTAAGACATATTTTATATTGCTTATTTTATTAAAGATTTATGTTTATTTTTTAATAATATTTAATTGTTTATTTAGTTATATTTAGTTTAGTTTTAAAAATTTATGTCTTAAACTTTTATTTTACATTAAAAGTAAAGTAAAATTTGAGCTCGATTTGGGTTGTATCAGACTGGTTTGGACAACATGAATAATAAAAATAATGTTTGCGGGCCGGATCGGGCTGACCTACGGACATAAACGGGGTGGACGCAGGTTTGTATATATTAAACCCGCTGCGGGCCATGCCGGATTTGGGTTTGAATGAAAAACAACGGGCCCAAGCGAGTCAGCTAAAACCCGGCCTATTGTCATCCCTACTTTCCAATACCCAATTATTATTTCATCCCTCAACTACCCTCATATTTTGGTCAGTGTCTTTTGCACCAAAAATTCAAAATTTGAATTTATCTTAGTAGCTCACATATACGCTAATATTTTGGAAACTACAAATACCCTAATAGAGGTCGAATTTCCAAAAAAAAATTTATTCATAAACTATTTTTCGGCAATGGCATCACCAGTTCTCCGTCTATTTTCCGGCATGTGAGCAGTTCACCGTCACTTTTTAGGCTGCCAAAAGTTAGCAGTACCTCCGTTGAAGCTTCAGGCTATCAAACTATTTATTATCAACTTCAAGTAATATTTTCATCTACTCGGATTATTTTCATCATGTTGATTCTGTTTTTAAGTTATTTTTATCGACAAATGCAAAGGTTTCGCCATTGATTTATATTTTTGAAGTTCTCAGTACCTTATGAAGTGTTACGAGCTTTGCTGTTTCATGTACCAAATTCTTAAAATAAGTAGATTTCATTTTCTTCAGCTGATTCTTAGTTATATATAGGTTATAACTGAGTTTTTATCCAAGTTTAATAATTATTGCATTAGTTTTGAGCTCTATTGAATCTGTTTTTAATATCATCGTATATATGGTTGAGTATTTTTTTCTGCTAGAGAAGATGTGATTGTTACTAAATATTTTCCATGCTTTTAAGATAAACATCGTAGTTAGGATTTTAAGTGCATCATTTTTTCATGATAGTTATGTTTAACAATTGGCGCGATTCTAGTTTATACGCTAGGTCATACTTAACCTGCGATTCTAGTATAATTGTTTCATGCCATTTTCATCACGTGAGTTCTATACAATGGTTACATGACCTTGTTTACATCACGCGAGTTGTAGTTAAATGTTTCATATCATTGCCATCACGCGAGTTCTAGTATAATGGTTACACACTTCTGTTTACATCGCGCGGGTTCTATTTTAATGTTTCATGCCATTTTCATTACACGAGTTCTAGTACAATGGTTACATGACCCTGTTTACATTACACGAGTTCTAGTTAATTTTTTTACATTTCGCGTGATTCTAGTTCAATGTTTCATACTGTTATTTAATCAAATTTGTTTTACTATGCAGTGCAGTAGATGTCTAAATCAAAAGTGTGTATTTTCAAATATTGTCACTAGACCTCAATTGTTCCTTCGGTTGAGTTTGAAAACTTTCAGACTCTTCAACACTATGTTGAAGGTAGATGGGATGATCTTGTTATGGGTAGATATACTATTACATACTCATGCGGTGATCAAAACAACTATTTGTTTAATAATGAGACGGATTTCATGGGTTTAGTGGTTTATCTTGATGTGGAGCATCTGAAAAGCGTTAGCTTCTTTATAGAACAACAAGTAGTTGATAAAGGTTTGGATGACACGCGTAAACAATCTAGTATAAACTTGGGAGAACTCTGTCATGATCAACTATTAAGTGGGAAGAGTAGTAATGGTTTACTAAATTCGGAATATAAAAGAAGACATATTGCTACTACCGATTGGGTTGATGCTATCACAGGTGTTGGTTAAACTTTTGATGACCAACACCTGTCATTCCATAACGACGACAACTATTCAGTCTTCTATCAAACAAGACTATGGTTTAGACATCTCATACCGTCTCTCGTGGAATGCTTTAGAGAAGGCAAGGAGGGAAGTTTTCGGAGACAGTAATACTTCGTTTAGCTTGCTGAATGCTTACTTTAAAAGATTAAAAAGTCAAGACATTACTACTGATTGCCATTTGGAGGTTGGTTTTGGATCGTGCATTCAAGGCTTTCACTCATGCTGACCATTGTTGCCCAGATGCTTCAATTTAAAGCATATATATATATATATGGGGTTGTCCAGATGAGCAATGGATTACAAACCTCATAAAAATAAACTGGACTAAAAAATAGCCAGTTGCTTTTTATAGGTTATTCCGAACATTCTAAGGGGTTTAATTTTTATGATTCTCTCACAATATATATTTGCAACGAGAACGAAAATGTTTCTCGATGATGTTGAGTTTTGGGGAAGATTATAGGACCATATGTTGATTTGGAGGAATAATTTGTAGATATTCATGAAGGTTTTAACGGATATATTCAAGTATCAGAAGATTGAGATTTAATGCTAATCGTTTTGTCTCGTTAGAACAAAGTACTACTCAAAACAATATTGATATTTCAACTGATGTTTCTAACCAGGATACGGATATGGTCCAGGTAGAAGAAGAGAAACTCAAGGTAATGTTTCACAAGAAGATCACAATAACATCATTCATGAAGATCAAACTTTACCTCTTCAAAAAGTGGAAGAAAAAGAAATAGTGCATTTAGAATGGTCTACAAGAGAAATAAAAAAATATGTTATAGGTACATAATTTATAGTACATCTTTAGACATATGATGAGTCATGTAATGGAACCGTAGATGACCCATCATCCTATAAACATGATATCGAAAGCTTTGACTCAAAAAAATGGGGATCAATGCTTTTAAGGAAGAGTATAAAAATATGTAGGACAATGCGGTATGAGAACTTGTCTCATTACCTGAAGGGAAAAATTGGTTGTTAGTACATTTACAAAATCAAACGCAAATATCTGGGTAATATGGAAAGAAATTACGTGTACGTTGTTGTGAAATGTTATATTTAGCATGAAGGGATTGATATTAAAGACACGTTCTCTCTAGTATCAACGAAGGATTAACAATCATGACATTAGCTTTACACTCTGACCTTGACCTCCAATAATGGATGTAAGACCATTTTTCTGAATGGTAATATTGAGGAAACAATCTATATGGTGCAACTAGAATACTTTGTAGTGGGAAACTCAAAGGATCTGGGTTGCAGGCTAAATAAATCTAATTATGGGCCTAAACAAGCTTTTTGTCAATACTACCATAAATTCCTTAAGGTGAAAGTCTCTTTTGACTTTGTATTCAATTCCGCTGAGGATTGTGCGTATCACAAGTTCAGTAGGATTAATTTCATATTTCTTATATTATATATGGATGAAATATTACTTTCCTCGGTGATGCTTGTTTTATATTAGGAATCCATATAGGTTATGACCGTTCTCGTGGTCTTGGATTATAACAAAAAGAATACATTGAAAGTGTGGTACAACATTATGGATTAAAAAACTATAAACCCCTAAGTACACCTATATAAAAAGGTGATGGACTTTGTCTAGATAAATATCCAAAGAGAAAACTTGAGATTGAGGAAATGAAAATGCCCCTTATGCTTCAGCAGTTGGAATTTTGATGTATCGTCAAGTTTGTACTAGGCCAAACATTGGCTTTGTTATAAACATGTTGGAGAGGTATGTAGGTAACCATGCATGGACCACCTGAAGGTAATAAAAGGGTACATGTTGACATATAGCTAGTTGAAAAGGCTAGAGATCATTGGGTATTCCGACTTAGTTTTTGAAGTGTGTAATGACACATTAAAAAGCACGTCGGGAAACATATATTCACTAGCTGGAGGTGCAATATCATGGGAAAGTGTAAAGAAAATACTTATCACATCATCCATCATAATAGAAGAATTTGTCCCGCACTTTGAGATATTGAAGTAGTAATTGTGGTTACGGAATTTCGTAATGCAATACTCTAACAATAATAAGAATTCATCTAGGTCCAAACACATAGACATACAGTTTTTGCAGGTTAAAAAGAGTGTTCAAATGAGTCAGAAAAATGTAGAGCACATCAACACAAACTCCGTAGTAACAGATCCTTTAACAATGGCGGTTTTGTGTGATCGGGAAACTTGTCTTTCTTTCTCTCTTTCTATCTCTTGTTCTTCGACAAGTGTTCTTGAAGGAACGACTTGTAGTAGATTTTCGAAAAAACAAGATAATGGAGATCTCAACACAAACCAATAACTTATTTTGTTTTATCTTTCGTTTATTCAATAGAAAATTACAAAGACGTTTATGTCCTCGTAGTTCTACGAGCTATTTATTAAAAATATATTATAAATTTTTATATTTTTTCTCTTAACAAAACTAACAAATCCCTTTACAAGTCAGAGATTTTGTGTGAAAAATGTGTTAAATTTTTTTTATTTTACCGGTTTAAGATTTCCAATTATATATTCGTCAAATTATATGTAAAGTTTTAGCACAACTTTTAAGGATAATAAAAAGAAACCAAAAGTCTAGAAGTTTTGAAGAATTTTGTATTAATAAATCAATTTATTATAACACTTTGCCTAACCGTTGTTAAAATGTTATGTTCAAAATAATTGAAAGGTACGATAATAGAGAAAAATGACATTTTGATACCCACTAATTTAATAAACGGATCGGGTCGAACCCTAATTTAATTAACCAAACTCGAAACCCAATATAACCTAGCTCAGCCCGTAGCAATATAACCCAACTCGACCCGTTTACACTTAATTAAATCAGACCCCAATTACCCAGAAATTAGTTAAAACTATGTTAACTCGGAAATTAGGGTCCGTTTACACCCAATTGCTTCGTACTCTCCAAAGAAATCCTAAATCATCTATCAATTCAACCCCACTAATCTTCTCTTCCATACCCAATCTCCGTCTCCGATCTCGTTCCTCCAATTTTTCTCCACCTCCCGCCGCCTGCCTACGAAAATAAAGATAGATATCGGTGAAAGAGCACGACAGCTCCAGAACCGCCGGCTATAGAGCTACGCTCTAGGGTTTGGTGCCATCACCGGATTCATTGTCATCGTACTAAGTCAATATCAAGACCAACTCGTTTTCTACGTAACACCAACTCAACTTCTCGAAAAATACGCGGAGAATCCATCGAAGAAGAAATACTGACTCGGTGGATTGGTTCTCGAGGGAAGCGTGATTTAGCCGGACAAGGAGATGGAGTTCATCGTGACAGATCTGATTAACGATATTTTAGTCAGATACGAATGATCGTTGCCTGATTTGTTTAGGGAAGGGCATTCCTTAAAAGACACCGGCGTAGGAGTAACCGTGGCCGTTGGCGTAGTCGATGAATCACTGAACATCGTGGCTCCATTGCTCAACGCTCCAACATCACCCTACAGTTCATCCATCTCCGATCTACAATCTATCTCTCTTCTCACATTCAACCGCCTCGGGATCCAAATGCTAGGGTTTCAAATCAGTAAACAATTAAGAAAAAAAACTAGGGTCTTAAGCTAAACAAAAATGCGGGTTTGTAGAAAGAGAGTGTGTGTGAAAAAAGAAGGTGTATCGAATCGAAGTAATAATGGGGTTGAGATTCTACAGAGCGATATAGATCGATTTAGAGAGAAAATGGTCAATGTTTGTTTTGAACTTAATGAAGTTGTTAGAGAGATTGGGGTCTGATTTGGGTAAATTAGGGTCTGATTTGGATAAATTAAGGTCTGATTAGTGTAAACGGGTCGGGTTGGGTTATATTGTAGTGGGCTGGGCTAGGTTATATTGGGTTTCGGGTTGGGTTAATTAAATTAGGGTTCGACCCTGTCCGTTTATTGAGTTAGTGGTTAAATGGTAAGTTTTTTATATTTCATTGGATTCTAAAATAAATAAATAAATAAATAAATAAATAAATAAATAAATAAAGTAGATGTGAGGGATGATTTCCATATTGATACCGAATAATTTGTTGGTAGAAGGAGAACGTAGAAAATTTTCCGTAAGTATTAGAAATTTTCCATATTAGAAATATTAATTTCTGAAAATAGGCTTTCACCTTCATCTCATTCTCAAACAATTTAGGCTCTGTCTTCAGAATTCATGAATTGACCGTAAGTATGTATTCCAGAACTATGGAGTCTGCATTCACATAGAATTTTGTAGATTATTTTATGTGTTAAGATGTGTAGTCTTTATAGATTTCTTGTCAAAATATTTAAACGAGATTTATGTCCAATAAATAAATTTAGGGGACTTGTATTCTTAGCCTAAACGCGAATTCTTATTCTCCATTATAGAACAAAACTAGATGAAATTTCAGTGGTGGATGCGGATACTATTAAATTTTTTTTTTGGTAAAAGAAAAGCTTAAATTAATTAGAGAGTTCATACATAAGTCTCGGGTGTGCCCCCAATACAAGAACAAACATTGAGTACAAAAAGCTAAATAGATACGTCTCCATAAAGTTGCTCAGATAGAGTGGCACTCAGGAGGAAAACGAAAAAGGAAACTGCAAACGACTAGAATCTGGGTTGGATTAGTGGTATCTCCATAAGCATCATCTCCATAATCCACGCTCCAGGCCATACCGAGAATACCTGTGACAAACAAAGAGTAAGTTAGAAATAACTACATTATAATTGGCAGCTAATTTTGGTACCAAGGAATCTAAATCGGAGTTCCGATATGATTTGGTACAATATTGATGAGGCCAGAGCGGGAGAGGATCCAAAAATTCTTGAATTTCTCTCTTTCCAAATGTGGTATATGATCGCATTGAAGCAAGTTCTCCACATAAATGGGATTGAGTATTCGACCATCTAGAGGCCTCATCAATCCAGCTTAGCCAGCACAGAGAGCGAAAAGGAAAGCCGAGCTTGGTAGTGGAAGAGGACCAGATGCTCTGAGCGAAACTACAGTCAAAGAGAATATGAGATATGGTTTCCTGCTTAGAGAGGCAAAGGGGGCATTCAGGTGGGGTATCATAACCCCAACTTCGAAGCTTGTCTTTGGTAGCAAGCTTGCCCAAAATTGCCAACCAAGTAATAAAGGAATGGCGCGGAATATTGTATTTGTTCCAAACTAAACCAGCCCATCCCTTAATAGGAATTGGCTTACGGAGGACATTATACGTGTCCTTAAATGTAAAGCTATTACATCCTGTCTTTGCCACCCAGAAAGGAACATCCCATGCTTGGGTGTTAGGAAGGGGAAGGGAGAGAATAAGCTTGTGGATTTCGGCCAGGTGAATTCTGCTTCTGGTTCTCGCCGATCTCAGGTTTGCAGGCCATTTCCATTCGCCATTGTTGATAATGTCCGAGACTTTAAGATTGCTTCCTAACCGGGAGTCCCTTATGATGTCCGTTCCATAGTGAATTGCGAGAGGCAATGGGAGTAGCCATGGATCATGCCAGAATGAAGTGTTCAATCCATTGCCGATAGCCACCCTGTATAAATTACGAGCCAAAGGCCGAAGCCGAAGAATTTTCCTCCAGGTCCACGAGGAAGAGGAGGTAGGAGAAACTTCCCAAAAGTTTATATTTTTAAATTTTTCTGTTCTAATCCAATCACACCATATAGAAGAATTCTTATTACTAATAATCGACCAAAGATGTTTTAGGACGGCCGCCTGATTCCAGATTTTTAAGTCTAGTATCCCAAGGCCGCCCTCTTTGTATGGAGTGGAGACAGTCGACCAGACAACTTTAGCCCCAAATATTTTCATAGCCGAGCCAGACCAGAGGAACCGGCGAAGGTATTGGGTTAATTCTTTAATGATCGTAGAGGGTAGGATAAAAATCGAAGACCAATAAACTTGACTGGCGAATAAGACCGATTTGATTAGTTGGAGCCTACCCGCATAGGAGAGGTGCTTAGTAGTCCAAGAATCAATTCGGGAGGTTATTCGATGCAGAAGGGGTCAACATTCCGAGTGTGAAAGTCTACCAGTTATGAGGGGAACCCCGAGATATTTTACGGGGAGGGTACCTTCAGGGAAATTCAAGATAGATAAAAGATTATGACGGAGGGGCTGGTCAATTCCAGAGAAAAAGACGAGGCTTTTCTGGGGGTTAACTTTAAGACCCGAGAGAGAGTAGAAATCATCCAGAGTATCCTTAATGAGATTGAGGGAAAGAGGGTCACCGTTGCAGAAAATCATTAGATCATCTGCAAAGCAGAGATTGATAATTTTATGCTTTTGGCATTTCCAATGGAATCGGAAGTTCTCTTCTTGACTTTTCTCTTTGAGGATGCCTGAAAGTACTTGCATAACAAGTACAAAAAGAAGAGGGGAAAGAGGATCCCCCTTGCCGAAGTCCTTTTTTCCCTTTGAATTTACCCTGAAGGTCACCATTGATAATGATAGAGTATGCGGGGGAAGAGATGCATTTGATTATCCAGGTAATCATTTTCTCAGGGAATTGCATTGCAACAAGAGTATCTATAATGAGATGCCAGCGTACATTGTCAAAGGCTTTCATTATGTCTATTTTAAGAGCAACCCGTTTTCCCATGCCTCCTACGTGATAACCTTTAAGAAGCTCCTGGGAGAGGAGGACGTTATCGGCTATGCTCCTACCCAAAATAAAGGCCGATTGGGAGGAATCGATCAGATAGGGGAAGGAGGATTTAATTCTATTGGCCAGGATTTTAGAAATTATTTTATAGACCACATTGCAGAGTGCGATGGGTCTATAGTCCGCTGGCGAAGAAGGAGATTCAATTTTAGGGATGAGGGCAATTGAGGTTGCATTCCAAGAGTCGTTTAAAGTACCAGAGAGGAAGAATTCTTGGACACCCTTACAGATGTCCGGACCCACAATATTCCACGTGGATTTGAAAAAGCTAGAGTTGTAGCCATCCGGGCATGAAGACTTATCACTATCAATACTAAAAAGAGCCGATTTGATTTCAGCTTGGGTGATCTCGCGGGTCATAGACTCTTTATCAGCATGAGTGACATAGGAAGTAATCAGAGAGGAGACTTTTTCAAGACCTGGGTAATTATCAAAATGCTTGGTACCCAGTGAATCTTCAAAAAAGTTAACGAATACTTCAGAGACATTAGACGGAGAGGACACAATAACTCCCTGCTTATTGGTGGTCGAGATAATTTTGTTACGGAAAAGCCGGGCTTTTATACTGTTGTGAAAAAATTTAGTGTTTCTGTCACCCAATTTGATCCAATTTTCTCTAGATTTTTGTTTAAGGAAAGATTCCTCTGCTCGACTTAGAAAGATGAAGGAGTCAGAAGCCTCAATTTCTTTAGTAAGGAGAAGAGGGTTGAGAGGGTCATCTGCAAGGAGTGATTGAGCCTCAAACAAGGCTTTCTGGGCGTCAGAGGCCCTGGTAGAAATGTCATTAAACTCTTTACGGTTGAGAGAGGTTAGTTTAGATTGCAGACGGGAAATCTTGTCAGAGACCATCTTCATTCCAGAGAATGAAGAAGGAGCATTCCAGCTTGAGATGACAATGTCCTTAAACTTAGGGTGGGATTGCCACATATTGAAGAATCGAAAGGGTTTCTTCCTCCTTGGCCTAGGGAAGCCCAGGTTTAGGGTGACAATTGTGTGGTCAGACGTACGAATGTATCCGAAGTGGACAGAGGACATAGGGAAAAGGTTATCCCATTCCGGGTTGACCAGGAAACGATCGATTTTAGAAAGAATAGGGTGGGCGGGCTGTTTATTTATCCAGGTAAACGGGAAGCCAGTCGATCTAAGATCACTGAGCTCGCACTGATAGCAACAATTATTGAAATCATCAATAACTGGAGACCAATTTTCAGAGGATCCCAAGCGCTCTTGGGGGTGACGGATCGCATTATAATCTCCAAGGGAAACCCATGGAACGTGAGTGTCTAATTTGGAGATTTTAATGAGGTCATTCCAAAGTGGAATACGATCCTTGGTTTCATTGAAAGCATAAATAGCCGTGAGCTTAAAAGAAGCTCTGGAATTGTGACATTTAGCTAGACAATGAATTAGCTGGGGGGTTTGGGATAATCTAGTTATCGAAATTACACTTGGATTCCAGAGAATCCAGATTCTACCTAAGAGATGCGATGTATGGTTGGTTAATACATGCCAATATGGAGTCATATTTCTAATTATTTGGTCTACTCTGTGAATTTGGACTTTGGTTTCTACGAGGACAATAAAAAATATATGGTTGCTAAAAATAAAATCACCTACATCTTTTTGTCTAACCGGGTCATTTAGACCACGCACATTCCAAGATGCAATATTCATAGGAAATACTTACAGTGATTCAGTCTCGGATCCTGTCGGAGGATAATACCATTTTGCCCTTGCCTTTCGCCTCCACCGTGCAAGCTCTTTTTGGAGGAGAGTCCACTTTCTCTCCAATCTCCACCTCCTGATCCTCGCTGATTGAAGGAAGACGAGATCCATCTCCTATCTCTGGCTCGATTTCGGAGGGATCCTCCTCAGAGGATGAGATCCCAACAGGGAAGGGCGATAGTCTGATGGGACCATTCTTGCATTGGCGAGTAGGGTGACCAACGGTCTTACAGTTTTCGCAATGAGGGGGGAGCCCCTGATATTCAAAGAAAACAGAAATGGATTTGCCTCTTATCTTGAAGGCTAATTCTGATCGAATGGGGATACCTGCCTTGATCTTTATACATATTCGAGCAAATCGAAGCTTCTCATTTCGCTCCGTCTGATGATCCACAAAAAGAGGGGTTCCGATTACTGAGCCTATGTTGTTGAATCCCTCTGCTGTCCATAACTCAAGAGGAAGGTTAAAGACTTTGACCCAGATAGGAATTTCAGTGTGAGGGTCTTTAATTAGAGAGGTGAGGGGCTCCCATAACTTCAAAATCATTAAGTTGCCACCAAAGTGCCAAGGAGCCGCATCCAATACTTTCTTGGCCATCGCCTCAGAGCCAAACTTAAAAAGAAAGTAACCCTCCTGAAGAGGCTTGAATTCCAGTAGCCCAAATCTTTTCCAAAGAGAGTCCACATTGGCTTTAAGGAAGGAGAGGTTAGAAGGTTGGTTTAAAAAGTAGTCAGATAGGCTAGCCTTCCAAGACTCTGGAGAGACTAGAGCCGAGTCGTTCATTATGAATTCGTTGCCCACTTTTTCCATGTGACTGATGCCAATTACCAACGGGGATCGGTTATCATTGTGACCTGCTACAATGCTTGCAAACGATGGGATAGAGGAAGCTTTGGTAAAAGAATTTGAGTTTGAAATACCTCTTGAAACATCCAATTTAGAATTAAGAGAGGGAGGAATAGCATGGGCTAATTTGATTTTTTTCCCTTTCGGCCCTTTACCCGCGTTTCCGAAATTTCTAATAATGGAGTAGTTTACACCGGGTTTACCACCTCCAAGTAAGCCTTTGCCTTTGTTTGGGCCCGGTTTACTAATAGAGAGGACTTTAGTTGGGCCAATGACTGTTGAAATTCGGCCCATGGGGAGGCTGTTCTTTTCCTTACTCGGTCTGGTGGGAAGGTCCTGATCCATTGGGCTTGAAACCGGCCCATGGGTGACAAGATTGACCTGTCTTGACCTGTTTGGTATGCCCAGATCCAATGGGCTTGGATCCGGCATACGAGGTCCAACAGAGGAGAGGGGAGTCTGGGCAACAAACCCCAGACCAGCTCCATTCCCTTTATCGAACACATCAAGGCCAGTTTCCACAGGAGGAGTCAACGATTTCAGAATTGAAGAGAGAGGAGAGAGGACATCGTTTTCTATCCCAGGATTTCTTCTACCGATCGATGCTAGAGCGGTGCCGGATGTCGGGGTTAGGGCGGTGCCGGTTGTCGGGATCGGGGTGCTAGAGTCTGGCAGGGAAGAGCTCGTCGGTAAGGAGTGGTCTGTTTCTCTACTCACCAGCAAAGCTGAGTCATTGTTTCGACTTGTCGGCAGCTTCGAACCAGATTGGCGATGGGAGTTACGGTGGAGGGAGGTTGAGGACTGGCCCAGTGACAGATTTGGTCCGGTCGACGTGGAGGAGGCATAAGCCCTAATTGGGGAATTCGCCGAAAATGGAGAACCAATTTCTCGACTCGCCGTCCATGGGGAGTCCTCTTCTCGCCTCGCCGGAAGCGACAAAGCAGGTTGACGGTGTGGATAGGGGTGGGGAAATGCTGGGTTCGGGACCAGGGGGTGCTCTGTTTCGATCGACGCGGAATACTGAGGAATCTCGGCCGACAAAGCAGGTTGCCGATGTGGATAAGGGTGGGGATATGCTGAGTTCGGGACCAGGGAGTGCTCTGTTTCGATCGATGTGGTGGAGGTGACAGCTCTGATTGGGGAAGTAGTGTGGAATCTGGGCCTTTTGGGTCTCAATTCTAGAGGTAGGGATGAGGCGGTTCGAGGTGGGAGGTAGCGAGTGGAGGGGTTGTTCCCCGATCACAGCCACCAGACTTGTATAAAATTCCGGTTCCGGTGAAGGGAGGTTGCTGGTTTGGGAAGGCAGGGCGATGGCTTGAGGGGGAGGGATCAGAGTGTTTATGGATGATTGGGAACCACCGATACAGGCAGCGGAGAACATGAGCGGGGGCAGGTCGGGTCGGAGGGAGGTTATAGGAGGAAGGGGGGCTGGAGAGTCCTTGTTCGAAGCCTGGAAAATGGCTTGTCCTTGGCCAGACTCCATATGGTGTCTGGCCAGGGCCAAGGCATTTCGAACATAAGATTCATGGGAAGGATGGATACTGTGGGATGGCTGAGGGTGTAGATTTGGCTTCACAGACAGGGAGACCTCTTGGTTAGCATCAGGGATGGAAGGAAAGGAGGCGAGCGACGAGGAAAAGCTCTGGGTTCGAATGGGGGAGTGGATCCCAGGCTGGTTCGACTGGTTTGAGATAGGGGATGCCATCAGGTAAGTCAAACAAACTGAGCTTGAGCAAATATGATTTTTTGATTTTTTGTAGTCAGTTGCTAAAGGAAGGTTGCTATGAATGGTTGATTTGGCTGAACTATTTAAATGGGGGGGGGGGGGGGGGGTTGAGCATTAGGTTTGGAAGGGATGGCAGCCGATTGTAAAAAAGATTAGGGGGAGAGTCTATAAGGGGACAAACGATAGAGTTAACAGGTCTAGATTGACTGAGGGCATAGAAAGAGGTGAGGATCGAGGAGAGCTTAATCTGGTTAATGGGGGGTGAGAGAGATGTGCTTAGAGGGAAAGAGGAGGGAGACATTACCCAATAGAGGAGAGAGAGTGGTTTGGAGGTGATTTTACGGATACTATTAAATTAAATAATTTAAACATAAAATAAATTGATAACAAAATTATAAAAATTATTATTATTTTAAAAAAATTGTTACAAACATATAATTTAAATTATTGGTCTTATATCATCAAACTTCGTATAAATTTATTTAATATTATAATAGAGAAAAAAATTATAATAGGAAAAAACTGGAAAATATAATAATAATAATATTAAATTATGACTTTAAAAATATTAGAAAAAATAATTAAAAATCATATCATAAAAAATAGCGATATTTATTAAAAAGAAGATTTTGATTTTGCTAATATATTAAATAAATAATAAAAAATATCATTTAATATATTAAATTGTTGAAATAAATTAAATGTAAATAAATAAATACATAAGCTATCTATACCTTCAATGATGGGCCTGAGCGTCGCCCTCATGGGCTGACTTGGTGGATATTTCGAATTCTTGTTGTATTATCTTTGGTTGCTGTCGGAGATTTCAACGCTATTCATAATTCCAATGAACGCACTAGCTCGTTTTTTGAGGGTGAGATTGACGACGACTTCAATATTTGCTGCTATCATTGCGAACTGAGTGAGCTTCGGTCATATGGTTCTTATTTCACTCAGGTTAATAAATTTTTTTTAAACCCTATTGCTTCAAAAATTGATCGGATTCTTGTTAATAGTGATTCTTTTCCATGTCCATTGCCCATTTTGGCTATGCCCGCTCTTTTGATCACTCCACTATTAAACTTATTTTAGGCTCCCCCAGGCCACGTATTAAAAAAACCTTTTAAATTTGTAATATGTGGCAGATTCATCCCTCTTATAACGAGTTAGTGGCTTCTTCGTTGAACCTCCCCATATCTTCTAATGGTATGAGATTGGTTTCTTAAAAGCTCTCTCGGCTTCAATTTACCCTTCGCGAACTTAATCGTAAGGAATATAGTGATATAAGTTCTAGGGTGTCTATTGCCCAAAACCATATTTTCTCAGCCCAGTCTATTTTAGCTAATGCCATGAATCCCTCTTTGGTCTCTGCTGAGATCGCTGCTACTTCCGTCTATATCTCCCTTAGTCGTGTCGAGGAATCTTTCTATAAACAGAGTCTAGAGAGACTTGCCTTAAGCTTGGGGACCGTAACACCAAATTCTTTTATAATAGTATTAAAAATCATATTCTAAGAAATAAAATTGTCTATATCTCTAATAGTAACGAGAATCTCATCACATCTCCAAATGAGGTGGGGAGCGTCTTAATCAACTATTTTTTTAACCTTCATAGCACTAGGTCTCTTCCGGAGTACCCTGGGCTCGCTCGTATCTCCTCTCTTATTTAATGTATCACCACCCCTTCCTATTCCATTAATATTAACGGTGACTATCATTGGATTTTCCATGGTAGAAAGGGTCTCAGACAACGTGATCCTTTATCCTTATTCTTATTTGTCTTGGTCATGCAAGTCCCTCTCCAACATCCATAAGGAAAAAAGTAATGATGTTAGCTTTCGTGTCCACTCGAAGTGCCATAAGCATAAGATTGTCAATCTTTGCTTTGCTGACAACTTGATGATTTTCTGTCGTGGTGACATTAATTCTCTCCTTCTTATTAAAGACGGTCTTAAGGAATTCTTTAATCTCTCGGAAATTAAAGTTAACCTTAAAAAGAGCCACATCTTCCTCTCTGGGGTTAACCCCACTCTTAGATTAGATCTTATTAATATCTTTGGTTTCAAGGTTGGTTACCTCCCGGTCAAATAACTTGGACTTCTTGACAAAATCACTACTCGTATTACCTCTTGGACTTACAAGCACCTCTCTTATGCGAGTAGGCTTCAACTCATTAAATTTGTGCTTTTTGTCCGACAGGTTTATTGGCCTTTGATTTTTATTCTCCCTACTCGAGTTCTAAACGAACACTCCCAGTTTCTCCGTCGTTTTCTCTGGTATGGCCATGAGATGAAGGCTACGGGGGCTAAAGTGGCATGGTCTATTGTGACATTGCCTTTGTTAGAGGGTGGCCTTGGGATTCTAAACCTAAATATCTGGAATCAGTCGGCCATCGTCAAACATTTGTGGTCCATTGTTAGTAAACGGGACAACTCAATCTGGTGTGATTGGATTTACTCTGAAAAAATTAAAGACAATAACTTCTGGTCTTTGAAGATTGATTATTCTTCCTTTTAGACTCGGAGGAAAATTTTAAACCTTAGGCCTCTCGCTATCAATTTGTACAGGATTGCAATTGGTATTGGGGAGAATACCTCTTTCTGGTTTGACCTGTGGTTGCTTTCAACCTCTTTGGTCAACCACTATGGGCATAGTATTATTCATGATTCTCGTATGGGGAGCAACCTCAAAGTCTCCGATATCATTCGAGACGGTCTCTGGAACTGGCCGACTCATTTAAGGTTTGTCCGTGCTAGAAATAATTGCAATATCCATGATATTAACCATCTTATCCTCTCTCTCCCTCCTTGATAAACTCCTCCTAGAATCGGCACTCTGAAATGGGATAGGGATAACTTTGCAACCAGGAACCCAAAAGGATTCAAGGATCAAAGGATGTGGATCGATAGGTCACACAAAGGTTGTGGAAAGGCCTTTGATATTCCAACCGATCTTCCTTTGGATATGACGCACCAAATGAAGAACAAGTTTTCTTGTGGATATTACACACCAACAAGAGAAGAGTAAAACTTAAGAAGTTTTTTCAGAATCAAAGATAGTCTAACCATTAGAATTCTGAGTACATAGTTTTTATAGGAGAAAGAACTAGCCTTGAACACAATTAAGGCTGTTCTTGGAAACATAATTCATGCCTCTAAAACAATTAAGGCTTTTCTTGGAAACAAAATGCTTTAATATTGAAAATACAAAGTATTAATGATATAAGCTGGATATCAGACCCTTCCCTCCTCCAAGGACGTGGCTTTTGGTGTAGATGGGCCTTGGGCTTTTATTTCAACAAATGGGCAATGGTGAAGTGAAACAATTGCCTCATTAAAAACCTTGTCAAGAAAACCCATTGGAACAAAACTTGAACAAGGGAAAAAGAGTATAATCGAGACACTTTCTCATTTGTTGAAATCAATTAGCTTGAATCAAGACCAAAGTGGTTTGACAAGCTTTTCCACCATACTTGTTATTTTGATCACGTGGATTCTCTAGTTGATTAAGCAATCCTCCAACAACTTTGTTAAATTGTTTTGCTCTTGATCGAGTTGTTGGACCAGCCGGTAAAATAAGAATATCTTCAACTTCAAGCTCATCTTCTTTTTCAAGTTGTTCATCTGGTTCTTGCACATTTCCATGTTCTAAGCTCCTTGTGTCATCTAGGATCACATCATCCTCTCCCACTTGAAAAGGATTTGACCTCAAATCCATTTCATCTGCGATAAAAGGAACCAAATCAGAATCATTAAAGGTAGGACTCACTTTATACTTACCTCGTAGGTCAAGTTGATACGCATTATTGTTGATCTTTTTTGTTACTTCAAATGGTCCATCAATTCTAGGCATCAATTTTGACTTCCTCTCTTCTGGAAATATTTCCTTTCTTAAGTGCACCCATAATTGATCTCCAACCTCAAAAACTTTCTCACGTCTTCCCTTGTTTGCTTGCTTGACATATTGCTCAGTTTTCTTTTCTATGTTTTTCCTTGCATCATCATGGATCCATTTTACAAGTTCAGCTTTCTTTTTCCCATCTATGCTAGTTCTTTCACTCAAAGGCAATGGAATTAGATCCAAATGAGATATTGGGTTAAATCCATAAACAATTTGAAAAGGAGAGTACTTAGAAGCAGAATGCATAGAATGATTGTATGCAAATTCAACATGCGGCAAACATTCTTCCCAAGTTTTCAAGTTCTTTTTAATTAATGCACGTAGAAGAGTGGACAAAGTCCTATTTACTACTTCTGTTTGTCCATCAGTTTGTGGGTGACAAGTAGTAGAAAATAAAAGCTTAGTCCCTAACTTAGACCACAAAGTTTTCCTAAAGTAACTTAGAAACTTAGCGTCCCTATCTGAAACTATCGTCCTAGGCATGCCATGCAAACGAACTATCTCTTTAAAGAACAGATTAGCAATGTGCAACGCATCATCGGTTTTGTGACAAGAAACAAAGTGTGCCATTTTACAGAATCGATCAACAACCACAAAAATGGAATCCTTACCAGTTCTAGTCCTATGCAATCCAACTACAAAGTCCATAGATATATCATTCCAAGGATGCGTAGGAATAGGTAAAGGAGTATACAAACCGTGGGATTGAACCTTAGATTTGGCTTGTTTGCAAGTAGCACATCTGTCACAGATTCTTTCAACATCCCTCCTCATATGTGGCCAATGGAAGTGATCCAGCGTTACCTTGAGAGTTTTAGCTATTCCAAAATGTCCCATTAAGCCTCCTCCATGGGCTTCTCTAACAAGTAAATCTCTCATGGAACAATTAGGCACACATAAACGTTTATCAAAGAATAAGAATCCTTCATGCCTATAGAACCGCCCTGAAGCAAACTTTTCACATGCTTGATACATCTTTCCAAAATCAGAATCATTTTCATATAAACTCTTAAGATGATCAAATCCTAAAATCTTAGCTTCAAGAGTAGTGATTAAGGCATACCTTCGGGACAATGCATCAGCAACAATATTTTCTTTACCTTGTTTGTATTTGATGACATATGGAAATATCTTAATAAATTCTATCCACCTTGCATGTCCTTGTTAAGTTTTTGCTGACCTTTTAGGTGTTTGAGAGATTCATGGTTAGTGTGTATGACAAACTCCTTTGGCAACAAGTAATGCTGCTATGTTTACAAAGCTCGAACTAAGGCATACAACTCCTTGTCATAAGTAGGATAGTTTTGAGTAGCTTTTCACTGAAATAAGCTATGGGCTTGTTATCCTGCATCAAAACAGCTCCAATCCCAATTTCAGAAGCATCACATTCAATCTCAAAAGTTTTAAGAAAATCAGGTAATGTCAAGACAGGAGCATGAGTAAGCTTCTCTTTTAAGGATTGAAATGCTTCTTCTTAAGCTTGTTCCCACTTGAAACCAACGTCCTTCTTTATTATTTCAGTGAGTGGTGCAGCTAAGGTGCTGAAATCTTTGACAAAACGCCTATAAAATCCTGCAAGGTCGTGGAAGCTTCTCACTTCTCCAACTGTTTTTAGACTTGGCCATTCGCGGATTGCCTTAACCTTTTCCTCATCCACCTTAATACCATCTGCACTTATAACAAAACCTAAAAAGACAAGATTATCAGTACAAAAAGTGCATTTCTTAAGATTAGCATATAGATTTTCCTTCCTAAGTACACATAAAATCAATTTCAGATGGTGAACATGTTCTTCTAAGCACTTGCTGTAAATTAAGATGTCATCGAAATATACTACAACAAAAACTCCTATATAAGCCCTTAGAACATGATTCATTAACCGCATGAATGTACTAGGTGCATTAGTCAACCCAAATGGCACTACTAACCATTCATATAGTCCATGCTTAGTTTTACATGCAGTTTTCCACTCATCCCTTTCTTTCATCCTAATTTGGTGATAACCACTTTTAAGATCAATCTTAGAAAAAATGCTAGAACCATGCAATTCATCTAACATATCATCTAATCTAGGTATATGATGGCGATACTTTATTGTTATGTTGTTGATGGCTCTGCAATCAACACACATTCTCCAGCTTCCATCTTTCTTGGGCACAAGTAGAACTGGTACCGCACAAGGACTCATGCTTTCACGGATATGTCCTTTTTCCATCAGTTCACTGATTTGCCTTTGCAATTCTTTTGTCTCCACTGGATTAGTTCAATAAGCAGGTCTATTAGGAAGAGAGGCTCCAGGTACAAAATCTATTTGGTGTTCGATGCCTCTAATTGGTGGAAGCCCCTTTGGATTGTCTTCAGGGAATACATCTTCAAATTGCTGCAAGAGAGAAGTCATCTCACTCGGCAACACCGGTGTCAAGTTAGTTAAACTCATAAGAGTTTCCTTAAACACAAAAAGTAACATAGGTTGCTTAGAGAATAATGCTTTCTTAACCTCGCCAGATTTTGCATAGAAATTCGAATGTTTAGTTACCCGACTTTCCTTGTTCTGCATATGCTTTTGATCTTGGTAAACTTCTCGTGGAGTCATGGGAACTAGAATGGTTTTCCTTCCTTGAAACTCAAATGTATGGCGATTAGTGAATCCATCATGGATAACCTTTCGATCAGATTGCCATGGCCTTCCTAACAGTATGTGACTAGCCTCCATTGGTAGAACATCACATAAAACTTCATCTTCGTACTTACCAATGGCTAAGGGAACTTCTACTTGGTGGCTAACTTTCATTTCTCTATTGTCGTTAAGCCATTGAAGCTTGTAAGGTGCTGGATGCTTTTTTCGTTTTTTAAACCAAGCTTCTTTACCATAGATTCACTTGCCACATTGGTACAACTGCCTCCATCGATAATAAGGCTACAAACTTTCCCTTGAACAAGACACCTAGTGTGAAACAAATTCTCCCTTTGCTCTTGTTCTTCTTATTTTGTTTGAACGCTTAAAGACCTTCTGGCTACCAATAAATCTCCTTTAGCAGGCCGCTCTAAGTGTTCTTCGGAAAAATCAGAGACAATTTCTTCTTCCTCTGAAATTATTTCTCCATTATCTAGAATTGTCATAATCTTCTTATTAGAACACTCATTGGCATAACATCACGAGTTCTGATTGCAACCTCTTTAGGTTAGCCCTTGTTATCAATAGACAATGGTGTTCCAGATTTTTCGTTCACCTCTACATAGCTTCCTTTCTGATAATTGGTCTTCTCATCTTTTGAATAACTTGGCTTAATTGTTACTGCCCCTGAACCGTAACTTGATCTTGAGGAGTTCTTTCTTTTAACTTGTTGTTCAAATAGCAAAGCTTTGTGTAGCATCTCTTCTAGTTCAACATAATACTGAGTTTCCAATCTGTCTTGAATTTCTCTATTTAAACCCCCAAGAAACCTTGACATTGTTGCCTCTCTATCTTCTGAAATATCAGCTCGCAACATTAAGGTCTCCATTTCTTGATAATACTCTTCAACAGATCGGCTTCCTTGTGTTGATCTCCTCAGCTTTAGATGCAGCTCACGGTGGTAATGACTAGGAACAAACCTCTTCTGCATAATGGCTTTCATTTCTGCCCATGATTCTATAGGATGTTCCTCATTACGCCTTCTTGAGGTAACTAGTTGATCCCACCAACTAAGAGCATAATCATAAAATTCAGTAGCAGCAATTCTTACTTGATTGGTCTCCGTGTAGTGTTGAACGTTGAAAACGAGTTCAATCTTCTTTTCCCATTCCAAATAGGCATCTGGATCGTTTTTTCCGTGGAATGGTGGAATCTTAATCTTGAGACCTCCAAGATTGTCACGCATACGTTCGTTGCCCTCTCTTGTACGTCTATGGTGCATTCTATGGCTATTTCGAGACGAATTGCTCATGCGTTCATAATATTCATCAGCAGCTTCATTTCTGAATTGTTCAGGTAGTTCATGGTTTCTTCTTGGATTGGTTTGTCGTGAACGGTTCCGCTCGTGGTCAGTGTTTGATTGAAGCTCTTCGCGAAAGGTATCTATCTTGGTGTCTATCAACTTTGTCATAGCTTCAATTAGAAGCTTGTTGTTATTGAAATTACTGTTTTCTGCATCATTTGAATTAGACATCATTTTCTACAAAACAAAACAAAAACAAATCACCAGCAACAAGTCCTTGGAAAGTTCTTCAATTTATTTAAAACCATAAAACATATCCAAATCTGTTTTCCTAAGAATATTAAGAGATAAGTTTCACAACAGCACCTAAAAACGATTTTCTACGATTTTAAATCTCAAACAACTATAACTAGGGTGAAACAGATTAGAATTTGTTGATTCAAAATGAAATCATCACACTAACACTCAAATCTTCACAAACAAACTGATAATATAAAATAGATGAAGAAAAATTAATGAGAAATAGAATACCCAACTTTCAGAATGTTGCTCTCTCCCTCCTTGATAAACTCCTCCTAGAATCGGCACTCTGAAATGGGATAGGGATAACTTTGCAACCAGGAACCCAAAAGGATTCAAGGATCAAAGGATGCAGATCGATAGGTCACACAAAGGTTGTGGAAAGGCCTTTGATATTCCAACTGATCTTCCTTTGGATATGACGCACCAAATGAAAAACAGGTTTTCTTGTGGATATTACACACAAACAAGAGAAGAGTAAAACTTAAGAAGTTTTTTCAGAATCAAAGATAGTCTAACCATTAGAATTCTGAGTACATAGTTTTTATAGGAGAAAGAACTAGCCTTGAACACAATTAAGGCTGTTCTTGAAAACATAATGCATGCCTCTAAAACAATTAAGGCTTTTCTTGGAAATAAAATGCTTTAATATTGAAAATACAAAGTATTAATGATATAAGCTGGAAATCAGACCCTTTCCTCCTCCAAGGACGTGGCTTTTGGTGTAGATGGACCTTGAGATTTTATTTCAACAAATGGGCAATGGTGAAGTGAAACAATTGCCTCATTAAAAATCTTGTCAAGAAAACCCATTGGGACAAAACTTGAACAAGGGAAAAAGAGTACAATCGAGACACTTTCTCATTTGTTGAAATCAATTAGCTTGAATCAAGACCAAAGTGGTTTGACAAGCTTTTCCACCATACTTGCTGTTTTGATCACGTAGATTCTCTAGTTGATTAAGCAATCCTCCAACAACTTTGTTAAATTGTTTTGCTCTTGATCGAGTTGTTGGACCAGCCGGTAAAATAAGAATATCTTCAACTTCAAGCTCATCTTCTTTTTCAAGTTGTTCATCTGGTTCTTGCACATTTCCATGTTCTAAGCTTCTTGTGTCATCTAGGATCACATCACTCCTCCCAGCATCCAATTCAACTGCGTTCACTATTGGATTGCTAAGAGAGGTATCAAGAATTTCACTATTAAGGAAACCTACAATGCAATTCGTACGCCCATCTCATGTGTCGGATGGACGGGATTAGTATGGCATAAATTTAATATATCGCGCCATACGTTCATCCTTTGGCTTGCTATCCAAAGAAAAATTTACACCCGTGATAAACTTCTAAGTTGGGGTCTAAACACCCCCCGAACTGCATCTTATGCAATTCTGTCTTAGAAACGATTAATCATATCCTCTTTGACTGTAGTTACACATAGAGCATCTGGGGATCGCTAGCTCTAAGTTTGGTTTTTATTTTAGACACATTAACAATTGGATATCTTAGATCGATGAGGCGTCCAACTGGCCTTCTTCAAGTTTACGATACATTTGGCGTGCCTGCTTTGGCGTAGTTCTCTATCACGTCTGGTGTGAGAGGAATACTAATTTTTTTAGATCCTCTCCATCCCTCACCTCTGCGGTATCTTATCGCATGCTTTCTGACCTCCAGTTCAGATTCCTTGCTACCAAGGTTGTCTGGCCAATCCAGTCTTGTTAATTATCTAATTTATTTTTGTTTTGTGTTTAATTGGAGTAATCTTCTTCCATTATGGTGTATTGTCCTTGCTCGCTTTCGTCGCTACTTCTTGCCTCTCTGATCATAATGGTCTTTTTTCTCTCGGTTTGCTTTGCTTGTTCATGTCTGGCGAATTGCAATCCTCCTCCATTCGCTCGTTTGCTACTTTGCTCCTATATTTTTTCATCTCCGTATTTTGTTACACAGACGCTGTTGGTTTTTCTGCACTTTCACTTACTGTTTCTTATCTCAGTTTGAGCTAGGTTATGGTCTACTTACCTTCGTATTGTATTCTTTTTTGGCTCTGAGACCTCAGAATATGCACCATGTATTTGTATGTACTTTTATATATATATATATATATATATATATATATATATATATATATATATATATATATATATTTTCACTACAAAAGAAGTACATAAACTTTAAGCGACTTCCATTTAAATAAGATAAATATATACGTCCATTTAAATAAGATAAATATATACGATATAATTGATGAAAAAATGGTATGACAAATTATAAAGTAAAATAAACACTAGTAAAAAAAGAATTGTTTTAAGATAAAATGAAAAAAATAAAAAAATACTTTGATTTTTTTTTTTACAACAGAAAAGTAAAGAATCAACCTTACCTATAATTCTCCATCCCGTTCTATTTTCATTATTCAAAGAACTTAGCCTCTTCAAACTCTTAAGAGTACAAGAGTTGATTAATCGATTTAAAGGAAGCACCATACTTTTGTTTCTCCTGGCAGTTTCTTCTTCCTCGTTTCAATAGATTCCACACTGTAGAAGTTAAATAGTAAAAAATGTATTAAGATAACAAAAATTAATAATTGTTTAAAGTGATAAAAAATAAATATAAAAAGATTAATTTTTTTAAAAAAATATAATAATTATTTCTTATAAGAGAATAACATATAAAATAAAATATTGGTTTTTATTAATAAAATATAATAAATTTGAATAATTTAAATATAATATATACAATTATTTATATATATAAGAAATTTTTCTGGTTATTAACTATTTATATATAATAAATATAAATGATTAATACTTTTTAATTATGAAGTGTTTTTTATCAAAAGTAATTGAGGGTTTTGTTTTTTTGTTTTCATATTTATCTTATGTGGATGGTATATCTTATTCACATGATTTTCGTGTTAAAAGATAAATTAAAACCTATATATAAATTTATCAAAATAAATACATATAAAAAATATACATATTACAAAGTAATATGTCATTAATACTTTATTAAAGTAAATGAAAAAAATTGTAATTGGACTTGAAAATAAATTAGGTTAGAAATTTAACTTGAGAGTTGAAAAAACTGTTAATCTAAATAAAATACAAATCAAGAAACTTAATATCAACCTAAACTAAACAGAAAATTATTAAAATCTTAAGAAACAAACAAAATATAATAATAATAATAATAATAATAATAATAATAATAATAATAATAATAATAATAATAGTAGATGGTTTACCTTTCTTGATTGTCAAAATTTCACTGAACAACGGAAAAAGTATGATCGATAAGTAAAACCAAAAATTTATAAAAACAAATCATAGAAGTTGAATTACATACATGAATTTTTAAAGATAAAACTAAAATAATATAAATCTAAATAACAATATATCCTAATTCAGTAGGGTAATTAATAAAATGAAAAAAAGAAAGAAAAAAAATTATTGATTAGAGTATAGTAGTCAAAATGAATAAAAAACAGAATTAAATCTGAAAAGGGAAATTCTGAAAAAATGCACCTTTTAAAAAGGTTATACACCACGTATATAATTATTAAAAACGTGACAAATTAAAAATGGCAATAACGGATAAAAAATATATACACTTATCGAAACTAATAAAATATATATACGAAGAAGTACTCTTTATAAAAAAAAACTAGTGTTTTACTTTGGTATATATAATAAATTTTAGTGCGTAAAATAAATGATCGAAGACACTGTTGCACGAACATGGACCTTATCAAACTAAATTTATGTTGGGGGTGATAATCTTAATTCAAAATAATATCACATTATCTTTCTCATCACTTTGTTATTTAAAAACAAAACTTATTCTAAACAAGATCGATTATAGGAAAAAAATAGAGTTTTTGTTTTAACAAATATATATTGCCAAAAAAATTTGTTCTTCCCTCTCTCCTCTCTTTCTAACGGTAACTTGTTCATACTGGTTAGCTGGTGAATAACTGGATCAAGAATAACCGGATCAATGGACAAAGATCCATTTGATTGATGGATTCTTTATGCAGGTTCTCCTCTTCTCTTCTGTGTGTTGTAAGATGCTTCTATTGCTTGGTAGAATCTCCCAAAATGAGCACATTCCCACCATATCCACACTCAAACCAAGCTGTCTATCTCATAACAGCAGCCTGTGATTCTGTTGGGACAAGATTGCCGGCTTACTCAAGTTACAATCCTATGGTCTCAGTGGAGCTACCAAGTCGTCAAACCAAAGGTCTCCTTGGAGTTTTCAGTAGCTACCTTTGTAGTGAGCCCACCCTTTGGAATGTACCTCTTGTTCTCCTCTCACCATTCTTTCAAACCTCTCTCTTTCAGCTATCATCTCAAAATCAGCCACCTATCCTCCCTTCCCTCTTCTTTAACCTTTGGGTAATTGTCTATTTCCTCAACTCTTTGCTCTGTCATTTGCCCCATCTTAGCATAGGATTAAAAAACAACAAACACCTCCTTCACAACTCCTTGTTGACCAGTCCCCTCTCCTCTCTGTATCTTGGGAATATCAACCAGCATCTTAGTTTTACTTCTAGTTATCCTAACAGAACTAAAAGGTTTTTCAAAAGTTTAGTTCCTATATCTAGTCACCTTAACTGGATTGCCCTTCCTCGTTATCCCCACCAACCAAATCTCTCTCTTAAGATCTCTCTACCCCTGGCCAACATCTCTCTCCTCATTTTGGCTAAACCTAGTAATCCTTTCCCTCTCTGGCCCCCTCTTTGTAAAACATACCTTTGTAAAGCTCTAGTGGCTCAATACTCCAGCTAAACTTAGGCTAATCCTACTCTATTCTGTTTTCTCTAAATTAGGTTTAAAGGGGTGTCTCCTCCTAGCTCTATACAATTTGAGCCTTTACAACCTCTCCATGGGAGCTACTGCAAACCTAGAAATCCTAAAACGTTATTTTCTCCCCTCCACTCTCTCACCAGCAGGCTATATTAACCTTCCTTTAACTCTCTCTTTCTATTCCTATTACCTATCCATCAGAACCAACACTCATTCTATCATCTCAAACAAAAAATATCCTTACCTGATGGACCACTCTGAATCGTTGAGACCTTCCAAGCCATTGGCCTCACTGGAACCTTCTCAACTGTACGAACGCAGAGTTTTTCTTCCTTCCTTGCCATGTTTCCCTGCTCCTATGAGACTGGCCAGCCTTCATCCACCTGCCCAGTAGCCCAAATGATCCTCCCTGCTCCCTCTTCCTCCCACTCACACCAAATTTATGCAAACCACGAAAACTACGTCAAACAAGCCTTAGCCTTGGCCAGACACCACATGTAATCTGGCCAAGGTCAAATAATATTTCAGAATGATCATATTTGTGACTTGAACAGCTTCTTACCTCCACCTGAGCTCATCAACTATGCCCTTTCCCAAGTTATCTTCTCGATAGCCTCTTCCGGGATTTTCCCACCTCTTCAGGACAACCTCCTCTCCCCCAAGGTCAGTTGACCTCCATTTGTTGATTTAAGGTTTTATGAAAACCTGGTGGTGGCGATCGACGAGCTCCCTTATCCCCCATTGTCGACCACTATGTCACTGTCTGATGTCCTGGGACAGAGGACCTCTCACTGTGTCGAGCTCTCTTATCCCCCATTGCCGGCCACTGGGTCACTGTCTGTTGACATGGGACAGAGCTCCTCTCACTATGTTTCCCCTCTCCCAGCCCTTTCTGGCCAAGCTTTCTCACCGTTCTACTCATCTGAGGGGATGGAATTGGGCCAAGAAGAGTAGCAGGGATCGTGGGTCATTCTGGTATTAGATCGAACCAGTCTATGGATCCTTTGCCACTGGGCCGTTATTCTTCAAGCATTGGGCCAACTCATGTCTTAGCTATAGACAGGCCTATTAAAAACAAAGGGAAAGGTATTTTGGGAGGTGGTGCTTCTTATGGCCATCACTCTCTAATCCGAAATTTCAGGAATGCGGGTAAAGGCTCAAATGGAGGAAATATAAGCTGGTCCATGCAAAGCCTTCTATCTCTCAGCATTCAAAGGATTTATCAAGGGGTTTTTCTAGTTCGAACCCGCTTCCTAAATCTACTTCTCTCTCCTCATATGCAAGTATTGTTGCGGGCCATAGTGATAATCGCTCCCCTTTGGAGATTGGCATTAGTCATATGAAAATGGTGGGTAACGAAGTCATTATGAACGACTCTGCTATTGGATCTCTAGATTCTTGGAAGGCTTGTCTTTCATGATATTTTCTCAACCAACCTTCCAACCTTGCTTTTTTTTAAAGCTAATGTGGAATTATTATGGAAAAAGTACGGTCTTTTGGAATTTAAACCCCTTCCCGAGGGTTACTTTCTCTTCAAGTTTGGATCTGAGGCAATGACTAAAAAAGTGTTGGAGGAAGCCCCTTGGCATTTTGGTGGTAATTTAATGATTTTGAAATTATGGGAACCTCTTACCTCCCTTATCAAAGATCCTCACACGGAAATACCCATTTGGGTTAAGGTATTTAATCTACCTTTTAAGCTTTAGACTGCAGAGGATTTTAGTAACATTGGATCGATCATTTGATCCCCATTGTACGTAGATCGCCAGACGAAGCGAAAGGAAAAACTTTGTTTTTCTCGCATTTGTATCATGATCAAAGTGGGCCTCTTATTCGTTGTGAGCTTACCTTCAAGAAAAGAGGCAAATCCATTACGGTTGCGTTTGAATATCAGGGTCTCCCTCCCAAATGCGCTAACTGTAAAGTCTTCGGGCACCCTACTCGTCAGTGCAAAAAAGGTCATATCAAGCTTTCCCCCTTTCCCATTGTGACACCGTCTTCTGAGGAAGATCCTTCTGAGATTGCTCCCGAACTGGATTCTGGATCACGGCTTCCATCCATCAATGAGGATACAGAGATAGATCTTGGAAATAAGGTGGACTCCCCCCCCCAAAAGGGCTTGCACGGATGAAGCCAAGGATAAGGGTAAACAACTATTGTCCTCCGACAGGATCATCGGCTGATTCACTGTAAGTTTTCTATTTATGAATATTGCTTCTTGGAAAGTGAGGGGTCTAACGACCCAGTTAGGCAAAAAGACGTCATTGATTTTATTATTCGTAATCATATCTCTTTGATAGTTCTAGTAGAAACTAAAGTCCAAATTCATAAAGTCGACCCTATAATCAGACAAATGGTTCCCTTTTGGCATGTTATCACCAATCACTCGTCTCATCCCCTTGGAAGAATATGGATTACCTGGAATCCTAATGTTTTTAGGATTACTAGGATTTTCCAATATCCTCAATTCATTCATTGTAGTGCTAAATGTCACAACTATACAACCTCCTTCAATCTCACTGCAATCTATGCTTTTAACGAAGCTCATGACCGTATTTCGCTTTGGAATGACCTCATTGACATTTCCAAGCATGATAACCACTCTCCTTGGGTTTCCCTTGAAGATTTTAAAGCTATCCGTCACCCGGATGAGCGTCTTGGCTCCTCAGACTCTTGGTCCTCAGCTATTAATGAATTCAATAATTATTGTTACCAATGCAAACTCAGTGATCTCCGATCATCTGGATTTCCGTTCACTTGGATTAATAAACAACCTT
This sequence comes from Limnanthes douglasii subsp. nivea, assembly GCA_036936605.1. Lineage (NCBI taxonomy): Eukaryota > Viridiplantae > Streptophyta > Magnoliopsida > Brassicales > Limnanthaceae > Limnanthes > Limnanthes douglasii. Next base: position 183,984,566 of record JAUPFV010000001.1, read on the forward strand.
TTCATCCCATCCTCTCCAAAATTAACCGCGTCCTTGTCAACTCGGATTGGTATGACCTTTTCCATATGTCCCATGTCCACTTTGGGTATCTTCGCACTTCAGACCTCACTACTGTTACCCTCAAACTTGGGTTTTCTCGTCCAAGGCGGAAAAAACCTTTTCGTTATTTCAATATGTGGCAATCTCACCCTCAGTTCAAGGACATTGTTACCAATAGTTGGAACTTCCCGACCTCTTCATCTAAGATGAGGATAGTCTCTGATAAGCTCGCGCGTCTGCAGTCTGAGCAAGTTATTCTTAATCGTACGGAGTTTAGTGACATTTCCTCCGGAGTCTCTAATGCTCAAAAAATCCGGTTTGAGGCTCAGGCTAATTTAGCCTCTGACCCCCTCAACTCTCGTTTAATAACAAACAAAAATGAGGCATCCGCATCTTTTATCTTTCTTAGTTGGGTTGAAGAATCCTTTCTAAAGCAAAAATCTCGAGAAAATTGGATTAAGCTGGGGGACAGGAATACTAAGTTCTTCCACAAAAGTATCAAAGCCCGACTATTCCGCAATAAAATTATCTCGATTTCCAATGACCAGGGTGTCACTATTTCTTCCCCGGCAAGTGTTTCCAAAGTTTTTGTTAACTTTTTTGAGAATATCTTGGGTACCAAACATCCTGCCATCTTGTGCTGAAATCAAATCCGCACTTTGCAATATTGATAGCGACAAATCATCTGGTCCTGATGGATTTAACTCTAGTTTTTTAAGTCAACTTGGAACATAGTTGGCTCAGACATCTGTAAGGGTGTCCAAGAGTTCTTCCTCACTCGATATCAGATCGAGTCTTGAAATGCAACCTCTATCGCTTTTATCCCCAAAAACGACTCGCCTTCCGTACCAGCTGACTATAGACCAATTGCTCTTTGCAATGTTGTTTATAAATTAATCTCCAAAATTCTGGCCAATAGAATCAAAGTCTCTTTTCCTTACCTTATCGATTCTTTCCAATCGTCTTTTGTATCGAGAAGGAACATATCTGATAACATCCTTTTATCCAGGGGATATCATTCTAATGGAAGAGGAAAAAGGGTAGCTCTTAAAATTGATATTATGAAAGCCTTTGATAATGTTCATTGGCACCTCATTCTTGACATTCTAGTGGCGATGCATTTTCCTGAGAAGATGATCACTTGGATTGTCAAGTGCATCTCATCTCCCACTTATTCTATTATTATTATTATTATTATTATTAATGAAGACCTTCATAGTAATTTTGAGGGAAAAAAGTCTCAGACAAGGTGATCCCCTCTCCCTCTCCTCTTCGTGCTTGTTATGCAAGTGCTTTTCGGCATTCTCAAAGAAAAAAGTCATGATGGGAATTTCCGATTTCATTGGAAATGTCAAAAGCAGAAAATCATTAACCTTTGCTTTGCAGATGATCTGATGATGTTCTGTCATGGTGACACCCATTCCCTTAATCTCAATAAAGAAGCTTTGGATGACTTCTATTTTCTCTTTAGTCTAAAATTCAATCCCTCGAAAAGTCATATCTTTTTCTCCGGAATTGATCATCACCTTAGATCGAACCTTATACCAATCTTGAACTTCCCTGAAGGCTCTCTCCCAGTAAAATACATGGGAGTTCCTCTTCTTACTGGTAGACTTACTCACTCGGACTACCGCCCCCTTCTACACAAAATAACCTCCCGTATTGATTCCTGGACTTCCAAGCACCTCTCATATGCGGGAAGACTCCAGTTAATCAAATCGGTCTTATTTGTGGGTCATGTTTATTAGTCTTCGATCTTTATTCTTCCATCTAGAATAATTAAAGAGCTAAGCCAATACCTTTGATATTCTATGAAAATCCATGGAGCCAAACTGGCTTGGTCCACCGTTACCACTCCTTATAAAGAGGGCGGCCTTGGGATCTTAGATTTAAAAATCTGGAATCAGACGGGTATCCTTAAGCACCTCTGGTCTATTGTAAGTAATAAGCACCAATCCATCTGATGTGAATGGATTAAAACTGAAAAGATTGAAAAATAAAAGTTTTTAAGACGTTTCAATTGGCTCTTTTCCCTCTTGGATGTGGAGGAAAATTCTTCGTCTTCGCCCTTTGGCTCGTAATTTGTACAGGGTGGCTATCAAAAATAGATTGAACACTTCTCTTTGGCATGATCTGTGGCTTCTTTCCTCGTCTCTCGCGATCCACTACGGCTCTGACATCATTAGTGATTCCCGTCTGTGAAATAATCTAAAGGTTTCCGACATCATCAGAAATGGTGAATGGAACTAGCCTACAAATTTGAGATCGGCTCGGGCTCAAAGTCGCGCACATCTTGAAGAAATCAACAAGATTATTCTCACTCTCCCCCAACCAAACACCCTCTCGAGGGACGTTCCATTCTGGGTTACTAAGGATGGCTGCAACAAGTTCACAATAATAGCCACATACAACGTAATTCGTCAGCCTATCCCTGAGAAAGGGATGTGAGGGGTTAGTATGGAACAAATACAATATTCCGCGTCATTTCTTTACATCTTGGCTGGCCATTAAGGGTAAGCTTGTCACCGGAGACAAGCTTCTTAGTTGGGGTTTCAACACTCCTACTGTTTGCACCCTTTGCAATTCTGATCCAGAATTTACATCTCATATCCTCTTTGAATGTAGTTTCACTTAGAGTATCTGGACTTTTACAAGTATTAAACTTGGATTTCCATTCCAGCCCTCTTGCTGGCAATCTTGGATTCTCGAGGCGTCAAGATGGTCCAATGCTCGAGACCAATGTACTTGGCGTACTTGTTTCAACACGGTCATTTACCACGTTTGGAAAGAACAGAATTCAAGAATATTGGGATCCGCTCTAGCCATGACATCTTCGATATCATGCCAAATCTTATTGGATCTCTTATTCAGATTCCATGGTACCAAGATTGGCTGACCACCGCAGTTTTATTTAAATCTAACAAAAACATTATTTTATTGCAGGTATCTTCAGTATGGAGTGGAGCTTGGATTCCTGATTTGAGGTATTCAGAGTCAACTCACAGCCACCTAGTCATTAGAGCATAATATATGCGTTGCTTTCGTTTTTATCTTTTGTGACATACCTCTATTATATGGCATCTTGATATTGTTTTTCTCTATTGTTGTTGTATTATCTCGGGGTATGCCCCAAAAAAATGTATGAACACTTTTATTTATTTTAAAATCTTTTTGACACAAAAAATAGAGTTTTATTATTATTTAAATATATAAAATTATATGGAATTTAGGAATAATACGAGCTAGTGGATATAAATATATTTAATAGATTTAATAACTCTAATCTATTTCCTCAAACACACATTTCAATACTAAAGTTTGTGATATAATTGGAGTTATGAATGCAATTAGTGGAGATAAAGGTCATTGTAACCGCCCATGAACGAGAAATAAAGATATAAATATCGAAGCAAACCTAAATAGAAAGATATAATAGTTTTTCTACTTGGCAAATTCTTTGTTATTCTCCCTTAATAGCCAATCATCGAAAAACCACTAAGGTATAGTTGTACATAAGGTTTGATGTGAAGACCAAAATCTTTTGAACGAGATAAATATCTTAAGACCCTTTCTACACACTCTAAATACACATCTATAAGATATTTCAAAACTTGCGAAAGTTATTTACAAAAAAAATATGGTCTCGTGTGTAATAGGTATTTCAAAGAACCTAATAATGTCATGTATGGAGTAGGATCATCCCATCAGATTAAAAATATTCTATGTATAACTTTCTTATGTTAAGTACAAACCAATAAAATTCGTAGTTAATTCCATTCTTAGGAATAGATGAACATTACCCATGTTTGTAAGAGAAAAAAACACGTTGAGTTGTGTGACGAACTTATGTAAAGAGTTGAGTAAAGTGGCACTAAATATTATGTCATCTACATAGATTAGTAGAATAACAATTTATAGTTTAGAGACATAAAAAAATATTAAACTGTCTGTCATAGAGTTTTGGAAACCCCAAATAACCAAGACATCACATAGCTTAGAATACAAGACATGAGGTGTCTACTTCAAACCATAGATAACTTTGTTAAGCTTGTACACATATGGGTGGCTTCAAGAAATCTACAAAACCTTGAGGTCGAGCCATGCAAATTATTTTATTAAGAGATCTTAAATAATTATTGATATGAAGTTTGCGTATTACCAAATCCTTTGATACAACAATTCTAAAAAACGTGTCTTATAGTAAATGCATTCGCAACTAGACTAAGAGTTTCGTCAAAATCAACACCATGACATTGGTGAAAACTCTTAGCCACCAAACGTGTTTGAACCTTTGAACAAAGCCATCAACACCATGTTCAAACCTACACACTCACTTAAAGCCAACCAAAATCATAGTAGGTAACCAGGGTACGAAAATCCAAATATTATTGGACGAAATAGCTTTGAATTCTATGTGCACTGCACTCAGCTAGTAAGAGTGAGAAACTACCTCAATGAACTTAGAAGGTTTTGTAGTCAAACCCATAGATATAGTAGTAACGCGTGTAAATAAAAAAATTTAGTTTTGAAATACCATATATACCTTTGGTATTCATATAATGAAGATTGTGAATATGTAAAGGTCTGGTATGTGAACTAGATGGTTGTAGATCAATTGTATAGAATGGTAGTATAAAGTGTGTAGGAAAAGTATCTTCAATATGAAGTCTGAGAGATATAGACATAGTATATGCTCTTGTGTAGGTAATGACTTAATATGAAGGGAAAAATTATGTTTGCGTGTTCAAATTCACTAATGATTAATTATTAATCTGCTAAGATTAGTGTAATGTATGACATAGTGCAGAATCACGATAATAAAGATGATCAGATTGTGATAATATATTTGGCAAGGCAGCATGATAAGAACCAGATAAATCTCTATCACTAGTAGTTCCAGGCACACTCAAGGCTAGGAAAACTATAAACCAGTTTCGACTAGGACTAGGATTAGAGGATTATTTTGATCAAGTTGTAAAAACTATTGGGTACATAGAAATTCAAGTTCATTGAGCATTACATGTCTGGAAATATAGATTTTACCAAGGGTTGCTAAGCACTTATACCCCTTGTGAGTAGCAGAGTATCATTTCAAAACACATTTGATAGAGTGAGATTAAAATTTATGTTTTTAAAAGTCATTTAAAAGGGTAGGAAGCACATTCAAACGCTTTAGAAAGGAGTAATTAGGTTGCTTAAAATATACTTTCTCACAGGGTGATTTATATTGTAACACAACTGTAGGTAGTCTATTAGTGTCAGGTTTGCAACATGTGTCAAACACTGGTGACCATTCATGATTTTTAGCCAAAATGTATTAAACTACAAAAGACAAGGGTAGTTGAGACTGAGCCAAAAGTGGGTTAAAAATCATGGTTAGTCACTCGATTTGGTCTTTTGTTTTAAACAACCATTTATTTAATTTTTATATCAAAATAGTCACCTTGTTGCACCAGTGGTCACTATTGTTGGTCTTTTGTTTTTGCATTTTTTGTCACTGTTAGTAACCATAAATGTAAAGAAAACCAGAAAAAATGTAAAATTTTGATACAAATAAAATTTTAGTGACAGTTTTGAAACAAGTATAAGACGAGTCTCATCTACACGTCTATGATTTCTAACTGTTCTACCATTTTGTGCATAGGTATATGGACATGGATGTCTTAACTGAATACGAAACTATGTAGAATGAGGCAAAAACTCTTGTTACTCACCGCGAGTATAAGTCTAATAAAAATTTTAATTTCCTTTTAAAACCTTATTTGAACCATTCTTTGAAATTGTAGAAAGGTTTTCATAGAATCACTTCTGTTTTTCAAAGGATAAATCCATGAGAATTTTCAAAAATTATCTAGAAACTAAATATAGTATTTAAAACCATTTTTAGTTGATATTAGATAAGTCCCACAGGTCTAAGTGATTTAGGTGTAGGGTATTTGTTGCATGAAAGTAGATATACGATAAGGTAGTCTATGAGACTTCCGAAGCTGAAATTGACCAAATGTAGACCTTTTATTAACTTCAATAAAAACATTGCATTGCTTTAAAAGTTTGGATACAACTACAAATGAATGATTCCCTAATCTAATGTGCCAAAAAGTTAGGTGGCTTCTCAATGCAACAGATTCCTCCTTTGGATCTCCCTGTGTCTAAATCTTTAACAAAACAAAAGTATTTGAAGAGCTCAACATAAACAAAATCTGTAAAGGTTAATTGAAAAATGGTAGGAACATCTAAGATATTTGTAAGAGTTAGATGTTTTGTTTTCAACTAGAGGAACACTAGAGTTTCCTACTTTCTCAATTAAACAATTCTGATCATTACCAACTTCAACATAAATATTACTTCCATAGTCAACCCTTTCGCTTATCATGTTTGGGTTGTGAGTAATATGATGTGTTGCTCCCGAATCTACATACTATGGTGCATCATTATTGGTGTCATGGTTTACTATGAATGAACTTGAATCAAACTGACCATTTTGTTATTGTTGTTCATGAGGTATGTTATTAACATACTGTATCAGCATGACCATACTTGCCACAGTTTTGACAAGCTATTCTGTATGGAGAATATTTGCCTCCACGTCCCTTGTAAGTATTATTGTATTTGTCTCTATTGATATTGTGATTTTTACCTTTATAACCACGACTCTCGTCTCTAAAGTAAGAACATTGACCTCTTATATAAGTATTTTTGCTGTTGTTTTGTTGACAATTTGAGATTTGTTGTCTGCTTTGTTTGAGTTATTACTAGTAGCTACTAGAGTCAAGTTAGCCATAACAAATTGTAGGCAAGACAATTGATCAAGTCTGCGCTAAAAAATCAGTAAAGTAGTCTGTAGGTCAACCCAATCGACAATGTCTTTGTCTGCTAGATTCACTACTAATGGGGTGTATTATAAGTCTAAGCTAACGATGACTTGTGAGAGTAGTCATTAATAGTTTATGAGGGATCCTCATCGCCTCACATGGTCGAACAAAGGGGAAGTGGAAAAAGACAGGTATAAACCTAAACTAGGCAAATGACAAGGTAAAGAGTGTGTGAAAGTATCGTGAAGGTTTTGGACCGAGCAGAGCTCTGGCTCTGAGCGCCAACTAAGAAACCCAATGAAACCGGACGGAACAATGTCCTATGACCAATGGTCGACCGCGATAATCAAAATAACAAGGATCCTAATGGAGCAGAGCTCCATCATTACAAGCCCGCTGTGAGGACCAGTATAACAAGGACTCCCTAAAAGCTCTAAACAGAGCAGAGCCCCTTTGCTGAGCCGATCTCCATTGCAGTTCCCCATCAGGAAGGGAAAGAGCGTAGAAAGATGCATCTCGGTTTAGAGTCAAACACGAGACAAGAAGAGCATACCAAACTGAGTAGAGACGGTCGTAATGGAAGAGGCAATTAAGGAGGTCGATTCACACGCCAAAGATTAAATAAGTCAGCAAGCATTTATGACAGGATACCAGATTTATGGTCGCGAACATTCCCCACTCCAATCATGTACTACTGCTTGATAAGCCACGAACACTCCGAACTAGGATCTCTAGAGCATATCACATTGAGCATGGCGTCTAACTTCTTCATGTTCGACCTTTGAGAATTTCACCACCATCGTGTTTTGTTTGGTCCTGGCACTCTGATACCACGTAATGAATATGAGTACCGGATATTCCGCCTTCATATATAAGTAAGAACAACCGATCTCCACACTAGTATGATATTCTCCGCTTTGTGCCCGAAGGCCCTCACGACTTTGCTTTTGGTCAACTTCCAAAAGGCCTCATACTAGTTAAGATATGTTCTTACTTATATACCACTTGTCCTTCCCATATCTAACCGATGTAGGATGTGGGACTTCGGTCGCCACGCTACCAAATCCTCCTCTCGAACAAAGTACCACTTTAGTCTCCTCTTAATTGACTTCCATCCGCCCACTCCAATCAGGTTGATAGTCTACCTGACGTCTAGAGGCACTACGGATGTTACTGTTCACCTCTTATTAAACCACTCTGTCTTGTTCTTTAGCGCCATTCCCCACTCCAATCAAGTACACCACTTGATGAGCCACGGGCACTCCGAACTAGGATCTCTAGAGCAGATCACATTGAGCATAGCGTCTAGCTTCTTCGTGTTCGACCTTCGAGAATCCGTCTTTGCCTGGCGCTCTGATACCACGTGTTGGGAATATGGGGGCTCGGTCCGCATATTCCGCGTTCGTATATAAGTAAGAACAAGACGATCTCAACACTAGTATGATATTAGGGCTGTCAATTTCGGGTTTCGGGTCGTGTTCGTGTCGGGTTTGACCGACCCGAAATTTTAAAACCTGTGACACGAACCCGACACGAACCCGAAATTCGTGTCAGGTTCAAAGACACGAACCCGACCTGTTAAAAACCTGTTGGACCCGAACCCGACCTGTTGGACCCGAAACCTGTTGGACCCGAACCCGACCTGTTGGACCCGAAACCTGTTGGACCCGAACCCGACCTGTTAGACCTGTTAAACACGAACCCGACCTGTTGGACCCGAAACCTGTTGGACCCGAACCCGACCTGTTAGACCCGAACCCGACCTGTAAGACCCGAAACCTGTTGGACCCGAACCCGAAACACGAAAACAAACCCAAAACACAAACCCGATACAAATGTATAACACGAACACGACCTGTTAAACACGAAAATATAAAAATTGAAAAACGAACATAAAGAACATGAAATTTAGAGAGTATTAACTTCACATCTTACAAAATATTAAAAACATTACATTACACAAATTTTGTCTTGAACAACAAATGTTTAAATAAAAAAAAACACGAACTTTTGGAAGTGGACCAATTTGAAGATCCTACAAAAATAAAGTAAAATAAAAGTTAGATCTCAAATATATATTATAATCGATAACATATTTATACAATTATATCATTAATTACCTTAAACGAAATCAACTAATTGAAGCATCACCCATGTTAAGATCCAAATCCAAACTCAAACAATCCTCCGTGAGTTTTTTCATCTTCTCTTCTTGCAAAGCTAGAAGATATTATCAAACAATAGATATTGGAATCATATAAAATAGATATAAACTATTAAATTTTTAAATTTTAGAATTTAGAAAACTTACATTTTTCTCCAAATAACCAATCCCTCGTACAAATTAATGCCTCAGCCGTATCCGGTTTAAGCGAACTACGAAATTGATCAAGAACTCGACCCCCAACACTGAATGTCGACTCTGATGCAACCGTAGATATAGGAATGGACAACACATCACGAGCCATGGTAGCGAGTTCCGGGTATTTATATTGGTTTATTTTCCAATATGCTAAGATGTCAAAATTTTTATCCCCCTTCACCTTTGCTGCATCTAAATATAGTTCGAGTTGTGTAGTTTTTGATAAACCACTACATGCATCACTTTTGAAATCATCAAACTCCTACACAAAAAAAAAATATAAATTTAAACAAATGAAATTAATATTATATAATAGATTAAAATTATACCTTCATGAAGTCATCTGCTAGTCCACCCATCGATGGTAATCGAGTACTTCCCAAATTATCTGAAGAGGAAGCCTCTTCAATTGAAGTCTTGCTAGCGTACTCATCAAAAAGAGAATATAGCTTGTTTTTAACCTTGTCAAACTCATGTTCATAACCATCATCACCATATATTTTACGGTAAGAAAACTCCACAAACTGAAGTTTGTAACAAGGATCTAATATGATAGCAATAGCCATAATTAGACTAAAATCAGACCAATATTTCCTAAATTTTTCCCACATTTGATGAGCCATCTTTCTTATGTACTCGTCTTCACTTCTTAACTCTTCTTTCAAAGTCAAATGTGCCATGGCAACCAAAGGAAAATACAAATTCGATGTAGGATACTTGCTTCCGGAAAAAGCACAAGTAATATTATAGAACACCTTCAAAAATTTGCCAATCTTCTCTATCCTATCCCACTCCTCACGGGTTGGACAAGAAGTAAAATTTGAATCACTCAACTCTAGGTGAGAAAATGCACGACGATAAAACATAGCACTCTCAAGCATAAGAAAAGTTGAGTTCCATCTTGTAGGTACATCTTGCCTTAAACCCTTAGTAGAATCTAAAGACATATGTTTAACACATTCTAAAAACTTATGCTTCCTTGCTTGTGATCCCCTAACATACTTCACACATTCACGAACTTTATCAACGGCTATATCGATTTGTTTCAATCCATCTTGAACTACTAAATTCAATACATGTGCACAACAACGAACATGAAAGAATTCTCCAGAACAAACAAGTGCATCTTTCAAATTAAGTTGAGTTATCAACTTATCAACTGAAACGGTGTTAGAACTTGCATTATCTAACGTAAGAGCAAACAACTTATCTTCAATGTTCCAATCATCAAGCATAGTATGCAGTTTCTCATATAAACACACACCATTGTGAGGAGGTGGCATATAACTAAAATTTAGAACACATTTTTGTAAAACCCATTCTTTATCAATAAAATGTGCGGTGAGACAAATATAACCATCCGTAGTGATAGAGGTCCATAGGTCAGATGTCAAACTAATTCGGCCCGGAGTTAACTCTAACATTTTCTTAACTTTCATTTTTTCTCTATCATAAATCTTCATCACATCACTCTTGCAAGTATTTCTACCAAATAATTGAACATCATTTCTTAAATACCGAAATACTTGTCGAAACCCTTCATACTCAACAAATTGAAAAGGCATCTCATGAAGAATAATTGCTGCGACAAGTAACTCTCTAAACTTTTCCGGATCATAAGGACGACTAGCAAGAGACATGCAATCACTTGATTGTGAAATAATCATCTGTCCTACATCACGACTACTAACCTTTTCACATTTTTGTATATGACGACGTAAATTACCCGTACCATAAGTACTCTTACACAACAAAATAACACCACATTTTTTGCAAACACATCTTTCTTGCATATCTTCAGAAAGGGGGAGCATACTAAAATATAACCAAACATCGGATTTTAATTTTCTAACCTTTTGGTTTTCGTTTTTCTCCATACTCGTACAAGATTTTCTCACTTTATTGTTGCCGACATGATTCATTCCAAAATCCTCGACCTCAACTGCGTCATCTATGTGGTCCGTACTTATATTTTCATTCGTAGATGAATCCATCTCACCTAAACATGAAAATAAAAAATACATAAGATAAATTAAATAAATCTTAAAATAATATCAAGTCTATATTTAAGTTTTCGTAAGAAAAAAAAATGTTAGTTAATCATTCTAATAATGATAAAACTCCATTTAAACTTCTTCCGTTTCCTTTCTCCATTTAAACTCGAGTTTCCGTTTCCTTTCTTAATCCACAGAGGCCTCCATTCCCAGCTGAGCACTGAATAACTAGATATTTGGGCTCGGCTCGTTACAAGTCCATAGTATTCGAGTCAGAGTTCGAACTTATATAATAGAATTTGGCCTGAAATAAAAAGATCACATTTCAGTTTAAAAATACAACTAGAATCTATAACTAGAGATAAAATCATTAAAATCCAATATAACAAAGAGATTTGAGAATAGCTGTGTATCATATAGAAACAAATAAAGGTATATATACTAAGCAGAAGTTTTAATCAAACACTGTGTGAACCTATTCCAAAAATGTGAAAAGGTTTATACGCCTCGTCTAAACAGAAGGTATATATACTAAGCAGAAGTTTTAATCAAACACTGTGTCAACTGACGACATCTCTATTCCTGTACATTTTAAATGAACCTATCAGCAAACAATTCCAAACAGCTTATCACTCAAGAATTCTCTTAAGCAGAACTGGCATATTGAGCTGTAAAAACGAATCATCATAGCCCAGTTTTTTAATTCAATTCAATATATAAAATCAAAACTGAAACTTTACGAACGGGAAACAGAACTAACAGATTGGCTATCGAATCGATGTAGCAGTTTCTTAGACACGGCTAATCCATAGAAACGCTAAGGAAGACGCAACACGAACGGAGGCGACACTATACCAAAAAGCTTTGGGGCTTAACTCCTCATTTCTCTTTGCTTTCTATGTATGATTTCAGAAAAAGCCAGGGCTTGTGTTCGTGCAAATAACTATAACCAACAAATAATAATGAAAACAACCAAACAATAAAATGTTTGTACTAAATTGATTGAGTTTAAGTTGTAGACGTTTGTACCTGCCATTGCTTATAGGCCTCCGGCCGTTCTACCCTCTCCATCCACTCGCACGCGATCACATTTATTGCATCACAGTACTCGCACTATCCATTGCATCACAGTACTCGCACGCGATCACATTCATTGCATCACGACAGTAACTTAACATTTGTCAAGCTAACCGGCAATCATCGAATAAGCCGCGAGCACCCAAACTCTAGAAGCCACACCCAAACTCTAGAAGCTTCATTTTCCTTTTTCTCTGTATCTTTCAAGTTTCAACTCCTACTAACAAGAGAGGAAGATAACAGAACAAGAAGCTGATACTGATAGTGATATTCATCATGAGACTATTTTCTGCCATTTTCTTACTCTTTCTCTCTCTATCATCATCAGTTCTTACACCGACTCGTCTGGCTTCTGGACAATCACCCATCAAAACTGTCGTCGTTTTAGTCATGGAGAATCGTTCTTTCGACCACATGCTTGGTTGGATGAAAAAATCCATTAACCCATTAATCGATGGAGTCACAGGACAAGAATGCAACCCGGTTTCAAAACCCCGACCCGAACAATACCACAGCCAAGACAGCAACAGCAACTCAAACAATCTGTTTCACCGACGATGCCGAGTTCGTGGATCCGGATCCGGGTCACTCTTTCGAGGCGGTTACGCAACAGGTGTTCGGGTCATCCTCAGGTTTCAGTGATACTCCTTCCATGACTGGTTTTGTGAACCAAGCTTATTCCATGTTTGGAATTCTCGAATCTCAGATACACCAACCCTCAAACGCAGCAATATCACAATCGGATCCCCAAAAAGAGAGAAGAGAAAGAAGAACAAAACCACTAAAAATTAATGGGATAAATATGAAAAAACTACAAATAAGGATTGAGTACCTTTCAGATTTGGACGATTGAGTCTTGCTGGAGATAAAAATTTGAACAATTCTTCCTAAGTGACAAAGAAGAAGGTGAGTCTCTACTCTCTAGATGAAAAAGGGGCTGAGAGTCTGAGAGTTGGAAATGCCGAAATAGGGTTAGAACTTCAAAGTTAGGGTTAGGGTTAGATTTATTAATTTAGTTATTTTAGAAAATAAAATTATTTTATTAATAAATTTTTATAAGTTTCGTGTTTTACAGGTCTTTATGGGTTTACAGGTCAGTTTCGGGTTTACAGGTCAGTTTCGGGTTTACAGGTCAGTTTCGGGTTTACAGGTCAGTTTCGGGTTTTACAGGTCAGTTTCGGGTTTACAGGTCTTTTCGGGTTTTACAGGTCAGTTTCGGGTTTACAGGTCTTTTCGGGTTTTACAGGTCAGTTTCGGGTGACACGAACCCAACCCGAACCCGACCCGTTTTTTTTCGAGTCGGGTTCGTGTCGTGTCTTAATTTCATCGGGTCTGAAATATCGGGTCTCTAACCCTAAAATTTCGGGTCGGGTTCGTGTTGGGTTTACAGGTCGTGTCCAAAATTGACAGCTCTAGTCTCAGATCTGATCCGTACCGTACCAATAAGCTTAATGGTCCTTCCGATTCCATCAACAACCAAACTGAACCGTACCAATAACCGCCCTCCCTAGTTCAGGCAAAAACTATGCTTTAGTTTAGCAACCAAACTCTTCTCTTAGCCAGCCCTCTTCTTCTTCTCCTCCTTTCTCTTCTAAAGTTTTATCAACCCTAATTTCCTTGCCATTACTAACCAAACACTAGTTTAAGACTTTCTTAGTAGCCTTTAGTTTAACAGATTCGAACACCACTCCACTGCTAAATTAGTAATAATTCTCCTACTGATTCTGCATCATTTTAAGTAAAGCTTATGATCATACGGTCTCCTACAATCCACATGCACTTAATCATAACTGTATAGGATATAACCATTGAGAAATTATGTCAACGCCATTCTCAGATCTTTTTACTTTTAGTTTTTCTACTCGCTTTTTAAACATTTGAGTTCCAGTCAGTTCCTTAAAATTTATATTAGAGTTTATTGGTGTCCTATTAGGGCAAGAGGTCTAATAATTTTTAGAAATCATTTCACACGAATGAACATGAACGAAAATTAAAAGATAAGAAACAAATTGGCATTTTATTTGAGCATAGCTTTGTATTAGGGCAAGAGGTCTAACTTCTTAAGTTTTACTCTTCTCTTGTTGGTGTGTAATATCCACAAGAAAACCTGTTCTTCATTTGGTGCGTCATATCCAAAGGAAGATCAGTTAGAATATCAAAGGCCTTTCCACAACCTTTGTGTGACCTATCGATCCACATCCTTTGATCCTTGAATCCTTTTGGGTTCCTGGTTGCAAAGTTATCCCTATCCCATTTCAGAGTGCCGATTCTAGGAGGAGTTTATCATGTGGTATTAGAGAAACATTCTGAAAGTTGGGTATTCTCTTTCTCATTAATTTTTCTTCATCTATTTTATATTATCAGTTTGTTTGTGAAGATTTGAGTGTTAGTGTGATGATTTCATTTTGAATCACGAAATTCTGATCTGTTTCACCCCAGTTATAGTTGTTTGAGATTTAAAATCGTAGAAAATCGTTTTTAGGTGTTGTTGTGAAACTTATCTCTTAATATTCTTAGGAAAACAGATTTGGATATGTTTTATCGTTTTAAATAAATTAAAGAACTTTCCAAGGACTTGTTGCTAGTGATTTGTTTTTGTTTTGTTTTGTAGAAAAGGATGTCTAATTCAAATGATGCAGAAAACAGTAATTTCAATAACAACAAGCTTCTAATTGAAACTATGACAAAGTTGGTAGACACCAAGATAGATGCATTTCACGAAGAGCTTCAATCAAACACGGACCACGAGCGGAACCGTTCACGACAAACCAATCCAAGAAGAAACCATGAACTACCTTAACAATTCAGAAATGAAGCCACTGATGAATATTATGAACGCATGAGCAATTCGTCTCGAAATAGCCATAGAAGGCGCCATAGACGTACAAGAGAGGGCAACGAACGTATGCGTGACAATCTTGGAGGTCTCAAGATTAAGATTCCACCATTCCATGGAAAAAACGATCCAGATGCCTATTTGGAATGGGAAAAGAAGATTGAACTCGTTTTCAACGTTCAACACTACGCGGAGACCAATCGAGTAAGAATTGCTGCTACGGAATTTTATGATTATGCTCTTAGTTGGTGGGATCAACTAGTTACCTCAAGAAGGCGTAATGAGGAACATCCTATAGAATCATGGGCAGAAATGAAAGCCATTATGCGGAAGAGGTTTGTTCCTAGTCATTACCACCGTGAGCTGCATCTAAAGCTGAGGAGATTAACACAAGGGAGCCGATTTGTTGAAGAGTATTATCAAGAAATGGAGACCTTAATGTTGCGAGCTGATATTTCAGAAGATAGAGAGGCAACAATGTCAAGGTTACTTGGGGGTTTATATAGAGAAATTCAAGATAGATTGGAAACTCAGTATTATGTTGAACTAGAAGAGATGCTACACAAAGCTTTGCTATTTGAACAACAAGTTAAAAGAAAGAACCCCTCAAGATCAAGTTACAGTTCAAGGGGCAGTAACAATTAAGCCAAGTTATTCAAAAGATGAGAAGACCAATTATCAGAAAGGAAGCTATGTAGAGGTGAACCAAAAATCTAGAACACCATTGTCTATTGATAACAAGGGAAAACCTAAAGAGGTTGGAATCAGAACTCGTGATGTTAAGTGTTTCAAGTGCAAAGGGATGGGACATTATGCTAATGAGTGTTCTAATAAGAAGATTATGACAATTCTAGATAATGGAGAAATAATTTCAGAGGAAGAAGAAATTGTCTATGATTCTTCCGAAGAACACTTAGAGCGACCTGCTAAAGGAGATTTATGGGTAGCCAGAAGGTCTTTAAGCGTTTAAACAAAAGAAGAAGAACAAGAGCAAAGGGAGAATCTGTTCATACTAGTTGTCTTGTTCAAGGGAAAGTTTGTAGCCTTATTATCGATGGAGACAGTTGTACCAATGTGGCAAGTGAATCTATGGTAAAGAAGCTTGGTTTAAAAACGAAAAAACATCCAGCACCTTACAAGCTTCAATGGTTTAACGACAATGGAGAAATGAAAGTTAGCCACCAAGTAGAAGTTCCCTTAGCCATTGGTAAGTACGAAGATGAAGTTTTATGTGACGTTCTACCAATGGAGGCTAGTCACATACTGTTAGGAAGGCCATGGCAATCTGATCGAAAGGTTATCCATGATGGATTCACTAATCGCCATACATTTGAGTTTCAAGGAAGGAAAATCACTCTAGTTCCCATGACTCCATGAAAAGTTTACCAAGATCAAAAGCATATGCAGAACAAGGAAAGTCGGGTAACTAAACATTCGAATTTCTATGCAAAATCTGGTGAGGTTAAGAAAGCATTATTCTCTAAGCAACCTATGTTACTTTTTGTGTTTAAGGAAACTCTTATGAGTTTAACTAACTCGACACCGATGTTGCCGAGTGAGATGACTTCTTTCTTGCAGGAATTTGAAGATGTATTCCCTGAAGACAATCCAAAGGGGCTTCCACCAATTAGAGGCATCGAACACCAAATAGATTTTGTACCTGAAGCCTCCCTTCCTAACAGACCTGCTTATAGAACTAATCCAGTGGAGACAAAAGAATTGCAAAGGCAAATCAGTGACTGATGGAAAAGGACATATCCGTGAAAGTATGAGTCCTTGTGCGGTACCAGTTCTACTTGTGCCCAAGAAAGATGGAAGCTGGAGAATGTGGGTTGATTGCAGAGCCATCAACAACATAACAGTAAAGTATCGCCATCCTATACCAAGATTAGATGATATGTTAGATGAATTGCATGGTTCTAGCATTTTTTCTAAGATTGATCTTAAAAGTGGTTATCACCAAATTAGGATGAAAGAAGGGGATGGGTGGAAAACTGCATTTAAAACTAAGCATGGACTATATGAATGGTTAGTAATGTCATTTGGGCTGACTAATGCACCTAGTACATTCATGCGGTTAATGAATCATGTCTTAAGGGCTTATATAGGAGTTTTTGTTGTAGTATATTTCGATGACATCTTAATTTACAGCAAGTGCTTAGAAGAACATGTTCACCATCTGAAATTGATTTTAAGTGTACTTAAGAAGGAAAATCTCTATGGTAATCTTAAGAAATGCACTTTTTGTACCGATAATCTTGTCTTTTTAGGTTTTGTTATAAGTGCAGATGGTATTAAGGTGGATGAGGAAGGGGTTAAGGCAATCCGCGAATGGCCAAGTCCAAAAACAGTTGGAGAAGTGAGAAGCTTCCATGGCCTTGCAGGATTTTATAAGCGTTTTGTCAAAGATTTCAGCACCTTAGCTGCACCACTCATTGAAAGAATAAAGAAGGACGTTGGTTTCAAGTGGGAACAAGCTCAAGAAGAAGCATTTCAATCCTTAAAAGAGAAGCTTACTCATGCTCCTGTCTTGACATTACCTGATTTTCTTAAAACTTTTGAGATTGAATGTGGTGCTTCTGGAATTGGGATTGGAGTTGTTTTGATGCAAGATAAAAAGCCCATAGCTTATTTCAGTGAAAATCTTGGAGGAGCTACTCAAAACTATCCTACTTATGACAAGGAGTTGTATGCCTTAGTTCGAGCTTTGCAAACATGACAGCATTACTTTTGGCCAAAGGAGTTTGTCATACACACTGACCATGAATCTCTCAGACACCTAAAAGGTCAGCAAAAACTTAACAAATGACATGCAAGGTGGATAGAATTTATTGACACATTTCCATATGTCATCAAATACAAACAAGGTAAAAAAAATATTGTTGCTGATGCATTGTCCCGAAGGTATGCATTAATCACTACTCTTGAAGCTAATATTTTAGGATTTGATCATCTTAAGAGTTTATATGAAAATGATTCTGATTTTGGAAAGATGTATCAAGCATGTGAAAAGTTTTCTTCAGGGCGGTTCTATAGGCATGAAGGATTCTTATTCTTTGATAAACGTTTATGTGTGCCTAATTGTTCCATGAGAGATTTACTTGTTAGAGAAGCCCATGGAGGAGGCTTAATGGGATATTTTGGAATAGCTAAAACTCTCAAGGTAATGCTGGATCACTTCCATTGGCCACATATGAGGAGGGATGTTGAAAGAATCTGTGACAGATGTGCTACTTGTAAACAAGCCAAATCTAAGGTTCAATCCCACGGTTTGTATTCTCCTTTACCTATTCCTACGCATCCTTGGAATGATATATCTATGGACTTTGTAGTTGGATTGCCTAGGACTAGAACTGGTAAGGATTCCATTTTTGTGGTTGTTGATCGATTCTCTAAATTGGCACACTTTGTTGCTTGTCACAAAACTGATGATGCGTTGCACATTGCTAATCTGTTCTTTAAAGAGATAGTTCGTTTGCATGGCATGCCTAGGACGATAGTTTCAGATAGGGACACTAAGTTTCTAAGTTACTTTTGGAAAACTTTATGGTCTAAGTTAGGGACTAAGCTTTTATTTTCTACTACCTGTCACCCACAAACTGATGGACAAACAGAAGTAGTAAATAGGACTTTGTCCCCTCTTCTACGTGCATTAATTAAAAAGAACTTGAAAACTTGGGAAGAATGTTTGCCGCATGTTGAAATTGCATAGAATCATTCTATGCATTATGCTTCTAAGTACTCTCCTTTCATGTGGAAAAGCTTGTCAAACCACTTTGGTCTTGATTCAAGCTAATTGATTTCAACAAATGAGAAAGTGTCTCGATGTTACTCTTTTTCCCTTGTTCAAGTTTTGTCCCAATGGGTTTTCTTGACAAGGTTTTTAATGAAGCAATTGTTTCACTTCACGAATGCCCATTTGTTGAAATAAAAGCCCAAGGACCATCTACACCAAAAGCCACATCCTTGGAGGAGGGAAGGGTGCTATTTCCAGCTTATATCATTAATACTTTGTATTTTCAATATTAAAGCATTTTGTTTCCAAGAAAAGCCTTAATTGTTTTAGAGGCATGCATTATATTTCCAAGAACAGCCTTAATTGCGTTCAAGGCTAGTTCTTTCACCTATAAAAACTATGTACTCAGAATTCTAATGGTAGACTATCTTTGATTCTGAAAAAATTTCTTAAGTTTTACTCTTCTCTTGTTGGTGTGTAATATCCACAAGAAAACCTGTTCTTCAGTTGGTGCGTCATATCCAAAGGAAGATCAGTTGGAATATCCAAAGGAAGATCAACAACCTTTGTGTGACCTATTGATCCACATCCTTTGATCCTTGAATCCTTTTGGGTTCCTGGTTGCAAAGTTATCCCTATCCCATTTCAGAGTGCCGATTCTAAAGGAGTTTATCATACGGTCTGCTACAATCCACACGCACTTAATCATAACCGTATAGGATATAACCATTGAGAAATTATGTCAATGCCATTCTCAGATCTTTTTACTTTTAGTTTTTCTACTCGCTTTTTAAACATTTGAGTTCCAGACAGTTCTTTAAAATTTATATTAGAGTTTATTGGTGTCGTATTAGGGCAAGAGGTCTAATAATTTTCAGAAATCATTTCCAACGAAAGATCATGAACGAAAATTAAAAGATAAGAAACAAATTGGCATTTTATTTGAGCATAGCTTCTATTGTCTTCTCCTAATTCTCAGCCTCATCTCTTAATTCCGTGTTCATTTTAATTGTTGAAGAATGGATGAATTTCCCCTTCTCGTTCCTTCAAACCTATAAAGCAGAGTACCATATGGTGAAAATCTCAATCACCAAAGAATGTCCTCTCAAGTTGTCTATCAATCTAACATTACCAAAACCACCAGAATGAAACCTTCCAATATACCGCATAGAGATGATCACATTTCTATACAATTCAAAGAACAAAATGACGATGATCTACTGGAGTCTACATCATATACATTGATAGGAAAATTTACTAAAGGTCTGCCTAAGAAAGTTGTTCTTGATATATTTTTTGAAGCAAGAAAGTTCAATGGTGACTTCACTTACACAAAGTGGGATTCAAGACATTTGTTTCTTGAATTTTCACTCAAAGAAGATATTGGAAAAATCTTGTCACATGGAGTTTGGACAATTGGTGAATACTTCATGAGAATTCTGAAATGGCTACCTTCATTGAATGTTAAGAATGAATGCCTTATTGTTCCTATATGGATGAGAATCGAAAAACTGCATGAACACATGCATGATGAAGATATCGTCATCTCTATTTCTTCTTCAGTCGGAAACACTCTCAAGTTTTGGATACCACCTAAGAATAAGGCATGTACAATGCGTGTTACGCATGGGTGGAAATTGACATTTCAAGAAAACTTCATAATCATATGTGGCTTGCCTTTGGTAGCAACAAGGGAGCTTGGATCTCATTAAGCTACAAAGAGGTTCCACATTATTGTGACTTTTGTTTTCATGTTGGACATGATTCTTCTACCTATAAAAGAAACAGTAATAACAATGCTGATCAGAGTTCCAAGACCCAATAGTCGCTTCTGCAAAAGAACACATCTGGCCAAAAAAGCAAGGATGTTGTTGCTGCTACTCTTTCCATGGACAAGAATGAGAATCCTGAGCCAGTAATCTGTGACACAAATGTTGAAAACAAATTCATAATTTATGTAGTGAACAATGAAGAAACAATCAAGGAACCTGAAGTAAGGCTACAGACTGAAATGCTACACAACATATCTGAAGAAAAGGCTAAGGAAACTGAAGAATTTAATCAATGTCAAGATGACATAATATATGCTATCAAATCTCTTTATAGCATCATAAACTTTACTCATCTGGATGAAACTACACCTCGTATTGTTAATGCACTCATGCAAAAGAAAATACATAAAGCCTTCCCTCATCTCCTGCTCTAAAAGTAAAGAAAGTTGACTCTAGTTTCCAAAAAAATACTTGACTAGAAGCTCAAACAAACTATAAGAAGTAAGAGGATCAAACCACTGGTTATACAGTCTCTTTAATTTGAAGATACTCATAGATCATCACTCAAAAGATCAAAATAATAAAGATCTTAAGCTGGAACATAAAGGAAGTGGGAAATCATTCCTCTATTAGAAGACTTAAATCCATTATCAAGAAAGAAGGTATTAAAATAATATTCTTACAGGAGCCTATGATAAGTTGTGATCAAATTACTACCCTCTCTACTAAGCTTAAATTTCCTCACACCTTTTCTAATGTCTCAAACACAATCTGGGTGATATGGAGATTAAGACACTAGTAGATAATATTCAGTTCAGTCACTTGGAAATCAAACATTCATTGTTAACCAAAACTATTAAGATCACATGTGTCTATGAAAAATGTCAAAGAAGTTTCAGAATGGAGCTTTGGAATAATATCAGATCCTTTGAGTCATCTGCAAAGGAATGGCTTCTTCTAGGTGATTTTAACTCGATAATTTCTCCTTCTGAGCAATCTTGTTGCTCTAATTTCTGCCAGCAAAGACAAATGATTTTCTAGAGATGATTAAAGACTTCCATTTAGAGGATGTAGGATTTATAGAACCAGCTTCATGTGGACAAATAAGACTAGGTGGAGGAGATTAGAGAGGGTCCTATTTAATCAGGAATGGTCTGAGTTTTTTTGAAGAAACTAAAGTTATTCATCTAGCTCGTACATGTTCAGATCACACTCCACTTTGCATAAAAATAGCTAAAGATAATAAGAAGCAGAGTAACTCATTAAGGTTCTTGAACATCTGGTCTATGGATAAAGATTTCTTAAGTTTTTTGAAGATAACTGGTCTATTCCAGTGATGGGTACCCTTTACATGCTTTCTGAAACAAGTTGAAAAGGTTGAAGGCTGCTCTAAAAGTATGGAACAAAAATCAGTTTAGGAATCCGTTTGACAAGATTAAAGAAGCTGAAGATAATCTAAAAATTTGTGAAGATAACTATAGAAGATCATGCATGATTCAAGATAGAAACAACCTCACGAAAGCTACTGCTAAACACTTGCTAACTTTGTCCATGGAAGAGGAATACTGAGACAAAAAACGCATGCCAACTGGTTAAAGGATGTAGATAGGATTACAAAGATCTACCACAGCTATGTGATGAAGAAAAGAGGAATAGCAGAATTAACGGAATTAAAATCAAGAATGCATGGAATGTAGATGAAGATGTCATCAACTCCTCAGTTGAGGCATACTTTACAGATCTTAAAAATTGATCTTTGCAATGCTCTTAAATCATTTATACTTGGCCAGGATATTCCTAAAGGAATACTAGCTACTGGCATTTGTCTAATACCTAAGATAATCAATCCTTCTAGTTGGAGACATTATAGAGCCATTAGTGTTTGTACTCTAACAAATAAAATTATGTCTAAACTGGTTAACAATAGACTCTCTAATATAATACCTAAGCTAATATATCTGAAGTGCATGGAGCTTATGTTCAAGGAAGATCAATAATGTACTCACTGCAAATGAGTTAATCCATGATATAGGAAAGAAAACAAAGGTAAGAAATCTGGTTATTAAGGTCTATATGTCCAAAGCTTTTGAAAACTTATCACACAACTTTATAATAAAGGTTCTGTAGAGGTTTGGTATTAATCATCAAGTTATTAAGCTGATTAAAAACATCATTAGATCAGTCAATATCTCCATAATCATAAATGGGAAAGTAGTATGTTATTTCAAAGCTAAAAGAGGTGTGAGACAAGGTGGTCCTTTTCTCCTAGCCTCTTTATATTAGCAGAAGAAGTGTTGATTAAAGGGATGGAGAACTCGCTTTTTTCTAATAAAAAACTAAAATATTCAAGTTGAGGCAATATAACTATACCAATCTTAGCCTTTGGTGATGATGTATTAATGTTTACTAATGGCTCTAATGTTTCCTTAGAGAAAGTAGCTCAGTTTTTGCAAGTTTATCAAGACATTTCAGGCAATCAATCAACAAAAGGAAAATAGAGGATGCTAACAGCATCTAGTATACCTCTTGAAAGAAGGAATTGTCTTAATATTCAGACCAGTTTCAACACAACTCTCCTCCCCACAACATACTTAGGTGTAACACTCAGTCCTCATAACAAATCAACCAACTTCACACCCTTAATTGAGAAGATCAGAGAAAAAATATCAAACTATAAAGGAAAAATGCTTTCATTTGGAGGGCATCTGACTCTGGTGAACTCAGTCCTTATGGCTATACCTCTTTAATGGGTTCAGAACTGCTAGCTTCCTACTTAAATCATATTTAAAATTGAGAAATTAATGAATAGATTTCTGTGGGGATCCAACAGTGAAGCTTACATAACTTATTGGACTACACGGGCAGCTATTTGCAAGCTTTTTTAGAAAGGTGGGCTTAATGTTTGCAGCTTAATGGATATTTAGAAAGCATTTGCGTGCAAGCTATGGATTAGATTTAGAGAAAATAGTTTTCTCTGGTCTAGGCTACTGCACAATATCTACTGCAAGGATAAGCATCCTCTTCAATTTGATTCTAATCAAGGCTCTCAAATGTGGAAAGGTTAGCCAAAATCAGAGAATTTGCTGAAGCCCATATCAGATGGAAGCTTGGCTGTGGTTATATGGATATATGGTTGGACAATTGGTTTGGTAAGGCACGAGGTATGTTCGCTTTGGGATAACAATGGTTGGAACATAAATAAGCCTTTTCCTATTCTAAATGACTATAATATAAACTTAGTTACTAAAATAAGAATTGATACTCTCTCTAATGCAATGAGAATCCCTTATAGTAGTTCCTCCTTATTTGGTAATCTATGGAACCAAATCTCTCCTAGGAAATGTTCCTTCAAAGCTTATATTAAGCAAGCTACCAACTGACTCTGTACTACAATCTAAGCATTTAACTCTAGCATCAAAATGTCAGTTTTGTCTTAACTCTGAAACCACACAACATCTCTTTGTATCCTGCATTTTCGCTTGGGAAGTCTGGTAATATATTTTTAGGTGTTCTAAAGGTGGATATACAAAGGTTCATGACTGTTAAACATTTGTTCTTAGCCTAGTTCTAGTCTGCCCCAAGTAAAATACACATCAAAACAATACTACTAACTATAATTAGTTGGGTCATATGGGAGCAGGGAAATAAAAAAAAGATAAACTGACAATCCTTCCACAAAGACAACTATAAAATATATCACCAACATGCTGCAAAGTCTTGACTACTCAAAATTACTGAAGATGATACACTGGAAACACTGTGAAAGAGTTGCTGTTAATCTTGGATGCATTAATCACTTATGCATCAAAAGAAAGAACAATCACATTACTTGGACTCCTCCACGTCATGGAAGATACAAATTGAACTCTAATGCAAGCTGCTCTATCTTGGGTGCAGCCAGCGGCGCTTTAATCATTAGAGACCATCAAGGAAATCCGATTCTAGCCATTGCAACAACTATGGAATATTAACTTATCTCCAAGCTGAAGCTCGTGTTATCAATGACAGACTACAATTGTGCAGAATAAGACGATTAAGGGAAGTCAACTTAGAAACTGATTCTAAAATAATCATATCTTTGTTTTCAACTTGAAATTTTCCTTTAAGCTTAAGTTTGGTTTTTGATAACATTAAATCTCGTATATTGAGTAAAATGACGATTCATCACATCTTTAGAGAGCAAAAAGGAGCAGTTGATTGGCAGGCTCGATGGACTCAAAGATGCAAGATGAAGTTAGATTACAAGGACTTCAAAACTCCAGCTATGTTGGATGTTATACTATTGTTGGAAAGTCTAAACGTAGGCTACATTAGAATAGAAGATTAATTTACCTTTCGCTTGATTTCAGGGAGCTGAATTGGGCTCTGCTATAGTTGGCTTGATGAATCCTGAAGCAATCAAGGCTGTTCATAGACTCTGCTATATTGTTCTTCGCAAAACAAAGTTGGTTTGTTGGATAATTCTTCAAAATAGGTTCAAAGACGCGAATAATCAATGAATCACCATAATTTGAAAGAGCTGCTGATTTCAAAAATGAAATAGAAATCAGAGTTGAAGGAGGAATCTCAAATTTTTAACCAAAAGTAGGCGCTGTTATTTATAAATAGGAGTTGAAGGAGGAAAATCTCAGCAAACCGGTCAAACTTTTCATAAATAGGAGAAGAATTCAAGAAATAAAGGATGATTGATACTTTTGACTCAAACTTGATTGAACTCTGTTTCTCTCTTTTTGTTTGTCTCTAAAAGATTTGTAGTTTTCTTTCTCTAAAGTCACTTTGATTTTTCTATCTTAACATCAAAAATCAAATACTTAACATTGGCGACCATAATGGGAGATTAAGAGGTACGTAGATAGCAAATATAAAATGACAAAATTTACAATCTAAATTATTTATTAAGGTTACAATAGAACCATACATTAGAACTGATCTCACAGTACTGGTGAAAAAAACTGCTGGAATCGGGATTGCTTAGACAAAAAAACCGAGGTGATAGTCAAGGAAACAAACAACATGAACAATCTGATATAAAATTGGATGAAGAAGTTATTAGAAAATATAATCGTATTGAACAACGAGTTTGATCGAAGAAAACAACAAATGCAATCCGGTAGGATGAAATCTGAGGTGCGACAAAATAGTCACTTTGTTGCACCCGTGGTCACTATTGTTGGTCTTTTTTTTTGCATTTTTTGTCACCGTTAGTAACCATAAATGTAAAGAAAACCAGAAAAATGTAAAATTTTGATACAAATACAATTTTAGTGACAGTTTTGAAACAAGTGTAAGACTAGTCTCATCTACACGTCTATGCTTTCTAACTGTTCTACCATTTTGTGCATAGGTATATGGACATCAATGTCTTAACTGAATACGAAACTATGTAGAATTGATGTGATCCTAGTTGACACAAGGAGCTTATAACATGGAAATGTGCAAGAACCAGATTAACAACTTGAAAAAGAAGATGAGCTTGAAGTTGAAGATATTCTTATTTTACCGGCTGGTCCAACAACTCGATCAAGAGCAAAACAATTTAACAAAGCTGTTGGAGGATTGCTTAATCAACTAGAGAATCCACGTGATCAAAACAGCAAGTATGGTGGGAAAGCTTGTCAAACCACTCTGGTCTTGATTCAAGCTAATTGATTTCAACAAATGAGAAAGTGTCTCGATTGTACTCTTTTTCCCTTGTTCAAGTTTTGTCCCAATGGGTTTTCTTGACAAGGTTTTTAATGAGGCAATTGTTTCACTTCACCATTGCCCATTTGTTGAAATAAAAGCCCAAGGCCGATCTAAACCAAAAGCCACGTCCTTGGAGGAGGGAAGGGTCTGATTTCCAGCTTATATCATTAATACTTTGTATTTTCAATATTAAAGCATTTTGTTTCCAAGAAAAGCCTTAATTGTATTAGAGGCATGCATTATGTTTCCAAGAACAGCCTTAATTGTGTTCAAAGCTAGTTCTTTCTCCTATAAAAACTATGTACTCAGAATTCTAATGGTTAGACTATCTTTGATTCTGAAAAAACTTCTTAAGTTTTACTCTTCTCTTGTTGGTGTGTAATATCCACAAGAAAACCTGTTCTTCATTTTGTGGGTCATATCCAAAGAAAGATCAGTTGGAATATCAAAGGCCTTTCCACAACCTTTGTGTGACCTATCGATCCACATCCTTTGATCCTTGAATCCTTTTGGGTTCCTTGTTGCAAAGTTATCCTTATCCCATTTTAGAGTTCCGATTCTAGGAGGAGTTTATCAAGAATGAGGCAAAAACTCTTGTTACTCACCGCCAGTATAAGTCTAATAAAAAATTTATTTTCCTTTTAAAACCTTATTTGAACCATTCTTTGAAATTGTAGAAAGGTTTTCATAGAATCACTTATGTTTTTCAAAGGATAAATCCATGAGAATTTTCAAAAATTATCTAGAAACTAAATATAGTATTTAAAACCATTTTTAGTTGATATTAGATAAGTCCCACAGGTCTACGTGATTTAAGTGTACGGTATTTGTTGCATGAAAGTAGATATACGATAAGGTAGTCTATGAGACTTTCGAAGCTGAAATTCACCAAATGTAGACCTTTTATTAACTTCAATAAAAACATTGCATTGCTTCAAAAGTTTGGATACAACTACAAATGAATGATTCCCTAATCTAATGTGCCAAAAAGTTAGGTGGCTTCTCAATGCAACAGATTCCTCCTTTGGATCTCCCTGCGTCTAAATCTTTAACAAAATAAAAGTATTTGAAGAGCTCAACATAAACAAAATCTATAAAGGTTAATTGAAAAATGGTAGGAACATCTAAGATATTTGTAAGAGTTAGATATTTGTTTCAACTTGAGGAACACTAGAGTTTCCTACTTTCTCAATTAAACAATTCTGATCATTACCAACTTCAACATAAATATTACTTCCATAGTCAGCCCTTTCGCTTATCATGTTTGGGTTGTGAGTAATGTGATGTGTTGCTCCCGAATCTACATACTATGGTGCATCATTATTGGTGTCATGGTTTACTACGAATGGACTTGAATCAAACTGACCATTTTGTTATTGTTGTTCATGAGGTATGTAATAACATACTGTATCAGCATGACCATACTTGCCACAATTTTGACAAGCTATTCTGTATGGAGAATATTTTCCTCCACGTCCCTTGTAAGTATTATTGTATTTGTCTCTATTGATATTGTGATTTTTACCTTTATAACCACGATTTTCGTCTCTAAAGTAAGAATATTGACCTCTTATATAAGTATTTTTGTTAGTGTTGTTGTTGCCAATTTGAGATTTGTTGTCTGCTTTGTTTGAGTTATTAATAATAGCTACTAGAGTCAAGTTCCATAACAAATTGTAGGCAAGCCAATTGATCAAGTCTGCGCTAAAAAATCAGTAAAGTAGTATGTAGGTCAACTCAATCGACAATGTCTTTGTCTGCTAGATTCACTACTACTCGGTTGTATTCTAAGTCTAAGCTAACGATGACTTGTGAGAGTAGTCATTAATAGTTTATGAGGGATCCTCATCGCCTCACATGGTCGAACAAAGTGGAAGTGGAAGAAGACAGGTATAAAACTAAACTAGGCAAATGACGAGGTAAAGAGTGTGTGAAAGTATCGTGAAGGTTCTAGACTGAGCAGAGCTCTGGCTCTGAGCGCCAACTAAGAAACCCAATGAAATTGGACGGAACAATGTCCTATGACCAATGGTCGACCGCGACAATCAAAATAGCAAGGATCCTAACGGAGAAGAGCTCCATCATTACAAGCCCGCTGTGAGGACCAGTATATCATGGACTCCTTAAAAGCTCTAAACAGAGCAGAGCCCCTTTGCTGAGCCGATCTCCATTGCAGTGCCCCATCAGGAAGGGAAAGAGCGTAGAAAGATGCATCTCGGTTTAGAGTCAAACACGAGACAAGATGATAAACTCCTCCTAGAATCGACACTCTGAAATGGGATAGGGATAACTTTGCAACCAGGAACCCAAAAGGATTCAAGGATCAAAGGATGTGGATCGATAGGTCACACAAAGGTTTTGGAAAGGCCTTTGATATTCCAACTGATCTTCCTTTGGATATGACGCACCAAATGAAGAACAGGTTCTCTTGTGGATATTACACACCAACAAGAGAAGAGTAAAACTTAAGAAGTTTTTTCAGAATCAAAGATAGTCTAACCATTAGAATTCTGAGTACATAGTTTTTATAGGAGAAAGAACTAGCCTTGAACACAATTAAGCATGTTCTTGGAAACATAATGCATGCCTCTAATACAATTAAGGCTTTTCTTGGAAACAAAATGCTTTAATATTGAAAATACAAAGTATTAATGATATAAGCTGGAAATGAGACCCTTCCCTCCTCCAAGGATGTGGCTTTTGGTTTAGATGGGCCTTGGGCTTTTATTTTAACAAATGGGCAATGGTGAAGTGAAACAATTGCCTCATTAAAAACCTTGTCAAGAAAACCCATTGGGACAAAACTTGAACAAGGAAAAAATACAATCGAGACACTTTCTCATTTGTTAAAATCAATTAGCTTGAATCAAGACCAAAGTGGTTTGACAAGCTTTCCCACCATACTTGCTGTTTTGATCACGTGGATTCTCTAGTTGATTAAGCAATCCTCCAACAGCTTTGTTAAATTGTTTTGCTCTTGATCGAGTTATTGGACCAGCCGGTAAAATAAGAATATCTTCAACTTCAAGCTCATCTTCTTTTTCAAGTTGTTCATCTGGTTCTTGCACATTTCCATGCTCTAAGCTCCTTGTGTCATCTAGGATCACATCATCCTCTCCCACTTGTAAAGGATTTGACCTCAAATCCATTTCATCTGCGATAAAAGGAACTAAATCAGAAACATTAAAGATAGGACTCACTTTATACTTACCTCGTAGGTCAAGTTGATACGCATTATTGTTGATCTTTTTTGTTACTTCAAATGGTCCATCAATTCTAGGCATCAATTTTGACTTCCTCTCTTCTGGAAATCTTTCCTTTCTTAAGTGCACCCATACTTGATCCCCAACCTCAAAAACTTTCTCACGTCTTCCCTTGTTTGCTTGTTTGACATATTGCTCAGTTTTCTTTTCTATGTTTTTCCTTGCATCATCATGGATATGTTTTACAAGTTCAGCTTTCTTTTTCCCATCTATGCTAGTTCTTTCACTCAAAGGCAAAGGAATTAGATCCAAAGGAGATATTGGGTTAAATCCATAAACAATTTGAAAAGGAGAGTACTTAGAAGCAGAATGCATATAATGATTGTATGCAAATTCAACATGCGGCAAACATTCTTCCCAAGTTTTCAAGTTCTTTTTAATTAATGCACGTAGAAGAGTGGACAAAGTCCTATTTACTACTTCTGTTTGTCCATCAGTTTGTGGGTGACAGGTAGTAGAAAATAGTAGCTTAGTCCCTAAGCTACACCACAAAGGTTTCCAAAAGTAACTTAGAAACTTAGTGTCCCTATCTGAAACTATCGTCCTAGGCATGCCATGCAAACGAACTATCTCTTTAAAGAACAGATTAGCAATGTGCAACGTATCATCGGTTTTGTGACAAGCAACAAAGTGTGCCATTTTAGAGAATCGATCAACAACCACAAAAATGGAATCCTTACCAGTTCTAGTCCTAGGCAATCCAACTACAAAGTCCATAGATATATCATTCCAAGGATGCGTAGGAATAGGTAAAGGAGTATACAAACCGTGGGATTGAACCTTAGATTTGGCTTGTTTACAAGTAGCACATCTGTCACAGATTCTTTCAACATACCTCCTCATATGTGGCCAATGGAAGTGATCCAGCATTACCTTGAGAGTTTTAGCTATTCCAAAATGTCCCATTAAGCCTCCTCCATGGGCTTCTCTAACAAGTAAATCTCTCGTGGAACAATTAGGCACACATAAACGTTTATCAAAGAATAAGAATCCTTCATGCCTATAGAACCGCCCTGAAGCAAACTTTTCACATGCTTGATACATCTTTCCAAAATCAGAATCATTTTCATATAAACTCTTAAGATGATCAAATCCTAAAATCTTAGCTTCAAGAGTAGTGATTAAGGCATACCTTCGGGACAATGCATCAGCAACAATATTTTCTTTACCTTGTTTGTATTTGATGACATATGGAAATGTCTCAATAAATTCTATCCACCTTGCATGCCGTTTGTTAAGTTTTTGCTAACCTTTTAGGTGTTTGAGAGATTCATGGTCAGTGTGTATGACAAACTCCTTTAGCCTCAAGTAATGCTGCCATGTTTGCAAAGCTCAAACTAAGGCATACAACTCCTTGTCATAAGTAGGAGAGTTGTGCGTAACTCCTCCAAGTTTTTCACTAAAATAAGCTATGGGCTTTTTATCATGCATCAAAACAGCTCCAATCCCAATTCCAGAAGCATCACATTCAATCTCAAAAGTCTTAAGAAAATCAGGTAATGTCAAGACAGGAGCATGAGTAAGCTTCTCTTTTAAGGATTGAAATGCTTCTTCTTGAGCTTGTTCCCACTTGAAACCAACGTCCTTCTTTATTATTTCAGTGAGTGGTGCAGCTAAGGTGCTGAAATCTTTGACAAAACGCCTATAAAATCCTACAAGGCCGTGGAAGCTTCTCACTTCTCCAACTGCTTTTGGACTTGGCCATTCGCGGATTGCCTTAATCTTTTCCTCATCCACCTTAATACCATCTGCACTTATAACAAAACATAAAAAGACAATATTATCGGTACAAAAAGTTCATTTCTTAAGATTAGCATAGAGATTTTCCTTCCTAAGTACACTTAAAATCAATTTCAGATGGTGAACATATTCTTCTAAGCACTTGCTGTAAATTAAGATGTCATCGAAATATACTACAACAAAAACTCCTATATAATCCCTTAGAGCATGATTCATTAACCACATGAATGTACTAGGTGCATTAGTCAGCCCAAATGGCATTACTAACCTTTCATATAGTCCATGCTTAGTTTTAAATACAGTTTTCCACTCATCCCCTTCTTTCACCTAATTTTGTGATAACCACTTTTAAGATCAATCTTAGAAAAATGCTAGAACCATGCAATTAATCTAACATATCATCTAATCTAGGTATAGGATGGCGATACTTTACTGTTGTGGCTCTACAATCAACACACATTTTCCAGCTTCCATCTTTCTTGGGCACAAGTAGAACTGGTACCGCACAAGGACTCATGCTTTCACGGATATGTCCTTTTTTCCATAAGTTCACTGATTTGCCTTTGCAATTCTTTTGTCTCCACTGGATCGGTTCTATAAGCAGGTCTGTTAGGAAGGGAGGCTCCAGGTACAAAATCTATTTGGTGTTCGATGCCTCTAATTGGTGGAAGCCCCTTTGGATTGTCTTCAGGGAATACATCTTCAAATTCCTGCAAGAGAGAAGTCATCTCACTCGGGAACACCGGTGTCAAGTTAGTTAAACTCATAAGAGTTTCCTTAAACACAAAAAGTAACATAGGTTGCTTAGAGAATAATGCTTTCTTAACCTCGCCAGATTTTGCATTGAAATTCGAATGTTTAGTTACCCGACTTTCCTTGTTCTGCATATGCTTTTGATCCTCGTAAACTTCTCGTGGAGTCATGGGAACTAGAGTGGTTTTCCTTCCTTGAAACTCAAATTTATGGCGATTAGTGAATCCATCATGGATAACCTTTCGATCAGATTTCCATGGCCTTCCTAACAGTATGTGACTAGCCTCCATTGGTAGAACATCGCATAAAACTTCATCTTCGTACTTACCAATGGCTAAGGGAACTTCTACTTGGTGGCTAACTTTCATTTCTCCATTGTCGTTAAGCCATTGAAGCTTGTAAGGTGCTGGATGCTTTTTCGTTTTTAAAACCAAGCTTCTTTACCATAGATTCACTTGCCACATTGGTACAATTGCCTCCATCGATAATAAGGCTACAAACTTTCCCTTGAACAAGACACCTAGTGTGAAACAGATTCTCCCTTTGCTCTTGTTCTTCTTCTTTTGTTTGAACGCTTAAAGACCTTCTGACTACCAATAAATCTCCTTTAGCAGGTCGCTCTAAGTGCTCTTCGGAAGAATCAGAGACAATTTCTTCTTCCTCTGAAATTATTTCTCCATTATCTAGAATTGTCATAATCTTCTTATTAGAACACTCATTAGCATAATGTCCCATCCCTTTGCACTTGAAACACTTAACATCACGAGTTTTGATTGCAACCTCTTTAGGTTTGCCCTTGTTATCAATAGACAATGGTGTTCTAGATTTTTAGTTCACCTCTACATAGCTTGGCTTAATTGTTACTGCCCCTGAATCGTAACTTGATCTTGAGGAGTTCTTTCTTTTAACTTGTTACTCAAATAGCAAAGCTTTGTGTAGCATCTCTTCTAGTTCAACATAATACTGAGTTTCCAATCTGTCTTGAATTTCTCTATTTAAACCCCCAAGAAACCTTGACATTGTTGCCTCTCTATCTTTTGAAATATCAGCTCGAAACATTAAGGTCTCCATTTCTTGATAATACTCTTCAACCAAATCGGCTTTCTTGTGTTAATCTCCTCAGCTTTAGATGCAGCTCACGGTGGTAATGACTAGGAACAAACCTCTTCCGCATAATGGCTTTCATTTCTGCCCATGATTCTATAGGATGTTCCTCATTACGCCTTCTTGAGGTAACTAGTTGATCCCACCAACTAAGAGCATAATCATAAAATTCAGTAGCAACAATTCTTACTCGATTGGTCTCCGTGTAGTGTTGAACGTTGAAAACGAGTTCAATCTTCGTTTCCCATTCCAAATAGGCATATGGATCGTTTTTTCCATGGAATGGTGGAATCTTAATCTTGAGACCTCCAAGATTGTCACGCATACGTTCGTTGCCCTCTCTTGTACGTCTATGGTGCCTTCTATGGCTGTTTCGAGACGAATTGCTCATGCGTTCATAATATTCACCAGCGGCTTCATTTCTGAATTGTTCAGGTAGTTCATGGTTTCTTCTTGGATTGGTTTGTTGTGAACGGTTCCGCTCGTGGTCTGTGTTTGATTGAAGCTCTTCGTGAAATGCATCTATCTTGGTGTCTACCAACTTTGTCATAGCTTCAATTAGAAGCTTGTTGTTATTGAAATTACTGTTTTCTGCATCATTTGAATTAGACATCCTTTTCTACAAAACAAAACAAAACAAAAACAAATCACCAGCAACAAGTCCTTGGAAAGTTCTTCAATTTATTTAAAACCATAAAACATATCCAAATCTTTTTTCCTAAGAATATTAAGAGATAAGTTTCACAACAGCACCTAAAAACGAGTTTCTACGATTTTAAATCTCAAACAACTATAACTAGGGTGAAACAGATCAGAATTTTTTGATTCAAAATGAAATCATCACACTAAACACTCAATCATCACAAATATAGTGAGAATACAAAACATATGATAAACAAATTAATACAACAGATCAGAATTTCGTGATTCAAAATGAAATCATCACACTAACACTCAAATCTTCACAAACAAACTGATAATATAAAATAGATGAAGAAAAATTAATGAGAAATACCCAGCTTTTAGAATGTTTCTCTGATACCACTTGCTAAACTCCTCCTAGAATCGGTACTCTGAAATGGGATAGGGATAACTTTGCAACCAGGAACCCAAAAGGATTCAAGGATCCAAGGATGTGGATCGATAGGTCACACAAAGGTTGTGGAAAGGCCTTTGATATTCCAACTGATCGTCCTTTGGATATGACGCACCAAATGAAGAACAAGTTTTCTTGTGGATATTACACACCAACAAGAGAAGAGTAAAACTGAAGAAGTTTTTTTTAGAATCAAAGATAGTCTAACCATTAGAATTCCGAGTACATAGTTTTTATAGGAGAAAGAACTAGCCTTGAACACAATTAAGTCTGTTCTTAGAAACATAATGCATGCCTCTAAAACAATTAAGGCTTTTCTTGGAAACAAAATGCTTTAATATTGAAAATACAAAGTATTAATGATATAAGCTGGAAATCAGACCATTCCCTCCTCCAAGGACGTGGATTTTGGTGTAGATGGGCCTTGGGCTTTTATTTCAACAAATGGGCAATGGTGAAGTGAAACATTTGCCTCATTAAAAATCTTGTCAAGAAAACCCATTGGGACAAAACTTGAACAAGGGAAAAAGAATACAATCGAGACACTTTCTCATTTGTTGAAATCAATTAGCTTGAATCAAGACCAAAGTGGTTTGACAAGCTTTTCCACCATACTTATTGTTTTGATCACGTGGATTCTCTAGTTGATTAAGCAATCCTCCAACAGCTTTGTTAAATTGTTTACGCTCTTGATCGAGTTGTTGGACCAGCCGGTAAAATAAGAATATCTTCAACTTCAAGCTCATCTTCTTTTTCAAGTTGTTCATCTGGTTCTTGCACATTTCCATGTTCTAAGCTCCTTGTGTCATCTAGGATCACATCACACGCACTTAATCATAACCGTATAGGATATAACCATTGAGAAATTATGTCAACGCCATTCTCAGATCTTTTTACTTTTAGTTTTTCTACTCGCTTTTTAAACATTTGAGTTCCAGTCAGTTCTTTAAAATTTATATTAGAGTTTATTGGTGTCGTATTAGGGTAAGAGGTCTAATAATTTTCAGAAATCATTTCACACGAAAGAACATGAACGAAAATTAAAGGATAAGAAACAAATTGGCATTTTATTTGAGCATAGCTTCTATTGTCTTCTCCTAATTCTCATCCTCATCTCTTAATTCCGTGTTCATTTCAATTGTTGAAGAATGGATGAATTTCCCGTTCTCGTTCCTTCAAACCTACAAAACAGAGTACCATATGGTGAAAATCTCAATCACCAAAGAATGTACTCTCAAGTTGTCTATCAACCTAAAATTACCAAAACCATCAGAATGAAACCTTCCAATATACCGCATAGAGATGATCACATTTCTATACAATTCGAAGAACAAATTCAAGATGATCTACTGGAGTCTACATCATATACATTGATAGGAAAATTTACTAAAGGTCTGCCTAAGAAAGTTGTTCTTGATATATTTTTTGAAGAAAGAAAGTTCAATGGTGACTTCACTTACACAAAGTGGGATTGAAGACATTTGTTTCTTGAATTTTCACTCAAAGAAGATATTGGAAAAATCTTGTCACGTGGAGTTTGGACAATTGGTGAATACTTCATGAGAATTCTGAAATGGCTACCTTCATTGAATGTTAAGAATGAATGCCTTATTGTTCCTATATGGATGAGAATCGAAAAACTGCATGAACACATGCATCATGAAGATATCGTCATCTCTATTTCTTCTTCAGTCGGAAACACTCTGAAGTTTTGGATACCACCTAAGAATAAGGCATGTACAATGCGTGTTACGCATGGGTGGAAATTGACATTTCAAGAAAACTTCATAATCATATGTGGCTTGGCTTTGGTAGCAACAAGGGAGGTTGGATCTCATTAAGCTACAAAGAGGTTCCACATTATTGTGACTTTTGTTTTCATGTTGGACATGATTCTTCTACCTATAAAAGAAACAGTAATAACAATGCTGATCAGAGTTCCAAGACCCAACAGTCGCTTCTGCAAAAGAACACATCTGGCCAAAACAGCAAAGATGTTGTTGCTGCTACTCTTTCCATGGACAAGAATGAGAATCCTGAGCCAGTAATCTGTGACACAAATGTTGAAAACTAAGTCATAATTTATGTGGAGAACAATGAAGAAACAATCAAGG
Organism: Limnanthes douglasii subsp. nivea; assembly: GCA_036936605.1. Lineage (NCBI taxonomy): Eukaryota > Viridiplantae > Streptophyta > Magnoliopsida > Brassicales > Limnanthaceae > Limnanthes > Limnanthes douglasii. The sequence continues at coordinate 184,020,949 of JAUPFV010000001.1, forward strand.
AACCTGAAGTAAGGCTATAGACTGAAATGCTACACAACATATCTGAAGAAAAGGCTAAGGAAACTGAAGAATTTAATCAACGTGAAGATGACATAATATATGCTATCAAATCTCTTTATAGCATCATAAACTTTAATCATCTGGATAAAACTACACCTCCTATTATTAATACAACTCATGCAAAATAAAATACAGAAAGCCTTCCCTCATCTCCTGCTCTAAAAGTAAAGAAAGTTGACTCTAGTTTCCAAAAAAATACTTGACCAGAAGCTCAAACAAACTATAAGAAGTAAGAGGATTAAAACACTGGTTATAAAGTCTCTTCAATTTGAAGATACTCAAAGATCATCACTCAAAAGCTCAAAATAATAAAGATCTTAAGTTGGAACATAAAGGGAGTGGGAAATCATTCCTCTATTAGAAGACTTAAATCCATTATCAAGAAAGAAGGTATTAAAATAATATTCTTACAGGAGCCTATGGCAAGTTGTGATCAAATTACTACCCTCTCTACTAAGCTTAATCTTCCTCACACCTTTTCCAATGTCTCAAACACAATCTAGGTGATATGGAGATTAAGACACTGGTGGATAACATTCATTTCAGTCACTTGGAAATCAAACATTCATTGTTAACCAAAACTGTTAAGATCACATGTGTCTATGAAAAATGTCAAAGAAGTTTCAGAATAGAGTTTTGGAATGATATCAGATCCTTTGAGTCATCTGCAAAGGAATGGCTTATTCTAGGTGATTTTAACTCGATAATTTCTCCTTATGAGCAATCTGGTTGCTCTAATTTCTGCCAGCAAAGTCCAAATGATTTTCTAGAGATGATTAAAGACTTCCATTTGGAGGATGTAGGATTTGTAGAACCAGCTTCATGTGGACAAATAAGACTAGGTGGAGGATATTAGAGAGGGTCCTATTTAATCAGGAATGGTCTGAGTTTTTTTTGAAGAAACTAAAGTTATTCATCTAGCTCGTACATGTTCAGATCACACTCCACTTTGCATAAAAATAGCTAAAGATAATAAGAAGCAGAGTAACTCATTAAGGTTCTTGAACATCTGGTCTATGGATAAAGATTTCTTATGTTTTTTGAAGCTAACTGGTCTAAAAAGGTTGAAGGCTGCTTTAAAAGTATGGAGCAAAAATCAGTTTGGGAATCCGTTTGACAAGATTAAAGAAGTTGAAGATAATCTAAAAATTTGTGAAGATAACTATAGAAGATCATACATGATTCAAGATAGAAACAACCTCACGAAAGCTACTGCTGAACACTTGCTAGCTCTGTCCATAGAAGAGGAATACTGAGACAAAAAATGCATGCCAACTGGTTAAAGGATGTAGATAGGATTACAAAGATCTACCACAGCTATGTGATGAAGAAAAGAGGAATAGCAGAATTAATGGAATTAAAATCAAGAATGCATGGAATGTAGATGAAGATGTCATCAACTCCTCAGTTGAAGCATACTTTACAGATATTTTTTCCTCTCATTCTTTTTTCTAATAGAAATGATGGAACTAAAAGCATGAATGACAATGTCTTTAATATCATACCTAAACTAGTAGATGATTCTGATAATAAGTTAATGCTAGATGAACCAACTTAAATTGAAATTTGGTCTATAATTCAAAGATTGAATCCAGTTGGAGCTGCTAGGATAGATGGATTCAATAAAAAAAATTTACTTCTTGCTGGCATATCATAAAAACTGATCTTTGCAATGCTCTTAAATCATTTATACTTGGCCAGGATATTCCTAAAGGAATACTAGCTACTGGAATTTGTCTAATACCTAAGATAATCAATCCTTCTAGTTGGAGACATTATAGAGCCATTAGTGTTTGTACTCTAACAAATAAAATTATGTCTAGACTGGTTAACAATAGACTCTCTAATATAATTCCTAAGCTAATATATATGAAGTGCATGGAGCTTATGTTCAAGGAATATCAATAATGTACTCATTGCAAATGAGTTAATCCATGATATAGGCAAGAAAACAAAGGCAAGAAATCTGGTTATTAAGGTCTATATGTCCAAAGCTTTTGAAAACTTATCACACAACTTTATAATAAAGGTTCTGTAGAGGTTTGGTTTTAATCATCAAGTTATTAAGCTGATTAAAAATATCATTAGATCAGTCAATATCTCCATAATCATAAATGGGAAAGTAGTATGTTATTTCAAAGCTAAAAGAGGTGTGAGACAAGGTGGTCCTTTTCTCCTAGCCTCTTTATATTAGCAGAAGAAGTGTTGATTAAAGGGATGGAGAACTCGTTTGCTTCTAATAAAAAGCTAAAGTATTCAAGTGGAGGCAATATAACTATACCAATCTTAGCCTTTGGTGATGATGTATTAATGTTTACTAGTGGCTCTAATGTTTCCCTAAAGAAAGTAGCTCAGTTTTTGCAAGTTTTTCAAGATATTTCAGGCAATCAATCAATAAAAGGAAAACAGAGGATCATAACAGCATCTAGTATACCTCTTGAAAGAAGTAATTGTCTTAATATTCAGACCAGTTTCAACACAGCTCTCCTCCCCACAACATACTTAGGTGCAACACTCAGTCCTCACAACAAATCAACTAACTTCACACCCTTAATTGAGAAGATCAGAGAAAAAATATCAAACTATGAAGGAAAAATGCTTTCATTTGGAGGGCATCTGACTCTAGTGAACTCAGTCCTTATGGCTATACCTCTTTAATGGGTTCAGAACTGCTAGATTCCTACTTAAATCATATTTAAAATTGAGAAATTAATGAATAGATTTCTGTGGGGATCCAGCAGTGAAGCTTACAAAACTTATTGGACTACATGGGCAGTTATTTGCAAGCTTTTTGAGAAAGGTGGGCTTAATGTTTGCAGCTTAATGGATATTCAGAAAGCATTTGCGTGCATGCTATGGATTAGATTTAGAGAAAACAGTTTTCTCTGGTCTAGGCTACTGCACAATATCTACTGCAAGGATAAGCATCCTCTTCAATTTGATTCTAATCAAGGCTCTCAAATGTGGAAAAGGTTAGCCAAAATTAGAGAATTTGCTGAAGCCCCATATAAGATGGAAGCTTGGCTGTGGTTATATGGATATATGGTTCGACAATTGGTTTGGTAAAGCTCTTCTCATCAATCTTTGTCCTAATCAAAACAATAGTTGGTTTGAAGGCACGAGGTATGTTCTCTTTGGGATAACAATGGTTGGAACATAAATAAGCTTATACCTATTCTAAATGACTATAATATAAACTTAGTTACTAAAATAAGAATTGATACTCTCTTTAATGCAATGAGAATCCCTTATAGTAGTTCCTCCTTATTTGGTAATCTATGGAACCAAATCTCTCCTAGGAAATGTTACTTCAAGGCTTATATTAAGCATGCTACCAACTGACTCTGTACTACAATCTAAGCATTTAACTCTAGCATCAAAATGTCAGTTTTGTCTTAACTCTGAAACTACACAACATCTCTTTGTATCCTGCATTTTCGCTTGGGAAGTCTGGTTTAGGTGTTCTAAAGGTGGATATACAAAGGTTCATGACTGTTAAACATTTGCTCTTAGCCTAGTTCTAGTCTGCCCCAAGCAAAATACACATCAAAACAGTACTACTAACTATAATTAGTTGGGTCATATGGGAGCATAGAAATAAAAAGAAGATGAACTAACAATCCTTCCACAAAGCTAACTATAAAATATATCACCAACATGCTGCAAAGTCTTGACTACTCAAAATTACTGAAGATGATACACTGGAAACACTGTGAAAGAGTTGTTGTTAATCTTGGATGCATTAATCACTTATGCATCAAAAGGAAGATCAATCACATTACTTGGACTCCTCCACGTCACAGAATATACAAATTAAACTCTGATGCAAGCTGCTCTATCTTGGGTGAAGCCAGCGGTGCTTTAATCATCAGAGACCATCAAGGAAATCTGATTCTGGCCATTGCAACAAATATGGAATATTAACTTATCTCCAAGCTGAAGCTCGCGTTATCCATGACAGACTACAACTGTGCAGAATAAGACGATTAAGGGAAGTCAACTTAGAAACTGATTCTAAAATAAACATATCTTTGTTTTCAACTTGATATTTTCCTTTAAGCTTAAGTTTGGTTTTTTATAGCATTAAATCTCGTATATCGAGTAAAATGACGATTCATCACATCTTTAGAGAGCAAAAAGGAGCAGCTGATTGGCAGGCTCGATGGACTCAAAGATGCAAGATGATGTTAGATTATAAGGACTTCAAAACTCCAGCTATGTTGGATGTTATACTATTGTTGGAAAGTCTAAACGTATGCTACATTAGAATAGAAGATTAATTTACCTTTCGATTGATTTCAGGGAGCTGAATTGGGCTCTGCTATAGTTGGCTTGATGAATCCTGAAGCAATCAAGGCTGTTCATAAACTCTGCTATATTGTTCTTCGCAAAACAAAGTTGGTCTGTTGGATAATTCTTCAAAATAGGTTCAAAGACGCGAAGAATCAACGAATCACCATAATTTGAAAGAGCTGCTGATTTCAAAAATGAAATAGAAATCAGAGTTGAAGGAGAAATCTCAAATTTTTAACCAAAAATAGGCGCTGAATTTTAGTTTCTAGGTCAATTGTTGATTAGTTCTGAACATTTTAAAGACTTATAATTAAGTCTTCAATCTTTGTAACATTATCAATTATGTCCTAATAAAAAATTTAGACTTAAAAAAATTGGCTCTTTATTTGAACTATTTTGGAGATTGGTTTAAGACGAAGATAAGTGGTCCTTAAATGGTTTTACGGTATACGTAACAGCAAACCGGTCAAACTTTTCATAAATAGGAGAGGAATTCAAGAAATAAAGGATGATTGATACTTTTGACTCAAACTTGATTGAACTCTGTTTCTCTCTCTTTTTGTTTCTCTCTAAAAGATTTGTAGTTTTCTTTCTCTAACGTCACTTTGATTTTTCTATCTTAACACCAAAAATCAAATACTTAACATTGGCGACCATAATGGGAGATTACGAGGTACGTAGATAGCAAATATAAAATGACAAAATTTAAAATCTAAATTATTTATTACGGTTACAATAGAACCATACATTAGAACTGATCTCACAGTACTGGTGAAAAAAACTGCTGGAATCAGGATTGCTTAGAGAAAAAAAACCGAGGTGATAGTCAAGGAAACAAACAACATGAACAATCTGATATAAAATTGGATGAAGAAGTTATTAAAAAATATAATCGTATTGAACAACGAGTTTGATCGAAGAAAACAACAAATTCAATCCGGTCGGATGAAATCTGAGGTGCGACAAAATAGTCACTTTGTATCAAAATAGTCACTTTGTTGCACCAATGGTCACTATTGTTGGTCTTTTTTTTGCATTTTTTGTCACCGTTAGTAACCATAAATGTAAAGAAAACCAGAAAAAATGTAAAATTTTGATACAAATACAATTTTAGTGACAGTTTTGAAACAAGTGTAAGACCAGTCTCATCTACATGTCTATGCTTTTTAACTGTTCTACCATTTTGTGCATAGGTATATGGACATGAATGTCTTAACTGAATACGAAACTATGTAGAATGAGGCAAAAACTCTTGTTACTCACCGCATGTATAAGTCTAATAAAAAATTTATTTTCCTTTTAAAATCTTATTTGAACCATTCTTTGAAATTGTAGAAAGGTTTTCATAGAATCACTTTTGTTTTTCAAAGGATAAATCCATGAGAATTTTCAAAAATTATCTAGAAACTAAATATAGTATTTAAAACCATTTTTAGTTGATATTAGATATACGATAAGGTAGTCTATGAGACTTCCAAAGCTGAAATTGACCAAATATAGACCTTTTATTAACTTCAATAAAAACATTGCATTGTTTTAAAAGTTTGGATACAACTAGAAATGAATGATTCCCTAATCTAATGTGCCAAAAAGTTAGGTGGCTTCTCAATGCAACAGATTTCTCCTTTGGATCTCCCTGCGTCTAAATCTTTAACAAAACAAAAGTATTTGAAGAGCTCAACATAAACAAAATCTGTAAAGGTTAATTGAAAAATGGTAGTAACATCTAAGATATTTGTAAGAGTTAGATGTTTGTTTTCAACTAGAGGAACACTAGAGTTTCCTACTTTCTCAATTAAACAATTCTGATCATTACCAACTTTAACATAAACATTACTTCCATAGTCAGCCCTTTCGCTTATCATGTTTGGGTTGTGAGTAATATGATGTGTTGCTCCCGAATCTACATACTATGGTGCATCATTATTGGTGTCATGGTTTACTACGAATGGACTTGAATCAAACTGACCATTTTGTTATTGTTGTTCATGAGGTATGTAATAACATACTTTATCAGCATGACCATACTTGCCACAATTTTGACAAACTATTCTATATGGAGAATATTTGCCTCCACGTCCCTTGTAAGTATTATAGTATTTGTCTCTATTGATATTGTGATTTTTACCTTTATAACCACGACTCTCGTCTCTAAAGTAAGAACATTGACCTCTTATATAAGTATTTTTGTTGTTGTTGTTGTTGCCAATTTGAGATTTGTTGTCTGCTTTGTTTGAGTTATTACTAGTAGCTACTAGAGTCAAGTTAGCCATAACAAATTGTAGGCAAGACAATTGATCAAGTCTGCGCTAAAAAATCAGTAAAGTAGTCTGTAGGTCAACCCAATCGACAATGTCTTTGTTTGCTAGATTCACTACTACTGGGTTGTATTCTAAGTCTAAGCTAACGATGACTTGTGAGAGTAGTCATTAATAGTTTATGAGGGATCCTCATCGCCTCACATGGTCGAACAAAGGGGAAGTGGAAGAAGACAGGTATAAACCTAAATTAGGCAAATGACGAGGTACAGAGTGTGTGAAAGTATCGTGAAGGTTCTAGACCGAGCAGAGCTTTGGCTCTGAGCGCCAACTAAGAAACCCAATGAAACCGGAAGGAACAGTATCCTATGACCAATGGTCGACCGCGACAATCAAAATAGCAAGGATCCTAACGGAGCAGAGCTCCATCATTACAAGCCCACTGTGAGGACCAGTATATCAAGGACTCACTAAAAGCTCTAAACAGAGCAGAGCCCCTTTGTTGAGCCGATCTCCATTGTAGTGCCCCATCAGGAAGGGAAAGAGCGTAGAAAGATGCATCTCGGTTTTGAGTCAAACACGAGACAAGATGATAAACTCCTCCTAGAATCGGCACTCTGAAATGTGATAGGGATAACTTTGCAACCAGGAACCCAAAAGGATTCAAGGATCAAAGGATGTGGATCGATAGGTCACATAAAGGTTGTGGAAAGGCCTTTGATATTCCAACTGATCTTCGTTTGGATATGACGCACCAAATGAAGAACCGATTTTCTTGTGGATATTACACACCAACAAGAGAAGAGTAAAACTTAAGAAGTTTTTTCAGAATCAAAGATAGTCTAACCATTAGAATTCTGTGTACATAGTTTTTATAGGAGAAAGAACTAGCCTTGAACACAATTAAGGCTGTTCTTGGAAACATAATGCATGCCTCTAAAACAATTAAGGCTTTTCTTGGAAACAAAATGCTTTAATATTGAAAATACAAAGTATTAATGATATAAGCTGGAAATCAGAACCTTCCCTCCTCCAAGGACGTGGCTTTTGGTGTAGATGGGCCTTGGGCTTTTATTTCAACAAATGGGCAATGGTGAATTGAAACAATTGACTCATTAAAAACCTTGTCAAGAAAACCCATTGGGACAAAACTTGAACAAGGGAAAAAGAGTACAATCGAGACACTTTCTCATTTGTTGAAATCAATTAGCTTGAATCAAGACAAAAGTGGTTTGACAAGCTTTTCCACCATACTTTCTGTTTTGATCACGTGGATTCTCTAGTTGATTAAGCAATCCTCCAACAACTTTGTTAAATTGTTTTGCTCTTGGTCCAGCCGGTAAAATAAGAATATCTTCAACTTCAAGCTCATCTTCTTTTTCAAGTTGTTCATCTGGTTCTTGCACATTTCCATGTTCTAAGCTCCTTGTGTCATCTAGGATCACATCATCCTCTCCCACTTGAAAATGATTTGACCTCAAATCCATTTCATATGCGATAAAAGGAACCAAATTAAGATTAGCGTAGAGATTTTCCTTCCTAAGTACACTTAAAATCAATTTCAGATGGTGAACATGTTCTTCTAAGAACTTGCTTTAAATTAAGATTTCATCGAAATATACTACAAGAAAAACTCCTATATAAGCCCTTAGAACATGATTCATTAACTGCATGAATGTACTAGGTGCATTAGTCAGCCCAAATGGCATTACTAACCATTTATATAGTCCATGCTTAGTTTTAAATGCAGTTTTCCACTCATCCCCTTCTTTCATCCTAATTTGGTGATAACCACTTTTAAGATCAATCTTAGAAAAAATGCTAGAACCATGCAATTCATCTAACATATAATCTAATCTAGGTATAGGATGGCGATACTTTACTGTTACGTTGTTGATGGCTCTGCAATCAACACACATTCTCCAGCTTCCATCTTTCTTGGGCACAAGTAGAACTGGTACCGCACAAGGACTCATGCTTTCACGGATATGTCCTTTTTCCATCAGTTCACTGATTTGCCTTTGCAATTCTTTTGTCTCCACTGGATTAGTTCTATAAGCAGATCTGTTAGGATGGGAGGCTCTGGGTACAAAATCTATTTGGTGTTCGATGCCTCTAATTGGTGGAAGCCCCTTTGGATTGTCTTCAGGGAATACATCTTCAAATTCCTGCAAGAGAGAAGTCATCTCACTCGGCAACACCGGTGTCAAGTTAGTTAAACTCATAAGAGTTTCCTTAAACACAAAAAGTAACATAGGTTGCTTAGAGAATAATGCTTTCGTGGAGTCATGGGAACTAGAGTGGTTTTCCTTCCTTGAAACTCAAATGTATGGCGATTAGTGAATCCATCATGGATAACCTTTCGATCAGATTGCCATGGCCTTCCTAACAGTATGTGACTAGCCTCCATTGGTAGAACATCACATAAAACTTCATCTTCGTACTTACCAATGGCTAAGGGAACTTCTACTTGGTGGCTAACTTTCATTTCTCCATTGTCGTTAAGCCATTGAAGCTAGTAAGGTGCTGGATGCTTTTTTGTTTTTAAACCAAGCTTCTTTACCATAGATTCACTTGCCACATTGGTACAACTGCCTCCATCAATAATAAGGCTACAAACTTTCCCTTGAACAAAACACCTAGTGTGAAACAGATTCTCACTTTGCTCTTGTTCTTCTTCTTTTGTTTGAACGCTTAAAGACCTTATGGCTACCAATAAATCTCCTTTAGCAGGTCGCTCTAAGTGTTCTTCGGAAGAATCAGAGACAATTTCTTCTTCCTCTGAAATTATTTCTCCATTATCTAGAATTGTCATAATCTTCTTGTTAGAACACTCATTAGCATAATGTCCCATCCCTTTGCACTTGAAACACTTAACATCACGAGTTTTGATTGCAACCTCTTTAGGTTTGCCCTTGTTATCAATAGAAAATGGTGTTCCAGATTTTTGGTTCACCTCTACATAACTTCCTTTCTGATAATTGGTCTTCTCATCTTTTGAATAACTTGGCTTAATTGTTACTGCCCCTGAACCGTAACTTGATCTTGAGGAGTTCTTTCTTTTAACTTGTTGTTCAAATAGCAAAGCTTTGTGTAGCATCTCTTCTAGCTCAACATAATACCGAGTTTCCAATCTGTCTTGAATTTCTCTATTTAAACCCCCAAGAAACCTTGACATTGTTGCCTCTCTATCTTCTGAAATATCAGCTCGCAACATTAAGGTCTCCATTTCTTTGTAATACTCTTCAACAGATCGGCTTCGTTGTGTTAATCTCCTCAGCTTTAGATGCAGCTCACGGTGGTAATGACTAGGAACAAACCTCTTCCGCATAATGGCTTTCATTTCTGCCCATGATTCTATAGGATGTTCCCCATTACGCCTTCTTGAGGTAACTAGTTGATCCCACCAACTAAGAGCATAATCATAAAATCCAGTAGAAGCAATTCTTACTCGATTGGTCTCCGTGTAGTGTTGAACGTTGAAAACGAGTTCAATCTTCTTTTTCCATTCCAAATAGGCATCTTGATCGTTTTTTCCATGGAATGGTGGAATCTTAATCTTGAGACCTCCAAGATTGTCACGCATACATTCGTTGCCCTCTCTTGTACGTCTATGGTGCCTTCTATGGCTGTTTCGAGACGAATTGCTCATGCGTTCATAATATTCATCAGCGGCTTCATTTATGAATTGTTCAGGTAGTTCATGGTTTCTTCTTGGATTGGTTTGTCGTGAACGTTTCCGCTCGTGGTCAGTGTTTGATTGAAGTTCTTCGCGAAACGCATCTATCTTGGTGTCTATCAACTTTATCATAGCTTCACTTAGAAGCTTGTTGTTATTGAAATTACTGTTTTCTGCATCATTTGAATTAGACATCCTTTTCTACAAAACAAAACAAAAACAAATCACCAGCACCAAGTCCTTGGAAAGTTCTTCAATTTATTTAAAACCATAAAACATATCGAAATCTGTTTTCCTAAGAATATTAAGAGATAAGTTTCACAACAGCACCTAAAAACGATTTTAAATCTCAAACAACTATAACTAGGGTGAAACAGATCAGAATTTCGTGATTCAAAATGAAATCATCACACTAACACTCAAATCTTCACAAACAAACTGATAATATAAAATAGATGAAGAAAAATTAATGAGAAAGAGAATACCCAACTTTCAGAATGTTGCTCTGATACCAATTGATAAACTCCTCCTAGAATCGGCACTCTGAAATGGGATAGGGATAACTTTGCAACCAGGAACCCAAAAGGATTCAAGGATCAAAGGATGTGCATCGATAGGTCACACAAAGGTTGCGGAAAGGCCTTTGATATTCCAACTGATCTTCCTTTGGATATGACGCACCAAATGAAGAACAAGTTTTCTTGTGGATATTACACACCAACAAGAGAAGAGTAAAACTTAAGAAGTTTTTTCAGAATCAAAGATAGTCTAACCATTCGAATTCTGAGTACATAGTTTTTATAGGAGAAAGAACTAGCCTTGAACACAATTAAGGTTGTTCTTGGAAACATTATGCATGCCTCTAAAACAATTAAGGTTTTTCTTGGAAACAAAATGCTTTAATATTGAAAATACAAAGTATTAATGATATAAGCTGGAAATTAGACCCTTCCGTCCTCCAAGGACGTGGCTTTTGGTGTAGATGGGCCTTGGGCTTTTATTTCAACAAATGGGCAATGGTGAAGTGAAACAATTGCCTCATTAAAAACCTTGTCAAGAAAACCCATTGGGACAAAACTTGAACAAGGGAAAAAGAGTACAATCGAGACACTATCTCATTTGTTGAAATCAATTAGCTTGAATCAAGACCAAAGTGGTTTGACAAGCTTTTCCACCATACTTGCTGTTTTGATCACGTGGATTCTCTAGTTGATTAAGCAATCCTCCAACAGCTTTTTTAAATCGTTTTGCTATTGATCGAGTTGTTGGACCAGCTGGTATAATAAGAATATCTTCAACTTCAAGCTCATCTTCTTTTTCAAGTTGTTCATTTGGTTCTTGCACATTTCCTTGTTCTAAGCCCCTTGTGTCATCTAGGATCACATCATACCCGGTTTGGGTTGCCAACCTAGTTTTAGTTAAAAATAAGGGAGGGCAATGAAGAAGGTGCGTAGACTTTACCGATCTCAATCAAGCCTGCCTTGAAAATGCTTTTCTCGTGCCCCGCATTGATCAACTAGTAGATGCAGCATTCGGCTGCAAATACTTGTCATTTATGGATGCATATTTAGGATACAACCAGATCCGACTCAATCCGTCAGATCAAGAGCACACCATTTTCAAAGTGAGCCAGAATTATATTGTTACATGGTCATGCCTTTTAGCCTAAAGAACTCTGGGTCCACATACCAACGTGTAATCAACCACATTTTCCAAGATCACTTGGGAAAGCGTTTAGAATCATATATTGATTATATGATTGTGCAGACACACATAGAAGAGCGACACTTAGAGGTGTTTCAAACTGTTTTCGATCTACTCCACCAATTCAACCTAAATCTTAACTCGATAGCGGTAAATTCCTATGATAAGTGGTCCGTTAGAGGGGTATAGAGGCTGATCCCGTCTAGCTCAACGTAATTTTACAAATGGAGCCCCCAAAGACTATTAAGGAAGTGTAATGCCTTACAGGATGCCTCGCCGCGCTGTCGCGATTTGTTTCTTGAACTTCGGACAAAGGTCACCCATTTTTACAATTCCTGAGAGGAGAAAAGAAGTTTGATTGGACGGAATAATGTGACAAGGCATTTAGCGACCTAAATTCTTACCTCACCTCGTCTGAAATTTTATCTGAATCCAAGGCAGACGAGCCGTTGTTTTTATATTTATTGGTATCCCTATTTTCTGTTAATCCAGTTCTAGTTCGTGAACCAAACGAAGTACAAAGACCCGTTTACTACTCCAGTAAGACGCTCATAGTTGCTGAAACGAGGTACTTCAACCTTTTAAAAACTCGCTTTGGGTTTAGTTACAAAAGTTCAAAAAATGCGCCCATACATTCAAGGACATATAATCTTTGTACAAACAACCTTTCCCCTCCGAGCTGTGCTACAGAGTCCTGATGCATCGGGTTGTCTAACTAAATAGAGTATCGAGCTCGGAGAGTATGATATTCGGTTCGTCCCTCGCACTGCCATAAAAGGCCATGTCGTAGCTGATTTTTTGGCTAAGTTCTCTTCATGGATTCATCCAACAGTCGCCAACATAGAGGAGCAGCATGTCGATGATGGCCTTATCAAATGAGTGGTCGAAGTAGATAGAGCCTCAAGTACATCAAGTGGTGCAGCTGGAGTTGTGTTTCGTGTACATACCGGGAAAGAAATAAAACAAGCTATCATATTTAATTTCCCCGTTACAAACAATGTTGCAGAGTATGAGGCCGTTTTGTGTAGTATAAAGTTGACTCTGATATGCGGGACCCAAATCTTGAAGATTCATTTGGATTCACATTTAGTTGTTAATCAAGCTGTATGCGCTTATGACACTAAAAAGGAACAAATTCAGAGTTACCTAGTCATTCTCAAGGAATGAGAGTCCGAATTTGTCAGAGTGTCGTACGAACAGGTACCCAGATTGGACAATTCGACAATAAACCTGCTAGCAAAGACCGCAGCCTTGGGAGAGAGTCCTATAATCCTCTTTCAGCAATTACCGACAACAAAACTCGTTATCAAAGAGGAAATAATCCATGCAATCGATAGTACCAATGATTGGGGGCAACCTTTATCTTCAATACTTGAGGTCAGTTGTGCTCCCATTTAATAAGAGTGACGTTCGGGCCTTACAACACAAGGCAGCAAAATATTGTATGCTAGATGATATTTTATACAGATGGAGCGTCATTTGTCCACTACTTTGATGCTTTGACCAAACTGAGGCAAGCTTAGTTCTGTAAGACTTGGACACCAGAGAAGCAGGGGTTTATTATGGATATCAAAACTTAATTTGAAGATTTATTTTAGCTGGTTACTATTGGTCAGAGTTGGCAATAGCCGCAGAGAATTTGGTGAATCGAGCAGAAAGTGTTGACCTCTTAGAAAAGCGACGTGATCAAGCACACGTTCAGGCTGGACAATAACCGAGTCTGATAAGAGGGAGATTCAATGGTCGGTTAAGACTGCACAGTTTCAAGGTTGGAGACTTGCTAATGAAGAAGACATCTCAAGGGTCAGGTGACCGAGCGACTGACAAACTAGGACCTAATTGACAGGGGCGTTACACCATTATTTCCACAGGACAAAGTGGAGCTTATCGCCTAGCCGACGCTGAATGTTGTGCTCTGAAGCACCCATGAAATGTAAATCATCAAAAAAAATATCACCAATCTTTGTGATGCGCTTTTTTCCCTCTAATAGCGCGAAAGGGTTTTTTAATTAGGTATTTGAACTATTATTATCTTTTTAAATACATTTTATGCTTTCGCCACTCTGTGTTTATTACGCATTCTCTATCCTTACAAATAGACAACGGGTCAATGCCCATGCCTAAGGGTTATGCAAGGGACCACACTAAGTGCAGACTACGTGTTTACAAACACGACTAGGTTTATCAGCCACGCCTAATGGCTATGTAGAGCCTCATACCTTGTACTGGGTATATTTACGAACTAATTATAAAACAAGTCTATAGGAGACCACGCAATAGGGTCTAACGGCCTCGCCACGATTCAGCTGAAAGGATAGGTTATTTCCTAAGCTACGCAATGAGCCCTACAATGCTCGATCTTGTAAGGATTTGATAGAAACTAACATTAAGTAATAAGCACATCTCCAAATAGAATATGGAAAACAATAAAGTAATAATCACCCAAATAGGCATCCACCAATTTTTAAACCAAAAAGATAAAAATTCAACGCAGTACAAACAAGGTTGTACTTCCATCGTATCAAAACGTTTCTCAAACATAAATAAATTAACATGCAGGTTGTAAGGTACTTCAAGAGTTAGCAGCAGGGGGAAGATTAGCAACAATCAAATCGTTTGGCTGAGTTTCAGTCTCCTTCAGGTCTACTAGGACAGTTGAAGCAAGGACCACGATCATTGGGCGAGCCTCAATAACTTAGAATTGGTCGGGTCGGTCGAGGAAGCACCCACGATGGTTGGACGAGCCTCAGTACTCTTCGGTTTTTCCACATATATGCTGGTGTTCCCTCTGACCTGAATAGGCTCGGTATTAGGAGGAACATGCATTTCTACCAAACGACCTAGCATTCCTAGCTTCATCCCAGGATTCAGAGCATGCAACTCGGATACAACCTGCTTCTTCTCCCTCGCTATCATGTCCGACACCCATCACCTGGGCCTCCCTTCCATCCAACAAGGCTTTAAGCTTCTTCCTCCACTGCTTCTGTTTGGTATCTAATTCCTTATGAGCAGTTTTCACTTTACTCTTCAGTTCACCATTCTCCAATGTAACCCTAGCTAGTTGTTCGACTTGATCTTTGACCTTTTTCTCCCGCGTAATATTTTGTGTTAACTGATTCGAGCTCTGTGAGATAAGCTCCTTGTTCCTCTGAATTTGAGTATTGTTCTGAGCTAGTAGGGTAGTGTTATTGGTGGGCAGCACTTTGCATCTCGCTTTGCAAGAAGCCAAGGATTCCTTCAGGGTTACTATTTTAGCTCGAAGCTTCTCGCTCTCTTCAATTGCTTTGTCTTTAGAAGCTTTGGAAGATCCATAAGAATGCTTAAATCTCACGAGTTCTGCGGTTGACAACTGTGTTGACCCTAACAACATGGGTTATGGCCTCCACTTCTCCATACCCCTTATCTGGCGATACGATAACACAACAGAGTTAAGATGTAATCGCAAATTATATACAATTAGTATCAACATAAAATCTATATATTAAGTGTTAACTGCTATATATTTTTACCTCAATGACGAGCACGACCTGACGTTGCAGGATGTCACTCATAGGTATTCTATCATAATACGATAGCTCAGGTATTGTTTGAGTTGCTCAAATATCAGCATCGAAAGGCGAGGCATGGCAATCCTCTTAGGCAGTCGTTCATCCATGGGGCATTCCTTTGGCTGGTCCTTGCTTCCTTGTTGCCTGCGGAGGTCGGCTCGAGCCTAACTGTGTGCATAGAAGTGGGGATCGTCCCGACGCCACGCCCTAACGTGATTGACGGATGAACAAATGTTGCATTCACAAAGTTTTTCATCCTTTTCGGTATATCCTTTGGAATGACCTTTTTCGGATCATTTCCCTCGTCTTCATTATCCTCGACAAGGTCCACATTCTCTTTTGCTTAATTTTCTTTAATGGAAGCCATCTCGGGTCCCGGGTCCCTTTCCCCGATCTTGAATGGTTGATGGTTGCACGTGAGGTTTAAAAGTTACACTTTATTTATCCATTAACTGCAATTTCCTTGTTGCGAGAGGGATGGCATCGAGCACCAATTTTGGCTTCTTCTCCCACGGTTTCACCAAAGCAGTCCAACCTTCATCATCATCATCACGGTCACGTCACGTTCGGGTACTTTCCACGTTACCCCCCCCCCCCCCTCCAATCATATTTTTATCTTGCGGGTCCACCTTATCCGCTCCCTCAATAGCCAATACCCCATTTGTCCTTTGTTCTGAAAAGGTACTAGGGAAGACCCCTCTGCCTATTTTACTTTGAGGCACTACAAGCCAAACCCCAACACGATTCTTCTCCTAATATATTTTCTCTGTTAGTTCTCAAATGCGTTCTACGGAGGCTTCTACACCGTCTCCCATGAACAGTCTGCCAGCTTTTGTAACTATTAGTTCTGTTTTTTTACCTAAATCAATGGGTTCTTATACTATTTTGATAATCCATCTTTGCACCACTCGTGATTTGCTCCTTCACCTGTATATACCATCCATGAAATATTAATCTACTTTTTAAAAAGTTAACTATTTAGATTATATTATTGACGCTTACACTTCTCTAATTGGAGATTCAAGATGGGTTTTTCATGTTCCTAGTTGCCTGAAACAAACACAAAGAAATGCTCCTAGTTTTTGTTTGATGAAGGGAGCTTGAAAATATTTTTCATCCTAGTTAGATGGGTATAAAAAAATGGGATTTTGCAAGTTTCGATAAGTCAACGGCTAGCAACAGATCTGCCATGAAAATCTTAATCCCTAGCAAACAGAAGCTCAACACTATACTAAAGAGAATTCTCCACCCATTAGCAGCCAATTGGGTCGGACATATACCTATTACTCTATTAAAAGTCTCAAATTAGCAGAGGTAAAGGTAGGCGAAGCCCCCAATCAAAGATAGTTTTGAATAATTAGGTTTCATTTTCCATGGCTTGATATGGATGCTCACCGACCGATGGCACCCTCACTGTAACATCCTCAGGTATCCTAGTGCATATAAGTTGCGATTGGGTATTAGTGTAAGCAGACTATCACGTATCCTAGACCTATAGGGTTTCCCCAAAACCGAAGGCTAAGTATGCCAATATATATATATATATATATATATATATATATATACTGCGTACCTCTGTTGCAGTTTGCAGATGGCTAAAGATCTCTCTGGAACATACAATTCAAAATGTTAGCAACTGAAAGTAAGAACTGATTTAAGAGAGACTATTGTTAATTTTGGGTAAGTTAGTAATCTTCTCAGTAGTCACGTGTGATGAGATATGCAATTCGTTAGCAACAAAAGGCACGCTTCTTCAAAACCCAAGGGTCAGGCGCCATTTTCTAAAAACACTTGTGCCAGAACTGTTACTATTCAAGTCTAATCGAGACCACCTACGTGTCATTTAAGCAACGAGTAGCAAAAAACTAACCACCATTATGATCATTTAATGTTATGTTTGAATTTCACACGACATCGATTCATCTGCTCTTAAGTTTAATTTAAGGGTATGGCTATATATACCCAAATCGGGTTTAAGTATACCCAAAATCAACATTTGACTTTCGTTTGACTTTTTTTTGACATTTTTACCCTCCATCAGAAAATTAATATCTAAACTGCCATTAAGTAAAAAAAACTACTAAGTGTATCCTGAGTATACCCAATTCACCAAAAGTCCTATTTCGCTATCTATACCCAAACAAACACTTTTCTTTGCTGAATTTAGTATCCAAATAGTATAGTTTTCTTAAAAAAATTGAAACCTAATTCAAACTTCCTAAGCAAAATCAAGAACATTCAAACTAAAACAAAAAATCGATCATGACCGAAGCAGAACTAGGGATCAGCGTGGAGGAGTTGATGTAGCTGGAGAGAAGGAATGATGATTTTTTGCCGGAAAAAGAGATTGAGTCGCCGAAGAAGGAGCCATGGTCGCCGGAACAGCCACCACCGTCCCCGGAAAAGGTAGTCACCATCCCGGTGGCCCATGCACCATCGGTTCCAGGCCATGGAACCAATGGTGCATGGGCCTTCCACCGGTCGGTTCCACAGCCCCAGCACCACCGGTGCTGAGGCCAAGAACCGGTGGTCCTGGGGCCTTAGTCCGCTCGGTTCTGAGGCCCCAGCACCACCGGTTCATGGCCTCAGCACCGGTGGTGCTTATGGCCGTGTCCGGCCGGTTCTGAGGCCTAGAACCACCGGTTTTAGGCCTCAGAACCTTGGATTCGCGCATGTTTTTCAAAAAAAGCTTGATTTTTTTATGTTTTTAACTATACCTGAATGTTTATTGTGCTTTTTTGTTGTGTAACAGGGGACGGATGTCGCAAGTGGGACTGAGGCACCTTTCGCTACCGATTACAGTCATTTGTTCTTCACTACCGAGTTCTACACACACGACGCGTTGGTGAAATGGGTTACGAAGATCGGAAAACTTTATGGTATGGTTATCAACATAAGTCGGCGCGACAAAGTAAACAGCAGAAAAAATCCGAGAGTTTATTTCCAGTGTGAGAGGGGGGGGGGGAATATATTCCAAGGGTTGCAGAAAAAGACCGTAAACGGAAGTCTACAGGAACGAAAAAGATTGACTGCCCATTTCAGCTTCTCGGGTCGATGGTTGCCCCAGATCAATGGAAGTTAGAAGTAAAATGTGGTACTCATAACCATGACACTTCTATACATCTAGATGGTCATTCTTTTGCTGGCCGTTTGAATGATGAAGAGATGGAGTATGTTGAACAAGCGACCTTCATTGGTACTAACCCTAGAGATATACTGAACGGTGTGAAGAAATTGAACGAAGATAATGTTTCTACCATGCGGACGATCTACAATGCACGACAGAAAAATTGGGTTTTAAAGAAGGCGGGTAGGTCACAACTTCAGTTCTTGTTGGGTACGCATGGTGCACAAGCTATTGTACCATGGGTACGCAGTAGTGTGCACCATAGGTACCACTGACGGCGTACCCATGGTGCAATTTAAGTTGTATTTTTTTTAAATTTGTTTTGGGGTTATGGTGTTTTTTTGACAAATTTCATCCTGAATGTTATGGTGTTTTGGTGTTATGGTGTTATGGATTTTAAGTGAATGAATTACTATTATAGTGTTAATTTTTGACGAATTTAAGATGAAGTTAAGTACAAAAAAATCGAGAATTACTATTATAGTGTTATAGTGTTATGGTGTTATGGTATGACTTATGTTTGTTTGTCGAATCTCAATTATAAAAAACAAGATCAAGTTACGTACAAAAAATAAAAAAGAACAGTAGAAGCAGTAGATAGTAGATGTCATAAGTCATATTACAAAGTAGATGTCATAAGTCATAATACAAAATACGATAGTGAAACAACTAAGAGGTCCACAAGAATGAAAGATCATAACAACGCTAAAACAAGTCCGATAATGAGGACAAACAACCAAGGAGAGAAGAGCTGCAGGACTTGATCTCTCCACCTAAGCGCACCCGCCTCCCCACGCTCTACGGGCATAGTAACAATGGAGCGAACATCGTCTAACAGTCTATCGTCCGTGGTACGTGGTGGTGGAGTAATAATATGCCAACCATACTCAGCCAGGTACCTCCAGTAGGTGTTCGTCGCTGACTGTCTATATGTGGAAATGGTAACTGTCAAACGATCCTCAACAAGCAAGTGCTGACGCCAATCTAGCCATGCGCTCTCTCGCCACGTGTACCTCGCTAGATCTCCTTTCCTGTAACCCGGTCGTAGTACAAGTGGGAGTTCGGGCTCATCCTGAACCCGTCCAAACTGGCGCATAATCCGATCAGGCATGTAGCCCTCGACCGTGCTCATCATCCGCAAAGGATAAACAATAGTGCGGATCTCCTGGACTGGAAACTAGACTCTAATGTCCTCGTATGGCTCAAATAGGACCTGTTACAAAACATTAAAACAATTAGATTGTTTTAAAATCCTAACACTTAATATCAAAATGGTAATGCAAAAAAAATATTTAAAAACTTACATCAGCCTCCTTCTGATCAGCAAGGAGAGTACGGACAACCGATTTGGGGCGGATGTTTTGCCCAACAATCCGCTTCAGTAGCCACTTCACAATCCTAGGCTGCCTCGCTACGTGGTCAGCATTCTCTGAGGTCCTAAACGCGGGGAAGTGGTCGTAGATCCAACAATCGAGCATAGCTACAAAACCATAAAGGTTATGCTTCGATGCTTTCGAAGCATCACCCAAACCACGGAACAGGAATGCCAATGCACTCGTACCCCACGCGATGTCCCACGACCCAGAATCCATATTGGCTAACCCGTACAAGTAGTCAGCCTTGACACTTTTCTGACTAGTATCCGCAAAAATAGTGCAACCAAATAAGAACATAAGGTATGCTCGTGATACCTGGCGGATAGTCTCAGCATTAGTCTGCTCGATGTAGCGCCCCCTGGTGAAAGTCTCCCGCAACCACTTTATCTTGAAGCCAACGCCTCTGGTGGACTGTATCTCTGTGCGGACCTCATCCACTGTCAGACCTAACATACTAGCGTAGTAGCTGTATGCCTCGTCACGTGGAGCCGTGACTACATCAAGTGTCCGACCAACTACAGGGAGACCTGTAATGCAGCTGACATCATCCAGCGTAATCGTCATCTCTCCAAATGAGAAATGGAAAGTGTTGGTCTCATGATGCCAACGCTCAACAAAAACCTCGTCTAAGACGGAATGTGTGAAGTAATGAGGCAGGTGGGCTAAGAGGACCAAAAGGAGTTCGCACCAGAAATCGCTGCACATCTGGCTGAGCAGTGAGGTCTTACATACGTAGCACATTATAATGTGCATGTATGCCCAGTGTAGTGCGACCCTATAAATTAAAAACTAAGTCATAACATAATAATAGTAAAACCTTAGAGTAGACGTTTAATAATTATGTACTTACCTGTCCGATGAAGACGTGGTACGCCTCATGCTCCTTGTAGTCACGAAACAGAGGGATCTTGTTGCATTTGAGAAATGCAAACGTCTTTCGCTACTCCTCGGTGTGGATGGCATCTATGTGCTCCTCGTCGATCGTGTCCTGCTCAGGGTCCCCAGTGGCATCCACCCTGTCGCTAGCAGGTGGTGGATGTGTAATAGTATGCGCAGGGGATGCAGCTCTGCGAGAAGGTGAGGGAGGTGGTGGATCACTAGCAGTGGGAGGTGGTGATCTATGTGTATGTGATGACGACGTCTCTCGTCGTGAGGAGCCTCCACCTCTGATATTAATGTCCTCAGTCGTTATGGCCTTTTCCTTCCTGTGGCCATGCTTGATTCGGCGCAAAGACCGATCACTCTGTATCTGTTCCTCCTCCTCCCTATGACGAATAGTCTCAGGGTCGTCTGGTAAATCTCGTCCGCGCTTGGCATCGCGGGCCCGCTCATTCTCAACCGCGCGAACAGTCTTAATACTCTTCCCTGGCGGTGGCGGACGTGACCCAGGGGGATACGCCCTGGATCGTGGAAGACGTCGCTCCTCAACCGCGTCTGACCTACAAAAATACAAAACAAAACACGAAATTAATAACAGTAACATACAAAATTTAAATCATCAACACTCTTATACGCATGGTGAAAGTAACTAAATAAAGTAATTTCTAATAAATTTGAAGTTTTTTTTAAAAAAAATGCAATACCGGAACTTTTGAAACAAAATTTGGAGTTTTTTAAAACAAAATTCGGCGCACCATCGGTACCATAGAAGGCGAACCGAGCGGCACGGGTGCTAGTGCCGCTCGGCACAGGCACTGTGTGCCGAGCGACACAGGTTAGTGTGCCGCTCGGCACACAGTTGGTGTGCCGCTCGGTACACAGTGGGTGTACCGAGCGGCACACCATCACGCACCGATGGTGCTGCCCAAGGCGCACCACCGGTGCATCGCCGGCCATTTTCCAGCCGGCGAGTTGGCTGGAAAATGGCCCCAAATCTCTACCTAATCCTATCCTAAACCCTAATTCTCTACCTAATTCTATCCTAAACACAAAATTCAACCCTAAATCTAACCAAAATTAAGAAACAAAATTAATTTAGGAACTTACGTAGGAGGCGGCGGAGGGTTTTTGTTCTTGACCATGATAAAGGAGGAGGAGGAGGAGGAGTGGTGGTGGTGGTGGTGGTTCGCCGGAAAATATGAGAGAGAAGTGAGGGTGAGATTTTAGAGAGAAGTGAGAGATATGAGTGAAGTGAGAGAAAGTGTAGGTTAAAGTGGAGTGGATGAAGTTAGTAAAAAAAATTTGGGTTATATACCCACAAAAGGGCATTTTTGGAAATAAATGGGTATACTTAGATCACCATTGGGTATACTCAAAATTGGGTATACTTAAACCCGAATTGGGTATATATAGCTTGACCCTTAATTTAATTTATCGATTCCCATTAAAAAAGTGAAATCCATAAACTAGGGGTGCCCTGCTAAGGTGGTATTCCCCACATAGAAGGAAGAAACATATCCGAGCAAATGCACATACTTAAAGTAAGGAGGAGGACGTCGAGCGAGACAATGATCTGAGCGTATAATGAAGACCGCAAAGGAACCGAGCTTGATAAAGAGCAAAGCACAAACGCAAGACTAAAATAATTATAATAGAGGACGACCAATGGTCAAACCGGACGAGCTTGTCAACAGTCCAAGTAGCTAAGAAGAAAGACTGATTCGAGGAGAATGTCGAGCTGAATTATCTGCACGAACGATAATGAAACGTATGGATCGCCCTCAGACTAGCGTACTGTTAAACCCAAGTGATGCTACCATCAATCTACGCTCGGTCAGATATGAGATCAAAGCAGATCGAACGCAATCCAAAGGAGACGATTAAAACCATTACTTAATGCCACTACGATGGACTTAGTCAAACTACTAACAACTTAGATACAAATTTAGGTCCCATGATTTAAATATATTTGTGAGTGTAGTTAGTGGAAAGACATGATTGTACCTGGCTTGAATGATTACCCTCCTTCTTTATTTGTCTGTAATTTTCTCATAGTTGTAACTCTTTTGGACAAGTTTATGTCTAGCCACAGAATTTTGTTATTCGGATGTTTGTCAATCGTAACCTCCCATTAATTTGTCTATATTTTTGTTTGTTTTGAAATAAATCATGGTGACAAAAAATTACTTAATGTTGACTAATTTTTATTCGGAAGATCCCGTAGATCCAAAAATAAAAAGTATAAAATGTTGATCAACTTTCGTTTGAAGATCCTTCGGATCCAAAAAAATACAATTTTCATAATGTTGACCAACTTTCTCTAGAAGATCCCATGAGTCCAAAAATAAAAATTTATATTTATGAGTCGACTACGTAGGCACCTCCTAAATACAATTTTAAATGGCTATATTCCATGGATACCAAAGTAGTGTCCCCTCTTGATCTTCAGATCGATAAGTTTCAGGGTTCACTTTTACAGTTATCGTGTCGGAGAAAATTTTCTTATTGTGCAAGAAAACTTTTTCCTAAAACTTTTTTTTTTCATCTTAAACCCTCTTCGTCTAACCTCAAATGGTTATCGGCTTCTCATCAATGTTTGGTAATGTATAGAGTTTAGATCTGCTCGCATTGTTTTTTCCTCAAATAAATCCAATTTGTTTTCTTCATTATTGATTCGTCTCCCTTCATTATTGTTTTCTTCGGAATAATTCTCAACACAAAAGGATGGAAAAGTCTATTCGGATGGTGATACACATCCATCCATAAACCAATGTGAAAGAGGACTCTTGGGTTGCGGTTTGGGAAGTGGTTCGATAGGCCATTAAATTTCTTGGAAATGATTGGCCACTTCTTTGTTGCATCCTCCAGATTAGTTATGAGGTCTTCTAGGATAGTCATGTTTGTGACTTATACTTGTATGTAGGTTTGTGCATGGAAAGGTGCGACAAAAGAAAAACAAAACGATTTGATGTCCTTGTTATCAATTTTTAATCTCCTCAAAACACAAAAAATACGATATATGTTAGATTGTACAAATTTGATTACATCCTTCGTCTGTGTCCCATAAAATGGTTCGGCTTTTGTCCATTTTGAGAAATAACCCACTACAACTGTTCTCGTTTCTCATCTATCGGTTGCCATGGGTAATGGTCTGACTAGATCTATAACCCATCGGTCAAAAGATAGTGCCTTACAGATGGATCTAATTGGTACTACAGGCATATGTATTGTATTGCCAAAGCAGTGGCAAGTATCACATCTTTTGACTAATTCTTTAGCATCGACATAATTGACGACCAATAATATCCTACCAGTAAAAATTTTATGGTTAATATTTTATACCAATAATGTACTGCTCCTTCCCAGTCATGCAACTCAGATAGTATCATTTGCGATTCATTGACTCCAAGCAAAAACAACAAAATAACATAATCAACGATTTCTGTAAAACATATTCTTGAGGAAAGTAAACCTGTGAGTTTTAAATTGTAATTTCTTTTCCAACGCTTTATCGATCGGTATAACCTCGTTAACCAACAATTATTTAATGTCATATTTCCAATCTATTTCTTTACTTGTTGAAATATGGAATGCTTCATCTCAGTTAAGATTCTTCACATAATATTTTGTTAACACAGGGATGTTTGGTGTGAGAGTCCACGGGTAGCCTTCAAAATGTGTTGTGGTTGTCAAAGAATCAACAATAGAATTTTAAGCCATAAGAACATGCTCGTATTTGACACTGTGAGACAACACTGCCAACCCTCTCAGAATCTTTAAATATTTCACCAGATGATCTTTCCTTTCCTCAGACTCTCCTGTAGGATGATTCACTATGAGTTGTGAGCCACTTACCGAATGGACTATTTTAGTACTACAAATCGGTGCAAGTTGTAACCCCGCAAAAACGATGTTTAACTATGCTTCATTTTTCAATGCTTTAAAGCCAAAACAAATTTCCCGATACATTACTTTCCCATCAGAGTTATCAATCTGAATAATCCACTAACCTTTTAACTCTTGATGATCTATTTCTATATTTGGTCGTTCAGAATGAAACTCAATAAAAATGTCAGTCAAAGCTTGGGCCTTATTGCTGCTGGAGGCTCAAAAGTGATATCGTAATCCTTTAGCTCCACGGACTAGTTAGTCATTTGCTCCAACACGTTGGGCTTTTGCAATACGTTTTTTAGAGCGAAAAAGGTTCGGACTGTAATGGAGTGTGCTTAAAAATAAGGTCTCATTTTCTAAGCGTCGGTTACTATAGGGAGAGTAATTTTTTCAAATTTTAAATATCTTTTTCAGCATCTAACGAATGTTTTCTTACATAATACATGGGTCGATGACAATTATCAACTTCTCGTATTTATACCATGGTCAAGGCATAATCCGACGTACCTATGTAGAGGAATAATTTATCTTCCACATTTGGTTTTGTTAAGATCTACGAAGATGATATGTAAGCTTCGTTGCACTATGTAGTCTAGTTAAAACAATTTGCTTGTCTCACTACTGGAAAGGAAGAAGCGCATTTGTCCAAAGATCTTGATATTAATCTATTAAGGGCAGCCAATATTACAATCAATATTCGAACCTACTTAATGGATCTTGGTGGGTCCATAGTGTTTAAAGCATTTAACTATATTGGATCGACTTTTATCTCATTAAAATTGACTATATAACCTTAAACCTTCCCGGATAGTACCCAGAACATACACTTCTATGAATTCAATTTCAAGTGTATAGCCTTTAAGTTGGTACACGTTCCTGCGAGGTTAAAAAATGGTCTTCATCTCTGGCAATCTTCACCAACATATCATCAATATACACCTTGATATTGCTTCTGATCATATCCTCAAAATCCTTGCTCACCAATTGTTGATAAGTGGTTTCAACATTCTTTGAACTGAACGATATTACTTAGAAACAATGTAGACCCTTTTCGGTTAATGATCGAAGTGCTTTCTTGATCTTTGGATTCATATGAATTTGGTTATAACTTGCGTAGGCGTCCATGAATGATAACAACTTATTTTTTGAAGTTGAAACCACTACGTGATCTATATTCGGAATCAAAAAAGGGTCATTCAAACATACTCTGTTCATATCAGCGAAGTCAATTCATATTATCCACTTTCCATTCTTCTTATTTACGAGGACTGGGTTGGCCAAGGGTTTTGAATTATTATTACGTATAAGCAAAGACTTCTCTCTGGGATTCTTACAAACAACGTTTCTAAGAAACAAGCATTGACTTTCCGTGCTTTGTTAGCACAAGTTGAGAAACGTATAATCGTGGAAGATACTTTAGGGGTGGAACTTACACCTATGCCTCAACAAAGACAATAGAGTTTGCACCTATTTACTTCTTAATTGAAACTTGGGAAACAATTCTAAAATAATCTAGTAACAATTCAAACAAGAGAAATCAAACTCATAAATGTAATCAAAATCAAAATAACCAAACTAATCAAACTCAAAAGGCGATAAATAATATTATAAGTAACTCCTTTTTATTTTTTTGTTCATTTAGTGGTAGGAAGCAATTTTATAGTATGGATGTTTTTTTAACAGAACAAGATTGAATAAATAAGATAATCAAACTTGCCTTATAACTAAAGCTCTGATAGCAACTAATATGAAGCCCACCAACAAGTATGGTGAAAAACAATAACTATATTGATTTTGAACCTCAAGAACGTATGAGAAATGCTTGGTTGAGCCTTGTAGCTTCACCTATGAAGATTAGAACTACGAGTACGAGTTTGATTGTTTGAAACCCACCATAATATCTTGATAAGTTCAAGAATTGTTTTTAGAACGAGAGGACACACCTCACAATATATTAATATTTGTGAAACCTAAATTATGTTTACAAAGTTTGTGAAGTGTCATATTTGTACTTGGAACAACCTCCAAGTATTGATGTGTAAAAATTAAATATTAAACAAAAAAAATAATCATAAGCATGTCAAAAGATTAATATTAAGACCATTTAATAACCAAACCATTCTAATTTATTGTTTTAATGGTTGAGCTTGTTATTTTTTGAATCAATCACTTTAATGATAATACTGTGATTTACATCTAAGCCCGCATATATAGTATTGGAATCAACAACCCATCCATTTTAATTAGCCCAATAATTTTGGATTAGCCAATTAAGTGATTTTTTGAATTGTTTGGCTCTAAATCTTGTTATTAAACCATTAGAAAGTAACAAAAACTCCGGTCCAAAATTAACTTCATCTCCACCGATATGATCAACATATCAATCTCTTTAGTTTGCATCAAGTCAACCATTTTGGTCACCCTTAAATACTTTCATCAGTTGTAGCGGATTTTTGTAAGATTTAAATATTTTTCCAATATACCGTGATTATTTTGTATATAGATTAGGAATATTGACTCTATTGCAACCAACTTAAATTTTTATCTTTTGTGTAGTTGTGATAATCAAACACCGTCTTCATTTTAGTTTCCCACTCGAAGTATATTTCAGGATCATTTTTACCTTGAAACAACGAGATTTAATCTTTATGTTTCCTAATTTATTATCCCACATAGTTCTACCAATCCTAGCTTTGTTATTCTCATATTAGTTCTTAAGCCTCTTTATATTAAATTTGCCTCATTGAACTCCACCAAGTTTGCCTCTTCTCCAATATTTTTACTCGGAACACACAATACATTGTTTCTCATTGGGGACGTCATGTTTTTTCTCTTATGATTTCTTGCTTATATTTGGTGTGGATTATTTTCGACTGAGGGTAATTTGGTCAGGTATTTTG
The DNA here is from genome assembly GCA_036936605.1 of Limnanthes douglasii subsp. nivea. Taxonomy (NCBI): domain Eukaryota; kingdom Viridiplantae; phylum Streptophyta; class Magnoliopsida; order Brassicales; family Limnanthaceae; genus Limnanthes; species Limnanthes douglasii. The sequence continues at coordinate 184,048,664 of JAUPFV010000001.1, forward strand.
TGGTGTTTCAAAGGTATTTAATGTATGGGTGTTTTGTAGTGAGAGATTTAAGCTGCCTGGTTGTATTAAATGTTCATTACCCTCATTAATGAAAGTGGTTAGGTATTTATACCCTTAATTATGGGCCACATGGGCTTTCAGGTCAAACTTATGAAACCGAGTCGAGTTCAAAAACCCATTAGTTTATTAAGCAGATTTGTAATTAGTTTAGTCAAAAGGTGATTAGTTTTTAGTACTTTTGTCCAGTTCGGAGGGTTCAGTGGGTGGCTTTTGTCCGAATTGCCCTGGTCCGGTTTCTACAGTGAGTGGTGAAAATTTACGGACTCATCATGATGTGATCCTAGATGACATAAGGAGCTTAGAACATGGAAATGTGCAAGAACCAGATGAACAACTTGAAAAAGAAGATGAGCTTGAAGTTGAAGATATTCTTATTTTACCGGCTGGTCCAACAACTCGATCAAGAGCAAAACGATTTAACAAAGCTGTTGGAGGATTGCTTAATCAACTAGAGAATCCACGTGATCAAAACAGGACGTATGGTGGAAAAGCTTGTCAAACCACTTAGGTCTTGATTCAAGCTAATTGATTTCAACAAATGAGAAAGTGTCTCAATTGTATTCTTTTTCCCTTGTTCAAGTTTTGTCCCAATGGGTTTTCTTAACAAGGTTTTTAATCAGGCAATTGTTTCACTTCACCATTGCCCATTTGTTGAAATAAAAGCCCAAGGCCCATCTACACCAAAATCCACGTCCTTGGAGGAGGGAAGGGTCTGATTTCCAGCTTATATCATTAATACTTTGTATTTTCAATATTAAAGCATTTTGTTTCCAAGAAAAGCCTTAATTATTTTAGAGGCATGCATTATGTTTCCAAGAAGAGCCTTAATTGTGTTCAAGGCTAGTTCTTTCTCCTATAAAAAATATGTACTCATAATTCAAATGGTTAGACTATCTTTGATTTTGAAAAAAACATCTAAAGTTTTACTCTTCTCTTGTTGGTGTATAATATCCACAAGAAAACCTGTTCTTCATTTGGTGCGTCATATCCAAAGGAAGATCAGTTGGAATATCAAAGGCCTTTCCACAACCTTTGTGTGATCTATCGATCCACATACTTTGATCCTTGAATCCTTTTGGGTTCCTGGTTGCAAAGTTATCCCTATCCCATTTCAGAGTGCCGATTCTAGGAGGAGTTTATCAAGTGGTATTAGAGCAACATTCTGAAAGTTGGGTATTCTCTTTCTCATTAATTTTTCTTCATCTATTCTATATTATAAGTTTGTTTGTGAAGATTTGAGTGTTAGTGTGATGATTTCATTTTGAATCACGAAATTCTGATCTGTTTCACCCTAGTTATAGTTGTTTGAGATTTAAAATCGTAGAAAATCGTTTTTAGGTGTTGTTGTGAAACTTATCTCTTATTATTATTAGGAAAATAGATTTGGATATGTTTTATGGTTTTAAATAAATTGAAGAACTTTCCAAGGACTTGTTGCTGGTGATTTGTTTTGTAGAAAAGGATGTCTAATTCAAATAATGCAGAAAACAGTAATTTCAATAACAACAAGCTTCTAATTGAAGCTATGACAAAGTTGATAGACACCAAGATAGATGCCTTCCACGAAGAGCGTCAATCAAACACTGACCACGAGCGGAACTGTTCACGACAAACCAGTCCAAGAAGAAACCATAAACTACCTGAACAATTCAGAAATGAAGCCGCTGATGAATATTATGAACGCATGAGCAATTCGTCTCGGAACAGCCATAGATGGCACCATAGACGTACAAGAGAGGGCAACGAACGTATGCGTGACAATCTTGGAAGCCTCAAGATTAAGATTCCACCATTCCATGGAAAAAACGATCCAGATGCCTATTTGGAATGGGAAACGAAGATTGAACTCGTTTTCAACGTTCAACACTACACGGAGACCAATCGAGTAAGAATTGCTGCTACTGAATTTTATGATTATGCTCTTAGTTGGTGGGATCAACTAGTTACCTCAAGAAGGCGTAATGGGGAACATCCTATAGAATCATGGGCAGAAATGAAAGCCATTATGCGGAAGAGGTTTGTTCCTAGCCATTACCACCGTGAGCTGCATCTAAAGCTGAGGAGTTTAACACAAGGAAGCCGATCTGTTGAAGAGTATTATCAAGAAATGGAGACCTTAATGTTGCGAGCTGATATTTCAGAAGATAGAGAGGCAACAATGTCAAGGTTTCTTGGGGGTTTAAATAGAGAAATTCAAAACAGATTGGAAACTCAGTATTATGTTCAACTAGAAGAGATGCTACACAAAGCTTTGCTATTTGAACAACAAGTTAAAAGAAAGAACTCCTCAAGATCAAGTTACGGTTCAGGGGCAGTAACAATTAAGCTAAGTTATTCAAAAGATGAGAAGACCAATTATCAGAAAGGAAGCTATGTAGAGGTGAACCAAAAATCTGGAACACCATTGTCTATTGATAACAAGGGCAAACCTAAAGAGGTTGCAATCAGAACTTGTGATGTTAAGTGTTTCAAGTGCAAAGGGATGGGACATTATGCTAATGAGTGTTCTAATAAGAAGATTATGACAATTCTAGATAATAAGGAAATAATTTCAGAGGAAGAAGAAATTGTCTCTGATTCTTCCGAAGAACACTTAGAGCGACCTGCTACAGGAGATTTATTGGTAGCCAGAAGGTCTTTAAGCGTTCAAACAAAAGAAGAAGAACAAGAGCAAAGGGAGAATCTGTTCCACACTAGGTGTCTTGTTCAAGGGATAGAATTTATTGAGACATTTCCATATGTTATCAAATACAAACAAGGTAAAGAAAATATTGTTGTTGATGCATTGTCCCGAAGGTATGCCTTAATCACTACTCTTGAAGCTAAGATTTTAGGATTTGATCATCTTAAGAGTTTATATGAAAATGATTCTGATTTTGGAAAGATGTATCAAGCATGTGAAAAGTTTGCTTCAGGGCATGAAGGATTCTTATTCTTTGATAAACGTTTATGTGTGCCTAATTGTTCCATGAGAGATTTACTTGTTAGAGAAGCCCATGAAGGAGGCTTAATGGGACATTTCGGAATAGCTAAAACTCTCAATGTAATGCTGGATCACTTCCATTGGCCACATATGAGGAGGTATGTTGAAAGAATCTGTGACAGATGTGCTACTTGCAAACAAGCCAAATCTAAGGTCCAATCCCATGGTTTGTATACTCCTTTACCTATTCCTACGCATCCTTGGAATGATATATCTATGGACTTTGTATTTCGATTGCCTAGGACTAGAACTGGTAAGGATTCCATTTTTGTGGTTGTTGATCGATTCTCTAAAATGGCACACTTTGTTGCTTGTCACAAAACTGATGATGCGTTGCACATTGCTAATCTGTTCTTTAAAGAGATAGTTCGTTTGCAATGCATGCCTAGGACGATAGTTTCAGATAGGGACACTAAGTTTCTAAGTTACTTTTGGAAAAATTTGTGGTCTAAGTTAGGGACTAAGCTTTTATTTTCTACTACCAGTCACCCGACAAACTGATGGACAAACAGAAGTAGTAAATAGGACTTTGTCCACTCTTCTACGTGCATTAATTAAAAAGAACTTGAAAACTTGGGAAGAATGTTTGCCGCATGTTGAATTTGCATACAATCATTCTATGCATTCTGCTTCCAAGTACTCTCCTTTTCAAATTGTTTATGGATTTAACCCAATATCTCCTTTGGATCTAATTCCTTTGCCTTTGAGTGAAAGAACTAGCATAGATGGGAAAAAGAAAGCTGAGCTTGTAAAACAGATCCATGATGATGCAAGGAAAAACATAGAAAAGAAAACTGAACAATATGTCAAACAAGCAAACAAGGGAAGACGTGAGAAAGTTTTTGAGGTTGGAGATCAAGTATGGGTGCACTTAAGAAAGGAAAGATTTTTAGAAGAGAGGAAGTCAAAATTGATGCCTAGAATTGATGGACCATTTGAAGTAACAAAAAATATCAACAATAATGCGTATCAACTTGACCTACGAGGTAAGTATAAAGTGAGTCCTACGTTTAATGTTTCTGATTTGGTTCCTTTTATCACAGATGAAATGGATTTGAGGTCAAGTCCTTTTCAAGTGGGAGAGGATGATGTGATCCTAGATGACACAAGGAGCTTAGAACATGGAAATGTGCAAGAACCAAATGAACAACTTGAAAAAGAAGATGAGCTTGAAGTTGAAGATATTCTTATTTTACCGGCTGATCCAACAACTCGATGAAGAGCAACATAATTTAACAAAGCTGTTGGAGGATTGCTTAATCAACTAGAGAATCCACGTGATCAAACAGCAAGTATGGTGGAAAAGCTTTTCAAACCACTTTGGTCTTGATTCAAGCTAATTGATTTCAACAAATGAGAAAGTGTCTCGATTGTACTCTTTTTCCCTTGTTCAAGTTTTGTCCCAATGGGTTTTCTTGACAAGGTTTTTAATGAGGTAATTGTTTCACTTCACCATTGCCCATTTGTTGAAATAAAATCTCAAGGCCCATCTACACCAAAAGCCACGTCTTTGGAGGAGGGAAGGGTCTGATTTCCAGCTTATATCATTAATACTTTGTATTTTCAATATTAAAGCATTTTGTTTCCAAGAAAAGCCTTAATTGTTTTAGAGGCATGCATTATGTTTCCAAGAACAGCCTTAATTGTGTTCAAGGCTAGTTCTTTCTCCTATAAAAACTATGTACTCAGAATTCTAATGGTTAGACTATCTTTGATTCTGAAAAAAACTTCTTAAGTTTTACTCTTCTCTTGTTGGTGTGTAATATCCACAAGAAAACCTGTTCTTCATTTGGTGCATCATATCCAAAGGAAGATTAGCTGGAATATCAAAGGCCTTTCCACAACCTTTGTGTGGCCTATCCATCCTCATCCTTTGATCCTTGAATCCTTTTGGGTTCCTGGTTGCAAAGTTATCCCTATCCCATTTCAGAGTGCCGATTCTAGGAGGAGTAGTTTATCACATCAATAGACCCTTTTTTAGGTTTTGTTCGAAGGGCTTTGGCAAGACCTTAAAAATCGCCTTTGGGTACTTGTAACATTTTCCGGACGGATTTAGTGTTTATTGAAGGATTTATCCGGACTGAAAAATTCTTCAGAAGCTCAAAGGTTTTTCCATGGATCGTGGGACACGTGTCATCTTCTGATTTGTCTCACCAACAGTTTTTCTCCTAAAATGGCGCTCCCACTAATCCTAAAAAGTAACCTCTTCATTTAATACCCATGACGTCAGCGCCGTCTTCAATCATTACTTTTGTTTTTTCGTACTCTCCTAGGTTTTTGGCATCTTTTTGTCTCATTAATATATATTACTTCATTTTTCACTGTTTTACCATCTTCATTAGTCTCTCATTCCTTCATCTCAAAGCTTTCACCTCTCTTTTCAAAATCCTGTTGGTGTGAGTTTATGTTCACAGCAAGAAACGCACTGATAAAAGGCGGGTGGTTTAATCTCTCGGAGTTAGAAAAAGCACAAAGAGTTGAGCGAGAAAGGCGCATTGTTGCAGGTCTTCCAGTTTCTCCAATCGACAAGTCTGAAACGCCATCTTCAGAGCCTGATCGAGGTTCATCTTCTGCCAGAAGCTCCAAACCCATGAGGTTATTTCAACCAAGTCTTTCACCCATCGTATCAGGCTCCTCGGTTCAGGAGTCACATCCTACTGTGGAACGGGAAAAAGTTGTTAAAAGCACAAAGAGACCCTCTCCATTCATAGCTATGGGATCAGATGCTGAAAATTCCCCAGAAAAACTGACACTTCGTCGAATAGGCCGCTTAGTAAAAGGCCAGGCTGTTGTTCCACAGTCTAAGTCTCCGAAATCAAGGCCCCCTAAGTCTGGGGCCAAGGACAAAGTTACAGGGTCAGAGGCATCCATCAAAGTCCCCAAGGATAAATCGTCTGGTCCGGAGGCTACTGGAACAAGCCTTCGAAATGAACCCTCCGGATCTGAGCCCCAGCCGGACACCAAACCAAAAAGAGAAAGCGATGCTCAACCATCCGGACAGCTAACTGAACCAACCACCAGCACTCCTCCATCAAAGACAACTGACAATCCTTCCATGGTGATGGAAGAGGTGATGGAGGCCAACGTTGAAGAAGCTCCTTTTGAGACTGATGTCTCCGGGCAGACGGGGGAAGCTGCCAGTGCCAAGAAGGGAAAGGGTAAAGAGAAGCTGTGTTTAAAACATTCGGACATGCCGGAGTCCCTTGAAGGCAGAGTGGGACCTTGCTTTCACAAGGTGAGCGTAAAGTATCTGCTAGCCATGCAGAACATTAACTACGCTACGCCTTCATTCATACTGCTGAATTAGGCCAGATCCGGACGAAGTAGGGGATCCCAGAATCCGTCAAAATGAGGATACCGGTCGATCCGGAGACGCCAAGGGACTGCAAGTTGAGTGAGATAGTTTTCTACAAAGAATTGTTCAACTAGGGGCTCAGATTTCCCATGGACCCAGAGATCGTCAGATATTTTCATCTGATAAAGCTCTGTCCAAGCCAATCGAGTCCGAATGCTTGGTACACCTTCATGGCCTGCATCATGGCCTCTAGGCTCTCCGGAATCCCACTTCCGATGGAGCAATTTGCTGTTGTGGCCAGCCTTTACAAGAATCACATCATCCCCTTCTACCATTTCAATATGGGTGACAATTATAAAGTGGTGGATGATCTGCTCGAATCGGAGGAGAATTGGAAGACCCAATTCTTGTTTATTAGTGGAGCTTAAAGCTGGTGTCAACCCAAGCATGCTTACCAGCAGATGGAAAAGCAGGGGTAAATATTTCATCATGTTTGTTTTTCTTTCCTTATAAAAAGTACGTTTACTTAAATGCTCTTCTTCTTCTTTGGGTAGTGCTGCCGAAGGAGTTCTCCTAATACTTGGAGGAGGGGCAGACAACTTGTGCCAAGTTGAATGTTTGGCCTGCTGACAAATGGGGAAATCGCTTCCACAATTGTTTTACCGTTGGCAACCTGGTGAGGTCCCACCTCTGGAACACAACCGGCCATAGAGACTTGTCTTGGGAAGAACTGACCACACCACCTCCTCTGAGTGTCATCCTACAGAGGACAGATGAGAAGGATGGGAAGCTGGCATTGCCGGGCAGAGCTAAAGCCCCAAGTAAGATGAAGGGGAAGAAAGGCAAGAAAAAGCCAGATGCAACCGAGGTCAATCAAGGTGGCGTTGAGGAGATCGTCCCAGCAAACCAGGAGGTGCAGAATCAATGAGGAATTGATGCTGCTCTGCTTTAAGTGGTGGAAGATGAGAGTACCAAAGAGGCAGTTGGACTTCCAAAACCCTCAAAGGCTCCCAAAAAAGATCGAAAATGGGAGCAGATGGTGGAGATAGGGAAGCCAAGAAGAAGAAAATCTCCAAGGGGGATGAAGTAGCTCTCTGGCCTCCAGAGTCTCTTCCTCTGGTCGACCCAACAGACCTAACACAGGCAGAGCAAATCCCAAGTGATTTTCACACCGAAGAGGGTATCTGAGGGGATATTAACATTGATGGAGTAGACATTAGTGGCCTTCAAGGGATTGGCCTTTACTTTGAAGACCTCGAGAAAGATGACTTTGCTGGCCCTTACCTCCCTCCAAGTTCTTCGAACATTGTTACTTTCAATGGTAAGTCTTTTTCTGTTTCAAGGGAGAAGGACATGGTGACTCATTCCTTGCTGAGCAACATCCAACCGGTGCTCAACCTGGAGAGACAAGTGCGGAGTCAATCTACCCTTATCAACACACTCAATGCAGACAAATAGACTTTATCTAACAACCTCCTCAACGCCAATCAGAGTGTTGAGGCATTAAGGAGGAGATCGAGGAGTTGAAGAAGGGGAAAGAGGACTTGGATACCAAGCTGGCCACTTCGGAGGGGGTTAACAAAGAACTTCAAACTAAGTGTTCTAGCTTGGAGAAGGATCTCTCCACTTCAAAAGAGGAGGTGAAGGCTAAGGACAATTTCATCCAAACTCTAACCAATGACAAAATTTCGCTCGAAGATGTTGTGTCTAGAGTTAACCAGGAGAAAGATGATTTGATAAAGGAGCAGGAGAAGACCATCCAAGCCAAGATCGATGCATACACCAACAAGGTGATAGATTCCCAAGAGGAAAAGTATGCTGAAGTCAAATAAGACATGGTCTTGCTCTTTCATCAAAAATTTCCGAAGAGGACACTTGGAGATTTATGGCGATTTGTGGAATACGAAGACCTCCCTCACCACACTATGGCCGATGGTGATAAGCACAACTATTCCAGTGGTTGGATGATACTACTGATGAAGAAGAAGGGACTGGAGAGAGCCCTAACGAGGAACCCAAAGACCCCAAGAAGAAACCAGATGAGGCTGGAACATCAAAGGAAGCTCAGCCTTAAAGTTTTAACTATCTTTTTATTGTTCTTTAATTCTTGTGTTAGACTAAAGTCCTTGGATGGCCAACGAATTTTTGTAACCGTGTCCGGCTCTTGTCCGGATAAACCTTTTCTTTTAAAACTTCAAAGTCCTTGGATGGCCAAGGCACTTTACCTATTTTAATATCACTCTGTGGTGCTAGCCCTTAGTTATTTTACAAGTATTTTAAAGTGAGAGTGTTTAAATTCTCCGATGACAAATGTTTAAATGGTCATCATTCTACCAAATCAATCCGGTCTGTCAGTAATACTTTAGAAAAGTTTCAAAGAACCTATCAATCGAAATACTCCGAATTTTTCAAGAAGGCATCAAATTTCATTAAAAAGCCCGGACACCTCATTAAAACCTCCCCGCGCCACCAGGGTAGGAAAGAGTATGCCCCCTAATATTTACATGGACTTTAAACAAGTAAATACTTACATAATTTTCATTCTACATACAACCGGAGGTGTTCAATGTTCCAGGGGTGATTCAAGATCCTTCTATCTTTATCTCGAAGCCTGTATGTCCCAGGCTTCAGCTTTTCACTGACCACATAGGGTCCTTCCCAAGTTGGAGCTAGCTTACCGAACTGCTTCTCCTTAGTATGTAGGAAGACTTTTCTCAACACTTTATCCCCTGGTTGAAAATCCCTCCTTCTGACTCTGAAAGCAAACCTGCTTCTCATCAAACCCTGATAGTGTGTGGCTCTGAGACGAGCCTTAACTCTTTTTTCTTCTATCAAGTCGAGTTGACTTCTGATTGCCACTTCATTAGCCTGTTCGGAAAAATTATGGACTCTAAATGAAGGAAGAGTTGCCTCTATAGGAGTTATTGCATCCATACCATATACCAAGGCAAATGGGGATTCCTGTGTAGCAGCCCCAGGAGTAGTCCGGTAGGCCCATAGTACTTCTTGTAGATAACTTGGCCACTTTCCAACAGCCCCTTCTAAATTCTTCTTAAGACCAGACATGATGGTCCTGTTCGCCACTTCAACCTGACCATTCGCCTGTGGGTAGAAAGGAGAAGAGAAGCAATGCTGAATGCCTCTAGAGGCACAGAAACTCTCCATATCCTTATTATCGAATTGTGGCCCATTGTCTGTGATTATCTTTTGTGGAACTCCAAATCTGCAGCAAATATTAGATAAGATAAATTTTATAACAGCTTTTGAAGTAGTTTCCTCCAATGGGGCTACTTCTATCCACTTTGAGAAATAATTGATGGCAACAATAATAGTTTTGCACCCTCTGGACGCCATAGGTAGAGGTCCCACCAGATCCAGCCCCCAACGAGCAAAAGGTATTAGCTCAGAAATTGACTATAAATGGACAGCTGAGATATGAATTTCATTACCGTATCTTTCCATGGATCACACTTCTTCACCAATTCCTTGGCATCTTTCATTATAGAGGGCCAGTAGTATCAGGCCAACAAGACTCTTCTGGTTAAAGCTCTGTAACCACAGTGTGTTGATCCCTCACCATCATGTAGTTCAGACAGCACTATTTAGGACTCTTCAATCCCCAAAACATCGCAAGAGAGGTCTACTAAAAGACTTATTGTAAAGAACGTCTCTTATGATTACAAATCCACGAGCCTTATACTTCACTTTCCTTGCTACTGCTTTTTCCGGGGGCAAGATGACATCTGAGATGTATCGAAAAAGAGGATACCTACAGTCTTGAGGTTGACTCTTGCACGTGAATGCATGGGTAGGACTCAGAATATGCTATGGTTGCCAATGAGTCTGCTAACGTATTTTCTGTTCGGGGTATGTGCTCATAGGTGATGTCTTTGAAGTTAAGTCCCACTTCTTTAAGAATGAACAAATATTTAATCAGCTGCTCTTTTTTAGCCTCAGATTGACCTTGTGTGTGATGGATAAGAAGCTGAGAATCGCTCATTAACCTGACCCTTTTGGCCAAATTAGGGCTAACTTAACCGGTCAGCCTCGAAAATTACGTAAAGCATATAATCCAAAAAGAGACAATGTGCCTCATTGTTTGAGGGAATCTGAACAGTGTGATAGGAATACATCTAACCAATACACATGAGTGGTTGTTCAAAATTTGTATCATATTATGGGAACATGAGTAGATGACTAGTGTGTGCAATGAGTAGACTAGAGAAATTCACCTTTAACGGCTGAGATAAGTTCTATTACTCTTTTGAAGCATTTTGACATTTTTAAGGTCGATAAATTTGATTGGATACAAGATCCTGATGATCACATCGAACAATTCAAGAACTATATGATGAATTTCGAAGATGATGTCGGCCTAGTATGCAGAGCCTTTTCTATTACATTCAAGGGCACAACATTGAAGTGGTATGATAGGATTATAACCAAACCTATTACCAAATTTATAGAGTTCTATATAGCTTTCCGACGTCAGTTTGTGGAAAGCAAAGAGATGCGAGCAAATGGAGACACTATAATATAGTGTAAGCAGACTGTGATAGAGAAATTGAAGGTCTATACGAAGTGTTTTGTGTTGACAAAAGTAGGACTGGATAATTACGAAGAGATGGTGGTTATGGCTGCATTTCGACAAGGTTTATTAACGGGTGATTTAGCGAATGAAAACACAAAAAGTAGAGGCTTGACTTTTTCGGCACAGATTACTCATGTCGAGGATCAAATTAAACTGGAAGAATCAACTAGGGTTCGAATAGTGGTTGGACCTAATCAAAAGAATTCAGAGCATGTGTCAAATATTCAAAGACACCTGCTAGAGGAGGGTATCCAACTCAAGCTACATGTTATCAGTTTCAAAGACCAAGTCCAAATCAGTGGATAAGGGTGTTGATTTAACTGAAAATGTTACTGCAATTTATGAAAAGTCCAAAGGTTATTTAAGTTTTAAAAAATCCAGCTCCTATAAATAGACCTAGAGAAGAGCATAACAACAGGTTCCGTAAGTATCATAATGATATTGGATATGATACTGCAGATTGTATAGCTTTAAAGAAGGAGATATAGGTGTTGATAGAAAATGGCAAGTTGGTTGCTTTTGTTAAAGGGAAAAGCAGTGGATCGAAAATTATGACCACATCGGCACAACAAGCTGCTAATCTGAATTCAAAAGAATAAAGTTCATTGATGATTTTAAATTCTAAATGTGATGATTTTGACGAAGCATCAGAATATTTGGATACTGATCCAGATCGGTTAATTTTGATGGTTGTAGATGAGCTAGTTGAACAGGGATGGATTCAAGGCATATGTAAATATTTTGAATCTTTAGCCATTTTTGGAGAGATTCTATATCTAAAAATACCAATAGTTCCACAGAAAGGCATGTTGTCAGTTTAACAACTCAAGGAGATGAAAGGTATTCTACTCATTTATATGGCAAGCATGATACTCCTTTTATTCTGTTTGATGTGGATGCTTTGAGGGTAGTAGGTTGTCCTTATAAGGATGTAGTGGTTATAGGGGTATAAATATCTGGAGTTGAAATTCGACGTGTTCTGATTGATACAGAGAGTTCAGCGAATGTGTTATTCAAATCTACGTATGATAGGATGTGTAATCCCGCTCGAATTTGTCAATTTGATCGTACTATAATTGAGTTTACGTGGGTAATAGCGGAGGTTATTGGGGAATTCGAGGATGAGGTGTGTTTGGGTAATGGCCCGTTTAAAAAAGTTCAAGTTTTGTTTATGGTGGTTGAATGTCCGACCAGTTACAATGTTATTTTTGGGAGATCTTGGCTCTCAAGGCTGTATAATGTCGTCTCTACTGTTCATCAATGTTCGAAATATGTCATTGGGGATCAAGTTGATATGGTTCAAAGTAACCAAAACGTGGCCAGAGAATGTTATGCGACAACACTCAAGGTTCGAGGTTTTAATTATGAGGATCAGATGGCTGAATAGCAACCAAGGGGGTTGACCTCGGATGAAGAGAGAGTAGATTATCTGAGGGAAACCCCGGGTTCTTTTACAGTGAGTAAGGATATTGAAGAGCATATATTCTCTAATAGGAAGACTTTACGAATAAGAACATTGTTGTCTTCTACTTTGCATGATCAGTTGTTACTATTTTTGTTTAATAACTTGGATGTTTTCGCTTGGAAGATAGAGGATGTGATAGGAGTTCCATCTGCGATAATATGTCATAGCCTAGCTATAAATCCGAGGATAAAGCCTGTTATTCAGAAGAGGCAAGCTTTTTCAATGGAAAAGTGAGAGCCTATTATTCAAGAGTTGATTCGTCTCTCCAAGGTCGGACATATTAGGGAGGCACAATATCTTTTATGGATTTCCAACCCAGTATTAGTTAAAAATAAGAACAGAATGTGGAGAATGTGTATTGAGTTCACAGATGTGAATGGAGCATGCCCTAAAGATCCGTTTCTTGTCCCTCGAATAGATCAGTCGGTTGATTCAACTTTGGAGAATAAAATTCTCTCTTATATGGATGCTTTTACAGGGTATAATCATATTCAAATGGATCCAAGAGATCATGAAAGCACTATATTTATCACTGACTGAGGACACCATTCTTATAGGGTCATGCGATTTGGGTTGAATAATGTTAGAGCAGGATATCAAAGGTTGGTGAATGAGGCTTTTTCTCCTCAGATCGAAAGGAATATGGAGGTATACATTGATGGTATGTTGGTTAAGAGTTCCACAGATGGTGAACACCTCGAAGATTTAAAGGAGACTTTTCTAAATTTGAGAGACATTCGTTTGAAATTGAGTCCTGAAAAATGTACTTTTGTTGTCCGATCAGGAAACCTTAGTGAAAAAGGGATAGAATCAGATCTTGAACAGTTGAAGGCGTTGGTTTCAATGACATCACCTCGAACTATAAAGTAATTACAAGTCTTTACAGGAACATTAGCTGCCTTTAATCGTTTTATTTCAAGGTTTCTGACAAGTGTTTTCCTTTTTCCAAGTTTTACGAACACCCAAAGAGTTTAAGTGGACACCAGATCGTGAAGCAACTTTTTGAGAGATTAAAGAACTCTTGTTATCACCAGAAATTTTGTCTAAGCCTCGAATTAGGGAGATGTTGTTCTTATATAGCAGTGTCTGACTTTGCTGTGAGCGTTGTTTCGATATGCGAAGACAAAAGACTTTACAATCCAGTTTATTATGTTAGTAAAAGTTCATTGTCATCTGAGAAAAGGTATTTGAAACAAAAAATTGGCTTTGGCTTTAGTAGTGGCTACTAGGAAAATGCGCCCTTATTTTCAAGCTCATACGATTGTGGTTTGAACTTATTTCCCCCAAAAGAATGCGTTACAACGACCAGATATTTCTGGGAGAATGACTAAATGGTCATTTTTGCTCCTCGAATAGCTATTAAAGCTCAAGCTTTAGTTGATTTTCTGGTCAAATTTCATTCGAGTCGATCAGGTGAGGAGCCAGATAAAAAGATCTGTCTAGAAACTTTGATATGTGTGGTTTGAACATATGGTGGTTCTAGCATATTGGGGTGCAGTGTAGGGGTGCCATTAGTTTCTCCTCTTGGGAGGCAAGGTATTAGGCTATTCGATTTGGTTTTCACGCATCAAATAATGAGGCTGAATACGAGGTTACGTTGACTGGGTTAAGACTTGCAAATATATGAGGACCAATAATAGTTTGTTTGGAAACAGACTCGCAACTAGTGGCAAATCACATGGTAGGTGTATTCGAGGCTAAGAAAGATCAGTCAATTTTGTATCTACACGAGCTTCAAAATTTGACTATTTTATTTGACAAAGTGACTATAGAGCATATTAACAGAGGAGATAATACAGTTGTTGATTCTTTGCAACAATTGCTTATACAGAAAAATATCATAGATACCGTTACATGAGAGTTCTTTGATTTTAATACGATCAGAACAATGTAAATATGTTGAGGAAGTATTTATCACTCCGGACATAATTCGAAGTGATTGGAGGTCTGATATTCTTAAGTTTTTACTAAGAGGTATGTTACCTCAAGATCCACAACTGGCTAAAAAGTTAAGATACAAGGCTCATGGTTATGTGGTATTGGATGAAGTGTTATACAAAAAAATATATTTAAGTAAACCATTGGTGCATTGTTTGGGAAAGCAAGAATCTCAATAGATTTTAATCAGAGTAGCGTCATGGTGAAGATTGAGCTCATTGTGGTTTCAAGTCTTTGACGCGCCAGATTTGTTGGCATGTTATTATTGGCCTTCAATTATGAATGATGCTAAGGTATTAGTCTGAGATTGTGATACTTGTCAACGATTTTCCAATTCTATTACAGACTTCCAATACAGCTTATTTCTATATCTGAGGTTATTCTTTTGATAGATGGGGAATATATTTGGTAGGACCATATCATATACTCATCTCATGGAGCGCATCAGATGATTATAGTAACATTTGATTACTTTTCAAAGTCAACTGAAGCTGAACCATTCTCTGTTACAAAAGCCAATGATGTTATTAAGTTCATTGTGAATAATAATATGTGTTCCCGCTTTGGAGTGCCTCAGAAAATACCTACGAATAATGGTCCTCAATTTAAAAATAGAAAAAAAACTTCTTTTTGCGCTTCGCGGGGAATAACATGGTTTTTTCTACACCATTTCATCCTCAAGCGAATGGTCAAGTAGAAGTGAATAATAGATCTCTTTTGGAGCATTTGAAGAAGAATTTAACAGGTACTGCAAGGAAATGACCTAATTATTTACAAGAGGTGTTGTGGGCTTATCATACAACTCCTAGAGAGGCTACTCAAGAAAAACCTGTTGCCTTGGTTTATGGTACAGATGTTGTTAGTCTTGCAGACTCTACTTTACCTTCTTATAGAGTACTTCAATATTCTGAAGAAGTGAATGAAGAGACAAAAAGAACAGAACTAGACTTGATCGATAAAAAAGAGTTAGAGCTCATTTGAATATGACTCATTTCATTTGAATATGACTCATTTTCAGAATTTGATAAGGATTCGACATAATTCGAAGGTGAGAATGATGAATTTTAAAGTGGGTGACAAAATCTGAAGGAAAGTATTCCTTCATACAAAGGATAAACGACTTGGAAAGATGGTTCTGAATTGGGAGGGTCCTTATATGGTGATGGAGAAAATAAAGTCTGGTACGTATCGCAGCAAGTGTGTCTACTCCACACTGAGTTTTAGCAGTTTCCACAACAACTTCTTTTTCCTCTTCGAGTGTCGTCTAAAGAGCAACCATATCATTTGTCACCTTCTTCTTCTGTTTTTCACTCTTATTTAAAGATTCTTGAATAGTGGAGTATTGTTTTTGTTCCACATATAATTCCTTGGCATCATTGGTCTTAAGATCATCTATCACAACTTGATGAGAAGTCTTAAGTTCTTCTATTTGTTGATCATGTACAACGGGTAGATGACGTTTGAGTTGAATGGCTCCATGAATATATTGCAACTTGTTAACTTTGAATACATAAAATTGATCCTTGAGTTGTTTACCAAATATTTCTCCCATCTTTTTCTTTACAGCAGCATCGTTTTTATATCGAACCATCTCTTTAGCCATGGTTTCCAAATGGCTAAAGAGAAGAATTTAATTTCGTGCATAATGCTTTTGTTGCTACTTCAAGGTTGGAAAAAGGTTGCAGTGCAAGTAAAAATTTCTTCAGATGGCTCTTTAATAGAAATGCACCTTTGATTATTTTAAGGCATGAGAGCAGATGAGGAAGCTAGGGGAGTATCTGAATTCAGCATTTCATGTAAAAGAGGAGCATTAACCTGATGGTCAATTTGTCGAAGCTGATCCTGGATTCGTTGAACTTTTGGATCCATATCTTTGTAAAGAGCTTGAAGCTCCCCTTCACTAATGGGATCATCAAGAAAGAGGTGGTCATTTCCTCGGTGATTTTCTGATGCCATTATTCCTTGATTATATTTTCCTGTAGATCTTCCTCGACGATCTTCCGTTGCAGTTTCTTCAGCCTCGGTAGGAGGAACTTCTAAGACAATTTTTTCAGCGTTCTTTTCAACTCTCTTTGCTGGTGAAATTTTTGAAGTGTTCTTTTTCTTTGGGCGGTAGTCTTCTTTTTCTTTGAAGAAGGTTCATGATCGACTTGTTCTTTGATTGTTGGAAGGCTAAATTTAGTTGCTTTCCTTTTGGTTTTAGTCTCTTTCTTCTTTTTTCGTTTCGGTTTAGTTGAAGGGCTAGCACCAGATGTACTAGCTGCTTTTTTTCTTTTTCCCTTTCTTTTTCGAGGGTACTGTCAGGTCTGTTTCGCACATGCAAAATAACCTTATTTTCAGGCGCTAACAATCTCTTCACAATAATGTTTGGGTTTAATGGCTCCATTAAAGTTTCGAAGAGGCCGACGCCCAATGAGATCCTCCATAAGTGACTATTGATTAAACCCATTGCCCATTCCCCCCGCCCCATTCACTCTCTGCCCAAGTGGCTAGCTGAGCAAAACTATATTTCACATCCTCTTTGCGATTGTTATACCTCTTCGAAATTCCTAAGTACAGTAGCAATGCATGTGAAAAGTTTATTTAAGTTGTAAAAACTAATAAGATGTAAAAATGAGAAAACTCACATTGTTTCTCAAATCAAGGTCAAGTTTGGAAGGTTTCTCCTCGGATATTGCTTTACCAAGCTCCTAATATAAAGACAAATTTTTGCTTCTAGAATTTGTTAGCATCGAGCTGGTCTTCGATAATTTTAAAGTTATCAACTAGTTTTAGATTGGGAAAAAGGGTAATACTGGTATCATTGAAATTCCAGTCATGACAAGGAAGTCTTTGATGGAGAGAGGGGTTTATCTTAGTCTAGAAGCCATAATCACTAACATGAGTGTGAACCAAAAATTCGGTGTCACTTGTGTATGGCAAAGGTCTAGCATTTCGAAGTACTTCACTATCATCAGATCTAGTGAGAATCGAAGACCTCAATTGATGATCTCAGGATAAAACACCAATTCATCTACTCCACAATCTATTGAGTCTCCCCCTTCTTTGGTAGTCAAAGTATAATGTTATCTGTTATTCCTCGTTGTTTCTTCAAACTACCAGCTTGGGCTTCATTATAATAAATGTATGGCACAATTTTTAATGCCATGACGTTTCAGGGAGGAGTGGTTTCAAGTTTACACTGATTGAGGTTGTAACGTCCTCAGGAATCTCAACTAGAACTTTATTGTTCTTTCCTCTTTTCTCTGGTGCTCCTTGTTTCGAGGAATCATCTTCTGTGCTAGATGCAGCATCCCTTCCCTTGGCCTTAAAATTTGAATGAGTCGCTTCTGAATCAGTTTCTTCCTCAAATGCTTCGCTTATTAGTTTAGGAGGATGTGAGGTTGAGACTGAGTTTTTCTCTTAGGTATTCGAGGGAATTGGTTGAGACTTTGTGATGGTCTCAACAATCCCCCTTAGGGGATGAGATGGTAGTGTAGGGTTATTGGTGATGTTTTATAAAGGAGTGCCCTTCTCAATGTCTCCCATATCTATGAGTGTTTTCTTTTTAGCAGAAAAACTATGAGAAAAATGAGCTTCTGACTGAATCTGAGGAGTTACCTTGCTTGATGTTCGAGGAGGATTAGAGTTCATAGGTGATGAAGCTTCTTTTGATCCTCTTTGAGTAGATGAACTTTGTGTTACTTTATGATTCTTTTGAAGAGGAACAAACTTGAAGCTAGAAAACAATGGAGAAGAATTATGAGGCACTGATTGTGAAGAATTTGTTGATAAAAGCTATTGAGATTCTGGGGTGGATGAACTTGGAAATACAAGGGAAATTGATTAGGATTGAAATTACCGAAAAATATGGTGTGAATTGAGAATAAAAGAGAGTTGTCTATTACGTCTGTCGCTTTGTATTCAACAGCCCTCTGTATAATACATAGGTAATCGTAATCCCCAAAAATTGGTTTTTTAGTAGCTGGGGATTTTTTTCATAAACTTAGATGAAGAAAGATCTTTAAATTAGTTCATAAAATTTGAAGGTTGGCTGGGAAATATAAGTTTTCCGGCGAAGGTAGCCAAGAAATTGAGTTTTCAGACAAAAGTTGTTAAGGATTCTCTCATGGAAAAGTAGCTTTCTCTCACTATAGGGTATTTTTGAAGCGCAAATAAGGGATGAGAGAAGTATTTATAAAGAAAAGAAGAAATAAAGCATGGTCAGAGAAGTGGCAGAGGTGGGAAAGATTATTGGATATAAAGATGGAATACCAAGCGGTTGCTTGTAAAAAAGTAGTGTTGCACATGTTAGTTGTCAAACCTAATGACAGGCCTAGTGGGTTATTGCACGTGTTCTCGACCATTCTAAACATTTTTTACTTTTATGAGAAAGCCAGCTCATGATGCTACATGTGAATATTCGAAGTGCAAACAAAAGGCCAAGCTAGTTTTGAGGCAACATGTGTACGAGTTCATTCGAGAAGGATAAGTACATGGCTTTACCTTTTTGAGTCATTTGATAAATGTTCGAGTAGAATTTGGATATGTATTTATTCAAAGACAATATATGTTGTCAAAAGTCATTTTGATAAGGAGAGGGGAAGTTTTAATTTGAAGCAGATCAAGTTTTAGCAGAGAACAGTTTTTACTTACCAAAATGTAAGATGGTTACTAGTTCTTATTCATTGTCTTTCATAAGAACTAGGGGGCTACTGAATAGTATATAAAATATTGAGGGCCTAAATGTAATAGAACTAAGTTCTAATATGATAACTTGTATACCTATTGGATGATTTTTAGACTATTTGTAAACAAAAAGGATGAACGCAATTAACCGATTTATGTAACTGAATCAGTTAAACAAGTCTTCGCGCCTATAAATAAAAGTTGAAGACAATGAATAAAGGGTTATGCTTTCTGATTAAACAAAGCCTATTTTCTCTATTTTACTTTCTCTCTTTGCAAACTTAATACTTTCTTTAGTCTCTCTCTCTTCTCAAGATACTAGATTTATACTTAACAGTAGGTACCGTTGGCAGGGTTCACAACCAGCTGCGAATCGGAGCGGATCCTAAGTATTTAAGCCCCTCATATTAAGGTTAGCTTCATGCCTCTAAGAACCGTCTCGTATTCAGTTGCATTATTTGTTACTTGGAAGTTGAAACATATGACTTGGGGAATTTCTTCACTTGATGGTAATCTTAGGATGATGCCGGCACCATGTCCTGACCTGCTCGAGGCTCTATCAATTTCAATATTTGTGTGATTAGGAGAGGGTTCAATATGAGATGAATCGTCACGGAGTGTGGATAATGCTGTGAGGAACTCTGTGATGGCATGCCCCTTGATCGCAGTGCGGGGTTCAAACTTGATATCATACTCCTCCTATTCAATGCTCCACTTAGTTAGGCATCCAGAAGCATTTGGTTTTTTAAAACAATTTTGAGGGGTAAGGAAGATCGGACATTGATAGTGTGCTCGTGGAAGTAAGAGCGCATCTTGCGAGCAACAATTATCAGGCTCAATGCCAACTTTTCCAAGTTAAGATAACGAGTCTTTATATCGAATAAGGTTTTACTAGTGTTGGATGCCCTCCGGTTCCCTTACCAACACCACGTTAACTGAAAAATGAGAAACATATAAATACAAAAACAGAGGCTCACCTCCCACGGGGGTTGACAATATTTATGGCGATGTGAGATAGTTCTTTAATGCTTCGAAAGCTTTGTTACAGTCTTCACTCCATGCAAACTTTTTGGCACCTCGTATTACTTCAAAGAAATGGTGGCTCTTGTCTGAGGTCCTTGATATGAAGCAGGATAGTGCAGTGAGGTGTCCCGTTAGGCATTTGACCTCTTTGATATTTTTTGAAGGTTCCATCTGGATAATGACATGTAGCTAGGTAGGGTCTGCTTCTATTCCCCTCTTATTGACTACATACTGGAGGAACATACCACTGTGGACCCCGAAAGAACATTTGAACGGGTAGAGCTTTAGGTTGAACTAATGTAAGATGTCGAACATATTTTGTAGAACTTTCACTTGTTTGTTGATCGTATCAGTTTTAACGATCATATCATCATTTTGTAGAACTTTCATGTGGTGTCCTAATTGGTCTTTAAAGATATGTTTCACAAGGCGTTTGTAGGTAGAGCCTACATTTTTTAAGCCGAAAGGCATTACGGTGTAGCAGTAAAACCATCAGCCATAAGTTCATCAACTGTATCACGAGGAGCACCATCTTGTTGTTCAATCTCCATTGGGTCATCCATGGGTTCAAGCGAGGTATAACTTGATGCATTGTTTTAAAAGTACAAAAGTTAGCCTCCATTTAGTGTAGCCACGACCGACCAATAATAGCGTGATAAAAACTAGAGGCATCGGTGGTCATGAATAACATCTTAAGTTCCTTCTTGGTAGTCCCATGACTGACCTTAACCATGCTCGACCTCCCCGACGCACTAAGATGACTTTCCTTCGTATCTTATCGAAGTACGTTGGGTGGGTTTATATTATGGTACTTCTAACATGCGATCATAACTGGCTTTGAAAATTATATTTGTTGAATTGCCCCGGTCGACCTAAACCCTGGTGACCATCACTCCTCCAATGTCCAAGTTAACCATTAGAGAATCCTCGTGCGGTGTGATGACCCTCGCGTATGTCATTGTCATTAAAGGTAAGATCAACTACAAGATCGCGGTAGTTATAGTAAGATGAGCCCTCGACGGCTTGCACTTCATGGTCGGTTTTAGCTCTCTTACTCGATTATTTGTTGCTGTCTGGCAAGGTTCCTCCCCTCGATATTATGAATAACCACCGTTGTTTTCCTTTATCCAACAATTTATCTTCCCAGCACACCTCGTCGTCAGTCTGACGGGTTTTGTCCCTTTGTTCGGGTTGGCCATCGTGCTCTTGTTGTTTAACAAACTGAATGAGCTCAACGTTTTTTATCAATCTTTGAATCTCCTCCTTAAATTTCCAGGATTTATCGGTTGGGTAATCGTGATCATTATGGTAAGAGAAAAAGTGTTTGCTTAAACGCTTGTGGCCGGGTGCGCTCATAATGCAAAGAGGTCGATACCATGTCATTTCTTTCGTACGATCATTGATAACCGAGATTGTCTTGGTTAAAGGAGTAAATCGCTGAGTTGGGATTTTGTAGTGCATAGGTCGGCAGCTGCTGGTACCATGAGCATGCTCACGGTGAGGCTCTTCTTCGACTCTTCTCTTGTTGTATGATCCCATTTTAGTGTTAGACATGAATCTTTATGGAGAGTCCCCCTTCGTAGCATTTTCAACCAGGATGAACTAGTTGCTCAGGCTAAAATATCACCTATTTTTGTTACTTGAAATCCGACCAGATCCGCATACATCTGCCCCATTCGATCGAGGTCTCTCGTGAAGGAGGCAACCTCCATATTTTCCTCCAAAAATGGTTAGGAATTTCTGGCGTCAACAAAGCACTTGATGTAACTTTTTAGTGACTCGGCTTTCCTTTGGCAGAGGTCCATAATGGAATCGTTTTCACGTCAAAGCCCTATGTTACCAACAAATCTTTCTCTAAAGGCATCTCATAAACCTGTGTTAGGTAAGCTACTAAACATTCCATGGCGTTACCTTTAAGAGTCATGGACAGGGCTTTGCAGAGAAATGCATCATCGGGGTTAAACCCCATCATCATGTTCAGGAATTATTCCAAATATCTTTTTGGATCCCATGTGCCATCGTACGCTTCCATTCTGAATGGGTCGAACTTTCTAGGGAGCTGAGCTTCGAGAATTTTTTCCATGAATGGAGATTTTTTAATGACACATAGGCAGACATTTTTGGGTGAACTTGATCATATTGTAGGTTTTCATTCTCATGAGCCCTCTTTGGGACGTCTGGTTGCACGTCTCTACGCCACACCTACTCTTTAGATTGTTTGTTGTCGTTGCTTTTGCCTTCGTTTTCACCTTTATCTTCACGTTTAGAAGATCGACCTCCTCGATATGCATGGCTGAAGTCGATTCCTGAATGTTGCCTTCCTCAGCTATTCTCTTGCACCTTATCTTTTAATGCATGCATGGCATCATTTAGTTTTGCGAGGGTTGCCCTTGTTGCTTGCTCCTTGGCTACTTGGTCGTGGGTGACCCTCTGTTGTTCTTGCTGCATATATTGTAATTACTGCTCCAACTGTTGGACTGTCGGCATGGCCACGGGGTTTCCAACTGCTACCTCTAGTTTAATAGGGCCCATAATGTCTATCGTCACGAGCAGAGCGATCTCCGGTGCGGTTGTAGATGGTATTTGACCACATTGGGCTTCTGTTTCATCGTTTCTTGCGCCCTGAGTCTCCGGATTAGTAGCAACAATATGAGGCACCTAAATTATCTCGTCCACCTGATCGACCACAGTCCTCTGGTGGTCTGTCGCATCATTTCGCTCTGGAATATCCCTTTCGATCCCAGATCGTGTTACTACCATGGTTCAAAAACCTCGTTGATGTGTAATTTTTTTCTTTCCCACGGACGGCGCCAAATTTGTTATGGGAAAATATAACAAATATTATGTCAAGTAGTATTTTTATTGATCAAGAAAGAAAATATAACTTTTACATAATCGTAGACCTATTTATACTATTTACAAAGAAGTTTCACTATCTCATTAATGACATAATTCGACTAATAATCATCGTGGGCCTAAATTTATGGTAATGGACCTATAATCATGGCCATTACTATGGTCGTGGTGTGTTACGTGTGTCGTGTTGTCAACAATTCTTTTAATGAAAGTTAACTTCCTTTATGAAATTCTCTTTTGTTCGTGACTTAGTCTGTACAAGCATCGGTAAATGTGTGTTGTTTCCTCGATGGGGCTTGTTTGGCCCTTTGCTTTTAATATGTGGCCTCTGCTCGGTGGAACCTCTGCTCGGTAAGATCCTGATTGAACAGTTGCCAACATATGACCTCCGTACAGCTTCCTTATTGGTTAGGCAGTCCTCGATCAACTTCTATTGACCATCTCGTACGGCTACTTGCTTGGTTGCTTATCGTAGGTTTACCTCAATGTCCCTTGTTTTGCGCATTAGCACAATTGCATGCCGCGATTTTGCTCGATGGTTTGCGGGTTGTCTTATTACGAACTAGATACCACTCAGTTTGGCCTCGGTTTTTCGCTACTGAGTGTTGTGGAGGTTTATTGTTTATCGGTCACATTGGGATCATACCAGAAACCCCTCAGTTTGGTCTTTCTTATGTCAATATTATTTCCATATGGTCGGACTTTGCTTGATCTATCAACTTGTGAGGACATCCTTATCAAAGGTGACATAAAAATATTTATTATTGAGTGAAAAATCTAAAAACAATTAATTTCCCCTACCATAAGAAACTAATACAAAGAAAGGTGAAATAAAAATTTATTCGACAAAATTGAAATCCAAAAAAAAATTCCTCTTCGATAAGAAAATAATACAAAGAATGCGAATAAAAATGTATCATACCAAGTGAAAAATCTAAAAATAAATAATTTCACCTTCCATAATAAAGTACTACAAGCAAGATAAAATAAAAAGTTCTCCTGCGAAAATGAAATACAAAACAAATAAATTTAACCTACCATAAGAAAGTAAAAAAAAATAAAGATAAAAAAAATCATTGTCAAGTTCAAATCAATATCAAATTATTAATAGAAGGAAGGTGAAATGATGTATCTCCTACCAAGTCAAAAGTATAAAAATAAATAATGTCACATTCCATAAAAAAAAGTAATACAAGGAAAATAAAAATTTATCCTACCAAAATAAAATATAAAACAAATAATCTACCACGAGAAAGTAATAGTAGGAAGGTGAAATAAAAATTTCTCCTACCAAGTCAAAAATATAAAAACAAATAATTTTACTGACAAATAAGAAAGTAATTGAATGAACATGAAATAAAAATTTCTCTTGTAAAATTAAAAATTAAAAAAAACAAATAATTTCACCGATTATAAGAAATTAATACAAAATATGGTTGATTGAAAATTTCTGCTATCAAGTTGAAATAAAAAAAAAATTAATTTCTACTCCCATAAGAAAGTAAAATGATAAACTCCTCCTAGAATCGGCACTCTGAAATAGGATAGGGATAACTTTGCAACCAGGAACCCAAAAGGATTCAAGGATCAAAGGATGTGGATCGATAGGTCACACAAAGATTGTGGAGAGGCCTTTGATATTCCAACTGATCTTCCTTTGGATATGACGCACCAAATGAAGAACAGGTTTTCTTGTGGATATTACACACCAACAAGAGAAGAATAAAACTTAAGAAGTTTTTTCAGAATCAAAGATAGTCTACCATTAGAATTCTGAGTACATAATTATAATAGGAGAAAGAACTAGCCTTGAACACAATTAAGGCTGTTCTTGGAAACATAATGCATGCCTCTAAAACAATTAAGGCTTTTCTTGGAAACAAAATGCTTTAATATTGAAAATAGAAAGTATTAATGAAATAAGCTGGAAATCAGACCCTTCCCTCCTCCAAGGACGTGGCTTTTGGTGTAGATGGGCCTTGGGCTTTTATTTCAACAAATGGGCAATGGTGAAGTGAAACAATTGCCTCATTAAAAACCTTGTCAAGAAAACCCATTGGGACAAAACTTGAACAAGGGAAAAAAAGTACAATCGAGACATTTTCTCATTTGTTGAAATCAATTAGCTTGAATCAAGACCAAAGTGGTTTGACAAGCTTTTCCACCATAATTGTTGTTTTGATCACGTGGATTCTCTAGTTGATTAAGCAATCCTCGAACAGCTTTGTTAAATTGTTTTGCTCTTGATCGAGTTGTTGGACCACCCAGTAAAATAAGAATATCTTCAACTTCAAGCTCATCTTCTTTTTCAAGTTGTTCATCTGGTTCTTGCACATTTCCATGTTCTAAGCTCCTTGTGTCATCTAGGATCACATCATCCTCTCCCACTTGAAAAGGATTTGACCTCAAATCCATTTCATCTGCGATAAAAGGAACCAAATCAGAAACATTAAAGGTAGGACTCACTTTATACTTACCTCGTAGGTCAAGTTGATACGCATTATTGTTGATCTTTTTTGTTACTTCAAATGGTCCATCAATTCTAGGCATCAATTTTGACCTCCTCTCTTTTGGAAATCTTTCCTTTCTTAAGTGCACCCATACTTGATCTCCAACCTCAAAAACTTTCTCATGTCTTCCCTTGTTTGCTTGTTTGACATATTGCTCAGTTTTCTTTTCTATGTTTGACATATTGGGTTAAATCCATAAACAATTTGAAAAGGAGAGTACTTAGAAGCAGAATGCATAGAATGATTGTATGCAAATTCAACATGCGGCAAACATTCTTCCCAAGTTTTCGAGTTCTTTTTAATTAATGCACGTAGAAGAGTTGACAAAGTCCTATTTACTACTTCTGTTTGTCCATCAGTTTGTGGGTGACAGGTAGTAGAAAATAAAAGCTTAGTCCCTAACTTAGACCACAAAGTTTTCCAAAAGTAACTTAGAAACTTAGTGTCCCTATCTGAAACTATCGTCCTAGGCATGCCATGCAAACAAACTATTTCTTTAAAGAACATATTACCAATGTGCAACGCATCATCAGTTTTGTGACAAGCAACAAAGTGTGTCATTTTAGAGAATCGATCAACAACTACAAAAATGGAATCCTTACCAGTTCTAGTCCTAGGCAATCCAACTACAAAGTCCATAGATATATCATTCCAAGGATGCATAGGAATAGGTAAAGGAGTATACAAACTGTGGGATTGGCCTTAGATTTAGCTTGTTTGCAAGTAGCACATCTGTCACAGATTCTTTCAACATCCCTCCTCGTATGTGGCCAATGGAAGTGATCCAGCATTACCTTGAGAGTTTTAGCTATTCCAAAATGTCCCATTAAGCCTCCTCCATGGGCTTCTCTAACAAGTAACTTATTGTTGCCCTGAAGCAAACTTTTCACATGCTTGATACATCTTTCCAAAATCAGAATCATTTTCATATAAACTCTTAAGATGATCAAATCCTAAAATCTTAGCTTCAAGAGTAGTGATTAAGGCATACCTTCGGGACAATGCATCAGCAACAATATTTTCTTTACCTTGTTTGTATTTGATGACATATGGAAATGTCTCAATAAATTCTATCCACCTTGCATGTCTTTTGTAAATTTTTTGCTGACCTTTTAGGTGTTTGAGAGATTCATGGTTAGTGTGTATGACAAACTCCTTTGGCCACAAGTAATTATGCCATTTTTGCAAAGCTCGAAATAAGGCATACAACTCCTTGTCATAAGTCGGATAGTTTTGAGTAGCTCCTCCAAGCTTTTCACTGAAATAAGCTATGGGATTTTTATCCTGCATCAAAATAGCTCCAATTCCAATTCCAGAAGGATCACATTCAATCTCAAAAGTTTTAAGAAAATCAGGTAATGTCAAGATAGGAGCATGAGTAAGCTTCTCTTTTAAGGATTGAAATGCTTCTTCTTGAGCTTGTTCCCACTTGAAACCAACGTCCTTCTTTATTATTTCAGTGAGTGGTGCAGCTAAGGTGCTGAAATCTTTGACAAAATGCCTATAAAATCCTACAAGGCCATGGAAGCTTCTCACTTCTCCAACTATTTTTGGACTTGGCCATTCGCGAATTGCCTTAACCTTTTCCTCATCCACCTTAATACCATCTGTACATATAACAAAACCTAAAAAGACAAGATTATCGGTACAAAAAGTGCATTTCTTAAGATTAGCATAGAGATTTTCCTTCATAAGTACACTTAAAATCAATTTCAGATGGTGAACATGTTCGTCTAAGCACTTGCTATAAATTAAGATGTCATCGGAATATACTACAACAAAAACTCCTATATAAGGCCTTAGGACATGATTCATTAACCGCATGAATGTACTACGTGCATTAGTCAGCCCAAATGGTAATACTAACCATTCATATAGTCCATGCTTAGTTTTAAATGCCAAAAGGGGATGAGTGAAAAACTGCATTTAATTTTGTTGTAGTATATTTTGATGACATCTTAATTTACAGCAGTGCTTAGAAGAACATGTTCACCATCTGAAATTGATTCTAAGTGTACTTAGGAAGGAAAATCTCTATGCTAATCTTAAGAATTGCACTTTTTGTACCGATAATCTTGTCTTTTTAGGTTTTGTTATAAGTGCAAATGGTATTAAGGTGGATGAGGAAAAGTTTAAGGCAATCCGCGAATGGCCAAGTCCAAAAACAGTTGGAGAAGTGAGAAGCTTCCACAGCCTTGCAGGATTTTATAGGCGTTTTGTCAAAGATTTCAGCACCTTAGCTGCACCACTCACTGAAATAATAAAGAAGGACGTTGGTTTCAAGTGGGAACAAGCTCAAGAAGAAGCATTTCAATCCTTAAAAGAGAAGCTTACTCATGCTCTTGTCTTGACATTACCTGATTTTCTTAAAACTTTTGAGATTGAATGTGATGCTTCTGGAATTGGGATTGGAGCTGTTTTGATGCAGGATAAAAAGCCCATAGCTTATTTCAGTGAAAAGCTTGGAGGAGCTACTCAAAATTATCCTACTTATGACAAGGAGTTGTATGCCTTAGTTCGAGCTTTGCAAACATGGCAGCATTACTTGTGGCCAAAGGAGTTTGTCATACACACTGACCATGAATCTCTCAAACACCTAAAAGGTCAGCAAAAACTTAACAAAAGACATGCAAGGTGGATAGAATTTATTGAGACATTTCCATATGTCATCAAATACAAACAAGGTAAAGAAAATATTGTTGTTGATGCATTGTCCCGAAGGTATTCCTTAATCACTACTCTTGAAGCTAAGATTTTAGGATTTGATCATCTTAAGAGTTTATATGAAAATGATTCTGATTTTGGAAAGATGTATCAAGCATGTGAAAAGTTTGCTTCAGGGCGGTTCTATAGGCATGAAGGATTCTTATTCTTTAATAAACGTTTATGTGTGCCTAATTGTTCCATGAGAGATTTACTCGTTAGAGAAGCCCATGGAGGAGGCTTAATGGGACATTTTGGAATAGCTAAAACTCTCAAGGTAATGCTGGATCACTTCCATTGGCCACATATGAGGAGGGATGTTGAAAGAATCTGTGACAGATATGCTACTTGCAAACAAGCCAAATCTAAGGTTCAATCCCACGGTTTGTATACTCCTTTACCTATTCCTATGCATCCTTGGAATGATATATCTATGGACTTTGTAGTTGGATTGCCTAGGACTAGAACTGGTAAGGATTCCATTTTTGTGGTTGTTGATCGATTCTCTAAAATGACACACTGTGTTGCTTGTCACAAAACTGATGATGCGTTGCACATTAGTAATCTGTTCTTTAAAGAGATAGTTCGTTTGCATGGCATGCCTAGGACGATAGTTTCAGATAGGGACACTAAGTTTCTAAGTTACTTTTGGAAAACTTTGTGGTCTAAGTTAGCGACTAAGCTTTTATTTTCTACTACCCGTCACCCACAAACTGATGGACAAACAAAAGTAGTAAATAGGACTTTGTCCACTATTCTACGTGCATTAATTAAAAAGAACTTGAAAACTTGGGAAGAATGTTTGCCGCATGTTGAATTTGCATACAATCATTCTATGCATTCTGCTTCTAAGTACTCTCCTTTTCAAATTGTTTATGGATTCAACCCAATATCTCCTTTGGATCTAATTCCTTTGCCTTTGAGTGAAAGAACTAGCATAGATGGGAAAAATAAAGCTGAACTTGTAAAACAGATCCATGATGATGCAAGGAAAAACATAGAAAAGAAAACTAAGCAATATGTCAAACAAGCAAACAAGGGAAGACATGACAAAGTTTTTGAAGTTGGAGATCAAGTATGGGTGCACTTAAGAAAGGAAAGATTTCCAGAAGAGAGGAAGTCAAAATTGATGCCTAGAATTGATGGACCATTTGAAGTAACAAAAAAGATCAACAATAATGCGTATCAACTTGACCTACGATGTAAGTATAAAGTGAGTCCTACCTTTAATGTTTCTGATTTGGTTCCTTTTATCGCAGATGAAATGGATTTGAGGTCAAATCCTTTTCAAGTGGGACATGATGATGTGATCCTAGATGACACAAGGAGCTTAGAACATGGAAATGTGCAAGAACCAGATGAACAACTTGAAAAAGAAGATGAGCTCTAAGTTGAAGATATTCTTATGTTACCGGCTGGTCCAACAACTCGATCAAGAGCAAAACAATTTAACAAAGCTGTTGGAGGATTGCTTAATCAACTAGAGAATCCACGTGATCAAAACAGCAAGTATGGTGGAAAATCTTGTCAAACCACTTTGGTCTTGATTCAAGCTAATTGATTTCAACAAATGAGAAAGTGTCTCGATTGTACTCTTTTTCCCTTGTTCAAGTTTTGTCCCAATGGGTTTTCTTGACAAGGTTTTTAATGAGGCAATTTTTTCACTTCACCATTACGCATTTGTTGAAATAAAAGCCCAAGGTCGATCTACACCAAAAGCCATGTCCTTGGAGGAGGGAAGGGTCTGATTTCCAGCTTACATCATTAATACTTTGTATTTTCAATATTAAAGCATTTTGTTTCCAAGAAAAGCCTTAATTGTTTTAGAGGCATGCATTATGTTTCCAAGAACATCCTTAATTGTGTTCAAGGCTAGTTATTTCTCCTATAAAAACTATGTACTCAGAATTCTAATTGTTAGACTATCTTTGATTCTGAAAAAACTTCTTAAGTTTTACTCTTCTCTTGTTGGTGTGTAATATCCACAAGAAAACATGTTCCTCATTTGGTGCGTCATATCCAAAGGAAGATCAGTTGGAATATCAAAGGCCTTTCCACAACCTTTGTGTGACCTATCGATCCACATCCTTTGATCCTTGAATCCTTTTGGGTTCCTGGTTGCAAAGTTATCCCTATCCCATTTCAGAGTGCCGATTCTAGGATGAGTTTATCATGGTTAAAGTCGGTTATGGGGTTGCTAAGAAAGAGCTTAAGACCTTGTTCATGATGTCGAAAGCCCCCAGTTCTTACGACGCTATTATCGGACGATCTTCGGATAATGGATAAAATACCCACTAGGGAACGCGGTCGGCATTATTGAAGGAAGTCAACAGACTTCCATGACATGTAATATAGTCACGGGTGACCCAACAAAGCCTCTCCAATATAAATTACCTAGCGAGGGGTGCATGAACAACTAGGTAGAGCACCAACTTCGCCTGATCCCGTTGACGATCCTAGAGAGACGGATCAACCCGACGAAGACCCTCCAAACTCGGTTGAGGAGTTAGTGGTAGAGGGCCTCATCATACGATTAGGTAACAATTTGAATTATACTTTTAAACAACTATTACTTGAACTATTTGAAAAAAAAATGGATGTTTTCGCGTGGGACACAAGTGATGCGTAAGGAGTCGATCCCTGTATTATCTGTCATGAATTAGGAATTGACCCATACGCCAAGCTGGTAAGGTAGAAGCGACGCCCATTTTTTGTTGAGAAGCAAGAGGCGATAAGCGTCGAGGTGGCCAAATTATCTCGGCTTGGACATATTCGACGAGCACGGTATCCAGTCTGGGTAGCAAACCTAGTGTTAGTCAAAAGGAATAGGGGTCAATGGCACATGTGCGTTGATTTCACCGATCTGAATCAGACGTGCCCCAAGGATGCATTCCCTCTACCTTATATTGATTTGTTGGTGGATTCAGCCTCGGGTAGTGAATTCCTTTCGTTTATGGATGCATACTCAGGTTATAATTGGTGAGTTCAATTGTTATTAATTATCTTAGGAAAGAGTAATATGTGCATCTTAGTGAGAGAGAGAGAGAGAGAAAGAGAGAGAGAGAGAGAGAGAGAGAGAGAGAGAGAGAGAGAGAGAGAGAGAGAGAGAGAGAGAGAGAGAGAGAGAGAGAGAGAGAGAGAGAGAGAGAGAGATAGAGAGAGAGTGAGAGAGAGTTTTGGAGATAGAAAGTCAGAGCACAATTGAGTTAGATAAAAAAGTGTTCAAACCCTTTATTAGTTCAGCGCCGACCTTTATATAGAGGCGCTGAGACTTAGCTCAAAACTGAAAATGGTTATATAAAGGGATAAATAACCCTTAGTACTCAATAGAATTACATAATCATAATTATTCCATTAAACTTCTATTATTTACACTTTAGTCCCTGAATTTATAATTCCTTATCCGTAGCCCCCCTAGTTCTCATGTCAGTAAATGAATAAGAACTAACTGTCTTTGAATTTTGCCGAAAGCTATACCAAAAACTCACAGTTTTAAAGTCAATAACATTTTTTTTCTCCTCGAATCTTTTCAGACGGAAGTTTGATTATATAAAATTTAACATCGTAATCATCTAATTTTATCAAATGTGACCACACATTGGAACTCTCTAGAATATTAGCAGTTCGCGAGTTTGTTTCGAAGTGGATCTATAAAATCTATCCGTTCAGATTCATCATGAATACCTAGCTACTATGCTTACAACTAGCTTTGATAGATGTCGAACTCATAACACTACTACCGTTTTATATTTGTCTCAATCATTACAAAGGCTTTTCTACTTCTACACATCTCCTCTTCTTCCTATAAATTTGTTAGTAACTTCATTCTTTGCTTTGCAACCCAAATTTCTTGAGAGATAGGCAGCAAACCCTTGGCTACCATTAACGCTTTCTTCAAATTTCTCAACTATCTTCGCCGGAAAACCCATACTTTCTGGTCAATCTTCATCCAGTTTGTGAGAAAAAAATCTAAGATCTAGTAAATCTCTAAGGCTAGGATACCCAAAAAACCAAAATCTCTGAAGCCTGACGATAATCTAGTCTTCGGAGCGTACAATTATTTTTGCATAAGTGAAAGAGCAGAGGAGTACAAAACTGCCGGATTAATCGGCAACGCTCTGATTGGAACATCAACCAAGACCATTTATTACGGTAAATTTGATCCATCTAAAGTTCCCATTTTTCACCTTCTCCTACTATTGGAGAGGATCCTTCCTCTAGAATTCAAACAGCCAGAACACCTCGAACCTCTTCTTCTCGAGTCAAAGCATCACCTCTGATTAATGGGGAATCAAGCAAATCCTCTTCGAAACAAACTGAAACAACTCATTCTTCAACTTGTCGTCCATCAACTCGTAAAAGAAAAAGTTTTATAGTCATGGGAGATGATTCTGATGCTCCTCAAAATTCCCCTTCATCAAATCCACCTACTCTGTCTCCTCCTTGGAGGGAAATTGTTGAGGAAGCCTCATTACCTCAACCGAATCCCTCAAAGGATCCTCCCCAACTAAGGGATGAAACATCAGAAGCTGATGAAGTTGATTCTGAGGCGACCCAATCTGAAAATGAAGCTGAATCCGATGAAGGAGACTCGAAAATAGCCACAGAAAAGAAAGTTTGTAAGCCTCGAAAAACGAAATCACTGATTACCTATTTTCGATGAGGAAAGAGCAGCCATTGGCAGAAACTTGAGAGATCTTGATGTTGATTATATTGTTGAGCTGAAGAAAGTTCCATGTATATACTTTCAAGAAAATCAAGCATCGGATTTAAAGAGACAATGGGGGATGGGAGAAAACATCACCGTTCGACTACCGAAAAAGGGGGAAACACCCTTAGATTGTAAAGATGAAGAACTGGTGGTCTACCCCAAAATCATCGATTGGGGTCTTCGGTACCCACTGGATCCTATGATCGTGGAGTACTTCGAACTTCTAAACCTGTGCTCAAATCGACTAACACCGAATCAATGGTTCACTCTTATGTGTGTGTGATCATGGCCTCTCGGTTGTCCAAGATTCCAATCAACATCAAGGATTTCATATCTTTGACAAAATTATCAAAGGGACCGCAACTTGCATTTTACTACCTTACTTTAGTGGATGATTTAAAAATCATTGATGATCTCCTGGAAGCGGGCAAATTTTGGAAGAAAAAATTTATCTTCATCTCAGGAGCATGGGAGCAGGAAAAAACTCTTTCAACCATCGAAGAAGGAGAAAAAGAAGAACCTTCTTCAAAGAAAAAGAAAACTTCCACGCCTTCGAAAAACAAAAGTCCATCAGTCCTCATGGGAAGAAGAATAAAAAAATCAAAGACCATCGAATACACACTGTTCGATGAGGATGAGGTCATAATTGTTGGGAATCATCAAAGTCCTCCTCGTGAAAAGGAAGAAACTAATGATGATGCAACAATCATTATCGAGGACAATGCAGATGATAATAATCAAGACAACGACCACTTCAATCCCGATAGCTTCATTAATTTCAACGAGTCACTGGTAGGGTTGTCAATTTCGGGTTTCGGGTCGTGTTCGTGTCGAGTTTGACCAACCCGGAATTTTAGAACCTGTGACCCAAACCCGACACGAACCCAAAATTCGTGTCAGGTTCAAAGACACGAACCCGGCCTGTTAAAAACTTGTTGGACCCGAACCCGACCTGTTTTACACGAATTTTGGGCCAAACCCGAAATACGAACCCAACTTGTTAAACAAACCCAAAACACAAACCCGATACAAATGTATAACACGAACACGACCTGTTAGTCACAAAAATATGAAAACTATAAAACCAACATAAATACATAATTTGTAACATGAAATCTAGATAATATTAAGTTCACATCTTACAAAATATTAAAAACATTACATTACACAAATTTTGTCTCGAACAACAAGTGTTTAAATAAAAAAAACACAAACTTTCTTAATTTCACCAATTTGAAGATCCTACAAATATAAAGTAAAATAAAAGTTAGATCTCAAATATATATTATAATCGATAACATATTTATACAATTATATCATTAATTACCTTAAACGAAATCAACTAATTGAACCATCATCCATGTTAAGATCCAAATCTAAACTCAAACAATCCTCCGTGAGTTTTTTCATCTTCTCTTCTTGCAAAGCTAGAAGATATTATCAAACAATAGATATTGGAATCATATAAAATAGATATAAACTATTAAATATTTAAAATTTAAAATTTAGAGAACTTACATTTTTCTCCAAATAACCAATGCCTCGTACAAATTAATACCCCAGCCATATCCGGTTTAAGCGAACTACAAAATTGGCCAAGAACTCGACCCCCAACACTGAATGTCGACTCTGATGCAACCGTAGATATAGGAATGGACAACACATCACGAGTCATGGTAGCGAGTTCCATATATTTATATTGGTTTATTTTCCAATATGTTAAGATATCAAAAAATTTATCTCCCTTCACCTTTGTTGCATCTAAATATAGTTCGAGTTGTGTAGTTTTTTTATAAACCACTACATGCATCACTTTTGAAATCATCAAACGCCTGCACAAACAAAATCATATATAGATTTAAACAAATGAAATTAATATTATATAATAGATTATTGTTCTTCAAATATAGTTGTTATTATATAAACATTTTGATTACAATAACAATAACATATTACGTATAAAATATACCTTCATGAAGTCATCTGCTAGTCCATCCATCGATGGTAATCGAGTACTTCCCATATTATCTGAAGATGAAGCCTCTTCAATAGAAGTCTTGCTCGCATACTCATCAAAAAGAGCATATAACTTGTTTTTAACCTTGTCAAACTCATGTTCATAACCATCATCACTATATATTTTACGGTAAGAGAACTTCACAAACTGAAGTTTGTAACAAGGATCTAATATGATGGCAATAGCCATAATTAGACTAAAATCAGACCAATATTTCCTAAATTTTTCCCACATTTGATGAGCCATCTTTCTTATGTACTCGTCTTCACTTCTTAACTCTTCTTTCAAAGTCAAATGTGCCATGGAAACCAAAGGAAAATACAAATTTGATGCAGGATACTTGCTTCCGGAAAAAGCACAAGTAATATTATAGAACACCTTTACAAATTTGCCAATCTTCTCTATCCTATCCACTCCTCACGGGTTGGACAAGAAGTAAAATTTGAATCACTCAACTCTAGGTGAGAAAATGCACGGCGATAAAACATAGCACTCTCAAGCATAAGAAAAGTTGAGTTCCATCTTGTAGGTACATCTTGCCTTAAACCCTTTGTAGAATCTAAAGACACATGTTTAACACATTCTAAAAACTTATGCTTCCTTGCTTGTGATCCCCTAACATACTTCACACATTCATGAACTTTATCAACGGCTATATCGATTTGTTTCAATCCATCTTGAAATACTAACAACGAACATGAAAGAATTCTCCAGAACAAACAAGTG
Source organism: Limnanthes douglasii subsp. nivea (assembly GCA_036936605.1). Lineage (NCBI taxonomy): Eukaryota > Viridiplantae > Streptophyta > Magnoliopsida > Brassicales > Limnanthaceae > Limnanthes > Limnanthes douglasii. The sequence goes on from JAUPFV010000001.1 coordinate 184,084,210, forward strand.
CATCTTTCAAATTCAGTTAAGTTATCAACTTATCAACTCAAACGGTGTTAGAATTTGCATTATCCAACATAAGAGAAAACAACTTATCTTCAATGTTCCAATCATCAAGCATAGTATGCAGTTTCTCATATAAACACACACCATTGTGAGGAGGTAGCATATAACTAAAATTCAGAACACATTTTTGTAAAACTTATTCTTTATCAATAAAATGTGCGGTGAGACAAATATTACCATCAGTAGTGATAGAGGTCCATAGGTCATATGTCAAACTAATTCGGCCCGGAGTTAACTCTAACATTTTTTTAACTTTAGTTTTTTCTCTATCGTAAATCTTCATTACATCACTCTTGCAAGTATTTCTACCAAATAATAGAACATCATTTCTTAAATACCGAAATACTTGTCGAAACCCTTCATACTCAACAAATTGAAAAGGCATCTCATGAAGAATAATTGTTGTGACAAGTAACTCTCTAAACTTTTCTGGATCATAAGGACGACTAGCAAGAGACATGCAATCACTTGATTGTGAAATAAGCATCTGTCTTACATCACGACTACTAACCTTTTCATATTTTTGTATATGACGACGCAAATTACTCGTACCATAAGTACTCTTACACAATAAAATAACACCACATTTTTTGCAAACACATCTTTCTTGCATATCTTCGGAAAGGGGGAGCATATTAAAATATAACCAAACATCGGATTTAAATTTTATAACCTTTTGGTTTTCGTTTTTCTCCTTACTCGTACAAGATTTTCTCACTTTTTGGTTCCCGGCATGATTCGTTCCAAAATCCTCGACCTCAATTACGTCATCGATGTGGTCCTTACTTATATTTGCATTCGTAGATGAATCTATCCCACCTAAACATGAAAAAAAATACATGAGATAAATTAAATAAATCTAAAAAAATATCAAGTCTGTATTTAAGTTTTCGTAGGAAAAAATGGTAGTTGATCATTCGATTAATGAATAACCAATAGAGGATAAGTTCTTATTAATGAATATTGAGAAGATGTACACTATTAAAGTTAAGGCCATATATTAATTAGATCTAAGTTGTCACTTTTTAACAAACATTGCACTGTTTAAGATAATATGAACTAAAAGGTAGAAAAACAATGACTTAACTAATATAATATAGACAACATAAATTAATCTATTTAATAATAGTATCGTGGTTTGTGAGCCAATAATACTGCAAAATTTTAAATACAGATTCTGTGCCAAAATGACTAAAATTGGGTAGACAAAAAATTTACCAGCCATTAGTTTTAATAAACAATGAAAACCATTAGTATATTACACAAGCAACAAAAACCAAAACATACTCTCAGCTAAGAGTTGACAATTGTATTCAGCTGCCCAGACTCAGCCAGAGTGGATAGGCAGGGTTAGCAGTGGTGGATTACAAAACTTAGAGAACTGGTTTATTTTGCTTTGATAACAAAAATCAGAGATTGGGCTTTATGGACTGGGTGTTCTAGGTTTAGGTATTTGGAGATCTAGGGTTTTAGGAGCTATCTGGCAGAACCAGATAAGGTTCACTTAATTCAAAATTACAAGCACCGTCGTAGTGGCAACTACTGTGATGTAGCACAAAAGTGCTTTGGGAAGGTCACTAGTGAGTTGTGTGACGGGGTCACTATTAACAACTATGACAGACCTAAGAAAGTAAGAGAACAAGATAACGAATAGCACAAAAAACATAGCAAAAAAGTCAGAAGGTTTGGAGAAGCATGAAGCCAACGATCTAAAGAGTGTGACGGGTCCCTATTAACAACTACGTCAGACCTGAGAAACTAAGAGAGCAAGAAAACGAATAGCACACCAAACATAGCAAAAAAGTCAGAAGGTTTAGAGAAGCAGAAAGCCAACAATCTAAGAGTACTTACAATTCTTGCAGAAGGATGAATGCCCTAAAAGAAACAAAAATGACGTAAAAAACATGCGAAAAACCAACAGAAAAAAAATCCCACATTGAAATCAGCAAGGATGCAGGGTTTGCAGAACTCACTCAATTTGCAGGGTTGTGGACGTTTGCTTCGACTGCAAGGGCTTCTGGAAAACCACAACATGGATCAAAGGTAACACAATTTTATTAGGGTTTGCTAAAGCAGAAGGAAGATAGAGACTCAATTAAAACAAGAAAGAACGTCTAGTTTAAATTCTGACAGGTCTGCAACAACTTGTAACAGCTAAACACATGTAATAAGACACTAATGTCAACAAGACATCTAAATGTTAGTGGAGCATAATAGTTAGGTGTTACGAAGGAATTAGAGTAAGTAGGAGAGCCTCAACTACTTAGAAAACTACAAAAAAAAACATTTGTCATAGAGTATGATAACTACTTCAGCATTTCGAAACTGAATCTTTGCAGCACCTAATTGTTTTTCCGACTAGATTGAACTGAAACTTACATGATTCTATCACTACAAAATTTCAAACATCAACCTAACTAATTCACAATTTCGTAAACTCGGTTTTTATCAATTGTCCTTCTGTTCCAACTACATCTGTGGACATGATTCCTCGTCCTAGCCCAACAGTTTTTCCTCCTATTCCACCCAACCTAGCTATCCTTGCTGCACTCCAACCATTTTCCAATCTCGATGATGCAGCAAAGTCACTTTCTCAACAATGTGCATTTTTTAAATGTAGAACTTCGAAATTTACAATGCATCTTGGACGTAGCTTTTCGAATGACACAGTGCATTTTTTAAACGTAACACTTCGAATATGGTTGTTTTTTCGAAAAGTGTAATAAACACGTTGGAACATTCTACTCTTGATCAACTTCAAAGATGATCAGTCTTTGATAAGTTCTCAAGATAGTTTTTCGATAAACACCTTTAAACAACCATTGGCCAATAACAAATTTTATTGATAATATTGAATATGTACATAGCGCCTCATTAAAACCTTCCTGGGCCAACAGGGTAGGAAAGAGTGCACCATCCAATCAATAGTAACAAATTCAATATACAATAAATTTATTCCCAACATAATTTCAAATGTTGTATATTACATGGGTGTTGAAGCATCCTCCATTGAATATCACAAAGGGGATAAGACCCTGTTTTATCCTTTCAACAACCATATTTAACAACAACATGATCGAATAACATATTAAGTTTCGAAACTCCCGAAGATATAAAATCAAGCGATCCTTTCTTGCTTCAGAAAATCCGTATACTTGATTTCCTACCAATTGAGAATCCATTTATAAATGCACTGAAGTTGCTCCACACATTTTTTCCAACCTCAACCCTTCCAAAGTAGCTTCGTATTCAGCTTCATTATTCGAAGCGTGAAAACAAAATTTGATGGATTGAATTATCGTTTCTCCAGTTTGAGCTATTAATTGAACCCTAGCACTGCATCTGAAATACTAGACCCTTCATATGTTCGAACGATCCACCTCGAATTCACTGGTCCAACATCTTTACTTTCTTCAATATCTAATATGTTCGAATGAAACTCAACAAAAAAGTCTACCAACGTTTGAGATTTTATTGCAGTTCGAGGTGCGAACAAAATATCATAATCTCCTAACTCCACTGACCAATTGGTCATCCTCCCCAAAATATCAGGATATTGAAAAATATTTTATAAAAGGGAATGAAGTTCGGACTTCAATAGTATGAGCTTGGAAATAGGGACGCATTTTACTAGCAGCAATCACCAATGCTCATGCTAATTTCTCCAGCTTCAAATAACTCTTCTCTGCTGTCACTGTACTTTTGCTGATATAGTATACTGGCTTTAGAGTTTCTGAATTTTAACTTATCAGCACCGCACTTAGTACAAAATCTGATACCACAATGTACAAAAAGATCTTTTCTCCACTTCGAGGTTTTGACAAAATATCTGGTGATGATAACAAGTTTTTTATGCTTGTAAATGTTGCCTCACACTCTGATGTCTATTCAAATTTATGTGGTCCTCGCAAAACTTGAAAGAAAGGAAAGAATTTGTCAGAAAAATCTAGAAATAAAAGTGTTGCTAACCTTCCTGTCACTTCTTTAACAGATCGAGGCGAATTCATTGCTATTAGAGCCTTCAATTGTTCTGGGTCAGCTTCTATTCCTCTTTCACTGATAACATAACCCAAGAACTACTTTGATCGAACTCCGAAGGTGCACTTTTCAAGATTAAGCTTTAGTCTCATTGCAATTAAATTCAAAAATGTTTCCTCTAAATCCTTCAGATGCGCATCATCCTTCAAACTTTTTACCACCATATCATATATATATATATATATATATATATTTCTTCCGATCTGAGTGGCAAAAGCTTTATTCATCAACCTTTGATAAGTGGCTCCAGCGTTTTTCAATCCAAAAGGCATAAGCTTATAGCAATGCAACCCTCTACCAGTTATGAAGGTCGTACATTCTTGGTCCTTTGGATCCATTTGAATCTGATCGTATCCTGAAAAAGCATCCATGAATGTTAGTATTTTATTTCCCGAGGTGGAATCAATCAGTTGATTTATTCGAGGAACATGAAATGGATCTTTAGCACAGACTCGATTCAAGTTTGTAAAATCCACACAAATTCTCCACTTCTCATTCTTCTTTATGACTACTACTGGATTCGCCATCCATAAAGGATATTTTGACTCCCTTATATGTCCGACCTTGGATAACCGATCCACCTTGGAAACAATTGCTTTTTCTTTTTCCAAAGAGAATGCCCTTCTTTTCTGAATTATTGGTTTTACCTTCGGATTAATAGTTAAACTATGACGAATTACCTCGATCGGTACTCTTGTCGCATCCTCCGTTTTCCAAGCGAAAACGTCCAAGTTAAAAGACAAAAATTCTAGTAGTTGTTGACGTAAAAGTGGGGTCAGTAAGGTTCCGATTCGAAGCACTCTTCCTTCCAAAAAAGTATACGCCTTTATTTATTCACTTACCGTTAAAGACACTGGGGTTTCCCTTGGATCGTCAACTATTTCTTCTAAATCTGACGTCAACCCCTCTAACTGCTATTCACTCATCAAGCTCCACTGCTGGATCCCCGGATCCGAAGTGCAGTGGCATAACACTCTCTTGTTACTTTCTGGTCGCTTCGAACGACCCCGATATTATCCCATACCACATATTTAAAACATTGGTGTATCGTCGACACCACCCCATACATTTTAGAAAGCCAAGACCTTCCAAAAATAGCGTTGTAGCTCGTGGGGCAGTCGACCACCACAAAAAGCACTTGGACCTTCTTCTTGAAATGTATTTTTCCCAAACTCACTTCTGCTTCGAATTCCCCAATCACACGAGCTGTCACACCTGTAAACCCTATGATTGTACATTCCGATTGAGAAATTCGAGGAGGATTTCACATTCTGTCATAAGTCATTTTGAAGAGGACACGACGAATTTCAATACCTGCCAATGACTACTGCATCTTCATGCGGCCCCGTTGTGCCCCGCAAATCATCATCGAATAAGATGAAACGAATGACCTTATTTCCATATAAGTGAGTAGACATTTTCCTTCAATTTAAGTTGTCAAATTGACAACATGCCTATTCCTCGAGCTATCAGTGTTACCAGCCATTGAGTCTCCTCCGAAATAGCCAATGATTTTTACTGTCCTTTGATTTCATGTTATCTTTTCTTTTTTGTATCTGTCAAATTAGTCTCATGCCCACTGTATTTCATTGAATTAATCTAATCGACAAATGTCTTTGTTTATGTTTCATTTTTATTATCAATATTAATTACTCGAAGTTAACAGTTTGAAATAATTTTTTTTAATAACTCCTCAAATATAATAATGTACTTCGAACTTCACAATACGTAACACTTTGGATAACACAATGTGCATTTTTTAAACGTAGAACTTCGAAATTTACAATGCATCTTGGACGTAGCATTTCGAATGACACAGTGCATTTTTTAAACGTAACACTTCGAATATGGTTTCTTTTTTGAAAAGTGTAATAAAATCGTCGGAACATTCTACTCTTGATCAACTTCAAAGATGATCAGTCTTTGATAAGTTGTCAAGATAGTTTTTAGATAAACACCTTTAAACAACCATTGGCCAATAACGAATTTTATTGATAATATTGAATATGTACATAGCGCCTCATTAAAACCTTCCTGGGCCAACAGGGTAGGAAAGAGTGCGCCGTCCAATCAATAGTAACAAATTCAATATACAATAGATTTATTCTCAACATAACTTCAAATGTTGTATATTACATGGGTGTTGAACCATACTCCCTTGAATATCACAAAGGGGATAAGACCCTGGTTTTATCCTTTCAACAACCATATAAGGTCCTTCCGAATTTGGGGCCATTTTTTTTAGTTTCGTCTCCTTTGTATATGTCACCTGCTTTAAACTCTCTCTTTTTTACATTTGAATTGTATATGTTCCTCATAAGAGTTTGGTAATGGATTACGATTAAATAAGCTCAAACTCTTTTATCCTCAAGATCTAAATTTGCCCTTTTAGCTTCATTATTAGATATTTCAGAATATTAAGTTATTTTAAAAGATAACATCGTAGATTCCACAAGGCTAACAACATCCTTTACATATGCTAAGATAAAAGGAGTTTCTTTAGTAGTTTCCCTGGGAGTTGTCTGATAAGCCCAAGGTACTTCTTGTATATAGTTCGGCCATTTCCATGCTTCCCCTGTCAAATTTTTCTTCAAACCATCTAAACTGGTTTTGTTTGTTACCTTGACTTGTCCATTGACTTGAGGATGAAAAAACATCGAAAGAAATTGTTGAATTACCTTTGATGCACAAAATAAGGTTATTTATTTATTATTAAACTGAGGGCCATTATCCGTAGTAATTTTCTGAGGTACTCCGAAGGGACAACAAATACTGTTCAAAATGAATTTGATTAAATCTATTGCTTTTATTCTAGATAGTGGTTCTACCCCATCCCATTTTGTAAAATAATTCACTGCGACAATTATCATTTGATGTCCCTAGATGCCATCGGCAAAGGTCCTACCAAATCAATCCTCCATCTATCAAATGGTATGGCCTCGGTTATAAACATAAGTGAAACTGTCGGCCTGTGAATAGAATTAGCAAACCTTTGAAAAATATCACAACTTCGAACCAAATTTTTAGCATCGTTCATGATTGTAGGCCAATAAAATCCTGTAAGCAAAAATCGACGAGATAAAGTTTTAAACCCGCAATGAGCTGATCCCTCTCAATCATACAACTCTGATAATACCTCTTGTGATTCTTGCATATCTAGACATCGTAGTAATAGCCTACTTAATGCCTTCTTATACAAAAATCCATCTAAAATTATGTATCGGAAGGCTTTACCTCTCAATTTTTTTGCCAACTTCGTATCATCGGGCAATGTTCCTTGAGTCACAAAAATTAAAAATATATGTTTGCCAATCTCCTCGAACTGCATCGGAGGTGACGAAAAGCTCCTCTACACATTCACACTAATCTGATTGAGTCAAGATTTTCTTGTAATAAAATCCAAGGATATTCCTCATTGTAAGCAATATTTACTAAAGAATTAGCCACCATGTTACTTCCTCTACTAATATATTTAACAACAACATGATCGAATAACATATTAAGTTCCGAAACTCCCGAAGATATAAAATCAAGCGATCCTTTCTTGCTTCAGAAAATCCGTATACTTGATTTCCTACCAATTGAGAATCCGTTTCTAAATGCACTGAAGTTGCTCCACACATTTTTTCCAACCTCAAACCTGCCAAAGTAGCTTCGTATTCAGCTTCGTTATTCGAAGCGTGAAAACAAAATTTGATGGATTGAATTATCGTTTCTCCAGTTGGAGCTATTAATTGAACCCCAGCACTGCATCTGAAATACTAGACCCTTCATCTGTTCGAACGATCCACCTCGAATTCACTGGTCCAACATCTTTACTTTCTTCAATATCTAATATGTTCGAATGAAACTCAACAAAAAAGTCTACCAACGTTTGAGATTTTATTGCAGTTCGAGGTGCGAACAAAATATCATAATCTCTAAACTCTACTGACCAATTGGTCATCCTCCCCGAAATATCAGGATATTGAAAAATATTTTATAAAAGGGAATGAAGTTCGGACTTCAATAGTATGAGCTTGGAAATAGGGACGCATTTTACTAGCAACAATCACCAATGTTAATGCTAATTTCTCCAGCTTCAAATACCTCTTCTCTGCTGCCACTGTACTTTTGCTGATATAGTATACTGGCTTCAGAGTTCCTGAATTTTAACTTATCAGCACCGCACTTAGTACAAAATCTGATACCACAATGTACAAAAAGAGCTTTTCTCCACTTCGAGGTTTTGACAAAATATCTGGTGATGATAACAAGTTTTTTATGCTTGTAAATGTTGCCTCACACTCTGATGTCTATTCAAATTTATGTGGTCCTCGCAAAACTTGAAAGAAAGGAAAGAATTTGTCAGAAAAATCTAGAAATAAAAGTGCTGCTAACCTTCCTGTCACTTCTTTAACAGAGCGAGGCGAATTCATTGCTATTAGAGCCTTCAATTGTTCTGGGTCAGCTTCTATTCCTCTTTCAGTGATAACATAACCCAAGAACTACTTTGATCGAACTCCGAAGGTGCACTTTTCAAAATTAAGCTTTAGTCTGATTGCAATTAAATTCAAAAATGTTTCCTCTAAATCCTCCAGATGCGCATCATCCTTCAAACTTTTTACCACCATATCATATATTTCTTCCGATCTGAGTGGCAAAAGCTTTATTCATCAACCTTTGATAAGTGGCTCCATCGTTTTTCAATCCAAAGGGCATAAGCTTATAGCAATGCAACCCTCTACCAGTTATGAAGGTCGTACATTCTTGGTCCTTTGGATCCATTTGAATCTGATTGTATCCTGAAAAAGCATCCATGAATGTTAGTATTTTATTTCCCGAGGTGGAATCAATCAGTTGATTTATTCGAGGAACATGAAATGGATCTTTAGTACAGACTCGATTCAAGTTTGTAAAATCCACACATATTCTCCACTTCTTATTCTTCTTTATGACCACTATTGGATTCGCCATCCATAAAGGATATTGTGACTCCCTTATATGTTCGACCTTGGATAACCGATCCACCTTGGAAACAATTGCTTATGCCTTCTCCGAAGAGAATGCCCATCTTTTCTGAATTACTAGTTTTACCTTCAGATCAATAGCCAAACTATGACGAATTACCTCGATCGGTACTCCTGTCACATTCGCCGTTTTTAAAGCGAAAACGTCCAAGGTAAAAGAAAAAAATTCTAACAGTTGTTGACGTAAAAGTGGGGTCAGTAAGGTTCTGATTCGAAGCACTTTTCCTTCCAAAAAAGTATAATCCTGTATTTCTTCACTTACTGTTAAAGACCCTAGGGTTTCCCTCGGATCGTCAACTATTTCTTCTAAATCTGACGTTAACCCCTCTAACTACTATTCATTCATCAAGTCTCCACTACTGGATCCCTGGATTTGAAGTGCAGTTGCATAACACTCTTGCTACTTTCTGGTCGCTTCGAACGACCCTGATACGAGCCCATACCATATATTTGAAACATTGGTGTACCGTCGACACTACCCCATACATTTTAGAGAGCCAAGACCTTCCAAAAATAGCGTTGTAGCTCATGGGACAGTCGACCACCACAAAAAGCACTTGGACCTTCTTCTTGAAATGTATTTTTCCCAAACTCACTTCTCCTTCGAATTCCCCAATCACACGAGCTGTCACACCTGTAAACCCTATGATTGTACATTCCGATTGAGAAATTCGAGGAGGATTTCGCATTCTGTCATAAGTCATTTTGAAGAGGACACATCGAATTTCAATACCTGCCAATGACTACTGCATCTTCATGCGGCCCCGTTGTGCCCCGCAAATCATCATCGAATAAGATGAAAGGAATGACCTTATTTCCATATAAGTGAGTAGACATTTTCCTTCACTTTAAGTTGTCAAATTGACAACGTGCCTATTCCTCGAGCTATCAGTGTTACCAGCCATTGAGTCTCCTCCGAAAATAGCCAATGATTTTTATTGTCATTTGATTTCATGTTATCTTTTCTTTTTTGTATCTGTCAAATTAGTCTCATGCCCAGTGTATTTCATCGAATTAATCTAATCGACAAATGTCTTTGTTTACGTTTCATTTTTATTATCAATATTAATTACTCGAAGTTAACAATTTGAAATAATTTTTTTGAATAAATCCTCAAATATAATCATGTACTTCGAACTTCACAATAATTTGAAATAATTTGAAACGTATTTTTCCCAAACTCACTTCCCCTTCGAATTCCCTAATCACACGAGTTGTCACACCTGTAAACCATATGATTGTACATTCTGATTGAGAAATTCAAGGAGGATTCCGCATTCTGTCATAAGTCATTTTGAAGATGACATTTGCAGAACTGTCGGTGTCTATAAGCACACATCGAATTTCAATACTTGCCAATGACTACTGCATCTTCTTGCGGCCCCGTTGTGCCCCGCAAATCATCATCATTGAATAAGATGAAAGGAATGACCTGTTTTCCATATTAGTGAGTAGACATTTTTCCTTCAATTGAAGTCGTCAAATTGACAACATGCCTATTGCTCGAGCTATCAGTCTTACCAGCCATTGAGTCACCTCCGAAAATAGCCAATGATTCAAAAAAAAATCACAAAAGTCTCACGCACGCCCTATCTTTATCGGATCTTCAACAACCATCAAGATTATCTTGTTCGGATCCTTATCCAAATATTCTGAAGAGGCATCGAATTCTTCAGTCGTCGAATCTAAAATCATTAAATTTTCATCTAGTGCAGTATGGTTAGTCGGCCGTGAAGTTGATGCTGGAGTTTTCGACCCGCTCCCTTGTGACTTCACATAAGTCAAGAGCTTTCCATTTTTAATCAAGATTTGAACTTCTTTTTTCAATGCGATGCAATCATTAGTATCATGTCTGATGTCCTCGTGATACCTGCAGTATTTATTATTCTACTCCACCATTGGCTTATTTATTGGAGCTGGCTTCCTAAAATTCACGAAGCTCTTGTTCTTGTCAAAAATTGTAGCCACGAAGTTCGAGGTGATTCGGCCTCGGTATGTTGTAATTGTAGGATAGAGCATGATTTGAATATCCACCAGTTCGAGGTGGCAAATTAATATTCTTCGAACGTGACTGCTGATTGCCATTCGAGGGTTGCCCTTGGTTATTGGCCACCTGACTCGAATTCTTTGGAATATTAACTCGTCCTCCTCGGACCTTGATTGAATCTTCAACCTTGATTTGATCTTCTACCTGAGCCATCAATGCTTCAAAGGTTAGAGCTCTCCTCTTTGTCGTTTCATTGGCAAGATCTCCTGGCAGTAAACCTTGGCGAAAATCTGCCATTGCCACATTTTCTTCGCAATTATTCAAACTTTCTTTAGTCAGAACAAACCTCTTTGTGTAATCCTTTAATTTTTCTCCAACCGTTTATTTTCACTGAATAATTGTATCTTCATTCGCTCTCATCTCCTTACTTCCAACAAACTGCCTTCGAAAAATAGTGTAGAATTCCCTAAAATTTGAAATGGATCCCCTTGGATTCTGGTTGTACCATTTTAATGATGTTCCTTTGAAAAGTTTGTGAAAAAGCATGACAAACCAGCAGGTCGTCATCGTCGAAATTCATCATGTAGTTCTTGAACTGATCGATGTGGTCATCTAGATCTTGCATTCGATCAAACTTATCAATCTTAGCAATATCAAAACGCTTCGGAAGCATTATAGATCAAATTTAACTTGTCAGCGGAGAGTTCCTCCAATCGACAACTTGCACATACTGATACTCAATCCCCATGACTGCATACAAATTTCGATCAGTCGCAGCATATTGATTCGATGTAGCAACAAGGAATTTTGTCCCTTTTAGGTTTATGTTCCTTCTTATACTTCCTTGGTTGTTCCCTTTCTGGTTCCTCATTCGAAGAACTCGTATACCTCTTAGAACCTAAAGCAGAACTTCCAACCTCTTCCTCGTTTGAAGCGTGATTAGTTTTTGTTCACTCCTAACATGCCGATCAGTACAAGATAGATCGAACTGATCTTCCATCTCACCTCATATTTAAGATTTCTCAAGTGAATTTATTGTTCTCTTTGTCCGTACTTTCCGTTTAGCGGTTTATTTTATCCAAGAATTGGTTCATGTGCATTTCAATATCCGATTGCGTTTAAATCAGAAAATCCATCCGGTTTGTTTTCATTTCTTTGTAAATCGTCTCTTAGCGTTTCCATCGACAATCAAACTTATGGATTGTTTTCAAGTTTTATTGTAAGAATTCAAACGAGAACATAAGAAGATCAAATAGAATTTGAACAAGTAAGACACTGATTCTTAGTTTGTCCCCAACGGAGTCGCAAATTTGATGAGTTCAATTGTTATTAATTGTCTTAGGAAAGAGTAATACATGTGTTTTAGTGAGAGAGAGAGAGAGAGTGTGTGTGTTATAGAGAGAAAATCATAGCACAATTGAGTTAGATCAAAAAGTGTTCAACCCCTTTATTAGTTCAGCCCCAGCCTTTATATAGAGGCGCTGAGACTTAGCTCAAAACTGAAAAACGGTTACATAAAGGGATAAATTACCCTTAGTCCTCAATAGAAATACATAATCATAATTGTTCCATTGAACTTCTATTACTTACAATTTAGTCCTTGAAATTTCTACTTCCTTATCAATAATCATATTCGCCTTAACCCGTCAGACGATAAACAATTTGAAAAGGAGAGTACTTAGAAGCAGAATGCATAGAATGATTGTATGCAACTTCAACATGCGGCAAACATTCTTCCCAAGTTTTCAAGTTCTTTTTAATAAATGCACGTAGAAGAGTGGACAAAGTCCTATTTACTACTTCTGATTGTCCATCAGTTTGTGGGTGACAGGTAGTAGAAAATAAAATCTTAGTCCCTACCTTAGACCACAAAGTTTTCCAAAAGTAACTTAGAAACTTAATGTCCCTATCTGAAACTATCGTCCTAGGCATGCCATGCAAACGAACTATCTCTTTAAAGAACAGATTAGAAATGTGCAACGCATCATCAGTTTTGTGACAAGCAACAAAGTGTGCCATTTTAGAGAATCGATCAACAACCACAAAAATGGAATCCTTACCAGTTCTAGTCCTAGGCAATCCAACTACAAAGTCCATAGATATATCATTCCAATGATGCGTAGGAATAGGTAAAAGAGTATACAAACCGTGGGAATGAACCTTAGATTTGGCTTGTTTGTAAGTAGCACATCCGTCATAGATTCTTTCAACATCCCTCCTCATATGTGGCCAATGGAAGTGATCCAGCATTACCTTGAGAGTTTTAGCTATTCCAAAATGTCCCATTAAGCCTCCTCCATAGGCTTCTCTAACAAGTAAATCTCTCATGGAAAAATTAGGCACAGATAAACGTTTATCAAAGAATAAGAATCCTTCATGCCTATAGAACCGCCCTGAAGCAAACTTTTCACACGCTTGATATATCTTTCCAAAATCAGAATTATTTTCATATAAACTCTTAAGATGATCAAATCCTAAAATCTTAGCTTCAAGAGTAGTGATTAAGGCATACCTTCGAGACAATGCATCAGCAACAATATTTTCTTTACCTTGTTTGTATTTGATGACATATGGAAATGTCTCAATAAATTCTATCCCTTGAGCAAGACACCTAGTGTGGAACAGGTTCTCCATTTGCTCTTGTTCTTCTTCTTTTGTTTGAACGCTTAAAGACCTTCTGGCTACCAATAAATCTCCTTTAGCAGGTCGCTCTAAGTGTTCTTCCGAAGAATCAGAGACAATTTCTTCTTCCTCTGAAATTATTTCTCCATTATCTAGAATTGTCATAATCTTCTTATTAGAACACTCATTAGCATAATGTCCCATCCCTTTTCACTTGAAACACTTAACATCACGAGTTCTGATTGCAACCTCTTTAGGTTTGCCCTTGTTATCAATAGACAATGGTGTTCCAGATTTTTGGTCCATCTCTACATAGCTTCCTTTCTGATAATTGGTCTGCTCATCTTTTGAATAACTTGGCTTAATTGTTACTCCCCCTGAACCGTAACTTGATCTTGAGGAGTTCTTTCTTTTAACTTGTTGTTCAGATAGCAAAGCTTTGTGTAGCATCTCTTCTAGTGCAACATAATACTGAGTTTCCAATCTGTCTTGAATTTCTCTATTTAAATACCCAAGAAACCTTGACATTGTTGCCTCTCTATCTTCTGAAATATCAGCTCGCAACATTAAGGTCTCCATTTCTTGATAATACTCTTCAACAGATCGGCTTCTTTGTGTTAATCTCCTCAGCTTTAGATGCAGCTCACGGTGGTAATGGCTAGGAACAAACCTCTTCCGCATAATGGCTTTCATTTCTGCCCATGATTCTATAGGATGTTCCCCATTACGCCTTCTTGAGGTAACTAGTTGATCCCACCAACTAAGAGCATAATCATAAAATTCAGTAGCAGTAATTCTTACTCGATTGGTCTCCGTGTAGTGTTGAACGTTGAAAACGAGTTCAATCTTCTTTTCCCATTCCAAATAGGCATCTGGATCGTTTTTTCCATGGAATGGTGGAATCTTAATCTTGAGACCTCCAAGATGGTCACGCATACGTTCATTGCCCTCTCTTGTACGTCTATGGTGCCTTCTATGGCTGTTTCGAGACGAATTGCTCATGCGTTCATAATATTCATCAGCGGCTTCATTTTTGAATTGTTCAGGTAGTTCATGGTTTCTTCTTGGATTGGTTTGCCGTGAACGGTTCTGCTCGTGGTCAGTGTTTGATTGAAGCTCTTCGCGAAAGGCATCTATCTTGGTGTCTATCAACTTTGTCATAGCTTCAATTAGAAGCTTGTTGTTATTGAAATTACTGTTTTCTGCATCATTTGAATTAAACATCCTTTTCTACAAAACAAAACAAAAACAAATCACCAGCAACAAGTCCTTGGAAAGTTCTTCAATTTATTTAAAACCATAAAACATATCCAAATCTGTTTTCCTAAGAATATTAAGAGATAAGTTTCACAACAGCACCTAAAAACGATTTTCTGCGATTTTAAATCTCAAACAACTATAACTAGGGTGAAACAGATTAGAATTTCGTGATTTAAAATGAAAACATCACACTAACACTCAAATCTTCACAAACAAACTGATAATATAAAATAGATGAAGAAAAATTAATGAGAAAGAGAATACCCAACTTTCATAATGTAGTTCTGATACCACTTGATAAACTCCTCCTAGAATCGGCACTTTGAAATGGGATAGGGATAACTTTGCAACCAGGAACCCAAAAGGATTCAAGGATCAAAGGATGTGGATCGATAGGTCACACAAAGGTTGTGGAAAGGCCTTTGATATTCCAACTGATCTTCCTTTGGATATGACGCACCAAATGAAGAACAGGTTTTCTTGTGGATATTACACACCAACAAGAGAAGAGTAAAACTTAAGAAGTTTTTTCAGAATCAAAGATAGTCTAACCATTAGAATTCTGAGTACATAGTTTTTATAGGAGAAAGAACTAGCCTTGAACACAATTAAGGATGTTCTTGGAAACATAATGCATGCCTCTAAAACAATTAAGGCTTTTCTTGGAAACAAAATGCTTTAATATTGAAAATACAAAGTATTAATGATATAAGCTGGAAATCAGACCCTTCCCTCCTCCAAGGACGTGGCTTTTGGTGTAGATGGGCCTTGGGCTTTTATTTCAACAAATGGGCAATGGTGAAGTGAAACAATTGCCTCATTAAAAACCTTGTCAAGAAAACCCATTGGGACAAAACTTGAACAAGGGAAAAAGAGTACAATCGAGACACTTTCTCATTTGTTGAAATCAAGTAGCTTGAATCAAGACCAAAGTGGTTTGACAAGCTTTTCCACCATACTTGCTGTTTTGATCACATGGATTCTCTAGTTGATTATGCAATCCTCCAGCAGCTTTGTTAAATTGTTTTGCTCTTGATCGAGTTGTTGGACCAGCTGGTAAAATAAGAATATCTTCAACTTCAAGCTCATCTTCTTTTTCAAGTTGTTCATCTGGTTCTTGCACATTTCCATGTTCTAAGCTCCTTGTGTCATCTAGGATCACATCACCCTACGGGGTCTACTTCAGTCTGCTTCACAAAATCCTCACTAACTGCTGAGATGGACACCCCTGCCCAATTCATGTTCCTCCAAATCAGCATTTGCCTTCTTCAATAACTGCTTGCGTTTTTCCTCCATTTTTGCCTTCTATACATCCACTACAATCGTTAACTTCCCATTCTCCACTGTTTGATAAGCAATATGTTCTAATTGTTTCTCCACTCTTTTTGCTTGGGCCATATTCTGATCAAGCAAACCAGCACTTTGACACATCAAGTCATCATTCATTTTAATAAGCCCATTGTTCTGAGCTATCAGAGCTATATTTCCAGTGGACAGTTCTTTGCATTTTTCCTCACAAGCGCCCGACACCTTTGAGCGAGCTTACTTCTTGACGAAGACCAGCATTCTCCTACGTTGCCTTGTCGTTCCATTTTTTCCCTGATCCCTATGTATTTTTAAACCGAGCAAGCTCGGTAGTTAGTCCTTTCACTAACCCAAAGAACATGGCATTGAGTTTCCACTTCTCCATGATTTGATAATCAACATTGGACATACGAAGATATGATAACACCACAGAGTTATGATACATCTATTTCACAATAAGCTTAGTATCATATTTACGGTTATTCATCAAAATATAGATTATAGCACACACTCATTTGATAGTAAGTTCCAACTGCCTCTGCAATATCTCGCTCATTAGCATACTATCGTAAAAAGATAACTCCGAGAACCGTTTGAGCTGCTCGAACATCAACATTAAAGGATGCGGTATTACGAAATTTAAAGAGGGGAGCTCCTCTATTGTTTTATCACCTCGGCCCATCGCGGTCTCTTTGTATTTTGTAGGAAATATTTCTGGTTTTACTACATTTACAAAAGAGGACCCTATACTACACCTTGCACAAAAGGGTACGAAGGTCGCACACCAACTGTCTTCACAAAATGCTCCATCCTTCAAGTTATTTTCTTAGGGATATATTTTATCTGCTCTACCCCTCATTATTTCTCTCTACTTGGCTTTGTTGACCCTCCACTCGAGCATCGTCCAACACAATTACCTCGTGGGCTTTTTCCCGGTTCTGCTCTGTCTTAGAAACTGATGCTTGTGCGCTTGGGTTTTCTGGCACCTGAATCCCATCACCATCTTCTTTGTCCATCAACTGTGGTTTCCTTGTTGAGAGCGGTATTGCATCCACAATCACGCGACGCTTTTTTGAAGAGATACTTCTTTCTCATATGTCTCTTCATCTTATTCTTCACGAGATCGATATATATGATCATCCCCGAGTGGGTCAGCATTATCTTTTTACTGGTTTACCTCCCTAGCCTCCTAAATAGTCAAAAGTTCTCATTTTTTCTCGATCTAATATTACAAGGACGAAGATCATTCTGCTTTATTTGTTTTTTGACTTTGGGGCATCGCCAACTATACACTTGTACTATTACGATCATTATACCTTTGCTCCATTAATGCCTGTATCCGTTCTGTAGTAGCCACTTATCCGCTATTAGCCATCATCACTATCCCGTCCTTTGCAATCACCAATTCGGGAATAGGCACAACCTAGCTTTCAAGTAGTTTATTTGTGTGAATAGTCGAGACGGTTCTTGGAACCAAGTAGACCTGGCTAGATTCGATCCTAGATCAGAAGATTTACAACATTCTTCGACAAACCTTATTTGCACCACTCCTGGTGCTTCTCTTCACCTACACAACCAAGAATTTAAGTTAACATTAAGTGCTCGAATCTTAAGATTAAACATTACATAAACGTTTTCCTTACACTTAGCCTTCCACCGTAATTCCAACTGGAGATTCATGACAGCATTTTGATTATCCCAATTTCCATGCATAAATACAAACGAATTCTTCAAGTCCTTCTCTAAGGCAAGAAGTTCAACTATTTTCCTTACCCCACTCAACTGGGTATACACAATGGGGACTTTGTTGTTTAGCTACATCTACAACAGCTAGTAAATCTGTCATGCATACCGAAATACCTAATAAGCATGAACTTAATATAACACTAAGCAAGACCCTTCATCCATTGGCAGCCAGTTGTGTTGGACATATATCTATGAAGCTGAAAAAGTCTTATATCAGAGAAGGTAATGGCAACCTTAAGCCTCAATCAAATACAGTGGTATATAGGAAGGTTTCATTTTCCATTGCTTGATAAGGGTGTTCCCCGGCCTCTGGTACCCTAACTATAACATCGTTTGGTATCCCATACCTAGCCTTAAAACCAAGAAGACCAACGTCATCAAGGTACCCATATTTGGGGATTAACCGAGAAAAATAGCTTTTTACCAACGCCTGGTATTCGTATTCTAATTCTACAGTTTTAACCAATTTCTCATTCTTTTTCTACCTTTTTTCGGAGCCATTACGATCACTAGAACGACTGCAATGAGCCAATACAATGTATAAGAGCAAGCAAACCGAATAGCAACTTAAGCACGAACAGCACTACCAGTAATGAGGGTTTTTATGTCCCGTGGTGTAAAAAGTGGGATTCGAGCACCTACGATTGAGCCAAGAAGTTCAAACTTTTGACATATCTTCTTTATACTGGAGATGATGAACGATAGCAAATGAAATGGGTGATTCCTCTTGCGAACAAATCCATTTTCTTTTGTAAAGGTAAAATGACATCCAGAAAGCAATATAACACTTCGCCAATTTTAGAAAATAATTTGGATTCCAATCAACTCTCCACTACAAGCATGATGTGATGGTAGTTGTCATTTGTAATTAAAGACTAACACGTTTTCCCAAAAACCCAAGAGCCACTTACATAAAAATGTTTCCTCCATTATCCACACTTCGCCTAGTGATTGCCACGTGTTATAGTACCGTTAAAAATTCAAATACTTTATCATTGCATGTAATACGTCATTAAGCTTACGCCACGTAGATTAATTAACCAGTTTTACTATCACATTTGGTTGTATGAGAGTTTACTTCATCGATTTTATTTTATTAACATATAATCCATGAACTATGGGTTTCCCTGATGATGAGGTTTCCACCACCTGGTAAGACCATATAATATCTGAGCAGATGAAGATAATAGGAATATGTAAATGATACCAAACCGAACTGAGTATTATACATGCAAAGTGGATTAAAGTTACACACAAGGACGACGAGTGTTATATCTTTGAGGCCTAACCGAAGGGGCAGAAATATATTAGCAAGGTAATAGTAGGCTAATCAGATGACGAAAACACTGACAAACAACAACAAACAAACAGGACCAGACCGGACAGATGCCTCACCGAGTGGGACAAACAAGAGCCGACGTCGAAGATAAATGTACCGACCATCACCGAGCAAAGGAAGAGTTTAGTGAAGGTTATAATCGAGCATAAGGATAAAAATCGAATGGTTTGTGTAAACATCATGGGCAAGACCAACTAAAGTCTACTGTCAAAATGGACGGTTAAGGAAACGGTTGAAAGCAACATTCAATAACTGATCAACCCACTAAACACATGAAGACTAAAGTAATAGTCGTAAACTTAGGCCTCATATCATAAATGTTAGTCTACGTGCGAAGGTAGTGAATTTATGTATTAAGTGGTGACTTGAAACTGCTAAGAGATTGTATAAATAAGCATATAATTTGTGAAAGATGTATCTTCTCTTCTCTGATTAATAAAACTTTCTACTTGGCATTATCTTTGTTATGATTTTGCATAACATGTAGATGACATATTGATAGCTTAAAAGGGCATGTAAAGTTTTGAAATAGTGAAACTCAACTGAATGGGGAGTTTGAATTAAATGATGTGGAAGAGGCTAAGAGGATACTTGGTACAGAAATCAAGAAAAGAAGATTGAGAGGGTATTATCTATTATTATCTCAACAAGAATACATACATAAGATTATCAAAAATACCTGAAGCACGAGAGGTTATAACTCTTATAACTGTTCACTTCAAAGTTAGTACCACTTAAGCACCAACCATAGTAAAAGATAAGAATTTTATTCAGCAGATACCCTTTGTTAATGCCACTATAAGCATCATTTATGTAGTAATATGCAAAAGACTTGATCTAGCATACTATATTAGTATTTCGAGCAGACTTATGTCAAATATTTGGAAGCATCACTATTAAGCCCTCAAGTGGATCGTGAGATACTTAAATGGTATGGCTGAAATTAGGTTGTATTTTAATCATAAGTACAGTATTGATGAGATATTTATGAGGTATGTTAAATTTGATTATATAAGTTGTCTTGACACTAGGAAGTCAACTTCTGATTACATGTTTATTTTTCTCGGAGGAGTGTTTAGTTGGAATTAATATCTTCAAAGGTCGTTTCCTTATCATTTATGAAAGCCGGATATATGGCTGTTACTGAAGAAATGAATAAATCCATATGGATGATAGGATTGTTAAGTGAGATCATTGGTATAGAAAAATAAATCATTATGCTTTGTGATAATACTAATGCTTTCACTTAATGAAGAATCCAAAAGTCTATGAGATAACTAACCACGTAGATATAAAGCTCTCCTTTATCCGAAATATGTCGAAGAGACAACAAGTTGATGTGGCAAAGATTGCAAGTGTTGAAAATCTTTCTGATGTTATGACCTATGTATTAACAATTTCAAAGTTTACGAATTGCATAAGACTTGTGCAAGTCTGGAAGTAGGTGGAATGAATGTCCCTTAAGAGTAGTTAGAACATTGGGGTAATGGATATTGGAGTCATTGTAAGTCTATGTAGATAATTATTAGATGTATGCTAACAATGACGAAAGAAATTATGTTAAAACTTAATGAACAAATATTTGAGAAAGTCGAAGTTAAGGGAAGGCATCTTCGAGACTCTAACTGATAATAGTTTAGTCGAGATTCATGTATAGAGTCGTATATTGGATTCTAAAGGAAAATGATTTGCAAAGACTGTGAATAAGTGTATGTTGGAAGCAGAATGGACGATCATTACATGTTAGACTTAGGTGTAGTGACTTTTATGGTCAAGGTTTCTAAAGATAATTTTGTGTCACTAGATTGAAATAAAATTTATTTTTATGATTAAATACTGAAGTGGATGGAAGATCTTAGTCATTGATTAGTGGAATTAATCTAAGAATGCTTTGGAGGAGGACATAATAGTACTATGTCAGACATCAGGGTATGGTACCACTACCTACCACTCCATGTAGAATAGTACATATGTCATGGTGGGTGCTACTATTAAAACCCTGATTATTTGTGAGAAAATATTTACAACTGCTAATATGAGCTTGATGTATTATACCTATCATTATTCTATAAATAGTGTAAGAGAAGTATAAAGTGAATCTCAACCAATATCATTAACATCAGTAAGTTTTGTTGGATATTACTGTTCATTGGCCTAATTTTTTATATTGGCTTTGTATTAATTGAATATATATTTGGCTTAGTTATTTATGTTTGTATGTTTAAGTTTTGTTCTTTTATAACATGATGCCGCCGAGAAAACAACAATATACAATCGATAAATATTCAGCATTTCATCAGGATGGGTGAGACGGATGCGCACCTTCAAATATAAAGATCGTAAAATATTTACAATAAAGATTAGCCTCACCACCATGTTATGTCAACAGAACAATTAGCACAGTCGGAGGTTAAAGTAGACGTAAAGACGGAAGCACAACCGTAGGTTGAGACAGAGGTTAAGGTTGAGGTTGAGGCTGGGACAGAGTCGGATGGAGAGGTAGAGAAAGAGGCAAATGAAGAGTCGTAGCGTAAGGAAGAGAGAGACCTTTCGGTATAAGAAAAATATTTTTGAAGAACATTCCCTTAGTAACCAACAAGTTACAAGAATCTTTATAATCACATAATATACCACCTATATCACGGGAGGATAAGTACTTAATTTTTTTTAACAACTATGTCATCTTTATTTCAAAATATACTAAATATATTTATGTTATTTATTAGCAAAAGAGACCCGATGGTACGCAATTATGGTTTGCGCTTCATAAGTAGGACTCGATATGCCAATAAACTATCATGGGAGTCGTTGACGATATAATGCTTGGCCATTGCTGCAAATATTGACTAGTTGGTGGCCTAATGGACCTCTTACATGAGTGCTGATAGAGATGGCTCCACAAGACACATTAGTTTCTATTTATTCTTTAGAGATATGACGGTAATGTTAGATGATATCGTTTGCATTAGTGGTCTCAATATTTGTAGATGACTTATCGAGCCAGGAAACAACGATGATAGAAATGCTAAAACTACAATTGTGTCACGTTTGCTTGGGCTTGAAGTAGCAAAGTGAAAGTGGAGCTAAATGAACTTCAGGATAATGAGCTTAGGTTACATGGTTGAATATACATTTAGTCTCGCGTATTATTGAGACGTGAACATTTCCGAGTAAAATATTGTGAGATGAGCCCAAGCGTATATTTTATATTTGTTCACGATTGTTATGTTCACCAACACGAACGGGATGTAAATCAACATAGATTAGTTGGTTATCCTCGAAGACTAGACAAGTTATGCGAATTCACGTAGGGGATGCACATCTTACTGAACCATACAATTTTTACGTTGGGGATGCCAACATAACATGAAGAAGATGAATGGATTTATCACGATGTTTGAGTGTTAGTCCTACGACTATTTCCCTAGTTTTGACCCATCATGTCGGCAAAAATATCAGTCATGCATGTCATATTTCTGTTTTTGGGTTCCACATATGTATTTATCATGATTAGTCACTTGAATTGGTCATGTGTATAAAAAACACTAATGTTACATTTTTGTTGGTCTTTTTTTGCATCTATGGTCATTCGCACGTAAATGAAAAAAATCAACAAAAGTGATTACGGATATAATAAAAGTGATAATTTTGATACAAAGGTATATCAGTGACTATTTTGAGACAAGTGACCAACTCCGGTGACTAACCATGGTGTTTAGACATAAAATTACTATATGTATTGCACCTTGGATTTTCAAACACCTTTCACACACAAGTAGGCTTCATCCAATTAAATCTGTGATATTTGCGGGGTAAGTTTATTTATTTCTTTTTATCTTAATTAGTGCTTTTGGCTTGGTTTATTGTTACCTTGACCTTGTTTGAGGGTTACCTTGAGATTTAGACCTAAAAATATGGAATCAATCGGTTTTCCTCAAACATTTTTGGTCCATAATAAGTAAAAATGATAAATCAATCTGGTGTGACTATAGTAGTTCTGAGAAGATGAAAGACAAAAATTTATAGTCTTTAAAGATTGACTCCTCTCTTCTAGACGTGGAGGAAAATATTAAATTTAAAATCCATAACTAACAAATAGTACACGGTGGCTAGGTAATGAGAAGAATATCTCTTTATGGTACGATTCGTGGTTGTTCTCTAACTCTTTGGTGAACCATTATGGGCGAAGTATAATTTGGGATTCTAGAATGGACAGTAATCTTAAGGTATTCAATATAAGATGCGAGTTGTTTTGTATATTTCTTCTCATTAGTGTTATTTGTATATTAAATACGATCCTGAGAGTTGTTTACTATAAATGTTGCGAGTTGTTTACATTAAAGTGAGGAAATGAGAGTTGTTTACATTACATTGAGGAACTAAGAGTTGTTTACATTGAGGTACATCAAATCCAGGAAATAAGAGTTGTTTACATTACATTCAGGAACTGAGAGTTCTTTGTAGACTGATAAAATAATTATTTTTTGTATATAAAATTCGATCTTGAGAGTTGTTTAACTTTTTAACATTGCGAGTTGTGTACATCACATAGATGAAATGAGAGTTGTTTGTATATATTTCTTCTAATTAGTTTTATTTGTATATTAAATACGATCCTGAGAGTTGTTTACTATAAACATTACGAGTTGTTTACAATAAACATTACGAGTTGTTTACATTACATTGACGAAATGAGATTTATTTGTATATTTCTTCTCATGAGTGTTATTTGTATATTAAATACGATCCTGAGAGTTGTTTACTATAAACATTGCGAGTTGTTTACATTACACTAAGAAAATGAGAGTTGTTTACATTACATTGAGGAATTGAGAGTTATTTGTATATTCTTCGCATGAGAGTTTTTTGTATATTATACTTAACCATTTGCAAGTTCTTTGTAACTTCGAGAATAGATTTCATTTTGCGAGTTGTTTGGAAATGCAAGTTGTTTGTATACTGAGAAAATGAGTGTTCTTTGTATATTAAATTCTACCTTGAGAGTTGTTTACTACTAATGCTGCGAGTTGTGTACATCAAATACAAATAATGAGAGTTGTTTGTATATTCTTCCCATGAGAGTTCTTTGTACAAATGTTGAATAGAGAATACAAGATTTCACAGAGAGAATTCTAGGTAGTGAAAGTTGTATTTCGCTTCTGACTCTTTCATAGGCATAACTAACTTCTTCAGCCTCTTTAAATAGACTGAGTGAGTTAGTTAGAGAAATGGTTACATAATGGAATATTTACAGTTCAGCCCTTACATTTCTCCTAAAGCCTAATTTAACTCTATATTTACAGAACTTATCAATTTAGTCCCTATCAATTGCACTTAGGCCCCTGAAGAATATCTTTCCTTATCAGTAGCCCCCCTAGTTCTTATACAGACATTTATAAGAACTATCCACTCTTCGAAGATTACTCTTCATTTGAATCCATCCTCTTCATTACGATCAGGCTTGATGACTTGCAATCTTTCTTCGAAGCAAAGAATAAGTGTAAATAAACTTTCCCATTCACTTCGAATCTTTCAACTTGAGACATAACTATTCTTTCACTTCGAATTTCATTACTAGAAACGTAATTTTGATGTAGCTTCGAATTTTCTGATCCCTACTTGATGGATTGATTTGACCTTTATTGGTAGACCTATGACGCTGCACGTTTCCTTCTCGTTTCACATTCCACCCAATAAGAGCAACTCACTGGTTTTGCTTCTTCAGATTCCCCACGTTACTTCTTTAAACTATAAATAGCCAGCTCTTCCTTCATTGATAACTTTTAGAGAAATCACTTTCCAAACCATCTTCAACCTGTTCTTCATCTTCATCCTGTTCTTCAAGCCATCTTCAACCTGTTCTTCATAAATCTTTAAATCACTTTATCCTTTTCATCCATCAAAGCAACCTCTCAGATCAATACCCATTGTATGAGAAAATATCATAAATACAAAAGATCTAAACCCAGAAAACCAGTAAAATCAAAGAAACCTCTCTTCCCTGGTTCTAGCAATCAAGTATTTGGTGCATACGATTATCTTTGTATTTCACAAAGAGCCAAAGAATACAAGGCTGCTGGGTTGATCTACAACGGTCCTCATTCTTCTCTTACCACTTTTAAATATGGTAACTTCGACCCCAATCTTGCCACTTCGTCTTCATCCTTAGCTTCAAACCCAGAAACCAATCAAGAAACTTTTCCTTCTCGAAATCAACCTACTTCTCCACTGCTAAGACCTCATCGAAAATCTAAAGGAGTTACCTTAGACAAACCATCAACTGACAAAAAACCACAAACCAAATCACATGTCCTCACATTCGAAGCACCTAAAAATCTTCAACCCAACTTACTTCCTCCTCAATTCGAAGCTGTCAAAGTTAAACGTGCCAAAAAATCAACATTTCTAGCAATGGGTGAAGAAGCAGAAACCTCTTCTCCTCCTCCCCCACAAGAAGTGGTTGACACTACACCAGAAAGTAGTCAACCAATTCTTGTGACTCAAGCTGAAACTCAAATCCGAAGTCGCATCGATGAAGCCACCGATGAGGACAACAACAAAGAGAATGATTCTGAAGCTACTGAATCTGATGCCGAAGAGGAATCCGAGGCTGACGGGGTGATTCCTCCGAAGAAAATTCGAGGAAAGAAACCTCTCATTACACTCCCCGAGGATGTTGCTGCTTTGGTTCAAGAAAATCTTAAATCACTTTCTCCTCGGTACATTCTTGCCCTAAAGAATGTACCCTATACTTACTACCTCGAATCAGAGAAAGAGGAACTCGGAAAGCTATGGGGATTAACAGATAAGATGATTCTTCGACTACCAGTGGAAGGAGAGACACCCCTGAGCTGTCAAAAGGACGAACTGGTAGTCTATCCTGAGCTCTTCAACTGGGGACTTTGATTTCCCCTCGATCCCATGATCGTGCGGTACTTCGAAATTCTCAAGTTGTGCCCCACACAGGTTACCCCAAACCAACTATTTACTTTATTCTCCGCCATTATGGTGTCGAGGCTAGGAGGCATCCCCCTCGAAATTGAGGACTTCATCTCACTGACCAAGCTCTCAAACGGGCCAGTCTTACCATTCTACTACCTAACACTGGAGGATGATCTGAAGATTATCGATGACCTCCTCAAAGCTGACAAACTTTGGAAACAAAGGTTTGTCTTTCTATCAGGCGCTTGGGAAAATGGGAAAGAGATTTCCGACGACAACCCTTCAAAGCTTACTCTCACCTGGAGAGATAGTAGTAAGTGCATCATTACTGTATTGTTAACATTTCTAACTTATTAAACTTAGCCAGATTAATGAAGTCCTCTTATCTAACTGCTTGTTCTCTTTTCAGAAATTCCGAGGAGGTTCAAAGGTCGTCGAGCAACTGCAAAGGATATTTTTCAAAACATGGCTGCATGGGCAGAGAAGGCCTGGGGAAACGGCTTTCACTCATCCTTTTTACCAATCAACTTCGTCAACAGTCATCTGTGGCGCATCACCTTGGGACTGACTTCCCTGAAGATCCGATGACCCCCCCAGATCCCATCATAGCAGTCCAAAGAATACTTGCACCAGATGGGAAAACCTATCTTCCCACCAGGAACCGAAGTGACAGCCATCTTCCATTAAAGAAGAAAGGAAAGTTGACCCACAAGAAGGCCAGTACAAGCAAAGCTAACCCTTCCAAGACTTCGAAGCGTGCAGTGAAAAGAAAAGTGCCCGCCTCTCAACTTCCCTCAATATCCGAGGAGGATGAACCTGCTTTGAAAAAGAAGAATGACAATTCTCCAAAGAAGAAAAAGAGCAAGTCCAGTACGCCAAAGAAAAAGAACGAGGCTGACATACTCGAGGAGGTACTGGCTTCCGAAGTGCACGGGAAAACTTTTATTAAAGAAAACCCTGAAGGAGGACTGACACTAGGAGATAATCAAGTAGACGATTACCTTAACCTCGAAGATTTCAATTCAAGTGGGGACTTTGCATTTACTGGTAATAGCTCCCAACCTACCAATATTCTTCCATCAACTTCTACTGGGGCTGTTGTGGCTTCGGCATCTAACGCCATCGTTCCTGTTCATCACCACCCATCAATCTTTTCTAATTCAGACAAATCCGATGAGGTAGCTTTAATCCTTCGTCCTTTTGATAATTTAAGTGCTGCAGCCAATAAATTATGTGAAGAAATAAAAAATTCACACACACAATTGGAGCTTCTTGCACAAGAATTGATCAAGAGCAGAAAAGAAACAGAGTCTGTAAAGACTTCGAAAAATGAGGCACTTCAGAAATTCGAAGCTGAGAAAGATAAACTTCTTAAGGAACACAAAGAAAAAGTCGAAGCTCTGGAGACTTCTCATCGACAAGCTATTGAAGATCTAAATTCTCAACACTCCACTGCTATCTCCGAGGCAAAGAAAAAATCTACCGATGCTGAGAAACTTGTTAAAGAATTCCAAGAAAAATTGAGCAACTATCAAACTCAAATGACGACTCTTCGAACAGGATTCGAGGAAGAGAAAAAAACTGCTGTTAAGAAAGCCGAAGCTGCTGTTGGTTCTGTGATGCTTGATGGAATCAGAAAGGCTGAAATTGATACAGCTAACAATCTTCTTCGAGAAATCCATGCTGCCAATCCAAGGCTAAACTTAACAGAATTTTGGAAACAAGTCCCAGAGAAAGATCGTCCAAAAGAAGCATTCGAAGTACCTTCAAGTTCTTCGGAAGAAAGTGATGCTACTGACGAGTCATCGGAAGAAGAAGATGCCTAATAGATTAAGCATGTCGTGCTTGTTTTTTTGTGTATTTGGCTAAGTAATTCTCACCTTTTTGTAGACTTCGTGTTTTATCCGACGAACAAGCAACTTTTCTTCCTTTTTTTTTGTTTAAATTTTATCTTAAACTTCTGGTGTACTTATTTAAATTTGTCGCTTCGAAAATTAGATGCATTTATAAATGGAGGCACCTTGAAAATTAAGATGCACTCATAAGACGTGACATCTCGAAAATTAGATGCACTCATAAGACGTGGCACCTCGAAAATTAGATGCACTCATAAGACGTGGCACCTCGAAAATTAGATGCACTCATAAGACGTGGCACCTCGAAAATTTGGTTGTTTCTTCAAAGCTATTGCTTCGGAAAATTATTCTTGGTCAACTTTCAAAGATGATCAATCTTTGCCAAGTTACCAAAATAATAAATCACTCATCATAGTAAACAACCAATGGCCAAAAGAAATTTTATTAAAAAATTCAATATTAACCAGACACCTCGTTAAAACCTTTCTGGGCCAACAGATAAGGAAAGAGTATGTCTGTTTTACAAAGATTCGAAGTACAGTTTTACTCACAGTACAATTTCAAGTGCTCTATATTCCAAGGATGTTTGAGCATCCTCCCCTCTCGATCAGACAGCCTGTAGGAACCTGGCTTGACCTTCATTTTAACTTCGTAAGGACCTTCCCAATTCGGAGCCAATTTTCCGAGGTGCTTGTCCCTAGTATGAAGAAATACTTTTCGTAACACTCGATCGTCAATTTTGAATTCTCTCCTCTTAACTTTAGCATCGTACCTGCTTCTCATTAACGTTTGATAATGGACCACATTCAAATGCGCTTTGACCCTTTTTTCCTCTAACAAATCAAGCTCAACCCTTCTAGCTTCATCGTTATCCACATCGGAATATTGTAATAGTCTGTAAGAAGGCAATGTAGATTCAGCAGGGCACACAGCGTCCATTCCATATACCAAAGAAAAATGAGTCTATTTTGTAGCCTCTCTAGGGGTTGTTCGATATGCCCACAACACTTCTTGAAGATAATTTGGCCATTTCCCTGCTGCTCCCGCCAAATTTTTCTTCAAGCCATCCAAAATAGATCTATTTGTAACTTCCACCTGTCCATTTGCTTGGGGGTGGAAAGGAGTAGAAAAGCATTGCTGTATCCCTTTCGAAGAGCAAAAAGAGTCCATTTCCTTGTTATTAAATTGAGGACCGTTGTCCGTCGTTATTTTTCGAGGAACTCCAAAACGGTAGCAGATGTTACTTTGAATAAACTTGATTACATCCTTAGCTTTCGTCCCAGCTAAAGGTTCCGCTTCTGCCCACTTCGAAAAATAATTGACCGCAACAATAATCATCTGTCTTCCACCAGAGGCCATAGGTAATGGTCCTACTAAATCAATCCCCCACCTATCGAAAGGAACCGCCTCTAAGATTGTCATTAGGGGTACTGCTGGTTTATGTATTAAATTTGCATACCTTTGGCAAGTATCACAGCTTCGAGCTAACACTTTAGCATCCTGCAATATGGTAGGCCAATAATACCCTGCCAACAATACCCTACGCGTTAAAGCTTTGAATCCACAATGAGCTGACCCATCTCCATCATGCAATTCCGACAGGATGTTTTGAGACTCTTCCTTACTCAAACATCGTAGCAAAGGTTTCGACGCAGATCTTTTATACAATACCCCATCCAAAACTACATAGCCAAGAGCTTTATACTTTATTTTCTTGAGTAAGTGTTTATCAAGGGGTAGTATTCCCTTCAAAATAAAGTTTAACAAGTCAAACCTCCAATCACCTCGAGTGCACATCGGACCACTTACTACATCATCAACAAACTCACACTGCTCAGAATTCGATATGATCGAGGGCGATGGTTGTGTCATGATCCATAGATATTCTTCAGAGTAAGCCATTGTTGCTAAAGAATCAGCCATGGTGTTGCTACCTCTTCGAATATGCTCCACTTCGACATTTTCAAACTGTGCCATCATTCCTCGTAACTCTTGTAAGTACAAAACCAAACGTTCCTTTTTAGCTTCTGATACTCCCTTAACATGGTTAACTACCAACTGCGAATCTGTTTCCAAGCGCACAAATATTGCTCCACAAATCTTTGCTAACCGTAATCCTGCTAGCACAGCTTCATATTCAGCTTCATTGTTCGAAGCATGAAATCCAAATTTTATAGCTTGAAACATAAACTCCCCTGTTGGTGCCACCAATTCAACTCCTGCACTTGACCCTTTATTACTGGATCCCCCATCAGTTCGTATCGTCCACGTCGGATTCTCGTTCACTTTTTCGCCATCTTTCTCTTCGGATCTACTCGAGTGGAACTCAACCAAGAAGTCTGCTAAGGCTTGAGCTTTGATAGCTGTTCGAGGAGAAAATAACACATCGAAATCTCCTAACTCTACAGACCACTTAGTCATCCTTCCTGAAATGTCTGGCTTCTGCAACACATTTTTTAATGGATACGAAGTTCGAACCACAATCGTATGTGCCTGGAAGTAAGGGCGTATTTTTCTCGCTGCCACTACTATACACAGTGCCAATTTTTCGAGCTTCAAATAGCGTTTCTCAGCATCAACCAAACTTTTGCTGACATAGTAGACAGGCTTCGAAATTTTCGTATCTTCACTGACCAGAACTGCACTCACTGCATAATCCGATACCGCTATATACAAAAATAACTGCTCACCCTTTCGAGGCTTTGACAATATTTCAGGAGAGGACAAAAGATTTTTGATCTTCATAAAAGCTTCTTCACAATCCGAAGTCCACTCAAAATTATTAGGTCTACGCAGCACCTGGAAAAAAGGCAAGCACTTATCTGAAAAACGAGAAATGAATCTGTTCAAAGCTGCTAACCTGCCCGTTAACATTTGCACTTCTTTGATATTCCGAGGTGAAGACATCGATATCAGAGCCCTTAATTGTTCTGGATCCACTTCGATTCCTCTTTCACTAATCATATACCCCAGAAACTTACCAGATCGGACTCCAAATGTACATTTTTCTGGGTTCAACTTCAATTGTATGGCTCTGAGATTCAAAAACGTCTCTTCTAAATCATCAATGTGTTCATCATCACTTTTGCTTTTAACAAGCATATCATCGATGTACACTTCGATATTTCTCCCTATTTGTGAAGCAAACGCCTTATTCATCAGCCTCTGATATGTTGACCCAACATTTTTTAATCCGAACGGCATCACTCTATAGCAGTGTAAAACTTTGTCAGTGATAAAATTTGTGCTTTCTTCATCATCTGGATTCATTCGAATCTGATTATACCCTGAAAATGCATCCATAAATGTCAAGATTTTATTTCCCGAAGTGGAATCCACTAGCTGATTGATTCGAGGCACAGGAAAAGGATCTTTTGGACAAGCCCTATTCAAATCTGTGAAGTCCACGCACATTCGCCATTTTCCGTTCTTCTTTTTCACCACCACAGGATTAGCCGTCCACCTCGGATAATTGGTTTCCCTGATATGCCCCATCTTATATAGTCGATCCACCTCAGCAACTATGGCCTCAGACTTTTCCAACGAAAAAGCTCTTCTTTTTTGAATTATCGGTTTGATCTTCGGATCTACCGCCAAGCTATGACATATGATATCAATTGGGACCCCCACTACGTCTTCGGACCTCCAAGCAAATACATCCAAATTCTCAGACAAAAATTTCAACAATTTTTTTCGCATTGATAAAGATAACAGAGTCCCGATTCGAAGTACCCTGCCATTACTGAAAACATGTTCTTCTATTTCTTCATTTACCACCACAGAACTCGGGGTTGACCTCGGATCATCAATTCCCTCATCTGTGCCACCAGAAGACAACCCCCCAAACTGCTAATTCTCCATCGGATCATCAGTATTTTTGCCTCGTAATCTAAACGCAGCAGCGTAACACTCTCTTGCCACCTTTTGATCACTTCGAACTACACCGACTCGATCCTCGATCACATACTTCAAACATTGGTGAACCGTAGAGACTACAGCATACATTTTAGCCAGCCACGACCTTCCGAAAATAGTGTTGTAGCTCGATGGGCAATCTACCACCACAAAAAGCACTTGTACTTTCTTTTTGAAAGGCCCCTTTCCCAAAGAAATCTGTCCCTCGAACTCCCCTATCACATTTGCTGTTGCGCCAGTAAACCCAATGATAGTTCTCTCTGAGCTTTCTATTCGAGGTGGAGCGGTTAATCTATCATAAGTTGACTTGAAAAGTACATTGGCAGAGCTCCCGGTATCAATCAATACTCGTCGAATCTCCACCCCCCACACCTCTGCTCCTATGACCACTGCATCTTCATGTGGCCCAGTAATCCCCCTCAAATCATCCCCATCAAAAATTATAAAGGGCACATCCTTCTTGTTGCCTAGGTGTGCCGATGCTCCTCCTTCAATTTGACGCGTTAAATTCACTATATGCCTCTTCCTCGAATTATTAGTGTTGTTAGTCATTGAATCTCCCCCAAATATTGTCAGTGATTCAAAAAAGGCACACAAATCTCGAACACGTCCTTGACGCATCGGCTCATCTATTGACATTAACAATAGTCGACTAGGGTCTGGGTCGACATATTCCGAAGCCACATCAAACTCGTCAACTGCAGCATCTAAAATCATCAGTGCAGTTTCCTGCTTAGAATTAGGATTACCAATTTTCGGAGCTGCAGTTTTAGCATTCTTCCTGACATATTCCAGCAACTTTCCATTTTCTATCAGGATCTGCATCTCTTTCTTCAAGGCAATACAATCGTTTGTATCATGCCTAATATCCTCATGATACCTGCAGAACTTGTTATTGCGCTCCTCTCTTGGCCTATTAATCGCTGGTGGCTTTCTGAAATTTACTGTTCCCCTGGTTTTCTCATATATCGAAGCCACATTCTCAGTCAAATCCACATAATAGTCTGGTCTTACCCACACATTCGATCTGGATCTGAACTGTTGCTGATTATTATTAGAATTGTGTTGATTATATCCCCCTTGATACGAGCTCGAAGCTCCTCTGTTAGAAACATTTTGATTATTCCTCGGGCGCGATGAGTTGTTATTCGAAGTGTTCGCTTGACCATTCCCTTTCTGAATAGTACTGCCTCCTCCTCGAACCCGCGTCGATTCTTCGACCTTAATCTGATCCTCAACCTGAGCCATGAGAGCTCCAAATGTTAACGCCCTGCGCCTCGTAGTCTCATCGGCTAAATCTCCCGGCAACAGTCCTTGTCTAAATGCTGCCATAGCCACACTTTCTTCACAATCATCCAATTCAGCCTTTGTTGACACAAACCTCTTAGTGTAATCCTTTAACTTCTCTCCCACAGCCTGCTTGCATTGTATTATTGTGTCTCCATTAGCTCTCATTTCCTTGCTTCCCACAAACTGTCTTCGGAAAGCTGTATAGAAGCCTCTAAAATTTGCAATTGACTCCTTAGGAATCTTGTTGAACCATTTTAGCGCAGTTCCCTTGAATGTCTGAGAGAATGCTCTACACACCAATTTATCGTCGTCTTCGAAATTAGTCATATAGTTTTTGAATTGTTCTATATGGTCATCGGGATCTTGAGTCCCATCAAACTTATCAACTTTGGAAATATCAAACCGCCTCGGAAGCGGCACAGATCTGATCTCCCTGATCAATGGTGAGTCCCTCCAGTCGATTCCTTGAACATATTGGTCTTCGTTTCTCATCCCCACAGTAGCATATAAACTTGACTCACCTTCATACTTTCGAGGCGAATGCTTCCGAGGCGAATATTTCCGAGGTGAATATACTCGCCTTTCTTTCTTTTTCCTTCCTTCCTTATACACCCTAGCTGGCCGGAGCTCACGCTCTACTCCTCTTGAATGGCCTCGAGAATGTTCGTACCTCGGTGTTTCATCTGACTCCGAATCTTCGAAATCCTCTTCATCACTAGAGTTCACATTCTGTCGCTTCTGTAACTTTCCTTTCCTCTTTATCCCACTATACTCTTTTTTTTGCTCAAAACGTGCTTTACGCTGTTCATACCGAACGTCGCCATCGTCCATCGACTGATCCGACTGATCATCCTGATCGCCCCTTGCTACTTTAGACCTAAGCCTAGCACCATCATTATTTTCCTTCTTTTTTACCAATTCGTCAAGCTCTGCCACCTTCCTTATCATCTCATTCATTTTTCCTTCGAAATCAAATTGGATTGATTGAGTTGGAATCGATTTACCTGCCTCTTGCAGATCGGATTTCAATGTTTCCATGGCCTTGCGAACAGATGGATTGTCACCTTCTTCTGAATTCATCTTCAATCAGCGAAAAATCAAACAAAATACGAAAACTCGAACGAAAAACCTCACAAAACGAAAACTCGAGACTTGATTTTTGATCTGTTGATCAAGGTATCTTCGTCCCCTCTTTCTAGCGCCAATTTGGTAAGAATAAATGTTGAATAGAGAATACAAGATTTCACAGAGAGAATTCTAGGTAGTGAAAGTTGTATTTCGCTTCTGACTCTTTCATAGGCATAACTAACTTCTTCAGCCTCTTTAAATAGACTGAGTGAGTTAGTTAGAGAAATGGTTACATAATGGAATATTTACAGTTCAGCCCTTACATTTCTCCTAAAGCCTAATTTAACTCTATATTTACAGAACTTATCAATTTAGTCCCTATCAATTGCACTTAGGCCCCTGAAGAATATCTTTCCTTATCAACTTAAAGAATAGATTTCATTTTGCGAGTTGTTTGGAAATGCGAGTTGTTTGTATACTGAGAAAATGAGTGTTCTTTGTATATTAAATTCTACCTTGAGAGTTGTTTACTACTAATGCTGCGAGTTGTGTACATCAAATACAAATAATGAGAGTTGTTTGTATATTCTTCCCATGAGAGTTCTTTGTATATTATATTTGACCATTTCCGAGTTCTTTGTATATCATATTTGACCATTAGTAGTAAATAAATCTCAAGGTAAAATTTAATATACAAATAACACTCATTTATTTAGTATACAAACAACTCTCAAGGTAAAATTTAATATACAAATAACACTCATTTTCTTAGTAAACAAACAACTCTCATTTCCTCAGTGTGATGTAAACAACTCTCATTTCCTGGATTTGATGTATCTCAATGTAAACAAATCTCAGTTCTTGATGTATCTCAATGTAAACAAATCTCAGTTCTTTAATGTAATGTAAACAACTCTCATTTCCTTAATGTAAGGTAAACAACTCAATATTTATAGTAAACAACTCTAATTTCTTCGGTGTAATGTAAACCACTCGCAATAATTATAGTAATAAACTCTCATGATCGTATTTAATATACAAATATAACTAACTAACGAGAATAAGACTATCCTATATCCATTCTTAATAAGATAGTTGTACTTTTCTCTTTGTTTAAAGTCAAACGATCGTCGGCAAAATCGTAAATTGAAGTTAAAATATGGTCATATTCAGCTCCCTAATCCAAAATATAGTAAACTGGGCAAAGAGATGAAAAACCACCGGATATCAATTTTATCGGTCAAAAGTTTTTAATCGATCGATTTCTTCCAACAAGAGCAAAACCCTAGTCCTAAGTCTCCATTTTGGGACACTTAACAATGGTGGATGTAGCTGATAAATTAGCGTATTTCCAAGCCATCACAGGCCTTGAAGACCTCGATTTATGCACAGATATCCTCCAAGCTCATGGTTGGGACCTCGAACTCGCGATCTCTTCCTTCACCTCTAATCAAAACCCAACTACACCCACTCTCACTGCCACCGGAGATAACTCGTTTTACGATTCGCCGATTCACGATTTTAATCACCGGACTGAACCCGCTGTCACTCCTGCTCCTCCTCCCGGTATCGCGTGGAAGATCATCACCTTGCCTTTTTCGGTCATCTCAGGTAGTCTAGGGTTAATTTCGGGCGCCATTGGACTCGGTTTATGGGCTGCTGGTGGTGTCCTCTCGTATTCTCTTGGTGTGATTGGCTCGGGAAGGAGAGGAGAGTCGTCGGCCAGACTGGTTCCGGTTTCTCTTGCGGCCACGGAGGCCATGGAGTTTGTGTCAGCATTTGAGAGGGATTATGGGGATGTAAAGCCTAATTTCGTGTCTGAAGGGTTCATGGACGCTCTACAGAGATCGAGGAACGCTTTTAAGCTGCTGTTTGTATACTTGCACTCCCCTGATCACCAAGATACGCCCGTGTTCTGCGAAAGAACACTTTGCAACAACGTCTTTTCAGATTTCATTAATGAGAACTTTATATCTTGGGGAGGCAATATCCGAGCTAGCGAGGGATTCAAGATGAGTAACAGCTTGAAAGCATCAAGATTTCCCTTTTGTGCAGTGGTTATGCCTGCCACTAATCAGAGAATCGCTCTGCTTCAACAGGTATTATGTCATTATATGTTCTATTGTATGATCTTGATCCCTAGGTTGCTGCCATTCATGTAGAGAAAAAGCTACCAGATGATTGAAACTTAGCCTATTCACTGTATATCTACATGTTAATAGATTAATATATTGCAGCTGCTGAATGCTTAAGCACTATTAACTAAATCTTGCACGTTTTCTCCTGTGGACCTACTTAGAAATCAAGTAATATGCCACTCTAAGAAGTTGGAATCATTTCAAATGTTTGTGACAGAAACTTGTATGACAGAGAGTAGGTTAAGTATCTGTTAGATTTGTTTATATGGAGTATTGGTGTGGCACTAGTAATGTTCAGTAAAAATATCGAATAACCATTAAGTTGCACTTCCATGGAGGGAGAGGGCTCCCAACTTGAGGTTAGAGCTTACTTGTATTCTTTGTAAGTAAAATGTGATGCACTGGCTCCCTTGTTCTTTCTTTAGTGTTGACAAAAGTATTATGTTTTTTGGATCCTCCTGTTGCGGAAATTATACATAATATTATTTGTGGGATTGAGTTAGTAGATTCAAAAACTTTACTTTTAAAATATAGCTAAAAGACCTTGTGGATATCTATGTAAAATCCAAACAATCTCGCATCAATTTAAGCCGTTTGGTAACATTGTACCAGATTAAATGACATTTAGTGCAAGCCCTGGAAATGTTCCTCTTTATTTCATTGATTATCCATTACTTCCCTCTCGCCGAAAACTTTGGGAACTTGTGCAGTCACATAACTTTTGTATAGTTAGAACCCTCGTATTGTTTTTGGATTCACATAAACTCTCCAAACATTGATGTACCTCTTATTACGAAGCAGAAGCCTCTCTGGTCTTCTTTGAAACTTGAGGTTGATTCAATCTAAATACCCTAAACCGTAGTGTATCTGAAAAGGCTCTCTATTAGGAAGTCGTTGATTGACATATTTGGGAGAACTAGCAGAAGATTGCGGAATTCCGATCCCCTTATATTTGGATATTGTGTAAATGACTATACTCATGAAAACAGAGTACAATTATTGCAAGGAAAATTAGGATCATATTGTTTATAGATAATAACTACACTTGTAAATATAGAATTTTATTATTTATATTTACTGTATACTACGGAGGAATAATTTTCTTTTTCGTCATCCTAAGGATTTCGTTACTCAAAAAACCTTATCAACCGTATGAAGTGTTTGCAGATGATCTGCTGTTGTACTTTATCCGTCTATATCTGATCAATTTTGTGTGGCCAGGCTAAAATTAAAGGTTTTCAATATATTTTGTATCGCTATATTTTTTGCTTGCTTAAGTCCTAATTGTGGTATATACGTTTGGGTGTGATATGTAGGACGTGTAAGCACCTTCCTTGTAGTAGTAACATAGCTCTTCAGGTTTTCTCTGAGTTGATTTATATAGGGCTTTGGGCATAATCTTTTTTCTCAAAAGAATGCAGAGTCCTACTTTTTTTGTGACATAGGAAGTTTTTATTGAGTTTCATGTCTTTAGGTGATCAATGTATTTTCGAGAGTCGTGATACTTTATCTGATATGTATCATTTTGCTGGTTCTATGTTCCCATATTACTAAAGTCCATAGTTATTAATAGCGTTTTGCGCAGCGAAGCAAAGGGTCTCCGGAGCAATAGCGCATAGCGATGCGATTAGCGCGCGCTATTCGTAATAATAATATAAATATAAACAATATGTTAATATTAAAAAATAAAGATTCAAAATAAACATGTCTTAAAAAAATAACTCACATCATTCTTAAATCAAACAAGTCTAAGAATTCTTGAATCCATAATATCAACAGTTTACAGATTTTAAATTTCATCATCCAATATATCATAGTAGATTTAGTCGAAGAAGATAGGAAGAAATTCTGTCTTTTCACCTTCAACGGTTTTATTTTCCTTTCTAGATCTCTAATCTTGTAGTAAGGGTACGGGTTCTCGATTAGGGTTTCACGACTATTCTGTTTTAAAAATATTCTGTATTTTTAATGTAATTATGGGCCAGGCCCAAATATTTAAATTGGACCGACCATAGCGCACTGCTTTTGCGCTACGCTATAGCCCAAATAGCCCCCTTAGTGTGGGCTATTTGAAGTCAGCGCTTCATTGCGCTGCGAGGCGCAAAGGGTGCGCCTCGCATCGCTATGCGCTATTGGGGCTATTAATAACTATGTAAAGGCTCATGTAGATATCATTTAGTTTGGATCACTTAGACATGAAGTGTATGGGTTCAGGATGATCTGAATCAACATATATATATATATATATACATACATATATATGTATACATATATATATATACATATACATACATCATAGTTATTAATAGAGCATATGGCGCCCGCAAAAGCGCATAACGGTCCCTTCAAATAGCCCACGCTATCCTCTTATATAATTGGGACCCTAATCGATAACCTTACTTACCGCCCGATACATCTTCTTCTTATTTCTCTTCTATAGAAATCGAGAAAGAAAAATAGATTCGCCTAAGGATTCAAGACAACTTATTTTCTTTCTACTTCTCTTCAGTAGATATCATTACTTTCTTCTTCTCCTCATAAAAATGACAATGACAACTCCTTATTTTATTTTATTTTTCTTTTCCAAACTTTTCGAACTCTTCGAAGGAAACCAGTTTTTAAACT
This sequence comes from Limnanthes douglasii subsp. nivea, assembly GCA_036936605.1. Classification (NCBI taxonomy): domain Eukaryota; kingdom Viridiplantae; phylum Streptophyta; class Magnoliopsida; order Brassicales; family Limnanthaceae; genus Limnanthes; species Limnanthes douglasii. The sequence goes on from JAUPFV010000001.1 coordinate 184,123,407, forward strand.
CTTCGAAGGAAACCAGTTTTTAAATTCATATCCATAAAAATAGCTGTACTTAACTTATCCTCTACTTTGTTTTTAAATACTCTGTTTGTAAGTCTGTTTTTAAGTACTCAGTTTTTAAGTCAAATTTATATTTTAACTTAAATGTTTTAAACTTCTCTATCTATTTCCTATTCTAACTTCACTCTGTTTTTATTTCTTACTCTAGTAATTATGTTGACTCTAGATAGAGATATATGATGAAATCTTGGAACTTTAGTTGATCCTAATGATGCGAAGTTAGGTATAAAATGCGATTATGTTCAAAAATTACCAAAAAAGGATAACTAAGATATAAACAGCATCTTCTTGAGGAACGCAGCTAATTGTAAAAAAAAGTTCACGAATGTCTTATGCAAGAAATAAATGATCACTTAGTAGAGAGAGAGAACTATGTCGGAGAGAGAACTATGTTGGATGATGAAATCTAGAATTGGTCAATTGTTCCGTAATATGATCCATGAATTCTTAGACTTGTTTTATTTAAGAATTATTTTAGTCATCGTTTTTAGGACATGTTTAATTTGAAGGTTTATTTGAGTATTTTGGGTTTTATCATTAATATATTATTTATATTTATATTATTTTATATGTGTGCGCTATATTTACGAATAGCGCGCTAATCGCGTCGCTATGCGCTATTGCCCTGTAGATCCTTTGCGCTATTGCCCCGTAGACCCTTTGCGCTAAGCTGCGCAAAACGCTATTAATATATATATATATATATATATATAGATACATATATATATATATATACATATACATACATATACATATACATACATATACATACATATATGTATATATTTGCACTCTGTCAGAATCTCTATACCTAATATATGCCTCATCAATGAAGTAATTAATCCTATGTATATGTTTTGGGTTGATGTTTCTAGGGTTTGTGTTCTACACCATATGTCTTAATATCAAGATGGGCACCCATGTCATATGGGTCATGGATAGTCATGAAAAATGCGTAATAGGCTATGACAATAATTTCTTACTGCATTTATGATACATGTGGTACAAAGAATTTAAAAATATTCAATACAGTCCTGAGTTGGCAAAAGCTGCATACTTTGTCTGTTTCATTGATGTAGTCCCTTCTCTTACTAGCGAAATACAGAATTTCTTTAGCCAGATCCGTTTTTGTTTCTGGGGCTGTTTGATAGGAAGTCTTTCCTTCAATCATGTACTTATTGCTGTTTCTTTTTGGTTCCTTTTCTACAGATTGAGGGACCAAAATCTGTTGAAGAAATGATCTCGACACTTCAGAGAGTACTAGAAGAAAGTGCACCTGTTCTTGTTGCAGCCAGGCTTGATGCAGAAGAAAGAAGAACTAATGTGCGTTTAAGAGAGGAGCAGGATGCTGCATACAGGGCTGCACTTGAAGCTGATCAAGTATGATGCTTTACTTTTAGGTTTATATGTGACTTTTGAATTTAGGTTATGTGTTTGGCTATGACTCGTTTTGGAGCTTATAAAGACGCAAATCATCGAATAGTTCTACAAATGGACAAGAGCTAGTGCAAATCTTTAAGTTGAACCATATTCACAAATGCAGTCCTCAAACCCATAAGGCCACATCTCTAAAATCAGTCCTTCATTCGATCCTACAGACAATCTGATCCAGTTAAAGGAGGCTGCATGTGTAACTCGTCCCTGACAACCTTTTGATGCAGACTCTTATGGACAGTATGTGTGATAAAGTTGGATGCTGATTTCAGTTGAAGATTTAAAATGAATAAATGCTTGTATAAGATTTTATGTTTAAAGTGTTGCATAAAAACTATAACAAGTAGAGATGCATATGCTGAAAATAGGTGATGGAACTTGTGGGTTTTTGTTTTCCTTGGTCTAATATATTATAATGATCGTTATCTGTGTAAAGGCTAGGGAGCGCCAGAGAAGGGAAGAACAGGAGCGCTTAGAAACGGAAGCTGCTGAGGCTGAGAGGAAGCTTAAGGAGGCAGAGGAGGCGCGTGAAAGAGCAGCACGTGAAGCTGCAGAAAGAGAAGCTGCAAGAGCTAGAATGCGGGAAGAGAAAGCTCTAGCACTTGGTGCTGAACCTGACAAAGGACCTGATGTTACTCAAGTAATGCGTCCTCTAAATTTTTAGAATATATAATTTGCCATGATGATTTGATATGGTGCATTACATTTTCTTTGCATTTTCACGAATCGAAGGGAAAATGTTTATATAAGGGGAGGATCTGCCAATATAATGCCTTCATAATTTACAAACAGATTGTTTATTCAAATCAATTTCATCTGTTTGTCTATATATACTTGGTCTGATATTTCGTTGATGCAAACCCAGGTTTTAGTGCGATTCCCGGGTGGAGAACGCAAAGGCAGGAGGTTCAACAGTTTGACTACGATCCAGTCTCTGTATGAGTATATTGATTCTTTGGGTGTGTTGGATACCGAGAATTACAGCTTAGTCTCCAACTTCCCTAGAGTGGTTTATGGCTCCGAAATGCTCACTATGTCCTTGAAAGAAGCAGGACTACATCCCCAAGCCAGCCTTTTCGTTGAGCTCAATGCATAGCTGATAGAATTCCTTATATAAATATTATGTGATTCTATATCATGTTTTAATCTAACTTGCACTGAAACAACGTACCTGTATCTATGGATGTTTGTCACCACTCTTTATGAGATTTAGTGAAACAAATATGGAGCTGAGCTCAACTGAAATGAGACTACTCTTTTATATCTTCTGCCATTTCGGTGCCTTTAGGTGAACATTGTAACAGAAAAATCAAATTTGAGTATCCAACTTTGTAGAAAATTATCATTATATATATTTTTCTGCAGATCAAGTTCATGCTTCGATTGTCAATTATTGAAACATTAATATATTTTTCTTTAGACCATTCTGTGCTTGTAGTTTGCTTAATTGAATGCTTGTAGTTTGCTTAATTGAATGGTAAAAAATTAGGGGTAGGCTGGTAAGGAAATTACAAGGAATTATGTTAATGATTAATGGTCAACAATTTATCCTATGGACAGATACAAACTGATGAGACTGTTGTTCCATTTATTAATTTTCTCAAAATGAATTACATATCAATTATAATAAAGGGAATAAAAGTGATTGAATTATAGTTATTACCATAAAATTTCGTTAGTAGTAGATTTTTAACGACCGCTATAAAAAATATAAGTTATTAATAGCGGTCTGGGTATTAATTTCTAAAAAATAACATTCACATATAAAAAAGCATTAAACACCGGTAACTTTGTATTTTTAAGTTTTTTTCTTAATTTAAAATTTTAAAATTTTATATATTTTAAATTGTTTGAAAAAATAGAAAATATCATTGATTTTTTTTTAAAGATGAATAAAACTAAATTTATTAATAATTTTTTTAAATTTTTTTTAGAATTTTTTACGAATCTAGTTAACTCTGGAATGGTATTTGGAAATTTCATTTTTGGTTTCACATTTCACACTTAGACAATAAATATATATATTCAAATTTAATATTGGAATTGTATTTCGCATGTCGAAATATCGTGAAATGAAAATTTGAAATATGAAACCATTATCAAATGTCAAATGTCAGATCCAGGTGAAAGGGAGAAATGTTAAAGATGAAATGTAATACGCAAGACGATGAAAGACGAGATGAATGACGCCAGAATACTTCGTCTCCCCAAAAACCAATATTAAAAATGTCCAATACATAATTATAAACCTAACAACATCTATTTAAAACCATAAAATCAAATTAAACTATAAATTTAAAATGCACGAAATTTAAAAAATTGAAACTTAAAAACTAAAAAACAACCGAACTCGATTTATGGAGAAAAAAACTAAATTATTCGACATAATAAAATGATTCAACACTTACATCTAAAAAAACGATTCGATATAAAAACAAAATCAATTATTAAAATCGAAAAGAAAAAAAAGAAAAAAAAATCGATAATAAAAAGATGAAAAAACTTATGAACTTTTTTATGACTTGGATTGATATTATACGAATTATAATTTTAAAAGGATGATGATTATGAAAATTAATAAAATATTGTAAAAATGGTTGTTAATAAAAGTTCTCTAACTTGGGTTTAAGTGAGGATGTGGTTAGGTATCGACCGATGAAAGAAAATATGAGTGCTAAATAACAGAGTTAAGTGGATCTTAAAAGGAAAAAAAAGAATTATAAAAGAAATATTTCATATAATTAGTATACGTATTTACGGTATTGAAAAATAAATAATACTGAAAAATAACAAACTTAATAACAATAAATGATAATTAGAATACTAAATATCTCGAATATGAGAGGGTAGCCAAGTTAAGGTTTGAACCCTAAGTATATATTGCATCTGGCTCGTGACTTGTGATTGTGACTTTTTATTTTTGGACGAGATGACCGTTTGACGTATTATTGTAAAATGGATTTGCTATGTACATCTTATATAAAATTATATATCATACAAGTTTTAGGTCATGGATTTAGAAAATAAAACGAGAAATAACATGGGCTTACCTTGGCATATGGTGGCGCACGAAGGTTTCAACATTATTTTTGAATATTTATTTATTCAACTTGTTTTTTATTGGTTTAATTTTTTTTTTCAGATTTATAACCTATGGAGTTGGATTGTTTGACTCTCTTTACGTTGGAGGTTCATTTTGTTAGCCAACTCGTCATGTCGATTCATATAGTTATCATTGCGCAGTGTTTTATTTTGTTAGTCAAATCGTCATGCCGATTCATATAGTTATCATTATGCCTAATATCCATCTAATTTTCTACATAAGTTGCTTAAAAGGTCATCTACACTATGTACCGAAAAAACTTATTACGACCATAGATTTTGATATAATACCAGCTATAATTGGGGTCGGTCGATGGTACAGACCATAAGTATCACATGTCGTTATAGTTTAAGATTCATTGTTTTATTATTTGTTAAATGATCCTTCAAAATAAAATAAAAAATCTGAAATCACAACCTTAATTTTTAAGTGGATTATGAGAGATCGATGGACAGGATTAAAAACACAAACTCACCAGAGCTAAAACTACATAAAGAAAGGTTTGAAAGACTAAATACCTAACCAGTACAATTGTCTTTTCCTGGAATGAAAAGTAAGATTAGATAACCAACTCACATTGTTGGGCTTATTAGCTGAAACAAGATAAGATATACGGTGTCTGCAACTTCTCCCTTTTTGCAACTTATTTATCTACTTATGTTGTATGGTGAACTTCAAACGATAGTGTTACGGTGGACCCTCAATGGAGAAAACCAAGTGTGGATACAATAATCAGTTTACCAATAAGTGTTTTTATGTTACAATTTTTCTCCTAAACTATGCTCGTACGAGTAAACATCAATGTGATTATTATGTATTGGAGCCGAAAAGAAGCCAATAATGAGGTATTTTTTCCATAACCAAACGTATTTTACCAATATGCAATGGGTAACTATTTTTGAATTCACACACATCGAGCCAATTGTGAAAATTTTAACCTATATGACCTAACTGTGAGATTTTATCACTTTTTAATGTTATCGATGTTTCTATTTAACTATTTCTGGTTGATAATGATGGAATATTCGAGCCAAAATAATTAGTTTAAAAAGGTAAAATGATGAAGAAATAATGTGTGAAAAATATTTTAGCAAAATAGAAGCTTAGAAAACTTAAAGTGCAATACGTAACAAATATGTTTATGCTTAATATAATAATGGGGTAAAGTATCTAATGGGATAGTGCATGTCTCTTCCATGGAACATACCACACATATAAATAGATGTACTTTTTTTAGGAATGGATGAATAATTATTTTAGACTTTGATTCTTGACACATTCTCTCTCTAGAATATTTTTTACACATTCTCTCTCTAGCAATTTATTTAATTACTTTCTATAAGAATACTTGTGGAGTAGTTACAATTTTTTCACTATCGAGAATATTAAAAATCATCAGCTCGACTCGTACAAAGAGACATTGGAATAGTGTAAAGCATATCCTACGATACAAACAAACAAAAAGAGAGAAAAAAGAGATATTGTTGTCGCCACTAATCATTTCTAATATTATTGAGAGTGAACAATATATTGTTGTCTCCACTACTCAGTTCTAATATTCTTGAGAGTGAACAATCTGTAACTAGTCTAGAAGTATTCTTATAGAGAATAATTAAATCGATAGAGATAGAATATGTAAAGAATATTTTAGAGAAAGAAAGTGTCAATAGTCAAAGTCTAGAATAAATTATTCATTCATTCCTAACAAAAAGTACATCTATTCATAGGTGTGGTAAGTTCAATAGAACATACAGACACTGTCCCAATAGATACTTAACTCCATTATTATACTAAGTATAAACATATTTGTCACATATTGCACTTTAAGTCCTCTAAACTTATATCTTGCTAAAATTTTCCATATAAATTATTTGTTCATCATTTCTATTTTAAACTAATTATTTTGGCTCAAATTAATTCCATACTTATTAGGAGCCCCATAGTCCCTGCGAAGAAATCTGAGAGAGGATTAAATCCAATGTCTCTTCGGACAAGACCACCTCGAAATTATATAGGACTAATATCCTTGATTTTATGGATTACGTGGAGTGTGATATCTTTTCTCTGTCATATTTTGACAATTGTTGGAACCCACAACGATCCCATTAAGTAGTCCTTAAGCTTTAAGGACTGGTGTGTTTTGGTAACAATACAAACTCATCAACTTCTCTTTTAAAAGCCCTTTGAACTTCTTAACCATTTACAATAAATTCTACTCATTGTGTCATAACTTTCTACTTCCTAAAACTTAGATATAGAAAGATAAAGTAACTTCCCATTCCTTTCACCGTGAAACACAATTCTCTATCACCCTTCACAAGAGAACAACTTAGCAACTTCGTTCTCAGTTTCTAATGTAATTACCTCTTCCCATATATCCGAACAAACTGCTCCTGTATCGAAGTAATTCTTATTCGTTTATATTTGGTATAAAAAACGCGTGGGATTGGCTAATTTGGTAAGAGAGCCGACGAAAAACACTACAAGAATAGTCTCCGATAAACCCTTACAGGTTGTTCAAACTTTTACCTATGGTCCTTGACCTCTTACAAAAAAAAACAATATCAACCAATTAACCTCGGATATTCTTCTAATAACTCACCTCTTTTAAACCCCAAATTTTGCTTCCAAAACCTAGCTTGAAAATCTCAGTTTCTTGTTATGGGTGATTCTGAAGACCAAACATCGTTTTAAAGAAAAGACATCATAAATCAAGATCTAAAGAAAGACATCTTAATAAAGTCAAAACCAAAAAGGTTAAGACTAATCCTCTCTCAAAGGGATCAACTACAATAAACGCATATAGTTCCTTCGAGTAAAGAAAATAGCAATTTGCCAAAAGTCATTTCTCAACTACAATATGAAGCCTTCAAGATTGATAGTCATAATTCAGCCGTGATTATTGATTCCAACAACAATATTGAAGAAATGAAGATAATCAAGGACACCTTAAAAAAACGCTCAAGGTGAAGCCTCAAAGAAACAACTGAATGAAAGGAAAAAAACCAAAAAAGGTTGTTATACTCTCTACTGAGCAAGCTAGCAACATTGGAGAAATTTTCAAATATGTACTTCTATAATACCTTATTGCAGTTAGAAAAATGCAATATGAGTACTTCCCAGAACTGATGTGCATATACTTCGGAGAAATGGACGAATTGTTGTACTTCTTGTTATGTGCATATTGTGCCGCGGAGTAAAGAAATTAATTATGTATCGATAAATACTGAATTATGGTCTTTGATTTCCACTGGATACCATAATTGTTCAATATTTCAAATTGATCGAGATATGTTCGAGCCACGCCAGCCTCAACATCTGGCTTACACTGCTTTCCTACATCATGACTTCCGGATGTCAAAAAATGAGATTCCTATGGAGCAATTCTAGAGAAAAACCAAGCGTGTCAAAAAATCCATGTCTTCCCTTCTACTATATTCTCCTTGGGATGTCTTCGGAAATAGTCGATGGGCTTCTTGAAGTAGATAATACATGGAGATAAAAGCTCTTTTTTATCAGTGGGTGCTGGGAAACAGAAAGCAAATTTCGGCCGAGATCCCTCAAAAATCTATCATTGAAATGGAAGAGCACAAGTAAGTTGAACTTCTTGCTAAAATTATTTCGTAAACAATATCCATCTAACTTAATTTTCTAATGTAGACATTCCAAAGTGCTTCCAAGAACACCTTCTTGTTACAGAGGAAACTTTTTCAAAGTTAAATATGAATAATCAAATGACTTCCATCAGTACTTTGGCCCACTAAACATGGCTCAAAGAAATATATGGAAAATCTCTCATGAGACTATTATTATTGTAGAAAATCTAATGGAATCTCGTTTCCCAACCGATGTAGTGAAGAGGCTAGATGCATCAGATGCTCGTGTTATTCTCCTTACTAGAAATATAGCTCTTAGCCATAAAGTAAAAAAGAAGACCGAGATGGAATCATCCAAAGGTAACAAAAAGAAGGCAAAGCCTAGTCCAAAGATGAAAAAGAAGAGAAGTGAAACAAAGTCTGATATAGAAGCCACTCCCCACATTGAAACCACTACTTCTAATATCTTTAAGAGAAATGAAATAGTGGCCACGAAGACAAATATGAATTCCATAATATCCTAATTCAGGTCGAAAGAAGGTAGAAATAAAAGACGAGCATTCAAACTACGAGGCACTCAACACCTTATACCATGAAAGTGAAGAAGAAAAAAATAAAGCCCGTCAAAAATTAAAAACATTCTAGATCTAAGCTGGAAAAACCAATCATCCGCTGTAACCGTTGTTGTTGACAAATGTGCCAACGGTTGTTTGAAGACATTGGAAAATCACAAAAAAAAACAAATTATCTTTAATTATTGATGTCCACAATAAGTTCCTGAAGCTTAACCTAAATGATTACTGGTACATGGTAAATGAGGATCAACGTCCCAAAGATATCTTCAACACTACTCCAACTAAATCCGGTGACTGTGAATCATAAAACTCTAAAAATGAAAATTCTAACTATTTAGAAAATGAAAACACAAAGAATGAAAATTCTTGAAACAACAACTCAACCAGTTCTTCTAAAGATGCCAAAGGAAATTGATGATGGTTAGAATATTTACACCATGTTTGATTGTATGTTTACCTAGTTTTTTATCTCATATTTTGTGTGTTGGCCATCATATGCCACCTATTTGAACCGGATATTTGAGCATCATGTCAATTTTCACTCTAATTTTATCATTTCATTACTACATTATCACTTCTTAGATTATTACTTCGAAACTAAAATCACCTCGTAAATTATCACTTTAAAAATTAAGACTTCATTAATTATCATTTCAAAAAATTGGCACTTCATAATTATTAACTTCGAAAAATTGACACTTCGTAACTTATCACTTTGAAAAAATATGCACTTCGTAAATTATTACTTCAAAAAAATATTCACTTCGTAAATTATCACTTGGAAAAATAAGCATTTCATAAAGTATCACTTCAAAAAAGATACAATTCGTAAATTTTACCACTATACGTTATTTTAATTTCCAATTTAGAATTATCCACCTTTAGCTTTATCATAATAAGGGTGATCAATCCTTATTTAATATTCGAAGTGTTTTTTTATACTTGATTTTGTTTTAATAATAACAATTTGTTAAGTTTTAATATTCATTTTTGTCACCAAAATAACATTGTCACTGGATACATCTTTAAATTTTCCACCCACTTAATATATGGTTAGAAAGAATCATATTCACCACGTCGGCTATGTAGGAATCTCATTAGAACCTTCTCAAACCACCATGAGAGCAAAGAGTATGTAGCCGGTCCATACACTGACAAGCAAGACAATTTTCAAATCAATACTCACAACATTATTCCCAATATAAACGCAAATGATCTATGTTCCGAGGATGTTGTAAAAGTTTTCCCTCACCATCTTGCAAATGATATTTACCAAAATTTACTTTCTCAACTACTAAGTACGACCCTTCCCAGTTTGGACCCAACTTGCTAAGCCTCTTATATTTTGTATGCGGGAAGTCTTTTCTTAGAGTCGTATCACTGACCGTAAATTCTCTTCGTCGGACTTTAGATGCATATCTACTTCTCATCAATGTTTGATAATTGAGTCAATTCAGATGCACTTTATGTCTCTTTTCCTCAATCAAATTAACCTCTTCCCTTCTTGCTTCATTATTACCATCCTTAAAGTAATTGAGTATTAAATAAGATGGAAGATTAGATTTTGTTGGACTCATCGCACCCAACCCATACATCAAAATGAAAGGTGATTCATGAGTCTTTTTATAAGCCCATAATACCTCTTGAAGATAACTTGACACTTTCATGCTGCTTTCTCTAAATTTTTATTTAAACCATCCAAGATGGTTCCATTAGTAAGCTCTATTTTTCTATTTTCCTGAGAGTGAAAGGGTTTTGAAAAATACTACTTAATGCCTCTCGAATAACAAAAAGTGACGAGGACATCCAAACAGATCCAATTGAAGACCAACATAAGACCATCAAAGTATCAACTATTGGAATTGGTCATTTAACACGTTAGAGATAAAGAGGACACTGTCGAGAGTTCAATAAGGTTATGGAGAGCCTTATAAGCCAAATATATCATTATCCAAATTATATTGTAGTTTCTAATCGATCTCAACCCATTTTTTACATGATAAAATATCAAGAAAGTATGTAAAATGATTCTAGAAGATCTGGTCAAAGAGGGATACGAAAATGAAGCTCCACATCTTTAAAATAGTTAGTTTTTTAAAATTTCTTTTAATATGATAACTTTAGGTACTTTGTTAAAATATCTTTTAACTTGCTAGCCGTTATTTTTATTATGTTAAGATCTATCTTAATTTGCTATCTTTTAGCTAGTTGTTACTATATCCTTTTTATTTACTAGTTGTTAGGATATCTTTTTATTTCCTATATTTAGTTTAGTTTTTTAAATATTTTTGGTTGTATTTTTCATTATAAAATCTATGATCTCCATTGGAGAATTCGGAATCAATCAAGTGAAAATTATTAATTAAAAAATGATTTTTTACTCAAATATTTATCCGGGATAAATTTATCTTTAAATTACTCTTGTGAGAAGCAAGTTTAGTTGATCATTTGTTCTGATTTTATTCGGGGTACATTCAGTTTGAAGTTCTGCTTATCAAAGGCTTTCCATCACCTTTGTGGCGCATCTCGATCGATCATCTATCTATCATCATTTTCCATCTTATCTCATTTGTGAGTGTTCTCTAAACAGTAACGAGTCAAACCAACACGCCATACATATCATTTAAATCAGTTCAAGTTGTAAGTTTTATGTGAATAACTACTTCTACAACCAATCCGCTTATGTGCGTACATCATCTGGTATCAAAGCCGAAATGTTTGTTATTAAGCTCGTATCGTCCTTACACAAAACTCGTTACAATGACATAAAACAATATTGATAATCTTATTCAGTTAATAACTTCTAGACAAGATCAGATACAAATACAAAGTGAAGAAATTCGTACTATAAGGAACGAATATGGAGAGTGTATTGGGAGAATTGAGCGGCCCCCAATGAGATTTAGAGACATAAAAAACCTCCTACCTCCATAACAGCAACAAGAACATACTGAAATAGAAAATAAAGATGATGACATGCCTAATTGGGAAGATGAACATCTTTTGTTTCATCAAAATAAGAGAAGAGATCCTCTTGAAAAAGGAAGAGCAAGAGAGAAACAACAAGCAAAGCCTAGCAATGTAGAGGTAAAGATAAAAATCTCATATATTCGTTGGAAAATTAGATCTTAATGCCCACATGGATTGGGAAATATGTATGGAGTATATATTTGATTGTTATTGATATACTAAGCAAATGAAGCTTGTCCTAATTGCTAAACACGAGTGCTTTTATTGGGTGAGACATAGAAATAGTAGAGAGAAGAATGCAACTCTACAGACCCATAGACCGTTTGGAAGACATGAAGTTTCTTTTAAGGTGCATGCATATACCTGATTATAGATGGAGGTTCTTGTACTAATGTGACTAATTTTTTTACAATTGACAGATTTGATCCTGCAAAGACTAAACATCAAAGTTCTTACAAGCTAGGATGCCTTCATGATAAATCTGAATTACGCATCACAGATCAGGTTACTATTCCAGCATAGAAAAATATCATTATGAAGTTTTATGTGATGTACTGCCTATGCAAGCCGGGCTCCTACTATTAGGTAGACCATGGCAATTTGATCGTGAAGTGTACCATAATAGACGGAAAAATATCTACTCATTTGTGCATAATAAGAAGAATATGAACTTATCAGCTCTTAGCCCATATGAAGTTCATGAAATTCATATATGAATTGCTAAGGAGGTCGAGATAAGTAACCCAAGCCTATATTTATCCTCTAATGTCGTTTGCAAGTCCATGAGTGATAGAAGCACCGTACTACTAATTTTATTCAAAAAATTCTTAAATTCTAGAGTTAGCATGCTAGAATTACCAAATGAAGTGAAAAACATTTTGAAAAAGTATGAAAATATTTTTCCAAATGAGATACCCCATAGTTCTCCCCCTCTTCGAGGCATTGAATATCAAATTGATCTTGTTCCCGGTTCTGCACTACCAAACAAACCAACCTACCACATAAACTCGAAGAAACTAAGGAGTTGGATAAAAAAGTGCAAGAGTTAATGGGTCAATAGTATATATTAGAAAGAGCATTAGCCCATGTGATGTATCAGTTCTATTGGTACCTAAGAAAAATATCAGTTTGAGAAGGTGTGTGGATGAACAATATCACCTTAAAAATATCGCTATCCAATTTCAAGACTTGATGACATGCTGGATGAAATTAGTGGGGCTACCATGCTCTCTAAGATTGATTTGAGAATGGTTATCACCAAGTTAAAATGGGGGAATGAGATTAATGAAAGACAGCTTTCAAAACCAAACAACGATTGTATGAATGGCTAGTTATGCCATTTGGGCTTACTAATGCTCAAAGTACGTTTATGCGGTTGATGAATCAAGTTCTAAGAGTATATTTAGGTAAGTTTATTGTGGTGTACTTTCATGATATATTGATTTACATCAAGAGTTTGAGAGAGCGTCTTGAGCTGGTTTTGCAAACTCTTCGACAAAAAACACTTTTATGCTAATCTGAAGAAGTGTACATTATGTACTGATTAGCTTGTATTCCTTGGGTTGATTGTGATTTCTCAAGGCCTACAAGTTGAATAATAAAAGATCAAAGCAATCCAAGAATGGCTAACACCAACGACGATTGGAAATGTACGAGGTTTTCATAGATTGGTTAGTTTATATAAGAGATTTTTGAAACATTTCAGCACCTTAACAGCTCCTCTCACTGTTGTGATTAAGAAAAATATGGATTTCAAGTGGGGAGAAGCACAAGATAAGGCTTGTCAAGCCCTCAAATATAGCCTCACTCAAGTATTGGTTTTTGTCCTTTTGAATTTTGAAAAAACATTTGAAGTAGAGTGTGATGCGTGTATTTATTTAAGCACGACGTCCTATGGCTTATTTTAGTGAAACATTTAGTAGAGAAACACTCTACTATCCAACCTACAATAAGGAGATCTATGCATTGGTAAGATCGTTGGAAATACGATAACATTATTTATTATAAAAAAACGTTTGTTATTCATACATATCATAAGACTCTTAAGAATCTAAGAGGTCAGACCAAACTCAAGAGAAGACATGCTAAGTGGTTGGAGTTCATTGAGACATTTCATTACATCATCGAATATAAAAAAAGGAAAAGATAACATTATAGCAGACGTATTATCAAGGGTACATGCATTAATTTTTAAAATGGATGCAAATGTTCTAGGATTTTAACACATCAAAGGGTTGTATGAAGATGATCTAGACTTTGGAAATATGTACAATGAGTGTTCTAAAGGGGCATTTGGCTTGTTTAACAAATATGATGAGTTATATCTCATCTTAAGAGAAGCACATGAATGAGGTCTTATGGGTCAATTTGGAAGAGATAAAATCTTAGTTGTTGTTGGTGAGCATTTTCTTTTGACCTCACTTAAAGATATATGTGGAGAAGTTTTGCAATCGTTGTATTATTTGCTTAAAACCCAAATCTAGATCGCATCATCATGGTCTTTATCTTCCATTTCCAATTACCTACTGAACCATGGGTCGATATATCTATGGATTTCGTGTTAAGACTTCCAATAAATCATACACAAAGAATCCATCTTTTTTGTGGTGGAAAAGTTCTCGAAGATGGCACATTTTATACCATGTGCTAAGGTGAATGGTGCTTCTCAAATTGAAAACTTATTCTTCAAAGAAGTAGTGCATTTACATGAAATGCCAATGACTATTATCTCGAACCGAGACACAAAATTCCTCAACCACTTTTGGAAAACGCTTTGGAAGAAGATGGGGACTAAACTACTTTTTTCAATAATTTGTCATCCCTAAACAGATGGTCAAACTGAAGTGGTAAACTGTATACCATTTACTTTACTTAGCGCAATTTTGGGTAAAAATCTGAACAACTGGTTGGAATGTTTGCCATTCATTGAGATTGCTTATAACCATGTTACCTATTATGATACTAAATTATCTCCTTTTGAAGTTGTGTGTGGATTTAAGCCTTTGACGCTGTTAGACTTAGCCTCACTACCACCATCAGAGTATTCAAGCCAAGATGGAATACATAAGGCTGAACTTGTTAAGAAAATACATAAGAAGGTTAGAGAAAACTTAGAAAAGAAGCATCAATCAGATAAAAGAAGAAAAAAGTTAACCTTTGAACTAAGAGACTGGGTTTGGATACCATTGAGATACCAATGGCTCCAAAATTAGATAAAGTTTATTCTAAGTCTTGGAAATGATCTTTATCTTTGGCACTTTTTACCAACATATCATCGATGTATGCTTATATATTTCTATTGATCTGGGTGGAAAAATCTTTGTTTATTAACCTCTAATAAGTGCCACCAACATTTTTTGGGGCAAAAAACATCACTCTATAACAATTCAACCCTCTATAAATAATAAATTTTGTGCCTTCCTGGTCCTTCAAATTCATCTAGACGGTTATATCTAGCAAAAACATCCATAACAGAGAGAAGTTTATTACTCGATTTCGAATCAACCAATTGATCTATTCTTAGGACAACAAATTTTTCATCTAGACAACCTTGGTTCAAGTCAGTAAATTCTACACACATCCTCCACTTGCCTTTGTTTTTATTTACAAGTATACGCATGATATTGATCATCTCTAATATAACTCATTTTTTATAGTCGAGCCACTTCAGCCACTATAACCTTTGACTTCCCAGCAGAAAAAACTCTTCTTTTTTTAATGATCGGTCTCATGTTTGGATTTACAGCTAAGCTATGGCAAATTATAGTAAATGGAACTCCCACAAAATTCTCAGTACTCAAACAAACATACTTAAATTCATTGAAAAATAGTCTATCAATCGTTCTCTCATTTGTGGTGATAACATAATTCTTATTTTCAAACTTCTTCCATTAGGAAATGCATATATTTCTATTTTTTTGTCAATTATTAACAATGCAGAGGTCTCCATTGGATCATTCATCATTTCCAAATCCAAGGCAAACCTCTCTATTTGTTATTCTCTTATTCATTCCATACTTTTGATCTGCTTAGTGTGAAAAGATGTAGCATAGCATTCCCTAGCCACTTGCTGGCTAATTTGAACCATTTCCACGCAATCTCCAACTATGTAGTTGAAACACTGATGGACCATGGAAGTTATGGCATGTATTCTAGACAATCAAGATATTTCAAAAGTTGCATTATAAGTCGTCAGACTATCTACCACTACAAACAACACCATAAATTTCTTCTTAAACGGTCCTCGTCTTAACAAAACTTTCCCCTAAAATCCTTAATTAATTTGTTTCACACCAGTAAAAAACCAACTATTGTTCGTCATGATTGAAGAATTACCGGGGGATCCTGTATCTTTTTATAAGTTAACATGAATAATACATTGGCCAAACGACCAATATCAATGAGTATTATCGGATTTTGCTTCTCGATATTTCCGCCCCAATCACAACCACATCATCATGAGGTCTAACAACATCATTTAAGTCATCATCATCAAACAAGATAAAAGGTCAATGACTATTCCTATAGAGATGAGTTCAAATCTCATCAACCAAATGTGTCGTTAGACTTACTATGTGCCTTTTCCTAAAACTTTTAGTAATTTTCGACCATTGTATCACCTCCAAACTGGCTAATGAATCAAAATATTCACACAAAATTTGAACCCTACTCAACGGCTTTGGTTCATTAGCCACCAACACAAACCTCTGATATGGATCAAGATAAAGATACTATGTAGATACATCAAAACCATCAATAAGACCAGTTATTACCATTATATTTTCTTGCTTGGATGACACATTCATTGCCTGACTTGATTGCTGGTGTACACTCGACACTTGTTGAGACCCAACCTACTTTTTTTATAAAGGTTGTCAATTTTCTATTCTTAATCAATGTTTGAATTTTATATCGTAAAACTATACAATCTGTTGTATCATGCCCAATATCATTTTAGTGCTTATAAAATTAATACTCATTTCCACTATGGGTTTTGTTATTGGTGGAGGCTTTCGAAATTGAACATGATTTATAGCTCTCTCGAAAATTATTGCAACGCTCTCTGTTAACTCAACATAATGCTCTGGTTGAATCTATTGGTTTGACATT
Source organism: Limnanthes douglasii subsp. nivea (assembly GCA_036936605.1). NCBI lineage: Eukaryota > Viridiplantae > Streptophyta > Magnoliopsida > Brassicales > Limnanthaceae > Limnanthes > Limnanthes douglasii. The sequence goes on from JAUPFV010000001.1 coordinate 184,140,251, forward strand.
GGTTTTTGTTGTATTACTTGATTATTTTGTTGTGGATAATTTAGAGTGTATGATTATTGATAAACATAAGCTATTAGTTGAGATAATCCCGACTGAGAAGGAAAATTACTTGGAGCCATAGGTCGAAGAGAAGCTTGTGACTGATAACCCTGGTTATTCGAAGTGTTCCCTTGCTGACCTCTCATTTGTGTGGAATCCCGCTTGCACCTTACCCTCTTTGAGTTATAAACCTTAATATGTTCTTATACTTGAGCCAATAAAGCTGTAAAAGTAAGGGTTATTCTCCTTGTTGTTTCATTAGCCAAATATCCTGGGAGAAACTAGTGTCGATAAGTAGTGCATGCGACTTGTTCATCACAATCATCCAAACCAGTTTTGGTAAGCATAAAATGCTTAGTGTACTCCTTTAGATTTTCCCTTATCATTTGCATACACTGAATTATAGTGTCCATGTTTGCTCACATTTCTTTACCTCCTACAAATCTCCTTCAAAAAAACAGTATAAAATATCCCAAAGTTGGTTATAGTCCCCTGGGGAATTTGTTATACCATTTCAAAGCAATTTCTTTAAGATTCCGTGAGAAAGCTCGACACAATAATTTATCGTCATCATTAAAATTCATCATGTAGCTCTTCAATTGTTCAATATGATCATCAGGATCATGAGTTCTACCAAACTTCTCTACTTTTGTGATATCAAAATGCTTCAGAAGCATGATAGGTCAAACTTTGACAGACAAATGAGATGTCAACCAATCTATTCATTGTTTATATTGACTCCCACCTATACCATCATTCACAGGCCTTGCTCCGAAAGGTTCATGAATTGGTTAGTAACATTGTACTCAAAGTTTAGGTTTTCAAGTACATATCGAGATTCAATCTCTTTTTTAGACTTATGTTCCCTTTGGTATCCTTGACTAGCCCGCCTTTTCAAATAGTTCTTATCGTTAATATACATCATTCTCTTATAATCATCAGCTCTTTCGGGCATGTGTGAATATGCATCAAAATAAAAAAATAGGTGAATCACTAGATTCTGATGGGACATGCCTATACTTCGCTTTATTTTCCCATATAGAAGAATAATAACCTTGATCCATCTGCAATTGAACTTCCCAACGATTATCGTTTCCTCTAATAATTTCACTTTAGGTCTCATTAGAGTGTCCAACTTAATTTCTACCCTCATTCACCCTTTGAAGTTTGGATCAGACCCTTCATAGTTTAACCAAAACAGATTATTCTCTCTAAACTAGTTGATCATTTGATTCAATTATTTGCACTAATGATTTGTTTCTCCGATCCTCTAAAACTAATGGACTTTGTTGCTCCTCCAATTACGGCTCGGTTTGCATTCATTCGTTTAAGACCTGTTTTCACGACTTCTCCCTCCATAAACACTGATGTATCTACTTGCATTTTAGAATCAATATCTTGCACTGATTTAAATATATATTTTTTCAATGATTTTATATATTTTAGATATGACATATAGGTACCAAATATATCTCCCATTATGGACGCCACTGATCACTTCTAATATTATCGAGAATAATAAATATGTAGCTAGTCTAGAAGTATTCTTATATAGAGTAATTAAATTGCTAGAGAGAGAGGGTGTAAAGAATTTTCTAGAGAGATAAAGTGTCAAAATCAAAGTCCAAAGTAATCATTCATCCATTTCCCAAGAAAAAAATAAATCTATTTATAAGTGTGGTAAGTTCCATGGAGCAGACATGCACTATCCCGTTAGATACTTCACCCCATTATTATACTAAGAATTGATAAGGAAATGAGACTTCAGGGATTGAAATGTAAAGAATAAAATAGCTTATGACATATTGTAAAATTAGAAGAAGGAATTGGTATCTTGTATTTTTGTTAGGGACTAACATGTAGTTATCCCATTTTCTGTAACCGTTATGAGTTAAGTCCTTACGCCTCTATATAAAGGCCATGGCAGCTCTAATACAAGGGTTGGCCTTTTGAGTTAGATCTTCTGAGCATTCTAATTTTCTCTCTTTAGAATCTATTTATCTCTTTACAATCAGTTCTCTCTCGAATGAACTAACGCAATTCAGATTGTTAAACTCATTAAATTGGCGACTCCGTTGGGGACCGATCAACGATTGGTGCCTATTCAGCTAAGTCGAATTTAGTTGATCTTGAAAAACAATCTTAAAGTTTTGTAATGAATCCAGATAATGACCCGTTGGTTAGATCAGCTATTCAAACACTGAAAAAAGATTTACAAAGGATAGATGATAGACAAGAAGGGTCTACCTCCTTCACCAGACTCAGTCTGAGATAGAATTGCGAATAATCAGCTTCTGGATAAGATAAATGCTTTGAACGAGAAATACGATCAGAGAGAGTAGGGGATTCAGTCAGCAAGGCTGAAATCCGAGGTAAGGCAAATAAATGACCAAAATGATGTTGATGGTCAATCTGATCGATCTTGCAATGATCGTAAAGTTAGAAGTGCACAGAAAAATGTGCGTTTTGAGGCGCCAAAAGAGTGTCATTCTTCTAGGAAAGAAAATAAAGATAAACAAAGGCATATTACATTTAGTGATAAAGAGGTTGAAAGCTCTGGATCAGGTTTTAAAAGATATCGAGGTTATTCGAAAGAAGAGAATGATCAACCTCGTAAATTTAAGAAAGAACATAACGCTAGAAGAGATAGTATACCTTGATGCTTGAGAGAATCTAACTGATTTGAGGGAATCTAACTGATGCGAGGGAATAAATCAAATCAGTAAAATGGAGATGGTCGGAATTTGTATGCGGTCATGGGAACCGAGGATTAGTGTGTTCAAGGTGTTGACTAGAGGACTTCTCCGCTGACAAGTGAAATTAGATCTATCACGCTTCCGAAGCGTTTTGACATCTCAAAAGTTGAAAAGTTCAATGGGATACAAGATCCAGATGATCACATCGAACAATTCAAGAATTACATGATGAATTTTGAGGAAGAAAACATGCTAGTGTGTCAGGTTTTTTCCCAAACTTTTAAGGGAACAACTTTGAAATGGTATAACAGAAAACTTATGGGATCCATTTCAAACTTATACTGCCTTTCCAAGACCGTTCGTTGGAAGTAAGAAAATGGGGGAAAATAGGGATACAATTATCCAATGCAAGCAAGCAGTTGGAGAAAAGTTGAAGGATTATACGAAGCGTTTTGTCTTAAAAAAAGCAGGTGTGGATAATTGTGAAGAACTGATGGCGATGCCAGATTTTCGTCAAGGATTACTGCTAGAAGATCTGGCTAATGAAATAACAAGAAAAAGAGCCTTAACATTTGGAGCTTTAATGGCTCAAGTCGAAGACCAGATTAAGGTTGAAGAATCAACTAGGGTTCGAGGGGAAAAAATTAATGGTCCAAAGAATTTGGGGCATGCGCCCCATAACCAAGCGAAGTCTTCAAACTTTACCTAACAAGCACATCCGAGGAACAATCACCTACCCCCTCGAACTGGAAGGTATTCGAATCAAGCTCTGTCATACAAATTCAATCAACCGAGGCCAAATCATTGGATAATGCCTAAATACTATGCAGATCTGACTGAAACTGCGGCTGCAATCTTTGATAAAACTAAGGGGTATGTAAATATCAGGAAACCCACTTCAATCAACAAGCCTGGAGAGGAGCGAAACAACAAGTTTTGTAGGTATCAGAATGATATCGATCATGATACTGCTGATTGCATCGCTTTAAAGAAGGAAGTTCAAACTCTGATTAAAAATGGGAAGTTCAAAGCAATGCATCGAAAAATTCCATAGTATTGACTTCATAACCAACCAATTTAAATGCACAGGATGAAAATCTCATGATCCTGGATTCAAGGTTGATGATTTCAATGTTGCACTGGAATACTTGGACATCGATCCAAATCGGTTAATTTTGATGGCAGTCGATGAGCTAGTAAAGAAGGGACATGTTTGAATTTTGTGCGAGTATTTTGAACCTTTGGCCATTTTGGGGGTGATTCTATGGTTGATAACACTGATAGCTCGAAGAAAAGACATATTGTGAGCTTGGCTACTCAGATAAAGGGGAAAATGTCAACTCATTTGTATGGAAAAAAAGGCGTTCCCTTTATCCTTTTCGATGAAGATGGTTTGTGGGGTACTGCAGGACCACACGAGGATGCAATGGTCATTGGGGCAGAAATTTCTGGCATTGAGGTTTGACGCATATTGATAGATACTCGAAGTTCTGCGAATGTCCTTTTTAAAGCTACTTATGACAGGATGCACAATCCTCCTCGGATTTCACAATCAGAGCACACCATCATCGGTTTTACTGGAGTAAATGCGCGTGTTATAGGCGAATTCGAGGGAGAGGTAAGTTTGGGAAAGGGAACTTTTAAGGAGAAGGTTCAGGTGCTTTTTATGATAGTGGACTGTCCAACAAGCTATAATGCCATTTTTGGAAGATCCTATTTGTTGAGGATGCATGGCGTTGTATCAACAGCCCATCAATGTTTTAGGCTAAAAAGCACCCGTGGTCCCCCATGTTTACAACTTGTATCAACTTGGTCCCCTTCCTTCAATCATGCATAAAACTCATCCCCATCCTTTTTTTAAGTTGCATTTTCAGTCCCCCGCGCATGAGAATCTTGCGAGCTTGACATGTGGCATCAGTTTTTGTTGCAAGAATGGTCCCCCAATTTGTTTTTCCAAAAAAACCCCTTAGTATTCCATGTCAGCAGCCATGTCACCTTCCATGTCAGTTTTACCATTTACCTTCAAATTTTACCATTTACCCATTAACTTAATAAACGAATAGGGTCGAACCCTAATTTAATTAAAAAAACCCAAAACCCAATATAGCCTAGCCCAGCCCGTAGCAATATAACCCGACCCATTTTATTTAACCCAAATCAGACCCGTCATCGTTCTCGTCGTGGCTCGGATCCTCTTCTCTCTACCTACCTCTCTCCTCTTCCATGGCGTCTCCTTCTCTCTCCTCTCTCTTTCCTCTCTCTTTTCTCGAGTGTTTATATATACATACGTCTAGACGTTAAGCGTCTCGTTATGCCAAGAGAAACAACTGAGAAACACATCTCTCAATGGCCACTCGCACCGGTAGTGATCCAGTATAAATTCGTTGTCTTTAAGATACTCCGGCAACTCTTCCTACTTCAATAAACTTTTATCCGATCTTTTATTCTTCATCATCGTCTCCTTCTCTTTCCGATTTTCTTTTTTTGCGACTATTCCTTTTCGATTTTGCATAAATTTAGCCTCGCCGGATAAACAAATTACCTCCGGGGAAGATTTCGCCGGATATCTCTCTCCTAGGGTCGTGACCGTACCAGACAATTTTGGTTCAAGAGGTTCACAGGTATTGTTAATGGGGAATGATCTTGTGCTATATATAGAGAGCAGCTAAGAACGAGACGTGGTGATTTTAGAGATGTACGATTAGAGTCGATGTGATGATCGGTTTGATTCTATATGTTTGTGGTGGAAACGAGTCTACTGGATTGTTGCTTGAAGGAAGAAATGGGAAATATGTGAAGTGTAAGTGTCAGAAAGATAAATTGAGTAAAATTGGCATTTTGTGCATGCCGTACGACGCCATCTCCTCTCCTTAATCTGCCACTTCTCATGATTATGGACATACCGGTGAGGATAGCAAATCCGGTTCTATGTCACACCAATGGTATGATTGGTATTCTGCCGACACAATGAAGATCTACGAAACTGTTAGTAGTACTCCGATGGAGGTATCGGCTACCGGTATTCGGTGGTTGAGACGGAGCAGTAGCTCGTATCCGGATCTGAGAGAAGAACAGTTTTCGAGAATCGGCGATGGTAGGTTCCGATCGTATGATGATTTTGAAATCAACAAGTATCAAGCAGAGTCTACCTCGTGTGGAATCGGGAGAGGAGATTAGGAGAATTCTCGACGCAGATTTGGAGAAAAAGAGAGGAAAGAGAGAGGAGAGAGAAGGACACAACATGGAAGAGGAAAGAGGTAGGTAGAGAGAAGATGATCTAGCCACAACGAGAACGACGACGGGCCTGATTTGGGTAAAGGGAAACGGGTCGGGTTATATTGCTACGGGCTGGGCTGGGTTATATTGGGTTTCGGGTTTTTTTAATTAAATTAGGGGGTTGACCTCAGATTCTGAAGAAAGAGTTGACGATCCAAGGGAAACTCCAGGGTCATTGATAGTAAGTGAAGAAATAGAGGAATAAACTTTTCCTGAGGGAAGGGTACTTCAGATAGGAACCTTATTGACCCCTACTCTATGTCAACAGCTATTACAATTTTTATCTCACAATTTAGATGTTTTCTCTTGGAAAACAAAGGATATAACAGGGGTTCCAATTGAAGTAATTTGACATAACTAGCTATTAATTCGAAAGTGAAACATGTTATCCAAAAAGGAGAGCATTTTCATCAGAAAATGCAGAAGCTATAGTTTTTGAAGTGGACTGGTTATCTAAGGTTGGACATATCACAGTACCCTTTATGGACAGCAAATTCAATGGTGGTCAAGAAGAAAAACGGAAAGTGGAGAATTTGTGTTGATTTTACAGACTTAAACTGAACCTGTCCTAAAGATTCGTTTCCCGTTCCTTGAATAGATCAATTGATTAATTCCATTTCGGAAATAGAATATTGGCTTTCATGGATGCGTTTGCTGGTTATAATCAAATTCAAATGGATCCAAAGGATCAAGAATGCACCACCTTCATCACAGACAGAGGCTTGCATTGTTATAGAGTTATGCCAAATATTAAAAAATGTTGGGACCTCATACCAAATATTAATGAACAATGCATTTGCTACTCAGATCAGGAAAACATGGAGGTATATATTGATAATATGGTGGTAAAAATCTTAGCAGATGATGCACATTTGGAAGATTTAGAGGAAGCATTTCTGAATTTAAGGGCAATAAGGTTAAAATTGAATCCAAATTTTTTTACTTTTGGAGTTCGATCAGGGAAGTTTCTAGGATATGTTATCAGCAAAAAAAGGAATAGAAGCTGACCCAGAGCAGTTAAAAGTTGTAGTATTCATGAAATCACCTCAAACTATCAAGGAAGCGCAAATTTTTACGGAAGGTTAGCTGCATTTAACAGATTTATTTATACATTTTCTAATAAATGTTTCCCTTTCTTTCAAGTGTTACGAAGATCAAAGAAATTTGAGTGGACCTTGGATTATGAAGCAGCTTTTACAAGCATCAAGGGTTTGTTATCATCAACAGAAATATAATCCAAGCCTCGAAGTGGAGAACACCTCTTTTTATACATCGCGGTATTGAGTAAGTACATTATAGATAAGTGAAGATTCATGAATTCCTAAGCCGGTGTACTTCGTTAGCAAAAGTTTGGTGGCACTAGAAAATAGGTATTTGAAGCTCGAAAAAATAGCATTGGCATTGGTGGTGGCTGCTAGAAAAATGCGTCATTATTTTCAAGCTCATACCATCGAATTTCGAACCTCATTTCCATTGAAGAATGTTGTGCAACGTCCTGATATCTTAGGGAGAATGACTAAGTGGTTAGTGGAATTAGGGGATTTCGATATCACGTTTTCGCCTCGAACGACAATTAAAACACAAGCTCTGACAGATTTCCTTGTTGAATCTACTTTAAGCAGATTCGATGTGGATTGTTCGAACCGACGAAGGTTCTAGTATTTTGGGATGCAGCACTAGAGTTCAATTGGTTGCTCTATCAAGAGAAATAATGCTTCAGTCTATTAAATTTGGATTTCACGCATCGAATAACGAAGATGATTACAAAGATGCTTTAGCAGGAGTGAGACTCGCGAAGATATGTGAAGCAACTTTAGTGCGACTAGAGACAGATTCTCAATTAGTAGCAAACCGAACGTCTGGAGTTCCCAAAACAAAAACAAAAATCTCTTAATTTTGTATCTTCGAGAGCTTCAAAATTTGATGCTTATATTTGATCGCGTTGTTGTGGAACATATAAGTCGAGGAAGTAACACAGTAGCTGATTCCTTAGCAATTGTTGTATACAAGGAAGAGTATCCGTGGATTTTGTTACAAGAAAGTCCCTCGATTTTAGTCCAATAAAACCAGTGTGAATATATTGAGGAATTATTTGTCACCCCATATACAGTTTGAGGCGATTGGAGAACTGATATTTTGAATTTTTTTTATTAGAGGAGAGTTGCCTGAAGATGCAAAATTGGCCAAAATGTTGCGAGGGAAAGCTTTTGTAGTATTAGATTGAGTTTTGTATAAGAAAGCATTGAGTAGGCCATTACTACGATGTTTGGATAAATAAGAATCACAGGAGGTATTATCAGAGCTGCATGATGGAGAAGGATCAACGTATTGTGGGTTTAAAGCATTAACTCGTTGAGTTCTACTTGCAGGGTTTTATTGGCCTTCGATTATGAACAATGCCAAGAATTTGGTTTGAAGCTATGATACTTGTCAAAGATTTGCTAATTCTATTCATAAGCCAACAGTTCCACTTATGTCTATTACTGAAGTCGTTCTGTTTGATAGATGAGGAATTGATTTAGTGGGATCTCTACCAATGGCCTCTAGAGGACGAAAAATGATAATTGTGGTAGTGGATTATTTTACAAAGTGGCCAGAAGCAGAACCTCAGTCTGGAACAAAAGCTAAGGATGTGATTAAATTCATTGTAAAAAATATTTTTGCCGTTTTGGAGAATAATAGAGAAATAGCTTCGTTTGTGCTTCGAAAGGGATCAAACAATATTTTTATACACCTTTTCATCCTCAAGAAAATGGATAAGTAAGGGTGACAAACAGATCTATTTTAACAGATCTGAAGAAGAATTTGACAGGAGCTGCAGGGAAATGGCCTAAGTACTTACAAGAGGTATTATGGGCTTATAAGAATAACCCATAACGAGGCTACTAAAGAGACCTCTTTTGCTTTGGCATATGGGATGGACGTTGTGAGTCCTGTAGAATATATCTTGCCTTCTTTTAGGATTAACCAATATTCTTAAGACTTGAATGATGAAATTAAAAGAGCGAGTTTGGATCTAGTTGAAGAGAAACAAGTTCGAGTACATTTAAATATAATTCATTATCAAACTCTTGTGAGGAACATATATAATTTTATGGTAAAAAGGAGAGAATTCAAGATAGGTGACAATGCGTTAAGAAAGGTATTCCTTCATACTAGAGAAAATAGCCTCGATAAGATGACCCCGAATTGGGAAGGACCTTATATGGTTGTTGAAAGGATCAAACCAGGTTCTTACCGCCTTCGTGATGATAATGGGAGAATGCTTCAGCATCCGTGGAATATTCAACATCTAAAACTGTATTGGGACTGATTGTGTCAGATTATGAATTAGTTTTGTTCAGCGCACTCTTTCCTACCCTGTTGGCCCATGAAGGTTTTAACGATGCGCTATGTACATATTCAATTTATCAGTAAAATACATTTTTTGGCCGATGGTTGTTTAATAGATGCTTGATTAAACTATTTTGGTAACTAATCAAAGACTGATCATCTTTGAATTGACTAAGAGTAGAATATTCTGAAGTGTTGAATACACTTTTCGAAGAAGCAATCATATTCAAAGTGCTACGTCCAGTAATGCACTATAATATTTCAAAGTGTTACGTCCTTAATGCACTATAATATTTCGAAGTGTCACGCATTGGAATGACTATTTAAAAAAAATTAATCTGATTCAAATGTAACTTGAAGAAATTAAAGCATAAACAAAAAAAATTGCCATTCTATTTAACCCGATAAAGCACAGTGTCATTTCATAGATACCTAGTAGAGTATCTAATTAAACAAAATATCATAGTGATGATATGACATATAAAATAAAGATACTAAAATCATTCATTCTCAGAGCTTTCTTCGGAATCCTCCTTTTATTCTTCCTCTTCCGATAATGAGTTTGCAACAACATCGAAAGCCTCACTAGGGCGCCATTCGATGAGAATTTTAGTCCAAAAGCTGGAAATATCAGTTTTTTGATATATGGCATGGATTTCACGAAAGAGCGTGATGAATTTTTGTTCTTTTCCATTATTAATGGCTCCCAACATATCTTTTGTACACTCATCTTTAGCGGTAGTAACAACAAGTTGCTTCTCGTTATCAAATTGGGCTTTGAGGGTTATCATGTCATTTGTCAATCTTTTCTTCTATGCCTCACTATTGTCAAGAGAAACTTGGAGGTCTTCGAATTTTTTCTTCTTTACACCTAACTCTTCAGATTGTTTAACCTTGAGTTGATCCATTCTGTTATGATGCAAAGTGATGAGATCTTCTTTTTCTCTTTGATGCAATTCTCTGATAAGACAAAAAGTGACTAAGGTAGGTATCTTGGATCTAGGGTTTCATGTGACTAGAGAGAAAAGTGTAGAGAGAGAAAGTAGAAAGATAATGTATTTAATAATGCCCACCAACCCAGAAAAAGGGAGGCTCCCTTATATAGTGGGTGAGGTGGTCCCCACCTTTTCCTTTGTGATCCTCCCACTTTTACAACTTGGTCCTTCACTTTCCAACCCTTGAGAATATTCTCCTCTAACTAATAATAAATACAAAAATAGGAAAAATACATTTATTTTACTCAATAATTAATATTTCTAATCTCGAGCTTGGTGATTTATTGCCTCATCAGTAGCCCTCCAGTTTTCAAGAGCTTGGGAGTGAAGACTTGTTGTAATTTGGCTCGAGTAGCTTTTGGTGTGTCACTGTATCGGGAACGGTTCCTTCACAAGTAGAATTGTGAAATTGTGGTCGCATCAGAATTTTTATTCGGCTGTTGGGCATCTCTGGCTCCTCGTTTCCGTGGTTAACGGTCCGTTCTCTCATGAGACACTCGTGTCCGATCCACTCACAATCCTCGCGGTACTTAGGAGAGAAATCAATTCTGTTTCTGCTGGCTCAGTCTTGGGCCAATTTATCCTGGGGATCTTGTTGATGGGCCTGACTCGGGTCGAAAAATACTATCCAGCCCATCTGCAAAATGGACTGTCACGCTCATTGGCGTTGGTATACACGTGGGCCTCACTTGAGGGACACGCGAGTTCAGACGTTGCTGCACGTCTAGTAGGCTGGCTCAATTACTACATATCTCTATGGTAGCTGATGATGGCTTCCACGTGTCACACTCTTATTTGAAGCGTGTCTGGTCACACGCTTCCCCAAGAGACTCTTCAACTTCATGCGGCTCTTTTCCTTTGGACTTCCCCACACAGAAAGAAGTTGAGACACAAGGCTGCCTATAAATATTTCCTCCCTTCACTCATTATTTGCTTCCTCAGAGAAATACTAGTGAGAGAAAGTGCCATCCTTGCTCGTTCTAGAGAGAGAAACCACTGTGTTTATGAGAAAGAAAGCTCGGATGAGAAATCGAAAGCCCAAGGAGAAAAAGAAGCCTGTGTTCGGGTTCATTGATTACGCCAGCATCACTGATAAGGCCGAGGAATACCGTGCTGCGGGATTAATTTGGGACTCCGCCAAAAATCTTCATACATTGCTTCCCCTCCTCGCGATCCTGTTCGGTCGTTACTACTACCCGTCGAGACATTCTTGCCACAAGAGTTGCCTATTGTCCAGACCCTAGAACTCGTTCTTATTTCGACCAGTGATCCTACCCCGAGCCCTCCTGTCGGTCCTTCTTGTCACTTGAAAACCAAAACAGTAACTCCTGCTGGTGATCTTGCTGGTTCTTCTGCTCCTGAAAATCGTTTAGAAACCAAAACCTGACCCAAATTTCTCACGATGGACGATTCTCATCCACACCCGAAATGGTGCAACTAACCGAGACTATTATTGGTTTCCAGACAGGCATTAACACTGCTGCTACTCCTCAGGGCGTTGCTCAAAGGGATGTTGAGTGTTAGAGGATGGAAAGAGACGCCTTGAAGGTCCTGCAAGAGAGTGATCCCCAAGATAAACGCATCGGTAAGTTTTGTTAACCCTGCCTCGATCAGGACCAAAATCGCAGTCCGTTCAAAAATTTCGGAAGAAGCCGACCCCGTGGATGCTGAGGAGAAAACCAACGCTGTTGACAAACACCTAGTGCCTTCTATTGAGGCTGATCCCGTAGTTGATCCAATAGCTGATCTCGGGGAGGGACATCAAGCAGAAGAAGAGGCAACGACCGAAGGAGAAGGGGCTGCTAATGCTGCTCCTCTCAAAGAGCCTCTTCCTGGTGAGATCGAGGCAATGCTGACGACTAGCTATCACCGGAGTTATCACCTTAAATGAAAGCAAGCACTTGTATTATACTCTGAAGGAACAACTCGAGCTATTAATCAGATGGGGCATACCGTAAAACATAAACGTGTGTTTTCTCGTTCCCGTGGACACGCTGTTATCCGTTAAGACCCGAGAGATAATTATTTTTACCGATCTCTTTAACTGGGGTCTCAGGACGTGTGTAGTTGAATTGTGTGGACTTGAATTGTTGCTTGACCTTGTTCAGATCGGATCAGGCTCTGCCTTGCTCGGGCACTTTGCTATTTGAGCGAACTTTGTTGGGCTTAGATTTTATCGTGGTCGGATCTCATATTCCCTGATGGGCTTCTAACTCGGATCGGATCCTAACTTGCTAACCTCACCTCTTGGTCAGGCTGATGTCACCTAAATACTCATTTAATGTCAGACACGCGTGCTTGGTTTCACTGTTATCGAGTCGAAAGTTATTTAGGCGGCGCAGCTGTCATAGACACGTGTCATGATGCCATTAATTTTCAACTGTTCAATTTCTACTCCATTTTCCTATGTAAACTCCACTTTCTCCTTGAGTAAAAGTTTATGATTTCCCTTAAACAGATTTCGCTCTAGAGATAGTAGTTTTGCCAAACAAAAAAAAATATTTTAAGTTTGCATTTTTATGCCAGAAGAGTTTTTTAATCTTGGAAAGTATAAGCTTTGGAGGTGGTTTAATATCTCTAATCAGATCGGTGATGGCAGACCTTCCGGTGCGAGAGAATATCCCTACCCTGTAGAGATTTGAGAGTCTAACTTTCGAGACAATTGGGCTTCGATCCGCGAACGTTCTATCCAGCTTGCTGCATCCTCCCCTAATCAAACACACCCTTCAAGTGGTGGGGTTGATCTTTCTGCTTCTCTAACTCTCCCGACTCTTCCTTCCCGGTCTTCCCCCTTCGTCATAATGGGTGATGAAAGAGAAAGAGTAAGAGGATTTCTTACCGGATCCATCCGTTAAATCGGTTCGAATGAGGATTTCTTCCTCGGAATTGACTCCCTTTACAACCCCCAAAGGCTCTCTCAAACGACGCCGGATGTCAGTCCTTGAAAAACTTTTCTTAGAGGGACTCGGGTTGAACCGTCCCTTACTTCCATTCCATAAGTCCAGGAAAAAGCTTTATCCGATGACCCTGAAAATGATAGAGTGGATCCTGACGTTGCAGTGATTGAGGCAGCGCCTCTTCGAGTCGTTCTTACCGACGCCCCTCCCCCAGAACCTATAAGTGATCCTTCCCGTCATCCAGGTGAAACTTACCTGGTAAAGAGTAAGAAGAAAAAGAAAAGGAAACGTCTGACAGGCTTGCCCTCGAATGTGGAAGATATCTTGAGCGATCATCTTCGCAACCTCGAATCCAAACATCTCTTAGCTCTGTACAGGGTGAAGTACAAGTATTTCCACCCGACCGAGGAGATTAAGTTAAGGGACCGATGGGGTATTCCCACCAATATCACCATCCGATTCCCAACTGTTGGAGAGACGCCTTTATCGGTCTGTACCAACGAGTTGGTGCTTTATACGGAGTTAATGAACTGGGGTCTCTGATTGACCCTCGACCCTCTACTGGCCGATTACTTCCGCTTGGTCAAACTTTGTCCTTCTCAGGCTGGGGCCAACATGTGGTACACCATAATGGCTTGCATTATGGCATCGCGACTATCCGGGAACGCTTTCACCATGGAACAACTTATCGTTGTTTCTGGAGTGGCTAAGAACTCTCACTATCCCTTCTACTCCCTTGGTTTTGCTAGGAACCTTAACGTGATAAAGGATTTTCTAGAGGTTGATAAAAAATAGAAACAACAATTCTTGTTTATTTCCGGGTTTGAAGATTCTGAGAACCTTCCTCATCGTCTTACCTTGAAGTGGACTGGACAAGGTAAGTATTTTCACCTAAGTTTTTTCCGACCCCCCACCTTCGGTAAATTCTGACTGTTTTTCTTTTCAGCTATGAAGGGAATCGCTAAGTGTTTTAAGCGTCATGCTAAATCCGGTAAAGCTATCTTTGAGAAGCTGAGCCTTTGGACTGGTGAGCATTGGGACCATAAATTCCACCAAAGCTTTATGCCGATGAATTTTGCTAAGAGTAATCTGTGTCGATACGATTTTAGTGAAAAGAAGACTCCCTCGGATCTTATGGTGGTTCCTCCGAGTGATGATGTCCTTGCACGTTTAAAACATTTGGATAATACAGTCTACCTCCCTACTCGGGCCCGAGCTCCGAGTCATCAGGACGCAGACAAACCCGAGGAAGGTGAAGAAGAAAACACTGAGGATGATGTTGGGTCCGATGAAGATGCTCCCGATGCTCAAGGTGATTCTCAAGAGAAGGTGGAAGTCAGTCCTCCTAGAGGGGCTCTGGGTGATCATGATGATACCCAAATAAGCTTGCCTCCAGGTTTGATGCCATCGGATCATCAACAGCCAGCCCCCCTCGATCCTCAGGTATTTTCTCCATCCTCTCAGCCTGAAAACCTACCGAGTGATGCTGACTACCGGGTTGAGGTTAGGCCTCAAGTTCGTGCCGGTGCCACGAGGCCACAAACGTTTACTCCTGAGGAGAAAAAGAAAAAGATTGTTGAGAGCGGGGGGAGAGTGACAATACCAACCGTCCGAGTCTGCCACTATCCCGAAAATTTGTTTCCACTCAAGGGGAAATTCAAGAAGGTTGTTTAGATGCAGATGGGTATCTTTCTCCGGAATCTCCTTATTTCGACGTTTATGGAAACGATTACGTGGCGAACGAGTTAAATAAATTACCGCATGCTGCTGCTCTACTCGCACGCAAAGCGAATCAGAATGATCGCTATAAAGAAGAAGTTACTGAGAGGAGGGCAGAAGTAAGGGATTTAACATCGGAGGTCTTTGAGTTGAAGGATAAGGTGAAGGATTTGACCGATCAGATAGCTGGAAAAACTGTGATATACTCTAAAGTAGAAGGCTTAGTCGATGAATCCGACGATCTGAAAAAGGAGGTGAAGGAACCAAAGGATGAGTTAGCCAAGATATCGGAAGTTACCGCCAAGGTGCAGTCTCCGTCTTCCGAGTCTGAGGAGCTAAAGCTCAGGGTCAAAGAGCTGACTGACGAATTGGCTAAGGAGAAGAAGACCTCTGAGGAGCGTTTGACTACCATCACTTCCCTTGAGGCTGAACTTTCTGAGGAGAGGACCAAATTTTACGATGAAAGGGAGAAGTTCATCCTTAAGGATACCGAACGCGATACTACAGTTGATGATCTTCTTGAAGGCTATTGCAAAATCAAGGTATACTTCGAAAATGCTGTTCAAGACCTTGAGAAACTATCAGCAGCACATGAGAGCTTAGAGACAAGCTTCGAAGCTAAGAAGAAGGAAAGTCTTGCTGAGTATGCTGCTAAGATTGTTGTTCGTCTTGAGGAAAGAGATGCTAAATTGAGATCAGCAATGGTAATGGAGATGCATGAGAAATTCCAAGACTTGCACCTTGGTAGTCTCTGGACTCGAGTCATCGAACAACACCGTCCCCCTAGAGTATCCGTGGAAGATCCTGAATCCAGTGAGGACTCGGAGAGCTCTTTGTCGGACTCGGATTCTCCTGCTGGTAGTAAATGAAATTCGGCCTCCGACTAGTCCGTATTGGGCAGTTCTTGCTTTATTAACCTTTTGTTTTGTGATTCCTGTAGCAAAAAACGTTTAATGTAATATTTTCCTTGTTATTTGGATTTTCAGTGGTATGTTTTTAGTGTGATGTTTTGCTCGATTTTTCCCTCTTTATATTTTTTATACTTTGATTTAATATTGAGTTAAACATTTTTTAGATTTTTTTTGAGTTCAAGAAGATGAACTTTCTTGTCCAAACTTCTTTGGAATACACTTTGAGTCCAAAAAGATGAACTTTCTAGTGCAAACTTCTTTGGAGTAAATTTTGAGTTCAAAAAGATGAACTTTCTAGTTCAAACTTCTTTGGAGTGTGTTTTGAGTTCAAAAAGATGAACTTTCTAGTCCAAACTTCTTTGGAGTGTTTTTTGAGTTAAAAAAGATGAACTTTTCTAGTCCAAACTTCTTTAGAGTGTGTTTTGAGTTCAAAAAAGATGAACTCAGTCATGTTTTTAAAGAAGACAATAAGATTTGATATATAAGCTGGTTATTTAGGCACCTCATTAAAACCTTCCTGCGCCACTAGGGTAGGAAAGAGTATGCCACCGAAACTTACATAGACTATTAAAGAAAATGTTTACATATCACTCAATCAAACTAGATAAGCTTTTAGATGTTCAGTATTCCACGGATGGGGAAGATCTCTTCCTTCTTTATCTGTCAATCTGTATGTCCCCGGTTTCAACTTCCTTGTGATTGTGTATAGACCTTCCCAATTTGGGGCGAGTTTTCCGAGTCTCCTGTCTTTTGTGTGCAGGAAAACTTTTCTTAGGACCCTGGTGGAATGGTGTAAGGAATAACGACTTCTCATCAGCGTTTGATAGTGTAAGGAATTCAGTTGTGCCTTTCTTCTCTTTTCTTCTATCAGATCGAGCTCTGTGCGTTTTCCTTTATCATTCCCCTCCTTGGAATATTCACTCAATCGGAAAGATGGGAACATTGTTTCTGATGGCACCACTGTGTCCATTCCGTATACAAGCGCGAAAGGTGACTCATGTGTTGCTGTCCGAGGAGTAGTCCTGTAAGCCCATAGCACTTCTTGTAGGTAGTTTGGCCACTTCCCCGCTTTGCCCTCTAAATTCTTTCTTAGACCATCCAAGACTGTTCGATTGGTTACTTCGACCTGACAGTTCGCTTGGGGGTGGAATGGTGTCGAGAAACATTGTTGTATACCCTTGGAAGCGCAGAAAGCTCTCATTTCACTGTTGTTAAACTAGGGGCTGTTATCCATCGTAATCTTCCTGGGTATGCCAAAATGACAACAAATGTTAGAGATGATAAATTTGATTACATCTTTTTCCCTCGTTCCTGCTAATGGTTCTGCTTCCACCCATTTGGAAAAGTAGTCCACAACAACGATGATTGTTTGACGCCCCCCTGAAGCCATAGGAAGTGGTCTGACCAGATCTATTCTCCATCGGTCGAAAGGGAGAGATTCTGATATTAACTCTAGAGGTATGCTAGGTAGGTGGATCGAATTAGCAAATCGCTGACAGGTGTCACAGTTCTGCACTAGCTCTTTGGCGTCCACCGAGAGGGTCGGCCAATACCATCCTGCCAGAAAAACTCTTCGTATCAGTGTCTTGTATCCACAGTGCGCAGAGCCTTCCCCATCGTGTAGTTCGAAGAGTACTAGCTGTGATTCTTCCTTCCTTAAACAACGAAGTAGGGGACGACTACAAGATCGTTTATACAGCACATCTCCGAGGGCGATGTATCCGTAGGCCTTGAAGCGTATTCTCTTGGCTCTGACTTTGTCAACAGGCAGCATGCCGTGGACTAAAAAATCTTGTATTTCGCTTCTCCAGTCTTTTGTTAAGGCTATGGATATCTGGAATGCTTCGATGCTACCTTCCCTTGCTTCAGATTCCTTTGTTATAGACGGATTTTCTTGAGTCATTATCCATGGATACTCCTCTGATTAAGATGCCTTGGCCAATGAATCAGCCACTAAGTTTCCTGCCATGTGAACGTGTTCAAATCGAACGTCTTCAAACTCCAAAGCCAGGGCTTTCAAAATTCCCAGATACTTCACCAGATGATCTTTTCTTGCCTCCGAACGTCCGAGGGCATGGTTCACTAGAATTTGAGAATCACTGATCAACTTAACTCGTTTAGCCCCACAAATCTTTGCAAGTCGTTATCCGGCCATGCTTGTCTTGAAGTATGTAAGTGTCGTTCTTGACTTTTTCTACCACCTGATATGGGCCTTCCCAATTTGGTGCGAGCTTACCGAGGCTTTTATCTTTACTATTCAGAAAAAATCTTCTCAAAACCATATCTCCAACTTTGAATTATCTCCGGCGAACTCTCGACGCGTATCGACTCCTCATCAGGGTCTAGTAATATAGTGAATTTAAATGTGCTCGACTTCGTTTTACTTCGACCAAGTCAAGATCCAAAGATCAGTCATCTCCATTTATGTTCTCATCATATCTCCCGACCCTGAATGAGGGGAAAATTGTCTCGGCATGAGTTACCGCGTCCATTCCATAAACCAAAGCATAAGGTGATTCGTGGGTTGCCGTTCGGGGAGTTGTACGGTAGGCCCAAAGTACTTACTGTAAATAATCCAGTCATTTGCCTGTTTTTCCTTCTAAGTTTTTCTTGATTCCGTCTATGATAGTCTGATTTATGACCTCGACCTTGCCAAATTCCTGCAGGTGGAAAGGTGTCGAAAAACACTGCCTGATTCTATGAGACGAACAAAAAGACTTCATTTTATTGTTATCAAACTGTTGTCCGTTGTCCATGGTGAATCTTTGGGGGACCCCATATTTATAACAGATGTTTGACCAGATGAATTTGATGATGTCTTTAGTCTTCGTTCCCGATAACAGCTCGACCTCGAACCACTTGGAGAAGTAATCCACCGCAACTACTATCATCTGCCTTCCGCCAGATGCCATTGGTAATGGCCCCACCAAATCGATTCCCCATTGGTCAAAAGGGAGGCCTTCTGAGATTGATTCCAGGGAAACAGCAGGTGTGTGAATTACGTTTGCAAACATATGACATGTATCACAAGTTTTCACTATGTCTTTTGCGTCGGCGGTTATGGTCGGCCAATAAAATCCTGCGAGAAATACCCTACTTATTAGTGCTTTGAAGCCGCAATGAGCGGCTCCCTCTCCATCGTGAAGCTCAGACAAAATTATTTGTGACCCTTTTGTTTATAAACATCTTAGCAATGGTCTGCTAAAAGATTTCTTGTAAAGTACGTCTCTCAAAAGGACATAATCCCGAGCTTTGCTTTGTATCTTTCTTGCCGATGCTCTGTCCTAGGGTAAGGAATGTTCTACTATGAAGTTTATAATATCTCTTCTCCAGTCCGACAAGGCTAACAAAGATATTTGACAAGCGATTTCGGGTTTGTTGTCTAGCTCTGTTTTCTTGATGATTGAAGGATTTTCTTGAGTTATTATCCTTGGGTAATTGCTCGACAAGAAACAGATGATAGGGAATCTGCGATCATATTCTCAGCTCTGGGGACGTGCTCGTATATAAATTTTGTGAAAGAGGCAGCCAAAACGAGCAGCGTGGCTAAATATTAAACCAAGTGCTCTTTCCTAGCTTTTGATGCACCCGACGCTTGGTTTATTAGCAACTTGGAATCACTAACAAGACGTACGTGTTTGGCACCACATACTTGTGCCAACCTCAAACCGGCTAGCGTGGCCTCGTATTCAGCCTCGTTGTTAGATGTGGTGAAACCGAAACAGATTGCATGGTGCATCATTATTCCTAAAGGTGTCGTGATCTGCACGCCCACCCGGCATCCGCTAATATGTGACCCTCCACTGCTTTGGACTACCTATTCCTCTGGTCTGCTGGCCTCGTGAAATTTTCCGCTTCTTCCGGTCGGCTCGAATGAAATTCTACCAAGAAATCGGCTAGAGATTGGTTGTTTATAGCTGTTCGTGGTTCAAAATCAATATCGAAATCGTCTAATTTGACAGACCATATGGACATTCGTCTAGAGATGTCTGGTCGTTGCAACACGTACTTGAGAGGAAATGATGTTCTGACAATTATCGAATGAACCTGAAAGTACGATCGCATCTTTCACGTCGTGGTAACCAGATCCAAAGCCATCTTTTCGAGCTTGAGATATCTCGTTTCAGCATCTAACAATTTTTTGCTTACAAAGTGAACCGCTTTGGGGACTGCCTTGCCTCGCTGACCAATGCCGGCCATTTGCCAGCTTTTCCTTCTAAGTTTTTCTTAATTCCGTCTATGATAGTCCGATTTGTGACGTCGACCTGGCCATTGACCTGCGGGTGGAAAGGTGGCGAAAAACACTGCCTGGTTCCATGAGACGAAGAAAAAACTTCATTTCTTTTGCTATCAAACCTCTTCATTTCATTGTTATGAAACTTTGCATAATCAGATATCGCTTCATACAAAACCAAAGTTTCTCCCTTCAGAGGTTTTGTTAAAAGGTTTGGGGACGACAAGTAATTAATGATTCCCGCAAAATCTTCGTCGCAGGCTGTGTCCTTGAGAATGCTTTAGCATTTCTCTAAATCTAAAAAACGGGGCACACTTGTCAGAGGAACATGAGATAAATCGATTTAAAGCTGTCAACCTCCTTGTTAGTATCTGAACTTATTTGACATTCCTTGGGGGTGCCATGCTAGTTAAAGCTTGCAATTGGGTCAAGTCTGCTTCAATCCCTTTCTCAATGACTAAGAAACTTAAAAACTTTCCTGATCGAACGCCGAAAGATCATTTCTCAGGGTTTAGCTTGGGGTTTATATCCCTTAGGTTGTCAAAGGTTTCCCTCAGGTCAGCAAGATATACATCGCCGGTCTCTCTTTTAACGAGCATGTCGTTAATGTAAACTTCCACGTTTCTCCCAATCTGTTTCTCAAATACCTTGTTTACTAGTCTCTCATACGTTGCGCCTGCATTTTTCAGCCCAAAGGGCATAACCTTGTAGAGGTATAGTCCTCGTCCGGTTATGAAAGTTGTGCTTTCCTGGTCGGGCGGGTTTAATTTGATCTCGTTGTATCCGACGTACGCATCCATGAAAGAAAGTAGCTTGTTTCCTAATGTTGAATCAATCAACTGATCGATTCTCGACATCAGGAACGGATCCTTGGGACATGCTCTGTCGAGATCTGTGAAGTCCACACACATGCCGCCACTTGCCATTTTTCTTTTTGACTAAAACGGGGTTGTATGTCCACTGTGGATATTTCGATTCTTTGATATGTTTGACGCTTATCATCCTCTCAACTTCTCGTAGTATGATCTGTGCTTTTTCTGGTGAGAAGGTCCGACGTTTCTGCGAAATAGGTTGGACGTTTCGATTAACTGCTAAACTGTGGATAATTAAATCATTTGGGACCCCGGTTACATCTTCCGAACACCAAGCGAATAAATGTAACCTTTCCTCCAATAACGAAATCAATTTCTCACGGAAGTTTGGTGATAAATTGGTTCTGAGCTTCAAAATTTTCCCTTCTCCAAACTTGCAGGTTTCACAATCTTCATCAGTAGTTAGAAAACTGGGGGCTTCTCGGGGATTGTCTGCCTGTAGTGATCCCAAAGGAAGCCCCGTTAACTGCTAGTCTTTTGCATATACCATTTCTTGGTCGCCCTCTGTCGCCGACGCGGCTCGGTAGCACTCTCAGACTGTCTTCTGACTACTTCTCACGACTCCTACGTTATTTCCGACCACATATTTCAAATACTGATGAACTGTGGATGTCATAGCGTGCATTCGTGACAGCCATGCTTTGCCAATAATTGCATTATGCGAAGTAGGTGCATCAACAACCACGAACGAAACCGTGAACTCTTTTTTAAACGGTCTGCGTTCGAGCTGCACAATGCCTTCAAATTCGCCAATTACCACTGTCGTTGACCCTGTGAACCCAACAATGGTCCGATATGACCTTGAAATTACCGGTGGTTTCTTGAACTAAGCAAAAGTAGAGGAAAATATTATATTCGCGGAACTTCCGGTGTCCACAAGTATATGACAAACTTCCTCTCCCGCGATTGTCGCTCCCATTACGACAGCGTCTTCGTGAGGGCCTACTATATCCCTCATATCGTTGTCGTCGAAATATAGGATGGGCGAGGGACTCCAGCGTAGATCAGGAGATGTCCGAGATTCTAATTGGGTCGCCAGATTCACGAAGTGCCGCTTTCGGGAAGAATTTGTAATTCCTGTCATTGAATCGGCTCTAAAGATCGTTGAAGACTAAAAAAACTGACAAAGACTAGTTACCTTCTTCCGACCCTCCATAGTTTCTTATTCAATGACCTCGATGACATTGTGATTGATGTCGAGATCGAGGTATTCTACTGATACATTGAAGAGGTCTGTAACCTCTGTTATGGCCATCGTTGTCTCTGGTTTTTGTACTGCCATGATTTCTTTGGACGCAGCTCCTTGTTGCACTCATTTTTTCACATACTCAAGCAACTTCCCATTTTCTACTAGCATATGTATTTTCTATTCCAAAGAGATACAATAATTTGTGTCGCCCCACGTCTTCTTGGTATCTACAATATCAATTATTCCTCCTCTCCCGAGGGATCTGGATTGGAAATGGTCTTTGGTAGATTCCACTATTTTTCGTCTTTTCATAAATGGTTGACACATATTCGGTCAGGTAGACATAGTGAGCGGGTCGGATCCATTTGTTAGAAATGGGTCGGGTGACCACTTGGTTGTTTTGCTTGAACTTCTATACCTGAGACGCTTGGGTTTTGACCGGTTTAGGCTGGGCACCAGGGGGAAGTGTATTAATTGGTTGAGGTTGCGGGACATAACTTGACTGAATATTCTGTTTAGTAACGATCGCAGCCAGCGCACTCTGCTGGACTTGGGCGGCCAATTTGGATGCCTCTGTCTCCTCAATCAACATCTGTTTTTCCACCTGAGCCAAAAGAGCGGAAAGAGTAAACGTCTATTTCTTAGTTACAACTTATTTCATTGGTCTCAGAAGCAATCCTAACCGGTACCCAGTTAACGCCACATTTTCTCCGCAATGGTTGAGGTCTGTTTGGCGTCAATGAAACGCCTGGTATAATCCCTGAGCCTTTCTCTCACCTTCTGCCTGCAGTTGACAATCATATCTCTATTTTCCCGAAAGCTTTTGCTCCCAACAAATTGATGTCGAAACATTACCCACAACATCCCAAAGTTTTTTATGCAACCTTGCGACAACCTGTTGTACCATTTTGAGGCCTGATCTTTGAAAGTCATTGAGAAAGCTCGGTACAAAAGTTTGTCATCGTTGTCGAAGCTCAGCATATAGTTTTTGAAAGCCTCCAAATGATTATCTGGATCCTTTTTGTCGTCGTACTTTTCTATCTTTGATATGTCAAATCGTTTCGAGAGATGTCCCGACAATATTTCATCCGACAATGGAGATGTTGTCCAATTGAGTCTGAATCCAGAAGCGCCACCACCGAGGTCTTCAGTGGGAATCCCGTACAATCCCTTATTGTTTGGACTGAAGAACTGGCTGCTGACCTGTACCCATGCGTTTGGCTTCCAGACGGTTGACATTGCACTGGATGTAATACTACCCGCTCTTCTTTGCTCGTTGTCACCATTTCCTCTCTTTCGTGAGAGTTCGACGTTATTTTTTCTGTGTTGTCCCTCTTGTGTTTTGGTGAGTTGAATAACCTTTTCTTCTCTTCCTCACTATTCTCAAGAGAAACTTGAAGGTCTTTGAACTTTTTCTTCTCTACACATAACTCTTCAGGATTGTTTAACCTTGAGTCGATCCATTCTATTATGATGCGAAGTGATGATATCTTCTTTTTCTCTAAGATGCAATTCTCTAAGATGCTTTTTAACATGGAGAAGCCCTCTAAGAGATTCAGATCTGGCCATCTGAAAGTAATGAAACTGATTAATTACGAGGTCACCAAAAATCTCCCTCATCATTTTCTCAGCTGCAGCAACACCTTTATATTGAACTATATCTTTAACCATCTGATTTAAATGACTTCGAGATCATTCAATTTCTTGAGTTACATTTTATACTGCAGCATCGAGATCAGTGAAGGGTTGAAGTGCAGCAAGAACATCCGGGTTTGGTTCGACATGAGGAAAGACAACTGGACTAGGTCAAGGAATAAAAGCTAAGGAGGTTGTAGGAAAAATAACCTCAGGAGATGTGACTTCGGTGACACCAGGTTTAGGTCTTCTACAGAGATTGTGTAGATGATCTTGAATTTCTTGCATAATAAGAACCTTATCTCTAGCAAGCTCTTATGATTCGTTGAAGTCGATAAGGCTGTCAGGATCAAAGTGGTCATCATCTTGATCATCCTCTATAGCCACAGTTATTTTTTGTTGATTGGTAGCATTTTCAGCAAGAGCTTCATTCTCTTTCTGTTGATTTTGCTGATTATCTGCACCATCGTCGCCATCAGACAATACTTCTTCGACAATCTCCACAATTGCCTTTTTATTTTTAATTTTGGGAATTGTTTTGATGACACTTTTCTTTTTTGAAGAAACAATTGTTTTTTTATTCTTCGCGGAAGGTTTGCCTTCTACTCCTTCCTCGATAGTGGAGAGAGTGATTTCTTTTGTTTTCCTTTTCGAACCTTTTGGCTTCGAATCTGCTGAAGAGCTAGCACCAGATGTGCTAGCTGCTAATTCATTCTTTTTTTATTTCTTCTTCTGAGGAAGATGGCTCACCGATATTATGCGAATTGGTAAGAATACCTTACAGTTAGGATGGACTAACCTTTTGATAGTTTGTCGAGGATGGGGTTGCTCCATCAAATTTTCAGGAGGCAGAGCTCCAAATGTGATCGGAAACAGGTGGCTGTTAAGAAAATTGATAGGTTCAAAAGCAGCGTGGAAGGTGTTACTTTATTTCTTTTTAGCCTAAACAACAAGTTTGATGAAAGTCTCTTTTAGTTTCTCTTGACGAAGCGCATAGCGTCTCGAAATCTCTATTCTATATATACAAATTAATAGAAAATGAGGACAACATCGACTGAAAATATATTTTAGAGAAATAAAGGTTAAATACTTACGATTAGTCCTCCAGATGAGGTTCAGTCTAGAAGGATTGACGTCAAAAATTTCTTTGTCATTCTCTCAGGCCCCAGAAATAAAGACGAATTTCTGCTTCCAAAACTTATTTGGCTCCAATAGGTCATCGATTATCTTTAAATAATCATCCAAGGTGAGATAATAGAATGGAAACACTGGTTCCTTGGATAATTTGGTTTGAGATATGAAGTCCTCAATGCAGATCAGAATTTTTGAACAAGCAGGAGGCCGTGATCATAGAAATCAACATGAACCATTGATTTGGTGTTACTTGGGGTGGACACGGATTTAAAAGCTCGAAGTAATCCACTATAATGAGGTCCAGTGGAAACCGAAGACCCCAATTGATGATCTCTGAGTAGACCACCAGTTCGTCTTTTTTGCAATCTAAAGATGTCTCTTCTTTCTTGGGAAGACGAAGCGTAATATTATCTCCCATTCTCTATTTCTTCTTCAAATCAACTACTTGGCTCTCTTCGTAATATATATATATAAACATTTTTTAGAGCGACTATATAGTTCACATCAAGAGTCCTCAAGTTCTCACCTATTGACGCACGTCCTCGTCAGATATTGTGATAACCCTTTTCTTTTTCCTTGGTTTACGAGTCTCTTCTATTTTAGCCTCATCTATCAGTCGAGGAGGTTTGCTTGAGGGATTTTGTTGACACACTGTCATCGTTTCAATAATATACATCGAAGTGGTTGATGGGTTCGAAGTGAAGTCGAAATCATCTCCCATGGCTATTAAAGTCCTTTTTCTTGGATTTTGAGGAGGATAAGTCTTTGGGATAAAGGTTGAGAAATGAGTTTCTTCAGATATTTTCGAGGTTGATTTCTTTACTTCGCGACTGATTCGAGATGATGATCTAGTGAGAAAGGGTGATATTCTAGGTTTTTTTTTGTTCGAGTTTTTAATGATTGACTTTCTTCTCTGAGAGGAGAAAGTGAAAAACTGGAGTTTTGGAAGGATCAAAATTACCGTACTATATCATCTTTGTAGACATGACTTGGGGAGCGTTGCTTATTAATCCAGCCGCCCTATATTCTTCTGCTCTTTCACTGATGCAAAAGTAATCGTAAGCTCTGAAGACGTTGTTGTCTAACTTTGGGAATTTAGGTATTTTAGGAATTCTGGCTTTAGATATCCTCGATTTTGGACTCTTTCTCATAAATTGATTGAAGATTGAACGGAAAAGATGAGTTTCCTGGTGAAAGTAGCCAGTTAATTGAAGAAGCCGGGGAAGGTAGCAAAAACGTTTAGAGTTTTTGTAATTTCTCTCTCAAGGAATTTTGTTTGTGAATCAAACAATGAGTGGCAATGGGATTTATAAAAAGATAAAGTTAGTGTTAGGAAGTGGAAAAGATGGACGTTGATTGGACAGAAGTTGAAGCGGTTATGTAAGATAAAAATTCAATGCTTGTCACGCTATGGGCATAGTTGCAGACCTAGCCCTTAGGGTGTCATTATTTGATGAGAAGTATGATGGACACCTAAGAATATTAGCTACTACTTCGAATTCTGATGTAAGGAGGTGATTTCCTATTGAAATATTTTGATGCACTTGAAACATGATGGTATAACAGAATAATCAACGTAGTTCGAATAATAGAAAATGAAATTATCTTCACTTTTGATTATGTTTGAGGCTAGTTAGTTCTCATTTATTTACTGACATAAGAACTAAGGGGGCTACTGATAAAGAAATGACACTTTAGGGACTGAAATGTAAAGAATAAAATAGTTTATGACATATTATAAAATTAGAAGAATGAATTGGTATCTTGTATTTTTGTTAGGGACTATCATGTAATTATCCCGTTTTCGAGCTAAGTCCTCGCGCCTATATATAAAGGTCAGTGCAGCTATAATAAGGGGTTGACTTTTTGAGATCTTCTGAGCACTCTAATTTTCTCTCTCGAGAATATATTTCTCTCTCTACAATCAGTTATCTCTCAAATTAACTAAAGCAATTGAGATTATTAAACTCACCAAGTATAAATATATTTGTCACATATCGCACTTTAAGTTCTCTAAACTTCTTTTCCTAAAATCTTCCATCTACATTATTTGTTCATCTTCTTATCTTTTAAAACTAATTATTTTATATAAGATAATTACATCCTTATCGGTGATAAGATCTTAAAAGATAGATCGCCCATTCGTGGAGACATGCACTTGCCAAATTAAATTAAACATCAAATCAAAAGATCATTACGCTTTCTTCTCCAAGAAAAGGCTGCAAGACTGGTGAATGAAGAAACAGAGTGATCCTCATCTCTCTTTTTCCATGATGATCAATCCCTCCTCTGCTTCTGATTCAAGTTCTTATTGTTGGAATCCCATGTTTTCCTTGATGGAACACTTTCCATCGCTTTAAGAAACTTTCAGTTCATCATCGAACAAAATCACGCAAAACAAAGACAAATCTATTGAAGCTGTGGCAACCAAATCATATGCAGAAGCTTTGAATCCTAAACAGCAAAGAAAAGAAATATATTACGAACCAGAAAGCATTTATGTCAAACAAAACCATATTTCCTAACAATATGAAAATAATTTCCTCGATCATCTTAAATCTGCTACAAAATTCACATTGGTAGGAAAATTTTCCTTTGGTTTGCCTAAATGTAAAATGCTCCTAGATTTCTTTCAATCTTTCAGGTTCGAAAATGACTACAAATACTCTATTAAAGATTCTCGTCATATTCTAATCGAATTTGACTCAAAATCGGACCTATGTAAAAGCTGGAAAATGAGCATCTGGACTGTTGGTTCTTCTATGATGAGATTATTTAAAATGACAGAAGATTTTAATATTAAATTTGAAAGTCCGGTCACCTCTGTGTGGATCAAGGTTGAGTACCTCCCAGAGCATCTTTACAGTGAAAATGTAATCTTTGATATAGTAACTGCTTTAGGCAGACCTCTTCACATCAAAGTTCCTTCAAAGAATAGAACATTCTACAACTCCTGTCTCGCTTAGATTGAAATGGACGTTACTAGAAAACTTCTTCAAGATGTTTGGGTTGGATTCGGTAACAACCAGGGAAGTTAGGTGAGAATCAGTTATCTGAATATTCCTTAATATTGTGAATGTTGTTATCACCTCGGTCATAACACAGACCAATGCAAGAAGAGCAAAACAAGGGAACAAGCTCATGATGATCAAACTGATAGTACCCAAGATGATGAGGAAAATACATATAAAATAGAGTGCATAATGAATTCAATTATTCATAAAACTAATATATCTGGTCATGAAGCCAATATTTCTCAAGATCAAGATATGTTTGAAGTTATTATTCCCAAGCAAGCTGAAATAAGAGACGTTATACAAACTCTGGAGTTTGGATTTAACATTTCTAACAATGTGGGCTATAACAAACCTAACATATTAATTCCTAAAAATGGGGATATTGGCAGTCTTAAGTCTTCTCCAAAGGATTCTCAAAATCCCCAATTGATGTTGTTGGGCGCAAAGAAAATTTTGAAGCTAATCCTAAAATTGATCAGCTGTCTACTAAACAAGAGGATGTAGATGACCTCAAGGAATCTGTTCATGATGTTATTATTAATCATGCCGACTTTGAAGAGCCTAAGCAAGCAGAAATCATAGATGCTTTACAGACACTTGAGTTTGGATTCAACAATGCCAATATGGGGATTATGAAAATCTTGCATCTGAATACTCTTCTCTTAAGAGTGGTACTGAAAGTCCTCAAACATCTCCAAGAAGCAAGGCCAAATCTCCAGACAGAGTTAAAGAAATAACTGAAGTTAAACCAAAAACTGCCAAAAGATTTACAAGAAGTCAGAATCAAATCATGGAGTTTATGAATGAAACTACAGAAGATAATGTGGATGGATTCAAGGAAATAATTGACAGAAAACTAAAAAAATCTAAAAAGAAAAAGGCAACAAAAAAGACTTTTCAATTCTCTGCAACAAGTAACATTAAACCTTCTCTTAATAATGATTAGTATTATCAACTGGAATATAAGAGAAATTAAGGATAAATCCCTTAGAAGACTTAAGCATCTTATAAATAAAAACAATGTTATTATTGTTGCAATTCAAGAACCATTAATTGGTAAAGATAATTTGGATCTTATTGCTAAAAAGATAGGTTTCAGTCACTTTACTTCTAATGTCTCCAATAAAATATGGATTTTTTGGTATGAAAATGTAACTGTCAATGTTTTAATTGATCATATTCAAGTCTACACATTGAGATTAATCATACATTGCTCAACATTAAATTTCTATTAACTATTGTGTACGCGAAATATCAGAGGATAAGTAGACTTGACTTATGGGATAATTTGCGTTCTATTTCTAGTACCTCTTACAAATGGATGTTGTGTGGGGATTTTTAACTTCATCAGCTCCATTGACGATCAAATTGGATGTTCCTCCTTTTGTCAGAATGGTGCTGATGGCTTTAACAAAATGATTAGTGATTGCAGAATCTTAGATGCTGGTTATGTTGGGTCCAGATTTAATTGGTCTAATAAGTCAAAATGGAGGCGTCTGGACTGGGTGTTCATCAACAATCCCTGGAACAATTTCTTTTAAGACACTAAAGTTATTCACAAAGCTAGAAATGGGTCTGATCATATAGCCATTGTTATCAACCTCTCTAATGAAGCTCATTGTCCTAGGAAAAACTTCATATTTCAAAATATGTGGTCTCTTGACAGTGATTTCATCCCTTTTGTCTCTAACAATTGGGAGAAAGATTTGGATGGTGATCCTCTAAACAAATTTTGGCTCAAGTTAAAACGATTAAAGAAGGGTCTCATCTCTTGGAATAAAAATGCATTTTGGAAATGTTTTTAACAAAGTTCAGGTGTTGGAGGATGAAGTTCTTAAACTAGAGCTTAGGCACCAAGATCAGAATAACAATAATTCTAGAGCTGATGTTTCAAAAGCTAATACTCTGTTATTACAAGCCCACAAGATAGTGAAAGAATATTGTCTTCAGAAATGTTATGCAAGTTGGATTAAAGATGGGGATAACAACACTAAGTTGTTTCACAATTATGTCACCAAAAAAATAAAGAACAATTGCATAAATAGATACAAAGACAACAATACCTGGATAACTGATAAAGAGGCTATTAGCTTGTCTGCAGTTTCCTACTTCACTGAAGCTCTGACCAGCTATCCTTACAACAATAAGCAGGATGAAAATGAGAAAATGCAGCATTCAGTCTTCAACAATATCCCCAGAATTGTAAATCAGGAAGATAACAAAAGCCCGCTTCAACTTCCTAGTGAAGAAGAGATCTGGAGAACCATCAACAGCTTAAAAGCTTCTAGTGTGGCAGTTACGGATGGATTTAACCTGTTCTTATACAAAACCTGCTGGAACATTATAAAAAATGACCTCAATCTAGCAATGCAAAGAGGTAACAATATTCCCAAAGAAATTTTGGCCCTTAACATTTGCCTTATTCTCAAATCTACGAATCTTATAAGTTGGAAGGATTACATGCCAATAAGTATTTGTTCCCTCCTAAATTGCATTATGTCTAAGATTCTGAATGATAGACTTGTTAAAATTCTTCCTAAGATCATTTCTAATACTCAAGGTGGTTTCATTCCTGGTAATAACATTTAATCTAACATCCTTATTGCAAAAGAATTGCTTTATGACTTAAACAGAAAGATCAAAGACTGTAACATTATCATTCAACTTGATATGTGTAAAGCATTTGATGAATTGAGTCACCCCTTCATTATCAAGGTTCTGAGTAATTTTGGTTTTTTAAGAGATTCACCTTTTTAATTCACAAGATAATTTCAAATGTATTTATGTCTATTATCATTAATGATACCTCTATGGGCTTCTTCAAAACAGCTAAAGGTCTGAGGCAAGGTGATCCTCTATCACTAAGCCTCTTCATCATTGCTGAAGAAGTCCTTCTTAGAGGCATAACCAAGCTTTTTAATGATAATAAACACATGAATTATAGAAATCGTAGCAGTATTTGCATCAATAACCTTGCTTTTACTGATGATATTCTTTTGTTTACTAACAGCAAGGAATCCACTCTAGCTTCACTTAGTCTTTTTTGCAGGTGTATCGGACATATCCGATCAAGTTATTAATAAAAGTAAAACTAAGATCACCTGGACTGGATGCTATTAAAATTAACTCTATCTCTAATAACATAGGTTTCCGTACAAGCATGCTTCCAACAGACTACTTGGGAATCACCATCAGCACCAATAACAACTCTTCTATCTATGCCAATCTCCTTAACAAGATCAACAATAGAATTAGAGATTGGGAGTCAAAGCATCTCTCCTTTGTTGGGAGGATTACTCTCATTAATTTTGTGCTGATGAATATTGTATTATATTGGATGCAAAGTAATGCCATTGCTCATGGTGTTATTGATAAGATTGAGAAGGCTTTTAATAGATTTCTTTAGGGCACTACTAGTTTGGATCACAGGATACACTGGTGTAGATGGAGACATGTCTATAAGACCTTCAAAGAGGGGTTTAAATATCAGAAAATTGTCTGATATTCAAAAATCTATCTCCTGCAAGCTCTGGTTCCACTTTAGACATAATAATACTCTTCGGGCAAATCTTATTCATAACATTTACTGTATGAATCTTCATCATTTTCAAATAGCATAAAACAAGAGAGGATTAATGGTTTGGAACCGACTCAGCAATATTAAGAATCAAGCTGAACAGCATATCAACTGGAAACTTGGGGCAAGTTTGATTGACTTTTGGTTAGATATTGGTCTAACTCTAGACCTCTCCTTACTCTTGATAATTCAATTGATAACAACTGGTACACTCTTGAGAAAGTCAGTCAATATTGGTTTAATCAGCAATGAAACCTTACCAGGATTGATGACTTAATCAATCCCATTGATCTAAAACGTATTCGTGACTGCATAATCAATCATGATAGTAAAGATCAGATATTTGGAATCTCTCATCCTCAGGAAAATTCAGTCTCAAAGACACCTGGAATTCTTTACGTTCTCATCATAATGAATCTAACCTTTTTGCCAAAATTTGGAATGACTTGACTCATAGTAAACATTCATTTTTCCATTGGAAGCTTATTCAAAATTTTATTCACACTCATTATGTCTTAATGCACAGACACATGACCATTGTTTCCAAATGTCAATTCTGTATGAATTGTGAAACTAATAAACATCTATTCATTGCTTGTGATCTTGCTTGGTCTATTTGGATTCATTTTGTAGGGAACTTCAACATTAAAATCTTTAGATATATGACCATTACTCATATGTTAAAGGCTTGGTTTTGGTCGACAAGCAAGAAGACTCATGTGAGGCATGTTATTCCCTCACTAATTTACAGTGTTATATGGAAGTTTAGAAATCGTTCAAAATTCAAAGGCATTAAAGTATATGCTAATATGGTTATCTCTGATGTTTATAAAATTCTTAACTATATGAATTTATCTGGTTCCTTTAACACTAACCACTGGTTCGAAGACCTGAATGTGGCCAATGAGTTTGGTTTCTTTAATCTCTGTCAAGAGCCTTAAAAGACATGGTGTGATTGTAGATGACACAAGGAGCTTAGAATATAGAAATGTGCAAGAACCAGATGAACAACTTGAAAAAGAAGATGAGCTTGAAGTTGAAGATATTCTTATTTTACCGGCTGGTCCAACAACTCGATCAAGAGAAAAACAATTTAACAAAGCTGTTGGAGGATTGCTTAATCAACTAGAGAATCCATGTGATCAAAACAGCAAGTATGGTGGAAAAGCTTGTCAAACCACTTTGGTCTTGATTCAAGCTAATTGATTTCAACAAATGAGAAAGTGTCTCGATTGTACTCTTTTTTCCCTTGTTCAAGTTTTGTCCCAATGGGTTTTCTTGACAAGGTTTTTAATGAGGCAATTGTTTCACTTCACCATTGCCCATTTGTTGAAATAAAAGCCCAAGGCCCATCTACACCAAAATCCACGTCCTTGGAGGAGGGAATGGTCTGATTTCCAGCTTATATCATTAATACTTTGTATTTTCAATATTAAAGCATTTTGTTTCCAAGAAAAGCCTTAATTGTTTTAGAGGCATGCATTATGTTTCCAAGACCAGCCTTAATTGTGTTCAAGGCTAGTTCTTTCTCATATAAAAACTATGTACTCAGAATTCTAATGGTTAGACTATCTTTGATTCTAAAAAAACTTCTTAAGTTTTACTCTTCTCTTGTTGGTGTGTAATATCCAGAAGAAAACCTATTCTTCATTTGGTGCGTCATATCCAAAAGAAGATCAGTTGGAATATCAAAGGCCTTTCCACAACCTTTGTGTGACCTATCGATCCACATCCTTTTATCCTTGAATCCTTTTGGGTTCCTGGTTGCAAAGTTATCCCTATCCCATTTCAGAGTGCCGATTCTAGGAGGAGTTTATCAAGTGGTATCAGAGCAACATTCTGAAAGTTGGGTATTCTCTTTCTCATTAATTTTTCTTCATCTATTTTATATTATCAGTTTGTTTGTGAAGATTTGAGTGTTAGTGTGATGATTTCATTTCGAATCACGAAATTCTGATCTGTTGTATTAATTTGTTTATCGTCTGTTTTGTATTCTCACTATATTTGTGATGATTGAGTGTGTAGTGTGATGATTTCATTTTGAATCACAAAATTCTGACCTGTTTCACCCTAGTTATAGTTGTTTGAGATTTAAAATCGTAGAAAATCGTTTTAGGTGCTGTTGTGAAACTTATCTCTTAATATTCTTAGGAAAACAAATTTGGATATGTTTTATGGTTTTAAATAAATTGAAGAACTTTCCAAGGACTTGGTGCTGGTGATTTGTTTTTGTTTTGTTTTGTAGAAAAGGATGTTTAATTCAAATGATGCATAAAATGGTATTTTCAACAACAACAAGCTTCTAATTGAAGCTATGACAAAGTTGACAGACACCAAGATAGATGCCTTTCGCGAAGAGCTTCAATCAAACACTGACCACGAGCGGAACCATTCACGACAAACTAATCCAAGAAGAAACTATGAACTACCTGAACAATTCAGAAATGAAGCCGCTGATGAATATTATGAACGCATGAGCAATTCATCTCGAAACAGCCATAGAAGGCACCATAGACGTACAAGAGAGGGCAACGAACGTATGCGTGACAATCTTGGAGGTCTCAAGATTAAGATTCCACCATTCCATGGAAAAAACGATCCAGATGCCTATTTGGAATGGGAAAAGAAGATTGAACTCGTTTTCAACGTTCAACACTACACGGAGAGCAATCGAGTAAGAATTGCTGCTAGTGAATTTTATGATTATGCTCTTAGTTGGTGGGATCAACTAGTTACCTCAAGAAGTCGTAATGGGGAACATCCTATAGAATCATGGGCAGAAATGAAAGCCATTATGCGGAAGAGGTTTGTTCCTAGTCATTACCACCGTGAGCTGCATCTAAAGTTGAGGAGATTAACACAAGGAAGCCGATCTGTTGAAGATAATTATCAAGAAATGGAGACCTTAATGTTGCGAGCTGATATTTCTGAAGATATAAAGGCAACAATGTCAAGGTTTCTTGGGGGTTTAAATAGAGAAATTCAAGACAGATTGGAAACTCAGTATTATGTTGAACTAGAAGAGATGCTACACAAAGCTTTGCTATTTGAACAACAAGTTAAAAGAAAGAACTCCTCAAGATCAAGTTACGGTTCAGGGGCAGTAACAATTAAGCCAAGTTATTCAAAAGATGAGAAGACCAATTATCAGAAAGGAAGCTATGTAGAGGTGAACCAAAAATCTGGAACACCATTGTCTATTGATAACAATGGTAAACCTAAAGAGGTTGCAATCAGAACTCGTGATGTTAAGTGTTTCAAGTGCAAAGGGATGGGACATTATGCTAATGAGTGTTCTAATAAGAAGATTATGACAATTCTAGATAATGGAGAAATAATTTCAGAGGAAGAAGAAATTGTCTCTGATTCTTCCGAAGAACACTTAGAGCGACCTGCTAAAGGAGATTTATTGGTAGCTATAAGGTATTTAAGCGTTCAAACAAAAGAACAAGAACAAGAGCAAAAGGAGAATCAGTTTCACACTAGGTGTCTTGTTCAAGGGAAAGTTTGTAGCCTTATTATCGATGGAGGCAGTTGTACCAATGTGGCAAGTGAATCTATGGTAAAGAAGTTTGGTTTAAAAACGAAAAAGCATCCAACACCTTACAAGCTTCAATTGCTTAACGACAATGGAGAAATGAAATTTAGCCACCAAGTAGAAGTTCCCTTAGCCATTGGTAAGTACGAAGATGAAGTTTTATGTGATGTTCTACCAATGGAGGCTAGTCACATACTGTTAGGAAGGCCATGGCAATCTGATCGAAAGGTTATCCATGATGGATTCACTAATCGCCATACATTTGAATTTCAAGGAAAGAAAGCCACTCTAGTTCCCGTGACTCCACGAGAAGTTTACCAAGATCAAAAGCATATGCAGAACAAGGAAAGTCGGGTAACTAAACATTCGAATTTCTATGCAAAATCTGGCGAGGTTAAGAAAGCATTATTCTCTAAGCAACCTATGTTACTTTTTGTGTTTAAGGAAACTCTTATGAGTTTAACTAACTTGACACCGGTGTTACCGAGTGAGATGACTTCTCTCTTGCAGGAATTTGAGGATGTATTCCCTGAAGATAATCCAAAGGGGCTTCCACCAATTAGAGGCATCGAACACCAAATAGAGTTTATACCTGGAGCCTCCCTTCTTAACATACCTGCTTATAGAACTAATTAAGTGGAGACAAAAGAATTGCAAAGGCAAATCAGTGAACTGATGGAAAAAGGACATATCCGTGAAAGTATGAGTCCTTGTGCGGTACCAGTTCTACTTGTGCCCAAGAAAGATGGAAGCTGGAGAAAGTGTGTTGATTGCAGAGCCATCAACAACATAACAGTAAAGTATCGCCATCATATACCTAGATTAGATGATATGTTAGATGAATTACATGGTTCTAGCATTTTTTCTAAGATTGATCTTAAAAGTGGTTATCACCAAATTAGGATGAAAGAAGGGGATGAGTGGAAAACTGCATTTAAAACTAAGCATGGACTATATGAATGGTTAGTAATGTCATTTGGGCTGACTAATGCACCTAGTACATTCATGCGGTTAATGAATCATGTTCTAAGGGCTTATATAGGATTTTTTGTTGTAGTATATTTCGATGACATCTTAATTTACAGCAAGTGCTTAGAAGAACATGTTCACCATCTGAAATTGATTTTAAGTGTACTTAGGAAGGAAAATCTCTATGCTAATCTTAAGAAATGCACTTTTTGTACCGATAATCTTGTCTTTTTAGGTTTTGTTATAAGTGCAGATGGTATTAAGATGGATGAGGAAAAGGTTAAGTCAATCCGCGAATGGCCAAGTCCAAAAATAGTTGGAGAAGTGAGAAGCTTCCACAGCCTTGTTAAAGATTTCAGCACCTTAGCTGCACCACTCACTGAAATAATAAAGAAGGGCGTTGGTTTCAAGTGAGAACAAGCTCAAGAAGAAGCATTTCAATCCTTAAAAAAGAAGCTTACTCATGCTCCTGTCTTGACATTACCTGATTTTCTTAAAACTTTTGAGATTGAATGTGATGCTTCTGGAATTGGGATTGGAGCTGTTTTGATGCAGGATAAAAAGCCCATAGCTTATTTCATTGAAAAGCTTGGAGGAGCTACTCAAAACTATCCTACTTATGACAAGGAGTTTTATGCCTTAGTTCGAGCTTTGCAAACGTGGCAGCATTACTTGTGGCCAAAGGAGTTTGTCATACACACTGACCATGAATCTCTCAAACACCTAAAAGGTCAGCAAAAACTTAACAAAAGACATGCAAGGTGGATAGAATTTATTGAGACATTTCCATATGTCATCAAATACAAACAAGGTAAAGAAAATATTGTTGCTGATGCATTGTCGCGAAGGTATGCCTTAATCACTACTCTTGAAGCTAAGATTTTAGGATTTGATCATCTTAAGAGTTTATATGAAATTGATTCTGATTTTGGAAAGATGTATCAAGCATGTGAAAAGTTTGCTTCAGGGCGGTTCTATAGGCATGAAGGATTCTTATTCTTTGATAAACGTTTATGTGTGCCTAATTGTTCCATGAGAGATTTACTTGTTAAGGAAGCCCATGGAGGAGGCTTAATGGGACATTTTGGAATAGCTAAAACTCTCAAGGTAATGCTGGATCACTTCCATTGGCCACATATGAGGAGGGATGTTGAAAGAATCTGTGACAGATGTGCTACTTGCAAACAAGCCAAATCTAAGGTTCAATCCCACGGTTTGTATACTCCTTTACCTATTCCTACGCATCCTTGGAATGATATATCTATGGACTTTGTAGTTGGATTGCCTAGGACTAGAACTGGTAAGGATTCCATTTTTGTGGTTGTTGATCGATTCTCTAAAATGGCACACTTTGTTGCTTGTCACAAAACTGATGATTCGTTGCACATTGCTAATCTGTTCTTTAAAGAGATAGTTCGTTTGCATGGCATGCCTAGGACGATAGTTTCAGATAGGGACACTAAGTTTCTAAGTTACTTTTAGAAAACTTTGTGGTCTAAGTTAGGGACTAAGATTTTATTTTCTACTACTTGTCACCCACAAACTGATGGACAAACAGAAATAGTAAATAGGACTTTGTCCACTCTTCTACGTGCATTAATTAAAAAGAACTTGAAAACTTGGGAAGAATGTTTGCCGCATGTTGAATTTGCATACAATCATTCTATGCATTCTGCTTCTAAGTACTCTTCTTTTCGAATTGTTTATGGATTTAACCCAATATCTCATTTGGATC
Source organism: Limnanthes douglasii subsp. nivea (assembly GCA_036936605.1). Taxonomy (NCBI): domain Eukaryota; kingdom Viridiplantae; phylum Streptophyta; class Magnoliopsida; order Brassicales; family Limnanthaceae; genus Limnanthes; species Limnanthes douglasii. The sequence continues at coordinate 184,178,017 of JAUPFV010000001.1, forward strand.
TAATTCCTTTGCCTTTGAGTGAAAGAGCTAGCATAGATGGGAAAAAGAAAGGTGAACTTGTAAAACAGATCCATGATGATGCAAGAAAAAACATAGAAAAGAAAACTGAGCAATATGTCAAACAAGCAAACAAGGGAAGACGTGAGAAAGTTTTTGAGGTTGGAAATCAAGTATGGGTGCACTTAAGAAAGGAAAGATTTCCAGAAGAGAGGAAGTCAAAATTGATGCCTAGAATTGATGGACCATTTGAAGTAACAAAAAAGATCAACAATAATGTCTATCAACTTGACCTACGAGGTAAGTATAAAGTGAGTCCTACCTTTAATGTTTCTGATTTGGTTCCTTTTATCGCAGATGAAATGGAGTTGAGGTCAAATCCTTTTCAAATAGGAGAGGATGATGTGATCCTAGATGACACAAGGAGCTTAGAACATGGAAATGTGCAAGAACCAGATGAACAACTTGAAAAAGAAGATGAGCTTGAAGTTGAAGATATTCTTATTTTACCGGTTGGTCCAACAACTCGATCAAGAGCAAAACAATTTAACAAAGCTGTTGGAGGATTTCTTAATCAACTAGAGAATCCACGTGATCAAAACAACAATTTTGGTGGAAAATCTTGTCAAACCACTTTGGTCTTGATTCAAGCTAATTGATTTCAACAAATGAGAAAGTGTCTCGATTGTACTTTTTTTCCCTTGTTTAAGTTTTGTCCCAATGGGTTTTCTTGAAAAGGTTTTTAATGAGGCAATTGTTTTACTTCACCATTGCCCATTTGTTGAAATAAAAGCCCAAGGCCCATCTACACCAAAAGCCACGTCCTTGGAGGAAGGAAGGGTCTGATTTCCAGCTTATATCATTAATACTTTGTATTTTCAATATTAAAACATTTTGTTTCTAAGAAAAGCCTTAATTGTTTTAGAGGCATGCATTATGTTTCCAAGAACAGCCTTAATTGTGTTCAAAGCTAGTTCTTTCTCCTATAAAAACTATGTACTCAGAATTCTAATGGTTAGACTATCTTTGATTCTAAAAAAACTTCTTAAGTTTTACTCTTCGCTTGTTGGTGTGTAATATCCACAAGAAAACCTGTTCTTCATTTGGTGCGTCATATCCAAAGGAAGATCAGTTGGAATATCAAAGGCCTTTCCACAACCTTTGTGTGAACTATCGGTCCACATCCTTTGATCCTTGAATCATTTTGGGTTCCTGGTTGTAAAGTTATCCCTATCCCATTTCAGAGTGCCGATTCTAGGAGGAGTTTATCAAGAGACCTACTGTTCTTAAGTGGATTCACCCAAATATTGGTCGTTTTCAAGCTCAACACTGATGCATCTTGTCATCATAGTGGTGAGGTTAGCGTTGGAATCATCATCAGGGATGGAGAAGGTAATCTCTTTCATGGTGCTGGTTTCCTATACGGTAAGCTCACCCCTTTAATGGCTAAAACGCGTGCGTTATTGGACGACTTCATGGTCCGTAACAAGATGGGTTTGTACAATATCGACATTGAATCTGACTCATTGTTATTGGTTAGTTACATTAGACATGGTAATCAATTGTCTGTCATCAATCCTTAGGCTCTTGATCCTATCTTAAATTGCTGCAGAAGGCTTTTAACCCCTTCAATGGTCTTAAGTCATATATTCAGAGACCAGAATAGAGCAGCTGATTGGCTTGCTTGCTGGACTCTGAATCGCAAAATGAAACAAACAATCAACTTTCAATCTGCTCCTGCAAATTTAAAGTTTATTTCGGTGCTTGAAAGTCTGGGTTTGCATTATGTTAACAATAATTAATCTCACTAACCTTGTGTTGCAAGAGTAGGATTTTCTGACTTTTTTGTGAACTCAAATGTTCTTCTCTTATCCAGTTCATCCGCATCTGTTCTTGTGAGAAGGAAGTGTTAATGGCTGAAGTCTTCTAGTTGAAGTTCGCCTGTCTAAAGTTCATCATTCTTCTCTGTTTCCGCTAAAGAACAAGAATCGGTGGCTGAGAATGGATCGCTTTATTGCTTCATCAGAAATTGGTTGATTGAGGATTGTTGAAAATTAATTATTTGGTGATTCAAAGGTCTGAAATGCAGATATTAGTTTGTTTAGCTCTCCAAATTTTGCAGCCTAAGTATAGAAGCAATTTTGCCCTGTTTTAGTTTTCATGTTTAGCGCCTAGTTTTGGCGCCTCGAATCTTTGTACAAACTTTTATATTATAATTCAATAAATCTGTTTTATTTTAAAAAAAAACATCAAATTAGAAATATTTAAACCATAACTAAACATTTATCCTTATATATTATTTAACTTATCCCCTTTATATTCAATAATACATTCGGAGTTCTCTAAATACTATGCATTAAGAAAATAAATGGACTTCGAGAATTTTGCATACTACTTGCAACCCTTGGGTGACTCCTCTGTTATCTGCCTAGAATAAAGTTTTGACACATTTACTCAGCTATTTTTTTTTCTTTTTAATGAAATATTCATTATAACACAAAAATCTATATTGATAGAGGAAGATTGAAAGTTATTGGTAGTTACCACGATCACCTAAAATTAAACCAAGTTTTGATTTTTCTTTTCATAAAAGGGTTACTAAATACAGAATTTTAATCGAACTAAAAAATCTAAGAAAAAATTTCGTATTTAAGAACAACTATAGAATTAAATAAAAAATATTATAGAAGATGGTGAATCTCTAAAGGTTAATGATAGTTTTGCGTAACTTTTAATTTTTTTTCTATTTTTAATGTACGGTACACGAAAATATATTATATCAAATAAAAAATTATCATTATCTTAAAATTATGAATTAATTTGAATTTTGAATTAAAAAAATCAAAATTTGAGTTTGATTTTAACGAAAAAATTTGGTGGACTAAAATATTTTAGGCAAAGCTATATTGGGACTCCTTTTGGCTATAATAAGACCCCAAACTCAATATATTTTATGTTAATGTGGAATGACCATTTTACATTTCATATATAAAATAAAAGTTTTAACAAAAACCAACTTTTTCTTCAACTCTTCCTAAAACTTTCTCTTTCTAATTAAACTAAATTTTTAAAAAACACCAAAAATCATAATGTTAGAGTATTTAGCTTTAACTTTGTTGACAAAAAATCCATAGACCACGGTCTAGGTTGATATTCCACAATCCGTAACATTGATTTCGAGCCATATCAATAGCTAGATACAAAAATCTGGTTTTGGTTTGAAGGTTTAACCTTTTTCTTTTAACAATTCTTTTTAGTGGAAAACAAACAAACAACTTTGTGAACCGAAAGTTAAAAATAAATCTAAAAAAATCGATGATAAAACTGAGTAAAGAAAAAATCCAACACTTATTCGGATCGAGCTTATATTTAGCAAATCATTATTACCTGTTAGACCACAAACTATGTCGAAATGATATAGACTGTTAACATTCATATACCTAGTGAAATTTGCCCCAATATGAATAATTACCGATTAAGATTGCATTAAACAGGCAAAAGAACAGATTTAACTGAAGTTTTACGAGTCATTTACTGAGTGAATGCGAATACTAAAAAAACAACAAATGATAAACAAAAACTAAACATGAAAAAAACCATTAAAGCATACGGCCTGATCTGACTAGCAGCCTCTTAATAAAGTTAAGAGGAATCGAAGGCAATTTCTGTCTACAATAGCCGTAATCAAACAGAATGTAACAAACAATGTAGTTGCTTGTGGATCTCGCCAGCTAAGTAAAGACCGAAACCTTTCACCTTGCGTAGCTAAATCACCTATAACCGTTTGAACTCGTCCACCTATGCTTCTAAGCCTATCATACCTCATGCAGATGATATCTGAAGGTCTTGAAGTCGGAAAAGTGTCGATTCGCGTCCATGCAGCCTTTCCCAATTTTCAAAACCCAAGAATCCTAAATCCCTAAAAAATCAACCAAAATCAACAAAACTCGTACCAAAATGTTGACAATTAGTAGACTAACACATATCTACAACTTATTTTCAAATAAAACAACATATAGATGAAAATTTGATTTTTTCGACAAAATCTATAACTCTAAATATCACTAAAAATACCTAACTAAATTACATAAAAATTACATCAATAGATATAGGATTCATACCTTAACGTGTTTGTAAGATTGAATTTAAAAAATTTCGATTTTGTTTTACCGATTTTGAGAGCTTTTGGTAAAGAGAGAAGGAAAAAGATGAACAATGCAACTTTATAACCAAAATAATTTTTTTATAAAAGGGTCTAATTATTAAGTAAAGAGGGGTCTATAAATAGCCTAGCATAAATATTCTTAGTTATTCAAATGACCAATAACTATATGAAAAAAGGGTAAGGGTAAGGGTTGATGAAGGGGGGTTGAATGTCAAACTGCTGTCTGACATTCAACAAACCTTTTCTTTCAAACTCTGGTATCATTTCAGGCAAAGAAATTCTCTTTGGTCTGATCTAATGCATAAAACTTATTGTAGCTATGCTCACCCATTAAATACTGACTGTAATGTTTCTGATTCTATAATCTGGAAAAGGCTCTGTGCTATTAGGGGTCAGGCTGATCAATGTGTCAGTTAGAGTCTTTGCAAGGGAGACATTGATTTTTGTAAAGACTTTGGCTGAACAAGTCTCCTATTGCTAATAATTACAGTTCTAACACTTGTTTTCTCCCTGTTAAGGTGAACTATTTTTGGAAAAAGGGTACTTGGGATACTACTACTCTCAGTACTTTTCTATCTATTGATAATCTAAACCTTATTTCCAGTACCAAAATCTTACAAGATTAAAATGATAAAATTGAATGGAAGTTTTTTAAAGACAAAAGTTTTAATACCAAGGCAACCTGGGAAAACATCAGATTTGCTCATACTAAACTATCTATTTTTAAGAAAATCTGGCATCATTTCATTACAACTAAATTTTCGTTTCTTTGTTGGAAGCTTTTAAAAAATTATGCACCCATTGACAATATTCTTTCTAAAAGACACATTGTGATTGTTTCCAAATGCCAGTTTTGCTGCAACTGTGAAGACAAAAACCATCTTTTCATAAGTTGCAGCTTTGCCTGGTCTGTTTGGAATTATTTTGGTATTCTGTTTAGAGTCCATGTGAGACGTTTCATGTCTCTCAGCCATATGTTACATTGTTGGTTCTGGTCCTCTCATTGTTCCTTTCATATTACCCAAGTAGTCCCTTAAATAATAGTTTGGGCTATTTGGGTAAATCGAAATCACCACAAGTTTGACAAAGCCTATGATAACTTTTCTGGTGCTGTCAATAGAATTAAAAGAGTGATTCTTGGCATAGACTCTAAGAATTTTCTTAAAGCTGGACTGGGGTTACTGATGCATGTGCTTTTTTAGGATGTCTTACTATAGGAAGGGCCAAAGCTGAGTACCTGAAATGGACGCCTCCATGTGCTGTGAGACTTAAAATCAACATCGATGGAGCTAGTAGCTGCGTTGGAGAAGCTTCTGGTGGCTTGGTTGTTCGAAATAGTCAGGGCATCATCATCGCTGGAGCTGGTTTCCTCTTTGGCAAACTGAGTCCGCTTCAAGCAGAGAGTAAAGCTTTGCTGGAAGCGTTGATTTTGTGCAAGAAGAATGGTTGGTGCGAGATAGACATGGAGTCGGATTGTCTCACCCTGGTTAACAACGTAGTCTCTGGAAATGATTCGAACAACCCTATAGTTTCGATTTGCCGCAATCTGATTCCTTCAACTATGAGTTTTCGCCACATCTCGCGAATCCAAAATGCAGCAGCAAATTGGATCTCGAAATGGGTTTTGCTGGAAAAATCGAATCGCCATTTCACCAATGTTGATACTCCTGTTCCTTTGCTCGCGATTATCACTCTGGAAAGTTTGGGTGTGGGTTACATAGACCCTGGTTAGGAGTCTCTCCCTTTCAAATCAGATGAGAGAGGGTACTTTGGGTGAGCGTCGACCATGAAGAAAGAAGATGATTGTCTTCTGTTCTCTTGTGCACTGCACCCGGTTCCTTTTTCCTCTTCAAATCTGAAGAGAAAGTACTTTGAGTGAGCGTCAACCATGAAGAAAGAAGATGATGGGTCTTCTGTTCTCTGGTGCACTGCACCCGGTTCCGACCTCTTCTAATCTGAAGTGATAGGGTTCTTTGGAAGTGCTGTTTCGAAGATGCATCGGAGGTTTGGAGTTGCTGTGGTGATTCTGAGGTATGGAGAGTTCTGTTTGGTTTCGATTTAGGGTTAGTTTCTGATTTGGGAATTTTTTCCCTAGGTCAAATTGCTATTGAGCCTCTATTTTAGAGTTGTCTTCAAATTGACCCTCTTATTCTGTAAAACTCTCTATTTGGTAATATATTGATTTTTGCTTTAAAAAAAAGAAAAAAAAAAAGAAAAAAAAAAGGGTAAGAGTAAGGGTTTGGGAATTTCAATTACCAATAGTATATTCCTCCGATAAGGACCCCGCCCCTTACTATTAGACTTCTATAATATTCGCCTTGGTCTCCCTCTCTAAAACCCGCAGACCTTTTTCTTCTCCAAAAGCAGTCACTCCGATTCCATACCTGCAATCACTATCCTCCTCCTCACTCACTTAGGGTTCTCGCTCTTCGAGAAACCTGTATTCCTCAAATCGGATCACTTGGCTATACACTGTCAATGGGGACCTGGACCGAAATAGTTTGAGAAGAGATAAACAACCAAATCGTCGTCGACAGACAGAGAAACTGGGGAATGAATCTGGATTCCCGGGAATCAAAGATGGGGTTGACGATGATGGAATGGAGATTTCGTTTCCCTTTCCAATCGGTGATCGATTACTATTGTGTTTTTGTTGAGGCATTCTCTGAATACCAGCTTCTCTCCTTTTCGGCTCTCACTGGGGTCGAACTTACTGTCCTTTGATATATTCGTCATTGATTCTTGCTTAAGCGTTACCTGTTTCGCCGCCTGCTTCTGCAAAGGGTTCTTTTTTTGTTTTCTTTTTGTTATTTTGTTGTGGCTCGTTTTGTGGATATGGATTCTTGTTCGAGATCCCTAGGTTTGGAGGCGGAGGGTGATGGCTTTGCTGAGAAAGATCCAACTGGTCGATTTTTTCGTGTACGTAGTGTTCTAATTTTAGTTTTTAGTTTATATTGGTTGGTAAGAAGAAACTTAGGAAAAGGCGAAGCTTATTTTTGCTGTAGAAATGGAACAAAAAGAGGCTTTATCGTCATACTCATTGGATAGAAATTCCCAACTTAGATTTATTTGACATTTCATATCCAAGCATCAAGCATGGCATGTTTGGTCAAGTTGTATAGCTCAAATATTGTTCAACATTAGTATATATTATGGTAGCCCACTCCATCACTTGCTGTGGTCTTCCCTGCTGACAGCCTTTGGTTAGTGAAAGTAAGCATATCTATATGACTATATCTATGAAGACTTGTGTACTTGCTGCTTTACTTTGTATATGGACGCATGAAAATCAAGTGTTTCTATTTGTCATTGGCCACCCTTTTGGTTTTGTTTTTTGTTTGCCGATTTGTGAATTTTCTATCACTCTTGCTACTTTTTGGTTGACTGAGATTCTAGGTATGTTGTTTTCTTAATAGATTTTCGATATAGTTTGATGTAACTTTTTGTTTTTGTTTTACTTCCTTCAGTATGTTGAAATATTGGGGAAAGGAGCATTCAAGACTGTGTATGATTCTAATACCTGTTTCGTCTTTTCTTTCTTATCCTTTTCAATTACCTTCTCACAGTTTTCCGACTAAATGGACATGTTAATTTCCTATAAAATTTTGCATATATGATTCTGAGGGTAAGAGTCGTAACTACTTCCATGACTGCTACGAGCTTTTTTGTTTCAAATAAACACTTGCACTTTTTCTTAATATCAAAACACCTGGACTAATGGTTTTGCAAATCAGCCTCTGGACTATCGATCTTACATAAACTGGTCTTCGACTTTAATACAAGTTTTAGCACAGGAGATGATTTGAAACAAAATAAAATCTGATGGGGTGATTTGAGGAAAGACAACTGAATAATGGAACTGTATTTATGTATCTTACCCTGATTAAAACCTATATAAGGGTTCTTCATTTGTTCTCTCTATTGTTGCTAGATATAAGGCATTTGATCAAGTTGATGGAATCGAAGTTGCTTGGAACCGAGTTTATATCGAAGATGTGTTGCAGTCATCTGTTCAGCTTGAAAGTCTATATTCGGAGGTTCATCTTCTGAAATCGTTGAAACATGAAAATATTATAAAGCTTTATTACTCCTGGGTTGATGAGAAGTACAAGACTATCAACATGATAACAGAATTGTTCACCTCTGGGAGCTTGAGAACGTGCGTAATTCCCCTCTCTCATTCTCGATCTATTATATGTCTCCGAATTTGCTATCAAAGACGACCAAGAAGTGTCAGAGGGGGAAAACTGCCCCACTCAACTCAAAATACTCTGATACATAGATAAAACTTGATAAATAACTTTCAATGTTTTGTCCCCGCAGACATTTAATTTATCATTTCAATGACCTATGCTTTTTTATCAACCTTGGAAATACAACTGTTTGTCTCCTTACAAAAAATTCTTGTAAAAATTAAAATAATCATCTTACTGTAGGATTCCTACATACATTTTATACTATCTAAAGGAAAAACTATGTTACATCTTAGAACCATATAAGGTTTTTTCTGCACTCTCTATTCACGTTTATTGTCTCTTTTGTTTTAGATATCGTAAGAAGCATAAAAAGGTTGATACAAAGGCCATCAAGAACTGGGCAAGACAGATCCTTAAAGGCTTATGCTATTTGCATAGTCAAAGTCCTCCTATAATTCACCGGGATTTAAAATGCGACAATATATTTGTTAATGGAAATAGTGGAGAGGTGAAAATTGGAGATCTTGGGTTGGCAATTGTCATGCAGCAACCTACTGCTCGAAGTGTTATTGGTAATAAGAATAGTTTTCTGAGTTTTTGTCTTGCAATTATGTTGACATAACTAAATATTAAAATCCTTCATCATCTAAACAGGTACTCCTGAGTTCATGGCTCCAGAGCTCTATGAAGAAGATTACAATGAACTTGTGGATATCTATTCATTTGGCATGTGCATACTGGAAATAGTTACTTGTGAATATCCATACAGTGAGTGCAAAAATCCAGCACAGATATATAGAAAAGCTACATCTGTAAGTCTACCATCATTCTTCTTTTATTAGATCTCAGAATATTTGTGGGGAAAATGTAGGGGAAAAGAAGTGTAAGTTTCTGAATGTTTGGATGCATTAGGTCACAACCTTTCAGATCAGACTTTATTTTTGAATTTTTCTTTCATGCTGTCTCCATCTAATTGTCGCTGTAAAGGTCCTAGAAGATATTGATTTGTAACTTGTTCAGATGTATTGATTTCCAAACATTCACAAGGTAGTAGAAATATTTTATTTTTTATTGGTGAAAAGATTTCAACTTTGCTGATATAATTTTTTCACACAATTTTTTCACTTTAGATCTCTTTTCTTCTACACAGTTTTGAGTATAAAGGTTATGTGAAGGTGGAAAGAACTAAAATCTTAGAAAATTATATACTTTGACGTTTGGTCCATTGGGGAAGTTATTTTTAGTGTCCCTTTAACTTTTTTTTTTGGTACTCCGCATCTCATTTCTAAATGCCTTCATATCTTCCCTACATACTTCTGTAAAACCTTGTAGGGAGTGAAACCACTATCTCTTGGTAAAGTGACTGATCCACAAGTAAAGCAATTCATTGAGAAGTGCCTTCTTCCAGCATCAATGCGGCAGCCGGCCATAGATCTCTTGAATGACCCATTCCTAACAGTTGAGAACTCAAGAAAAGTTTCCTCTGCTCCTCTGCAGCTGCTTGGTCTAACACCGAAAATCAAACCTATCAGCTTGCCGCAGCTGACTGAAACTATTCCCATGGACATAGACCTTAACTCCAATAAGCTTGCAGATGGCTCTTGTAGCAAAAGCATTGACGTGATTCCGAGGTCTCCATCTCATGAACTCCAGAGATTCACCGAGAATAAAAGGTTCAGTCTAAAAGGGGAAAAAAATGAAGAGACTTCAGTTTCATTGACCTTGTGCATTGCTGTTCTGTCAAGTAAGTTGATATATTGCTTAAATAATAAAGTTAAAAAGACTACTGAATCTGTGTGTGTGTATATATATATATATATGTGTGTCTATATACATATACCAAAATCTACTCAATTCTTGCCTGGGTAAATAATGTATCGTTATCAACTATAGACTATAGCTGTTAGGGCAAGTACCATAAATTCTGATTTACTTGTGGCTTTCCATCACAATAAATTCTGATTTATGTAACAAATATTCCTTTTCGAGGCTTATAGAAGTTCAAGCTATCCTTTTTGGTTGAAGGGGTACTATGACCAAAGTTAACTGGGGTTGTTTGAGAGAATTAAAGGCCAAGCCTAAATTTGGTGAGTATATTTGTAGCAAGATGGTCTACTGAGTTATTTATTTTCTTACCCTAAATATTAATTTTGTCAAGTGAAAAAGACAGTGATCCACTTTATGTGTACAGCTAGACAGAAATTTTATGCATGCAACCCAAAGTTTTTGTAAACATTCTGTTACAGAATTTGGGTTCGAAGTGTATTCGAGGTTTTTTTGCGTTCTGGTATTCTCAGCCTTAAGAATAAGTGTTTCAGAAGTTCAGTTTTTTTATTACAAAAGTGTCCACTATTTTCTGATTCTGCTTTGGAACCGAGGATTCTGCTTTGAAACCGAAGATTCTGCATATACTGAAAATAAATGCTAAATTTAGTTGACAGCAAAATGCAGTATATAAAATGTAACAGTACCCATTGTTATGTTTTGTTGAGGTAGAATCTAAAATGCGGCTGTTTCTATTTGCAGGTCCAGCAAAATATATAAATTTTGAATTTTATCTGAGTTCAGATACAGCAATCTCTATTGCTGAAGAAATGGCTGAAGAACTTGGTTTATCCAATGAAGATGTAGTATTCATTGCTGAGTTGATAGACGATTTGATAGTAAAGCTCGTTCCCAGCTGGATGCCTTCATCACTCAGAAGCGTTCTGACGCAACCAAATAGTCTGCAGGGCTCATCTGCGTCTGGTGTGGAGGAACATGTTACTAAATCCGATTTGGCGGTTATGAAAGAATCATTCAGTTCAGATATATCGGCCGATTTCTTTTGCACTGAGGTGGATACTAGTAAGCCTTTGGTATATTCTGATTACAGTTCTGACAATCAGATGAATAAAGGTAAAAATGTTGGGTCTGGATGTTCTTTGGTGGACTCCTCTGGGATATCAAAGGAGGTGAGCATGTCAAGTATGGGTTCTCTCTCTCTTGCAGAAACTGAGCAGCTGGAGCTAGAGCTGGAGCTTAACACAATCGACGCAGAATATAGTAAGTGCTTCCAACAACTCATGATGATGAGAGAAGAAGCAATAGAAAATGCCAAGAAGAAATGGGTAGCGAACAAGAAGACATCTTTCTAGTATTTCTTTTGCTTTGGGTTTTAAAATCAGGCACATGATTAGTGGTTTTTTTCTCATTGAACACTGTTGGACTCTAATGTTGGTTTACCAGTACCTTCATTCATTGGTCTATGGTAGGGCCTTTTTACACCCGGACAAGGTTGTAATAATTCTGTTGCTGCTTCCTGTCACTTTATCTTATTAATTTTTCAAATAAAAGAGGTCATTTTTTAGATGATAATTTCTGATTGATCTATGTATCTGAATATTGTTTTTGTTTGATTGTAATCTAATGAGGGATTTTGTTTGAAGGGTAAGTTTTTGTTAGTTGATTTAAAATGTAGAGTTTTCAATGGATTTTAGGCTACCAATCTTCTGATAACAATTCTGGTCTGCTTTTAGTTCTGATGTCCTATACCAGTTCGATTTACAGGTAGTTAACTGTTGTGATTGATTAGTTTTTAAGATTTGAAATTATACAATGAGAAGCGTAGGTAATTATAGGTATCTGAAATAAAACCTTTTGTGTATTTTAAATTCTACTATTGTATATTTTGTGTAATACCTAATCCTTCCAAATATTCATGTTTCATTTATTTTTAGTTTTGAACGGACGTTTTCGTATTTTTATATTATTTTTTGTTTTTCTATAAGTTCATTATCTTGGAAAAAATCTAACAATCGGTTTGGTCTTTTTAAGACGAACAAAACTAGATCCATTTATAACATTTTTGGAATTTCTAATTTTTTTTTTCACGAGTAACATGCGAGACCACGCATAACCAAACATACAAGACCACATATAACAAATATGCAAGACTAGATATAACAAGCATGCACGACCATTGCCCAAAGGGGTAGCCGAGTTGGTTGAGTATGGTATGCTCATGACCCAAAGTCACGAGTTCGAGTATCTCTACATATGCTTTCTCGGCTGAGCCTGTCACCTTGTGTGGTTTACTTTCTGGCGTTGGTTTGCAGGCTATCGCGTCAGACTCAGGGTTTACCCTGTGCGCACTCATTGCACTCTGAGTAGCGGCTGCGGGTTCCCTCCGAAAAAAAGCATGTACGACCATCAATAACAAACTTGCGAGACTAAACATAAATAAACACGCGAGACCAAAAAAAATGCGAGACCAGACATTGAAAACCTGCGAGACCAGAATAATCAATCATGCGGGACGAGAAATAAAAGTATCCGAATATACACATATTTGAGAATTAGAATAAATTAGACTAAATCACTGGCTCAAACTAATTAAACTATAAAAATAGACAAACCACGTATAAGAATTAACATAAATCTCTTTCCTTTCTAAGTGAGTCTCGACCGATTATGAAGATGCTAGACCACTTAGCAAAAAATTATGCAACATTTTTATTTAATAAATGATATAATTTTTTTATATTTTTTTATTTTTTCTACAATGACAACTATTTTTTTAGAAAATGTTTATTATATTAGTAAATTAGTTTCTGCGTAAACAAAAACACATATATAATATAATTCAATTTAATAACTTCGAGACAAAAAAATCTTAAGATATAATCAAATTAAAATATAAACATACAATTAGTAACTCTTTGAACTTAAAAATCACTTCACAATTTTAAATTAATCTATAAAGTTCTTAAGTATACAATAAATAATATTAGATAATAATTTCTTTATTATTTTATTCAACATTTACTGCCCACACTTCAAATCTAATAATGTCCCCAATATTAATAACATAAAAAGAAGTTGAATAATGAACAATGGTACATGATAATATGTATATTTGTGGTCGAAATTACAGGATTTGAAATATAGAAACTAGTTGGTTCCGCCACATGATAAGTAAATCAAAAGAGAAGAGAAGAGCAGACAATATAAACACCAAACAAATACGCCTAAAAATAAAATAAATAATAATAATATCTAAAATTAAAAAATACAAATATAAATAGTAATTTTTCGAAAATAAACAGTATTGTTGAATGTTTCTGAAAATACTATTCATTAATTTTTTTTTTATTATTTCGAAAATAAAAATAAAAATATTAGAATATAAGAAATTAAATTAATTTTTTTCTAAACTTGAGTTGCTTTCCAAGCAATGTTTCGTTTTATGTTGGTAGCTCAACTTGTCGGATCAATAAATTGAAGCTTGGAGAGGGATTGAGATCCAATCTTTGTCAATTGATATGCTGAGCGTTTACTTTAGTAGTCCTATTTCTACACGTGAGCTTTTTATGGCTGATTTGTGGACCATTAGACACACTAAGCTTAGCTCACATTGAGAATAACTGTAACATAAAAAATAAAAATTAAAGTAAAATAAATTGAAAAGAAAGATAAGTTTAATTTTGTGTCGCCTAAATCTGTGTTAGAGTTTTATTTATAGAAAACATTATGAGATTCTTATTGTACCCTAACCTCCTTCAATATAAAACACGTCTTCAAGAGAATATAATTATAATTCTTATTAAATAAAATAAAAAAAACTAATTTATTTTTTAAATTCAAATAATAAGGTATTATAATTTATTATTAAAGATCAAATCTTTCTTATTTTTCATAAGAATAAAATCATAATTCTCATAAAATAAAATCGAATAATTATTTATTATTTTAAATTAAATAATTAAACATAATAATTTATTCTTAGAAGACTAAAATAACTGGCAGTCTTGGATTAATGAGGCGTCAAACTGGTCTCAATCTCGAAACCACCATCTCTGGTGCACTAGTTTTTGCGTGGTTATCTACTACGTTTGGAAGGAGAGGACCTCAAGAATCTTCGGTTCCCCTCCTGCCATCGCCTCCATGGTTTCTCACCAAATCTATTCTGATATTCGGTTCAAATTCCATGGTTCCAAGATTTGTTGGCCTTCGTAACTGCTTACCCCTAACTATCTCTTACTCTTATTGCAGGTATTCTCGATTTCCCAGGCACTTCGTTTGGGACCTTACGCAGTCCTTACCTCTGGAGCTTTCATCAGGTCATCGCGGGGTCTCTGGATGCTCAGTGATATTGTTCCCACCTCCGCTCTTTTATTTCTATCTAAGTAGTTATGCCGATGTTACTACTATTTATACCTCGGCACCTAGTACTTTTGTATCAGTTTCACTTATCTTTTGTATCTCCTCGGGGTATGCCCCAGGTATTTGTATGAATTCTCTATTTATTTAAATGTTTTTTACCCACAAAAAAATATATTTACATATCGATCTTCAATCAAGTATTATCTTTTCTCATTCTTTGAGTTATTCCTTCTTTACTTATCTTTAAATAATTGATTTTTTTTATCTTCTTCTTCAATTATAGCTTATATTTGTAATCTTAACTCTTTTTTGTTCAATTTTGCTCCAACTTTACTAATAGATAAAAATTAACCAAATGAGAGTATTTTTATTTATAATTAATTAAAACTAACAATTAATTTAGTATAAAATTAATATAAAATCAAGGATAAATATCATTTGATCAGTCGACCCCTACCAACTAAAAGTATTTCTATCTATTGAACCACTATGGAATATTAAAGAGCTTCAATATTTAACTCGGCGTCTCCCAGCCTTATCCTGCTTTATTTCAAGGACATCAAACAAAAGTTACATCTTCTTCACAGTGTTAAATGAAGCTAAAATATTTACCTGAACATACAAGTCCAACAACGCGTTTTAGTCACTCGAGGCATACCGAACTTCACCCGAGGTACTCTCACCATCGGTTCCCGGTGAGCCCATTTATCTTTAATTTTTCGTGTCAAAGTATACAGTAAGTAATGTCTTAGTAAGATAATACGATGACGTACAAAACCCGATCTACTACGTAAGCAAGGGTCTGCTCGATACTGAAACAAGATACTTGAACGTGGAAAAGCTTGCCTTGGGGCTAGTGGCTCTTAGGAAGATACGTCCATATCTCCAGAGCCATGTCATTATCTTACGCACATCATTCTCGCTAAGAAACGTGTTTAGAAAAACCTGAATATCCGGAATGCTTACAAGATAGTCTATTGAATTAGGAGAATATGAAATTGTTTACCAGCCCCGCACGACGATAAAAGGCAAGTTAGTAGCCGAATTTATCAAGAAATTCACAAGTAGTAGAAATGAAGACGAAGAAATAGGACAACCAGATAGAAAAACACACCTCGAGATGATAGTGATAACCGATGGGGCATCAAACATCATTGGCATGAGAGCAAACATAAACTTAAAAGCATATTTGGGAAAAGAGATCAGACTATCCGTAAAATTATGTTGTATCGTAACAAACAATGTATCCGAGTATGAAGCTATCTTGAGAGGGTTGAAGCTGGTTCATATTTTTGGAGCCAAGATTTCGCGGGTGCGATTAGACTCGCAACTTGTTATCAGTCAGTCTAAGGACTATACAAAGCCAAGCAAGAAAGCATGCAAGAATACGTAGAGGCCCTAAAAGTTTAGGAGATTTTTTTTTTTTGCAAATTAGAATGTGATAAAGTATATCGCCTTGATATTTTGACCACATAAGTTTAAGCCAAAGAAGCAGCTTCTAGCGACAATCCATGCATCATTATACAAGACAACACCACTGTGAGCGATAACCCGCCCATGGCCGAGGTACTAGAAACTAAAGCAAAACTAATCGGAAACATGAGTACTTTTTCTACTTGAGGGATCAAGTTACTTCCTAAAGACAAGACCGAGACGAGGGCCTTCCAAATATGAGTGGCCAAGTATACAGTCCTCGATGATGTCCTAAATAGAAAACATGCATCATGAACGCTATTGCGTTATGCTAATAAGAATAAGCTAGCCTCATATAAAAAGACATACACAAAGGGATTGCTTGGGGTTATTTTGGGTATTGGAGCTTGCTAAGGCATTTTTGGTAAAACTATATTGGGCTAAACTAGTAGCTGACGCAAAAATGCTCGTGCAAGGATGCCATGCTTCCCAATAATTCACCAATATCCGCCATGCCCAACACCTTGCCATTTTGATAAATGGGGAATTAACTTAGTTCGACCCCTCTCCCATGGCTACAAGAAAAATACAACACTTGGTTTTAGCAAACGACTACTTCACCAAATGGGCAGATGCAAAGACGCTATCTAGGAATAAAACCCATGAGATTCGTGATTTCCTTCAAAATAAGACTTCGTCAAGATCTGCAATACCTCACATTTTGATGACGGACAATGAGCCCAATTCCAAAACACAATTATGACAATTTTCTGTTAAAGACACGAAATAAAGTAACACTTTTCAACACCATATTATCTGTAAGCAAACTGTGAAGTTGAGTTAACAAATCCAACTATTCTGGACGAGATAAACAAGAAATTAGAAAAAGAAAAAGAAAATGCCCTAATAAGATAGTGGAGGTCCTACATGCGATTTTGTCATGATTTACAATCCCTCACAAATTGATGACAGATAATAGGTCATAATTCCAAAACACAATTATGATAGCTTTTTTCATAAGACACAGAATAGAGCAACACATTTGACACGATATTATCCCCAAAAAAGCTGTCAAGTTGAGGTAACAAATCTAGCTATTCTGGACGATATAAATTTTTTATAAAAAGGGCCAAAGGAAAACGATCTCATAAGACCACTGAGGTCTTATGGACGTATATGACGACTCTTCGGTCGTCCACATATGAAACCTCTTTCTCTTTGGTGTATGGAATGTAAGATGTGGTCCCTGGTGAAATTATCATTTCCAGCCACCGTATGACGGCATGTGGTCCTGACAATCTTCGCCGCTCTGGCCGAGTTTCAACGGAAAACTCGCTGTCTCCGCCGTCTTCGCTCCGTTTTAATAACCCATCGCAGATTCGATCAGAAAATCTGCCATGTCTCCCAATTTTGCTCCCTGGAACGTCACCTGTGCTGTACTGTCTGGCTAATGATGCAGACATAATCTTTCGATCCCCTTCACCGTCTCCGCTACATTCCATCAGCCAGACGCAGCTCCGACCAGTCTTGACGCCGTCTCTTCCGAATCCGCAGTCGACGTCCCTTCCAAATTCGATGACCAGATTTTCAGATTTGCACCATCTGACTTTCGATGCAGAGAGATCGGGTGGAGTAGGGCTTCCTTTCCTAGGAAAATCGGGTCATCAAAAGAAATTGACTCCCGGGCCTGATTTCAGCAAAGGATTTCTGGGCTTCCAAAGCAGTGACTCGGTCCAGTCAGTGGACCCTCCTTCTTTGGGCCGTCTTCCTTCAAGCATAGGGTCCACTCGGGTCATATCCATTGAAATGCCTACTAAAAATAAAGGAAATAACATTTTGGGAGGTCTCTACCCTCTAATCCGAAATTTTGGGAATGCTGGTAAAGGCCCAAAAGGACGAAAATTCAATATGGCCCATGCCAATCCTCCCATACCTTAGTTTTCAAAGAAAAATTCAAGAGGTTTCTCTAATTCGAATTCGACTCCAAAATTCGACCCCTCTCCTCTTTTGCAAGCATAGTTGCGGGCCACAACGATTACCGCTCCCATATGGCTATTGGTATTAACCATATGGAATTGGTGGACATCGAATTTATTACGAATGATTCGGCTCTTGGATCCCCGGACGGAAACCCCATCTCGGTAGCGTTTGAATACCAAGGCCTCCCTCCCCAATGTGCGAATTGTAAGGTTTTTTGGTATCCTACTCGACAATGCACCAAAGGCCCTAACAAACCTTCCCATATTCCCTTGATGACCTCGTCTTCTGAGGAAGATCCTTCTGAGTTAGCTCTTGAGCTGGAAGTAGGTTCTCGTCTGCCATCCATTTCTGAAGACTCGGAGGTGGAGCCTAGAGAGGAGGTGGACTCCCCTCCCAAGCGGGCGTGCACGGATGTAGCCAAGGACAAAGGCAAGCAGGTAATGTCCTCCGACAGGACCAGCGGATGACCCACTGTAAGTACTCTATTTATGAATATAGCTTCTTGGAATGTGCGGGGTTTAAATGACCCTATCAGACAAAAAAATGTCACTGATTTCATTATTTGTAACCATATCTCATTGATTGTCCTAGTAGAAACTAAAGTCCAAGTTCACAGGGTTGATAATATTATCAGACATATGGTCCCCTTTTGGCATGTCATTACAAACCATTCGACTCACCCCCTAGGTAGAATATGGATCACTTGGAACCCGAGTGTCATTACCGTCTCCAGAATTTCTCAATCTCCTCAATTTATTCACTGTAAAGCTATTTGTCATAACTTAAGAGCTTCTTTCAATTTTACTGCTATTTATGCCTTTAATGAAGCTCAGGATCGTATCGAGCTTTGGAACGAACTCATTGAAATTTCAAAGCTTGAGACCCACTCTCCCTGGGTTGCCCTTGGGGATTTTAATGTTATTCGTCATCCTGATGAGCGTCTGGGCTCTTCGGATTCTTGGACCCCAGCTATTGACGACTTCAATAACTGCTGTTACCAGTGCGAACTAAGTGACTTCCGATCTTCTGGATTTGAGTTCACTTGGATCAATACACAACCGTTCAACCCTATCCTCTCCAAAATTGACAGCGTCCAGGTCAATTCAGAATGGGACAACCTTTTCCCTATGTCTCATGCCCACTTTGTTTATCTTCGCACTTCTGACCACAAAACTGTCACCTTCAACCTTGGTATCCCCCGTCCGAAGCGGAAAAAACCTTTCCATTTTTTCAACATGTCGCAATCTCATCCACAGTTCAAGGATATTATTTCTAATAGTTGGAACCTTCCTTCCCCCTCCTCGGGAATGAAAAGGGTTTATGATAAGCTTGTGAGATTGCAACCGAAGCTTTCCTTTCTTAATCGTTCGGAGTTTAGTGACATATCCTCCAGAGTCTTTAAAGCCCAACAATGTCTGTTTGAGGCTCAAGAAAACTTAGCCTCTGACCCCCTTAACCCTCGTTTAGTCACAAACGAATCTGAGGCTTCGGTCTCTTTTATTTTCCTTAGCCGCGCTGAAGAATCCTGTCTTAAGCAGAAATCGAGATAAAATTGGATTAAACTGGGGGACAAGAATTCAAAATTCTTCCATAAAAGCATTAAAGCCCGGTTATTCCGCAACAAAATAATTTCGATCTCCAATGACCAATGAGTCATTGTCTCAAC
The DNA here is from genome assembly GCA_036936605.1 of Limnanthes douglasii subsp. nivea. Lineage (NCBI taxonomy): Eukaryota > Viridiplantae > Streptophyta > Magnoliopsida > Brassicales > Limnanthaceae > Limnanthes > Limnanthes douglasii. The sequence goes on from JAUPFV010000001.1 coordinate 184,197,578, forward strand.
CCCGACTAGCGTTTCCAAGATCTTGGTGAATTATTTTGAGAACTTGTTGGGTACCAAGCACCCTGCTCCTTACCCAGGACTTGAAAAAGTCTCTTCCCTGATAAATGCTAGAGTTAATAATTCTGATAAAGAGTTAATGATCTGGGAGATTTCTTGTTCGGAAATTAAATCCGCTCTCTTCAGTATTGATAACGATAAATCTCCTGGTCCCGATTGCTTTAACTCTAGTTTTTTTAAGTCATCTTGGAACATAGTTGGTCCGGACATCTGTAAGGGTGTCCAAGAGTTTTTCTTCTCTGGAACCATGAATGAGTCTTGGAATGCAACTTCTATAGCTCTCATCCCCAAAAATGTCTCTCCTTCTGTGCCAGCTGACTATAGACCAATTGCACTTTGCAATGTCGTCTATAAAATCATCTCCAAAATCCTGGCCAACGGAATCAAAATCGCCTTTCCTTATCTCATTGATTCTTCTCAATCAGCTTTCGTCGAGGGAAGGAACATATCTGATAACATTCTTCTTTCCCAAGAGCTGTTGAGGGGCTATCAGGGTAAGGGTAAGGGCAAAAGGGTTGCCCTCAAAATTGATATCATGAAAGCCTTTGATAATGTTCGCTGGCACCTCATTCTGGATATCCTTGTAGCAATGCATTTCCCGGAAAAGATGATCACCTAGATTGTAAAGTGTATCTCCTCTCCCACTTACTCTATTATACTTAATGGAGACCTTCATGGCAAGTTCAAAGGCAAAGGAGGACTCAGACAAGGTGATCCTCTCTTCTCTCTCCTTTTCGTACTTGTTATGCAAGTACTTTCTGGCATCCTCAAAGAGAAAAGTCATGATGAGAATTTCCGGTACCACTGGAAATGTCAAAAACAGAAAATCATCAATCTCTGTTTTGCAGATGATCTGATGATTTTCTGTCATGGGGACATCCTCTCTCTCAATCTCATCAAGAATGCACTGGATGAATTCTATACTATTTCTGGTCTTCAGGTCAACCCATTGAAAAGTCACATCTTTTTCTCTAGAATTGATCATCATCTTAAAATGAATCTTATGCCAATAATGAACTTCCCTGAAGGCTCCCTCCCAGTGAAATACCTGGGCGTCCCTCTTCTCACTAGTAGGCTCACTCACTCGGATTGTCTCCCTCTTCTGCACATGATAACTTCCCGTATTGACTCTTGGACCTCCAAGCATCTCTCTTATGCGGGGAAGGCTCCGGCTAATCAAATCGGTCCTTTTTGTTGGACAAGTTTATTGGTCTTCAATTTTCATTCTCCCCTCTAGGATAACTAAAGAGCTAAGCCAATACCTTCGTCGTTTCCTATGGTCTGGCTCTGCTATGAAAATTCATGGGGCCAAAGTGGCCTGGTACCCTGTAACCACTCCCTATAAAGAGGGCGGCCTTGGGATTTTAGACCTAAAAATCTGGAATCAGGCAGTTGTCCTTAAGCACCTATGGTCTATTGCTAGTAATCAGAACCATTCAATTTGGTGTGAGTGGATTAAATCCGAAAAGATTAAAAATAAAAGTTTTTGGAACGTTTCTTTTGGATCCTCTCCCTCTTGGATATGGAGAAAAATTCTCCGTCTCCGCCCTTTGGCTATTAACTTGTACAGGGTGGCAATCGGGAATGGAAGAGCTACCTCTCTCTGGCATGACCCGTGGCTTCTATCATCACCCCTGGCAATCCACTACGGCCCTGACATAATATGTGACTCTCGTATGGGAAATAATCTAAAAGTTTCCGACATAATCTCAAATGGAGAATGGAATTGGCCTGAAAATCTGAGATCAGCTAGGGTTCGAAGTCGGCGCACCTGGAACAAATCCATCTTCTTATTCTCTCTCTCCCCCACCCAAACACAGTATCCAATGACGCTCCTTACTGGATTACAAGGGATGGTGGCAATAAATTCTCGATTCATGCCACTTACAACACTATTCGTCAGCCTATTCCTGTAAAGGGATGGGCGGGGTTAGTATGGAACAAATATAACATTCCTCGCCACCTCTATGATTGTAGTTTCGCTCAGAATATTTGGTCTTATTTTAGTACCAAACTTAACCTCCCCTTCCGTCCCTCCTCTTAGTATGCTTGGATCAACGAGACGTCAAGATGGTCTAGCTCTCGTGACCATTATATTTGGCGCACTTGCTTCAATGCGGTCATCTACCATGTTTGGAAAGAGCGGAATTCAAGAATATTTGGATCCCCCCCAGCCTTGGCTTCCACGATTTCCTTCAATATCTTATCGGATCTCCGATATAGATTCCTTGGAACCAAAATTGGCTGGACTTAGTAGAATAAAATAACACTAACAATCCTCTATCTCTATCTTTGAAGGTATCATCAGTATAGCGTGGAGCATGGAGCATGGTTTCCAGCTACGACCACAGAGTCGCCTAATTCCACCAAATCATTAAAACATGTTTATTACGTTGTCTATGTTTTCTTTTACTACATCGCTGGCTTAAGACATTTCGATTTTCTTAGCTCTTTTGATGTTTGTCATTGTATCACCTCGGGGTATGCACTAGGAAATCGTATGAACCTTTTCCATTTATTTAACGTCTTTTTTCACCAAAAAAAACTACGCGATCAAGCTAAGGTTCCGTATGAACACTACAAAATATTGATGATAAGATAATTCAACTTCAAACTAAAATCACGAGCTTTTGGAGTAGGCGAATTGGTTATGAAAAAATATTAAAAATGAGAAAACGAGAAGTACTCAAGAAAACTGGCTCCCGACTAGGACGGACCATACAAAGTAATCTCTGAAGAACATCATAGGGTCTATCAACTAGAAGACACGTATGGTAACAAACAAAAATATAACTGGAACATCACCATGCCATGTAAATTGGTTGTGCATTCTTTTTTTCTTTTGGTGGTGCGAAGGTTTTTTTAATGAGGCACATTGTGAGCTTTTCTTTTAATAAAACTTTATACTGCTAAATTTTCTTCTACTCAACTACATCAAGTAATATGAATGACATATTTAGTCATAATCACCACAAGATAATCACGTAACCACTGACTGATCATGGTTATTCTCATATTTTCTACAATGAAAGCCCATCAACTAATAACATAAGGGGTAGGATAAAGATATGATTTAGTGAATTGGTTAAAACCCACATTTTTATGTCTATGCAAAGGGTCACATTGTGTCTTGACTCCTAGAGTCACCTACAAGAACTGGTTGTTTAACCAAGTCTACGTGGGTACACAAAAGGCCACACTGAGCATGAGTATTACTAAGCCTATTAATGAGTCCGAGTATTAGTGAGCCTATTACACTGACCCCTCAGAAACACGACCCACATCGGTTCCAACTGGCGCAACTTTTATATATATCTTCTATAAAGCCTCGTTATCATTTTATTCATCTTCATCACTTTCTTCCTCCTATTCTTCCCTGTCGGAAAAACATGAATAGTTATACGTAGGCACCAAGTTTTTCAGGCCCTCTAATACAACCTTAGGGTTCATCTTCCATATGTCTACTATAGTTTCTTTGTTTACCCTTTTTATTAAGCCGTACGCAAAAGCTAATGTATTATTTTCACCATCCTTATAGGCTTGAACGGTTCGCTCAGCCCACACTTTCTTAGCGTCTTCCATAGCTTCTTTCATTTCGATGACTTTTACTTTAATTCTTTACCCGTAATGCTCATGCCTTCATTATTACCTTTTCTTTCTTTTTCAACAATATAACATTATGGGCTACAAGCTCTGTTATCCGCTTCACCAATATGTCGTTCTGGATGATACTATAATGATCACGCTTAGTAAGCTGCAATAAATACCCTCTCTAAATGATTAATCCTGACCCTTTGTAAATGTTTCTCCATAGTTGTTGGTCATTGTCCGATTCTGTACCTTCAAGAAAACATAGACATATATAATAAATTAGGTATAAAACTACACAAAAACAAAAACGACATAAGCCCTATATTATATGTCTACATCCATATTTTTTATAATTGGAGATTTTTCTTCCTGATCGGGTGCTCCCAGTTGCCCGACACAAAATAAAAGAGTTCTTGTAAAATATATATGACGAGGGAAAGTAACAATTGTATTATTTCTCCTGATCGATATATAATAAAAATGGATCTCTGAATACTTGTATACATCTACACTGGTCAAGAAGTTCGACACACTAACATGTATTTTTTCAGCACCTTTAATCTAACAAGTATATTGAGTATCATTTGTCAGCTATTCACCGTCAACTATGTTGGACATATCGTATATACCTAAAAAACTCATTTATGAACTAAGAAAATGGAAAGTGAAGTCCCATGTAAAAACAAATAGTGTAAAAAAGGTATCACCATCTCGGTGCAACCCATATGGGGCTGCTTGCCCGACTCGGTTAATCGAGTTAGAACCGAGTCACGCATACCATATTTTATTCTAAATCTATGATGACATTTCTTTGTTAGCTTTTTATATGTTTTAGTTAACCAACGAAAATAATGGTCTAAATTTTATTTATCCCCCACCTTATCTTTCGGTGGTTGGCTCAGGGTCGCGTCCTCTAATATGCAAGAAAAAAAGTTGTCAACACATATTTAAAACAAATAAATGGGGTTTTATGGTATCAATGGTTACACCACATCTACACTTGAAATATGATCTACCTAGGGTTTTCCGAAAATGGCTACTAAGCATCCTACTTTCACGTGCAATTATATTTACCCAATCTTACAATATTTCCCCTATAATAAACAAACATAAAAATTATAATCAAACGATTCTGAAAAGTAAAACGCCATCATAATGATATATATGAGAGAAAGTTTTGAGGTATCAGAGAGGAGACTTGGTAGCCGAAGAGAGAATCTGACATATGGTAACATCAAAATGATAAGGAAGCATACGCGTACCCGCTAATATCGTTACAATAAAATAAAATCTAAAAAAAATTAGACACATGCCATACAACAAATGGTCACATATGCAACTCACCTCATCTACCATTATTTGTACTTCTCCAAGTGACAATTGCCAATAACGAGTTTACTTAAAGGACTAGGGGAGTCTTGATAAGGGTATACCCCTCAGACAAGGTATACCCCTTATGACGACAATGTAAGCACAACATAAAAATGAAAACCTGAGCAAAACGAAACGGCCGAAGGAAGAGATGGGTGAAAAACCAGAGTATATAACATGAAGAGCGAGGCATACATATTGCAAGAGATGATCGGTAAACAACAAGATAATAGAGCGAAATAATGAGAAACAAGCAATAAAGCAAGCGCTCAGTAAGAGTACGGTCGACAAATCGATACAATCTAAGGAAATAAGGATTCACAAGAAAATGATGGGCGACCGAAAATAAAGTTAAAAAATAATTACCATAAAAAATACACGTATTGCTATATTATATGCCACTAAGAAAACATGAGTGATGATTCATCAAGAAATGCAATGTCTGTTTCACCCACTAAATACATAATATAAATAATTACCATTTTATAGTCCGTGGAAATTGCATAATATTTTGTAACTAGTATAAATAGGAGCAAAACATGTAGATGTAAATCTTGATTTCTAGACAAATAAAATGCATCTTATTATCATATATCTTCTTTCTTGAATCGTTACCATTACCATATCATTCACAAGTCTCTGTGTTAAAACTAGATCGGAGAAATTCACTTAATCAATTTTAGTAACTATTATTGGAAATTAGATTTGACAAAAAAAAGAAATAAAAAGATGATTTAAATAAATATTCATAATTATTAATAAACCAACGATATATATAAATTATACTATATTAGAGAAATCAACTTTAATTTTTTTACAAAAGTGTAATGGAGAAGTAGATGAAAAGTAAATTTGAAGAAGATAAAAAAGGAAGGATATTGGCGATTATTAGTAAATCAATGATATATATAGAGATTAAAGTTATATTTTTGTGGTTGGTCAAGCATGTTTACCACTTTATCTCACAAAAGCTACGGGCGATTTTTAAATTAAGACAATCAATATTGTTTAATACCTTATTGCATTCACGGTCCTTATGAGATGAGAGATGTGGCATATAAACGCTAGATTCTTCTTTACCATTTTAGTCATTTCAAATGTGAGATCTAATTTTTTTTTTTAATTTTCCACCATTTATTTAATTTTTAACTAGGAAAAAGTACGGGTCAGTACCTTTTCAAGTATGTTATTCCATTTCAGTACCCAAATATTAGATACTATTTTGGACAAAAATAACCCTGATGGTATATCGCGTTATGTTTAAAATTGTAAGTCGTAAATCGCGTGACTAAAATCTCATGATCTGTTACACACAAATCGCATGATCTGTTTTTACACATAAATCTCATGATCTGTTACACACAAATCTCATGATCTGTTACACATAAATCTCATGATCTATTACACATAAAATCACATGATATGTTTTTACACATAAATCTCTTGATCTGTTACACATAAATCTCATGATCTGATACACACAAATCGCACGATCTGTTTTTACACATAAATATCATGATCTGTTACACACAAATCGCATGATCTGTTTTTACACATAAATCTCATGATCTGTTACACACAAATCTCATGATCTGTTACACACAAATCTCATGATCTGTTACACATAAATCTCATGATCTATTACACATAAATCGCATGATATGTTTTTACACATAAATCTCATGATCTGTTACACACAAATCTCATGATTTGTTACACAGAAATCTCATGATCTGTTTTTACACATAAATCGCATGATCTGTTACACACAAATCTCATGATCTATTATACATAAATCGCATGATCTGTTGAGGGTACTTAGAAATGAAAATATAAATTGGGTATTAAAAATGAATTAGTTTGGTGAGATGGGTGTTTAGTGGGCATAGAAAATAGTTGGGGTATTAGATAGAAAATAGTTGGGGTATTAGATGATAATACCATATATTCTTAACTTTTATCATTTACCGTTAGCTTAACTTTTATCATTTACCGTTAGCTTATAATTTCTAAATCTAACGGGTTTATGAACGAATTATTCCGTGTTAATTAATTTCAATCCAACAACGAAACCCAACACATACCATATCGATATCCTGAATCCTGATTCACTTTAAATCATCCTTAATATAAATGTCAAAAAGTTAAAATGAAAAACTTGAAATGCAGAATAAAAACGAGATTTTACTGCTCCCGTTAGATGTTGTAATCCTATTGAATCCCATGCCCCAACACTCATAATATACAGAAGCAAAGAACAAGACATTGGACTAAAATGTTCAGCTCCTGAATCTGCAAATCATAAATGGAGTGCCTCGCCAATTTCAAATTAAAAAGAAATTATGATAAGGGTATGGGATTTACAAGGTGAGGATGGGAATTAAAGCATATAAAACAGACTTGATATCTAATATTAGCATATGAAACAGCCACCCATCAGTGACCTTGGATGCTTTACTCTGGAAACATAAGCAAATCCTTTTTCTAAATTGGAACACAAATTATATAAACAAATTCATTCGGATACGATCGTGCATAAACAAAAAATCCTCTAAGTCATTCAACCATTTTAGTAACAAGATTCGTGAGGAGGTAGTTACTATTAGACAAGATATGGCCATAAATAAAACGACAGACAAAACGGCATAGACAATCAAATAAATAGGTGTTGTACGTCTTACTAAGGGGATTTCGTGTTATACAAAGACCACCTATTATAGCAATACACAAACATCGTAACCAAAGCCTACTCACGATATATGGTGGATGGGGTTCTGAGACTAATGACTGAGGGAGTCCCATTCTTTAATGTAACCATCCTTATCAGAGCTACGAAAGCAACACGGATTAATCGAGCGTAAACCGAACGACAAAACCGACACAACCTAACTGAGCAACAACTGTGTGATGAAATTGATGTGATTTGATCGAGACATATCAAAATAGTTTCATTTATTACCGAGGTCACATGTAAGCAACGGTTCCTACATGACATAACCGATACCCGCACACAATAAAGTGAGCATTAAAGGAAATCAAGAGGGATTAAAAGAGATCCACGATCAACACACCAATATAGCTTACCACACCAATATAGTTTACCACGACTCATAGATGATAGTCCATGTCTATAATGAGTTGAGTAATGAGCTTAGTAGGAGAGATAAAACCGATATTGAATTGTATAAATAGAATTATAACTATGTAAAACGTACTTTTTTTATATATAAATAACACTATTGTTTGGCATATATTTGTGAGATTTTTTCTTAAAATTTTTGGTGTCGTCTGTAAAAAAATCGTCGCAAAAAACACACAATCAAGTTTAAACTAGTAACTAAAACCTGGATTGATAGGGAGACAATAGAGAAATCTCTTCGTGGAAAATCGATCATCCATTCCAGACCATGTTGGTTGGAAATCTCATGCTCCACCCATCGACGTGGTCCAACAAGAAAACCAGAATATAAGCGTAATTAGAGACTAGCAGAAGGCGGTTAGCTACCGACCATAGTTGCCCCGAAAGTTACTACAATTGACGCGACCAATGTACCAAATCAGGTGGAAACTTTCGTCAATGCCACCAACCCGACATGCAACTCCACGGTCCGATTGGAGCAACAAATTAGGAAACTGTAGCAAGAGCAGCAAAGGGCCGTCCACGAACATGAGACCAAAGACCATGCGGCTAGAGCGAACCTGAGAGAGATGAATGACGCCCTGCATGCATTAACCGCTAAAGTAAAGGGACAAAGCCGCAGAAGGAAACGATCCGCACTTGAAGTTAGTCAGGCGCACCGAAGAAACAGATTATCTAAGCGAGAAGAGCTCGATGAATGCGAGAGTAGTTGAAAGAAACGGTCCCAAGAGCGGGAACCAAACCACGAGGTCAGCAGGCAGCCCCCAAAGGAGCCGGAGAGAATGAAGCCCCACAATACAACCAATTCGCCTTAAAATGGTTGCGTACGTGCTCAAAGAATCTTCTTATATGAAAACATTTTTGGAGGTCGAACTCCGTCGCAAGTTCGATCCATTCGACATGGAGGCATAAGACGGCACAAGAGACACCGAGAGGCATTTGGAAAAATTCAGGAACATGATGATGGCCTTCAAAGATTCATTGATAACAAGAAGTTTGTGCAATTTGTGAAGCACCAAGAGTACCACCGCCAAAACAAAAATAAAAACGAGGTCCAACCGGAAAATGATGAAGTTCAGTGGGAAGACAAAAATGGTGATAAAGGTAAACAATAATGGTTATTCATGATTTCAGGAGGATGAACCTTAACATGAGCCAATCATATATTTAGAAAGAGGTCTAAATTCAACCATAATGCGCATGCCATCGAGGGATCTTCTTACCACAATGATAATGACCCATGAGCTGACCTCACATTCAACAACGATGATTTACAGGTGATTATGACACCCCACGAGGATGCCTTAATCGTCAATCCGGATATCAGAAGAGTCATGATCACGAGGGTACTAGTCGATGAGGGTAGCTCGACCAACATAATGTTTAAAGCCAGCTACGACCGAACTATGGTTGGATACGAGGGTAAGCTGTCTCAATGCGTAGGCGAAGTCGAGCTAATGGTAAAGCTTCACAATGACTTGTCCCTTGAGCATTGTATGTTGTTCAAGTTTTATATCGCATTCTCCTAATTCAACAGACCATTTTGTAAGCCGACCCACTATATCGGGATTTTGTAATACATACCTCGTAGGAAAGGACGTGCACACGGGTATAGTGCGACCCTGGAAGTATGGGGCCATCTTACATGCTGCAACCACAAATTTTAATGTTAGTTTCTCTAGATTGAGATATCGAGCCTCTGCCTCAACCAGAGATTTGCTGGTATATTATGACGGTCGTTGGATACCTTCAGGTTCTAAATTAATACTGCACTAACTGAAAAAGGAGAAACCGAAAAGTAAAGGAATAAGGGCTCACCCAATGTAGGAGCCGATAAGATTTTTGGAGACGTGAGGTAATCCTTGAGCGTGACGAAGGCTTCTTGCACTTTTTGTTCAATATAAACTTCTTTGCTCTCTGAAGTATCTCGAAGAATGGTAAAACACCATCGATATGAAGCGTCATAGTGATGCGAGGTTCCCTGTTGGGAACATAACCTCTTTGAATATTCTTGGGGGATCTACCTTTAGTAGCGCCTTCAATTGATCAGGGTTCGCTTCCATCCCCTTATTATTGACGACGTAACCCAAAAATTTACCGTTGCAGACTCTAGATGAGCATTTGACTGGGTTCAACTTGAGATTAAACTATCATAGAATGGCGTAGTTGTTACTCAGTACCTCTAGCTACTCAGCCCCTATATTAGTCTTGATGATCATATTGTCGATGTAAGCTTCCATATAATGACCCATATGGTATTCTAATATCTTATTTATAAGGCTTCGTAGGTAGAACCCGCATTCTTTAGGCCGAGTAGCATAATGGTGTAGCAATACATCCCCCTTACAGTCTGGGATGTGGTATGCTCTTCGTCCTTAGGATCCGTGCGAATCTGGTTGTAGCCTGAGTAAGCATCCATAAATGAGAAGTCTTCACATCTAGAGATTGAGTCTACCAGCTGGTCTATACACGGTAGTTGAAAGGAAGTTTTAGGGCAAGCTCGGTTAAGGTTAGTGAAATTGACACACATGCGTTATTTTATTGGCCTCGTCTCTTTTTAACCAATACGGGTTTGCCACCAATACCAGGTACCGGGATCGGCGGATTTGCCCGAGCTGAAAGAGCTTGTCTAACTCCTTGCTAATAGCTTTTTATTTCTCCCTAGAAAATAACTGACGCTTTTGGCTGATGTGTTTGGCTCATATACCGATTGCGAATTTATGGAAAATTACTGAGGGTTCCACCCATGACACATCACTAGCGTTCCATATAGAAATTTCCAGATTTTTTTGCAGTAAATTTATTAATGAACTATGGTCTAAATCGTGACCTATTTTTAGGATGCAGCCCTCGGCCACTAGTTCATCGCTTCAAATTTCCAGGAGAGTCAAGTGGTAGATCACATTCGCAAGGTCATCAACCAGGTCAGGCAAAAGGGTGGGGTTAGGCGTTGGTCCCCTTCTCCATCTTCGGTTAGTTGTTATTGCAATGGTTTAAGGGGATCGACAGGCACCGCGTAACAGGTTCTGAAGAATCTCACTTATGATGCCCACAGAATTACCGAAGGGATACTAATACATTTCCTGAAGGTGCAAGGATGGCTTCCATCCAATGTAGCCATGGTCTTCCAATAATAGTGTGGTAGGATCTGCTGATGTCAGAAATCATAAAGAGCATTTTGACCTCCGTCTTAGTGGCGCCATGGCCAATGAATTTTCAATACCACGAGGCAAATCTAGCCTGACCGCGCCCTTACCGGATGATGCCATCCAGGAATGGCTCACATATGCAAAGCACATGACCTCTAGATCCGTATCAGACTTAGTTATCAAGTAAGTCAAGGGTACATATGATGCTAGGCAGAAAGGCATTCGCAGTTACTTGCAGCTCTGAAGGAATATGAGTCCAAATTCAGGACAATATCTACGACCAAGTCCCCCGCCTTGGCTAAAGCAGCCGCCTCCGGAGATCACCCACTCGTACTCTTACATATTTCACCCGCCATTACAACCCCCACAACCAATTCAAGCATTTGCACGCTGTAATCCATGACTGACTGACATCTACCATACCTACTGTACCTCCGCAAGAGTACCCTCAATGAGGATAAAGCAAAGACTAGATCTTTACAGTTGCGTGGCGCCAAATATATCACTTTGGAAAATGTCATATATCATAAGAGTGTTACACGATCGCTCCTGCGATGTATGAGTCAAGATAAAGCTGCCATAGTTCTACACGACTTACATATCGGGGACGTTAGGCGCACCATATAGACCGCAGGTTGATTCTCCGATTCCAGCTTGCAGGTTACTATTAGTCCGTATTGGCAGTCGGTGTCGAGTGTATAGTGCAACAACACCACCCATGCCAATAGTTTGCTAACATAGGTCAGTTTCCAAGCAAGCTTATGAGTTCTAATCCGGTTCGATTTCCTTTCGATAAATGGGGCATTGATTTAGTGGGCCACTACCAATGGAAATAGTGAAGCGTCAGTTCCTTGTAGTGGTTGTGGACTACTTTACTACGTGGGTTGAAACCATAGCACTTTCCTGAGCCTGAGATATATGTGACTTTTTAAAAACATCACAAGATCCTCGCCCGTTTCAGTATTATACTTTTAATAAACAATGGCCCCAAATTCCACAATTTTATCCTCACAATATTCTGTAAAGGGTTATGACATCGAACAACATTTCTCTACCCCTTACTATCTCAAGAAAATGAGCAAGTTGAAGTGACCAACAACATAATATTGGATGATATAAAAAAGGAAGCTAGAAGGCTCCAAAAGAAAGTGACCTAATAAACTCACCGATATGTTATGGCCTTATCGCACTATCCCATGTATGGTTATAAGAGAGACCTTTTTTGTGCTAGTCTACGGTCTAGTGGCAGTAGTACCAGTATAAGTCATCATCCCAAACCATAGGGTGTCCAGTTCGGAGGTCCCCAATGCTACCAACCGTGACTTCAGCATCGGTCTCATTGAGGAGTGTAGCGACCAAGCGAATATGTGCACCGACCATCATACGGGTCCGATGAGGTACCGATTCAACTCGAAACTGCGACCACGCATACTACAAGTAGGTGATTTAGTCATGAATAAGATTTTTATGGCGCAGGTGTTAAAGTTGCTGGAAAGTTAGGTCTTAGTTGGGAGGGCCCTTACATAATCATTTCCAATGGACACCATGACGCCTATCACCTAGCTGATGCCGAAGGTCACACCCTCAAGTACCCTTGGAATACACGAGGAATATAACTTAAAAATGCGCTCTTTTTCCCTTCTGATGGCGTGAACCATTTTTTTCAAGAGGAATCCGTTTATTTTTACTTCAATGACATTATATTGTTTTTTTCCAATTTATGTGTTTGTTATATACTCTCCTACCTATTTACGGAATGCGAACCGGATCACTGGACATGCCTACAGACTACGCAATGGGTCATACTAAGTCCAAACCACTTGAGTCCAATAAAATATACAGGCTAATAGACCACTCCCTACAGGTCTACGTAAAGGGCCACATTGAGCCCAGTACCTGGTACCACTATTATACACGAATTAGTAATAAACCAAGCCTATAAAAACCACATAATAGGCCAAATCGGTATCTCGCGAATAAACCGATTGACATGACCTTAACAGACTACAAAATGGACCATACTAAGTCCCGATTTTGTACGGGGAGTACATATCAACCAATATTAAACAAACATATCACGTTCTACCAATACAACACACATTTATTATATTATTAATTCAGGTAATACACAATCCCATGTTCAATAAAAGTTTATGTTTACATTCTGTACCACCATCGTAATACTAATTGCCACAACAAAAACTTTCCGGCAAACTCACAACAAGAAATAACTTAATATTCAGCTTTCAAATAATTGAAATATAAAGCATCGCACAGAGGTGGGTGGTTCCCGCTTCCGGTACTACACTTGTTGCACCAATTCGAATGGGAACTTCAATCAGGACTGCTTTATTCGCCAGCACACCGACAGTGGAGGTCTTTAACTCTAGATGCTTCGTCATAAGATCAACAGATGCTGCAACAGTCCGATCTATAACCAGTTCATGGGAATAAATTTCTTTAGCGACCCAACACCATTCCGATGTTTAACTTCAATAATTTTAGAATCATTTTCATCGCCACCTCCATAACTTGGCTCTCCTGGTCCACCAAATCTTGCTCGGTTTTTTTCAAAAGCTCTACCCTCAGATGCTCCTTGTCTGCTTTAGCTTCTAGCACAATAACACACAAATATGCATTCTCAACAATTAGTATAGCCACTCTTTCTGACTGATCTTATAGTCTCTTTGTTTGGGCCATGTTAACCCTTAGCAGGTCAGCATTTTGAACCATCTGCCTTCAAAGGCTTATTGATAACAAGTAGCTCCTGCAATTTGTAAAGCACCAAGAGGACCACCACCAAAACAAAAATAAAAACAAAGTCCAACCGGAAAATGATGAAGTTTGGTGGGAAGACAAAAATGTCCATAGAGGTAAAAAAACAATGTCTATTCATGATTTCAAGGGGATAATCTAGAAAAAGGGCTAAATCCAACCACAATGTGCATGCCACCGAGGGATCTTCTTACCACAATGATAATGATCCATGAGCTGACCTTACATTCAACGAAGAGGATTTACAAGGGATTATGACACCGTACGAGGATGCCATAACCGTCAATCTAGACATCAGAGGAGTCATGGTCACCATGGTACTAGTCGATAGGGGTAGCTCGGCCAACATAATGTTTAAAACAATGTCTATTCATGATTTCAAGGGGATAATCTAGAAAAAAAGGGCTAAATCCAACCACAATGTGCATGCCACCGAGGGATCTTCTTACCACAATGATAATGATCTATGAGCTGACCTTACATTCAACGAAGAGGATTTACAAGGGATTATGACACCCTACGAGGATGCCATAACCGTCAATCTAGACATCAGAGGAGTCATGGTCACCATGGTACTAGTCGATAGGGGTAGCTCGACCAACATAATGTTTAAAGCCAACTTCGACCAAATGTTGGAGTATCTACTGTACATATATACTCGCTGAACTCTAGTTGGATACGAGGGTAAGTCGTCTCAATGTGTAGGAGAGGTCGAATTGATGGTGAAGGTTGGCCATAGCGCCACTAAGACGAAACTCAAGATGCTCTTTATGATTTCCGACGTTCGCAGATCCTACCACACTATCATTGGAAGACCATGTTTATATTGGATGGAAGCCACTCATTGTACCTTCAGAGAATATATTAAATATCCATTCGGTAATTCCGTGGGCATCATAAGTAAGAGTCCCCAGAACTTATTTTGCAGTACTGATCGATCCCACTAAACCACTGCGATAACAACTAACCAGTGGAGAAAGGGGACCGAACAAACAACCCTACCCCTTTGCCTGACCTGGTGGATGACCTCTGTGAATGTAATCTACCACTTGACTCTCCTAGAAATGCAAATGATGAACTAGTGGCCGATGGCCACATCCTGCAAAGAGGTCACAATTTAGACAATACTTTTTGTTGTTCTGTAATTTTCCATGAACTCACAATCGATAGATGAGCCAAACGCATCAGTCAAAAGTGTCAATCATTTTCTACGGAGAAACAAGTAGCCATTAGCAAGGAGGTAAACAAGCTCTTTTAACTCGAGCATATTCGTCAAGCCCAGTATCCGGTATTGGTGGAGAACCCATATTGGTTGAAAAGAGAAGAGACCAATGACGCATGTGTGTCGATTTTACTAACCTTAACCGAGCTTTCCTTAAAACTGTCTTTTAACTACCGTGTATAGAGCAGCTGGTGGACTCAATCTCTGGATGCAAAGACTTGTCATTTATATATGCATACTCAGGTTACAACCAGATTCGCCTGCCTCCTAAGGACGAAGGGCATACCACATCTACCACATCTAGTTTATTGTGGACTAAATAATTTTTTAATGCAAATTGAGGAAAAAGTTCGTGCATGTAGTTATAAGTCAATTCATCTACCACATCAATCATATAAGTATTAACATCATTAGGAAACTACAGATACTTTAATAAGTTAAATTCCACTTTCTCATCTCCTACCCATATGATTAATTTCGCAGCCTCAACATTAATAATCGTTCGAGTAGTAGCTAGAAAAGGTGAACCTAGTATCAAAGACACAAGTCTATCTTCTTTAATGTCTAAAATGATAAAATATACCGGGGTGATAAACTTGTCAACTTTAATCCATATATTTTCCATTATGTATTTCTGATATACAAGAGATCTATGAGCTATAAACAGTTTTAGACTTAATTTCCCTATCCTATTTTTCCTACAGATAGAGAGACAAATCATACAAACATTTATCGGATGCTAAATTACCAATTCTACAAAGAATAGTAAAACTCACTGGATCTTGTAGCTTGGGCAATAATTTATTCTGAATTAACGTGTTGCATTTCTCTATCGATGCAACTGTCTAGAATTCGTTGAATTTATTTTTTTAAGAAATGATGTTTTTTAAGAATTTCACATATATTGACATTTGCTCCACCGCATATTAATTTCTCACATGTAAAATAGTTCAAGATATAGATAAAATTCATTGTTAGAGTTCCATTTATTCTTCTTATATGGGTATGGAACTCGTAGTGCATATTTAGAAATTAAAAGAGAATTTTCGGCTTCATTTTAGGTTTAGTCAGGATCAACAGTAACCTTGCTGCGATCAAAGTCTTATGCATGTGTATTGTTACATTCACGAGCTACGTTGTCGCAATCACAAATGTCCGTATTAGGTAAAACGTTGTTGCTATAATCATGGTGTTATGGAGGTGGGTTTCTGTCATCAAGAACTAAGACAAATAGGTTCTCATAGTTTGTTTTACTCTGATTGCGATTAGAGAGTCAACTGTTAGGTATATACGTTATTCCACGATTAAGATCTAGTGCAGGTCCTTTATCGTATCCACGATAACTGTTAACGCATCCAAGACTAAGTACATACAGGTTTCCGTGATTTGCTATGTTGTTGATGTGTCCTGGACCTCTTTGTCTCCCAATTCTCAGTGTGATTATATTAGTTTGTTTAAGATTATTTTTTGTGTTGAATGACCAATTTCTTTGAATTTTAGATGCCATGATTGAGTGTATTTTTCATAATTAAACCTCTCACCTTTTCAACTTTCTTTGTGATACTGAACTAATACTTCGATATATTTAATGCTTGATTCATTCTTCTCAAAGTAAGTTATAGATGATTCAAAATATGTTTAAATTCTCTTTAAAGGTTTCTTTATTCTCCAACCTATCAAAGTTCTTCTGTTTCCAAACGTTCTCGTTGTTCTTCTAGGAACAATTTGGAATTTTCCTTCGGCCTGCTTGATAATTATTAAAAAATAAGGTTTAGGAACCTGTTGGTAGTTAGTCACATACCTGACATCTTAGGATTCCAAAAATTGATTTGATATGAAAGAATGATAAAAATTGACATCTACTACTGGTGTAGATTATTTCTGGTGGAGGGTAATTTTGTAAAGTGTTTTGGAAATTTAATGTTTAAGGTGGATTGTAGTGAGATAATTAAGGTGTGTGCTTTTATTAAATTCTGATCACCCTCATTAATGAAAGTCGTTGGGTGTATTTATACTTAATTAATAACCCATGAGCCATTCGGATCGGATCGTGGAATCGGGTCAAGTTTAAAAACCCATTAGGCCAAAGTGTGAAATGACCAGCACCTAGCTTAGTCATAAACCACTACATTTGTCCTGTCTGGTTTCTCATGGTAGTAGTTTGGCCCGAATTTCCCTTCGGATAAAAGTAAGGTGCAGTGTCCAAAATACCGACCTTATCAGTAGCCCCTTTAGGTCTTGCAAATAATCTTTGGAAGAGCTAACCCATAATAATAGAATTCAACGCATCATCAATGTGAGATGTGTTCTTCCGATCTGCTTTTGTATCCAGACTGAATATATAACCTCTTTATGTTAAGAATTTCAAGAATCAGCATAATCAGAATTCGGTGGGACTGATTTTACCGTTAAGAACTTCAAGAGTCTTTTTTCAACATGGGACACGCGTTAGGCTCTGGTTCGACCTCTCAACTGTTTTTCTCCGAGATTCTCGTACCTACTAGGCTAGAAAGTTACTTATGGCATAATCACTAAGCTTAATAGCGTTTAATCAAGGCTATGATCAGTTTATCTTCCCATAGGCAACCTTATATATTTTTACAGTTATTTAACTCGATTTCACTGTTCCATTGTCTTAAAAAACACAAAAAAAATTCTACGGAGAGAAAGCTTAGCAATCTTTTCAAATTGTGTTCAAGTAATTTATGCTCACAACCAGAAAAGCATTAGTAAAAAGGGGTTGGTTAAATTTGTTTGAATTGAAGAGAGCAAGGAAAGTTGCAAGAGACGAAAGAATAATTGTTGGTCTTCCTGTTTCTCCTGGTGAAGAACTCAATCAACTAAAAACAAACACAGACCAATGTTCATCGTCATCAAAGATATCCAAGGTCAAGAAATTGTCTTTTGTCCCAACTCTTTCTCCTCTTCAATCAGGATCTTCTGCTCAAGAATCTCAGAACCCTCTCCCTAAAGAGAAGGCAATTTCCAATGTTACGAAACCTTCACCCTTTATTGTCATGGGTTCAAACGTTGAAACATATCCTAAGAAGAAAATCCCTCGCCGAATAACTCGCCAATCCAAGGCTGAATCCACTCCTAGCTCTTCAAAACATACTAGTTGGAGACAATAAAGCCTCTGGCAAAAACCAAGCCATCTGAACAGCAGCCCCTACTAGAAACCAAGCCCTCCGAACAGCAGTCCATCGTAATGGAAAAAAAATATGGAGGATAGTATAGAAGATACTCCTTTCGAGGCGTCTGAACAGATTGAGGACACCACAGTAGATCGAAGGGGCAAAACTAAAGTTGTTTTGTCCAATCCGGATGCACTTCTGGAATGTCTGGAAGGGAAGGTAGGGCCCAATTTCCATAAAGTCAGCGTGAAGTACCCGATATCCCTCCAGAATATAGCTTACATATACACCCATACTGCTGAATTAGGTCCTATTCTTATGAAGTGGGGGTTCCCTGATTCTGTCAAGGTGAGAATCCCGATCACCCCAGAAACTCCTATGGATTGCAAGTCTAACGAGTTAGTGGTCTACACAAAGGTGCTGAAATGGGGACTCCGGTTTCCTCTGGATCCGGAGATAGTCAGGTACTTCCACCTGATTAAGCTGTGTCCGAATCAGTTGAGCCCAAACACGTGGTACATTTTGATTCTTGACATAATAACTTCCAGACTGTCCAAGATCCCACTACCAATGGAGCAATTCGATGTTGTGGCGAATTTGTGCAAGAACCACCAAATTCCCTTTTACCATTACAATATGGGGAATGATTACAAGGTAGTAAATGACCTACTGGAGTCTGAAAAGCCATGGAGGACATATTTCATGTTCATCAGCAGAGCCTTGGAGAATGGGAAAAAGATAAAAGTTGACTTTAATCCAAGTCAACTGACTAGCCTTTGGAAGAGCATAAGTAAGTTTCATTTACGTTTCCCTTAGTCTTAAATACTATTTGGTTATTCTGAACTAACTTGTGGCTCTTTTCGGTCTTTCCGAAGAAATCGGCCACTAAATGGGGTTTAATCGCCGTTCGGGGGTGCTAAATCAATATCATAATCACCCAGCTCAACCCACCATTTGGTCATCCTGCTTGACACATCAGCTTTCTGAAGAACACTCTTCAAGGGAAAAGATGTTCGAACGACAATGGAATGAGCTTGGAATTATGGTCTTATCTTTCTTGCTTCAATTACCAAGGCCAATGCTAGTTTTTCCAACTTCAAATATGTCCTTTCAGCATCCAACAGACTTTTGCTAATGTAATACACTAGACGAGGGTAATTGTCAACCTCTCTTACTAGCACAACACTTATTGCATACTCTGATACATCTAGATATACGTAGAGCTTTCCCCCCTGAACAGGTTTAAAGAGAGTCTTGGGTGAAAACAAATGCTTTTTGATTTCAAGAAATGCTTGATCGCACTGGGAGACCAATTAAAGTCTTTGGCGTTCCTTAATACCTAAAAACATAGAGCACATTTGCCTGATGATCTTGAAATAAACCTGTTCAAAGCAGCCAATCTTTCGGTCAGCCTTTGAACTTCTTTGGTGCTCCGAGGAGGGTCCATAGCTAATAGGGCATTGAGTTGATCTGGGTCAGGTTAAATTTCTTTTTCACTTATTATA
Source organism: Limnanthes douglasii subsp. nivea (assembly GCA_036936605.1). Taxonomy (NCBI): domain Eukaryota; kingdom Viridiplantae; phylum Streptophyta; class Magnoliopsida; order Brassicales; family Limnanthaceae; genus Limnanthes; species Limnanthes douglasii. The sequence goes on from JAUPFV010000001.1 coordinate 184,217,521, forward strand.
TAACCCAAGAACTTTCCAGATTGGACCCCAAAAACACATTTTTAGGATTTTGTCTCAAGTTCACAGCCTCTAAGTTAGAAAACGGTTCCTGAAGGTCAGATATATGTGCATCTTCCTCCAAGCTCTTTACCATCATATCATCTATATAAACTTCCATGTTTCTGCCAATCTGATTAGCGAAGGCTTTATTTACTAACCTTTGATAAGTGGCCCCAACATTTTTCAATCCAAACGACATCACTTTATAACAATGAAGCCCCCGGTTTGTAGTAAAAGTGGTATGATCTTGATCTATCAGATCTAGCCGTATCTGATTTTACCCTAAAAATGCATCCATGAAGGATAAAAGTTTATTCCTAAAAATAGAATCCACCAACTTATCTATCCGAAGAACAGGATAAAAATCCTTGGGCCACGCCCTATTAAGATCAGTGAAGTCAATGCACATGCGCCATTTTCCATTCATTTTCTTAACCAAGACAAGGTTGGCAGTCCACAAAGGGTATTGAGACTCTTTTATGTGGCCCATCTTGGTCAGATGATCAACTTCTTAAACTATCACAACTGCCTTTTTTTAGAGAACGACCTCATCCTTTGTACAACTGGTGCAACATCAGTTCGTACAGATAACTTGTGACAAATTATATCAGCTGGTACTCCGATAACATCGTCATTGCACCAAGCAAATACATGTTGATTATTTATTAGAAAAGACAACAGTATGTGTTTCAAACTTGGAGCCAATTTGGTGCCAATTTTAATATTCTTTCCCTCAACTATGGAATAGGTTTCAACCTCCTCTATAGGTATCATGACACTGTGAGCCTCCCTAGGATCATCAATTTCATTCTCATCGGTGGAAGGCTCCAATAGCTGCTAATATCTGTTAATCTTGACTGCCATTACAGACTTAGACGCAAGGACTGTTGCATAACATTTCCTGGCTATCTTTTGGATGCTCGCGGACAACACCTACTTATCCCTGGACAACATATTTCGAACAATGGTGGACCGCGGAGGCCACAACATGCATTTTGGAGAGCCAAGACCTCCCAAATATCGCATTGTAAGATGTTGGGTAATCTACCATAACAAACAGTACTATTACAATTTTCTTAAATGGTCCTTTGCCCAACAACATCTCTTCTTCAAATTCCTCAATCACATCTACAAAACTCCCTATGAAGCCCACGATGGTTCTGTACGATGTTGTATTATCGAAGGGTTTCTCATATGATTATAGGAGCTTAAAAACAAGATGTTTGTCGAACTGCCCGTGTCAATCAGAATCTGGCGTATATCATTTCCCCCTATTGATGCCCTAATTACCACAACATCTTCATGAGGCCTTGCAATATCTCTTAGGTCATCCTCATCGAAAACTATGAAAGGAGATGGGGTTTGATACAAGTGTGTGGACATTTTTCCATTTAACTGGGTGGAAAAATTGTGAACATACTTCTTCCTTGATGAACTAGAAGGTGCAGTCACAGTGTCCTCGCCCCCCCCCCCCCCCCCCGGCCCAAATATGGTTTGAGATTCAAAGAATTTAATCAAACCGGAGATAGTTTTAGTCTTGTCTGTTATTACCCCTACCCGATTCCGAGTTGGATCCGGATCAAGGTACTCAGAGTCTATATCAAATCTTCCAGTTATCACCATAGCATCTTCCCGTGTAAACGATCCAGGATTACTTGAAGGAGTAGTTTGGGGAGTAGTGGTATTGGCTTGTGCATTATCTAGTCTGCTCCCCCTCGCTTTTTTACATAGGCCCCCAACTTTCCCCTTTCAAAGAGGTACTAGACCTCATGCTTTAAGGCTATATAGTCATGGGTATCATACCCTATGTCATTATGGTACTTACAAAAGTGGGTACTCCGGTTTTCTCCGGGAGACTGCAACGCTGCTAAATTTCTAAAATGCACTTTGTTCTTAGTTTTATCCTAATTTGTAGCCACATTTTCCACCAATTTAGCAAAGCACTCAGGTTGAACCCATGGTCCCCTCCTGTTCCTGAACTGTTAGTTCTGATTTTAGCTAGACTGATTCTGCCTAGATCGATTAGACCCTTGTTCGGTCTACTTTGACCTGCACCCGGATGGATTAGCAGCCTGAGGTGCTGATGCTGTAGTAGTGGACCTTATCTGACAAGGAACCCTGGTCTTTTTGGTTTCCTTCACATTGATTTGTTCTCCCATCTGATTCAACAATCCCTAAAAGTCATGGCTTTGTTCTGGGTGACTGAATCAGCCAAGTTGGTCGGATTTAACCCTTTTCTAAGGGAATCAATTGCAACTTGTTCGAAGCAATCTGCTAGCCCATTCTTTGTGTTCACAAATCTGTTGATGTACTCCTTTAGAGACTCGTTTGGCTCCTAAGCACAATGGATAATGGTGTCCCCATTACCCTTAAGCTCCTTGCTTCCAACAAACTGCCTCCAAAAGGAAACCTAAAATATATCAAAAATTCTGATCACCCTCATTAATGAATGTAGTTGGGGGTATTTATACTTAATTAATGACCCATGGGCCTTTCGGGTCAGATCGTGGAATCGGGTCAAGTTTGAGAACCCATTAGCCCAAGGTGTGAAATGACCATCACCTAGCTTAGTCATAAACCACTACATTTGTCCTATCCAGTTTCTCATGGTAGTAGTTTGGTTTGAATTTCCCTTTGGATAAAAGTAAGGTGCAATGTCCAAAATATCCGACCTTATCAAATACTACAACCAAACTCATCTTCAGTTCTTTTATCTGTTGCTCAAGCGCTATTATCTTCGCTTGCCTGACAGTGTTATTGTTTACTGCATACATCCCATACTTTTTTTGTTAGATGCAAAGTTTTTAATAGACAATAAAATAATTCATATGTTCATTAGAGACCCTCCACTTGCCGCATCAATAATTAGTTTTTTTATTCCCCAATAGTCCATAGTAAAATGTTTGGACTATCATCCATGTTGGAATCCTATGGTGATGACATCTGCACAAAAAATCCTTAAATCGTTACCATGAGTCATACAACGACTCATCATTTTGTTAAGTGTAATTGCTTATATCGTTTCAATTTTTTTTACTTTAGTGGCGGGAAAGTATTTAGACATGAATAGTTGAGCCGGTTAGTCCCAAGTTGTGATGACACTGAGGGTACTGACTGAAGCTGGATGATAGTTATTAAAGTTGGAGGATAGTGATTTAAAGTGATGATTACAAGATCAAGATGTAATGTTTATTAAATAAATAAACAAAGATAAATATTTATCAAATTTAAAATAATCAATATTAAAATAAATTTAGGAATATTGAAACATGTATATAAATTTTATTATGATTTTTAAATAATTAAAAAGAACTAAACATATTTTTTAAAGTGAGGTTCTCTTTTAGAGTGTTGCATTTATATCTCGATCACCTGCAACTAATCTTTTGGTATGTTTTATATTATTTCTAGTCTCTTACCTCCTACAATTGGGTCATACAACCTAAAAATCTAGTTTAGACTTCATTATGTCATGCCTATAGTGCACTACTCATTCAACCCCGTGGTATTATTATATTAATCAATTGAACCCTTAGGTAATTCAAAACATTATGTTCAATAATAATACTAAAAATATATATAAAGAAGAAAATATATTAAAATTAAAGATTTAATTCATAAAAAATTGTATACACATAAGTTTTTTAATCATAAAAAAAGAAGATTAAGTCATGCTAATCATGTTCATATCATCAATAAAAATAAACTAAAGTAAGAAAAATAGTAGAAAAAGAGAGGGTTTGATTATATATTATCTAAAACTCCTCGTGTTTTATGTGTTATCGTTTTATTTATATTAAAAGTTAAAGACTTTTGACTGAATTCCTAATCTCTTACAAATAAAACTCATATGTATAAAAATTAACTTATTATTTTAAACTAAATAATAATAATAATTTATTATTTATTATTTGGAGATTAAAATATTTAGTCTCGATCTTCAATTAATTCTCCATCTTTTCTCTTTCCTTTCTTTCTTCTTGTTTAATTTATATTATAATCCTTGGTTTTTATCGTCTCCTTTAATTGAAGTTTCTTTTTGAAATCTTAACTCATTTTTCTTCTTCTTTTTGCTTCTTTTTGTTCTCACTTCATTAATAAATAAAAAATAACCAAATATAAATATTTTTATTCATAATTAATTAAAACTAATAATTAAATTAGCATAAAAATAATATAAAATCAAAGATAAATATCATTTAATCATTACCTATAAATATATAGTGGAAATGTTAATTAAGTTTTGGCTTTAGAGAAATATAACTTACTAATCGGTACCCAAATCAAATTTTATACCTAAAACACCGCTACTATAAATACAAATAGTAAGCGAGAGTTTTTTTTTTCATTTCATTTTCGAGTCTCTTCGTGTTTTGCTCTTACTATGTATCTTCCTTCTATTGAAACACTTTATATCTCTCTTCGTATGTGTTATACGTTTGAGTCATCTTTTTTAACTAACTACTGTGTTTATTTTCAGACCTAAAAAAAATGAATAGAAAATCAAATAAAAAATTAAAAAAATCTTAGACATAACAACAATTATTTGATAAATTTCAAACCTAAAAACCACAATGAAAAATAAAAAAAGGAAAAACAAAAGAGACGATGATAAGTTACAATAAAAATGAAGCTCAAGTCGTATAATCAGTCATGAAGAAATCATAAAAAACTTTATTTTACCTCGTCGAGTTTATTTATTCGGAGAGTCTCAGTCGACTATTAAGGAAGTCTACGTCGGGTCTTAGCCGTGTCTCCCTGGAGTCTTAATATTTCATCTTATTCTTTATAGAGAGGAACTTATGTAGTTGGGAAAAAATATTTAGGATATTAAAAAACCGCATATTAAGTGGTAGTTTGTAAAACAAGTTGTGTGTTAAGTGGTGTTTATCACATTCATGGTGGAAATTAGTAAATAAATTTTTATTTAATATTAAATCATATTTAGCCCCTTATAAATTTGAAACTACCAATATTCTTTTTTACATTTAATTGGTGACTAGACTTTGGTTTTATTCCACTGAAGAAATCAAGAAATTAACGTCAAGACAATAAAAGAAAATCAAGAATAAAAGATATCAATTAATTAAACAATCAAGAAATCAAATCAAAGAAGAACCTGATTTGAAGATTGTTAGTTTTCGATGATGAAGGGAAAAATATCAACAACTTGAAAGAAAACATCGCTTTAAGAAATACAATATAATTTAAATTGATTAAATAATATAAATAATATATAAATTATCGATACATGTTTAATAACCACATAATTGTTTTTATTATTTGTACATTTTCATCTTTCAATAATTTTCGTTACATTATATATTTCATAAATATATGGATTTTTTGGATCAATATTCGAATATTCAAATACTCATAAAACTACAAGAAAATTCGTACATTTACGATTTATCGTGTCAACTTTTTGTTGTCATTGTTGAGGATTTTATTTTATATTATTATCGATTGTATTGATATTTTTAGAAGATACTCTCACCTAATTCATAACATCTCTCAACAATCGTTACAAGAGAAATAATTCAAGTGTGAAAAATTTAAAAGTGTTTCTACAAAATTAGAGGGCTTGTATAAATCTAGAAGTCCAAATGGGTCGATTACATTCGACGATGGCCATAAGGGTTCAAGGGACATGGTCAATAAATATGGAAAACAAACCTAGGGAAGTAAGTGATATCAATCTACACAACGGGAGAGTAGGTAAAAAAAATGAGTTGAAGTTTCAGGCATCATAAATTAAAGACAATGTTGATAAAAAAGAATGTTAGAATCATGAAGGAAAGAATCAATAGAACTAAATGGAGAACAAACGGTCTGATCACGGTAAAGGGTTGAGGAAGAAACTTGTTCATCATGTACACCTGTTCCATGTTTTATCTTTTTATTTAAATTTAAATATTAAATATAATATATATTTTAAAGTATGGAGTAGTAGGTGATATGAATCATCCATAATTGCTACTAAATCCGTACTAAATCTGAAAAGAAACCCTAAAAATATCAAGAATGAATGAGAGCTCGACCCTTTACTTAGAAAAGAAAGAACCTTGGTATAAGGAAGACGCCACAAATGGGATGGATAACCATTTGATAAGTCATGTTGAGCGCCACATATAACATTACATATGTTCAGAAGTGGTTAACAAACATCTAAGAGAAACACTCTTAAATTTTATTTTCTTAAAATATTATCCATTCTTACAAAGAATTTCTTTTATATTTCTCAAGGAAACTAAAAAAATAAACATGAAACATATTTGATTAAAACAAACAGACCATTGAGTTTTCCTTCTTCAATGCATTGATTAATGGACTACATATTTTACTTCTTTAATCAAACTCTTTAAATACATTGTTAATATATACTAAGTTTTTGTTGATATTTTTATCCATTTTTATCTTATTAGAAGTATCCAAATATTTATACCATCTCTCATTTTTCAAGAGAGCTCGTTCTCACGCTTTAATTTGTGCAAATGATTGTATTGAGGACATCATTTCACTACAATAAAAACCTTTAACAAGCTTGAACTGAAATTAAATCTTGACAGAAAAAATAATTTGAAGGAAGCATCTCAATATATAATAATTAAATCTATTGTGAGAATGTATTTGTCTTTCTTTATTTAATTCCCTTCAGCTTGAATGACTCAATTTAGATATGTAATGAAATATATATATATCATTGTTTAATTAAAACCGTTAATGTTGAAAAAATATAAATGGTTCAACTATTCTCCTTATTTTGTAATTAAATAACTAAAACTCTTTATGTTGGCTGAATAAAAAATGATAGCCAACTTGAATAACCTAAAGTTCTAATACTAACTATATGAACCTAGCCAGCAATGCTACTAACCCCAAAACAAATCTGATAGGAAAACCTAAGATTAGGAATGTAAGATAAATAAGCAAATCTGGCGAACCTAAAGCCATGATACCAACTGATACCAACCCAACCAGCAATACGACTAAACCCGCACCAAATATGATAATGAACCCCAATAAATATCAGGAATTGGTGACACATTATCCATATTCTTAGTAAAACAAGAAACTTGATATAAGGAAGATGCCACAAATGGAATGGAAAACCATTTGATAAGTGATATTGAACTCCACAGATAAAATTTGATAAGTTCAAAAGTTGTTAACAAACAAGTAAACAGAAACGCTATGCAATTTTATTTTCTTAAAAAACGCATTTGTTCTTACATAGATGATGAAATATCTATATATACTTGGCACATCCACAAGTATAAATAATTCATATATTAGATTTAAATACAAACATTAATAAATTTCCTTTTGATATTCAATACATCTAATTAAAACAACCAACTAGTAAGTTTAACTTTTATTGTATCGATCGGCTTATTATCTTTCTTATTTAATGAAACTCTTTAATTGTAAAGAGTTGATATAGACTAATTTTATATTGATACGTATATTTATTTTAGAAGCATCTTCATAAATAACTTTGAATTAAATACAAGAACTACTAATATTTCATTTGAGATTTGTAAACAAAACCGTACAGACTAGCATTCAATGCATTTAATTAAAACAACCAACCATTAAGTTTAATTTTATCAATGTATTCATTAATGTGATTCCCATATTTGTTATTTAGTATAACTATTTGATTGCAAGGTGGATATCCACTAAATATGGATTGATATTTAAGCCCATGTTTATATTTTAGAATATTTTATTTCCAACATAAATAGTTTTGAATTAAATACAAGCATTAATAAAATTGTCATTTGAGATTTTTAAGGGAAACCTAAAAGAACTAACATTCAATGTATTTATTAAAACAACCAAAAATTGAGTTTCACCATTTTAATGTATTGCTTAATGAGCTTCTCATCTTTCTTATTTAATGCAACTCTTTGATTGGAATATTGATATGAACTAAGTTTGGATTGATATTTGGACTTATATATTTCTCTTTGAATCAAATATTTTCATTTTCATATCATTAATTCTTCTTAACGAAAGTTTATCTTCAATATTTAATGTGTGGACACATATTATTTTTAGTATTATGTCTACTGTTGCAAAAATCTTTAACCAGTCTCAAACTTAAATTAAAACTTGAAGGAGAACATCATTTGAATAAAGTATCTCAACATGCAAGGATTCTTGAAAATATGATTACGTTATAGGATCGAGTTACTTATGTTGGACCACTGTGAGGATAATTTCTTCTTTCTTTACTCAACACCCTCCAACTTGAATACTTATTTTGTTTAAGCTAACGAAACTAATATGAGCTTAAGTTATTTTTCAATAAATAATCGAACTTATGACAACGCTAATAAATATATATTTTTTCACTTTTTTACCAAAACTATTTATGTTGGACGAAAAATAAAAAATGATAGCAAAACTGAAGAACTTAAAACTCTTTACCTACCGATACGAACCCAAAACGAGATATGAAGGGTGCCTCGACTCTTTGCTTAGAAAACCAAGAACCTTGGTATAGTGAAGATGCCACAAATGAGATGGAAAACCATTTAATAAGTCATAAATTTAACGTCACAGATAAGTCGACCAGTTCATAAGTTTTTAACAAATAATTAGAGAGAAACCTCTCAAATTTCATTTTCTTAAAACGCTATCCATTAAACTAAATAGAAAAGTTATTAATATTGTCTTTTAAATTTCTAAAAAAAATATAAAGACCAATATTCAATGCATTTAATTAAAACAACCAACCACTGAATTTTACTTCTTTAATGTATTGATTAATGGGCTTCAGAACTTTCTTATTTAATCCAAATATTTAAGTGCAATGTTGTTATTGAGTAAGTTTGAATTGATATTCGGGCTCATATATTTATTTTGGAAGCATCTTCATATGCATATAAGTAGGTATGGATATAGGTGACGTAAGCCTGACCCATTCACACCAGCTGTTTTACTAAACTCGAACACAGATCTGACTTGAACTAACCCGTTTATGTGTCATAATTTTGATATTCATACCCAACTTGTTTTATATTCTAATTGGACAAAACCCAGTCGGATCAGGTCAGCTCATACCACACTTTTCCATCCTATTATCGCATGAGAAAAACGTTACTTATATAAAAATATCATAAAATAAAATAAGTGTTGGTTATTTTATAATATATTTTATGTGTAAGATCTTATAAACTAAATTCAACCCTTTGAATTCATTTTTAAGAAAACAAATTACATGGTTATATATTTATTTCATTAGGATTTTTAATACTTCTTTTGTCTAGATTTTTTAAGCTTTAAATTTGAATAAAATATTTTATATAGAGATTAATAAACTTGAATAATATTTTTTTCTCTAAGAAGAGTAGTTATCATGTATAAACGAATTATAATAACAAATAAATATATAAAGGAAGAGCTTTTCATGATTTTGTACGCTTTAAGCGAGTCTCATGCGTAATCAGCATTTAAATTCACGGTATAATGGAATGAATTTATGTTAATTCTCTAATGTGGCTCATTTAGTTTTTCAGCCTAATTAGTCCCAATCTCTAAATCTTTAGAGATGTTTAATCATCTATTGCTCTCAACAAATTGGGAAAGAATCGTAATACTAACGATCTCTAAATGGGTTAATTAGAAAGGTAAAAGAACTAGAAATTGTACAAGTTACACGCACATAAAAAAATCATTTTTATAAGTTTATATGTCTTTTGGGGTGCCTTACCACCTAATGACTTAGACCAATTGGTTTTAAATCCATTAACTGTCACCTAAAAGAAAGACGACGACAAAAAGAATATTAATGATTATAAATAAAATGAATTTTATTATTATCTTTGTTTAATAACAAATATATTTTAGAATATTCACATAATTGAGTGTATATTAAAAATAATAAAAAGTTTCAAAAATGATTAGATAATTTTATACTGTTTTCAAATTTTTGTCTATAACATGAGTCAGAGAGTTTTAACTTATCTCATGAAGCTTTGATCATGTTTATATTTGTGATATTTGTTTTTCTCAAAAATAAAAATTAATAAATGTAAGATAATTTTATCTATATATAGGGCTACAATTTCACAGTGATGTTGCGATTATGTCAAACAATCAACTAACAACTGTCTGCTCCATCAGCATTCTCCGATATCAACATCGACACTAACATAACACCTACAGTCTCACGCAAACATCTTCAACCCTTAACTAACACACGAAATTTCAAAAATAACAACAATATCTCAACAGCATACAAACTCATCTATATAGAACTGCCAGAATCAAGAAAAAATGTTGTCGAAGAACTGTCAACTGTCCATTACAATACTTCGAAACATAAATAAAACTCGAAACAGTAGTCTAGGACGTTACAGTGTCTCGTTCGGCAAAAAAAAACCACCGGGACAAGGAAACTAACCTCTAACACTCACACGCCGCCTGAAACTATGTCGAAATGTGTATCGTCGCAGGCAACGTCCGTTTCTAACCGTTGATCGGAGTCAGAAGTGATATGTCGACTAAAAGGTTGGTTCACGGTTGTGTTAAAGGTAGTTTTTTGGTTCACTCTGGGGTTTCGTGTTTCTCTCTCCTCGAATTTAGAAAACTGAAAATGGAGGAAATGGAACCCAAAAGTCATGCTTATGAGATGAAAAAAGTGGATTGTAACCAAATTTCCCTTTTTATACCCTAGAGGGTATTTTTGTCCAAATTATTATTCTAGGTGTTCTATTAAACTAGTCTAAAAGTGGGTACCATTTTAGTATAACATACTTGAGTACGTATTTATGGGTATTTTTCTCATTTTAATATCAAATTTTGATTATTATTATTTGGTTATAAATATTATAAATATTTTTATTATCTTATAAACCAAAATCATATATTATAATTGTAAAATATTATATGGTATATGGTTATAATTTTATTATTACATTTTGATTATTTTGATTATTATTTGGTTATAAATTTTATAATGTTGTTATTATTTTATAAACCAAAATCATAGATTATAATTTTAAAATATTATAAGGTATATGATTATAATTTTATTATTAAGATTTGGTTATTATTATTATTATTATGACTTATAAATATTATAAGTTGTTTTTATTATTCTGATATTATTTACTATATTAGTGTTTTTATTATTTTATAAACTAAAATCATATATTATAATTCTAAAACACTAAAAGGTATGCTATTATAATTTTATTATCACATTTTGATTTTTATTATGGTTTGAATATAAAGATTATAAGTGTGGTTGTATTTTGATATTATGTACTAATACAAGTGTTTTAATTACATTATAACCCAAAATCATATATTATAATTTTAAATATATTATAAGGTATGTTATTATAATTTTCTTATTACACTTTGATTATCATTATAGTTTGAATATAAAAATTAAAAGTTCTTTTATTATTCTCATATTATTTACTAGTACAAATGTTGTTATTAGATTGAAAGTTAAATGTTCAATTTTATTTTATTTAGCCCGTTAGAGTTTATTTTATTTTAATCGAAACTAATATCACTAAAAACTAATACCAAAAAATATTACAAATTAATAAACTATAAATTAAAACTAATACTAACAAATATCATCAATTAAAAAATTATTTAGTTTACTTTATTTTTTAAAATTAACAAATTTAAAGTAATAGAAACTAATATAAAAACTAAATAAATAGAAAAATTATACGAAGCTATTCATTAAGCAGGTATATTGTTACCCCAATCATAGTTGATTGATTTTATCTAATACAAATTTTTGTAAAAATAATAATTGTAAACAACGTTGTATATAAATTACTAAAATAAAAATAATAATATATCACTACTATCACAAAAAGACTCTATATTTTCAAGTTTCTAAACATGTGGTGTAAACATAAGGATTTTTATAACTTTTTTGAGAATTGTTGGGCTATAAACTATAATGGGGCTCTTTTATTCAGGTTCTGGTTCAAGCTAAAGCACTAGAAGGCTAATCTTAAAGTTTGGAACAAGTAGGTGTTTTGTAATGTTTTTGAAGCTATAACTAAGGTTGAGGAGGAAATTAACAGATTAGAATCTAAGGTTCTCACGCCAGCTCTGTTCAGGATGCTGAGAAGCTGAAAAAGGCCAAGGACAATCATCTCATGCTCCTTGCAAGAGAGGAGGATTATTGGGCTCAGAAATCTCACACTAATTGGGTTAAAGAGGGTGATTGAAATACTGCCTTTTTTCACAATTATGTGAAAAGAAAGCAAAAGAGATCTAAAATCTCTCAAATTTGGAATAGTACTAAGTGAGAGGAGGAGGAAAAGGCTATTGAAGAGTCTGTTGTTAATCATTTTAAAAGCGTAATTGCTGATTTGCCTAATCCTTGGTACCCTAATCTTCTGGATGACTTCATTCTTAAGTTAGTTACTGATAAGGATAATGAAATGCTAATGAAGATGCCTATGGACTCTCAAATATATGAAACTATCAATGAGCTAAGCCCTAACTCTGCTGCTGGTCCAGATGGTTTTTATGGGAATTTTTTTAAGGAATGCTGGTCCATTATCAGAATTGATCAGTGTGTTGCGATTAAGGACTTTTCAGGGAAGGTCCTTTTGCTATGGGGCTCTATGCTACAACTCTCTGTCTGATTCCTAAGGTTGAAGCTCCCAAAAGCTGGAAAGACTCCAAACCAATAAGTTTAACAACCTATATTAGTAGAATCATCTCCAAGATCATTAACAAAAGATTGTCTAATTCGCTACCTAAGATAATATCCCTTGAACAGGGGGCCTTCATCAAGGGAGGAGTATTCATGACAATGTCATGATTCCTCAGGAGCTTATTGGTGATATTTCTAACAAGGTCATGGGTGGAAACATTCTTCTAAAGGTGGATATGGATAAAGCATTCGACAGGATGGACCATACGTTTCTTCTTAGCATTTTGAATGCCTATGGGTGTAATGCTGACTTCATTAGACTGGTTGAAAGAAATCTAGTGAATTGCCAGTTTTCAGTTATGGTAAATGGCTCTTTAAAAGGATTTTGCAGGTCTAACAAAGGGTTGAGACAGGGTGATCCACTTTCACCCAGTCTGTTTATATTATGTCAAGAGTATCTATTGAGAGGCTTAAAGAGAATTTCTAGCAACTATATATCAACAAGATACAAATGTAGAGGGGAGATGACATCACATTTCCTGTGCTTTGCTCATGATATTATGGTTTTTTGCAATGGCTCCTTAGCTTATGTCACAAAGATTATGAACATGTTTAGTCTTTATGTGGAGATTTCTGGATAGCTAGTAAACAAAGATAAATTTAGAGTAATTACCTCCAAGAGTTTATCCATTCATCATGCTAGGAAGCTGAAACAGCTGCTGGGCTTCAAGCAATGCTACTTGCCAATCAAGTATTTGGGAGTTGTGTTAAATAACAAGAAAAGGGTTAGCAATCATAATGAGCTTATTGCTAAAACTACTAATAACATCTCTGAATGGGATAACAAAACCCTATCTTTTGGGGGTAGGCTCATGTTGATCCAATCTATTTTATCTACTTACCCCCTTTATACTCTTCGAAACTGAGAGATTCCTAAAACTACTAGTAAAAGGCTTGAAGTTTTGTACAACAAGTTCATGTGGGGCGATAAAGCTAACAATAACACCATAAACTAGTGTAAATGGTCTAAGATTTGTAAGTATTATAATGAGGGTGGTTTAAATCTAAGAAAACTGGAGGATATGATTGAGTTTTTTGCTGCTAAGCTGTGGTTTAATCTGAGAAAGCAGTAATCTTTGTGGGTAGTTTTTATGAAGTCAATCTACTTTAAAGATCAACATCCTCTACTGACTCCTTTGAATCCTAAGAGCTCTCTAATTTGGAAAAGGCTGTGGAAAGTGAGGGATAGAGCTGAGAACTACATGATATGTCATGCTAAGTCAGGGAATGTGGATGTTAAGATGGATAAATGGTGTTCCCTTGAGGCTTCACTAAGCTCTCTGGAAATGAGGACAAAATTATGTGTATTGGTTCTTTAGCTAAAGAATACTGGAAGAGGGCAAATGGAATGTTAGCAAGCTGAATGATGTATTGAATCCAGATCAAATTCAATACATTTTAAGAGTATCTTTGGATAACTCTTTAAATGACATAGTTAATTGGACTCTTAGTGGAGATGGTCAGTTCTCCACAAAGGATACTTGGTATGAATTCAGAAAGAAATGAAGTAAGTCTTACCTTTATGCTAGAGTTTGGAACAAGGTGGTGCCTGTTAAGTTTTCGTTTACTCTCTGGAGGACTCTCATGGGCTGGTTTCAGACTAATTCTGTGTTGCAAAAAAGAAAGATTCAATTAGCATCTAAGTGTCAAAATTGCAATAATTCAGAAACTATACATCATGTTTTTGTGGGATGTCAAAAGGCTTGGGATGTCTGGATTTTCTTCTCAGTTTACTTCAATATCTACATCACGAAGTCTATGTCTCTACCTCACATGGTAAGGACTTGGTACTGGTCCACTAAGAAGGAGATTCGTCAACGAACTATTCTGTCTTCAATCATAGTCTGGGTTCTGTGGACGTCTAGGAATAAGCGCAAAATGGAGTGTAAATCTCAAAGTTCTAAAGACTTAATTGGGAACATCTGCTACATACTGGCTAGTCTTGATAATCCTGGTCTTCTGAAGAGAAAGTACTGGGATAAAGATAGTGGGATTGGTCTGTCAATTGGATGCACTAATCATCTAAATATGACCAGTGCCCCTGTTTTATTGAGTTGGAATTGTCCTAAATTGGGCAGGTATAAACTCAATACTTGACGGTGCATGTACTGAGTCTGGTGAAAGCTATGGTGGAGGGCTTGTAAGAGACAATGCTGGTAAGATAATATTTGGGTTTGGCAGGGTTTATGGTAAAGGCAGTCCTATCATAGGAGAGACTAGGGCTATTATTGATGGTCTTCAAATTTGCATGAAAGAGGGTTTTGCATGCTAGATATTGAAACAGATTCTTGAATTCTAGCCCACATGTTTCTCATGGGAAGAGCTCCTTGGTATCTTAAGGAGATAATCAATTGCTGCTATAATCTGATCTCTTCAAACATGAAAATCATCCATATCTTCAGAGAGCAGAATGTAGCAGCTGATTGGTTAGCTAATCTAGCCATGGATACTAGCAGGGACTTCACTCCTGAAGAAAATGAAATCCTTGTTAGATTAAGCGCAATAGCTTTTTCCTAGAAGGTCTGGGTCTTTGTTATTTGAGAAGAAATCAAAGTGATTAAGGAGGAATTCATCTTACCCGGATGTTTGTGCTCCTTCTGTATCTTGTCTCAAGCGATTGGTTTCGTCAAAATTATTTCACTAGTCTACGATCAACATGGAAGCTTCTGTGAATTTGGTAAGCTCTAGCTGGATGGATGGGTGGTGTGAAATGCTGAAGAATCGAGTGGAGGATGAAGAAGAAATTGGGTTTTAGGGTTTGATCGAATTGGGGATTCTTTGTAAGGGAAGCTGGATGTTTTTTCAGCATGTATATTGACCCAAATTCAATAAAAAGCCCAAAGTTTAAACAAAAAAAACTAAAATAAGAAATTAATTTTTTTTTATAAAACTTGTAGGATAAGTACAAAATTAAGAGTAGTATTGAAAAGTGGGTGGATGATGAGTGCGTTTCTCTTTTATTTATCGAAGACAATAAAAAAAATAAAATAAAATAAATCATAATGTTTAATTAAAGTAGTCGTTTACTTGTTTGTGTATATACTTGTTCCGATTTTATAAATTTTAAAAATAAATTATTTCATAAAAAATTGAGATTTCTATATTATAATTAAAATTAAAATTAAATGTAAATATAAGTACAATTTTTTGAAATATAAATATAATTAAAAAAAATATCAAAAAAATATTAAAAATATTCTATTTACCGTATACATATCTTAATTGTTGGAATTGATATTATTTTTTATAAACGCTTAAAAAATACTTTGAAATATAATGTTTAAATATCTTAACAAAATTACATATCTAATAATTATACATTATAAATAGTTTTTTGGAATATTAAATAAACTATTTATAATACCTAAATATAATTAAAAATATATCAATATAAATATTACAAGTATTTCGTTTACATATCTTAATTGTTGAAATAAGAAATAGTTAATGTATACAAATTATTTTTTAATAATCGTACACAAAATATTTTAAAAATATAGTGTTTAAAGATCTAAATAAAATTAAATATCTAATAGTTATATATTATAAATAAATTTTTTGAATATTAAATAAACTATTTATAATATATAAATATAAATAAATATTATGGAATAGGTATCGTACCTCATAAATATTTGGTTTATTATATAAAAATATTAATTATTCAAATTCAAATCAATGATCGCATAGAAATTAATTTTAAATAATCGTATAAAAAATTGAAAACAATAACTTACATGAGACACGTGACGACTATCACGCATTTGTCATGTCATACGGTGACACGCTATCCTGTTAGCACGTATAGCAGTGTCACACATTTTTATGTGACACACATAACACTATCACGCATGGCAGCCGACACGCGTCACGTAACTCAAAAAAATTCGCCATGCATATTTTGTTTACATGCCACACCAGAAATGGTAAAATGGATCGTGGGTGCGACTAACACGTTTCCCACCACTATACACCTGTATAAAATTATAACAAAGAATAAGAACTTGCAATCCATCAAAATTTTAAAAATATAACAACACAAAAGAGATGAACATATAATATATACCAGTTCAATAGAGCAATATGGCTCGAAAACAAATCTTAGGAACCTAAAAATCTAACAGTTCAATATCTCTAATGTTCATGTTTAGTATAGGCAAGAGTATTTGGTCTAAGTCTTAAGAATTACAATAAAAAAAATCTGGTTAAAATTGTAAGGCATGATAGCAATAAAATATATCATCAGCCATATCTTCTCCAATGTAAGTAGGGTATAAGTAAAGCAATTTCTTATAATGAAAGCTTTGGGAAAAATTATAATAGATATTGAATATTTGACCGTGGCCGATTGCGTGGAAATATAAAATATATTAAGAAAGTTTTACAGTACACTTTTGGTTCAAGTAGCCAAATTGAAAAAATGGCTTATTATTCCTCATAAAAAATATATATAAGAGAAATATAGTTAGTAAGAACCTTGTGAAGTTTATATTTTCATCAAAAAGCACAAAGTAATCCAAATTCAGTGGATTTAAGCCAAGTTATTAGGTTTTTGCAAACATGAAACCGAACAAAAGTCATCTTAAGCTTTAGTGTCTTTGTTACCCCTTTTACAGTGCAAAAACAATAACACATGGGTTGAAATGCATTATTTTGTCTCTTCAAAACTCTAGCCCAAACACGGAATGAAATTATTCGTTTAACTCACTAAATTACAACAAGTTGACTAAGTCACTTAAATCCACGCAATCAATGCACGAGTTACAACAAACATTTTTTAAAATTCAAAGTTCAAGAAATACAACACAGCCTTGTACAACTTCCTTGTTTTATTTGTTTTTCTACAATATTAAACAGTTAGGACTGTAATTCCAGAGGGGCATGATATGGCCATCAAAGACATTCCTTAAACATAAGATAAGACTGTGATTACCTATGTAAGCTGTGGATGTTTTATATTTCTAAATAATATCTATTTAGAAATGAACTACAATGAAATTTATTTAATAGGAAGTTATCAACTATCCAGATAATTTTTTAATGTTTTTTTTTATTTTTAGGAATCCATTCACTCATTCTCTTGGATAAATTATTTGTATGGTGTCTAAAATATTATAAATATGGATATGCTAAATCTAAAATGGTCACCAAATTCACTATCATATAAGTTATATACATCAACGAAGCACTATCTAAAGGCTTTGAATAGTAATTAGTCTATTAACTATCCATTTTCGTGATAGATAGTTCATCAACTAAAAATATCTAGATTTTGTCCTTCGGATATCTATTTTTCAAGAATATAGTCAATCCACTAAAATCTCCGGCTTTAAATATCCATTTTGAATAAAGTTAGTCCTCCGCACATGTTTATTTATGAGACTAACTTTATAAAAAAAATGAATAGTCAAAAGACTAATTTTATCAAAAATTGATAGTTAAGGGACTATATGTCACAAACAATGATAGTCAACACACGCAGGGAACTAACTTATCTAAAATGGATAATCAATGAACTAAATCCTGATTTTTTTTAGTTAAAAGACTACATGTCATGAAAATGGATAGCCAATGAACTATTTATTGTTCAAAACTGAGATTCCAAACGATTATTTGATTGAGCATACTTGAAGATGATTTAATCATTCAAATAATAATGGTTGGAGGTACGCATAACCGATCGAGTTTATCGCTTATGCTTCCATTATTGTATATCCATAACGTTGTTAACAATACATGAAGTAATTAATGTTTTACATTTGGTATGAGAGCTTGAATTTACTCTCCCTTGCTAGTTATCAAAATCATATTGGTTTACTGTTAATTTTCATATGTTTATTTGGCCATAATGCATGAATCTAGTTTGATATACATATTATTTGGTTCTGAATTTTGGTGTTAATATGTTATTTACATGAACAAAGACTAAACAAATATGTCAAGTGATTTAATAATTGTAGTAATTGGATAATAATCACAACATCTATAGTTACTTAAAATTTCTTAAAAAATTACAAATGGAAACTATACATAAATTATTAATTAATCATATATAATAAGATGAAATATGTGCACATTAAATTTTCTTATATTTGTATGATTAATTGGGTTAAAATATTAAATTATGTTTTTAATCTATCTACATGAATTAAAGAATGAATATCAATAGTTTCATCATGTAGTTATGATTTAATTTGAGTAGGACTTTAGCCATCGGTAGATTTTATGTCACTAGATTCAAGGATATTGCAGCCCAACTCATGAATTTGGAAGCTGATATGTTTGAATCTTTCTTATACATTTCATTTTGTGCACTTTTCTCCATAATGTTCCCCTTTAAGATATCGTATAACACACATAAGGATAAATTGTTAACAAATGAACGTATGACCATGTGTGTTCAAGAGGAGGAGAGATTAATGATAGAAGATGGTGAAAAGGTGAACCTTGCTACATTTTATGCTTTAAAGAAGATAAAGGATCACATTAAGGGAAAGCGAAATATTTAATCTAAACAAGACATGGAGAATGAGTCTACATGTTTCTTTTGTAAAAAGAGAGGACATATGAAGAAAGACTACATTAAGCTTAAGACTTGGCTGAGATAAAATATAATTTTATAGCGTTTGTTTATGGATATGATATAGTTAATATTAATCATAATACATGGTTGATTGATTTTGGTACTACAATCCATGTTTCGAATACCTTGTAGAGCATGACAAACCTAAATAACCAATGAGAAGTGAATAGTACATTTATTCAGGTAATAAGATGAGTTCACATGTGTAAGCTGTTGTGACATGCATTTTAACTTTAAAACTTTAAGTAGTGCTTTTAATTTTTATTCAAAATAAATAAATTTTATGTACCAAAATTTTATTAGAAACTTACTTTCAATTTCAAGACTTGTACCATTAGGAATTTCCTTTATTTTTTGGATTCTAGTTTAATATCCTGAGAAATTCATAAATTATTGATTATGGTTTTTTTCTGATGGTTTATATCGTCTTTGTTTACAAAATAATATCACTAATAGTTTTATGCATATTAATATTGGGTTAAAATTAGATTATGAATGAGGATTTTTCAATTTTGTGGCACCAAAGATTGGGACATATCTTCATTGAGATTGATAAGAGATTGGTAAAGGATGGGGTACTTGGTACTTTAGATTTTAATAATTTTGATGCTTGTGTTGATTGCATTAAATGAAAGAAAACTAACAAACACAAAGTTGGTGCGAAACAAAGTTCAAACATATTCAAGATTATTTATACAAACATGGGTTGTCCCAACATGAACACTAATGATACGAAATACTATATTACATTCATAGATGTTTATTCACGATATATGTATCTTTACATACTTCATTCTAAAGACGAGACTTTGAACGCCTTTAAAATTTTTAAGGTTGAGATAGAGAAAAAAATGTGATAATCACATTGATATTGTGAGATTAGATAGAGATGGAGAGTATTATGGTAAATACATCGAGAATGGACAAACACCTGGTCTATTTGCAAAAACAATTAAAGAGCATGAGATTGTTTCCCAATACATCATGCCTGGTTCCCGGATCAGAATGGTATGGTAGAAAGAAGAAATCAAACTTAATGGACATGGTGATAAGTATGAGAAGCAATGTTAAACTTCCATCATTTTAATGGGTAAAAGCACTCAAGATGTTACGTATTAAACCAGGTCTATTTTAAGGTCATCTCAAAAACTCCTTTTGAGTTATATAAAATATAAAAACCAAGTTTGCAACATATACGCATTTGAGGTGCGCGTCTACGGTAAGAGTGAACAACCCACAAGAAAATAAACTAGACCCAAAGACCATTAGTGAGAATTTTATTGGCTATTATGAAGTTCTAAAGGTTATAAATTATATTGTCTGGTTCATAGCACTCAAATGGTGGTATAAAAAAATACCAAATGTTTTAAAAATTACTTGATTAATAGGAGTGATCAATTTCATGATATTATTATTAAAAATGAATATGATCAGCTCGTATTTGTTGTTTCAAGTGAGAATTTTATTGTCATTCATGTACCTTAAGCTATATTTCGTGTTAGACAACCAACTATTGAGGTTCCACAAATTGAAAATAACTAATAGATCATCACGATAATGAGGAATAAATTGTTAATCATACCGATGAATAAGTTCAATTAAGAAGGAATAAATTGTTAATCATACAGATGAATAAGTTCAATTGAGGAGATATATTAGAGCAAGGAAATCAACTATATATAATGACTATTACAAAAATCAAATTATAATATTCGAGTCGATAATGATCACATGTTATTTTCACAAGCCATAAATTCTAAGTTTTCAAACTTATGGATGAATGTTATAAAAGATGTGATGGATTCTATTACATCAAACTGAGTTTCGGATCTCATTGATTTAACCAATTGTGTAAATTATCATATGGGTTCTTAAAATAAATAAATACTTGCATGAAAACAGTGAGAGACGTAAAGCTAGAATTGTTTCAAAAGGGTTTTATCAAAGTGAAGGAATTGATTACATATATTTTTATCTCACATATCAAAGAAATAATATTTTCTAATTGTGATGACATTAATAGATCATTTGGATTTTGAGTTACATTAAATGCATGTGAAAATCAATTCTTCTCAATGATGATTTAAAAGAAGAGGTTTACATGAAACAACATGAAAGCTTATACTCTAAACATCGCAAATATTTGGTTTGTAAGCTTAAGAAATCCATATACGAGGTCTAACAAGCTTCTCGATAATGGTATATAAGTTTCATAAACTTATTACTTCATTTGGATTCGAAGAAATAGTATGGATCAATGTATGTACCTTAAGGTCAGTTGGGGCAATATTTGTTTCCTTATGGTGGATGATATTTTTCTAGAAATAAATAATAATGGAATTTCTACACAAGGTGACATAATATGTTTCAAGTAACTTTGATGTGAAAGATTTTGGACAGACATCATATGCCGTTGGTATAAAAATCCATGAAGATAGATCTCGAGACATTTTGGGTTTGTCTCAAGAATCCTACCTCAACAAAGCATTATAAAGATTTGATATGAAAGATTTTAACACTAAATGTAACACCCATTGTGAAAGTTGATCGGTTCAGCTTGGACCAATGGTCCAATAATGACATTGAAATGGAATAAATAGAAAATGTTCAATATGCTTCAGCTGTTGGTCGTATTATGTATGCTCAGGTGTGTACATGACCCAAAATTTCATATGTTTTTGAAGTATTAGGAATATATCAGAGTAATCAAGGAATTGATCATTGGAAGGCTGCAAATAAAGTGTTAACGTACTTTAAATGTACTAAGAATTACATGCTTACATACTTATGTATAGACATACAAAAACTCTTAAAATTGGTAGACTACTCTGATTCCGAATTTGAAAGCTACAATGATTCACAAAAATCCATGTCAAGATATGTGTATATGCTAGCTGGCGAGTCAATATTATAGTGGAGTGTCAGGATATGTGTATATGCTAGTTAAATGGATGTTACTACTACCTTACTTCATGATGAATTATAATAGTCAATTTATATGTGTAAGTTGAAAGGGTTTGAAGAATGGAATAAAAGTGATGTGTATTTGTTGAAGAGACCCCTCTATATGTTGAAACAGTCAATGATGCAGTATAATATGAGATTCGATTATTTTATAAGATCCATCAAAACTGTCTGTAGTTGTTATGTCAATTATGCTTATTGGAGTGGAGAAACACACATGGAGATACAAGTCAAATTTTATATTGTATGTGAATGACATACTTATAGCTAGAACAAATTTAAGGAAGATAGAAGCGGTAAAAACTTAAGTGAAATGAGAGTTTAAGATGAAGCACATGGGAGAGGCTAAGTAGATATTTGGTATTGAGATCAAGAGGAATAGGTCGAAGGAGTATTTATTCTTATCTCAACAAGATTATACATACATAAGGTCATAAGGAAGTTCTTTATGCCCGAATAAAAAATGGTTGGAACTCTCATTACCTCTCAATTCAAAATCAGTATCACTCAAGTACCAATCAAAATAACAGATTATAAGTACATGTTAGAGATACCTTATGTCAATGTTATTGGTAGAATTATGTATGATATGATTTGCACAAGACCTAATCTTCCCTACATCGTAAGTATTTTGAGAAGATTCACGTGAAATATTAGTATATGCTAGAATAACTCGTTAACAAAGGTATTATCGAAGGATTACACGAGCGTAGTTCGATCTGCTGATTACATCTATAGGCAAGAACTATTGAAGATTTCAGCGTGAAGCTTGGGTTGTGACTAAGATTTAGAGACGTGTGTTGAAATCTAAGGGCTGAGACATACTGACGAGACTTGTGATTATTGATTCGAAGGAGATATGGGTTAATCCGAAGCAGCCTAATCTGAATCGAGCTGGATCAAAACACGTTGGACTGAAGAATGAGAGGTGGACAGACGTGGATTCTTCTACTTCTTAGGTTTTCTATTTAATTGAGTCTTCTTTAAGCATCTTCGTATATTAATTTTATATTTTTTTAGAATCCCTATAAATTTGGTCATCTATATTAATTAGGTTTCTTAAATTTTTTGAATTTTCTGTTTTGGCGTTTCCTATTTTTTAAGGATTAGTATTTTATCACAATCGTTAATTAATAGGCTTTAATATGGAGCATTTGTTGAAGAATTAGGATTTCTGTAAATCTATAAAAAGAACAAGATATGCAAGGGTTTCGCGAGACAATGTTGAGAACGTTATATTTCCTAAGTTAGAGAAAAAGCTCTAGGTTATTTGAGAGAGAAGTGATGTGAGATATAAAGACTGAATAGAGAGTCTTGTGAATCATGTTATCTTTGTATCAAATAGTGTTTGAACACTTTATGTTTGAGAGTCTATCTATAACTTCCATGTTTAATAAAATGGTGTATGTACCCGTAGATATAAGATTATTTTCACAATCCAAACCACGTTAAATCTTTCTTATGTGTTTGATTTTATTTTGACGCTTCTTTTTATTTGTTACTAAAGTTAACATGATAGATATATCTTCTGATACGAATTGGCGCACAAAATATTTACCTTAGACAAACTGAATCACCTAACCACACCCTTTTAGAAATTAATTTGGAATTTTGAATTCTCTTATTATTGGGTTTCGTATTTTAAACAAATATAACTTTATCATATTTCTTTATTAATGAGATTTAATATGGATTGTATTGTGAAGAATTAAGACTTTCCTTAAACTTATAAAAAGAATAAGATATGCGGTGCAAGGGTGTGGCGAGATAATGTTTAAAGCATTATATCATCTAAGTGAGAGAAAAAAAACTCTAGACCTTTTGAGAGAGAAGTAAAGTGAGCGATAATCCCTTAATCAAAAGTCTTGTGAATCATGTTATCTTTGTATCAAATAGTGTTTGAACATTTTAGGTTTGAGAGTCTTTCTATACCTTATTTGTTTAATGAAAGACTGTATGTTCTCCGTAGGATCATGCATACCCCAAAACTTAAATAGGATCATGCATAAATCACATGCAAGAATACGCAAACGACATGTAAAGTTTTTCTGACACGCCAGATACGCACACGCTAACGACACGCACACGTGAGAGACGAACGCGCCAGACACGCTAATAATAACAACACGTCAAACACACCAATCATTTTTTAAATATTTAATAGTAAAAATATTATTTTAGAAAATAATTATTATATAAATCATATATTATAATTTTAAAATATTATAAGTAATATGATTATAATTTTATTATTACATTTTGATTAGTATGATTATGATTTTATTATAAATATTACAAGTATCGTTACTTTTTTATAAATCGAAATCATATATTATAATTTTAAAATATTATAAGTAATATGATTATAATTTTATTATTACATTTTGATTATTATGATTATGATTTTATTATAAATATTACAAGTATCGTTATTTTTTTATAATTATATATTATAATTTTAAAATATTATAAGATATATGATTATAATTTTATTATTGATTACCACTATGATTTGGTTATAAATATTACAAGTGTTTTTATTATTTTATAAACCAGAATCATATATTATAATTTTAAAATATTATAAGAAATATAATTATAATTTTATTAGGGAAATGACATACTAAGTACCTATTGGTCAAACATATTAGTATCTAGTACCCAAAAATGGGTTAATACTCACTTAATACCCACCTCAATAAAACAAATCCCTTTCAAGAACTAATTTTTTTTAATACCACAATTACCCTCAACCTAGTATGTAAGTCTTATTTTGTGAAAAAGAGGTATTTTCATCCAATAAAGAAATATGACTTTTGAATTTATGACTCGCCGTCACTCTCTCTCTCTCTCTCTCTCTCTCCTCTCTCTCCTAACCTAACAAAATACTCGTTATCTAAGAAGATCTGTTGGTTTGAAAATTTGTTACCGTGATCAGGTTATTGCCGACAACCACCGTTAGCCACCGGCGATCCTACCCAAAAACTGTTCACCTTTTGAAACCACCGTTCACCGGCCATAACTGACCACATTCGAGCACCGGAGATCAACACCGTCGGCGATAATCTGTTCTCCAAACCTGTAAACCAGCTTTTACCATTCTCTAATCTTTAATCCCGTCGAGAACCTGAGATTTTAAATCTATTGGCCATGACGATAACTAGGTTTCTTCCTCAACCTCAACCACCTAAAGTCACTGTGAAGGTTTGTTACGTATTGCTCTCCGGCAGTTTTTCCATTTTTGTTTTTTCAGCTCAACCTAAGATCGAACTAGTCGAAATCATATATGTTAATCGTTTTTTAACGTTTAGATTTTGTTCAGTTTAGTGTTCTGGTCGATTAACAAGCGATACGTTGTTCTGTAACTTTCCGGTAAACATTGACAACTTTTTCAGTCCGAGCGAACATGATGTGATTGCTGTATCTTCAGTCTAAGAGAAAATGATACAATCTAAGAGTTTTTTTATATTGTCGTTGCTAGTTTGGTTGAGTCTTCTATTGTCGTTGCGTTTTTTATGTTGAATACTTACACTGCTACATACAAGAAACATTAGCTATAGTCCTTGCGTTTTGACTTGACACTGATACTTGTTGTTGCGTTTTGTGTATGAATAAAGTCATTGCTAGATATCAGTATAGTTATTGCGATTTGCCTTGGTTAGTGTGTGGTTTATTGTTAGCTAGGTGTGTGTTTATATTGTTATTTAGATTTGTACATGATTGATAGTGATTTGTAGTGTCAACAAGTACAAACATTGTTGGAGATGAACATTCATTATGAAACTCAGAACAGTAGGTGCTAGATTACGCATAGACACTGTGATTTACTAGTCTTAACACACATTGCGATTTACCAGATGTTGGTTTTCTTATATTGCGATTGTACTTTTGAGGCATTGCTAGATTGGTTGAATTACGAGATACATAGATTTATTCTGTAACACATTCATGCTTTCTACGTTACCCTAAAACAAACTAACCCAATCTTCTACAATGCATGATAGTATATGTCGAAACACAAAGTTTGTATTTTCAAATTTGGTCACGAAAGAGCTATTGTTTCGTTGTCCGAATTCAAAAAATTTGACACTCTCCAACAGTACGTTGAAAGCACATGGCAGGATCTTGTTAGAGGCAACTGCATCATTAGCTATTCTTGTGGTGCTCAGAAGAATTGTTTGTTTAATAACGAGACAAATTTTATTGGTTTGGAAGTATACCTTGATGTCGAGCGTCTCAAGAGTGTTAGTTTTGTTATCGAATAACAATTGGTCGATTAAGGGTCTGCAATTAAACGTAAACAACTTGTTCAACTTTTCGAAGAAGCCTCCCACAACCAACGAACTAGTGGTGAAAGTAGTAATTGTTTAGTTATTTCAACCTCGAAGGGAAGGAATTTTGCTACAACTGGATGGGCCGAAGCTATCGTCGGTGTTGGTCAGTCATTTGCTGATGGTGCTGCAAGTTTAAGGTTATCCTCACCCGATGCATAATACATTTAGGAAGATCACATTTTATTGTGTGAACAAAGATTTAGAAGGGTGAAAATGGAGGCTTTATGATTTAATTGATTCTAGAACCGGTTTAATGCCCATAAAGAGGTTTGTTAATACCCATACTTGCAGTCCCGTATTCACAAAAAAGAAGAGAAAGAATTTGTCATCTAATTTGATTGTCGATGAGATTCATGATTCTCTTAGGAACTGCCAAAGTGTGACAGCTAAAACTATACAGTCCTCTATCAAGCAAGGCTAAGGTTTAGACATTTCTTATCGTCTATCGTGGAATGCTTTAGAAAATGCAAGGTGTGTAGTATTTGGAGATAGCAATACTTCTTTAGGATTTTTAAAAGGATATTTCCAACGACTAAAGAGTCGTGATATTACAACGGACTGCCATTTGGATTTAACGCCCGAAAATGTTTTTCGACGTTGTTTTATAGTGTTTGGCGCATGTCTTCAGGGTTTTCATTCGTGCCGCCCTTTATTGTACGTTGACGAAACTCATCTAACATGGAAGCATGGTGGGGTGTTGCTCTCAGCAGTGGCAAAGGATGTCAACAACGGTTAGTCCATCTGTTAGTTTACATGTTGCTAGATATGTGGTTTATGGTTTTGCTCATATATCATCAACAAAGATTGCTAGATTGGCTATATTAAATTGCGATTGCTGCCTATAAGTGTTTATTTAAACACATCCCAGCCATGCTAGATTGGTAGATTTAGGTTGTTAGATAGATAAGTCTTGTGTTTGCGATTTATGGTCGTTCGAGAGTGCTAGACTGAGGCCTTAACTGTTAGTTTAGATGTTGCTAGATAGGTTGTATCTAGCTTGGGATTTATGGTCATTCAATCTAACAATCTAGTAATGTTTTCTGTCTGAAACTTTTCTGTGGAACCCTGGAAACAAATGTAATCTTATGTGTTGCTGCAGGTCTATATCCCATTGCTTTTGGGATTTTTGGTAGTGAAGACTCGAACAATTGGTTTTGGTTTTTGCAAAGTCTAAAACTGCATTTGCTAGGGCGGTAGATAACGTTTATTTCAGACCGTCATTCTGACATTATTAACATTGTAGCAACTCTGTATCCTAATGACTACCACGCTTATTGTATCTTCCACCTAGTTCAGAATATGAATAATGCTCTTGAACACACAAACAGAGTCCATAGGAACAATATGCTAGTGATGTTTAAGAGTTGTGCTTATGCCCCGACGGTGGACCTTTTTAATGAATAACTATCACAGTTTTAGCGCCAAGGGGGTGATCGTATCGCCAAATTTCTAAAAACTTTGCGACCAGAAAAGTATGCTCAGGCATACGTCAAAGGCAAACGGTATGGGGCAATGGCATCAACACCCGTGGAATCGTTCAACGCGCAGATAAAAAAATTGTGCAATCTGCCTATAGTGGAATTTGTCGACAGGAATAGAGTTCTTCTTATGACTCAGATGTCTAGACATTTATCAGAGGGTCTAAGCTAGAACACCCACTTATGCCCCGAGTTTGACAAGCTATTTAAAGAGAATGTACAATGCGGTCGAACGTGGTTAGTACGCAAGTCTTCTGCCGTTTTTTTAAGGTTTTATCAGACCCAGTAATGGTGGTAAACATCCTTGATTTTAAATGTACATGCGCTTCTTGGCAGCAAAAATGTTTCTCATGCCCACATGCATGTGCTACAATAGCATCTTTAAGCGAAGATCCGATGACTTTAGTATAGCCCCTTTTCACTACTGCAAATTTAAGCTCCAATTATTCTTTTAACATACCGGCTATAACAGATTTTAGTGAAGCTACTACTACTAAAGATGATGGAGATCCAGTGGTTAATCCACCGAACGTTAACAGACGAGCGGGACGACCGAGAAATAAATGTATTCCATCAAGAGGAAAGGTAACCACCAGCCAGTCCCGGTGTGGCCACTGTTTCAAATCAGGACACAACAAAAGGTCATGCGATGGTCCGTTCTGAATATAACAAACCTATAGACTTAAGTTCGTTTTTTTTTGTTTTTTTGGATATCTTTGGTAAAACACTCCTTATATTGCGATTTGTATGTTTTAAAACTCTTAACATTGCTACATACAACGTCTGCTTGACTAGTTGATTCTATTATTTACTCTTGCTTGACATTGCTAGATAGGTTATAATGACATGGCTAGATACTTGTTATATCATTGGTAGTTGCACTAAAATTAAATTGTTGATGCCACATTTCTAGATACAGTGTAATACCCCTGCGATTGTAAGTCTAAAATGACATTGCTATATACGTGGATATTAATTTGCTAGATATTGCATTTTCTAGACATGAACATTCCACTAACATGAAATACATGGGTATCCTATTCTAACATTGCTAGATATAACAAATTATCTCCGCGACTTAAAGGTTAATATCAAATTGGTAGAGACAAACCTTATTTGGATTTGATAGACTCATATGTCAGATTAAAGAATAGTCACAATGCAAGATATCGGTTGGACATTGCTGGATACATTTACACAGGTAACTAAACTAATTGACATTCCTAGATTTATTAATATGCAAATTGTTAAAAACCCTATTATGACATTGTCTCAGGCGCATGAATGACATTTGGAGATAACCTACTGTTATATTGGGGGAAACATCATAAAGCCACTGTCATATATGCCTTACATGATATTGTGATATATTAGTTAATTTGGGTGCTTACATTGCGATTGTGTTTTGTAACTGCCTTTACAACTACTTCATTAAACCACTCACTCTTTAATCTTTAGTTAAATTGTTAAAATAGCAACAACATTTAAACTAATATAGATCACACAAAAAAGAAAAAGCAAACATCATAATAAGATTAGAACATCATTCATAGCAGTACAACTGCCCCATACAACAACCCTCCTAAAAAATAAAATTACTCAGAGGGTTGGTTTTGTTTATAGCCTATCAAAACATAAAAAAATGTACTAAAAAGAAAATGATGTTGGATGAACTGCCATAAACCTAATCAGAATCGTTGTCGTCCTCCTCCTCATCAGACCCTTCAGCTTCCTCCTCCTCTTCTTATTTTTCATCCTCTTCGTCTCATCATCGGCTTCATCTTCATCATCGTCGTCTCCGTTGGCAGACTCCCAGCTATCCCTTTGCCGCTTCCGTTTTGGAAGTTGTTCAGGGTAAGAGTCGTAGCCGTCGTCGAGTGACCATGAGTCCCATGAAGTGTAGTTTTCTTCGGCATCAGACGACTAAACTGATCAGTCATCCTCCTCGTCTGACGAGTACTCAGAAGTGGTTTTACGCTTGTATGCCTTATTGTCTAGGTAGTAGTCAGAAGACCAGCCATCATCACGAGTACCTTGGTATGATTGGGCCATTTTCAAAAGTGGTGTTAGATGAGTTCTTGCAAAGTGGTGTTAGATGAATAGCCTAAAATCTCATCCCCTACTTATAGCGAAATGCAATGCCCAATGTTACGTCCAATCTAGCAAATGCAATTAATTGCAGACATGTAATTGTACACGTGTAGTTAATGGATGTAATGATTCAACACATCTACCTTTGTCTTTTCAACTAACAAGTTAACCAATAGGATAAAAACATCTATGTTAAATTATTGACGGATGTAGTTAACAGTTATTTCGATCTCATTTAATGTACTCGTCTCCCAATAAATCTATCTAGCAATGCATTAATATAGTTGGTCCAATATAAGTATATCATTGCAATTTACGAAGACTTGACATTGCTAGATAATAAGCCACATGTGACATTAATGGATACAGCAGCATATCATTGCTAGATACCTTATAACGATATTGCTAGATACGACATCAAAACATTGCTAGATACTTTATAACGATATTTATAGATATAGAGCACAACATTGCTAGATACATTATAATGACATTGATAGATACAACATCTGAACATTGTCAGATACATTATGACAACATCGATAGAAACATCATCACAACATTGCTAGATATCGTTATAACGAAATTGCTAGATGCAACATCAAAATAATGCTAGATACATTATAACGAGGTTGATAGATACAACCGCATAACATTGCTAGACATCTTATAAAACATATTGCTAGATACGTTATAAGGACATTGATAGATCGAGCAATATAAAATTGCTAGATAAGTTATAACGACATTGCTAGATACATACTAATTGTTAAAAAAAATTCATGTAATAATAATTGGAGGATCTTCTTATATACTTTAAAAAACATTGCTAGATACACGTATCTAGACATTGCTAGTTACATCAATGTTGAATTACATTTCGATTGCCAATTGTAGGTGACTGTATAACCGGTTTGCAAAATATTTTATCATCCTTAATGGATAGTAATACTATAAAAATGACATTGGTAGAAATGAATTACACAACAATCTTGACATCCTTAACACAAGCAGATACGTTGTGATTGTTACTACAGTTCCGAGTAATCCTCTAATACTAGCATTCAATTTAAATGAGTTACACAACACTTGTCCCAAAAAATGAATTACATAAAAACATTTCTCCCAACACTACCATCGTCGGTTTGTGTTTGATTCATTGAGGAAATGCTTAAATATTTCAGCTCTTCTTTTAGCTTGCATATCTTTTCCATATTCTTTAGGAACGTACTCTTTCTGAATGATATCTTTCGCGTACTTACAAACAAAAATCCCACGGTCAAGGCTGTCATTTTCTAGTTGTGGGATATCTCTCATTGTCTTGATTTTGTATCCACCCTTCACAACAGGTATCTATTTTTTCTTCATGCAATAGGTCAACTGTAAAATCAAGGGACCCCTTATTACATTGCACTGTAGGCGACTATATCATTGCAAGATATATTCATGAGACATTGCTAGATACATGGAAATATCTATTGGACTGTAAGTCTAATATCACATTGCTAGATACATTGATATCAAATTGCTAGATACACTAGAAAAACATGGCCAGAAACACTTGCAATATCGTACAATGCTGACTCCGTAACATTCATTCAGACACTAGGTTGGTAGCTATTGCAAGATGTAAATAAATATTTTATAGCATAGAATTTATTACCATGTAATCGGTTGTAGCTACTAGTAGTCCCATTCTCGATATCAATAACCAGCAACGTCCAGTGTTTGACGTCGGGCTTGTTAACGGTGCAAAGAGGAACAAGGTCAACGTATATGTCTGGTTTCATTATTTCAAAAACTTTATTCTCAATGTTTGACATATCTTCCTTTATAGCGAGCGTTTCCTGTAATTTTTTAACATTACTATGTGAAGTAGATTGTTGAAATATAACATAAATAATACCTGACGCACTTATAGTTGCAATTCCAGATATTTGAATAGCGCTGACCATAAATGAATACTTATCATCAAACCCTTTCACGGGGACTCTCCAATTTGCATCCTTTAGCAGCTTATATATCCAAGCATCTATGATCTAAATTAACAATTAATTGCTTAAAACATGTAAATGAAAATGATTAAAAACAAGAAGCAACGCTATATACGTAGACAACGTAGATGGTATTGCTAGATTCCCTACTGGTAGATACTATGCTTGGACATTGCTAGATACCCCATTGTAACATTGCTAGGTGGACTAATTAGACATTGCTAGATATATTAATTTAACATTGCTAGGTGGACTAATTAGACATTGCTAGATATATTAATTTAACATTGCTAGATACTTTTAATTTAACGTTGCTGCTGTGATGGAAAATAATATTACTTTGAACTCTACTTCAATTTGGTCGGGAGTTCAGTTATCTCGCTCACACTAATGAAAATTCTACATGAAAACTCCTACATTGGCAAGTACCATACTTATGGATGTTCATGTTCTTATTCTCTGCTTATTTTCAACACCTTGTTGTACTCACTGACATTTATGAGTTGCGTCGTAGTTGTACGCTTCGACCAATCTTCGTACGCAATCTGTGGTTGTCCCACCTGCGTCTGACTAAGTAAGTTCCACCTTGGGAACTAATCATCGTGCACCTGTAATATATCAAATTAATTCCCTAACATTACTTTTGTCGGTGACGGTAAAACAAAGATCCACTTACAGCGACGTTTGTTTGACCTTCCTCGGTGGATTCCAAAGTACGACTCTTCTCATTTGAATTTCTACAGCCATGTAACATTCTTCGTAAAAGGATTGCATGCAGTCTACCAAACTTTCGTCAGCCAACAGTATAACAGAACTTACAATCAGTGGGTTAGATGTTGCTTTATCTTGTAGGGGTGTTGCATACTTAACTACCCCTATTTGCAGGTTTTCAGATATATCTCCCCCGACCTGTTTTACCTTTTCATCGCGCGTAATAACTTCAGTCTTTTTTTGCAGATTGCTGTTCTTCGTTACGAATTGGTCTAACCTTGACGGGAGCCACTGCTTGTGATAGTTGTTCACACTTTGCTGGTTGTTCAACACCATGGTACACCAACGTTGGTACGGTAGATTGATGCTTGCCTTCCAGCCCTGCTATTTGCACTCCCTAATAATGTAAGACAATAAAGTTACCCATGTGCATTGCGAATTTAGTGCATGACTCATTACTACATTATTTATTAAAATGGTTACGATTTACACCTAGTTGACATTGCTAGATACAATTATATAGATTTTCATGAAAGTCCCAACCCTGTACAAGGTTGCGAGTGCACCTATATACTTCATGCGATTTGTTTGATTCATGTATTATTAATTTAATTTGTGTTTGCTAGACACCATGTCTTAATGATTACGATTTGTGCGACAAATATCTATCATGTTAAAATGAATCATGATGAAAAATACAAAAAACCATTTCAAGTCTTCAACTTTTCTTACACTGTCAAAACAACATTTTTAAAAAACAACAATCCATCTTAGTCATTATCAAACCTAGACTTGAAATAATTCAAAACATGCCAAAACATAATACTAAATATTGATGAATCTTAACGATTTTAAGATCCACTTATATCTTCAGCCACATTCTCCACCACCTTCTGAATACCAGGTTCTGGCACTAGGACTTCTGGGGCTGCATTCTCCACCCTAGTAGGTGCTTCTTCAATACCTTTGGTTGAGTCTGCAGTGGTCTCAATGTCCTGTTTGTCAGCTTCGTATTTACCCTGACCCGTCTCTACATTTCCTCCTTCCTCTATATTTTATGGGTTCTCCACCTATTCCGTAGTTTTGGTTTCATCGTTGCACCCTCTGACGAATGGCTCACATGTGTCCTTCACTAACTCATGCCCATCAACCTCGTTAGATCCAATTTTGTGTCCCTGTTCAGCTAAGACAACTTTAGTTTGTACGCCGACAATATGAGTTAGGGGTGATAATTCTGCATCCACATCCCCTTTCTCATTATCAGCATCACACACAAGTATGGTAGGCCCTATCTGCTTCCCAGCGACATCTACAACAATAACATCCTCTAACATAGTCTATGGTTTAGGTTCAACAGGTGTCCCAGGGTCAACCAACCCTGCAGCTGCTTTAAGTTCGCCTCAATTGTCTCAAACTCCTATTCTTCTGCTGTTTCCACCACCTCAATATCCTTTGCTTCAGTTATTATTGGGGTCTCTGAAACTTTTAGGCTCCTCTTTGGTACAAATCCATGCATGCGAGACTGGTAAACAACTGTTTTCTTAATTACATTCTTGCTAATATTCACAACCACACGTTCAGTATCCTCTTTATGTTCACAGCAAAACGACATTGATAAGGTGTTGAGAAGTTCGACATTATCAGCATCTACAGTGTCCTCTGCTACCTCGAGCTTCGCTTTCAACTGATTTAACTCTTTCTTCAGTCCTTCAACCTGTGTCAAACAAGCATGTTAAATAGTATACGTGATTTGTTATACATGCTTTGTCCGTAAAAAACATAGGAATACTCACTTGTTGGTTTCTCAGTTCAAGCGACATTTTCAACTTTTTGTTTTCAACTTTCAATCGGTGCATCTTGCTGTGCTTTTTCAGCCCCCACTTGTCACGTAGCACCGACTATAACAGTCCCCTAAAACTTGGAATACTCGACCTACGGTGCTCTTTCTTTTTCAACCTTTTGGCTTTTGTTGCACCGATTGTCGACTTCTTCTTCGCCATGAATTCACGCAGCGTAACATCATAATTCTCTCCTGCTGCTGGTGGTGTTGTATTGTCCTCAATCTCAATATTCAAACTCCTTTTACGACTTGTTCCAGCCTCATCATGGAACTGTTTCTTCTGCCTTCTTACTGTTCTGTTTACAACAGTCTTCTTTCTTTTCCGAATCCTTGGCTCACTGATTTCTGCAGCACCTTTAGAGCTCCCCCTAATTAATTTTCTCCAAAAGTTTGACATTCAGCCTCTTTCAACGATAGCTCATCATCCATAACCTAACAAATACAATTTGACAGTATAATAGACATTCAGATAGGCAAATGCGATTGCCTTACAACAATTTAATCATGGTTGCGAGTTATGAATTACTATTATTACCTACTCAGGTTCAAGTGATTGTAATTTCTTTGAATATGCAGTTGCTAGATAATAAATGTCAAGTGGTTGCGATTTAGGGCTTCTATGTCACTGCTAGATAGGTTATACTATGATACATTTCTAGATACGTTAAATCCAGACATTGCTAGATACTTAGTAAGAATACCATTAGCTACCAAATCATATTTATCATACACA
The DNA here is from genome assembly GCA_036936605.1 of Limnanthes douglasii subsp. nivea. NCBI lineage: Eukaryota > Viridiplantae > Streptophyta > Magnoliopsida > Brassicales > Limnanthaceae > Limnanthes > Limnanthes douglasii. The sequence continues at coordinate 184,252,997 of JAUPFV010000001.1, forward strand.
CGTGTCTCTAAGTTGGCTAACCATCTGGATTATTTCAAAATTTGACTCCTTCCCCTCCAGTCTCCACCACTTATAACACCTAGGGATTATGTTTGGCCTTGGTCAAGGTCGATGAAACTATGCTCCATCAAAAAGGGATGCATAAAAAATAACACAACATTCAAATATGGTTTTAAAAACTAACGTAATAACATAAACCATTGTCCTTACAAATAAAAGAGCAACGCATCAGATCACTCTACCAGGATTCCCGGCGTTAATACATTTGTCCAGTGACTTCTGCAGCTTCTCAACTAGAGCTCTAGACCAGTTGTAGTCGTTTATATTCTCGAGATCCTCCACGTAGAATACTGCTGTCCAGCCGACTACATCGCCTGATACTGGAAAGAATAGTGTCGAGCATATGAAAAGTATCCACAGACGAGCAACGTCCTTCGCCTCGTCTTCCCCTCCGTCCCTTATTGCTTTCTCTATCGAATCCTAAAAATAAATAGCATCGTACTCATATACCGCAACAACAATTCAAAACAGTTACTCATATTATGACATTGCTAAATAGACTACGATGACATTGTTATGTACATGTAAAAAAACAGCAACTATTAATATACTACAACAACAATTCAAAGAAAATACTCCTATTATGACATTGATATATAGACACGCTGGCATTGCTAGATACATGTAAAAAAACAACAACATACCAATATACTCCAACAACAATTAAAAACAGATACTCCTATTACGATATTGCTAGATAGACTACGCTTACATTGCTAGATACATGTAAAAATATAACATCATACTAATATGCTGCAACAACAATTCAAAACAAATACAAATTTTGAGAATTAGTTCACCTTTATCAATGTATTAGACACTGATTTGTCGTTTTTCCGCCCGCTCCTCCTTGTACGGGGACTCAAAAAATATTTCTGCATTAACATCGAATCGTTCTCAGCTCCATCAGCGAACCGACCGGTAAAGGCTCATGTTTTATTCATAGGCATCTCCTCGTTCCCGTGTTTCAACCTAAATATGTCCTTCACATCCTTCGTAGTTAGCTTAACATACTTACGACCTATCTTGAAAGCCTTCTTTTTCTCATCGTAAAAACTACAAATTTTCTCGATCAGGTTGTGGAACGTTTTCAGCTTCAGATTCTCGTTCCTTACGTCGAACGATGTTTTCATAAACGTATAGAACGGGGGGGTGTCTCTTGCAGCTTCCATGTGTTTTCTGCTGTAATTATATTCCATCTTAGAAGGTTTATTATACTAACTAGGCCAGACCTGTAGAATACGCCCGTCTTAGTCATGTTTGCCTGTATATATCGCAATTTCGAGTAAACTTAATCATAATGCTTACATCGCAGTAGTAACATGTATCTCAACCATCCCAACATAACACAAAAATCTTTGCACAATCCTAGGCATTACCAACCAAACACTCCACGGGTTTCACTAACCAAACAACAACATCAACTAACTTTATACACATTGCTAGACATATTGCAGATTCAGTACCACATTGCTACACATGTTGCATGTTACTGTAAACACAATACTGCCATTGCAACACAAATTGCATACATTTCTAGATATGTACAACATTTCATGCATATGATGCCAATACTTGTTGAAATACAGACATTGCTAGATAGGGCTACAATTTTACAGCGAGGTTGCGATCATGTCAAACAATCAACTAGCAACTGTCTGCTCCATCAGCATTCTCCGATATCAACATCGACACTAACATAACACCTACAGTCTCACGCAAACATATTCAATCCTTAACTAAAACACGAAATTTCAAAAATAACAACGATATCTCAACAACATACAAACTCATCTATATCGAACTGCCAAAATCAAGAAAAAACATTGTCGGAGAACTGTCAACTATCCATTACAATACTACGAAACAGAAATAAAACTCGAAACAGTAGTCTAGGACGTTACAGTGTCTCGTCCGACAAAAATAAACCACCGGGACAAGGAAACTAACCTCTAACACTCACACGCCGCCTGAAACTATGTCGGAATGTGTATCGTCGCAGGCAACATTCGCTTCTAACCGTTGATCGGAGTCGGAAGTGATATCGTCGACTAAAAGGTTGGTTCACGGTTGTGTTAAAAGTACTTTTTTGGCTCACTCTGGGTTTCGTGTTTCTCTCTCCTCGAAATTTGAAAAGTGAAAATGGAGGAAATTGAACCCAAAAGTCATGCTTATGAGATGAAAAAAGTGGGTTGTATTCAAATTGCCCCTTTTATATCCTAGAGGTTATTTTTGTCCAAATTATTATTCTAGGTATTCTATTAAACTAGTCTAAAAGTGGGTACCATTTTGGTATAACATACTTGAGTACGTATTTATGGGTACTTTTCTCATTTTAATATTAAATTTTGATTATTATTATTTGGTTATAAATATTATAAATATTTTTATTATCTTATAAACCAAAATCATATATTATAATTATAAAATATTATATGGTATATGGTTATAATTTTATTATTACATTTTGATTATTATTATTATTTGGTTACAAAATTTTATAAATTGTTTGGAACAAGTAGGTGTTTGGTAATGTTTTTGAAGCTATAACTAAGGTTGATGAGGAAATTAACAGATTGGAATCTAAGGTTCTCACTTCGAGCTCTGTTCAAGATGCTGAGAAGTAGAAAAAGGCCAAGGACAATCATCTCCTGCTCCTTGCAAGAGAGGAGGATTATTGGGCTCAGAAATCTCACACTAACTGGGTTAAAAAGGGTGATATAAAGCAAAAGAGATCTAAAATCTCTCAAATTTGGAATGGTACTAAGTGAGAGGAGGAGGAAAAGGCTATTGAAGAGTCTGTTGTTAATCATTTTAAAAACGTAATTGCTGATTTGCCTAATCCTTGGTACCCTAATCTTCTTGATGACTTCATTCTTAAGTTAGTTACTGATGAGGATAATGAAGATGCATATGGAGTCTGAAATATATGAAACTATCAATGAGCTAAGCCCTAACTCTGCTGCTGATCCATATGGTTTTTATGGGAAATTTTTTAAGGAATGCTGGTCCATTATCAGAATTGATCAGTGTGCTGCTATTAAGGACTTTTTCAGGAAACGTCCTTTTGCTATGGGGCTATATGCTACAACTCTCAGTCTGATTCCTAAGGTTGAAGCTCCCAAAAGCTGGAAAGACTCCAAACCAATAAGTTTGACAACCTATATCAGTAGAATCATCTCCAAGATCATTAACAAAAGATTGTCTAATTCGTTGCCTAAGATAGTATCCCTTGAACAATGTCATGATTCCTCAGGAGCTGATTGGTGATATTTCTAACAATGTCATGGGTGGAAACATTCTTCTAAAGGTGGATATGGATAAAGCATTCGACAAAATGGACCATACATTTCTTCTTAGCATTTTGAATGCCTATGGGTTTAATGCTGACTTCATTAGACTGGTTGAAAGAAATCTAGTGAATTGCCAGTTTTCAGTTATGGTAAATGGCTCTTTAAAAGGATTTTGCAGGTCTAACAAAGGGTTAAGACAGGATGATCCATTTTCACCCAGTTTGTTTATATTGGGTCAAGAGTATCTATTGAGAGGCTTAAAGAGAATTTCTAGCAACTATATATCAACAAGATACAAATATAGAGGGGAGATGACATCACATTGCATGTGCTTTGCTCATGATATTATGGTTTTTTGCAATGGCTCCTTAGCTTATGTCACAAAGATTATGAACATGTTTAGTCTTTATGAGGAGATTTCTAGGTAGCTAGTAAACAAAGATAAATCTAGAGTAATTACATCCAAGAGTTTATCCATTCATCATGCTAGAAAGCTGGAGCAACTGCTGGGCTTCAAGCAATGCTACTTGCCAATCAAGTATTTAGGAATTGTGTTAAATAACCTAAAAAGGGTTAGCAATCATGACAAGCTTATTGCTAAAACTACTAATAACATCTCTCAATGTGATGAAAAACCCTATCTTTTAGGGGCAGGTTCATGTTGATCCAATCTGTTCTATCTACTTACCCCCTTTATACTCTTCAAAACTCAGAGATTCCTAAAACTAATAGTAAAAGGCTTGAAGTTTTGTAATTAATTAAATACTCTAATTAATTTTTATTTTTGTTGATAATTATAAGATTTATAATAGAATAATTTCATTTTCTTTTGTTTTTTTATTTTGAACTTGAAAAGTTGTTGGTTGGACCCCTAGAAATAGTTTCGGAGTAGGGATGTAGATTTGTTGAGCAACTGGTACCTTAGTGATTTAAGATATCGTTCAATCCTCAAACTGGAAAAAGGTAGTGCACTGCGATTAGATTTTATTGAAGTAGTATCGAGACACAAGATTCCTTAATCTATTAATGACTCGAGAAAGCCTCGGTTTGGAGGAATGAAATGTATTTTTGAGACTTTATTGTTCCAAGTGGAGTGATCGTTCCAAAAGCATAATTTTGTTTGTTTGTTGGAACTCGTCAGCTCTTTAGTTTTACAATTACATTTAGAATTATCTGGACACTTTTTTTAGAGTATGCAGAATTCTTAGTGTGTAGCTACATGTATAGAATCATCAAAGACTTAGTTTTTTGTTTGTTTGAGGGGTTATTGGGCTTCCTATAGTGCATAATGCTACATTTAGAATCATCCATGACTGAATTATTTTGTTAGGGTTTTGAGAATTCCCTGAAGTGTAGTGGAATATGTTTAGTATAATCCATTAGTAAATTTTTGTTAAAGGGGTACAAAGACTCCTTGGAGTGATTATGGCTACGTTTAGAATCACCAAATACTTCATTTTTTGTTGAAGTGCTCGAGATGTCATTGAATTGATTCAAACTAAGTTTGGAATCATCTATGACCTAGAATAAAATAGAAAACTAGTCTATGGATATAGATACCTCATTAAAATCTTCATGTGGCACCAAAGAAGGAAATAATGTACCTCAAAATAAATAAAATAATCAAGAAGAAAGTAAAAATAATAATAGTTGTAGCCAAAAATATGTTATCCTTATGACTTATAGAACTTCATATGCTCTATATTTGTCAAAACAACTTTCCTTCTTCATCTACCGACTATTGTTTTCCAGGCTTGATCTTGAATATATTATGTTATCCCTTTATAGTTTGGTTTAAGTTTTCAAAGAGCTTTGTCTTTAGTGAGGATGAACACTATCCTAAGAACTTTGTTTTTGAATTCAACGAATTTTAGATTTATATTTGTTTCTTTTTAGGCTTTTATAGTGCTATGTGTATAGATGATCCTTCATCCTATTCTCTTCATCTACAACCAAATCTACATTTCTATCTTAAAAATTTCTTCCTTCATCTATGTTGATATTTTAAATGAAGGTGTGACGATTTATTTTAGTACAACTGCTTCCACTCATAGACTACATAAAAATTTGTTTCAATTATTGTAGTTCATGAAGTAGTCATGTATGACCATATGACTTCTTTCAAGATTTCAGACCACTTTCCACGTGTCCCTTCCCAGATTATCCTAATGCATCCATGATTATTTTATTTCTAAGTTTCACTTGCCCATTTCACATGGATGTAACAGAAAAGAAACATTCTGTGTTATACCTATGTTTGGGAGGATAACTATCAAAGATTATTCTAGAACTGCAGACCGCTATCCGGTGTGATAAATCCTGGTAAGGACCGAATTATCCGAAGGGCATATCGGAAAAAATGAGTATTAAAACCAAGTTCTTTTAATATATGTTGATGTTACAAAGTGTAATAGTTATAAGTGTTTTGCATAATAATGGGCTTACGATGTAATTGGTCTTGAGTTACTGACATAGGTCCATGGACCATGTAAGCCCACTAGGCACATTTTACTATATATAGCCTTGTTGGCATTAAATGAAGTTTAAGAAAAATTTACTACTAATCTACCATGTTAAAGTGTCTCTCACTAAAAAGATACCAAGTAGAACAATCCTCTCACTACATCTCATACCAAATTAACTGTTTATTCTCTTATAACTGAAATACCCTTCAAACTATTTGCACTATCAATGTTAATATTCTGGAATTCGATAATTTCCTTCACCATGATTTTCATTATAAATTATACGTCCATCCACTTAAAGAAAATCCATAACCATGAGTAGGTATTGTCTTCCGCATGAGGCATTTGGCAGGGGCCCTAATAGGTCAAGACTCCATCTATCGAATGAGATTGATTCTGGTACAATATTTTAAAAGATATGGATCAAACTTGTAGGCATTGAGAACTTCCTTCCTTATGATAAAGTTATTCCACATCAAATATATTTTATTTTCAAGTCCGAGACAATGAAATAAAGGCCGCGTGAGACCCTATTTGTATAAAGTATAAACCATTTATACATATCTTCCTGATATGATCTTGATCCCATGACTTCATCCTTTTGTTTTGGAATTCTACCTTCCACTAGGTAAACCTTGAAGGGTGACCTCCAATCATTCTCATCCTTTATTACCATTATGTTGGGTACCAATTATGTAATGAAATTATTCTCTGTGAAGTTAGTGAAGGATTTTCTTAAAAGATAACCTCTGTTGTTGACTCTGAATATGACGAAAAGGTGATTGGCTATTAGATTTTTTATACTCGGAGTATGCTCAAAAGTTACTAGATTAAATAATGATGTTTGTATGCGAACATCTTTCAAATATTGAATAAATTTATGTTTTGAACTTCAACCTACCCAAGGCTTGGTTAACTACTAGTTGGAAATATGTTAGTAGCTTTACCCTTCCAATCCCACAAAAGTTGGCGAGTGTTAGCACAACTACTATATCCTCATACGCTACCTCAATTTTAAAGTTAGACAAATCAAATTTGATGGCTTGGGTCATTATTTCTTTCGTAGGGGATGTTAGTTGTACCCATGCGTCAAAATCTGTGTTCTTTATTTTCCATACGTTCGAGCCTGTCATGTTGGTTATGGGATGTTTACAGAAGGTATATGTTTTTTTTATTAGGAAATCCGTTGAAAACGATGCTACGACATGAGCTTTAATTTATTTTCATATCTTAAATCCGATATCAAAATACCTTAACTCCACTAACCATCTGACCAGTCTGTCACATATGTCACGCTTACACAATACTAATATGAAAGAGACTACTATTTCGAGTATTATAGTATGGGTTTGGAAGTAGGGCCTCATCTTCATAACCTCTAGTATTAGCGATATGATAAGTTTCTCTATTATGAATAACATGTCTCAACATCAAGTATGGATTTACTAGCATAATTTATAACTCGGCATGCAATTACATGTTTCTTAATTGGAAGTCCACTAACCGCGTAATCTAACACAACCAAATATAAAAATAAAAACTCACCAGGACTCAACTTTATTAGCACTTATTTGAAGGCTAAAAAGGGTTTGATTTCATTGAAGGCCTCATGGTAAACAATATTCCAATTTAACTTAGTAGACCATTTGAGTATTTGAAAGAAAGGTTGATACTTTTTTTAATATCGTAAAGATGAATTTGTTCAAAGAAACTAACTATCTTGTCAAAACTTCAACTTCCTTGATGTTTATAGGTTATTACATTGTATCCACGTTGGATAGTTGTGTACAATATGATTTTATCCGTTTTCACTAAGCATGTACCTTAGAAAATTCTTTAATCTCACGTAAAATGTGAACTTCTCTACGGTTAACTATATGTTGACTCTTTTGAGGTTAGAAAGTCTCGACAAAGTTCGTCAAATGATGCTCATCCTGATTTCTTGTGACTAACATGTCATCAATGCATACATTGAAGTTTTGGCCAAGCTGGTTTGAGAATTTTTGATTGACCAACCTCGGATATGTTGCCAATGCATTAGCCCCGAAGGCCATAACCTTATAACAATGCAACCCTCACTATGAGATGAAATATGTATGCCCCTGATGCGCTTAATACATCAGGATTTGATTGTAGCCTAAATATATGTTAGATATAATCATATTACCTTATTACCTAACAACCAACTACTAATTAATTCTTGGAAAGAAAAATAGATCATTTAAGCATGCCTTGTTTGAATCCACGAAGTCGACTACATCCTCCATTCACCATTCTTCTTCTTGACCAACATTAGATTGGTTGGCTACTCTAGATTGAATACTATTATAATATGTCACGCTTCGAGCCAATTTACTTCAACTACCATTTCTTCTTCCTTCTCATTGGAGAAAGGTCTCATCTTCAGTTTGATGAGTCAAAATTTGTTATCTATTTATAGTTTGTGGAAAATTATCTCACTGCGGAGTTATGCTACATCTTGAGTAATCCATGCAAATACATCTAATTTGTTTGATAAAAAATTAAGAAACTCAGCTCTATAGTTAGTTAATACGTCTTTACCGACAAATAAGATTTTGTTTTCTTCCACTTTGATAGACTCTCCGTCTTTCTCTCCGCCTCAACTAAATGAGAGGCCTCTTTGGTGTATTCAATATCATCAAGCATGATCAAGGTCCTTTGTAATTTCTATTTTTAAGAGTCATAGAGGTCGAATAAACTTCATTGTTGTTCCCTGATTGTTCACAATCATACCAACCTTTCCATTGACTATATATCATAGATACTGATGCAATATTGATACTTTGATCCAACAAGGCCTACTGAAGATTGTATGATGAAGATGTATCTACCATTATGAATATGCATTAGAATTTATTATATACTCTCGTTAGTCAAAAATCACATCCAATTTTTACTCTCATAACATTAGAGAATATGTTTTGGTGAGACTAGCCAACACTATTTTGGATGGTGTAAGAACTGCCGAGCTACTCATCTTATCATAATTTTTTTAACAATAAATTGGTCGAACTACCAATATCTACATAATCGTTCGAACATATGTTTTTGCTATCGCAACTAAAATTATTATCATATCCTCATGCGGTATTGAAACATTTCTTATATCAACATCATCAAATTTAACTAGAATAACCATCCGAATGCATAATTGAACCATCTAATATAAACAAATAATTTTCTTAGTTTTGATAACTTTATAGTTTAAAATTAATTTGATAAAAATACATACCATTATTTTTCATTACGAGCGCCCATAACCAACTCTGCGTGCACAATAATGTCTTTAATGTCTTCGGATGAAGTCTACTACGATGAGGGCCCATTACTCGACAGCTCGTAGAAAAAGCAGACTCAGATGCAACAATAGACACCGGAATAGCTTGAATTTGAATTTGATACTCATTCCACAAGTCTTGTATAAAAAAAAGAAAAAATGTTTTTAAAAAACAAATTCAAAATTCAAATTTAATATTTACATCGACAATTTTATTTTTTAAAAGATATTGTATGTTAATATGTAAATATTTGTTATCTATTCATAATTTTTATATAGTTTTGGTATATGTTAGTAAATATTTTTCTATTAATTTGATTAAAAATATTATTAGATCTTCTAGAATTTGATATTAATTCCAAAAAATAAAAGAAACATGTTTAAAAATATGAAATTTAAATATGTTAGTAAATATTTTACAATAATTAATATATGTTTTTGGTATATGTTAGTAAATATTTTTTTAATTTAATTAATAATATTATTATTGGACAAAAAAATGAAAAATATTTTCAAAAGAGATATTGAAAAATCAAATTCAATATTTAAATGTAGAATGATATTTGTCAAAATATACTATAATCCTTATAAGTAGCAAATATTTTGTTTAAATGTAGAATGATATTTTGTTTAAATGTAGAATGATATTTTGTTTAATTAACAAATTTAGGATGATATTTTTCAAAATATACTGATTATTCTCGGTTTTGTAGAGAGAAAAAACAAAATATTTGAAAAAAACAAATTAAAAAATTAAATTAAATGTTTAAATGTAGAATAATATTTTTCAAAATATTATATATATATATATATATATATATATATATATATATATATATATATTAACAAATAATAAATTATTTTTGGCATTACATAATACAAATACTAATATCAGTAATTTTAATAATTTATTTTTTTATATAATATTAATTTAGCGGGTATCCGTCGGGTATAACCCAATGGGTCGGGTTCGGGTTGGGTACCCGTGGGAAATTTTTTAAACCCATAACCCATCCCAAACGCGGCGGGTAGTAAATTTTCAAACCCACGACCCATCCGCGATTTGTTTTAAACCCATAACCCATCCCAGGTCGGGTAACCACGAGTTTGGGAAAAATTGCCATCTCTACTTAGAGGTGCTACTTATTAGGATGATCCGGATAGTACAGACATAGTGTATCTTATTTAGGCTAATACGAACTTGTGACATATAGTGACCAATCGCATTTGGTATGACCGGATACATATATTGGGGTGAACCCTCCCACAAACTTTTATAAGGTCAATACATATGAGAGTTGGGATGAAATTTTCGAGATGGAGGTACGAGATGATACGATGACGGTGGACGATAAGTAAAAATGTTTAGTTGAATGCTACCGTACTAGTGTTACTTTATAGAGACGGCTAAGGGTTATATTTGTTTTAACTTCATTACAAATTTTATGATCTTGTTATAATATTGTTACAACTTTTATGATCATTTTTGTATTTTTATGACTATATTTTATGATCTTGTTATTATCACGTTTGTCTTTTATTTATTGTTTTTTCTAATTGTATTTTACCAATATTATATTATATTATATCTTAAAATGTAAAAAACCATTGTGTTAAACTAGCATAATGTTAAATTTTATATCGACATATTATATTTAGATATTGATATATATTATATAGAGTTTGAAGTAATGAACTTAAACAACAACAATTTTGCACATAACATGCAATAAATTTCTACCTTTATCGTGGACCTTACCTGAAAATAACACTCGAATCAATTTTTTTATAGCCAAATAATTAACCTCAGTGTGCGAACATATGAAAAGTTTATCACTCTCTTCGTAAAAATACCCCTATATATTTTCAAGATATGCAAATATCTTTTACCTATTTTTGCTATTTAATGAAAAGTAATGATACTTATATCTCGAGATGTGTGCGGAAACGACCTTCTAGATTTTAAAGGCGAAATTGGTGGTACATATTGGTGTGCGGTCCACATATACTAAACATATGACTTATATTTGAAAATATAAACCATGTTTAAATAGTACTAATCACTAAGTTACAAGAAAATTCTTACAACAGCAAAGTACAATAAATATAAAAAACAGTTTAAAATCAATCATATCTATTTAAAGATATAATATTAGATATAAAATGAAAACGCATGTGAATCAAATAAAATATTTTAAGAAAGAAAAATTAAAAACAAAAATACGAGATACGAATAACACAACATTTTAAAAAGTTATTGATAAAATAGACCAAGTTTAGGAGAGATTAGAAAAAGTAGAGTTTTCTTCCATAAACTACAAGTACCCATAGATTTTACCTTCATACTCAATCCTTTTTGTTTTAATTTCTCATCTACCGTAATGTATTGATTTCCTATGGGTCAACTCAACATCGTATTGCATCTTAACTACATTTTCAGGGTCATAATTCAAACCAAATAAAAATCTAGTAATTGTAGCTTTCCTATCTTTTTTATATTAGCTCGAATCATAGATACCTTCATTTTCTTGTAATATTTATCCAAAATCTTGGAAATTTGGTTTAACCTCTGCAATTTCTGTTACAACCCTCTAGAATAGTGGCTTGGTACAAAATGTTTCCTCATTACTATTTTTATCTCTTCCTTACCAATAATTTGATCTCACACCCTCTTGATTTTTTCCACTCTTTGTGTCTCCTTTACTTCTTAACGAAAATTTAGAAACAAATCTAAAGTAATCTAGTAAAAAATCAAAACAAGAGAAATCAAACGCATAAAAGTAATCAAAATCAAATAAGCAAATTAATCAAACTAAAAAAACAAGAAATAAGACTATTAAGTATTTTTTTGTCTTCTTATTTTTTTCTTTTTTTCTTTTAGATTTTTAGTCAATTTTTTTCAAAAACTAATATGTATAATAAACTAGTTTCTCGATAAAAATATTATTATCTTGAGTAAGACGAGGAATATCGAAATGAATAAACTTTATGGCAAGAATGCTTTTTTTATTGGTAAGAATGATCTTCGTGGTAGGAATAAATTTTATTATGGAATTGTGTTTTTAGTAGAGCAAGAAGAAATACAAAAGATCAGAAAACCTGACAAACCTAAAGCTCTGATACCATTTGACTGAACCCAATTAATAATGTGACTGAACCCCCACAAATATATCAAGAATATCTGACACAAACTATTGACTAACGTTTGATTGATATTTCATTTCATATATGTTTATTAGAAAGATCCACATATTCATATTATTCTCTCCTTCTTAAAGAAAGCTTGTCCTCAAGCTATAATGGATGGGAAATGATTGTATGGAGTGCAACATTTCAGTGATACAAAAATCTTGAACAAATGATGAATTGAAATTGGATCTTGAAAGACAACATCATTTGATGAAATTGTCTCAATATGTAACGATTCTTGAAATATGTCCTCGTTGTCCAATAAACCGTGGGACCAAATAACTTGTAGTGGATATATCTCCACTCAAATATTGTATTCATATTTTTATAATAAACGCACTCCAACTCCAATCACTCGATTTGAATGTGTAATGAAAGAGACATCAATGTTTTGATAAAAAAATCAATTTTGAAAAAATACAAACGTTTCACTTTTCTTTTTTTTATAATTATTTTTTGAAAAAACTAAATAATAAAAAACTTTTTATGTTGGTTGAAAATAACGATAGCAAACTTGAAGAACCTAAAACTCTAATACCAACTAACACGAAATCAGCCAACGATACGACTAAACCCGAACCAAATCTGATACAGAAATCCAAGATCAAGAATGAAAGAAAGATAACCTATAAAGATTAAAACTACGAGTATGAGATAGATGTTTTAACGACACAAGAATATCTTGACAAGTTCAAGAGTTCATTTAAGAACCAAGAAGACACACCTCCCAATCAGTGGCGTAGCCAGGATCGAAACATAGTGGTGTCCTGTACTTTTTGAAATTGAACTTTACAGCTCTCTATCTTAAGATAAAATATAGATCAACCAATGTTAATATTTGTAACTAGTGAATAGTAATATAAAACATATAGGAGAGAGTCTGCAGCCGCTACTGAGAATGCGACGCAATAGCCTGCAAACCAAGGTAAACCACACAAGCTGACAGGCTGAACCCAAAAAGCGTATATAGAATGACTCAAACTCATAACCTTTGATCACTAGCGTGTCTTACTCAACCAACTCAGCTATCCAAAATTGTTTCAAAAGATTGTATAAATTTATATAAATTTACATTATTTTTTAAATCAACGTGTATATTTATATTAAAATAATATAGATTTATATTATAAATTCGAAAATAAATCAAATATATATTAAAAATCTATATGAAATCTCCATATAAATTTATATTATTTTTTAAATTTATTCAAATATATATTAAAAATCTATATGAAACAATTGCATAAATTTATATAAATTTACATTATTTATATAAATTTATATATAAAAATTAATGTATATTAATATATATAATATTAAATATAATAGATTAAAAGAGGTTAATGGAGACATCTGGGTCTCGAACCCGGGATCAGTGCGTTCCTGACCCGGATGTTTACCAACGCAACAAAGGTAAGAAATAGAAAGATGTTACTGAACATATGATTTAATGGAACAGAGCTTGTAAAGCGTCATATTTGTACTTGGAACAAGCTCCAAGTATAGAAGAGTCACAAATGAGAATTAAAGACATAATTCCATAAAAAGAATCTTAGATTTCTAAAACATGCCAAAAGACTAATAATCAAATCAATGTAATAATGAACCAATTTTATTTCAATCCTTTAATCAGTCATGCGTGTTATTCATCTAATCAATCATATTAATACCAATAATGTGATTTGTATTTGAGTCGACCTTCATATTATTAGCATCAACATCCTAACCAATTGAATCGTCCATTTTTTTGGATTAGCCCATTAAGTGCATTTTTGGATTGTTTGGCTCTAAATCTTGTCATTAGACCGCTAAAAAGCGACAACATATGTGGTTCAGAATCAACTACATCGCCACATGTATGATCAGCATAACCATCTCTTTGGTTTGCGTCATTCTCAATCTTTTGAAAAATATTGGTCCTCAAATCATCACATACCTTAAAAGGAGACAAATCAAAAACATTAAATCTTGCACTAACATTATACTCACATGGTAAGTCAAGTTTGTAAGAATTCTCATTAATATGTTATACATTTTGAAACGGCCAATCACCCTAAATAAGTATTATTGAATATTTTTTTCTCATGAAAACATTATTTCCTTAAGTGAAACCAAACCAAATCTCATTTTTAAATACCATTTTTACGTCATTTGTTAGATTGGTCGACATAGTTTTTAGTATTTCTTTCAATGTTCATTCTTGCATCTTCATGAATCTATTTGACAAATTCTACCATTTTTCTCCATAAAATTTCATACGTTCACTTAAAGGTAAATAAGTTAAATCCAAAGAAGATAATGGGTTAAAACCCTAAATAATTTCAAATGGAAAATACTTCGTTTCAAAATATATACTTCTATCCTAAGCAAATTTAACATATGACAGGTGAGTTGAATATTTCGATTGTCAAAGTAAATTTGAGAGAAGTCAGAATATAAAGATAGAAATAGATTTTAGAGAGAGAAAGTCGTATTGCAAGAGTGATCTATCTCAAAACGTCAGACCCTTTATTAGATCGGCCTTGGCCTTTATATTAAGGCGCAAAGACTTAGCTCCAACTGAAACAGTTAGAAAATGGGGATAATTACATGCTAGTTTCTGACTAAAATATAAAGTTCTAATTCTCTCATCTAATTATACAATCTGTCATAATGAGTTTTATTCTTTACATTTCAGTCCTCGAAGTTCTATTTCCTTCTCAGTAGCCCTCTTCGTTCTCTTGTAAGTAAATGAATGAGAACTAACTAGCCTCAGAAATCTTTGGAGGTGAAGAAAATCCCATTATCCACAAACCGAACTGCTTCAAATGTGTTGTTATATCATAATTCAGCATCAAATTATTTAACAAGAAACCACTTCCTTATGTCATGATTTGAAGCTGAAGCCAAATATATGGTGGCACTCGAGATGCGAAGTCTATCTCTTAGCAAATGATGATACATTAGGCACTAGGCCTGCCACTAGACCCATAAAGTGACAGATGTTAGATCCTCCAATACGCAACCGCTTCAAATTCTATCCAATCACTTTCATTCTCTTCCACTTCTCTTCCACTTCTTTTTTCTTCTTATAAATATCTTTGTGAACCATTGTTTGAGAGAGAAACCGTAGAAACTTAAAATTTCTTTGCTACCTTCAATGGCTTCTTCAATCGGTTGGCTATCTTTACCGGAAAACTCAACTTTTCCATTCAAAGACTAGAATATCCAGAGCCATAATTCCCAAAAAAAACCAAATCTCCAAAATCAGACAACAACGTCCCAACAATATCCCTCAGGTGATCCTCCTCAACTGATGGACAATGCATTTGAAGAAGTAATTGATTCTGAAGTTACACACTCAAATAACGAATCTGAAACCGAAGAAGAGGCTTCAAAGGAACCAGAAAGGAAGTAGTGAAAATTGCTTCAAATGGAAAGGCTTGTACAAAAAAAAACGTTCCTGTCACAATATCCAACAAGCTCGTGCATCAGTTGGTGAGTATTTAAGGCCTCTTGAAGCGCATTACATATTGGCTTTGAAAAATGTTCCCTACACATATTATGAGGAGAGCCAAGCAACTGATCTAAAGAAACAATAGGGAATGTGAGACAATATTATACTTCGTCTTCCCAAAGAAGGGGAAAGACATTTCGATTACAGAAAAGATAAATTAGTGGTATACCCAGAGATCATCAACTAGGGTCTTTGATTTCCACTAGACCCTATGATAGTTGAGTACTTCAAAATTTTGGATCTATGTCCAACCCAGATGACACCAAATCAATGGTTCACTTTGCTTTCTGTGATCATGGCTTCTCTTCTATCCCGAATTCCACTCTGCATCGAGGACTTCATTTCGTTGACCAAAATGTCAAAGGGACCAGTGTTTTACTTTTATTATCTTACCCTAGATGACGACTTGAAGATCATCGATGACTTGCTGAAGGGAGAAAAATTATGGAAACAAAAACTTGTCTTCATCTCAGGAGTTTGAGAGAACGGTAAAGAAATATCCAAAGCCAACCCATCTAACTTGAACCA
Source organism: Limnanthes douglasii subsp. nivea (assembly GCA_036936605.1). Taxonomy (NCBI): domain Eukaryota; kingdom Viridiplantae; phylum Streptophyta; class Magnoliopsida; order Brassicales; family Limnanthaceae; genus Limnanthes; species Limnanthes douglasii. Next base: position 184,269,326 of record JAUPFV010000001.1, read on the forward strand.
TGTCTGGAGGAGTAATCGTAAGTCATTCAATTCAATTTCCTTGAGTTATATTTTTAACTAATGTTCTCTTTATTTCTTATTAAATTATATGCTCTGTATAGAAATTTTGAGGCACTGCGCACTTCGTTGAGAGAAAGCAAGATATACCTTTATCAAGCTTGCTGCTTGGGTTGAAAAGGAATGAAACAATGCTTTCCACACAGATTTCCAACCTATCAACTTTCTCCACAACCATTTGGTTCCAAACAAGTTTGGAGCTCTCCCTCCTAAGAATCTGATGGAACAAACCAATCCTTTACACGCTGTCAAAAGGTTATTACATCCGGATTGCAAAGTTTTTTTACCGTTTCAAAACAGATGGGATAGCCACCTTTCCCAGCAACAGAAAGCAAAAAAGAATAAAAAACAGCTAGCACATCTGGTACTACCTTTAGTAGATCCGATGCCAAAAAGTTCGAAGAGAAAAATAACAGAAAATAATCTCCCTACCATCGAAGAAGGAGTAGAAGACGAGACTTCTTCGAAAAAGAAGAAAACTATTTTCACGTTAAAAAAGAAAAACATAGCTAAAACGACTCCTCAGAAGAAAGGGAAAAACAAAGCTGTAGAAACCGTCGAAAAAGTGTTGTCCTTTACAATTTCGTGGGTTGGTACACAACATCTCCTAATTACCATTTTTATCTATTTCCAAGTATCCATGCATGGTTATTGATTTCTCCTTCTATTGATCAATAGATGATCCCATTAAATAATTGTGCAATCAGTAAATTAGACTGTAGTTAGTTTAACCTTGTTTTGTTTCGTGTAGTTGTGACATCAAACACCATCTTCGTTTAAGCTTCTCACTCCAAGTATGCATCTTGATCATTCTTACCTATAAATGATAGGATTTTAATCCTTACATTTCATAAATCATTATCTCTCTAGGGTCTACCAATCCTAGCTTCTTTATTCTTATATTTGTGCTCAAATATGCCTTGCATTAAATTTGGCTCATTCGAATCTATTAAGTCTGCGTCTACTTTAACATTTTGCCTCAGAAAACGCCCCCATTGCTACACATTAGGGAGGTCAAATTGTTGAAGGTGAATGAGGTCTTAAGAGTTTCTTAACTGATATTGTATCAATAAATTTTTATTTGTACCAAAAAGAAACCCTAAGTTGTTGACATAATATCCCACCAACTATAATATATATTGTGCGACCTAATTCATCATTTATTTCTCTATTATAACATATTAAAAAAAATATTCGTTCAATATGGAATAGACTACGCGAGAAGATAACCATTTTTTGAAAACCATCGTCCTTATGAAAAGAACAATGGTGGATAAAACTAATGTTTTCTTTGCTTAAGTTGTATGCATAATGTCTTACATGTACTATATAAATCTATATATTTTTCATGTATGATGCCGCATGCACGAGGTCGTAAAGAAGTATTTATCACGTTCAAATATTTAGATCAGTTATAAATTTCTGGGTTTTTGACCCCCCGCACAATGACAATAAAGGCATGCATGGTATTTGATTTGCGTATTACTAATTCCATTAAAAATATATTGGAAAATGTGGCTATTTTTCTTATAGATCAAGCAAAGATGGAATCTTGTCGCCAAAATGAGATATTTTTTATATGTATACTCATATGAATATGAGAATGCTTCTAAAAAATATATTTATAGTCAATTATCAATCAAAATTTAGTTAATGAATTAAAGAAGGCATATGAAAAACCCATTAATCATCATACTAAAGAAAGAAATAAATGGTCTAGTTGTTAAAATTATATACAATTAATGTTAGTCTTTTTGTTTTATTCTAAAAATCTGAAAGACACTATTTTTAATGTTTGTATTTAAGTCTAATTATGACTCTTATGTATATATATATATATTAAAATCATTATAAACATGAATCATGTTTTAAGAAAATGAAAATTGGAGAGTGTTTCTGTATAGTAGTTGTTAATAACTTCTCAACTTATAAGATTTTATCTGTGGTGTTCAACTTGACTTATCAAATGGTTTTTCATGTCATTTGTCGCGTCTTCCTTGTACCAAGGTTCTTTCTTTCTAAACAACAGGTCGAGGTCTTATTCAATCTTGATATTTCTTGGAGTTTCGTATAATTTTTTATGCGAGTTTAGTTGCATTGTTGGTTGCGTTCGTGTCAGTTGGTAAAGCTTTTATTTTTTTAGGTTTGCTTATCTATCTTTCATCCATGGTCTTGGAGTTCTCTATCAGATTTGCTTTGGGTTTAGTCACATCTTGTTTTGGTTTGTGTCAAAGCCAATGTTGGGTAATATAATCCAAAAACACTTTGTCGGATAACCTTTTTTAACCAACCTAACTCTTAAGTAGTCCCTCTAAAATATTTTTTAAACCACCGTTTCCATCCAAAAATATCGATGCTCATTTCGTTGGGGTATCAAATAATGTCTCACGGATGACCAATATTACTTTACGCCGTATATCTCTCTAATATGGTCTAATAACTACACTGTTCGGTTGGTGCATCATTTTCCATGTTAGTAATAAAATCATGTAGATATTTGGAAATGTTTTCCACGTACAAAATTTTATGTACGATATTACTCGATTTATTTATATTTTATCGTTTAATTTTTTTATGCGAACTTTAGGTCTTAGGAAAAAAGTTAATTCTAAGGCATCAATACTACTTATCATATTGTGTATACTAGCATTATGGGGGTTTTCAATGAAATATTCAAAATAAGATTTATCCCATTTAGTCGATCGTTTATGTTAAAAACGTTTTTACCTCTAATAGTTACTGGCTCTTTAGGCTTCACGACATGGCTCGTTTCGGATTTGAGGATTTACATCACTATATGTTTAATATGATCTTGGAAGTATGGCTCGTACCCGTTGATAGAACTATTTATGGTGGATAGTTTTTTGTTATAGAATTTTCGGATGTAGTTATATCTCTATGAACGATGTTTAATATTCTCCAAATATATTTCATTTGAGCCAATGAGCCTATATTCTCTCTCCATCATAGTTATTTCACATGAACAAGGCATGCCATGTCTTTTTATAACAATACAACCACATGCTACCTAATTAAGTTTATATTTTTAGCACGTTCATAAGTCTCCTTGATCATGTATAAGGGAAAAACGAATAATTTACCTTTTATCTCGTAAAAAACATATAAATTATATGCATAACCTTCATACGAGCCTAACTTTTCTCAAAGGATTCAAAAATCTTCGAATGTTAAAGATCAAAGTATAGGTGAACATTGGTCTGAAAAATGTTCAAAATTTAGTTGACTAGAACCGATGTAGAGTTTTAGGCTAGCACAAGGACATGGGAGCTTATAAAAATATAAATGAAATATTTTTATTGTGATTTTTTAAGAAATGTAAGTTTGAAAATTAAAATCTTACTTATCGATTGGTTGTTTTATTGTCCAAATGTTGAATCTCGTTTGTTAAGCGATGGAGAATTTTGTTTTTTTATAACATGATATACATTTATTGGATAAAAGGTGAATACTTCATTCATTGTTGCTACTTTTGTGTTATACTTTTTCCACCGTGTTTACTTCGATAACAACGTTATAAGTTTCCATGGAATCCTCCACATCCTCCCTTTTGGCCATCAATTTTTCGCGTTTATAAGAATGTTGTTGTTTAAATGCCATATGCAAATCATATGAATTGCGCCCACAAATACGTCCCTGATAGCTCTCATCAATATAATTCTTAGTCTGTCATAATTATACTTGGAAATACAAAAATATAATCCACTATCATCGTCCGTAGAACACTTAAAGTCAACGTGTAGTTGAATTGCTTCTCTGAACTCATAAACACAAAACAATGAGAAATGTAAGTTTTGTTGGAGTTACACAAACGATTTAGAGTAGTGACATTTTGTACATTGTCGTCTTGTAAGCACTATCCATAATAAGTATCCATGAGATTTTATGCAACAACTCAATACTTGTATGATGCGTGAAAAAAAATCGGATATCAGTTATGTGCATCAGTTGTCTGACGTCACACGAATTGATTGTGTTACTTTATTTTTGTTAACAAGTTTTTATTATTGTTGTAGATTGTGCATATATTGGATACATTCTTAGTGTTATGGATCTTCAAACCCACGTATATTTCTCTATGACAAGAACCAAGTAGCGATAATTGAATAACTAATTTATCTTCGTCCGCCTAAAGTCTACTGGTCTGCGAATGACCTCCGAAATGCGTGAGTGATTCATGGTTGTGTTGTCGGTCTACAACGGTCGATCGCTAATAACCACATATTCAATCATTTGCACTAGCTTTCGGTTTATGAAATTATATCTCTCACATATGTAATATATCTTAAAAAAATTCTCCCACTTACCATTGTTGTGAAGGGTCATGATGATGGCAAATCTTATATTTCGGACTTCCACTATCATGTCCAAAATTGGTTTAGGATAATACTTGTGCATTGTAAAAATATGTGTAATCGGTTATCATACATGTTGGTTGTTCTTGGTCATACAACATAAAATTGTCATTTAAATTTATAAAAAAACATTAAACAAGTAAGACGATACATTAAACACAATACAAAAAAAATTATGCTTACATCCCACATTTTCATTATAGTTTGTTCTCAGGTTTCGATAGTAACTCAATCTACCGCACCCATAATATGACCATATAAAATATGAAGGTTTAAATGAACATTAACAAAATGCACGTTATGTACGACATTCCGAGTGTGTGTTGCACATAGGGTGCAATGAGACGGAGGTTCACATTATACATTGCGCGAGAATGTGATTTATAGATATGAAATTTCAAATACTTCCATTTATATTTTCTTGTTTTTCCTAGAGCCTAACATGTCGCAGTTAATTTTTTTTTGAACTCGAGTTAATTTGAGTATACACAAAAATATAGTTTAGGGATTTTGTAAATGTTAGGCTTCTAGAGTTTTTAAAAGTTTTAGTTTTATTTTGAGTTGAGTGAGATAAGATAATTACTTAATTATGTTGGAGGTATTTTTAATTTTTCAAATTTTTAATAAAAAATAAATAAACAAATAAATAATTTTAACAAAATTAGCACGAAGACGAGGATTAGGATTATGTGAGAAATATTGATAAGCAATTCTAAAACATAAATATATTATCAATGTTTTTTAGAATTAGAGAATGATCAAAACTATTCCGTGTAGTGATATTTTCAGAATTTTTAATATTTATAAAATTATTATTTATTAAAAATAAATAAATTTTTTATAATCTTATTATTTTATTTATTTACATTTTATACAAAATTACTTACTTATTAAAAAAATCTCTTAAATACCGAATATTTTATTTATGGGTTATTTCCCGTAAAATATATTGAATAATTAAAAATTCTTATTTAGTGATCTTTAGTTTGGCTAATTCCAATAAGTGTATCTAGATATTTGTTTAGTCGTACGGGTACATATTACGTATTTTCTTGAACCGTTAGAATTACGTGCAAACAATGGTAATAATGACAGAGGGTCTATTTTCCTATAGGCTAGTCTTTCTCTCTTCTTAAAGTTCTTTCTATCCCGGAAATGACAGAAGGTCCATTTTCCTATAGGCTAGCCTTTCTCTCTCTTCAATTTTGTGCAGAAGAATAAATTTATCTGTGAGAGGGTTCATTTTCCTATAGGCTAGCATTTCTCTCTCTTCTTACAGTTCTTTCTCTCATGGTAAAAATGACAGAGGGTCCATTTTCCTATAGGCTAGTCTTTCTCTCTTCTTACAGTTCTTTCTCTCCCTTCTATTTTGTGCAGAAGAATTAATTTCTCTGTAAGCACATGAAGAAGATGACTCCAAACAAAAACATGTACCCTCTTCACCTCTACCAATACTTTCCAAATTTATTCTTTAATCCCACAATAACCCACTTCTCATTGATCTATAAATCTCTTCGATCCAAAATTTCTTTTGTCAATTTTTGTGAAAAAATACATCTTCAAACAAAAGCTTTAGGTTTTACAAATGAGTTTTAAGAAAATTTTAATTTTTTTATTATAACATCCGATTGAATTTAGAAATTTATTGTTTCTCTGTTTTCTATTTGCATGCAACAACAAAATTTACAAGTTTATTTGGGCATTTATAAGTGCGGAGTAGCAGAGCCAGAGATCGATCGAACGAAAGTTTCTTTTATTGATATTCTCTCTAATATGGTTTCATTGAACTCAAAATCACCATGATTGTTGAACTTGTAGAAACTTTTTATCTGTCGCATCACTAACAACCACAGCGAAAATCTTTGTTTTGTTCTTGAAATGGGAGGATCCAAAGTAGACAACTTATCGCTACTCATCCGTTGTCGAGAGAGAAATGAATTTATCAGAGAGAAATGAATTTATCAGGAATAATAGTAATAGAGTAACAGTCATCTTACTGTCATTCGTGATAGAGTAACAGTCATCTTACTGTCATTCATGATAGTGTGGGGTAATGGTGGTGTTGGTGGTGGTTGTGGTGGTCGTGTAATCGTGGTGGTCGTGGTGGTGATGGTGGTCGTGGTGGCCGTGGTAGTGGTGATCGTGATGGTCGTGGTGACGGCCGTGGTGGTGGTGGTGACGGCGGCGACCGTCGTGGTAGTAGTGTAGTTTTTAAAAATAAAAATGCTAATAGAAATATTTTTTAATTTCAGAGGTTTGTTTTTAATATCAAAAAATTTATAGACTTAGTGAAATTATGAAATATTTAATGTACATTTATTTATTTATGTTTTATACTATGACGGTAGTAGGAGGCCTTTTCAGCGAATCTCATTTTTTGGCTTTTACTCTTTCATTCCTTTTTTTTGCCTTTACTCTTTGATTAGCTTTATCTGTCTGGCTAGTGCTGCTTTACTGAGGGGCTCTGGTAATCGGGCCTGCCTTGCCTAAGCTATTTGCTAAGGCGAGCATCTTGGTGACCCTTCTTCTTAGAGGAAACTCGTTGCAAGATTTATATATTTGACTCACAGTTGCTACATCGGTACATCCTTAACCAATACATGTAATATGCAGCAATGGAGTTATTAAACATACATGTATACAACCAAGCATAAAGATTGCCTCAATCTGAGAGAAATAGTATAAGCCAAAATTAATTGAAAACATGCCAGGAAAAAGCAACTAGCATACATGGGATCATTATATTTGATTAATGGTAAATATAACCCTATAAAGCTGTGGTAATTGTCAAATATAAGTATGAACTAAAAAAGTCAATAAAGTTGCAAAGGTTCAACTGAAGGTACTGGCGTGAACGAAATTATTAACTAAACTCGAGAGTTACAGAAGAGGCAGATGGCTACAACATAAACAAAGGGAAGCTTTGGTGCTGATCAGTTAGTTGTAATTTAGGAAGGAATGAGAGACACTGGACAAATACTTAATCACAGAGTGGTGTTGGCGATAGATGGGGTTGTCTGATAACTACCAGTTATCCTTGACTATTTTGGGCTTCTCGAGAATGACCTTGCCCTCCTTGTACCTCTGTGTCTCCTCATATGCCCGTTCGTATTTCCAGCCCAGCACTTGGTGACAATCGCAGCAGTAAACATCGGCAACAGTGTGAAGACCCGTCATCATTTGCCTGTCCTCTTTTGCTCCAACCCTAATGTTCATGACGTGCGAGAACAGAAAGGCACGCCCATTTCTTCCCTATCCATAACAAACATATGCTGTTCTTCTATAAGTTTCTTAAGCAACGATTACAACTACAACAATGAAGAGTAGAGTGGAATGACTATGACTTGTTACAACAATTACAAGTATGAAGGTAACCTGGACCTGGAATGACTTGGATATACAATCATCATGTAAAGCCACATGGTTTCTGCAATTACAACAACTATAAAGCCTTGGACCGACCATCTCAGACATTGCCAACTTTCCTAGAATCAAAATCCATTTGGATTAATATAAAATAAAAGTAAGGTCATTTCCCAATCCCAGAGAGAAACACCAAATGGGTTACCTTATTTATACATCAAGTGTTGTATCTCTGTGTCCAGTTGCTTAAACAGTGAACTGGATAGAATGACCTAACATAAGCAATAACCATAGCGTTAAAGAGTTGGGATAAGCCAAACAATGATTACAAAATTGTTATACAAGATTGTTGAAGAGAGAATCGAATAGTGACATCAAGGACAAAGGGATCAAGGAGACGCCTACGAATAAGATCACCAGAAAACGCAACTGAACAACCCAGATTTGTCTAACTAAAAACCAAAAGACTTTGTATCAAAATTTTAGACCAAAACCCAGATTCTGACTACTGAAGAGTGAGAGTAAAGACGGGATGAATGAATTAAAATTAAAATTATAACGATGATAATATAGAATAATAGTTTAATTAAAATTATAATGATGATAATATAGAATAACAGAAAGAGGATATATATATGAGAGATCTAACCTGAAAAATGTTCCATGATGATTTCCTTAGAGAGAAAGGATGAACTTTCTGTGAAGAGTTGTGGGTGATCGAAGTTTGGTAGGTTTGATTGAATAGAAGATGGACCTGTTTCAGCTCCACTCAGCAATTTTTGACATCTGATTTTGCTACTAATTGCAAAAGCGTGCCATTGGGGGATGGGGTTGTGTGGTGTGGTGTGGTGAACAATCAACATTTTTGTTTTAGTTAATTCTTTTTTACTCTTCCAAATTTAGAAACAAAACAACTAGGCTTAGTTAGGCTTAGTAAACTTCCTTCTCGTACGGATACTACTAAACCCTTTTCAAAAATAACAAATAAGATTAAATGTTATCCAACATTTAACAATTTTTTAAAAGAATGCATTAAATAAATAATAAATAATAAATAATAAATAATTCGAACAAATACATAAAACACATTCTGAATAGTGGTTTGAAAATTTAAAAAAGAATAGTTTTATGGTAAATGACTTATCTAAGTATTTGGACACCCAAATGTAAAATAAAAAAAAGTAAAAAAGACAATAGACAAAGTTCAAAAAAGACGTTATGTAGGCAAAGTATTATTACTTATATCGTACAACAAGTCGAGCTAACAAACGATTGCAGTCAAGCATGAAGGAACAAATGACTGGAAACAACATAATCATAAAAAAGTAAGTTAAAATGATGTTTAGAGATTACATTGGTCAGTCAATCTTGGTACCAAATGATCTAAACCGAAGAGGCAATGGTAGGAGGGAAATAAAAAAATCTTGCATTTTGCTCCGCGAGATGTGGTAAATTACTGCGCCAAAACAAGAACGACATATATGTTGGTTTCGAGAGGAAGGAGACTTTGGCCTCTCTAATCCAAAAGAGTCAATTAATGACATTTAAGCTAAACTCGTGCTTAGAGCTGACATAGCCTCAAATTTTCAGAGTGAAGCTACAGTTATAGAAAATATGATTGATAGTTTGAGAGTTTGAATTACATAAGACACAATTCATAAGAGAATTTAATCCTCAACTTGGAAGTTTGTATCAAGTATGCAAATTGTCTTGGATATAATTCCAAAGAATAAAAGAGTGGTAAAAAATATTATATGTATGTCATACTAACACGGCCCACCCGACATAGGGGGTGAACATACAAATGGCGTTGTATAAAACATTTAGATTCTTGCCAAGCCTTGAGTCTTGGATTATACTTTTCCCGTAATGGGTTAGTAGGGATGTAAAGAAAATACAAATTTTTTAATATCTCCCTCTATCGTGGGCACTATTACATTAGAGTAAGCCACCTTAGCCCACAAGATCTTCATCGCGTGGTCAGACTAGAGAAAACGATCAAAAGACTCGAAATTCTCTTTGAAAAAACAAAAGGAAGAAGAAAGATCCAAGGCCAATAAACCTGCCTAACAAAAAGAATAGATACTAATGAGTTAGAGGTGAAAGCAGATCATAGTTAGTTATGAACCAAGCCCGGGGAATTTTTGACGCAAAGAAAAAGGAGATCTGAGGCTACCTAGTAGAGCTAAAGAAATGTGAATCTCGCTTTGCAAAAGTAAAGTTGCACTGTTTTGTGCTAAGCAAACTACGATGTTGATTCCCTTGCCAAATGAGCAGTCTCGGGTGACAAGCCATTTATTATTACATAACAGCTGCCAACGACCGAGCTGATCCCTAAGGATAACTTCATACACACAGTCAACAACAATAACAATTGGAGGGAACCTTTTCTACTTTATCTATCTGTTACCTTCCCGACAAACAAAGCAACGTCTCGAACGCTTCAGCTACGATCTGCTAAATATTATGTTTTTGGTGGTGTCTTATTCCGCGAAAGTGCTTCCCAATCGTTGTTCCGATTCCTTAACCATGAAGAAGCTACTACAGTTCTATATGGTCTACATAACGGTGAAGTAGGGGCACATTACGGTTATGAAGTTTTATCCGATAATTTCTACCTGCTGGCTATTATTGGCCATAAATAGCAAGTGACGCCGAACAATTGGTCCAGCGCTGCCACTAGTGCCACCAATTCGCCAATACAGGGCATCTACCGAACGAGCGATGAAAACAGTATCCATTCCATGCCCCTTATACAAATGGGTGTTGATTTGGTAGGACCCCTCCTTATGGAATCTTGTAAAAGAAAATTCCTGATCGTCGCAGTTGATTACTTCTGAAAATGGGTAGAAGTGAAGGTCTGTTTCGCAGCAGAGCTCAAGACATATATGATTTCATCTATAACGAAATCCTCACAGGGTTTAGAATGCCCCGCATTTTAATGACTGACAACGGCCCGCAATTCTAGAATGCCATAACAACAACGTTTTGTAATCGGTTTGAGATCAACCAACACATTTCTAAACCGTATTACCCTAATGCAAAGGCCCGGGTCGAAGTCACTAACCAAAATATCTTGGAAGGTATTAAAAAGAAGCTTGTAGGAGCAAACGAGACGTGGCCATACAAGTTGTTAGAAGTTTTGTGGGCCTACCGCGTACAACCACGAACGATACTCCTTTTGCGTTAGTCTATGACAGTAAAACAGTAGTACTAGCTGAGGTCATAATACTGAGCCATCGTGTAGTTAATTATGAAGAAAACAAAAACGACGCTAGCAGAATAGTAGATGTGGACCTTATCGAGGAACACCGAGATAAGGCGCGAGTCCGAGCAGAGCATTACAAGAGCCTAATGAGGGGTTTTTTTAATGCACACCTCGGACCTTGCAGTTTTAATGTTGGCGATATGGTAATGAAGAAGATTTTCCAAGGATCAGGGGGATAAGGCATCGGGCATGTTAGGACCCAGCTTAGATAGACCATACATTGTTATCTCCAACGGGCATAGTGGAGCATACTGCGTAGCAGACAAAGAAGGTCGCGCTCTGAAACACCCTTGGAATGTAAACCACCTCAAATTATATCGATCAACATTGTAAGTTGGATGATGCGCTCTTTTTCCATCCTGATGGCGCGAGAGTTTTTTTAAAGACGCAACGAACCATATACTATCATATTAATACAATATTTACGCTTTCGCCATAATGTGTGTTTGTTTACATCTACATCCTTACAATTAGCGAAAGGTTCAATGACCATGCCTCCAAGCTGCACAAGGGGCCACACTGAGCCCAGACCGTAGAGTCTATAATACAACCGGGCTAATTGGCCACGCTTACGGGCTACGTAAAGGCTATACTGAGCCGCATACCTTGTACATGGTATATAAGCAAACTGATCATAAAGTCTAGCCCTAAAGGAGTCACGCAATGGGTTGCATAGACCTTGCCGCGAATAAAGATGGGGAGTGATTATCCCGTAAAGCCACGCAATAAGCCACACTGAGCTCGACCTTGTAAGGACTTCTCCTAGACAAAACATAAGTTAACAAATACACATCTTCATTGAATCATATGATTTCCCATCTACTGATATAGGATGAGATAATACTTCAACTACTACTTGAATTAAACAATCCACTCCTTGTGGTAAAAACAACAAATATCCACAAGTCATGCACTAAGGGTGCCAAAACCAAGAGAAACATAAAATACCAACTTTAGTTCATTATAGTTATAACATCACGCATCTGGAATACTCTTCTCCGCCTCTTGGGGATGAAACCCTATATTCTCTTTAATTAGGGTCACTGTCTTCCTCACATCGGTTACAAGGATATTCGCCTTAGGAACTGCTAAACCTCTATCTTTTTGAATATCAAGCGATGGTGGGAACTTACTCAGCGAGCCGAGCTTCATCCATGGGTTTAACCTTAACAGTTCAGCTACCATTTCCTTTTGATTATACGCCACCATCTTCATGACAACTTCCACCACCTTTTTTTCTCGCTGATCTAAGTCCACTTCAGCCTTATTCATCAGTTCTTGTGGTTGATTCTCCATCTGAACCCTTAGATCTGCCATGGAGGCGGTCAAACTGTTATTCTCAATCATGAGTCTACCAAAACAATCCCGTCTCCGTCTACCAAAACAACAAGAAATATTTCAAAAAAAAGTAGGCATACGACGAACAAAAAAGTTCACGCCCTTCTTTATCTCTGAATAATCCTCCTTTCACCAGATTATTGCCTATGTAATCATAAAAGCTAATTTTCAGGAATTTTAGACCAAGCTTCTGATAAACTTTGATTTTGAGCTAGCCCAACACCAACTCTTTTATATATTTCTTGTTGGAAGTAGCCCTGGTCCCATTTATAACGAGTAGGACCATATAATCCGATATGGGTAGTTGCTGAACCACACCACATAGTTCAACCAACAACAAAAGCTGTAAAAAAACAATAATAATGATACTACTGGATATGACGGTTTAAATATTACCCATACACAATCTTTTGTATAGACGTTGGGATGGTCGCACGCTAAGATTGAAAAGCCCGCTAATATGCCTAGTGTCCCTGCTGCAATATCATGAGAAGCTATTCCTCCCGGAACAATAGGATCAAAACCTTCCACGACCCATGTTGGATTTACAGGTTGTACCTTTCCAGTTAGTCCATAAGGGTCGAACACTCATATTCCAGGACCACATAATCCTATTACATGAAATGCACCAAATCCAAAACAAGCCACTCTTGAAAGAACTAAAAGAATTCTAAAACTCTTTGGAAAATCCAAAGAATATTTTTCATGTACGTTAATAAAAAAATAGTTATAGATCCCAATACACCCAATGCCAGATAGCTACCAAAAAGCACAAGCTAGAAAACATGATATGTGTTCCAGCTACACCTTGGTAAATGCAAATACCCGGATTTGTTATACTCCCTCATGTAATACTCCACTCGTCCCCTGAATTGGTTATTTCTAAACGAACCATGATGGGTATAACAAACATACCTTGTCTCAACATTGGATCAAGAACAGGGTCCGAGGAATAAAAAAACTACTAATTCATATAGAGCCATCGAACCCGCCCAACCAGTAACTAGAGGTGTATGCGTTATATGAGCAGAAGGCAAATGGCCGAGATCATTCAATACAAAAGTATGACCAGATACGAAGGAAAACTCATGGAAATACCCCTTTATCAACAAAAAATAGACACTATGTAACTTTATTGAATTGAAAAAATTATGCTAATTGATATGAAAGTAGAAATTTAAGGACTAAAGTGTAAATAATGTAAGTTTAGTGGAACAATTATGATTATGTAATTCTATTGAGGACTAAGGGTAATTTATCCCTTTATGTAACCATTTTCAGTTTAAAGCTGAGTCCTAGCGCCTCTATATAAAGGCCAAGGCTGAACTAATAAAGGGGTTGAACATTTTTTTGATCTAACTCAATTGTGCTCTAACTTCCTCTCTTTAAAAACTCTCTCTCTCTCTAAAAATTGTGGATTATTTTTCACTAAGACAACTCTCTTGATAATTAAACTCATCAAACTAGAAACTTCATTAGGGACGATTAAGAATCAGTGACTTAACTGTTCGAATTTCAATACAACCTTCTTATTTTTTTGTTTGAATTGTTATAATGAATTCGAAAAAGTAGCCCGTCACTTCGATCAGGGATGGAAACATTAAAATATGATTCGCACAGAAATGAGAACAAGATGGATGGATCAACTCTGATCCAAACTCAATCGAATATTGAGATGCGCATGAATCAACTTTTTGATAAAATAAATTTGCTTAACGTTAAATATGAACAAAGGGAACAAGAAATTCACTCGGCGAAGCTCAAATCCGAGGTGAGACAAGAAAACGATAAAGCTGAGATGGGAGATCAGTCTGATGGATCTTGTGCTGATTGGCATCCTAGAAGTGATCATAAGAAAGCGCGCTTTGAAGCTCCTAAATAACGTTATTCATTTTGCAAACAGAAAAAAACAAGCAAAAGTATATAGCCTCTAGTGATGAAGAGGTTAAAAGCTCTATTTCAGGCTTTAAGAGATATAGGAGTTCTTCGAAAGAGGAACCGGAAAGAGAACAACCAAGGAAGCATAAAAAGGAACATAAATCTAAAAGAGACAATGTTCCTCGTTGTTTAAGAGAGTCTACGTGGTGTGAGGGGAACCCCTCGAATCAATATGCCGAGACTGATTGAAATTTGCAGTCATGGGAACTGATGATCAGTTTGTGCAAGGTATCGATTGGAGAAACTCTTTGTTAACAAGTGATATTCGATCTATAACGCTTCCAAATCGTTTTGATATTGCTAAGGTGGAGAAGTTCGATCGGATGCAAGATCCAGATAAACACATCGAACAATTCAAGAACTACATAATGAATTTTGAAGATGACGACCGACTGGTGTGCCGTGCATTTTCACAGACTTTTAAAGGAACTCCGTTAAAGTGGTATAACCAGATTCTGAGGGGATCCATCTCAAATTTTAGGGATTTTTACATTGTTTTTCGAAGGCAGTTTGTTGGGAGTAAGGAAATGAGAGCGAATAGAGATACAATTATTCAGTGCAAGCAAGCAGCTGGAGAGAAATTAAAGGATTATATGAAGAGTTTTGTGTTGACCAAAGCAAGTTTGGACAATTGCGAAGAAAATGTGAGGATGAGAAATTTTCGCTAGGGTTTTTTGCCAGGGGATCTGGCCAATGAAACGACGAAGAGGAGAGCTCTAACCTTTGGAGCATTGATGGCTCAAGTAGAGGATCAAATTAAGGTTGAAGAGTCAACTAGGGTCCAAGGAGGACCAGTTAGTACTCCAAAGAATTCGAGTCAAGGGGCGAATAACTAAAGGCAACCCTCGAATGGTAATCAACAGCCACGTCTGAAGAATAATAACTTGCCACTCGAAATGATGGATATTCAAATCACTATAACAGACCAAGGCCAAATCAATGGGCTAAGCCAGAATATTATGCTGATTTGACAGTGAATGTGGCTGTAATCTTTGACAATAACAGAAGCTTCGTAACCTTTAGGAAGCCAACTCCGATAAGGAGGCCAAGAGAGGAGCGGAATAACAAATATTGTAGGTATCATGAGGACATTAGACATGATACTAATAATTTCATTGCATTGAAAAAGAAAGTTCAAATATTGATTGAAAATGGGAAGCTCTTGACTTATGTGAAATCACGAGGGAGAGGTTCGAAAAACATAGCATCAAATTCGAAGGCTACTCCAACGGCGCCAACTAAGAATTTATTGATTTTAGATTCGAAAGCTGAATAATTTGAACCTCTTCGGAATATGCGGATAAGGATCTGAACATGTTAATCTTGATGGCAGTTGAAGAGCCAATAGAGAAGGGGCGTGTGCGAGATTTGTGCAAATGTTTTGAATCATTAGCCATTTTTAGAGGTGATTCAATGACCGGCAACACTGATAGTTCAAGAAAGAGGCATGTTGTCAATTTGACAACTCAAATTGAAAGGAAAATATCTATGTACTTGTATGGAAAAAGGCCATTCCTTTAATCTTATTCGATGAGGATGATCTGTAGGGAACGACGGGGACGCATGAAGACGGGTGGTTATCGGTGCAGAAGTGCCTGGCATTAAAATTCGGCATGTGCTTATAGACACTGGTAATTCTGCAAATGTCCTCTTTAAATTAACTTATGACAGAATGACAAATCCACCTTGAATATATCAATCAGAGCGTACAATCATAGGATTTACGGTCGTAACAGCTTGTGTGATTGGGGAATTCGAGGTTTGGGAAAATGACCGTTCAAGAAGAAGGTCCAAGTATTTTTTTGTGGTGGTGGACTGCCGCACGAGCTACAAAGCTATTTTTTGAAGGTCATGGCTTTCTAGAATGTATGGTGTTGTGTCAACAGTTCTTCAATGTTTCAATTATGTGATAAGGGATCGAGTCGGGGTCGTTCGAAGCGACCAGAAAGTATCTAGAGAATGTTATGCCACTACGCTTCGGATTTGGGGAGCCAACAGTGGAGATTTGATGCATGAATAGTGGTTAGAGGGGTTAGCCTCAGATTTTGAATAAAGAGTTGACGATCCGAGGGAAACCCCAGGGTCTTTAACAGTAAGTGAAGAAATATAGGAGTATACGTTTTCAGAAGGAAGAGTGCTTCGAATCGGAACGTTACTGACCCCATTTTTACGTCAACAACTGTTAGAGTTTTTGTCTTTCAACTTGGACGTTTTCACTTGGAAAACGGAGGACGTAACAGGAGTACCAATCAAGGTGATTCGTCATAGTTTGGCTATTGATCCGAAGGTGAAACTAGTGATTCAAAAAAGAAGGGAGTTCTCTTCAGAGAAGGTATACGAAATTGCTTCCGAGGTGGATCGTTTATTGAAGGTCGAACATATAAGGGAGTCACAGTATCCTTTATGGACGACATATCCAGTAGTGGTCAAAAATAAGAATGGGAAGTGGAGAATTTATGTGGATTTTACAGACTTGAATCGAGCAAGTCCTAAAGATCCATTTCTTGTTCCTCAAATATATCATCTGATTGATTCCACCTCGGGAAATAAAATACTAACATTCATTGATGCTTTTGCAGGATACAATCAAATTCAGATGAATCCAAAACACTAAGAATGTACGACCTTCACAATTGATAGAGGGTTGCATTGCTATAAGGTTATGCCGTTTGGATTAAAAAATTGATGGAGCCCTTATCAAAGACTGATGACTAAAGCTTTTGTCACTCACATCAGAAAAAACATGGAGGTGTATGTAGAAGATATGGTGGTAAAACGGTTGAGGGATGATGTGCATCTTGAGGATTTAGAGGAAATATTTTTGAATTTAAGGGCAATCAAGCTAAAGCTAAATCCTGAAAAGTGCACCTTCGGAGTTTGATCAGGGAAGTTTTTGGGTTATGTCACCAGTGAAAGAGGAATAGAAGCCGACCCAGAACAATTGAAAGCTCTGATAGCAATGAATTTGGCTCGGTCTGTTAAAGAAGTGAAAAAATTAAGGAAAGTTAACAACACTTAACCGATTTATTTTCTGACAAACGCTTTCCTTTCTGTCAAGTTTTACGAGGACCAAACAGATTTGAATGGACATCGGAGTAACATTGATCGAGGAAGTAACATTGTAGTTGATTCTTTAGCAAATAATGTTTATAAGGAGGAATATCCTTGGATTTTGATACAAGAAAATACTTCGATTGTTACTCAATCCAGTAAGTGCGAATGTATAGAAGAGCTCTTTGTGACATCCGATGCAGTCAGAGGAGATTGGCAAACAGATATTTATAATTTTTTGACTTAAGGAACTTTGCCAGATGATACGAGGTTGGCCAAAACGTTTAGAGGTAAAGCCTTCAGATACATAGTTTTAGATGGAATTTTGTATAAGAAGGCATTAAGCATGCCATTATTACGATGTCTAGATAATCAAGAATCACAGGAGGTGTTATCAGAGTTGCATGATGGAGAAGGGTCAACTCATTGCGGGTTTAAATCTTTATCACGACGAATTTTAATTGCAGGATTCTATTGACCCACAATCATGAAAGATGCTAATAATTTAGTTCGAAGCTGTGATACTTGTGAAACATTTGCTAATGCTATACATAAGTCGGGGTGTCTATAACCGAGGCCATACCATTTGATGGATAGAGGATTGATCTGATGGGGCCTTTACCGATTACATCTGGGGAACGTTACATGCTAGTTTTAGCAGTGGATTACTTTACAAAATGGCCTGAGGCAGAACAACTATCTAGAACAAAGGCAAGAGATGTGATCAAGTTTATTGTGAATAGTATTTGTTATCGTTTCAGAGTTCCTCGGAGAATTTCAACATATAATGGCCCTCAGTTTAATAATAAAGAAATGACTTTATTTTGTGCATAAAAAGGAATTCAACAATTGTTTTTACGCCTTTTCATCTTCAAGCCAATGGACAAGTCGAGGTGACGAACAAAAATGTTTTAGATGGTTTGAAGAAAAACTTAACAGGGCATCAGGGAAATGACCAAACTATTTACAAGAGGTTCTCTGGGCTTATCGGACAACTCCCACGAAGGCTACAAAAGAAACTCCTTTTGTCCTAGCATATGGAATGGATGCAATTAGCCCTATAGACTCTACGATCTCATCTTTTAGAATAACTCAATATTTTGAAAGATCTAATGATGAATCTAAAAGGGAAAATTTAGATTTGATTGAGGAGAAAAGAGTTCGAGCTCATTTAAATGTAATCCATTATCATACTCTTATGAGGAACAAATATAATTCGAAGGTGAAAAGAAGAGAGCTTAAAGAAGGCGACAAAGTGTTGAGAAAAGTATTCTTGCATACAAAAGAGAAGAGCCTTGGAAAAATGGCCACGAATTGGGAAGGGCCTTATATGGTTGTTGAGAGGATAAAACCAGGATATAATCACCTTTGTGATATTCAAGAGAGGATGCTTCAACACTTGTGGAATGTACAACATTTGAAGCTATATTAAGAATAGATTTGTTTTTGTATTTTGGATTTTTTACTATTGAATGACACATTATTTCCTATCTTGTTGGCCCATGAAGGTTTTAACGAGCCGCTATGTACATATTCAATAATATCAATAAAAAGCATTTTTTTTGCCAATGATTGTTTACAACTGTCTATTGAAAATTATCTTAACAACTTATCAAAGACTGATCATCTTTGTGGTAGGTTAAGAGTACAATGTTCCGAAGTGTTTATTACACTTTTCGAAGGAAATAACCATATTCTAAGTACTACGTTCAATAAATGCGCTATGATTTTTTGAAGTGCTACGATTCTATAAATACACTATGATTTTACGAAGTGCAATATTCAACAAATACATTGTGATTTTTAGAAGTGCAATGTTCAACAAATGCACGATGATTTTTCAAAGTGGAACGTTCAATAAATACACTACAGTAATGTGATCCTAGATGACACAAGGAGCTTAGAACATGGAAATGTGCAAGAACCAGATGAACAACTTGAAAAAGAAGATAAGCTTGAAGTTGAAGATATTCTTATTTTACCGGCTGGTCCAACAACTCGATCAAGAGCAAAACAATTTAACAAAGTTGTTGGAGGATTGCTTAATCGACTAGAGAATCCACGTGATCAAAACAGCAAGTATGGTGGAAAATCTTGTCAAACCACTTTGGTCTTGATTCAAGCTAATTGATTTCAACAAATGAGAAAGTGTCTCGATTGTACTCTTTTTCCCTTGTTCAAGTTTTGTCCCAATGGGTTTTTTTTACAAGGTTTTTAATGAGGCAATTGTTTCACTTCACAATTGCCCATTTGTTGAAATAAAAGCCCAAGGCCCATCTACACCAAAAGCCACGTCCTTGGAGGAGGGAAGGGTCTGATTTCCAGCTTATATCATTACTACTTTGTATTTTCAATATTAAAGCATTTTGTTTCCAAGAAAAGCCTTAATTGTTTTAGAGGCATGCATTATGTTTCCAAGAACAGCCTTAATTGTGTTCAAACCTAGTTCTTTCTCGTATAAAAACTATGTACTCATAATTCTAATGGTTAGACTATCTTTGATTCTGAAAAAACTTCTTAAGTTTTATTCTTCTCTTGTTGGTGTGTAATATCCACAAGAAAACCTGTTCTTCATTTGGTGCGTCATATCCAAAGGAAGATCAGTTGGAATATCAAAGGCATTTCCACAAACTTTGTGTGACCTATCGATCCACATCCTTTGATCCTTGAATCCTTTTGGGTTCTTGGTTGCCAAATTATTCCTATCCCATTTCAGAGTGCCGATTCTAGGAGGAGTTTATCAAGTGGTATCAGAGCAACATTCTGAAAGTTGGGTTTTCTCTTTCTCATTAATTTTTCTTTATCTATTTTATATTATCAGTTTGTTTATGAAGATTTGAGTATTAGTGTGATGATTTCATTTTGAATCACGAAATTCTGATCTGTTTCACCCTAGTTATAGTTGTTTGAGATTTAAAATCGTAGAAAATAATTTTTAGGTGCTGTTGTGAAACTTATCTCTTAATATTCTTAGGAAAACAAATTTGGATATGTTTTATAGTTTTAAATAAATTGAAGAACTTTCCAAGGACTTGTTGCTGGTGATTTGTTTTTGTTTTGTTTTGTAGAAAAGGATGTCTAATTCAAATGATGCAGAAAACAGTAATTTCAATAACAAGCTTCTAATTGAAGCTATGACAAAGTTGATAGACACCAAGATAAATGCCTTTCGCAAAGAGCTTCAATCAAACACTGACCACGAGCGGAACCGTTCACGAAAAACCAATCCAAGAAGAAACCATGGACTACCTGAACAATTTAGAAATGAAGTCGCTGATGAATATTATGAACGCACGAGCAATTCGTCTCGAAACAACCATAGAAGGCACCATAGACGTACAAGAGAGGGCAACGAACGTATGTGTGACAATCTTGAAGGTCTCGAGATTAAGATTCCACCATTCCATGGAAAAAAACGATCCATATGCCTATTTGGAATGAGAAAAGAATATTGAACTCGTTTTCAACGTTCAACACTACACGGAGACCAATCGAGTAAGAATTGCTGCTACTGAATTTTATGATTATGCTTTTAGTTGGTGGGATCAACTAGTTACCTCAAGAAGGCGTAATGAGGAACATCCTATAGAATCATGGGCAGGAATGAAAGCCATTATGCGGAAGAGGTTTGTTCTTACTCATTACCACTGTGAGCTGCATCTAAAGCTGAGGAGATTAACACAAGGAAGCCGATCTGTTGAAGAGTATTATCAAGAAATGGAGACCTTAATGTTACGAGCTGATATTTCAGAAGATAGAGAGGCAACAATGTCAAGGTTTCTTGGGGGTTTAAATAGAGAAATTCAAGATAGATTGGAAACTCAGTATTATGTTGAACTAGAAGAGATGCTACACAAAGCTTTGCTATTTGAACAACAAGTTAAAAGAAAGAACTCCTCAAGATCAAGTTACGGTTCAGGGGCAGTAACAATTAAGCCAAGTTATTCAAAAGATGAGAAGACCAATTATCAGAAAGGAAGCTATGTAGAGGTGAACCAAAAATCTGGAACACCATTGTCTATTGATAACAAGGGCAAACCTAAAGAGGTTGCAATCAGAACTCGTGATGTTAAGTGTTTCAAGTGCAAAGGGATGGGACATTATGCTAATGAGTGTTCTAATAAGAAGATTATGACAATTCTAGATAATGGAGAAATAATTTTAGAGGAAGAAGAAATTGTCTCTCATTCTTCCAAAGAACACTTAGAGCGACCTGCTAAAGGAGATTTATTGGTAGCCAGAAGGTCTTTAAGCGTTCAAACAAAAAAAGAAGAACAAGAGCAAATGGAGAATCTGTTTCACATTAGGTGTCTTGTTCAAGGGAAAGTTTGTGTAGCTTTATTATCGATGGAGGCAGTTGTACCAATGTGGCAAGTGAATCTATGGTAAAGAAGCTTGGTTTAAAAACGAAAAAGCATCCAGCACCTTACAAGCTTCAATGGCTTAACGACAATGGAGAAATGAAAGTTAGCCACGAAGTAGAAGTTCCCTTAGCCATTGGTAAGTACGAAGATGAAGTTTTATGTGATGTTCTACCGATGGAGGCTAGTCACATACTGTTACGAAGGCCATGGCAATCTGATCGAAAGGTTATCCATGATGGATTCACTAATTTCCATACATTTGAGTTTCAAGGAAGGAAAACCACTCTAGTTCCCATGACTCCACGAGAAGTTTACCAAGATCAAAAGCATATGCAGAACAAGGAAAGTCGGGTAACTAAACATTGGAATTTCTATGCAAAATCTGGCGAGGTTAAGAAAGCATTATTCTCAAAGCAACCTATGTTACTTTTTGTGTTTAAGGAAACTCTTATGAGTTTAACTAACTTGACACTAGTGTTGCAGAGTGAGATGACTTCTCTCTTGCAGGAATTTGAAGATGTATTCTCTGAAGACAATCCAAAATGGCTTCCACCAATTAGAGGCATCAAACACCAAATAGATTTTGTACCTGGAGCCTCCCTTTCTAACAGACCTGCTTATAGAACTAATCCAGTGGAGACAAAAGAACTGCAAAGGCAAATCAGTGAACTGATGGAAAAAGGACATATCCGTGAAAGCATGAGTCCTTGTGCGGTACTAGTTCTACTTGTGCCCAAGAAAGATGGAAGCTGGAGAATGTGTGTTGATTGCAGAGCCATCAACAACATAACAGTAAAGTATCGCCATCTTATACCTAGATTAGATGATATGTTAGATGAATTGCATGGTTTTAGCATTTTTTCTAAGATTGATCTTAAAAGTAGTTATCACCAAATTAGGATAAAAGAAGAAGATGAGTGGAAAACTGCATTTAAAACTAAGCATGGACTATATGAATGGTTAGTAATGCCATTTGGGCTGACTAATGCACCTAGTACATTCATGCGGTTAATGAATCATGTTCTAAGGGCTTATATAGGAGTTTTTATTGTAGTATATTTTGATGACATCTTAATTTACAGCAAGTTCTTAGAAGAACATGTTCACCATCTGAAATTGATTTTAAGTGTACTTAGGAAGGAAAATCTTTATGCTAATCTTAAGAAATGCACTTTTTGTACCGATAATCTTGTCTTTTTAGGTTTTGTTATAAGTGCAGATGGTATTAAGGTGGATGAGGAAAAGGTTAAGGTAATCCACGAATGGCCAAGTCCAAAAACAGTTGGAGAAGTGAGAAGCTTCCACGACCTTGCAGGATTTTATAGGCGTTTTTTCAAAGATTTCAACACCTTAGCTGCACCACTCACTAAAATAATAAAGAAGGACGTTGGTTTCAAGTGGGAACAAGCTTAAGAAGAAGCATTTCAATCCTTAAAAGAGAAGCTTACTCATGCTCCTGTCTTGACATTACCTGATTTTCTTAAAACTTTTGAGATTGAATGTGATGCTTCTGGAATTCGGATTGGAGCTGTTTTGATGCAGGATAAAAATCCCATAGCTTATTTCAGTGAAAAGCTTGGAGGAGCTACTCAAAACTATCCTACTTATGACAAGGAGTTGTATGCCTTAGTTCGAGCTTTGCAAACATGGCAGCATTACTTGTGGCCAAAGGAGTTTGTCATACACACTGACCATGAATCTCTCAAACACCTAAAAGGTCAGCAAAAACTTAACAAAAGACATGCAAGGTGGATAGAATTTATTGAGACATTTCCAAACACCTCAATTCTATGCATTCTACTTCTAAGTACTATCCTTTTCAAATTGTTTATGGATTTAACACAATATCTCATCTGGATCTAATTCCTTTGCCTTTGAGTGAAAGAACTAGCATAGATGGGAAAACGAAAGCTGAACTTGTAAAACAGATCCATGATGATGCAAGGAAAAACATAGAAAAAAAAAACTGAGCAATATGTCAAACAAGAAAACAAGGGAAGACGTGAGAAAGTTTTTGAGGTTGGAGATCAAGTATGGGTGCACTTAAGAGAGAAAAGATTTCCAGAAGAGAGGAAGTCAAAATTGATGCCTAGAATTGATGGACCATTTGAAGTAACAAAAAAGATCAACAATAATGCGTATCAACTTGACCAACGAGGTAAGTATAAAGTGAGTCCTACCTTTAATGTTTCTGATTTGGTTCCTTTTATCGCAGATGAAATGGATTTGAGGTCAGATCCTTTTCAAGTGGGAGAGGATGATGTGATCCTAGATGACACAATGAGCTTAGAACATGGAAATTTGCAAGAACCAAATGAACAACTTGAAAAAGAAGATGAGCTTGAAGTTGAAGATATTCTTATTTTACCGGCTGGTCCAACAACTCGATCAAGAGCAAAACAATTTAACAAAGCTGTTGGAGGATTGCTTAATCAACTAGAGAATCCACGTGATCAAAACAACAAGTATGGTGGAAAAGCTTGTCAAACCACTTTGGTCTTGATTCAATCTAATTGATTTCAACAAATGAGAAAGTGTCTCGATTGTACTCTTTTTCCCTTGTTCAAGTTTTGTCCCAATGGGTTTTCTTGATAAGGTTTTTAATGAGGCAATTGTTTCACTTCACCATTGCCCTTGAAATAAAAGCCCAAGGCCCATCTACACCAAAAGCCACGTCCTTGGAGGAGGGAAGAGTCTGATTTCC
Source organism: Limnanthes douglasii subsp. nivea (assembly GCA_036936605.1). Classification (NCBI taxonomy): domain Eukaryota; kingdom Viridiplantae; phylum Streptophyta; class Magnoliopsida; order Brassicales; family Limnanthaceae; genus Limnanthes; species Limnanthes douglasii. The sequence continues at coordinate 184,293,782 of JAUPFV010000001.1, forward strand.
AGCTTATATCATTAATACTTTGTATTTTCAATATTAAAGCATTTTGTTTCCAAGAAAAGCCTTAATTGTTTTAGAAGCATGCATTATGTTTCCAAGAACAGCCTTAATTGTGTTCAAGGCTAGTTCTTTCTCCTATAAAAACTATGTACTCAGAATTCTAATGGTTAGACTATCTTTGATTCTGAAAAAACTTCTTAAGTTTTACTCTTCTCTTATTGGTGTGTAATATCCACAAGAAAACCTGTTCTTCATTTGGTGCGTCATATCCAAAGGAAGATCAGTTGGAATATTAAAGGCCTTTCCACGACCTTTGTTTGACCTATCGATCCACATCCTTTGATCCTTGAATCCTTTTGGGTTCCTGGTTGCAAAGTTATCCCTATCCCATTTCAGAGTGCCAATTCTATGAGGAGTTTATCATATAGTATTCGAGGTTGTATGTTTGAAATTTGTATCAAGTCATTTGGTGTTACGTATTGTGAATTTCGAAATGTATTATCATATTTAATGAGTTGTGTTTAAAAAATTATTATTATTATTATTTTATTATTCTTAACTTCGAATAATTGAGATTGATGATAAAAATAAGAAATAAACAAACATTTGTCAATTAGATTAATTCGATGAAGTACAATAAGTAGGATACTAATTTGACAAGTACAAAAAGGATAACAAAAAATCAAAGTACAACAAAGTTATTCGGACTCCTCCTCCTCAGATGACTCTTTTTCTGATGATGATGAGTTTGGGACTGGATCGAAGGCTTCACTAAGACACCGTTTGATGGGAATGTCGTTCCAAAAACTAGAAAGATTAACTTTTGGATAAGTTGTATGAAGCTCTCGATGAAGAGTGATGGTTGTCTCTTCTTTACTACTGTTAATAGCAGCCATCATGTCTTTAGAGCATTCAGCTTCTGTAGCAGCAACAACAACTTCATTTTCCTTCTCAAAATAACCATTCAATTTGGTTATTTTATCGGTCGATTCTTTAATTTTTGCTTCGCTCGAAACAAAAGAAGTTTGGAGACCTTCAGATTTAACCTTATTAACAGTCAAGTCATCAGCATGTTTAGTTTTGAGCTTGTATATCTCCTCTTGATGTGAGGTGGTCAGCTTTTCTTTGTCAACATAATGTTGTGTTCGCAAATGTCTTTTGATGAAGAGCACTCCTCGATAAGCTCAGATCTTGCTGCCTCGAACACATAGAATTGCTCGACCACTGTACTCTAAAACGTTTCCCTTAATTGTTTTCAGCTTCGCTAATTCCCTTGTAGCGAACCATATCTTTGGGCAATTGTTTCAAATGACTAAGAAAAGCCTCTACTTGTGAAGAAATCGCCTTTGCTGCAGCATCAAGATCGACAAATGGTTGGAGTGCAGCAAGGACATCAGGGTTGGGTGGAGGAGAAGAAAAAACTGTTGGGCTAGGACGATGAATCATGTCTAAAGTTGTAGTTGGAATAAATGGACAAATGATTTCTACAGACGCTTCGACGGTCGTCTTTCTCCCAAAATGGTGCATACGAGTTTGAAAATTTTGGATAACAGGATCGTCTTCCCTAGCAAGCTCCTGTGACTTTTCGAAATTAATAAAGTTGTCGGGGTCGAAGTGGTCGGCGTTCTGATTACCATCGTTTTCATTGTCCTCGATGATAATCAGAGCATAATTATTGGTTGTTTTCTTTTCAAGAGGAGGATTTTACTGATTCCCAACAGTTATGACTTCGTCCTTATCGACCAATGTGAGGTAGTAGAAGGGGAACTTCAGACCCTTTGATAATTTTGTTAAGGATATGAAATCCTTGTTTCTGATCGGAATCTTGGACAACCGAGATACCATAATCATAGATATGAGAGTGAACCACTGATTTGGTGTCACTTGAAGTACTTCACGATCATAGGATCCAGTGGAAACCAAAGAACCCAGTTGATGATTTCGGGGTAGACCACCAGTTCTTCGTCTTGGCAATCTAAGGGAATTTCCCCTTTCTTAGGTAGTCGAACGATGATATTGTCTCCATTCCTTATTCTTTCTATAAGTCCGATGCTTGAATCTCTTGATAGTATATATATGAAACCTTCTTCAGCTCGATAATATAGTCAGCGTAAAGATCCCTCAAGTTTCTGTTAATAACTGCCCTTTCCTCATCGGAAATGGTACCCAGTGCCTTCTTTTTACGAGGCTGGCAAACTTTCTTTTATGTGGTAGTTTCTGAGTCTCCTTCATTGCATTCAACTTCATTGTCAGATCTAGTAGCCTTGGAATCAGCTTCACCAACTTCTGATGTTTCATCCCATATTTGGGGAGGATCTTTGGAAGGATTTGGTTGAGTTAATCGAGCTTTTCCGATTATTTCTTTCTGAGGAGGAGACTGAGTAAATGGATTCGAGGAGGCGGAAGTTGGAGTAACATCAGAATCATCTCCTATGTCTATGAAAGTTTTTCTCTTATGGGTTGGTAGAGGACAACTTGAAGAAAGAGTAATTAAGATTTGTTTCGAGGTGGATTTGCTTGATTCTTCACTAATTAGAGGTGAAGCTCTGACTTGAGAAGAACGGGCTCGAGGCGTTCTGGGTGTTTGAACCCTAGAAGAACGACGCACTTCAGTAGTAGGAGGAGGTGACAGAATAGGAACTTTAGGTGGATCAAAATAACCGTAGTAAGTGGTTTTAGTGGTTGTTCCAACATGAGCGTTGTTGATTAATCCGAAGACCTTGTACTCCTCTGGTCTTTCAATAATGCATAAGTAATCGTATGATCCAAAGACTAGATTATCGTCAGGCTTCAGAGATTTGGGTTTTTTGGGTAGTTAGCCTTGGATCTTCTGGTTTTTGAATTTTTTTCTCATAAACTGGATGGAGATTGACCGGAAAATATGGGTTTTGGTCGGAAAGTATGAGTTTTCTAATAAAGATGCTAGGAAAGTTGAAGAACACGTTGAAGGTAGCCAAGGGTATGTTGTTTCTCTCTCAAGGAATTTAGATTGTGAGAATGAAAAATAAAGTTACTAACGAATTTATAAGAGGATGAGAAGATGTGTAGAAGTGGAAAAGACTTTGTGATGATTGGGTCGAATGCGAAACGGTGATAGGGCTAGAAGTGGAGAAGACATCTATCAGACTAGCTAGCTAGCTATGAGTCTAATAGTAGGTATTCATGATGAATCTGAACGGTTAGATTTTATAAAGAGTTACCTCGTAGTAATTTTGAAGTAAAATCATTTCCTTGAGAGTTATTATTTGCGGCCACGTTTGGCAGAATTCGATGATTACCATTTTTGAATTTGAGTTCTGATATGTAGACGCGTTTGGCAAAATCCGATGATTATATTCTAAATTTGCGTCTGAAAAGATTCGAGGAGAAAGAAAAGATATAATTGAGTTTTTAACTTCGAGTTTTCTGACATGAGGAAACTAGGAGGGCTACTGATATGGAAGTCGAAATTTAAGGACTAAAGTGTAAATAATGTAAGGCTAATTTATTGAGGACTAAGGGTAATTTATCCCTTTATGTAACCGTTTTCAGTTTAAAGTTGAGTCCTAGCGCCTCTATATAAAGGGCAATGCTGAACTAATAAAGGGTTGAACACTTTTTTATCTAACTAAATTATGCTCTGACTTTTTCTCTCTAAAAAACTCTCTCTCTCTCTCTAAATATCGCTTATTACTTTTTCCTAAGACAACTCTCTTGATAATTTAACTCATCACTAATAACACTATGTAACCTTTTATCAGTGGATTATTTCAGACAAAGAATGAATATTTGTTCTATTCTTTTATTTAATAATAAAGGAAGAATCGATTCGTATGAAAAAAAGAGAAGCAAATCTATTCTATACGTGATAACTAACAATATGCAATTGGGGTTAATCCTATTTTCTATGTCTGAACATATCTCTTTTTGTTCATCATCCAAAAGAACTATGTGTAAAAAAATTATTTTATTTTTATTGAGTCGGTTTTACTTTACCTTGATTTTGAATTTTGTTTTCTATTTATTTATATCCTTATTCAACCTATGTATAAAGTATAAAACTAATTAATAAAATAAGGTCAAATATTAGTAAGACAATAACCGCATTGTTACGGTTATATTAGTAAGACAATAACCATATCAAAGTGAAATTAATGTATAATGTATAAAAATATTTATTATATTTTTATATAGAGTTATTGTCTATCCTTGGCCTCTATGGTAGAATCAATCATGGGGCTAATAGGTGGTGGTTTATCATGTGGCGGATGTGAGCGGATCAAGTCCTCTTATCTCCAACTCGTGAACTTAGCCGATACAAATATATATATATATATATATATATATATATATATATATATATATATATATATATATATGTAATAGGACTCAATGTGAGCGTTGATAAGATAAGATCCTTCAATTTAGCAGCACATTAGGATGGCATAAACTTAAAGTTAAGGGCGACGGTCAAACGAGGAAAGGTTTACGGTGGATACATAGGCACCCAGAGACGAGGGCATAGTAGACGACAAAATGCTTCAGGGAGTTTAAAATAAGCGTAGATTTGGAGATTCTCAAATGGGTCAACCTTTCGAACTGGTGCTAAATACATGGGCATGCACGAGATAACCTGGTGAACTGTAACATCTTCGTATCCAGAGGAAAATAAAGCAAAAGCGACTCTTGTAGTAGCGGCGGGCGAAGTGGGAGCAACCGAAACCGTGAAAACGAGATTGTTGGAGAGCAATAAAAGCGTCATGCTGCTAAGCAAAGCGGTGGAGTGCTGCACCTTAGATGGTGAGAGTCCAGTAGCCGAAAACATCACTAGTTTATGCTCTGACCCGATTAGCATGGGGCACGTGGAATCCCGTTTAAATCAGCAAGGACCACCTTGCAAGGCTAAATACTCCTAGGTGACTGATAGCGAAGTGGTACCATGATGAAAGGGTGAAAAGACCCACATCATGGAGTGAAATAGAATATGAAATCGTAAGCTCCCAAGCAGTGGTAGGAGCCCTAGGCTCTGACCGCGTGCCTGTTGAAGAATGAGCCGACGACTCATAGACAGTTGCTTGGTTAAGGGAACCCACCAGAGCCATAGCGAAAGTGAGTATTCATAGGGAAATTGTCACTGCTTATAGACCCAAACCTGGGTGATCTATCCATGACGAGGATGAAGCTTGGGTGAAACCAACTAGAGGTCTGAACCTATTGATGTTGAACAATCAACGGATGAGTTGTGGTTAGGGGTTAAATATCACTCGAACCCAAAGCTAGGTGGTTCTCCCCGAACTACGTTGAGGCGCAACAATTGATTGGACATCTAGGGTAAAGCACTGTTTCGGTGCGGGCCGCGAAAGCGGTACCAAATCAAGACAAACTCTGAATACTATATATGACCTCAAAATAACAGGGGTCAAGGTCGTCTAGTGAGACGATGGGGGATACGCTTCATCGTTGAGGGAAACAACCCTAATCACTAGCTAATGCCCCTAAATGACCGCCCAATAATAAAGGACGTAGGGGTGCAGAGACAACCATGAGGTTTGCTTAGAAGCAGCCACTCTTGAAAGAGTGCATAATAGCTCACTGATCGAGCACTCTTGCGCTGAAGATGAACGGGGCTAAGCGATCTGCCGAAGCTGTGTATATATACGAATCAGTTTTTTTGAAAAACATATGGAGAAATAATTGGATTTGGTTAGACAATGTGCGGTTGGTAAACAAGGATCAATGTTTTAGCAAGTTACAAAATGTATCGTCAAATATTCAATATGATTCCGCAAGATCTAGTTTCGTTCAAGAAACGATTCTAGCCAATCGAAAGGATCTTCTGATCAATTCAGAGATTATTTCGATTCCATTAGTATTGAGGATTCGGAATATCACAGATTGATCAATCAAAGAGAGATTCAACAACTAAAATAAAGATCGATTATTTTGGATCCTTCCTTTCTACAAACGGAACGAAGAGAGATAAAATCAAACCGATTCCCTAAATGTCTTTCTGGATATTCCTCAATGCCCCATCTATTTATAGAACGTGAGAAGAGGATGAATAATCATCTGCTTCTGGAAGAAAGCGAAGAATTTATTGGGAATCCTACACGACTCATTCGTTCTTTTTTCTCTGAGAGATGGTCAGAACTTCATATGGGTTCCAATCCTATTGAGAGGTCCACTAGGGATTATAAATTGTTAAATAAAGAACAAGATGTTTCTTTTGTCCCTTCCAGGCGATTGGAAAATAAAGAAATAGTTAATATATTCAAGATAATTACATATTTATAAAATACCGTCTCAATTCATCCCATTTCATCAGATTTGGGATGTGATATGGTTTTGAATGATGGAATGGATATGGATAGTTCCAATAAGATTTCATTCTTGAAGAAAAATCCATTTTTTTTTATTACTTTTCATCTATTCCATAACCGGAACAGAGGGGATACACATTACACCATGATTTTGAATCCGAAGAGAGATTTCAAGCAATGATAGATCTATTCACTCTATCAATAACCGAGCCGGATCTGGAGTATCTGAAGGGATTTTCCTTTTCTATTAATTCCTACGGATTAATCTCTTTTTCTTTTTTCCATATGGCACTGCAAAGATGAGAAGCCTTCAGCTTCTTTCATCCTCCGACCCTAAGGAACAGACAGCCATACCCATATGTTGTTCTTTTATTTATATCGTTTATCCAGCAATGCCCTCAAATGATCTATAGTTGCCGTCACTCCGTTACCAACCATTTTTATTGTTTCATCGTCCCCAATACTTAGCTCAAGGACTGGCCACAACCCAGCCTTTAAGTAGTTAATCTGTGTAAATAACCGAGCACGTTCTTGAAGCCAGGTGGAACTTGCTAGATTTTCAACTTCAACTACCTCTGCCAAGCCTTCCTTACACCACTCATGGTGTTTCCTCTACATGCACATTTAAATAGTTCAATAAGTAGTGGCTCAAATTCAACAGCAGTATAGAACTCTGCGAAAATGTTCTTTACATTTGGATTTCTATTTTCTCTCTAGTTGCAGATTTAGAAAAGCATCTTCATGCTCCTAGTTACCAGATACAAACACAAAGGTATATTTCCAATTCATGTCTGAACTAGGTAGTTCTACTATCTTTCTGATTCCAGTGACTTATTTTTGTGGTTGTTGATGGATTCTCTAAAAGGACGCACTTCATTGCTTGTCAAAAAATTGGTGATGCATTGCACATTGCCAATATGTTCTTTAAAGAAATAGTTCGTTTACATCATATGCCTAGGATGGTAGTTTCATATAGGGACACTAATTTCTAAGATACTTTTGGAAAACTTTGTGGTCTATGTTAGGTACTAACCTTTTATTTTTACTACATGTTACCCACAAACTGATGGACAAACAATAGTAGTAAATATGACTTTATCCGCTCTACTACGTAGATTAATTAAAAAGAACTTGAAAATTTGACAAAAATGTTTCTCACATGATGAATTTGCATACAATATTATGTGCATTCTACTTCTAAGTACTCTAATTTTCAGGTTGTTTATTTAAACCAATATATCTTTTGGTTCTAAACCCTTTGCCTTTGAGTGAAAAAGATAGCATTTATGGGAAAAAAGAAGTTGAACTTGTAAAACAGATCCATGAGGATGCAAGGGAAAACATAGAGGAAAAAAACTAAGCAATATGTCAAAAATGCAAACAATCACAGATGTGAGAAAGTTTTAAAGTATGGGTTGACTTAAGAAAGGAAATATTTCTAAAACAGAGGAAATCAAAACTGATGCCTAGAATCGATGGACCATTTGAAGTAACAAAAATGATGAACAATAATGCTTATCAACTTGACCTGTGAGGTAAGTATAAAGTAAGTCATACGTTTAATGTTTTTGATTTGGTTCCTTTTTTTGCATATGAAGCAGATTTGATGTCAAATCCTTTTTAAATAGGAGAGGATGATGTAATATTAGATGCCACAAGGATCTTAGAACGTGAGAATGTACAAGAACCAGATGATAAAGTTCAACACAATGATAAGCTTGAAGCTCATGATGTTTTTATTTTACCGACTGGTCTATAACTCGACCGAGAGAAAAAAAAAATTAAAGAAAGTTGTTGGAAGATTGCTTAATCAAATAAAGAATCCATGTAATCAGAACAACAAGTACGGAGGTAAAGTTTGTCAAACAACTTTGGTCTTGATTCAAGCTAATTAATTTCAACAATTGAGAAAGTGTCTCGATTGTACTCTTTTTCCCTTATTCAAGTTTTATCCTACTGTGTTTTTTTGACAATGTTTTTAAAGAGGCAATTGTTTCACTTTACCATTGCCCACTTGTTGAAATAAAAGCCCAATTCCCATATAAAACAAAAGCAAAGTTCTTAGAGGAGAGAAGAATCTAATTTTAGACTTTTATTATTAATACTTTGTATTTTTAATATTAATGCATTTCCACGAATAACATTCATTGTGTTTAAGGCATGTATTTTTTTCCAAGAAAATCCTTAATTATGTCAAGACATGCATTATGTTTCCAAGAACAACCTTAATTGTTTTCAAGGGCTGTTCTTTCTCTTATAAAACTATATAATCATATTTTAAATGTAGACTATCTTTTACTCTAAAACAATTCTTAAGTTTTACTCTTCTCTTGCTGGTACTAACGACAAGAAAATATGTTCTTCATTTGGTGGGTCATATCTAAATGAAGATTAGTTTGAATATCAGTTCATAACCTCTGTGCGACCTATCGATTCACATCATTTGACCATTGAATCCTTTTGGGTTACTTATTTTAAAGTTATCCATATCATATTTTAGAGTATCGATTCTAGGAGCGAAACATATAATACATAACACAAAGACTTACAAATGTTAATTATAATACATAACATCGACACCAATACACTTAATTATAAAAAATAGTCCATTATCATACATACTTAGAGTTCAGTCTTGTAAATGTTATCAAACATTGACAAAACAACAGTGTACTATAGAACTAAAAAAAGAATTATGAACAAACATTAGTCAAATCTAGAGATTTCATAAAGTTCCCACTCTTTTAGGTTCCTTTACTCATTTAGTAGATGAAGTTCCCACTCCTCTAGGTCTCTTTCATTTCTTGTTGTTTGGTTCTCTCACAACAAGACCAACCTCTTTGTATTATGGTAATTCTTTTTTCAACACTCATTTTACAATAGCTTCCTGCAAAACAATATATAAAAAGACAATTCAAAACCATTAAACCATTCAAGTAATACACCAAGACTAAATAACCAAGACCATTTAACCATTTAAGTAATACATCAAGACCAAATAACCAAGACCATGTAACCATTCAAGTAATACACAATCACCTGTTCATGGTGCTATAATTATTTCAACCATCCTTGGAACTCTAGACTTTAAAATGTTATGGCTCAAGGAAATTAGGTTAAATTACTCAAGCTATTGTTAATCATAACTTTCTTAAATGATTTCATAAAGCAAGCTTAAACTATAATGATAAAACAGGAAGTTATTGTAAATTACTCAAGCTATTAATAACATACATTTTTCCCATGAGAAAATAAAGAGGGAAATGATTTTTGTTTCATCAATATAAAAAAAACAAGGTATTAATGAGATACTAATAGAAGTAGTCCATCTTGTTTTACCTTGATAAAAAAAATCTAATTGGTTTTATGTCTTAGTCAATGTCGTTGTTAATAAGAGCGAGTTGTTTACATAACTTTTGTGTCAACTGATATTGGTAAAATATGATTTGAAATATACAATTTTGAAATATGATTGTCAACCCATGTCTTACGTCGCCACCATGTACCTCTTCTGGGCTATATTTGCATACTGCAACAGCTATGATGAAGCCAACCATATGAATATTCATTACTGTTAGTTGGCGACAAAGTCCCACATCCTACATCGGTTAAACATGAGAAGGATTAGTGGTATATAAATAAGAACAAATCTCAATTAGTATTATGCCTTTTGGAAGTGGACCAAAAACAAAAGTCGTGCAGACCTTAAGGCCCAAAGCAGACAATATCATACTAGTATGGAGATTGGAGTGTTCTTAATTATATATGGAGACATAATATGAAATACCCATATTCTCAACAAATGGTATCAGAGCTCCCGACCCAAACGGAATGCAATGTGGGTGAATGATTTGCTCTATAAGATCACATGTGTGACCTAGTTTAGAGTGTACGTGGTTCATCAAGTGGTGTGATTTGATTGGAGTGATGCTAAGGAACAACTACAGTGTTATGATAGGATTGAGAAGATAGATCCGTTGTAAAGCTTTATGGGTCAGGATGGGAAGCAACCTAATTAGAGTGGACAAATGATGTCAATTGAGAGGAGGCTATAAAGTGGTACTTTGTTAAAAAAAAGATCTTTTAGGTGGCGACCCCTCATCCCATATCGGTTAAACATGGGAATGATCAGTTGTATATAAGTAAGAACATGGGAAAGCAACCTGATTAGAGTGGACAAATGATTTCAATTAAGAGGAGGTTATAAAGTGGTACCTTGTTAAAGAGGATGATCTTTTAGGTAGCGACTAAAATCCCTCATCCCATATCGGTTAAACATGGGAACAATCAGTGGTATATAAGTAAGACCATGTCTCAATTAGTATGAAGCCTTTTGGAAGTGGACCAAAACAAAGTTGTGCGATCCTTCAGGCCCAAAACGGACCATATCATTCTAGTGTGGAGATTGGATTGTTCTTACTTATATGCAGAGATGAAATATGCAGTAACCATGTTCCCAACATATATGTTAATATCCATGTGCATGCATTCATTGACTCAACTTCTAAAATGAATAAGGAAGTTGTGTGAGGAGATGCTAATGTAAAGTATTAAACTATGCCAATATTTATTTATGTTTTTTTGTTTCACACTAAATATTTATGCCATGTACTTCAATTAGTTAAGAAAAATGTAATAAGTATGATTTTGAAGGATTATATTGCTTCGATTAAAAAGGGGGTCCTATATTGCTCGACCTACAGTGCTAAAAAAGATCTTTTAAAACACTTGTTATTGAAAATGGGAAAATATATAAGAAACTTATTTTATATGTCAAAACTAGAAGGAATTCTACTTATATGTTGCTTGCACGTGCTCATGTATTTAATGAAGAAATTACTACGCTTTATAATGCATTTTATTCTCCTACAAGTCTTGAAAATCAACATTAGGTTTATTGTGCTGCCATGTTAAGGTGTTTAAAATATTTTAAAGATGCAACTAAAACCTATTCTATGCAAAATAATCATAATGTTCACTTGGCCCTTTTCACGATTACTAATCTTGCCATGCATATGAATGAATATACTTGTAGTATTTATAACCAAAACATAATAATACTTCTCAAATTGTTATTATAAAATTATAATCATATACATTATAATATTTCCAAATTATAACTTAAGATATGATTTTGGTTTATAAAATAATTACAACACTTGTAATATTTATAATCATATAATAATAATAATAATAATGTAGTAATAATAATATTATCATATATAATTATAAGATATAATTATAATTTGTAAAACAATAACAACATAATAATATTTATAACCAAATAATAATAATAATAATAATTAAAATATAATAATAAATCATAAAAATACTTCTAATAATATTTAAAATTAAAATATATGATTTATATAATAATAAGTTGATCAGTCTTGTTTTAACTATGTAGTATAATATAAAATTGATTAGCGTGATAAACGTGTCATTATTATTAGCCTGATTAGTATGTGGGTGTCTTAGTGTGTGCAGGTCTGACGTATCATTATTATTGGCATGACTTTGTGTGTGCGTGCCTAGGATGTTGCGTGTCTGGCGTGTTGCAGGACATCCGTGTTGTAGAATAAACGTGACATTTCTACGTGAACCCATTTCAATTCTGGCGTGTGCACATTTATTTGTGGTATTACCTAATCTATTTTCCATCTCTATCACTAACCAAGCGAACATGATATGGCTCATTAAGTGTCAATTTTAGGAATCCACTATGTTTTATATATATTATTAATAAGCATACTAAAATATTAATATAGTTTTCTCCCAACGGAAAAATCCGAGGTGGGAACCCAGAGGTCCGAGGTTCAAACCTCGGCTGCTGATATTTCACAGAGACATGTTATTACGGAACAATAATATTATGACGTGACAACGTTTAAATTTAAAAAATAAAAGGAAGAAATTATATTCATTTGAGAACATATCTTCAAAAATTGATATTCGAATATGAAGAAGTTATATTCATTTGAGAATATATCTTTTTGTATTTTAGGTCCAAGAAAAGACATTAGATTTTATGTGACATTCATAGTTTTTTAGAAATTTTAAAACATAAATCGTTTATATGATATGATATGAGGGGTATAAAAAAGAAAATAAGCTTTTTAATCATGATTGTTTTCACGGTGGAAAATTTGACATATTGAGATGATTATTAATATCTCCACAAAATACAAATTGCTTATATCGCAATCCTTTGAAAAATAAAAATCACAACCTAAGTTGAAGTTGAAACAATTTAAAGACATAAAAGATGGAATTATGTAGGAATAAAACATATTGATTTGAATCTAAAGTTTTGAGTTTCTATTTATGTTAAGTGAACGAACCATACTTAATTGAATAGAGACATGGTTTGTATTTTAATAAATGTTTTTTAAAAACGGTCACTTTTTCTTTTTTAAAGAAAACATATACTAAGTTTAAAATTTCTATAATATGATGTTTTTACATCCGCATGAGACCATAATTTTATTGCGTTTTGAAAGCTAATAACTAAAGTGACTAACTAAAAGGATCATCCATTTAGATGCACATCAATATGAATGATATCCATGCTATAAATATCCATGATACTATCTATATGGTTATTTGTCGGATCATTAAACTATAGTTGGATTACATTTAAATAATTGGATTTATTATAACAACAGATTTGAATATTTTTTTTTCCGAAAGGAACCCGCAGCCGCTACTCAGAGTGCAATGAGTGCGCACAGGGTAAACCCTCAGTCTGACGCGATAGCCTGCAAACCAACGCCAGAAGGTAAACCACACAAGGTGACAGGCTCAGCCGAGAAAGCGTATGTAGAGGGACTTAAACTCATGACCTTTTGGTCATAAGAATGCCATACTCAACCAACTCGGCTACCCCTTTGGGGTAAGATTTGAATACTCTGAATGAACATGTAACATGTAACGAGACATTCTAATTTAAAATATCTTTACAATCTCTCCTTAGATTTTCGTATATATTGAAGTGTAATCACCATAAGGATCAAATCCTGCTTACACCGCAGCCAAAAATCCACTAAAACATATTTTAAAAGAGAGAAACTGTCTGTCTAAAAAATGAATTATCAGCCGAGTAATTACTGTTCAAAAGCGGCCATAATAATTAATTAATGTCTGTCGATATAGCAACTTTTATTTGGGAGAGGAAACCATTTATTGAACTGGTAAAAGCAAATCCAAATCAGCAGCGTCCAAAGACATAATTAAAATAACAAGAAAACAAAACAGAAGAATGCAGCTGAAAGCAAAGCGACTCGGCTCATAGGACTTGAATTTGAAGATGGTAACTGAAAAGAAGAGCAAAACATGGTGGCACAATCATCTTCAGACTTCAGGTCATCAATCTTTTCAGTGTTGCGCATCAACTGCTAGTGGTATAGACTTTGCCTGAAGCAGAATCAGAGAGGTATTTGTAAACATTCTTTCACTCTAATAATCTATCAAGAACTGAAGCAATGTGTGCTCAAGTTATGAGGACAACTACAAGAATGTAAAATAAAAATTTGACTTGTATTTTTTAACTGTCTTACACTATTAGGCCTCCAAAAGTTTGAAAGAAAGAAAAGAAGGATCAGGGAAGACAGAATTTTATTCTTGCGAATGTATGTTAAAAACATGATTTGGATGGGTAAGTGAGAAATAGCCTTATGTTATAATTCACGACCCAAATGTGGTTGTAATTGTGGTTGTCTTATTGATCATGGATATATATCTGCCGGACATCCATTGGATCTAGAACCAAAAAGACAAGCAAAAATGTACTCACAAGATCTCGGAACTTGAGAATGTAAAACATCTCAAGATATCGCCTTGTCTCTCTCCGCTCAAGCTTAGAAACATGCTTCCAAAAGCCATAGACCCCAGCCAGTGTCAGTAACCTCTCTGAATATTTCTTCCATGTAAACCTAAAGATTCATCATAAATGGTTTTAAGCGCACGTGCCAAAATAAATTATTAGTCGCAAGAGAATAAACAAAATTCATACCAAAATTCTGATGAACAAAGTACAAAGTGCCATTTCCATTAGAAGATGGTAGTAAAACTTAGGAAAGAGGGCTATATATAGATATATAAATAGACTCCGTGAGAAACATACAACATTTGTTAGTATTAATGATTTTAAATTACATAAAAAAGGAGGCACCGTGTAATGTTTAATAAGATATCGCAACTCTTATAAAATATAAATGTAATTGGAAGTTCTAGAATTAAGAAGAGGTATTGGTACTACGAAATATAGCTTATAAAGCTTAGTTTCTCAATAATACTACCATCTAACACATGAAACAACTAAATAAAAGTTCACTATAAGTAAGAAGCTGACCTCTCGTAGATTCGTTTTAACCCTCCAACAGAGATCTTCTCCCAGTAAGCAGAATCATTCTGGCACTTCTCAAAGAAGCCAACCAAAGAAGCAGCAACCTGATCCGGGTGATAGGGATCGATGTGGAACCCGGAAACGCCATCCTCAATGATTTCGGCCGGCCCACCATGACAAGTTGCAAATGTAGGCAGGCCGCACGTCATTGCTTCAACGACTGTGAGGCCAAAAGCTTCATAGAAAGCCGGCTGCAAAAAACAATGTTGACAACACTTTAAAGGATGGGAAAAACCAAAATAACGAGTAATGTTGGGCACAAGACGTATAGGCCCTGTAACTGTATGCAGAGGCTAAGCCCTCTGTTTCAGTTGAGCGAGACAATATAAAAAGGAAAAGAGAAGCAAGTGATGTTACTGAGGCATTAAAGTTAAAATATAGACTCAATTGATTTTTTTTAAGAGAACAAAAAGTATGTGGCGTTGCAGATTCTTACAAAACGAACCTGGACGAAGACACCTTTTAAGTCTGCAATATAACGGTAGAGCTCACCGTTACGGGCCCGGTTCATTTGGGCTGATATCCATCTGAATTGGCCGTGCAGCTCGTATTTCTTAATAAGATCATGCATCTTTTCAATCTCTGCCATTTCTTCTCTGTCTCTCGATTTTGTCGCGTCCATGTAACCACCTACCACAGCAAGATTTACAAGCTCTCTAAGCTTGCGACTTTTGGCATAGCACTCAACAAGGCCTGTTAAGTTTTTCACTCTATCAAGTCTAGCCATTGAGAAGATGATTGGCTTCGTCCGATTACTCAACCAGCCACTAATTTCGCATAAAAAGAGTTAGTATAGGAAAGATGATTGACAACATCATTCCAACAAGTCAGATATTTTGTACTTGAATTATAATGTCAGAAATTCTGAAATGTATTTACTTGATAGAAACAGCCATCATACGAGAGGCTTAACTAAACTTTATATAATCATTTATATTATCTAATTTATGAAGAAGTTGTTGTATACAAATACAAAACTATGAAAGTTCATACGCAACTGAATAAGAATACAAACATATTAGTAACCAGGCAAATATTATAACAAAAATTTCTATGCCATGTCAGAAGAGACTGTATTATGGGATGTTAACATAAGACATATCTAGCACACAAGTCTTTATATGATTAAACGGGTTAACTGATTAGGGAAAATAACTCTGTGAAACACAATAGGTGACATGTGCTTAAGTACTCTGCGTACTTCAATGTAGCGATTGGGAGTCTATTTTTGTATAGTTATCACTTTCACTTAGTGGATTCGGTGTGAGGTTTCATATTCTTGGTTTGTGCTAGTTTCTATGTAGAACCATTTGTAAATCACTTATGGACGTTAACATGTGTGCATGATTAAGGTTCTGATAAGAAAAATTATATATATATATGTATAAAAACCAGTGATAGACAAGTTACTGTCGGAGGACACTCACACATGTTCATCCGTCTGCTCAGAACTATACAAGAGTTCTTCGATTGACTCATGCAAAGATGTAAGCCTTTCTTGTTTGTCAGAATATGGAAAATATATGCACATATCTGCTCCTGGAGAGACAATGTTAAATTTTGGATCAAAAACATCAATTCCATGCACCACACGATATAGGCCAGGAAGAGTAAAAGCTGTGTGGCTCTCATATTGCCCAACATTGTTCTTGCTGCAAGAGAAGAGAACGAAGCAAGTCAAAAAATGTTGTCAAAATCCCCATCAATTAGCATGTGTTAGTATTGCATCATAAGATATGTTGACCTCTCTTTCGAAAAGAGTAATTGTAGCATGGACTTGTATTTACAAGATACATTAATCATACAACATTATATTTCATCAGCAGTTTTAGCTTTCAACATACTCGAATACCTTAAATGAAAAAGTTCAAATGTTTGTCATAATTAGGAGCTTGTGGCAGGGCATAAAAGGTGAAAGAGAAGTGTGTTTTTTTAAAATCAATCAATGTTAACTTCTAGTGAACTTGTGTTCCTTGTAACCCAAAAACGTCATATCAGTAAAACATAGATTATAGTTTTCGTACTTATCAACATTCGATTGATAGCTGACCAAGCCAAGAACATATGGTAGACAAGCATAACAAACCATTCAATCTGCTTGACCCATATTAGATATTTTTAATACATGTGATAAGATATATATTACCATGGAGATACACATTTGTTATCATATTCAACTATAACTTGCTTTCAATTGTGCAACAAAAGAAACAAACCTTCCTGCAATCTCTTGGTATGTACTAGTGATTATAAAATCAGCATTGTTCATTGCAATGAGATCAGCTGTGAACTGGCTTGAAAAATGGTACTTGTCTTCATACTTTCTCCAATATGTGTCAGAATCAGGATACTTTGTTTTCTCCAAAGCATGTGCGATGTTGCACTACAAATGGAAATTAATAGGAGAGTTTAGAATAGGCAGATATATTCCCATTGACCTTACGGTCTAAAATTTAGTCCAAAATCACTTGTCATAAAAGTGCGAACCTGGGTGATTCCAAGCTTAAAGGCTAACAAAGATGCAACGAGATTTCCATCACTATAGTTGCCAATGATGAGATCTGGAATACCTTGCAATTCTGCCGCAATTTCATTTGACGCATCCTGGTAACAAGCTACAAGTATAAAAACCGTGCCGCGAAGATAAATTGTTAGAGAAGCAACACATGTATGCCTTGACTATTTTTGTTTATCAAAATCATTTGTAAGGCAGTTCATTTTGGATTCAGATCACCTCGATCATTAATTTATATGAACTGAAGAACTTAGAGACACTTCTCCTAGTCTTCGTTCCTCATGTATCTTGATGTACTGGCTTTATCTGTATATAATTGTGTTTTTCAAAATAGTAAAAAAAGAAAAAAGAATTTGGTCGAAGAGATGACGTGAAACTCTTATGATGTCAAAAGTATTGTTTGTGTATAAGTTTACTTGAAGCTAAATTAAAATCTTAGAGATGCAGAAAAGTTTCAAAACCATCAGTCTACTCGTCACACTATGCATTATCAGGTTTCTTCAAGATCAAATTATGAGTAAATTATGAAGGGAGCAAGAGAAGCAAATAAAGAACCGTAGAACCTCTGCAAAAGCCTCCAAGTAAGGCCACACGTCGAATCTTGAAATCCACTTACGAAGAATGCCAGTCTTAGTTCTAAAGGGTACTCGCAGTATATGTGTGTGTTCAGTTCCACTGATTCTTTCTAACCTTTGGTTGCATGTCGTACCTTTTGCATCAGGTATCAGCCGAGTTACCTTGAACAACCATTTGCAGAATCAAATTAAAATTGAAATCCATGGCAAGAACGGGAATAATGATTGATATTAAAATGAAAGGTCGACACAACTTACAATAAGAATTTTCGGGATAAAATCCAGTCCTTGCTTTTGTATTCGAAGAAGCATTTCATTCTCTAAGGCCCGCACTTGATCAAGGATATAAACAACCTATAGTCCAAGTGACAGAAAGATTCAGTACTGAAAGTGATCACTAGATTCTACGTCTAAGACACACGTTTCTGAAACGTAACTGAGTCAGAACAATTATGAAATGATTGCTTTGTATTAATTTTACACTCTATTTGGATGTTGGAAAATTTGAAGATAAAAAAGCATTGAGGAAATGAATGGAGTTGTTTATCCTTTGATTTATTTGGATGTCTATGTTACTAACAATGCCATTAAGTCTTAGACATAATATCCATTAATAAAATACCTGTCCACCAGTGTCCGGTAGCCCCAACACATTTGCTTGGCCAAAGTAACCATGGGGAGACACAATAACAACATTGAACACCATAGGAATCCTCCCAAGAAAGGCCTCCAAGGTAGAAGGATCAGGAGCCTGTAGAATTTCCGAGAGAAGATGCATCATCTCCAATACCCTTTCAGCCGTGTCACCCCATCCTCTCTCAAATCCCATCGCTTGCAATCTATACGCAGAATATTAACGCAAATTACTTAGTCTATACAAAACTCAGAAGACCTAACTGAATGAACAACAGATATAACAAGAATAGTTACTCACTCAAATTCAAAGTCAGAGTACAGTGTAGTTGGTGGGAGCTTGGAAAGGAATTCCTCTACTCTTGCCAAAGCAGGCTGAAGCTTAGATAGGTTCTGTATCCGCTCATTCAACATCATTGCCTGCCCAACACAGTGTGATATCAAGAACAGTTGAAGTTCGAATTTATAAAACACAGTAGATAACAAAAAAGAAATAAACTAGCCGGATGTAGCTACTACTAATTACTAATTTGTAATTAGATAAAACCATAGTAGAATAAGTTTTGATAAGTCAAATGGTATTAAGGAGCATAAATTGCATTTAATGTTTGATATGAGATGAGAGTATAAGTTTGTTTAGTAAAGCTAAGGCTGGAAACATACATGTCCGTCGTGTTTGTGTGTACGAAGAAAGTCAAGCAAGGGTTCCAAGCTTTCTTTGTTGCGAAACATAATTGAAGATAGATGACGGTTGAGGAATTGAACCCCATTGCCAATTGACGACGAACGTGTTGGTCTGGGAAACGTTGCATTAAATGGCTCGAAATCAAGTTCAAGTACCCAGTTTCCATTGTCCCTAGTACACATGAAGATGAAGATGAAGTTGAAATGTTAAATCAATCAAGATATAGCATCAATGCATCATGCATGCAAGTGCCACCCATCGAGTCTTAAGAGACATAAAATAGACATGAATATATTAAATATTAAAAAGTGGAAGCGGTGTTAGTGTCACTTACTGTCCATTAACAAGTTGTTCTTTAAATTCAAGATATTCAGCAATGGTCAAATGGTCCACACTGAGTTCATAGACATTCACACGGAAATATTCAGAAACACCAGGTCTTGGACGAATAGCTAAAGCAACAAAGGGAGGCAAAACTATAGCTTCCTGCAGGATAAGTGAAGGGAAGAAGGGAAAATATGAGAAAATAGATAGTCAGGAAAGTCGAGTGTTTTGTTAAATAGTCGCACCTTTTTACTTTTCTTAAATCAGGAAAGTCGAGTGTTTTGTTAAATAGTCGCACCTTTAGTTTTCTTAAATAAACTACATTAGTCAGAAGTAAACATAGGGACATGTAAGTACCTGTGCAGATTGCAGGACTTTCATGAAGAGACTATCATTGAGCTTTTGCATCTGTTCATCTTCTTTCACGGTTTTGACTAGCTCATCTATCAGATGGTGTGATTGCAGTATCCCTTTGCCTTGAGAAACATACCTTTCACATAAACCAAATAACTCATTTTCATTCAAATTTAACAACAACAAAAAGTTGGTTTGAATGAGCATAAAAGAAACTATGAAATGCACCTGGAGAAGAGTGAAATAAGCTCGTTCCGGTGAGCAGAGAGAGCCTCCTGAACCCAGTCTCGCGTATTCTCAAACCTCGGCATTTCACCAAATCTTGCTCACAAGTCACAACCAGAGAGAAACCAAACACAAAAACAAAAACAAAAACAAAAACAAAAACAAAAGCAAAAGCATAAACATAAACATGATTTATATAGCAGAAAATCAGAGATGCCATTTTCTGCATGGCATTGGCTGCAAACACTTGGCATCATCGCATGAAAGTTTTGACACAAAAGCGAGTGAGAGTCATAGAGGGTAACGCCCAGACGACTCTACTCGTTGTTCACTGCACTCCCCAATTGCAAATCGATCGTGATATTGAGTTTCTGTTTCTACTTCTTACAAACATAAATATTAAATACTACTACTATTCAAAACAGATGCCGCCAAATTCAAGTTTTTGCTTTTATTCAATATTAAGCACCTCACCTTTCAAATAATCCTCAGTACTCATTCTTGAGATCTAATCGATTTTGTTCCAAACGTCCGGACCACTATTAGATGACACACTAACACTATTCAACTATTTTAATAAATAGTGATTCCAGTCTAAAAGATCATAAATTCAACATTTATACCAAATAAAATTTACCAAGCAATAATGGAATTGTTCTCGTAATTTTTCGATTATAATTGCAAACAAATTCTGCTATTTTGTTTATTTTTATAAGTCGAACCAAATAAGTAACGTGAGCGGTATGTTTCGATTTTTTTTAATATTATTAAAAAATTAGCTTGATATTATTAAAAAAAGTTAGTCTTAAAATTTTAATAGTCTAACAGAAATCAATCAACTCATAATCTTATCGGGTATCTTAGCCGGTAGAGAAACCTAAATATCTATTTGGACTAAATCAAATATTACACTTAATCATGTATCTTAGCGGGTAGAGAAATACCATGTATTATCTTTATATATCTAGAAGATATTTTTTTAATATGACCTCTATATATATATATATATATATATATATATATATATATATATATATATATATATATAAAAAGGTCCAACTTCATCTAATAAATATACCGTATCTTTATATAACGTATCTTTACTCTCTTTTTTCTCATTATTGTTCTGTTCTCAAACAATCACCCAATTTACTATTTAATCGATTTTCATTTCGGCCAAATCAAACGATCACAAAATAACCATATCAATTGGCACATTCTGTGGGAACTTTATAGATTGTGTTCCTAGCAAGAACAAAGCAATTCAAAAATCCAAAATGAAAGAGTCAAACGTAGATATGTTAATCGATGAGAAAATTGAGATGAAGCTTCCGGAAAATGAACAACCGAACTTATTTATGTTCGAAGTAATACCAAACAAGACATGGTGGAGTTTCCATCACAAGTTGAAATCAAGCGTCTGGCTGAGCAATTGAGAAACAAACAAGCGAGAGATTTTCTGTATTTGTATGAGCAACTCTTATTACAAGCTCTCATGCTCAAGTTTGTTATTTGGACAATCGATACAAAATATTAAAAATAAAGGAGATTACGCCAAGAATATGTATGAAGGAAAAGCTCATAAAAAATATAAGGAAAAAATGGAGAACAATAGATTCAAAAGGAAAACCCTGACCGATGGTCTAGTGATAGAGGTCGAAGGCGAAGAAACCGCCGCATGAGCAAAATATGGAGTAGGAATCCGACGTCTAACTACACTAAAAAAAGAGAAAATCAGAACCAATAGTGGAGACATAAAAAGAATATCCAATAATCCACCAAATCAAAGATGCCAAAATGCCATCAATTATGGAAATAATGCTCGGATATGTGCTGCCACCATAAGGCTTTATGCCTTCACCAAGTTATACTTCATAACCAAACTATGTGTAATTTAATTATCTAGGTCAATTTACTCAACCAGGTATGCCTCAAAGCTTACCAGATATACTTCATAACCCAAAATGCCATCAATCATAGAAATAATGCTCATATGCACACCTTTATCAAGATCTGATGCCATAAATTGTGTTTGATGGTGATGATTTGAGATATGATTTTAAATCACACGAGGATATTGTGGTAACCGGAGTGGCAACCGAAGGGACCAAAGTTCGAAGGATCTTGATTGATACAAGTAGTTCAACCAACATTTTTTTATCCCTACCTACAAACAAATAAAAAACTCTCATGTTATACTCCGTTTAAATAGAACTATAGTGGGGTTCACAGGGAGTATTATTAACGTGATCCGCGAATTTGAATTTCATGCTCTATTTGGAAACTAACCCTTTAAAAAGACAATGATAGTATTTTTTATAGTCGTCAATGGTCCAACTTCGCACAATGTTATCTTTGGTAGATCTTAGTTATCAAGAATGTCTGTTGTTGGCTCAAAAGTCTATTAATGTTTAAAATATTTTGTTGGGGTTCAATTTGGAATCGTTTGCAGTAGCCGAAAGGTGGCTAGAGAGTGTTATGTTTCCGTTTTGACTCCTAAGACACTCTGGAATACGGAAACCAAACAATAATAGAAATTATATGAGTCAACTTCATAATTAGACATTGTAGATCATCCAGGGTCGACAATACCTAGTGAGGATATTGAAATATATAGTTTTCCGAATGGAAAGAGTGTGATAATTGGAGCATAGTTACCACCAATTGTAAGATAACATCTAATATCTTTTTTATATCAGAATTTGCACATATTTATTAGGTGTACAAAGGATGTAACAGGCATCCATGCGAGTATTCTTTGCCACAAGCTAGCAATACGACCCATCATATGCCCCCTTATACAAAACAAAGAGATTTTTCTTGTGAGAAATTTGATTTCATTGTTACAGAAGTGGATCGAGTAACTAAATTAGGGAATATTCGGTAATATCAATACCATTTGTGGCGTATGTGTTTTTATTTCACAGATTTAAATCCGGCTTGTCCAAAAGATCCATTCTTTATGTCTAGAATTTACCAACTCATAGATTTAAATTTTGGTTATAAGCTTTTATCCTTCATGAATGCCTTTGCAAGATATAACTGGATACATATGTATCTGAGAGACAAAGATAACACCATATTTATAAAAGGTAGAGGCCTCAGCTTGTATAAAGTCACGCCTTTTGGTTTAAAGAATGATGGGGCTACTTATGAACTTTGATAGATAAATCCTTTGCTATAAAAATAAGAAGAAATGTTAAGGTTTACATTGATGGATCACATTACGAAAAATAATGGCATTCAATTTGAAAATAAGGACATAGAAGCATTATGTTCTTCCAATGGAATTCAATATTGCTTTTCATGACCTTTTCATCCTCAAGCTAGCGGGCAAGTAGAAGTAACAAATAGAACAATCCTTACTGAATTAAGGAATCATTTATAAGGGGCAACCAAGAAATGGACAAGTTATATGCAAGAAGTGTTATGGGCTTACCGAACTACACCATGAACGGAAACTCAAGAATCTCATTTTGCACTGATGTATGGGATAGATTTTGTAACTCCAATGAAATATGTTCTCCTATCTTTATGAATCACAAATTACTCCGAAAAGAGCAATAATATGGGTAGAAGGGTTGAGCTAGATTTAAATGAATAAACAAGATCGATGACATATTTAATATCTTTTCACTATCAGACCCTGATGAGAAGCGAGTATGAATCTCGGGTCCGAAGAAGAGAATTCAGAGTTTGGGATAAAGTGTTCAAACGAATTTCCAACATACTAAGACAAAAAGCTAGGAAAGATGACACCAAATTAGGAAGGACATTATTCGGTTATTGAAATCATCAAGCATGAGATTTATCGACTAAAAGATCGAGAAGATAACCCTCTTTGTCATCTTAGGAATATTGAATATCTAAGACTCTACCTAGAATAATTATAGAGAAAAACCTTTTTTGTGTTCGGTTCTCTTATTTAAATATTAGATGATGTACTTTTTCCTACCCTAGTGGCTAGAGGAGGTTTTAGTCAGGTGTCCAAACAACTTAATTTTATGACTCACTTTTCATTTTATAAATTTTCTATTTATTTTTCAGTTATTTGTGTATCTTTAGTGTACCAACTAAAATGTTCCAACATTATTTGGTCAAGTGTAAAGGTTCCAACATTAGTTGGTAAACAATTAATAGTTTCCAACGTTAGTTGGTCAAATGTGAATGTTCCAACATTAATTGATCACAATTAAAAAGCTCCAACATTAGTTGGTCAATTGTAAAGGTTTCAACATTAGTTGGTCAAAGTTAAAAGGTTCCAACATTAGTTGATCACAATTAAAAATTTCCAGCATTAGTTGGTCAAGTGTAAAGGTTCCAACACTAAGTAGTCAAAATTAAAAGGTTCAAACATTAGTTGGTCAAGTGTAAAGGTTCTAACATTAGGTGGTCAAAGTTAAAAGGTTCCAACATTAGTTGGTAAAGTGTAAATTTTCCAACACTAATTGGTCACAACTAAAAGGGTCCAACACTAATTGGTCACAATTAAAAGGTTCCAACATTAGTTGATGAAGTTGATCGGTTTCGACAAAATGATAGTTTGGATGCCTTCGTCATGCTATACTAAGGACTTGCGAAATTAAAGATGATATAAAATATTGGTGATCCTCCTTGTAGCTCCTAAATTTGACGTCTCCCTTTTTGTTATCATAGCACTTTGATCATTTGTATCCATATTAATGGATATGATATCTATAAATTCCATATCAATAAGTCGTATTTCTTTGGGTACCATGCCTATCTTACTATCTTCAACATTAAACTTAATAATTATTTGCAATAGCTCATCAAGTTGATTTGTATTTACAGCACATACAATTTCTTTCTTTGACCCCAGCTTACTAACGTTACCTTTCTCTACCCTGTGACTGGGAGCCCTCATCCTGATCGGAAGGTAGAATTTTCCATCAACACCTTCTATTTGGTCAAAATAGCCGATGAACATTATGCGGTAGTGGCAAATCATATGGAAGGCGTATCCGAGGGTAAGAAAGATCATTTAATTTTATATATACGTAAGCTTCGACATTTTACTCTTTTATTTGACAAAGTGATTGTATAACATATTAACCAAGGAGATAATATAGTAGTTGATCCTTTGGAAACAATTTATTATCAGATAAACATCCATGGATATTGTTACAGGAGAGTCCTTCAATTTTAACACGATCAGAACAATATAAATATGCCGAGGAAGTATTTGCTACTTCAAACATGATTCGAAGTGATTGGAGATCTGATATCCTTAGTTTTTTACTAAGAGGTACGTTACCTCAAGATACAGAGCTGGCTAAAAAGTTAAGGTACAAGGCCCATGGTTATGTTGTATTAGATGGATTCTTATACAAGCACTCTTTAAGTAGACCATTGGTGTATTGTTTGGGTAAGCAAGAATCTCAGGAGATTTTATCTGAGTTATAGGATGGTGAAGGTTCAACTCACTATGGGTTTAAGTCTTTGACGTGAAGAGTTTTGTTGGTAGGCTATTATTGACCTTCAATTATGAATGATGCTAAAGTTTTAGTTCGAGGGTATGATACTTGTCAACGTTTTTCCAATTCTATTCATAAACAAGTGATTCCACTTATGTCTATTTTCAAAGCCATTCCTTTTGCTAGATGGGGAATAGAATTGGTAGGACCATTTCCTATGGCCTCTAGAAGACGTCAAATGATCATTGTGGCGATGAATTACTTTTTGAAGTGGGTTGAGGCTGAACCATTAGCCCTGCAAAATCTACTTTACCTTCTTATCGAGTACTTCATTATTTCGAATAACTAAATGAATAGGGAAAAAGAACAGACCTAGACCTGATCAAAGAGAAAAAGAGTGAGGACACATTTGAATATCACTCATTATCAAACTTTGATGAGGAGTCATTTTAATTCGAAAGTGAGAATGATGGATTTTAAAGTAGGTGACAAAGGTTATAGGGAAGTATTCCCGTCATACAAATGCCAAGAGATTTGGTCAAATGGCCCCTTGATAACGTCATTATGAGGTAATAGAGCAAATAAAGTCGGGTATATATCGTCTTTGCAATGAGCAGGAGAGATTACTTCAACTTCCTTGGAATATAGAATATTTAAAGCTATATTGCGAGTAATTTTATCTTTTGATACTTTTTGAATAATTGACATATCTTTCTTATCTTGTTGGTCCATGAAGGTTTTAATGAGGTGTCTTGTATATATTCGAAGATATTAATAAAACTGTTTTTTGGCCAATGGTTGTTTTAAATACAAGTACTTATATTATTTTGGTTATCGGTCAAATACTGATAATCTTTTGAAGTTGTTGACAAAGAGTAACTGATTATATTTGAGGAGCTAACGTTCTCTAAATGCACGGATTGTATTCGATGTGCTAACGTTCTCTAAACGCAATGGTTGTATTCGAGGTGCTAACATTCTCTAAACACACTAGTTGTATTCGAGGTGCTAACGTTCTCTAAATGCACTGTTTGTATTTGAGGTTCTAACGTTCTCTAAATGCACTGTTTGTATTCGAGGTGGTAACATTTTTTTAAAATTTACCGGGTGTATTCGAGGTGATATTGTTCTTTAAAAACTTTAATTGTATTTGAAGTGCTATATTTTTTAAATGCACTATTTTTATTTAAGATGTTACAAGTTCATTTGTGACATATATTGAAATTCGAGGTGATAATGACTTGTTCATTAAATAAAAAAAGTATTCATGATAAGGTAAAAGTTGGAATATATATGTGAAAAAGGTAAATTATTTGTTCATTAAAGTAAATTTCTGATCTTACAAAAAATGTGTTTGAATGCCAAGTATTTAAGCATTCACAAAAATGAGCCATCAACAACAAATGATGAGTTCATGACACAAACAAAAACAATAGTTAATTATTTTCTTCAGAGTTCTCTTCAGATGAATTTACTTCTTGCTCGGTGGCATCCTCATATTTCGGAGTCCGTCTCTACGAAGAAATTAGTTGGTACAAGGTCGAAATATTCACTAGGATGATCTTCCATAGGGACTAAATCCTATAAGCTTGACATATATGCTTTTGGGAATGCTGCATGAAATTTCCTGAGCAAAGTGATTGTTTTTTGCTCCTCAAGATTTTTTATTGCAGTGAGGGTGTCTTTTCCACATTGAGTTTTGGAAATTTTTACAGCAACTTGTTTTTCTCCCTCGAATGCTGCTTGAGTGCTGCCATATCGTCAGATAATTTCTTATTTTCTTCCTAACCTTTGTTGAAAGTCTCTTGAAGAGAGGAGTATTTATTTTGCTCCTCGGATATATCCATCGCGTGATTTCCCTTAAGCTTATCTAGCCTGTTTAATGAGAATTTTTTAGTTCGAGGTTTTTTTTATTGTGAACGGCTCTTAAATGACGTTTGAGGTGGATGGATCATTTGATGAATTTTGACCTGTCAGCCTGAAACAATTGAAATTGTTCAATAATATGCTTGCCGAAAATTTCCCTCATTTTCTTTCTCTTGCAACTTCTTTCTTCCATCGAACCATATCCTTAGCCATAATTTTCAAGTGGTTTCGAGCAGAGTCGACTTATGTGCACAACACTTTTGTTGTTGCTTCGAGTTTAGAAAATGGTTGCAGTGCAATTGAAACTTCTTCAGATGGCTCTTCGATAAGGATGAACCTCTGCTTATTGTAAGGAATGAGAACACAATATGAGGCAATTCGTGGAAGGTTTGAGTCAAAAATCTCCGATAGAGGAGCAGTAACTTGATGCCCAGTTTGTTGAAGTTGTTCTTGCATCTGTTGAACTGAGGGATCCATATCTTTGTAAATCTCTTGTAGTTCTTCTACACCAATAGGTTCTTCCAAGTTGAAGTTGTCACTTCCTCGAAGATATTCAATTACAGTTTATTTAGCTTTCGAAGGAGGAACTTGTGAGGAAACTTCTTCAGAATTAGTTTATGTCCTCTTAGTTTGAGGAGTTTTTGAAGTGTTAATTTTCTTCTTCGAGGCATAAGATTTATTTCTTTTTGGAAACGGGTTAGCCTCGACTCTTTCTTCAATTGTTAGAAGACTAACTTCATTTTCCTTCATTTTTCTTTTTTTTTTCTCTCTTTTTTGGGATCAGATCTGTTGAAGAGCTAGCACCAGCAGTACTAGCTGCTTTTTTTATTTTTAACCTTCTTTTTTTAGGGCAAATGACTTTGAGACTTGTTTCGAACTGGAGAGTGGCCTTACCATCAGTGTTATCAATCTCTTCACAACAATCTCTGAATTTAGTGGTCCTATCAAATTTTTCTAGGAGATCGATATCCGGGGAGGTCCTCCATAGGTGACTATTCACGAAGTTTATGGGCATAAAAGCTGAGTCAAACCCGTTGCCCCATTCATTTCCTAACCCAGTGGCCAACTTGGCAAAAATATCTTTTGCATTCTTCTTGCGAGCTTTGTATATCATAGAAGTTCTTGGATACAGTAGAAATACATGATAAAAATTAATATAAGTTTTAAAGAGGAGATAAAACGATAAGAGAACTTACTTTTGCTTCTCCAAAAAAGGTTGAATCTTGAAGGGTTCTCTTTGGATATTTCTTTCCCATTCTCCTGCGCTACAGATATGAAAACAACATTTTGCTTCCAAAATTTGTCAGCCTCGAGCAAATCATCGACTATTTTGAAATCATCCACAAAATTTCAAATAGTAGAAGGGTAACACCTGACCTTTGGGAAGACCAATTATGGAGATGAAGTATTTGATCGAGAGAGGAGCTTGTCTTAGTTTAGAATCCATAATCAGTGACAGAAGTGTGAACCATAAATTTAGTGTCGCTTGTGTGGGGTAAAGATCCATGAGTTGGAATTACTCACTATTATCGGATCCAATGGGAACCGAAGACCCGAATTGATGATCTCATGATAGACCACCACTTTATTTGATCCACAATCAAGTGGAGTTTCTCCTTCTTTTGGTAGTCGAAGCACTATACTTTTTGGCATTCCTCATTGCTTTTTTAGATGTCTGTCTTGAGCTTCACTATAATAATCATATGGCACATTTTCAGCGCCATGATATATTCGGGAAGGAGTGGTTTTAAATTCACACTAATTGTGACAGGAATATTTTCAAGAAGCTCAATTGGTACTTTTTTCATCAATTTTTCATTGGTGCATCTTCTTTCGAAGTGTTATCTTCAATTTCAGAAGTATCACCGGTTTCTATAACCTCGACATTCAAATTAGTTTCTGTCTTTTCCTTTGAATCAGCTTCTTCCTCATAAGCTTCGTCTATTAGCTGAGGAGGATGTGAGTTTGAGGCCACAATTTCTTCTTCAGTATTCGAAGGAGTTTGTTGTGACTCCAAGTTGGTCTCAATAATCTCCCTTGAGGAGGAGATGATGGTATAAGGTTATTTATGGTGTTATGAATGTCGAACAATTACTTGTAATGGGATAATGTGACACTTGTTAGTTGTCAGAGCTAGTGGCAGGCCTAGTGGAGTTTGCATGCGTATCAGAGTATTCTAAACGTTTCTAACCGTTACAAAAAGTCTAGCTAAAGATTTTATGGGTGAATATTCGAAGTAGAAACAAAGGGTTGAGTTAAATGTTTGGACCATATTTGAAGTAAACATGAGTATCATTTTATTCGAGGATGACAAGTGTGTAACCTAGCAGTGTTGAATCGATTAACAAATGGTTGATATTTGAGGCAAAATCTGGATATGCATATATTCGAGGATCACAAATGTTGAAACAAATCATTCTGTTGAGGAGATGGAAAAGTTTAATCTGAAGCAAATTCGATTTTGGGAATTAACAATTTCTATCTACTTTGATTTCCTATAATTATTAGTTCTTATTCACTGTACTTCATGAGAACTAGAAGGAATACTGATAATGATATGAAATATTGGGGGCCTTAATGTAATAATGCTAAGGTAATGTATGATAAATTGTATAGTTTTAATGTGATATTTGTTCTATTTGTAAATATAAGGGGTTGCAATGCAATTCACCCATATATATAACTGATTCAGTTATATAAGTGTGACACGCCTGTAAATAAGGTGTGAGACGATGAATAAAGGATGACTTTTTTCATTAATCTGAGACTGATTTCTAAAGTTACTTTCTCTTGCTACAATCTAACTCACTCTTTTACTTTCTCTTACCATATTATATAACTAATTCAGTTATAGGTCTGGCACGCCTATAAATAGGGCATAAGGGGATGAATAAAGGGATGACTATTTTCAAAGCCATATTCTGATACTTTAAATCACGTTCTCTCTCTCTCTCTCTCTACAATCTTACTTAACACTTTACCCTCTCTCTAAAATTGATATTTATACTCAACAAATTGGCGACTACAATTGGAAAATGGAAAAGAAATATCAAAAGAGAGCCCCTCAAGAGTCAACCTTGTTTGGAGAAGTACCGGTAAGTTCTCTTATCTTTTCTTATGCTCCTTATAACTTATTGTTTTTATATGTATTACTACTGTATGTAAAAATTACAAGGAGGTACAAAGCCTGCAAGAAAACTACTAAGGATATCTTTGCCAAGCTGGGTACTTGGGCAGAACAATGGGGTAATGAGTTTCATGGAGCTTTTATGCCCATAAATTTCATCAATTGTTATTTATGAAGAATATCCTCGGATACTATTGCCCCAGAATATTTGATGGAACCTCCAAATCGAAACGATGTTGTGAAGATATTACTAGTGTCGGACGCGAAATTTATACTGGCTATTCAACATAGGTCTCAGAGTCATTTGCCCTTGAAAATGAAGGGTAAAAAGCAAAAAGAAACTGCAACTAAAAATAATGTTGATGTTAGCTCTTCAACAGATTTGGTGCTAAAAGAGAGAGAGAGAGAGAGAGAGAGAGAGAGAACAAGAGGAAGGGAAACGAAGCTAGCCTTCCAACTATTGAAGAATGAGTCGAGGTTGAACCCTCTGCGAAGAGAAAAAAGATCGTTGCTGCAAAAAACCTCTTCGAAAACGCCTCCAAAAATTTCAAAGAAAAAATTTTGATGTTCCTCCATCGAGTCCAAATGCAAATGATGAAGACATAGAAGAGATTGTGGTAACAGACCACCGAGATGATGATGACTTCAACAATAATGAAGATATTGGTGAAGATAAAATTCACGATCTTTACAATGATATGGACCTTGAAGTTCAACGAATCCAAGAAACACTTAAAGAAATACCTCATCATTCTTATGCTCCAATACTACCAGAAATTATGAATTCATATAATACACCGACTCATCTTATTCTACCTATGGAGGTTTGTTATGAAAAGGTATAAAATATTCTTCGACCATTCTCGAATCTTGAGGAAACAACCAAAGTCTTTTGCATAAAAATTACGTCTGCTAAATAAAAACTAGAGGCGATGGCTACAGATATGATTTGGTACAAAAAGGATGATGCGGCAGAGAAACAAATGTGAGAAATCTTTGGTCGAGAAATCATTAATTAATTCCAAAGTTTCCAAGAAGATAGATCTAAACTCATAACAGAAGCAATCCATCTCAAGCGTCATCAAAAAATTGTCCATAATCAAGAAATAGTCCTACTAAAGACTTCCCATCATGCTGAGCTAGATTAGCTTAACGCCAAACATGCCAGGGAAATATCCGAGGTACAGAAAAATTACTCTTCTCTTAAAGAATCTCTGAACAAGAATGAAGAAGAAAATAAAAAGTTGGCTAACGATGGCATCACTTATGACAACATCCGAAAAAGAGAAATAACTTGTTGTGAAAGCTGCCAAAACTTAATGTGGACAGGGCAGCCTCGCTGCAGTTAAAAATGTCGAGGAACAAAAAAAAATCACTTTGCTTTGTGAATTTCATGCAACATTTCCAAAAGAAAATCTATCAAACTTGTAGAAATTAGTCCCTATAAATAATCTATCTAGTGAATCCTTTAAACCAATACCAGTTGAGTCCTCCAAAGAGACGGACTCAGAAGAAAATGAAGATGCCTTTGAGCAAGCAGGAAATTCTTATGAAGAAAGCTCAGACCATTCTCCCACTGAAGATTAAGAAAAATTATAAGACATCTTTTTGTAGTTGTTGAGTTTTTTTGTGTGTTGTAAAGTCATCAATTGTTGTCGATGATTCATATTTTATGAATGCTTAACCACTTAGCATTTAAAATCCTATTTTGTAAGATAAAAAAAATGCACCTCAATGAACAAATACGTTCTTTATTTGTCAATTATTTGAGAGCCTTTACTTTATTGTGAATAATTAGCACCTCGAATACCATTATATCTTTAAAATAGTGCGTTTAAATAATGTTCTACATGCAATATGATAATAAGCACTATAGGCGGGGGTACGATAGTAAGCAGCAATACGCGAATTGATCAAAAGCAAAATACTTTTTCTTCTACAGATATGATAATTAGCAATAGCCCAGCGGATCACAATATAGGCGGTAGGATGATAAGATCTATAGACGGAAGTATGCTAGTATTCACTAATACACGAACAGGCGGTTGCGCGGATGGTGAACCTGTTTATCTACATAGCAAAGTTTAGTTTCAAAAACTTCTTCTACAGAGGGTATTGACAAGCAAATCTCAAGATCTAGTGACTCTGTTGAAGGAAACACAAAATATTATGATGAAGGGGAATGAATCATTTGAAGAAGAGCTTAAGAAAACGACATTTATTTTGGTCACCCTTGGAATATTTGTCATCACCCGCTCTTAGATTTTAGTTTACTTCTTTTACAAGTCAACCATTGCTTCTAAAGAAAGAGAAGTACTTACAACTAAAAAATATAATAATATTAGTGATGAGTCTGAATTCAACATGCTCCCCGGACAGGGCAAATCGGTCTAGTCTCTCCGAATACCGGACAGGTTACATGGACATGGATCGAACAGGTTATTTGGAGCGGACAGATTTCTGTGAACTTAAGGCTGTTCGAACTATGACAAAAGTACTAAAAAACCTAAACACTTCTTGACTAAGCTACTTGCTCTCCTACTTAGAGCTCATGGGTCTTTAAACATGACCCGGGTCCATTAAACATGACCCGAAAGCCCATAAGGGCCCAAACATTATACTATAAATACCTAACCACCCGCATTAACTAGGGGTAATGAGAATTAACTGCTACCAAGCTGCTTAATCATCTCTCTACTTTCTACTCTAACCGTTAAACACCCACACACCACCGTTAAACACCCATACACCACCTTAAAGCTCCACTTGAAATTACTAGCCTACCCTCAGGCGGTTATTATCCAAACCAAATTGGCGACCACAGTGGGAGGAGAGAGGTGCCTGAATCAAGCATTCAAAACCTGCCAAGAAATTCTGTCCGGAAACCTCCCCAAGAGGTTTGATAGCACTAAAATGGAAAAGTACGATGGCAGTACTGATCCGGACAATCATCTGGAGCAATTCAAGAACTTCATGATGAACTTCTATGACGATGATAAACTACTGTGTAGGGCATTCTCCCAATCTTTTACGGGAAGTGCTCTGAAATGGTACAACAGCCTGCCTCAAGGTTGTATTAAAGATTTTGATACGTTTTGGGTGGCCTTTCGAAGGAAGTTTGTAGGGAGTAAGGAGCTGAAGGGCAATGGAGATACAATAATCCATTGTGCCCAGGAGCCAAATGAGTCCTTTAAAGAGTACATAAGTCGTTTTGTGAACACAAAGAATGGGTTGGCTGATTGCTTCGAACAGGTGGCAATAGCATCCCTAAGGCAAGGTTTGAACCCAGGCAATCTGGCTGATTCGGTGACCAGAAAGAAGGCTATGACCTGGGGAGGATTGCTAAATCAAGTTGGCAAACAAATAAACGTTGATGAAACAAAGAAAACCAGGGTGCACAGACAGGTGAAGTCCACCCCAGTGGCACCAACTCCAAATCAAAACCAGTCCGGGAATAAAGCAAGAGAAACCGGACAAGGGCATGGCAGAGCAAAAGCTCAGTCTCAACCAGCAGCTCCTGCTCAAAGTCAACAATCCAGAAACAAGAGAGGGCCATGGGTCCAACCGGAATGGTTCGCAGAGCTCAAAGAAAGTGTGGCCATCATTTTCGATAAGACAAAAGATGAGGTGCATTACCGAAGACCAGCAACCTTGCAGTCTCCCAGAGAGCATCGTAACAACTCCTTTTGCCAATATCACAATGATATTGGCCATACCACTGATGATTGCATAGCATTGAAGCAAGAGGTTCAAAACCTGATTGAAAGGGGAAAGTTGGGAGCATACGTTAAAAGAAGAGAAGGCAACAGGCCTGACAACACTCACCGGGTTGGTCCAAGTAATGCTGCCCTGGAGGGGGCCATGGTTATAGTTGAAAGGTTTGATGTGGAATCTGAATACTTGGATCCTGATCCAACTCGAAACAGGGTGGGTGCTATAGAAGAGTGTTCTAGGTCGGTCTCCGGGCTCATTAAATTCTTCGAGTCACTTACAATTTTCGGAGGGGACACTATGATAGCTCCTACTGCTTCTTCGAGAAAGAGGCATGTTCATAATTTAGCCTCCCAGCTAGAAGGAGGCATGACATCTTATCAGTCACCGAACTCATTCCCCTTCATTGTCTTTGATGAGGATGATTTGAGGGACATTGCTGGCCCTCATGAGGATGCTGTTGTCATAGGAGCCTCTATAGGGGGCAATGAAATAAGGCGAATTTTGGTGGATACTGGAAGCTCAGCCAATATCCTTTTCCTAACCACTTACAAGAAAATGAGAAATCCAGCTGTGATTCAAAAGTCGGACAGGTCAATCGTGGGCTTCACAGGAAGCTCAGCCGATGTGATCGGAGAATTCGAAGAAGAGGTGTTATTGGGCAGGGGACCTTTCAAGAAAATGGTTAGAATACTCTTTATTGTGGTGGATTGACCCACTTGCTATAATGCTATTCTAGGGAGGTCTTGGCTCTCTAGGATGCATGCAGTGGCTTCAACAGTCCACCAGTGCTTAAAGTATGCTATTCAGGGACAGGTTGGGGTTGTCCGGAGCAGCCAAAAGATTGCAAGAGAATGCTATGCCACTGCCCTGGCTCCTCGAACATTGGGGGCAGTCCGAATAAATGATCAATAGCAGTTTGAGGGCCTTTCTGGGGGTGAGGGTGAAATTGATGACCCCAGAGAGACCCCTGGAGTGTTGATTCCAATTGAAGAGGTTGAAACGCACTGTTTGGAAGAAGGCAAGAGTGTCAAGATAGGGTCCAAGATGCCACCAATGTTGAAAGAAGAGATGTTGAAATTTTTGAAAGACCATCAGCATGTTTTTGCTTGGTGCAATGCTGATGTTACTGGAGTTCCATCAGAAGTGATATCCCATCACCTATCTGTCCGGAGAGATGTAGCACCAGTGGTTCAAAAGAGAAGAGCTTTCTCAAAAGAAAAGGCTGATGTCATAGTACAAGAGGTTGACAGACTTACTAAGATGGGGCACATTAAATAATCTCAATACCCTTTGTGGACTGCCAATCCTATCCTGGTAAAAAAGAAAAACGGCAAGTGGCGCATGTGCATTGACTTCACAGACCTCAATAGAGCTTTCCCAAAAGATTTGTATCCGGTCCCCCGGATAGATCAGTTGGTAGACTCTACTTCTGGGAACAAGCTGCTTTCCTTTATGGATGCCTTCTCCGGGTACAATCAGATTCAAGTAGATCTAAAAGATCAAGAGCATACCACATTTGTCACTGACAGGGGTCTCCATTGCTACAAGGTGATGCCATTTGGTTTGAAAAATGTTGGGGCTACTTATCAGAGGCTAGTCAACAAGGCATTTGCTGATCAAATTGGAAGAAATATGGAGGTTTACATTGACGATATGATGGTGAAGAGTGTGGATGAGCATTTACACTTGCCCGATCTCCAAGAAACTTTTGCCAACTTGGTAAAAGTAAATTTAAAGTTAAACCCTGAGAAATGTGTCTTCGGAGTGCAGTCCGGGAAGTTTTTAGGCTATATCATAAGTGAGCATGGAATACAGCCCGATCCGGACCAGCTGAATGCTCTTTTCCAGATGGAACCTCCTCGAAATGTCAAAGAAGTACAACGGTTAACGGGGAGATTAGCAGCTTTAAAAAGATTTATCTCCAGGTCTTCGGACAGGTGTGCTCATTTCTTCCAAACCTTGAAGGGTGCAAAGGGTTTCGAGTGGACCCCACAGTGTGATGAAGCTTTCAATGAAATCAAGAAACATTTGTCCTCCCCCAAAACTTTGTTCAAACCAGTTGATGGGGAGACTCTCTTCATATATTTGGCAGTTTCAAGTTGTGCCATCAGTGCTGTGTTGGTAAGAGAGGTCGATAGGTATCCCCACCCAGTGTACTACATCAGCAAGAGCTTGATAGATGCTGAGAGACGTTACTTGAAACTTGAAAAATTGGCATTAGCTCTGGTAATAGCTGCAAGAAAGATGAGGCCTTATTTCCAGGCTCATCCTATTGTTGTCCGAACCTCTTTTCCCTTAAAGAATGTCCTTCAAAAAGCAGACATTTCAATCAGAATGACTAAGTGGTTAGTAGAATTGGGGGACTTCGACATAGACTTTGCTCCCCGGACAGCAGTAAAATCCCAAGCTGTGGCTGATTTCTTGGTTGAGTTCCACTCCGATAGGGATTCGGAGCAAGCTACTGATACAAAAGACAAGAAAGTCTGGATCGTCCGAACAGATGGTGGATCTAGCACTATGGGATGTGGTGCAGGAATATGTTTAACTTCCCCTTATGGAGATAGTATTTACCAGGCTATTTGTTTTGCTTTTAGGGCATCTAATAACAAGTCCGAATACGAAGCAGCTATAGCTGGGTTAAATTTAGCCTACATCTGTGGGGCTAAGAGGGTCAAACTGCTAAGTGACTCCCCATTGCTTATCCACCATGCCTTAGGCCAATCTGAGGCTAGAAAGGAGCAACTTGTGAAATATTTACTCCTCCTCAAGAATGAAGCACTAAAATTTAAAGTTATTGTCTACGAACACATTCCCCGGGCATAAAATGAGCTAGCAGACTCATTAGCAACAATAGCATATACAGAGTCTTACCCATGGATCCATGTGCTTGAAAGCCCTTCTATTCAACTTAGTAAGGGTGAAGAAGAGGAAGTTTTTGAAATATAGGTGAAGCAGCCTCAGGATTGGAGGTCTCCTCTCATGCAATATCTGTCCGATGGTATTGTGCCTTCAGATAAATCACAAGCCAGAACATTGAAACATAAGGCTCGTGGTTTCATTATGTTGAGAGAAGTGTTGTACAAAAAATCCTATAGTAAACCTCTCCTACGTTGTTTAGGGGATGATGAGTCACAAGTGGTCCTCTCCGAATTGCATGATGGTGAGGGATCAGCCCATTGTGGGTTTAGAGCTTTAACAAGAAGAGTATTACTCTCTAGATATTATTGGCCATCGATTATGAAAGATGCTAAGGAATTGGTGAAGAGGTGTGACCCATGCCAGGGTACAGCAATGAAATTCATGTACCAGCCATTCCTTTGGAGTCAATTTCTGAGCCCATCCCTTTTGCTCGATGGGGGTTGGACTTAGTAGGGCCTCTCCCTGTGGCGTCCGGAGGGCGTAAAACTATAATTGTGGCCATTGACTACTTTTCAAAGTGGATAGAAGCAGCTCCCCTGGCAGGGACAACATCAAAAGCTGTCATAAAATTCATTATGTCCAACATATGTTATAGATTTGGTGTCCCACAGAAAATAACAACAAACAATGGGCCACAGTTCGACAATAGAGAAATGGAAAGCTTATGTGCCTCAAGGGGTATACAGCATTGTTTTCTTCACCTTTCCACCCACAAGCTAATGGGCAAGTTGAAGTGGCTAATAGGACTATACTGTCCGGTTTAAGGAAGAATCTGGAAGGGGCTGCTGGGAAGTGGCCTAGTTATTTACAAGAAGTCTTGTGGGCCTACCGGACAACACCTGGGGTTGCAACACAAGAATCACCCTTCGTCTTGGTCTATGGAATGGATGCAGTAGCCCCCATAGAGAAGACACTCCCTTCCTTTCGTGTTCACAACTTATCCGGACACGCTAATGAGATGGCCATCAGAAATCAACTTGATTTAATAGAAGAAATACGGGTTAAAGCTCGCCTTAGAGTGGCACACTATCAGGGCTTGATGAGAAGCAGGTTTGCTTCTAAAGTTAAAAGAAGAGATCTCCAACCAGGGGACAAAGTATTAAGGAAGGTCTTCTTACACACTAAAGAAAAGCTCTTCGGAAAGCTGGCCCCTACCTAGGA
The DNA here is from genome assembly GCA_036936605.1 of Limnanthes douglasii subsp. nivea. Taxonomy (NCBI): domain Eukaryota; kingdom Viridiplantae; phylum Streptophyta; class Magnoliopsida; order Brassicales; family Limnanthaceae; genus Limnanthes; species Limnanthes douglasii. The sequence goes on from JAUPFV010000001.1 coordinate 184,332,015, forward strand.
GGGTCCGTATATTGTGGTTGAAAGAATCAAGCCTAGAACTTATTGGTTGGAAGACAAAGATGGCAGGGTTTTAACTCACCCTTGGAATATTGAGCATCTTCGGATGTACTTGGAATAACACTTGTGTAAATATTTACTTGTTTGAACCTCCATGTAAATATTTGGGGGCATACTCTTTCCTCCCTGGTGGCACGGGGAGGTTTTAATGAGGTGTCCGGATGGTTGAATAAAATTCGATGCCTTCTTCAAAATTTTCTAAGTATTTTCAAAGTTCTATCTTTTGTTATACTACCCGGACTGAAAGATCTAAGGGCTATTTAAACTCTAGCCGGAGAATTTAAACACTCTCACAACGCAATAACTAAAAGTTACTTAAACTCTAGCTATCTAAACTAAAACAAACAATGAAAGAAGATAATGGTTGTGCAAAACAGAAATATTCATTGAACAACTTAAAATTGCCTTGGCCTTCCAAGGACTTTCGAGTGAGTCAAGATACAGCACAAAAAACCTGTCCGAACAAATACCGGACACCACAACAAAAAGAGTGCCTTGGCCTTCCAAGGACTTTAGTTTGAATAAAAGATAAACAGGGTAAATCATAAATTAAGGTTGAGCCTTTGAAGATGGCTCCCCTTCATCTGCTTTCTTACCCTTAGAGTCGCTCCCCCCTTCGACTACTTTCTTGCCCTTGGGATCATTCTCCTCTTCGCCAGGGCTCTCTCCGGTCCTCTTTTCATCATCAGATGAAGACTAACTGGTAATTCCATCCTCATCGACCATTGTATAATATGGTCCCCCAGGGTCCTCTTCGGAAATGTTTCATGAAAAAGGAGAACCATATCAGACTTTACCCTTTGAATCATTAACTCTTCGCTTTTAATCATTTCCCTGGCATAGGCGTTGATCTTGGCATTGATTGTGGCCTCTTGGTCCTTTAACAGAGCATTTTTCTCCTCAGCAGCCTGGGTCACTGCATTTTCTAGAGCAATCTTGTCAGTAGTCAAGTTGGTGATGATCTTCTCCTTTGCAGTAGTTTCTCCCCTTGAGGTCGTAAGGTCCTTCTCCATACCGGACAGCTTCTCCTGAAGATCTTTTATGGTTTCTTCTAGGGTGGCAAATTTTGTGTTGCTTTCATCTTGCTTCCTCTTCAGCTCCTCATTTGCTTCATTAAGCAAGTCAGCATTGGTGGTGGTAGTGCGGAGGTCTTCAGACAGCTTTTCTTTCTCAGACTTGAGGTCTTTGATGGTGTCTGCCTGACTCCGGACTTGCCTCTCCAATGTGAGAACTGGCTGCACATTACTGAGCAAGGAATGGGCTATAGTGTCCTTTTCACTAGAAACCATGAAAGTCTTACCATTGAAATTGACCGTATTGGAGCTTCTTGGAGGAACGTAGGGCCCCACAAATTCGTCTCTGGGGAGGCCAAGGAAATACTCACCAAGTCCAGCTAGACCAGTGATGTCCACTCCATCGAGGTTGAGATCTCCCCCCTCTACCTCATCGGTATGAAAATCCCTTGGGATCTCTTCGGCCAGTGTTGGGTCAGAGGGGTCAGTGGGGAAGGAAGGCTCCGGATCCCGGAGAGCGAGCTCATCTCCTTGGGAAGTCTTTTTCTTCTTGGCTTCCCGGTCAGTGCCTTCTCCTACTTGCTTGCGAGTCCTCTTGGGAGCCCTTGGAGGTTTTGGGAGGTCTACTTCCTGCCTTTCGGTCTCTTGCTCTACCACTTGCAAAAGGGCTGCATCGATTTGAACCTGGGCCGGCCCCTCCGGGTCTGGTAGGGCATCCTTCTCAGCATCACTCGCTACCTTTTTGCCTCTCTTCTTGCCCTTCATTTTACTTGGGGCTTTAGCCCGGGCAGGTAGGTAGATTGTCCCATCTAACTCATGGGACCTTCTCAGCACAACGTCTTTTGGAGGCTAGGTGGTGAGCTCCTCCCAAGTTAGGTCTCTCCGACCTGTGGTGTTCCACAGGTGAGACCTTGCTAGATTTCCAACGGTGAAGGCTTTGTGGAATCGATTCTCCCAGTTCTCTGCGGCCCAAGCATTGATTTTGCCACAGGTAGTCTGTCCGGCCTTTAGATAATCCCCGAACTTCTTTGGCAGCTCTGTTAGAACAAAAGAGAAACTGGTTAATTTAAACTAACTTTAAAAAAAAGAAAGGAGAGAAACGGACAGAGATTTAAAGTAAGGAACTTACGGTCACTCCTCCACCTACTCCTGAGGAGGCTTGGGTTCTCTCCAACCTTGATCTTTTTTCCATTTTCCCAAGCGCCACTGACGAACAGAAATTGGCTCCTCCATTTGCTCTCTGACTCCAAGAGATCATCAAAAGCCTTGAGATCGTTCCCCATATTGAAGTGATAAAAGGGGAATTGGTGATGCTTGCAAAGGTTGGCCACCGCTGCGAACTCTTCCATAGGGAGAGGGATCCTGGACAGCCTGGATGCCATGATACATGACATCAAAGTAAACCAGCCATTGGGGCTCAGCTGGCTCGGGCAGAGCTTCACCAGGTGGAAGTATCGAACGATCTCCGGGTCCAATGGGAACCTGAGTCCCCAGTTAAATAGCTCTGTAAAGAAGACTATTTCGTTCCTCGTGCAATCCATAGGGGTCTCCGGATCGATGGGGATCCTTATCTTCACATTTTCCGGGATCCCCCATTTTGTGCGCATTCTCCCCAGGTCAAGAGTATGGATGAATGCATACTTGGTCTTTTGTAAGGCCAAGAGATATTTGAGTTCAACTCTGTGGAAACATGGCCCCACCTTCTCTTCAAGGCACTCCGGCAGCTCCGGATGCCTCAAGTACAGATTTTCCTTGCCTTTTTTGGCAATAGCAGCATTTTCAGTCTGGTTGGAAGACTCAGACTCGAAAGGGACCTCTTCAGCAGAGTCCTCCATCCTCTCCTCCATAATTGTTGGGGGAATGTCTATGGTAGAGGTCCGGGGAGGGTTAAAGATTGGCTCAGCCTGGCTTCCGGACTGCTGACCTTCTATGTTTTTATGACTTCTCACCTCAGGTTGGGGCTCGGAGGCAGAAGTCTCTCTTGGAGGTACCGGGCTGCTGGCCTCCGGACCAGATAGCCTCTCCCGGGGAGCTCTAATGGGCACTCCAGACCCAGAGCCACTGTTTTTCGCCCCCGATTTGGAGGGAGTATTCTTGGAGGCTAGTCCATTAACTAACCGACTTGGCCTCTTAATAACTAGTTTCTCCGGAGAGTGATCAGATTCAGATCCCATAGCTATAAAAGGAGAAGGTTTCCTAACACTTGTAGCAGTAACTCCTGGCTCAACAGCAGGTATTGACTCCTGGACCGAGGAACCAGAGATTATGGGCGAGAGGGTGGATTGAAAGAGTTTTTTGGGCTTAGTACCTTTGGAGGAGGACGAGCCTCGATCTGACTCTGTAACAGAAGCAACTGGTCTCTCAACAGGTGATGATGGTAGCCCTGCTGCTATTCGTCTTTCCTTCTCGACCTTTTGCGCTTTCTCCAACTCCGAAAGGTTGAGCCAACCACCTTTGATCAATGTTGTTCTTGCTGTAAACATAAACTGCCAAGGAAACTTTTTGCTTTAGAGAGAGAAAGCTCTGAGTAAATTTGCAGAGTAAATGTGAAAGAGATGGTAAAACAGTGGAAAATGAGTTTGAATTTATAGTGAAACTGAGAAAAGGAGTTGATTCCTAGGAGAATTCGAAAAGTTTGGCAATGATTAAAAGATGGCGCTGATGTCACTACTTGTAATTAAAGAGATTACTTGTTAAAGAAGATGGTGCGAAATTCAAGGAGAAAAAACGGCTGGAGTGTCCAATCAGAAGGCGACACGTGTCCCACTAACTCTGGCAGAAATCGTTCTGAATTCGTAAAGTTTAACCTGTCCGGGTATACCCATAGATCTGTCCGGATTGAAAACCACTTCAGACATCGGACTGTTTTTCAGTTCTTTGACAAGAATACTTGCTCAAACACCTAAAAAAGGGGCTCCTGATGAGTCCGAATTCAGCATGCTCCCCGGACAGGGCAAATCGGTCTAGTCTCTCCGAATACCAGACATGTTACATGGACATGGATCGAACAGGTTATTTGGAGCGGACAGATTTCTGTGAACTTAAGGTTGTTCGAACTATGACAAAAGTACTAAAAACCTAAACACTTCTTGACTAAGCTACTTGCTCTCCTACTTAGAGCTCATGGGTCTTTAAACATGACCCGGGTCCATTAAACATGACCCGAAAGCCCATAAGGGCCCAAACATTATACTATAAATACCTAACCACCCGCATTAACTAGGGGTAATGAGAATTAACTGCTACCAAGCTGCTTAATCATCTCTCTACTTTCTACTCTAACCGTTAAACACCCACACACCACCGTTAAACACCCATACACCACCTTAAAACTCCACTTGAAATTACTAGCCTACCCTCAGGCGGTTATTATCCACACCAGTTAGCACCTCGAATATCATTATCTCTCCAAACAGTGCTTTAAAAGAACATATAGCACATGCAATATAACCAATGCATTTAAAGAACATTAGCACTCGAATACAATTAGTGTATTTTAAAGAACATTAGCACCTCGGATATAACTAGTGAGTTTAAATAACATTAGCATCTCGAATACAACTAGTGTGTGTAAAGAATGTTAGCACCTCGAATGTAACTAGTGCATTTAGATAACGTTATCACCTTGAAAATTTTCCGACAAATCACGTATCATGATCAGAAAAGATGTTCAGGGGTAGGCCATTTAATTGGTAGACCTCTCAGAAGTATAAGCTAACAACATTCATAATGCCAGTTGTTTGTTTGCAGGCAATAAAGTGGGCCATCTTAGAAAACCTATCAACCACCACAAAAATAGAATCGTTACCTATGTGTGTTCACAAAAGTCCAGAGACAAATTTCATGCTGACACTTAACCATGGCCCCTCCAGTATTGGGAATGGTAAGTATAGACATGCATTGGAAGATGTGTCTTTCCCCATCCAGCAAACCCGACAGCCAGCCACAAAGCGAATAACATCTCTCCTCAAATGCGGCCATAAAAATTTGATGGATATAGAGTGGAGAGTTTGATCTCTAACATCATACCCCTTGTTATGTCTTTTTTGTAAAATAAGTAATCTCAAACTTCCCTCGCGAATACATAGTAAGTTACCTTTTAAGAGGTAGTAGTTGCTCATTGCAAACAATTTCTCAAACCTACTTTGATGTCCTCCATAATAAGACCAACATATGGATTGGTAGCTAGCAGATCATTTATCATCTCGAATCCCACAACATTTCCTTCTATAAGAATCATCATACTACGTAGGCTCAGTGCTTCAGCTACGCTATTAATTGCCCCTAAAGTGTGTTTGATAGAAAAGGTAAATTATTAAGTTAACGCTGCCAAGCGCACGTGGCGTGAAGAGAACTTCTCCCGAATCGGTAGATGCTTCAAGGAATCATGATTGGTGTACTGTACAAAGTCTTTATAGGCCAAGTAATAACTTCAGTGCTTCAAAGGAAACACCACTGCACAAAACTCATTGCCATAGGTGTTGTAATTGAGTTTATTTAGCTCAAGTTAACATCTCACTAAAGTAGAATAATGGTCGGCCTTGTTGGCTGAGTACTTCCTCAATACCCAATCCGCACGCATCACAATGTAGTTCAAACCCTGTAGAAAAATGAGATAGAACCAGAATAGGTACAGTGGTCAGTCTTATCTTATTCTCTTAAAACACAGTAGTTGCTTCAAGGGTCCAACAAAACGTCTTGCCTTTATAAAATCTGTAATAGGAGTCATGATGGTACTGAATTCATAGATGAACATCCTTTAGAATGAAACCTGCCCATAAAAAGAACGAAGTTTGGTGATAGATGTAAGTATAGCCAAGTCACGGACTACTGCTACCTTCCACTCATCCACTAACAAACCATTTTTCGAAACAACATATCTGTCATAAAGGAACACTTGCCTAGTCCCCAATAAAACTTTTCTTGCGTCAAAACACCCAATACTTCCCGTATTTGCTAGAGGTACAACTCATCTGTAGTACCATATATCAAAATATCGTCAAAATACACAACTAATAAGTTTTCAATGAAAGGACGAAATACCTGATTCATAACCCTCATAAATGTGCTAGGAGCATTAAAAAAAGCCAAATGGCATCACCATCCACTCAAACAAACTGTTGTGAGTCTTAAAGGTTGTTTTCCACTCATCTCCCATGCAAATACGAATCTGGTGATACCCTCTCTTCAAATTCATTTTCGTAAATAATATGGCACCACTCAACTTATCCAATAAGTCAACAAGCCGAGGAATAGGAAACAGATACCTGACTATGATATTGTTGATAGGTTGGCTACCCATACACATCCTCAGTGAGCCATCTTTCTTTTGTGTTAATAGTGCCGCAACCGCACAAGGACTGAGGCTTTAACGGATTTGGAATTAATTCAATAGTTCTTCGAGATGTCCACGGAACTCCTCATGCTCCTTTAGACTCATCTGGTAATGTGGTCGGTTTGACAGACTAATACTCGGTTAGGTCAATCTGATGTTAGATATCTCTTAATAGAGGAAGAGTTGTAGGAAAATTATCAAGAAACACAACAACATTTATATTCATAAAGGCCGAACGTACTCCGGTATCCCAGCAAACGGACCATCATACATTATTTAACCACCAATATATAAAAAATTCATGTATCACTGGTATGTTTTATAAATGCTTTACGATGCAAAAAGTTCTTACCCGACCTTAGTAATAAAACATGCGCAGGTTTTGGAGTTACCTATTTGATGGTGTTAATATGAATATAATGTTATTCCATATGAAACTATATCGGTTTTTCCTATCATTTAACGTGAAACTTCTATCGTATTGCCAAGATCGGCCTAGCAAAAAGGGACATGCATCCATAGCAATAACATCACACCAAGCTTTATCCTTATAGTTACTGACAAAAAAGGACACCAGACATCTTTTAGAGATTTTTACCTCGACTGTTGTGGTTGTTATCGTAATTTTGGACACTCCAAAGCAACGTGCCCGAGTTCTTTATAATAAAATCACTTGACCTACAAGGAAGTACCTGCGCGACTAGGGACCTGAGAGTAAGCACTTGTATGAATAGGAGCTACAGTTATTACTGTTGGGCTAGGACCTGGGACCGTCCTTTTTGGAAATACCATCACTACTTTCGTGGAAGGATCCCATCCATATGGCTTTTGCAAAAACACTTTCTCCATGCAGAGCACGCTGATGTGATTTATTCATAGGGTCAAACATATTCAACTAATCCTAAAGTGTTGTCCTATCCCACCTATATAACGAGATACTAATTGATCCGCCGAATAAGCAATATCCACACAATTTTGCAGCCTGAAAAAATCATTAGTGTATTCATCAATAGTCATTGACCTTTGTTTAAGTTTTTGGAACTGCTAGTAGAATATGCGTGCATAATTATATTACAAAAACGCCGCTATCAAGTTCTTCAAAAATTTAACCCATGCTGTTATTGCCAGCTTACCTTGCCTCGAGCTACTATGCTTTTGTTGCTGCTACCAAGAAGCAGCTCGACCTTAGAACTTATTATGACCAATTGTACCTGTTTTACATCCTGAACCTCTTTGAAATCCAGGAATTCTTTTTCCTAGGTGATCTAATCTAAAAACTCCTCCGCTTTGAGACCCCCCATGAACTATGGGATCTCAAGTTTGAATCGTGATTGCCACCGATTGTTGGCATTTTGATTGAAATATTTCATTGGTGGTTGCTCAAAGACCTACTCACGGTAGTCTTCAGGGTAATGTGCACCTCTTGTGAGTTCTCTCCAATGAGAAAACGGATTGTGCTCTTGGCTAATCTCTCTCGGATCTCGACAGTTGGTTGCTCGAACCTGGAGCTCAAAATCTGATGGTTTGGTTGTTCAACAGCCTATCCATAGCCTCATGTACGTTCCTCATATGCCCTTAGCAAATGTATTTGTGCACCGATCTGCCCAAATCAGTTTTTTATCTCCTGCCGACCGACTGGTTCTACGGATGGGACAATGGACTTCCCGCGAACGACTCTCTTAGGAATCATATCTCCTTAACCCATGTAGTAGGATCTCTGATGCTTTGATACCAATTATGATGGAGAATGAAAGTCGGAAAAAGTTAAATGGCTGCAAAAGATCAGTAAGAGAAGCGAAGCAGAAGGTATCAACCCCAACCCTAGGTTATAGTGATAAGAGACTTAGAGAAAATTAATCTCAAATATAATTCATAAAAGTCTGATAACAAACTAGGGTTTTAGAACCTTTTATAGAAGTGTTCGAAACCCTACTAAAAAATTAGAGATCGTCTATAGCAAAATAAAATAAAGCTCAATCCAATTTCAAAGTAGTTGGAGCTGTTTAAATATTTAAATATATAAACCAAAAATAAAAAAATTGCTGAAAAAATACGAAAAAATATAAATAAAGCCCTAAAAGCTAGAGTCTTGGGCCTGAACTTCATCACCCGGCTTCGCCTCGTGATGCTTCCAAAAATTATTGGGCTTCTCTTCACGTTTGATTTGAGTAGTCCTGAAAAAAAATTGTGTTTGTTTCCAAAAGGGTCATATAGCCACAGGTCTACGCTACGACATCTGCTAATAATAAATCTATTTAATAGTCAAACCATTCTATTTCCCTCATTTAATGGTTGTTCATGTTACTCCTTTAATCAATCATATTAATAGAAATAATGTGATTTTTATTTGAGCCCACCTCCATATTATTAGAATCAACAGTCCAACTACTTGAATTAGCCCAAAATTTTTGGATTATCCCATTAAGTGCATTTTTAAATTGTTTGGTTTTAAGTCTTATCACTGGGCTTCTAGAAAGTGACAAATTCTCCGGTCAAGAATCCACTACATCTTCACCGGTATGATCAACATAACTAACTCCTTGGTTTGCATCATTTACAACCAACGTATGAAGAACAAATTGAGATAATCTTTTATAGAATATATTTAGACGTCATTTCACAACCATAGTTTGAAGAACATACTGAGATAATCTTTTGGACAACATATTTAATCGTCTCCTTAACCATCGTCTGAATAATATATAGAGATCATCTTTTGAAAACATATTTTAATGTTGTTTTACAACTGTCGTCTAAACATATAAATAACATATTTTGACTTCTCTTTGGAAAAATCGTTTGGAAAAATATGGATTGCACATTTTGGAAAACATATTTTGATGTGTATTTACAAACATATTATGGAAAATATAATCATCATTTATTGTATAAAATATTTTTTTATCATTTCGAAACAAGAGCGCGATCTCTTATAGTTTTCAGTTGAAGTTGTATTATAGCAATATTCGTGTTGATTAGGTGTGTGAACTCTTTCGCTTTATTAACTTGGCTGATTTATAGCCATGATTGCATTTGACACTTTTAAAACCTGGCATTTCCAGTCTCCTTAACGTGGTCTCTTACACTTTTTAGTTAGGTTTCGCTTATAGTTATGTGCATGTTAATCAGATTTGTAACCTCTTACACTCTTCAGTTGAGATTATGTTAAAACCATATTCACTTTTAAACAATATAGTTTTTTCTTATAGTTTTCTAACTCGTGTATTTTTTTATACTTATTGATCATTTAAATATTGTAAAAAAGAATCATTATCAGTTTCACTAACTTGAAGAAACATTGGTAACATAGAAAATCATAAAGAAATATCCTTCATGTAAAATATCTTCTTTAAGAATCATAAAAAATATTCATCATGGTCAAACATTGGTAACTATGAGAGTCATAAGAAAATATCTATCATGGATAAATATTACATATGTCATCATTATTTATATGGAGATCCTTTGGATTATAGCCTTTATATCATTTTTAACCTTAATTCATCTGTTATTTCTAACCATCGTGTAACCATCTTTTTTCTATCATTTCTAACCCTCGTCTAATGATCGCTTTTTAATAATTTCTAAATTTCTAAACATCTTCTAACTTATGCTTTTCTGTAATTTTTAATTGTCATCTAATTGTTGTTTATATGGAGATATACCATCTCGCCATTCCTTTAATCAAATTGAAAGTATTTATTCAATGAGTAATAACTCATTACGACGAGTTTCAATTATTGACCCATTTTGTGGATTCATTTTATGATTGAAATCGTATTGGACTAATGGATTGACAATTGTCATTTTTTTATGGATTACTGAACGACCTCTTTTTTTACTATGTAGAATTTCACTTTCTTCTCTCTCATTAAACCATGTATAAAAATTAATTTGAATCCTTAATTGTATGCTAAGGTAATGATAAATGCTTCTTAAATGTGTGCATAATGATGGATTCTTCTTATATGTATAAATTATATCTAATATGTTATGACTATTGAGTTTTGTTATAAGACATACTTTTCGTTTAAATTTTATTGATGAAGCCATAGTATAAATTATCCAAATACTAGCGTCATCATTAATATATCCAATAAACATTGTTTGTTTATTTTAAGGTTGAAACATTTCTGACGAAGCTACGTTATTATCAACGTTGAAGATTGTGTTATTCATTACTATCACTTTATTGACGATGCTTCATTATTATCATGTATAAAAAACTATTATGTAAGTATAATCATCACAAATGTTATTACAAGAACAAGAATAATGTTGTATAAGAGTAAAATAAACATGTAAGATAATGCTCATTATGCTTTAGACACATGAAACTTGCAGTTTTGAGAAAATAAAAACAATGTTAGTAACAAATAATTGAGTTAAATATGACTGTTATAATGTTGTGTGATATTGTGTTGTTATCTTGCGCTCGGGTTAATTGTTCTTGCCACTAAAAGTGGAGAGGGTTTCCTAAAAATAGTGAAATAAAAATCACGTTATGATCTAGCAAGACCATTTTCTGAGTTTAAGCCAATTGCTTTTAAGCGTGGTACAAAACATACCAAACAACAATTTTCTCAACGATCACGAGTTCATAAACTTCTTTACATAGCTAAACTCAAAAGGACTATAAAAACCCTATTGGATAGAAGAAGGGTCTGGAATTTCAACCGATATTGATTAATAGTTTGTGCCTAGTTCATTATCTTTACTCGATTTAGTGAAAATAATATACCGAGAAGATACCAAAACCCTGTAGCCGATGGGACAGATGTACTCATAACTAACCAAAACAAGAAATGAAACTCTTTTATAATTATTTGTATTCAACAAGATGAACTAAAACATGATGTAACAAACCCATTACCGATCCTTCAATCATTCACAAAGTGTCACACCATCTATAGTACATTAGCATAACACTCAAACATATTCAAATGATAAACATATACACATAACCAACATTAGCATTAACATCTCCTAGCACCTTCATTATAACACTTAACACCTACATTGAGCAAACATATGTTCACCAGTAGCAAATTCACTAAGTCGCGTACAAAAGACCTAAAGTTGCATCAAACTGTGCTTATTTCAATTTTTTTTCTGGAGGGAACCCGCATCCGCTACTCAAAGTGCAATGAGTGCGCACAAGATAAACCCTCAGTCTGACGCGATAGCCTGCAAACCAACGCCAGAAGGTAAATCACACAAGGTGACAGGCTCAGCCGAGAAAATGCATGTAGAGGGACTCGAACTCATGACCTTTGGTCACAAGCATACCATACACAACCAACTCGGCTACCCCCTTGGGGGCTTATTTCAATTTGTTATCTATACCAAAGATTGATAAAAAACCAAATCACCAAACATAAAATATAATATTCTAATGATAAACAATATTATTTTAATTATTTGAAATCCTCCTCGAAAACTCTCTTTTCTTGCTCATAACTCCAATGACTTTGGTAATAACCTAAAGATCACTTAACTTATTCCGACGCTCATTCTTTACTTACTTAAGCACACAATATGCAACTATAATATACATATTTGTAAAATAACAGATATTTGCGACGACAATCTCCATATTCGTAAAATAATACATATTTTAAAATACAGTGTAATAACTATGATTGAATCATTATTATATTATATTGTAAACAATCAATGAAATAAAAATCTTATATGATATACCAATTTCACAAATTTATATCGTATTAACGAGTGGAAACAAACAATCTAGTGAGCTTGTTAAAGTATGAGACCTAAAATGTGACCAATATACAAAATCTTTCACATTAATCTTCGTCGATACTTTATTACTAACATTTTATGTTCATCCTTTTTTACATCACAAATTATAATTAAATACCAAACATTTTTTATAAGTACACAATTTTTATTCTATCATATTCAAACTCATATTTGACTTAGATTTGGAATGTTGCCAAAAATTAATTTGATTCACCAAGTTATAATAAAATTTACTCCAAATCTACATAAAATATAACTTTAATTCCCCATTAACAAGAAAATATTTCTTATTACATTAACAAATTAACACGGTTTGACTATTTCAAAACTAAATTGGCAGTAAAATATAATTACTTTGTGAAACAATAAAACACTTTCAATTAACTATTTTGTGCATCAAAAATTCAATGTCTAAGCCATATCAGTTTCGAATATATGAACTGAGAACTCATTGTTATATGCATCTCAAATCTACAACACCAATAACTTAATCAATGATCAATTATCTAAACTTAATCATCAACAATATCTAGATTTAAAAGAGAACTATTCTAAATTAGAATGAAGTAATCAACAACTTCACATCAAAATGGAAGAAAAATAATTGACAACCCTTCAACCGAGACTTAAATATTGGGAAACATAAAAGAATACTTGATCTTGATAAAATTTTGACAAATCTGAATCGTGATTGATCTTTGGCTCAACCTTTGATAATAAACTGAATTGCTGATGAATCAAAACTCAAAATACATAAAAGAATGAAATTAAGTGTCAGTTTACGAAATCTTGAAAATTATTTATCTAACTCGATACAACATAACAACCTTCAGATTTCAAAACGAATCTCATATCTTGATAATATTAGGTTTTACTCTGGACTTTTTGTGATTTTTCACAAATTTGAGTACTATTAATCTCTTTGAATATTGAAGAAGCTTTTATGAATCTGAGGAAAAAATAAAATCGTTTCATTATTCTAATCGATTATCTTACAAGCCTAAAACACGAATTGAAACTAGAAACGATAATTTGTTATACATTTAATAAACATATAGAAGAATATAAAGACGACGGTAAGGAAAATATAGAAACTAGATATATATATATATATAAGCTTTATTTTTCTCTTTTGAAACCTTTTTGTTATTGAAAAATGAAAAACAAAACATATTTTCTATAGACGACGTCATTGATGAGGTAAAAGGTTATTAAAATTTGTCAATAGGTCTCTAGTTTTTCTATAAGTGAGATAGATCATTCTCTTAGGGTACTTCTTATGTGTATATAAGTTTACATATATAAAAGACCAATATATTCGTATTTCTAGGTTACTGACTCTTAATATCAATTAAATATCTTTTATATATTAATTACATAAATGCATTTATATTTCTATTAATATCTGACTATTATATTCTTAGAATTCTAGGGTTTGCATCGTCTCCTCCCTCATCATCCACCACATGCACAATAGATTTAACTTTGGGAGCTTGCAAGACTAACTGTTCATGAAACATACAAAAACTATTACTTTTTCCTCCACTAAGTGTTTAGCCAATCGTTAAATTTCAGTATGAGGCACTATATGAGCCACTGGGTCCAAATGTTTTCCATTAGGTTTCCTCATATCCAACACCTCGTCTATGGACTAATTAATTATTTATTCATAATTCGACATCAACTAGTTGAGCTTGCAATTTGTTTCAATTTTTGGAATAAATACTTAAATTTCCATAAACAACACAAATTGATGTGGATAATTTAGAGTAGTTAGCTAGACATGAAGCGTAAGTAAGAATGCAAGTAAGTTTTAAAATATAAAATATAATAATAATATTTTTAAAGAGGAAAATAAATGAACGAATCTTCATATTAATGATTGTTAGACCTATATTGATAGAGTATCTAACTGTAGTGAATATGTCCCATATATTAGGAAGATTACATCTTATTTTTCTCTGACTACTTAAATTATGTAGTATATTGTATCTTTGATTGAGTCTTTTGGACCAATGTGTTCGGGTTGGACTATTTACCCCCTTATTAGTAGCCCTCTTTAATGGTTGCGCGAGTAAAGAAATACTAGGTTAGGCATGTCCGAAGTAATTTGACATTGGCTAAAGCATCAATCGCCTTTGCTGAAACATTTATTGTCACCTTGGAAGAATACCTTGGTATTATTTGAAGACTATTCTTGATTCAGATTTTCTAACTGAAGATTTATTTTCGCATCTGAACTTATTATATATTACATTTTTATATATTGAATATCTATATCAACTGTCTTCAGCTAGACTCTTAAGAATCTTAAGGAATAATTATTCTAATACTCACCTAATTGAACTCTTATCAAAGATGTCTCTGAGTTGGTGGCTTAACTCGCTGTCTAGTCCCTCGACTATCACGTTTTCGGTCATTTAGTCCCTCGACTAAAAAATCACTAGTGAGGGTCCCTCGACTATCCCATTTTCTTTCATTTAGTCCTTCGACTTTAAAATCACCGGTGAGGGTCCCTGGACTTTGAAAAATCTATAAATTTAGTTCTTGAATCTAAGAAAGAAAACCCAAAATCAGGGACTAATTTATAGATTTTTGCAAAGTCCAGGGACCCTCACCGATAATTTTAAAGTCGAATGACTAAATGAAAGAAAATTGGATAGTCGAGGGACCCTCACCGGTGATTTTTTAGTCGAGGGACTAAATGAAATAAAACGTTATAGTCGAGGGACTATTTCCTGATTTAAGCCCTGAGTTGGTTCATACTTAAATGTCCATGCTCCATTAAAGCCATTCATCAGCTAAAACATCACTTTGGATAAAAATATCTATTTTCCGAAGGGAATGAGTATAACTAGGGTCAATATGTTGCTTAGGTACTACCTATAAATATGTTATATTTTATATTTATCACTTATTACCTTCAATATGCCTTCACTCATTTGTTGACTGTAGTAGAGTAGCCCCTTAGTATTTGGTGAAAGATGAACTAAGGACTATCATGTCATCCGAAGTGTTGTTATTGCTTTAACTTCTTATGTATGCTTCGACCAAGGTTGTTATGGAGGTATTTCAATAGTTCCATTAGCCCTTAGTGTTTGCAAGTGGTGTATATGGATGAGTTATGGTATGTTTGAGAAAAGGAAGATCTCAAATATTGGTGAAAATACAACTTTGACAATGTAGAATTCGATTTGAGTTTAGGGTTTGAGAGCGTAGGCGGCTAGTACATATGATTGGACTTTGATGGTATCAAATGAGTGGTTCATGAAGAGAGTTTTTAACACTATTAAATTAGGTTTAGATATCAGAGAGTGTTTGGTTGGTAAAAATTAGGTTGAGAGATTAAATGAGAGCTAAAAAGAGAAATAATGAAGATATATATAGTAAGGGTAAATTAATATTTATTTTATAGAGGAAATAATATAATGAGAAAAAAATAATGTGTATTTTTGTAAAATAAAAATGTCAATTCAAATTTAATAATCAAAATCTCGATACCGCCACCTATAATGTTTTTATTATAAAAATATGTTTATTTTAGATCTCGTTTTAGTTAACCTACAAAATTCAGCATTGGTATCTCTCTCCATCCTCATTGAATTGCTTAACTTTTTGAAATCCTAAGGATTTTTTATTCCAAAATGATTTACTAAGAAATGATACACTTATAAATAAATAATTTTTGAAAACCATATTGAATATGTATTCCAAACCTAATTCATTAAATATCCATAGTTAATTTCCATAGTTATTAAAAATAGTTTTTAACATTTGTGAAAGCATGGTTATGGCTTTTGGTAGTTAAAGCGTAACTGATTGAACTTTTATTGTGTATATGTAGCGGTCGTATCGGTCTAGGCCTCGTCAAGGCATCAATTATATCGGCCGAGGTATCAGTTGCATCGGCTAAAGCATAGATTGCAACAACTATAAAGCATTTTGTAAAGTCGAGGAACTACATTAACTAGAATGCCAATATTTGAAGCATTAGATGCTTCGGCTAAGAATTCGTTGTTAAATCGAGAAAGACCATTATTCAAGGTATTGGCTACTTCTGTTTGAAAAGTTTTGTAAAGTCTAATGAGGATATTAAACAATATGGAGGCTCGTCTAGTCTAATGGAGAGCATATAAGGCAAAGTCTGTACATTCTAAGAGGTTATTAGTCTGAACTTAGGTTGTTTGGGCAATGAATACTAGTATAAGGTTTCAGTTATGTTGGTTAGATATATCTTTAGTTAGAAACCAAATTAGTTACCTATTTTTGAAATTGAAATGGTCATTTTTGTAGGAGTTTTGTTCATTCTATTTTGGAAACAAATTGGTATCCAGCATTATAAATATTTTCTTTGGTACTTCGAAGAAGTGACAAGATTTTGTGAGTGTGCAACATATTATAAGAGAGAGAAAATATACTTGTTACATTTCTTATTGGAATAACATAAAGTTATCTTGGAAGAGTTTTGTGTAAGCTCTAGAAGTTTGAGCTTATTTAAATATTATTTCTCTAGAAAATTAATCTCGTATATTTTGGTATTTGTTTGAGAATGAAGGAATAACATTATGTTATCTAGAGTGGACGGTTGAGGAATATTTGAACCACTATAAATATAATGTGTTCTACTTTCTCTTTTATGTGTATGAAGATATAATTCTTGGAATGATTAGATCTACTATTGGATTGATCGAATAGAATTTGACGTTATAATTGATATCAGAGATTGGTTACAAAGTGGTTCTTAAACCTATGATGAGACTGATGAAGTTTGAGATGGAAGGGTTTTATGAATAATAAATTTTAGAATATTTCACAAAGAATATGAGCAATCTTGACTCAATAAAAGATAGATCTAGCCCTTGCAGGTGAATATAAGTTGTCTTAATTTGTTTTAGGCTCATAAGTAAAACATTCTTGAAACTTCATATAGCATAATAATTATGTATCTCATTGATAATGTTTTGAGGCATGTCATAAAAGAAAATTCAACAGGTGGGACTCATGAATAAACTAGAGAGCATGTACATGACAAAGTCCCTTACCAATTGAACATATTTAAACGCATAGTTATTTGGTTCCAAAATGCATGAGTACAATAATCTTGATGAGAACTTTGATTACTTGTCTAAACTAGTGATCAGTTTGGGGAACATTGGTGAAGAATTCAATGATGAAGATCAAGCACTCATCTTGTTGAACTCATTTTCATATGCATATTGATAATTAAAGGATAACATATGATACGACAAAGAAACACTATCGATGGATGAGTTAAAACCTACAAAGGTTTAAATATTTTAAACTCGTGTAATGTAAATAAGGCTCTGAGTTCATGAAGTAAACATGAAGCTTTGCACATTAGAAGAAGGTCAGTGAGAATGGATAATACCAAGGTTAGAGAAAAATCTAGACTACAGTCGTCATAGATGTTTAATAAGCCTAAGATTAGATGTCACTAATATAAGAGCTTGGGTCAATTTATAAAACAATATCCTCAAAGGTTGAGGAAGTTAGGTGATTGCAGATTTGATCAAGGGAATGTTTTTATGACTTCTAAACAATATGATATTGCGGAGCATCTAAAGTAGTTTTCAAATGAATGACACAGGGAGTGGGATCTTAATTCTTGATGTTCTTTCCATATGTGTCCACATAGAGACTGGTTTCACTTGTTTGAAGAAATAAAATCAATGTACTATGTTACTTTACAGTCACAAAGTTTGCAAGATAACTAGAATTAGATGTGTGAATATCTAACTTTTTGATGGTTGTGATCGAATTGTGACTCATGTGAGGTATGTTCCTCATCTGAGAAGAAATCTAATCTTTCAAGGCATGCTGGACAATTTAGGTTGTTTAACAAAAAAGTTAGAAATGGGTGCATGAAATTGTTAGAGGTTTCATAACTATAATGACAGAAAAATTGTCAAATAGATTATATTTCTCGATCGAAGATATTGTGATATGTATAATGGGTAGCTTGTCTGAAGCACCAGTAGATGGTACAACCCTATATAATATGAGGCTAGTACATGTAAATGAGAATAAATTGTTGGATCTGTAGAAACAAATACTGTATGGACAAGATATAAACTAACTAGCTTGAAATTTCGTCAATCATATGTGTATGAAAACCTTAGAAGAGTCGAGATTATAAGATTTAAACACATAACAGAGGGAACCTTGGACTATATTTATGTTGATCTATAGGTCATGCAAGGTTTCAGTCACATGGAGGGTCATACTTGAAAGACAAATTTGTAGAAAAGTAAAGAAGTTTATGTCTGATAATGATCTTGAACTCTATGAAAATAAATTTACAAATTACTACAAAGTTGGATGGGTTGCTCGACATAAAACTGTATCAGACACATTACATTATAATAGCCTAGATGTAAAAATAGATACAACCATTCTTGAGAGAATGAGGTGCATGTTAGTGATTTTTAAGCTCATGAGGCATTTTTGGGTAGAATCAGTAATAATTGTGTGCTACCTCGTGAATATATGTACATCTACTAAGATCGGCTTGAAGACTCCACAAGAAATATGGTACAATAATGTAACACATCATAGATTTCGGTTACATCTTGTCATGTATGATGTTGGCATATGTAACACAACTAAATACTCTTAAATTTTAGTATTTGTTTGTGTTGAATATACACACATTATACAGGACAAGCTGCAACCAAGATCCTTGAATCGCTTATTTATTGGGTTTTCGGTGTCAAGGGTTACAAGTTATCGTGAGTCACATCTTGTTATAAGAAGTGTTTAATTAGCCGGAATGTAACAATCAATCAAAATGAGTATCCTTGTTTTGGTGGTGAAAAGCTTAAAGCCAAACCTAATGAAAATGACATACTATAGATTGAGGTGGATTCACGTAGATCAGAACATACTTGTGGTTCAAGGATAAATGATCCAACTAATTCAACAAAACAAAAAGTATACATTGAACAATAAGGTAGTCATGGTCAACATGGTTACCAGATAGCAAGGGACATATGATCATATGTGTCATAAAAGCTCATTAAAGGTACATATATGCCAAACTAACTATGTTTACATTGGTTGCGACATATGAGGTTATTTACTATGAGTCTGAGAATTTCAGGCATTTAATGAAAAGTGAGAATAAAACAAAGTGGCTTGTTCTTATAAAATAGAAAATAAAGCCTCTTCATTTGAACAATACATGAGATATGATAGACAAACGCGAAGGTTGGAAATTTGTTAACTACAAATGAATTTCAAAGGGAAAGAAAAAATTCACGGGGTTAAAAAGGCCAGGTACATGGCCGTGTTGGTTTAAAGGGTTCACTCAACAATAGAGTATGGATTACAATGAGATATTCTCTTTTGTGGTGAACATAGTTCAGTTACGACTCTACTTGTAATGACTTCCAAATTTGACATAGTATAGGACCGGATGGATATCAAGACATTTTTCCTACATGAAATCATTGAGGAAATCATCTACATGAAGTAGTCTGAAGGATTTATAGACAAGGAAATGAGTGATCAAATATGTCTCTTGAAGAGAGCATTGTATGCTCTAAAGAAATCTCTTGGGCAATATAAAAAATATTTTGATGATTTCATGGTCAAGGGTGGTTTGGAAGAAGCAGTTGTGATACATGTGTGTTTGTAAAGAAATATGGTTCTGCTGATACAAATCTATTGTTTTATGTAGATAATATGGTAAATGCTAGAAAATACAAGTCATAAATTACGTCATTAAAGGAAAATTTGATGAGTAAGTTAGAAATGAAAGATTTGAGCTTGACCATGAAGATTCTTGGAATGAAGATAACTAGAGATAAACAAATGAGAAATTTTTTTCTATCACGTGAAGGTTATACGAGGAAATAGCTTGACAAGTTTGGTATGACAGAGGCAAAACTAGTCACATGTCACATTGCTCAACATTTTAAAGTAACATCTTTATAAGTTGATGATGAAGATGTCGAGATGTAGAAAATGAAAGGAAACTCTTTTTTCCAATGTTATGGGAAATATTATTTATGTCATGGTCTATAGTAGACATAATTTGGTTTATGTTTCAAGCTTGGTGATCAGATTCATGTCGAGGTCGTCCATACATTGGTTTGTTTTCAAGTGATTTTCAATAGATCCACAAGTTTGGGAATGATGTATTGAGAGGCTGGTTTAAGATTAGAAGGTACTTAAGGTTTTTTGTATTCAGATTGTGTTGGTTGGTAATATACCATGAAGTTTTTTATTTGTTTTGTGTTTGTGCTCTTTGGTGGTGTTGTTAGTTAGAAAGTGGATATTCAACTATTGTAACATTATTCTTTTGCAAAATCTGAATATATTGTTGTTACCAAAACAATAAAGGAGGTTATGTGGCTAAGAGAATTCTTGAGGGAATTTGGGGTTCTGTATGAAGTTTTATGGTGCATTATGATAACCAAAGTGCAATAAAATTTTCAAAGAAGCAGGTGTTTCATGAACGGACCAAAAACATATTGATGTTAAGCTTAATTATGTATGATGTGTTATTGAAAATGGGGAGGTTGTGCTAAAGAAGGTTCATACGAGTGACAACGAACAATTTCAAGCATTTTCTTGACTTGGTTCATATCAGAGGCATATGAGGCCCTAGTAGGGGCAGTTGGAGTTGCAACAATTTTTTCATTTTCTTGAAGTCAAAACCAAGGTGGATAAATGTGAAAGTATCGTTCTAACTTTGGTAGCTAAAGCGTAATTGATTTAAGCTTTATTGTTTGTCTGCATCTCTGTATAAGCCTAGGCATGACCATGGCATCGACTGTATCGGTCTAGACATCGTTGAGGTTTCGGTTGCATCAGCTAAGGTATTGGTTGCATCATCCAAGAAGTCTTTGGTAAAGCCGAACAACTACATCAATAAGAATTTTATCATCTGAGACATTTCCTTTTTTGTTTAGGAAATAATTGGTCATCATAACAAAATCATGGACATGAGGTCATTGGCCTAGACATTGACTGCTTTGGTTAGGAAGAAATTGGTAAAGCCGAGTAAGGCCATCGTCTTGGGGTCGTCCAATGAAGCGAAAGTTTATTCGGTCTGAAGGACAACAGATGAGGTAACGTCTGCACATGCCAATATGCTATCAGTCTGGACTTAGGGTGTTCGGGTGTGACGGCTGGTATAAGATATTAGGTACGATGGTTAGGTTAGTTACTTCTTCGTGCAACATAAATGGTTATTTATGTTAAGAGTTCGTTCATTCTGTTTTGGAGTGAGATTTGTACTAGAGATTATAAATGTTATTTTGGATTTTCAAAAAGGGACAGAATTTTATGATTGTGCATCCAAGATTAATAGCGAGAAAATAATATATGTTTGGTTTTTTATGAGAAGAAAAAAAACTATTTTGAAAGAATATTGTGTGTGCTTTAGAAATTTGAGTTTATGAAAGCCGTATTTTTGGTAAATTTAATCTTATATGTTATTGTATATGCTTGAGAACGAAAAAACAACATTATCATAGTAAGAGTGGGCTTAGGTGGAATTGTATATAATCTTTTATATACTATTTTCTTTTTGGTATGATATTTGGTTTAGTTTTGTTTATATTTTTAGTAGAATCGTTAAGTTATTAAGACCGTAATTTTTGGAATTATTAGATATATGGTTGGATTGATAAATAGAATTTGACGGGATAATAGAAAAAGAATAAAAGAGAAAAAAGAGAATTTGTGAAATTAAAAGAAACATATAAAGTTGAATGTTAAATAAGTATAAGAGAGAAATATAAGAGTTTGAATGTTAGGCAAGTAAAGCGACAATATCATCTATTGATTTCAATGTCTTCTCATAGTATAGGTAGGACTCGTATACCTTGGGCGTCCGAACGTAATAATCAAGCTACACAAAAATATGATATTTACAAGAGGATAGAATATTCAGTAAAAATGAATAACATAAAATGGAAAAATAATGAGTACCTCATACATATTCTCCACCAATTCGTTAGCGGTTTTAACATACTCTTTTTGGCGATTCTGGGGTAGTGTGCCGAGTGCGTTTGTCAAATCCTGAGAAAGATAGGCCTGTTTCAACCTTATATAGAATATGACATATCTCCAGGACATTCTTTCTAGCATCTCCCGAATGCTATGGAGCCCCTCAGCCGTCTGTTTGATTCTCTCTACCGCGTCTTCCGGGGATAAGCCAGGCTCGAAAAAATGCTCTCTCAAGAAGGAACGTGTTCCCCAGCTCTGAGCTAACGCTAGAGGAGACAGACCCAATGTCACCGCACTAGTAATGGCTATAACTGCTAGCGTTCGTCTCCTGTTGCCACTCGTATTTTTGTACGATGAGTTGATCGGCTTCCAATAGCTGGCTATGTTTCGGGGTTTGTTCTCGGCAGGCATGAGAGTCCTGGTTGGAGCCCCAATTGGGAAGCTGCTCATATCTCCTCTTCTCTTTTGGATAAAATTTTAGTGACTTCAATTTATTTTCATCATATAACTGATATTCATATAATTGTTGCAACTTGCAACACCAGCCTTAGGTTTTTTACCCATGTTGTTTTAGTTTTCGGATACAGACCGTGTTTCCTAGACTTAAAAAGTAACCGATACTCTCCGACTTGTCTTTTTTACTTGCTCCTTCAATCGACTTGGATAATGTTAAAACACTACAAGTATATTTTTATAATCGTCATTCGTAATTATTAAATTTTGTATTTAGGAGTTTTACTTTATTGAATTCTCTTTTGTTGTATGCATAATTGTTAAATCTTAATAGAATCGTAAATTCATATTATATAAATAATAAATAGATCGTCCATAAAGAGTGATGTTTTCAGCATTTTTTTTTCTGGTATTAATTTGAGCGGCACTTATAGTAATTTGAGCGGCACATAAGAATCATCTTGGTCACATGAGTGATACAGGATTAGCTGTTTGGGAAAGAGAGATTTGTTAAAAGGGTATAAAGCATAATCATTGAGATTTTGTGAGCACTGTGTTTGGTAAACAAACTAGAGTCAGATTCAGCAAATCGGTTGTACGAAAGACTAAAGGGACAGTGGACTACATTCACTCAGATCTGTGGGGTCCAAACAGAATTTCATCCAAGAGTGGAGCCATATACAACATGAGTTTGATTGATGATTATTCAAGGATAGTGTGGGTTTACTTTCTGAAAACGAAAGATGAGGCATATTCAACCTTTTTCAAATGGAAGACGATGATTGAGAAGCAAACAGGAAGAAAAATCAAACGTCTTATGACAGATAATGGGTTAGAATATTGCAATCGTGAGTTTAACGAGTTTTGCGAAGCTGAGGGTATAGTGCGCCATCGCACTTGTTCTAGAACACCACAACAGAATGGAGTCGTAGAAAGAATGAACCGAACACTTTGTGATAAGGCACGAAGTATGCTCTCATATTCCGATGTGGGAAAGGATTTTTGGGCTGAAGCTATCAATACAATGTGTTACTTGGTGAATCGGCTCTATCAACGGTTATTGATTGTAAACTCCTTTTGCGATTTGGTCTGGAACGTCGGCTGATTATGAACATTTGAGGGTGTTCGGTTATCCTGCATATGCTCATGTGAGAGATGGTAAGCTTGAGCCGAGGGTAAAGAGGTGCATATGCTACTAGAGTGAAGGGATATAGGTTATGGTGTACCTCTCCAAAGTCTCCAGGTTTTCTCATCAGTAGGGACGTTACTTTTAATGAGTTTGATTCCATAGACAGTCAGAAGGAAGTAGGAGAAATGGTCGAATCAGGATCGGTTGTGAGTAAACAGGTGGAACTTGAAGTAGAATCAGTTCCTAGCAAGTCCAATAATTCAAGTGGTTCTGAGGTGGATCCAGAATCAGGAGGTTAAGCGTCAGCATCGGATGATAGTGACGATGATGCGCCTGAACAAGAACAACCTTATAACATAGCATTAGGCAGAGAAAGAAGAGATATTAGACTTCCAAAAAGGTATACGAATCTAGTTTCATATGCTCTGTCAGTTGCAGAAGAAGTTGAGATGCAGGAACATAGTAGCTAAAGAGAAGCTATAGCGAGTTCAGAGGCAGATCGATGGATTTGTGCTATAGGGGAAGAGATTAAATCTCTTCATAAGAATCAAACATGGAAGCTTGTTGACTTGCCTAAAGGACAGAAGATAGTAAGCAGTAAATGGCTGTTCAAGAAAAAGGAAGGTAATCAGGGGTTGAGGCATCTCGATTCAAAGCAAGATTGGTCGCTAAGGGTTTTACTCAAAGGGAATGAATCGACTTCAATAAAGTGTTATCTCCAGTGGTGAAGCATAGTTCGATTCGAGTTCTGTTAGCCATAGTAGTTTTGCAAGATTTAGAGCTTGAGCAGTTGGATGTGAAGACTGCATTTCTACATGGTGAATTGGAGGAGTAAATCTACATGAGACAACCAAAGGGATTTATCGAACCTCATATGGAGGACAAAGTTTGTCTGCTGAAAAAGTCACTGTATGGTTTGAAACAGTCACCTAAGGAATGGTACAAACATTTTGATACATTCATGGTGTCAAAAGGGTTCACGAGGAGTCCATATGATAGTTGTGTGTATCATCAAAAGATGTCAGATGATTGTTATGTTTACTTGTTGTTGTATGTGGATGATATGCTTATTGCTGTTTGTAGCTGATGAGTCAATAATTGTTTGGGGAATATATTTAGGATCTTGTGCCAGATGTGACTAGAGAGATAAAAGGAGGTCTCGTAGAAAATAATATTCAATCCCTTTTTAGGCAAGTGGGTCACCCTTTTATATTAGAATAAGGTGGACCCATTTAAGCTCTTAGTGGGCCGTTCGTTACATTTTAACGAGGCCCCTCATCTATTTTTATCTTTACATATTGGTCCTTGAAGGAGTCTGAACACTTTATCAACTACATCAAATGTCGTTTATTGTATTTTAACCCCTATGACTTGAATCGGCGAATTCCGCCCTCATCAGTAGCCCCCCAGTCTTCGGGAGTATCATGAGCGAAGACTTGTTACCGAGCCATCACCAGTCGCCCGAACTCTCATATTCTTTGGTCGAACTACCCTGGGCGGATCTGTTCTTTATTCCATCTTCGGGTTCTGTTAATTTTGCCCTCCCGACGTTTGAGGCTTCCTTCATAAGTCGATTCCCGCGCCTCTTCCTTTTGTTCTACTGGGGTTTTCAGCCCAGGTCCCTTGTGATGGGCTAGTCTTTTTTAATGGTCATGGTCGTGACGGCCCATACCAAAGGTGGGTTCGTGATGAATGGCTTAGGTCAGCCCTTGTCAGTCGGTAATCAACACGTGTCATCAACTAATTGGTCACAACTCTTCCAGACTAGGCTTCTAGGGAGACTCTTCATCTTCCCGCCGCGCTTTCGTCGATTGGTATCCCCCGATCTTTCAATCTTGCCTATAAATACTCCAGAGTCCTTGGCGTCTCTCAGAGACATCTTAGAGAGAGGAAGTGCTGCCAGACCATTTCTAGAGAGAGAGAGAGCTCATCAGACCCTTCTTTATCCTGGAATGTTTGTTGTATGAAACCCAGATATCCGACGAAAAAACCAACCAAGAAAAAGAAAAAACCCGAGTGGAGCTTTGAAGAGTGGTCTAGCATCGGAGACCGAGCGGAAGAATACCGACGCGATGGTCTGATCTGGGGGTCTAACTCCAAACCTTTTGTTCCCGCTCTGCTTCCTCACGATCCCATTCTCGCCACCCCGATCCCTGCAGAATCTTTCCTTTTAACCGATCCTCCGGTTTCTCCATATCCCGAGGCTAATCTTTCCCCAGAAACTGTTATCCTTTCCTCCAGTGGTAGCTCTTCTCACTCCCCGGTAGTTGGGTCGAACGATCCGACCCTATTTCCTGTCAACTCGAACGATCCCCGACGCGCTCGCCAATCCAAAATTCTTGATAATGGGAGAAGACAGTCCCTCTAAGTCCCCCGTAGGAGGTAATGACCCTGAAATGGTTCAACTTACGCCCTCGATTCGAGGGTATCGGACCGGTATTAATACTGCGGTCACTTTTTTAGGTTTGCCCAAACGTCAGCTAACACCCGAGGAAGTGGAAGCAGCTCATAGGGCTTTCTCGAGCGATATTGTCGATGCTTCTACCTCTCGGGTCCGACCATTAGAACCAGACGCCGCTAGCGCCCGAAGCTCCAACCAGGTGCCGGCCCAAGAAGCTGGAGAGTCGGAAGTAGACATCGCGCCCGCGGAAATCTGTGTTGCTGCCGCTGGCCACGCGGCTAACCCCCAGACGACCCTTTGCCCGAAGCAGTTGCGGCTGCCATCACCACCAAGTATTTCAGCTGGCTTCGGACAAGGGACGTGGTTTCTCTTTTCGAAGGGAAGTACCTATACTTCCCCGAGTCCGATCATAGAGAGCTGCTGATCCGTTGGGGAATTCCCGAATGTGTCAACGTTCGATTCCCGCTCTCCGGGGAGACCCCTGTTCACGTCCGACCCAGGGAGATTGTTGTGTTTACCGAGCTTTTCAACTGGGGGTTGCGCTTCCCCTTAGACCCTGAGATTGCGCTCTACTTCCGCACCCTTCAAATCGGCCCGTCGCAGCTGACACCGAACGCCTGGTATATCCTAATGTCTTGTATCATGGCTTCCCGCCTTTCAGGTCGGGTTATGCCGATGGAGGAGTACGTTGCTATGTCGGGTCTGTCCAAGTCCCCAAAATCTCCATTCTTCTACTCTTCCATTGGAAAAAAGTGGAAGATTGTCAATGATTTCTTGGAAGGGGACAAAGGGTGGAAGCATCGGTTCGTATTTCTGAGCGGATGCTGGGAGAACGGTCTTCCCTACACTTCGGAGAATAAAAGGCAGCTGTTGCGGACCTGGGTCCATGATGGTACTACCCCCCCCCCCCCCTTTTTTTATATTCATTTTATTTACTGACCTTTCTCGTAGTGTCGAAGGACTGGCTGCAGGGGCTGAAGAAGGACTATTCGAAAGCTGCCGAGGCCACTTTCGAGGTGCTGAAAAACTACTCCCGAAGGCACTGGGGTCGGGCTATGCATCGCACCTTCATGGATAAGAACTTGTTCATGAGCAACCTCTGGCGTTGCTCCTCCGAGGTTCTTACCATCGAACAGCTGCGGGAGCCCCCGAATCTGGACAACGTGGTCGCTCGAACCGAGCTTCCTGGGTTCATACTGTACTTACCCAAACGCAACAAGGCACCTAGCAAGCGTCCGAAGTCTGAGGACGCGGGGGAGGAACAGGAGGCCGGAACCGAGGCGGTAGGTGAACCGACCAGGGTGGAGGGGCTCGTGGCTGAACGAACGGACGCAAGTCAGAACCTGTCTTTGGTGCAAAAGAGGAAAAGCCGTGCTGACACGGGGGGATCCAAGGTGAAGAAACCCAAGCCTTCGAAGGAGGGTCTGGCAGTTGCTAGCGCGGGGGCAGGTACTGTAGGGCCTAAACTTCTGGATCAAGTCGATAATGTCCAAGATCTTCCAACGGCTGACGTTGTGTTAATTCCAGATGATTTTGAGCCCCCCGAGGCTTCAAACCCAGACGCATCTTCGTCGAGTGGTCCAAAATTCCCTGTGTTGTCAATGCTTGGTAGCCCGCACCCCTTTCCTCTTCGGAGCACAGATGGTCTAGCTTTATCGCTGTATAACTTGCTTGTGCCGGCAGCCTTGAAAGAACGTCGGGCAAAGGAGCTTAGTCAGAAGTTAGCCTTAGCGGAGGCAAAGATTGTCAGTCTGACTGCGGAGGTGGAAACCGCCAAGGGGGCCCAGGCGTTGGCAGAGGGTCGGGTAGCTGATGCTGAGCGTATCACTACCGAAGCGAAGACGGCCGCGGAGGAGGCAGCGAAGGCTTCGGAGACGGCGAAGAAAGCCGCGGTAGATCGCGCCGCTTCTTTGGCACTGGAGGTCCAAAAGTCGAAATCCTCAAACGTTGCTTTTGCCAACCGGTGTAGGAAGTGGTCGGAGAAGGAGACTGCGGATGCCAAAGCCGCGTACGTGCTGTCATTCCACAACCGCTTTCCAGACCTCCGCCTCGGATCGATGTGGTTAGACGTGCCAGAGAAGGACCGGCCCGAGGGAGTTGAGTGTGGAGAGTCCGATGATGCGGATGAGGATGAAGAGAACGAGGGCGAGGATGGGGACGAAGATGGGGACGAGTGATTTCTGACTTGTTGTTTTTATTACATATCTCACCCTTTTTTTTTAACTTTGTAACTCTTCGGGGGCCGTGGGCCCCTCCGTTGTTGTTTTCGTTGAACCTTTGTTAATTTTCGTTTTTGGGGGCCATGGGGCCCCCTGTAAATATATTGAATTTTCTGGGTATATCCTCTTGTACATCGTAAACCCTGCAGGTGAAGGTCACATCGAAAATTTTTCTTATGGATCAGTTTAACGTGTATATGAGATCGGTAAAAACCGAAAAACCTATTAAGGTTCTGTAGATTGATATGTCATCGAAATTTTTCCAGGAAAATTATAAATGTAGATCGGTAAAAAACCGAAAAGTCTATTAAGGCTCTGTAGATCGATGTCATCGAAAATTTTCCAGGGGGTCGGGAAAACTAAATATGTAGATCGGTAAAACCGAAAAACCCATTAAGGTTCTGTAGATCGACATCATCGAAATTTTCCAGTGGGTCGGGAAAACTAAACATGTAGATCGGTAAAACCGAAAAACCCATTAAGGTTCTGTAGATCGATATCATCGAAATTTTTCCAGGGGGTCGGGAAAACTAAATATGTAGATCCATTGATATTAATAGAAACGAACGACGTCCAGCTCGTCAGCTGTCCGAAGTCGCAACGATTTAATATTTGGAAGGCAAAAGAAATTGTTGATTAATATAATCGGTGGTCGGGCTTTGCTGATGCCTCGTTAAAACCTCCTCGCGCCACCGAGGTAGGAAAGAGTGCATCCCCGACCGTTTACAATTTAGAACCAAGTGGAATACAAAGTGAAATAAAATGTGAAATACAAGTCTTCTACTATTCTAGATACAACTTCAAGTGTTCAATGTTCCATGGTAGCCTTAAAAGATGTCCGAGCCTATTCTGCAGGCGGTACGTTCCGCTCTTGATTTTTTCGACAATTTCGTACGGTCCTTCCCAATTCGGGGCGAGTTTTCCGAGGCTCGTGTCCTTTGTGTGAAGGAAAACGCGTCGTAGAACCTTGTCTCCGACCCTAAACTCTCGACGACGGACTTTGGATGCGTATCGACTTCTCATTAGGGTCTGATAATGTAAAGAGTTTAAACGGGTGCGATGGCGCTTCTCTTCTATGAGGTCGAGCTCGAGTCGCCGGTTGTCGTCATTCGTCTCCTCCTGATAAGTTCCGACCCTGAAAGAAGGAAAGATAGATTCCGCGGGGGTGACCGTGTCCATACCATACACTAGAGCATAAGGTGACTCTTGGGTAGCCGTTCGGGGTGTGGTTCGGTAAGCCCATAACACTTCTTGCAAGTAGTAAGGCCATTTTCCAGCCTTTCCCTTAAGGTTCTTTCTGAGGCCGTCCAGAATGGTTCGGTTGGTTACTTCGACCTGCCCATTCGCTTGCAGAACGCTTTCATTTCTGCACTATCAAACTGTGGCCCGTTATCCATAGTCAGCCTCTGCGACACTCCGAACCGGCCACATATGTTAGCCCAGATGAATTTGACGATGTCTTTGGTATTTGTGGCAGATAAAGGTTCGGCTTCGACCCACTTGGAGAAGTAATCCACCGCCACGACAATCGTCTGTCTTCCTCCCGATGCCATTGGTAATGGTCCGACGAGATTCTAGGGGAGATGCAGGTATGTTAATGGCGTTCCCGAAACGTTGACACGTATCGCAGGTTTTTACTATGAGTCGCGCATCTGCCTTTATTGTCGGCCAATAGAATCCTGCGAGAAGAACTCGCCTAATCAGAGCCTTGTATCCATAGTGGGCCGCGCCCTCACCATCATGCAGCTTGGATATAATTACTTGAGATTCGTGGAACCCTAAGCATCGAAGCAAGGGTCAGCTAAAAGATTTCTTGTATAGCACATCCCCTAAAAGGACGTAGCCCCGTGCTTTGTTGCGTAACTTTCGTGCCGAAGCGGTGTCGTCGGGGAGCTGACCTTCAGCCAGAAAAGAAATGATATCACGCCGCCAATCTGAGGTTGCGACCGAAGAGATCTGGCACGCAATTTCAGGTCGGTTATCCAACTCATGGCGTTTGATGATGGACGGACTTTCTTGCTCGATCACCCACGGATAACTGCTAGAGCAGGAAATCGTTGACAAGGAATCCGCTGTTGTGTTTTCATTTCTTGGGACATGTTCATAGGTGATTTTGTCAAATGAAGCGGCCAAAACTCTTAGTGCTGCTAGGTATTGTACCAGATGTTCCTTCCGAGCCTCCGCCATCCCCGAAGCCTGGTTTATCAAAAGTTGGGAGTTGCTCACGAGGCGTACTTGTCTTGCCCCGCACACCTGTGCCAACCGTAATCCCGCCAGAGCGGCCTCATATTCTGCTTCGTTGTTTGAAGTATGAAAACCAAATCGGATGGCTTGGAGCATTCTCACGCCCGACGGGGTTACGATCTGTATCCCCACTCCACAACCACTAACGTTCGCCCCCCCATCGGTTCGGACGGTCCATTCGCCCTTCGTTGTTTCTTGGGTAGGCACCTCCTGCTCGGGTCGTTCTGAGTGGAACTCGACTAAAAAATCGGCCAAGACCTGGCCCTTGATAGCTGTTCGGGGTTCAAAATCGATGTCGAAGGCCCCCAGTTCTACCGACCATTTGGATATCCTCCCGGACATGTCTGGTCGTTGGAAAACATATTTAAGTGGAAACGACGTGCGGACGACGATCGGGTGTGCTTGGAAGTACGGGCGCATTCTCCGCGCCGCCGTTACTAGGGCTAGTGCCATTTTTTCTAATTTTCGATACCGAGTTTCGGCATCCAGCAAGCTTTTGCTCACAAAGTAAACCGCCGTTAGAGCCGGCCCTGATTCGCTGATTAGAGCTGCACTGACCGCATAGTCCGTAACCGCGATGTAAAGGAATAGCGTCTCTCCCATAGTAGGCTTCGTGAAGCGGTGTGGGGACGATAGGTATTGTTTGATCCTTAAAAACGCCTCGTTACATTCGGGAGTCCAAGCAAAAAAATTCGCTTGTCGTAAGACCTGAAAAAACGGAGTGCACTTATCAGATGACCGAGAAATGAATCGATTTAGGGCGGCCAGACGCCCAGTCAAGATCTGGACTTCTTTGACACTTCGGGGCGGAGTCATGTCGGCTAGAGCTCGGAGCTGAATAGGATCCGCTTCGATCCCTTTCTCACTGACGAGGAATCCCAAGAACTTCCCTGATCGGACCCCGAAGGAGCATTTTGCCGGGTTTAGTTTAAGGTTTATCCCTCGTAAGTTATCAAAAGTCTCCCTGAGATCGGCAAAGTGGGCCACATCGGTCCCACTTTTGACCAACATGTCATCAATGTGCACCTCCATATTTCTCCTGATCTGACCTTCGAACGTCCTGTTGACTAGTCTTTGGTATGTCGCGCCGGCATTCTTTAGCCCGAAGGGCATCACTTTGTAGCAGTATAGTCCCCGGCCCGTGATGAACGTGGTATTTTCCTGGTCCGCGGAGTGTAGTTTGATTTGATTGTAACCGGCATAGGCGTCCATAAATGACAGTAATTTATTACCCGACGTCGAATCCACCAGCTGGTCGATCCTCGGCATCGGGAAAGGGTCCTTCGGGCATGCCCGGTTAAGATCGGTAAAGTCTACACACATTCTCCATTTTCCGCTTTTCTTTTTTACTAGAACGGGGTTAGAAATCCATAACGGGTATTTCGCTTCCTCAATATGTCTGATGCTGGTCATCCTCTCAACTTCCCGCAGGATTACGTCTGTCTTTTCTGGGGAAAAAGCCCGACGCTTTTGAATGATTGGTCTGACATTTCTGTTGACGGTCAGCTTGTGAATCGCGAAAGATTCTGGTACCCCTGTGACATCCCCCGAGCACCATGCGAACAAGTCTAGGTTTTTCCGGAGGAGGATCAATAGCTGCTCCCTTAGGGTCGGCAAGAGGCATACCCCGCCCCGTAGATATTTTCCCGCTGCGAAATGATGTAGTTCACATTCTTCGTCTGTAGTCAGAAGGCTTGGGGCCTCCCGGGGGTCATCCACTGGTTGCGATCCCGGGGGGATCCCCCTTAATTGCTATTCTTGAGCTGGAAACATCTCTTGGTCTTTCTTTGGTGCCAACGCTGCTCGGTAACATTCCCGTGCTGCTTTCTGGCTGCTCCGGACCACACCTACGTTGTTTCCGACCACGTACTTCACACATTGATTAATTGTGGAAGTCACAGCATGCATGCGTGATATCCAAGATCGACCAAGTATGGCGTTGTGAGAGGCCGGCGCGTCTACTACCACAAATAAAACCGTGACCTCCTTCTTAAACGGACCGCGACCTAACTGGACTACGCCCTCGAACTCTCCTATAACTTCGGCTGCTGACCCCGTAAACCCGACAATGGTTCAGTCGGACCGCGCAATCACTGGTCGTGTTCTGAATTTGGCAAAAGTAGACGCGAAGATGATGTTGGCTGAACTCCCGGTATCTACCAAGATACGCCGAACCTCTTCTCCCGCTATTGTTGCCCCGATCACAATGGCATCCTCATGTGGACCGGCTATATCCCTCATGTCGTCATCGTCGAAGTGCAAGATCGGAGAAGGGACACTTCTGGTTTGGAAGCAAGTTCTGGTCTCCAACTGAGTGGTTAGGTTGACTATGTGCCTTTTCCTGGATGAGTGCGTAACTCCCGCCATAGAATCTCCCACGAAGATGGTTAACGACTCAAAAAATTCACAAAGGCCACGCACACTCCCGACGCTCTCCTCAGCCTCCTCCTCAATGATCGCGATGATGTTGTGATTTGCCTCGGGATCGAGGTATTCAACCGAAACGTCGAAGTGGTCGGTCACCTCCGAAATGGCCATGGTGGTCTCCGGTTTTGGTACGGTCACAACTTCTTTTGAGGTCGCGCCCTGCTCAGCCTTCTTCACATATTCCAAAAGGTTTTCGTGCTCTATGAGCATCTGTATTTTTTTCTTCAAGGCTATGCAATCCTTCGTGTCATGCCCGACGTCCTCGTGGTAGCGGCAATATCGGTTATTCTTTTGCTCCCGGGGCGTCGGGATGGGAAAAGGCCTTCGGTATATCCCGCTCTTCTTGGTCTTTTCGTAGATCGACGATACACACTCCGTGAGGTCCGCGAAGTAAGCAGGTCGTGTCCATTTGTTGGACATGGGTCGAGAAACTGTCTGTCCCACTTGTTTTGGTTTCAGACCGGTTAGGGCCGAAGACTTGGACAACACAGGAGGGTTTGGGTGGATCGTGCTAACTGGTTGGGCCGCCCTGGCGTAATCTGACCGGGAGCCCTGCCTTATTACAACCGACGCTTGGGCACTTTGCTGGATCTGTGCTTCTAACTCAGATGCTTCTGTTTCTTCGATTAATATCTGCTTCTCTATCTGTGCCAGAAGCGCGAAAAAAGTGAATGCTTGCTTCTTCGTCACGGCTTGCTTCATTGGCCCCGGAAGTAGGCCCAAACGAAACGCCGTTAGAGCCACACTCTCTTCGCAATGATCCAGGTCGGTTTTCGCGTCGATGAACCGCCTAGTGTATTCTCTGAGGCTCTCCCCCAGCTTCTGCCTACAATTCATGATAGTATCTCCGTTGGCACGGAAGCTCTTACTGCCCACAAAGTGTTGCCTGAATATCGTCCAGAAAGTCCCGAAGTTCCGAATGCAACCCTGCGGCAATCGGTTGTACCACTTAGAAGCCCTGTCCTTGAAATTCATAGAAAAAGCTCTACACAGGAGCTTGTCATCGTTGTCGAAGCTTAACATGAAGTTTTTGAAGGCCTCCAAATGATTATCCGGGTCCTTTTTCCCGTCGTATTTTTCCAGTTTAGAAATGTCAAATCTCCTCGGGAGTTGTCCCGCTAATATCTCATCGGACAATGGGGAGGCCCTCCAGTTGACTCCAAGCTCACAGGCTCCTCCCCCAAGGCCTTCGGTCTGAACTCCATAGAGCCCCTCGACTCCCGGGCTGACGAACTGGCTACTGGTTCTGTAACCATGGTTCTGGCTATTCGATGGTTGCCATGGAACTGGTGACAATATTTCCCGCTCTCCGCGACCGGCGGTATGCATTTCGTCTTTCTCAAAGGATACCGGGGTCTGCTTATCGGTGCCACCCTTTTTGTATTGTAGAGGGTCTGCCCTGGGTCCTCGAAAGCGTCGGGATTGATTCCTTCGTGTTCGTTGAACTCTTTCCCGCCGCAGGTACTCTTTACCCGATGAATCGTCTGAGGGGTAGTCTGATGTTATGGCCCGATGGTTCTCAGGGTTCCGACGAGTCCTAGCAGCTTGCTCGTCGTCAGGGGGAGAGTCCCTGTAGTACCTAACGGGTCGGGCCTCTATTCACGGATCGTCATCATGGCCGGCAGCCTCCCGATCCTCCAGGATGGGCTCTTTGCCCTTTCCTTCCCGGGCCCTTTTCTCGTCCAGTGCCCGCTGCCTTTCCTCTTTTAACCGAGCAATGTCTTTGAGGAGTTGCTTTCGGGTCATTATTAAAGTTGACCGCTTGTCCCGTCCCAGATCGTGCCATTCCCGACCGGGGGCTGCTGTGCCTTCCGAACCAGAGACGGCTCGGATGACTTCTCTACCGACCCTCTCTATCGCCGCTTCGCTGTTCATCCCGCAGAATGTGATTTTCAAAGAGTAAAAGATTCCTTTTCGGTATCACTCGTTTCCCACAGACGGCGCCAATGATGAGTCAATAATTATTTGGGGAATATATTTAGGATCTTGTGCCAGATGTGACTAGAGAGAGAAAGTGTAGAAAGATAAAAGGAGGTCTCGTAGAAAATAATATTCAATCCCTTTTTAGGCAAGTGGTCACCCTTTTAACTAGAATAAGGTGGACCCATTTAAGCTCTTAGTGGGCTGTTCGTTACATTTTAACGAGGCCCCTCATCTATTTTTATCTTTACATATTAGTCCTTGAAGGAGTCTGAACACTTTATCAACTACATCAAATGTCGTTTATTGCATTTTAACCCCTATGACTTGAATCGGCGAATTCCGCCCTCATCAGTAGCATGTCACACATTGTGCAGTTAAAGAAGCAGCTTAGTGCCGAGTTTGAGATGAAGGATCTGGGGAGCAAAGAAAATTCTTGGTATGGAGATTCTCAGGAACGGAAATTTTGGATCATTACACTTGTCTCAACGAATCTATATTGAGAAAGTGTTACAACGATTCAACACGTTTGATGCTAAAGCAGTTAACATTCCATTTGCTACTCATTTCAAGTTGTCTGCAGTAGGAGCGGCCAATGACGATGTTGAATTGGAACAAATATCGAAGGTTCCATATGCAAGTGCGGTTGGTATTATCATGTATGCTATGGTATGCACACGTCCTGATATTTCACATGCGGTTAGTGTAGTTAGCAGGTACATGGGATGTCCTGGGAAAGAACACTGGCAGGCAGTGAAATGGATACTTCGGTATCTTAAGAAAACCTGTGAACGTTTGTTTAACTTTTAACAAGACCAATATTGGTGAATCGCTGAATGATGTTGCAGGATCATTGGTTGGTTTTGTTGATTCTTATTTTGCAGGTGATATGGATAAAAGAAGATCTCTGACAAGATATGTATTTACTACTTTTAACAAGACTGATATTGGTGAATCGCTGAATGATGTTGCAGGATCATTGGTTGGTTTTGTTGATTCTGATTTCGCAGGTGATATGAATAAAAGAAGATCTCTAACAGGATATGTATTTACTCTAGCTGGGAGTGCGATCAGTTGGAAAGCAGAGTTGCAAGCTATTGTAGCTTTGTCTACTACAGAGGCAGAGTACATGGCGGTAACAGAAACAGTTAAAGAGAAAATATGGTTGCAAGGTTTGGTGGAAGATTTGGGCTTAGATAGGACTACTACAAAACTGTTATGTGACAGCAAAGCGCCATACACCTTACAGGGATCCAGATGTACCATGAGCGTACAAAGCACATAGATGTCAGGTATCATTTTATTCGTGATATAATATCAAAAGGATTGTTGATGTGAAGAAAGTGTCTACACAAGATAATCCAGCAGATATAATGACCAAGGAAGTATCAATTCGAAAGTTTAGGGATTGCCTAAACTGGACCGGTGTTCACAGTATAGAGTGAATGCCTTAGGGGAATTCGGTGAGTCAGAAGAAGAGAAGTTTATTTGTTGATAGTGAAGAAAGGATATTCGCCTCAAGGGGAAGATTTGTTGTGAATAAGTCGAATAGTGCCTTGACAGTGTACCGTGTTCGGCGGTACAGTTTTGTGTCTCTCATAGTTTCATTATGCCTTGACTGTGTACCGTGTTCGGCGGTACAGTTTTGTGTCATTGACAGTGAAGCTAAAATGGGTAATGTCAAAGATCTCATGTATACGATCCCATTAGTACTATTATCTACTAAGTCTATTTATTCCATATAAATAGATTACTATGACTACACAAAAAGACGATTTGAAATCTGTAACCTTTTCCATCATAGTTAAACTCTTTTCTTTGGCGGCGCCCGTGGACGTAGACAATAGTCGAACCACGTTAAATCCTGTGTTCATTCAAGTTTTTCCTACACATATGTTCTGTGCTTGAGCCATTTTGTGATAATTGCATAGTGATTTAATAACATAATAGTTCGAAGCATGTGTGTAATGGTCATGAATCTATCAACATCAATCTTGAACAACAGACTATAATGTAACCAAAGCTTTCATGCAAAGTCACAAGAGACAAATAGGTGAATAGGAGATTCAACATTGCAGCACCATTGACATTTCGAGACCAAAGAAATATGTTTGTTTTGCATTATACTATCAACAAGTATATAGTTGAGGATCAGTTTCCATACAAGAAATGAAAACTTACTAGCACAACAGGATTCCAAAGCTTGCCAAATAAATCAAACTTGTTATGATTTGTCCTAAATTGATTCTAAGTTTTCTTGCTGTTAAACCTATAGTCATTAGATAGAGACCAAACTACAGCGTCCTCCTTTTTAAAATTGATAGTTGTTTTATGAATGAGGTCAATTTTATCTTGTGTTAAAAACATCCAAGCCTGTAATCATCCTACTTGTTGTTTTTCCAATATTCAAAAACATATTGAGCTATTTAGACTCAGTTATTTCTATTATTAGTAAGAATTATGATAGGATTAGAGCCAATACAATTCTCTAGTCAAAATTCAATGTTTGCTTCACCAAGAATCCATCTGATGTTTGGCTCTGCAATGTTTTTGATTCTGCACAGCCTTTTCAAATCACTTGATCCAACTTTCTTGTATGAAACTTGAAGAGAATGAAGAGGGTTGTAGTGAATTTCATTCATAAGATTTTCCCAAAGACTTTTATTGCTTTTGTAGTTCCACCAAAGCTTACAGTCATAAGTTGTTTGAAGATCAGATATCTTTCAAAAATTTAGACCACCTTCCTTGTGAGTTTTACAAAGCTTCTCCCAGTTAGACCAGTGTAACCTTTTGTCAGAAACATTAGTTCCCCATAGGATTATGTTGAATATAGTGTTAACTTTGTTGATTATAGATTTAGTAATGAGGCAGCTTTGACACCAGTAGGTAGGAATAGCCATTAACACATTATTGATAGGAGTAATTCTTCCACAAAATGAGAGATTTTTGTCTTCCCACACTCTGATTTTCTCACAGATTTTGTTTATCATTGGAATAATTGTTGCACTTGTTATTAGAGTTCAGAGTAATTCCAAGATACATTATAGGCAACGTATTCAAATTGAAACCTGAAATGTTAGTGATAGCAGAAATTCGAGCACAATTTATTCTTGAAGAAATGAATACTTTGGTTTTGTCTTTGTAAATTTTAATTGTCCAGACACCCTTTGATAGATGTCTAAGAACTTACTAAGCATTTCAATGGTTTTTTCTGAGCTATTATAGAAGATCAGGATATCATCGGCAAATATGAGGCATGGAATTAGAAGATTAATTCTAGTTTTAAAGTGCATTTCTTTATTGTTGAAAAATAGCTTATGAAGGTCTCTGGCAAAGACTTCTTAGGCCATAATGAAAAGGCTAGGGGCCAAGGGGTCCCCTTGCCTTATTTCTCTTTTGTTTTTGAAGAAGTCAAATATCATTACATATAAGATTGCTGATTAACAAATGAAGCTTTCAGAAAAACCAAACTTTTCTAAGACCTTTATAATAAAACTGTGAGACAACTTATCATAAGCTTTTGTCATGTCTACTTGCAGCATCATGTTATTACTCTTTTTCTTTCTGCTTAAATTATATATGAACTCTTTGGCAATGAGAATATTGTCATGAATAGAAGAGTTAGGGACATATGCTCTTTGGTAATTGGAGACGATTTTAGGATATATAAGAATTAGTCTGTTGTTAACAATTTTTGACATGATTCTGTTAAGGAGACTACACAGACTTATAGGTCTGAAGTCTTTCCATTAAGTGGGGTTACAGGACTTGGGCACCAGAAAAATACCTGTAGAAAATCCATCCATACATGAGGCACTATAGGACTTAAGGTTAGAGACAATATTATGAATTTCCTTCTCAGTAGGAATAGCAAGCAAAGTAAAGTTATCAGTCTCAATAATTAGCTTAGGGATGCAATTAAAAATGTTATTGTTTATTAGTTTTTCTTCTTCATTTTGATTAGAGTAAGGGGGTTCAGTAAGCAAAAACTTAAAGAACTTAGCAGCAGATTAGCCAATCTCCTCATCATCAGTGATCCATTGGCTATTGTCATTAAGGTTATTTAAAAATGTTGATTTACATATTTATTATCATAACAAAAAATGACACTAACTATACATATTCAATTATTATATTTTTATCTAATATCCAAGTTATAATTTATGTTCGTTTAATACACATCTCAACTACTTAACTACTTTACTTATAATCAATATTTTTTTAGATATCCTAAATACTATCCACCAACTATATAAGATTATTTTTTTTGTTAGAAGCCAATTTTCTTCTATTTTTATCTTCTAAATATTATAATATGTTCTAATCGCCTTCCATTTCTCTTCCCACATTGCTCAACCATACACCCCAAAACCACAATTTTTAGGTGATCGACAATTTTAAGATCTGTATATTTCTGTAATATATATATTCACTGCTTATAATTACTGGTCTTCAGGTTATCCAAGATGAAACCGTTTCAAAGGCTCATCAGAGTTTCTTGATTTCTGATTCTTTAATCCTAGGATACAAGCAGTTTTTTAGGATTATAGGCTGGTTGTATTATGTATTGATTTACCATATCTTAGTTTCTTAGTTTTTGTTTTTTTTCATCACGCATACAAGCAATTGATTCTGGTTCTTTCATCCCTGCTAGTTTCTTGAATTCTGGTTCTTTCGAATGTTCTTTAGTTTGATTTCATGATTTTTCATTGTTTAATAAGTTATATACTCATTTTATTATGTATTGATTTAGTTATTATATTTGTTTTGGGCTTGAAGAATATATAGACTCAATGAATATGTGCATTGTTTGAATTTAATGTGTATATTAAAGGTTTCAAGACGAGTGATATCCTAATGAAGATGTGCATTGTTTGAATTTAATTTGTATATAAAAAAGTGGTTTTATATGAGGAAGATGCGAATTGTTTGGTTTATCAAATGTATATGAACATGCGAGTTGTGATCATGAGCAAGCGAGTTGTGTGATGTTCTTTACAAATTCCATATGTATAAGAACACACAATTTTAGTGGAGGGGAATGCGATTTGTATGGGTTATTTCATGAATAACATTTGTATACGAGCTTGCGAGTTTTGTTGCATATATGTTTTGTTGATAATGCTAGTTCTTTGCTGATTTAGTTAGAACTTGAGAGTTGTTTACATTGTTGCACTAATAAACATGTGTGTTCTTCTGTTTAATGTAACGAGTGAAATTTTTGTATAATATTCACAAAATAAGTTGTGTACATTATATTGAGAACGTGAGAGTTTCATTAATTATTAAATATGAGAGTTTATTAGGTTTTCTTATAACGCGATTTTTTTGTTGATTAATTTTGTGAGTTGTTTGGTCATTGATTGTACGAGTTATGTTCAATATTAAAACATCTAGTGGTATTTGTACACTCTTGATTGCTTCTTAATTGTTAAATACATGGTAATGTATGTCTAAAGAACGAGTTTGTATTTTCAAACATGGTCACCAAACTTTAATGGTCTCTTTCATTGAGTTTGAAAACTTTCAAAGTATTCAAGAGTACACCGAAAGAAGATAAGACGAGTTGGTCAGAGGAAACTATATTATTACAAACTTCTACGGTGATCACATGAATTGGTTCTTTAATAATGAGAATGATTTTATTGATTTATATTTGTATCTTAATTCGGAGCGTTTAAAATAAGTTAGTTTTGTTATAGGACAACAATTTATTGATAAGGGTTATGGTCAAAAACGTAAACTGCCTAGCATAAGTTTGGAAGAACCCTCTAATAATCAACTAACTAGTGGGGAGAGTAGTAATGGTTTAGTTAATTCTAATCACAAAAAAAGCAACTTGTTACTACTGGTTGGGTTGATGTTATCACATGTGTTGGCCAAAATTTTGATGAAGGTATTGCAGCTCTAAGGTATCTTTATGGAGATATGCCTTAGAGAGTGGTTTTTGTATCAAATACATGTACAATAGAGCAAGTAAGATGACTGCTTATTGTGAAAATAAGTCTCAAGTGGATGTAAATAGAGAGTTTATCCATCAGTTGATTCCAGCACCGACTTTATGATGATTAAGTGGTTTATTGTGCACTATACTTGCAGCCCCATTTTCTCCCAAAAATATAAGAAGAATTTAATATTGGATTTGATTCTGGAGGAAATTCTTTATTCTATTACGACATGCCATTCAGTGACAGTTAAAATTATACAATCATATGTTAAAAAAGACTACGGTTTAGATATCTTTTACCATTTGTCATGGAATGCTTTAGATAAGGCAATGATGAGAGTTTTAGAGATAGTTCTAGTTCTTTTAGTTTACTAAGGGGATACCTTAAATGACTGAAGAGCCGTGATATTACTACTGAGTGCCAATTGAAATTATCAGCTGAAAACATCTTCAAGCGTTGTTTTATAGCATTCGGTTCATGTCTTCAAGGTTTCCATTAATATCATCTGATGTTGTATGTCGATTGAACCTTTCTAACTGGCACGTATATGGGTGTATTGATGTCTTCCCTACAAAATGACGGTAAAAACGTTTAGTATTATGCTTTTCTTATAATTTGATGAACTGCTAGTTTAGTTAAAATTAAAAATTATAATGTGTGTTCTTTGTAATCTAAATGGGAGAGTTTTTTAGTATAATATAAACGTGCTACTTGTTATACAAAGAGGACCTCTGAGGTCATCACTTAATATGGTAGTTTTTTTGTTACATAATGTTGCGATTTCTTCGTGTATATATCATGCGAGTTATTTACGTTCATCTACCATGCGAGTTATGTACATGATTAACCACACGAGTTATGTACATTTACATGACATTGTGAGTTGTGATACAACAGACAACACGAGTTCTATGAATATTTGACCATGTTTGACATGTAAAGCCAATTTACTTGTCTTGTTTTCAAGTATAGTCCATGTTGTATTTTGTATCGTGAGTAGTGATGATTCTGACCATTGGTTGTGGTTTTTAGAGTGTTTAAAACCTCATTTGTAAGAGAATCAAATCATATACATTTCGGACCGTCATTTAGGTATCATTAATGTTGTTTCTGTTTTGTATTCAAACTGTTATCATACGTATTATTTTTTCCATCTTGTTTAGAATCTGAAGAGTTCTTTCGATCACACTAACGGAGAGTTTAAAGCTAGGATGTTATGTATGTTTAGTCGATGTGCTTATGCTCCCACGATAGATCATTTTAATGCCATACTTTCAAATTTCTATTTGAAGGTGGTAATAAAGTTAAAAAAATTCTTGAAAATACATTTATGGAGAGGTATGCTCATGCATTTATTAAAGGGAAACAATATGGTGCTAACACATCTACAACGGTCGAATTATTTAACGCACATATAAAACAAATGTGCAACCTACCCATTGTTGATGTGGTTGACAATATTATAGTCTTGCTAATGACTCAATTTTCACGATGATATTCGGAGGGGCTCAGTTGGAGTACTAATTTATGCCCTGAGCATGAAAAAGAGGCTAAAGTAGAATGCCAAAAAATATCGTACTTGGCTAGTCTGTAAGTCTTTAGCAACATTATTTGAATTTTTTTTTCAGTCCCTATAATTGTTGTTATTATGCTAGATTTCAAATGTTCTTACGGTGCATGGAAAAAGATTGTTTTCCATGTTCTCACGCTTTAGCGGCAATACAATTGACTCAGCAAGCTCATATGATATTAATAGAGTTGTTGTTCACGGTTAAGAATTACATGTCAACTTACTCGTTTAACATACCGGTTAAAACCAATTTCGAGAATGATCAATCTCTAATAATTTGTCTAAGTTGGAAATTCTGCTTTCTAGCATAAAAAGACGCGCTGGAATGCCTAAAAAATTGAATTCCATCTAGAGGTAAAATAAGAATTAAGCAGTTAGGTGTGGTCGTTGTTCGGAAATAGGCCATAACAAGAGGACCCGTGAGGTTCCACTTTAAAGTATGACTGTTTGTTACATTAATTTGAGAACATGGGATTTTATTCAGTTTAAACATGAGATTTCTTTATATTCTTATCCATGCGACTTCTTTTAATACAAATATGTGTGTTCTTATTTATAATCATAGAACGCAAGTTCTTTGTAACAATTAGAAAAATGAGAGTTTTTATATTAAATTCGAACATGAGGGTTGTGTACATTATTGCAATAATAAGCATGTGTGTTCTTTGATTTGATTGTAACGAGCGAGTATTTTATATACTATTAACAATGCGAGTTTTCTATATTTCATTTGAGAATGTGAGAATTCTTTGTGTATTTTACCCATTAGTGTTGTTTGAAATACTATTGCACTAGTTCTTTGGGAATTAAACATGCATGTAATTTCTAATCCTATTGGGCGAGCTGTTTGGATATTAAACTATTCCTAGTACTTCATAAAATTTTATACTAATAAAAAGAGGTTGTAAAAAGAGATTACAAGGCCACAACAACCTTCATACACTTAACCCTAACATAAAATACTACCATATTTTAAAGTTGGCGAGTTAACAGCAAAACAAAAACATAGAATAGCAAAACAATCAATCATCAATAGAGGAATCTTCTTCTTCAAACTCCTCTTCATCTTCATTGGCATCATCTTCCTCCTCTTTAGTCTCGAGGTCCTCATCATCTTCCTTCTACTCATCTGCCTCATCTAACATCCAATCATTTTTCTCTTCTTCCTCTATCTCCTATCACTTGTTTTTACTCGTGGAAGCTCGTTAGGGTCAGAGTCATCTCTGGGTAGTGACCCAAAGTCTGCTGAGAAGTAGTTGGGGGAAACAAGAATATAGACCCATCTCTTTAAGGGAGGGATGACTCCTCTGTGGTGGCGGTGCGTCTGTAGGTCGAAATGGAATATAATGAGTCGGTAGAGGAGGAGGAGGAACCGGAACTGACTATGGTATTTAAAGTTGAAGATGGTATGAGCCTTTTGATTTTAATAGTTTATGCTGATTATCCTCTATGTACTGCTATTTATAGGCATGAAGTCCTTTTGTGTTTGTAGTATTGGTTTTAGTCATGATTAAGTATCAATATTTTATCAAATCATCAATAAATTAACTTACATGCTGACATGATTAGATAGCATTATGCATACTCAATGCAGATACCAGTTACCAAGACAGATAAACGAGTGATTTTATGTTTAACCACGCGGGTTCTTGAACACAACAAACATGCATATTATGTGCTGTTTTTTTTATAACGTAGGTGCGTGTTGTTTTCAATTATGCACGTTCTGCGAGTTGTTCTATAATTAAAGATGCATGTTTTTTAGCATAACATACATACCTTTTTTGAGACGTGTTGTTTCTTGAACATAAAATGCATATCCTTGTGAATTGTTGTATATTTAGAACGTACGTGTTGTTTTCGATTACTCAAAATTCTGTCAAATTAATTCCAAAATGTGATATATTACAAATTTGTTCACATAAAAAAAAATTCTACCAATATATCTATCACTGCATGTTAGTTTTAATGGCGAAAAGATCTGTAAAACTTTGTCCAGATAAAAATAATCTCCACCTACCACTATATCTACCAGTAAGTGTTAGTTCTGATATCATATAAGGAAATGATAAAACATTTGAGCATATCTTCTTGGTTTCTGACACGAAGCAATTTGGGATAGTGTCTTTGGCGTATTCACAAACATAAA
Organism: Limnanthes douglasii subsp. nivea; assembly: GCA_036936605.1. Taxonomy (NCBI): domain Eukaryota; kingdom Viridiplantae; phylum Streptophyta; class Magnoliopsida; order Brassicales; family Limnanthaceae; genus Limnanthes; species Limnanthes douglasii. Next base: position 184,376,621 of record JAUPFV010000001.1, read on the forward strand.
TGATGTAGTTGAGGGTAACTATTTTTTGTTGTGGGATCTCTCTTATATTTTTCACTTTATATCCCTTCTTTATACCTAGTAAGTATCATTTTTCATATAATATGCCAACTGTTTAGAAGATTTTGGAGCATGTATAAGATAATATATACAAATGCAAGTTGTTTGAAAAGTAAGCGCACGAGGTTTTTTAAAATATAAGGCTGCGAGGTATTTGAAAACTTAACTCATGCGAATGCTTTGAAAAACATTACCAGCGGCTCAGTAGTCTTTGTTGTGTAGTCTGGTGTGTATTTACTGCCCTACGAGAGCGGGTTATAGTTTGTTTCCGTTCTTTCGTGTATATAAATAACCACCAATGATCAGTGATTCGTTGTATTATTATTTATGTGGCAGATTGGAAAGTGCACAATATTCGTTTCGTACCTCATGTTTTCAAATACTTCGTCAACCAATTTGGACAAATCTTCTTTTCAGCTAGTCTTTTCTGCATTTAAAAAAAATATGTTAAAAATGTGGGTTATTTGCATAATATTAATTCTAACTAAACTTACCGTAGTGTGGCCATAAATTTGTATCACACTATATTTGGCACTATAAGAACCTTTGAAACCTTTGAATGGTACTTGCTAATCGACTTCTTTAAGCATCTTATAAATCCAAGCGTTGATAATCTACCAAATGGTAAGTGGGAGGTGTATAACCCAAGACGAGAGATTAATAAACATACACCATCAAATGACAATGCACAAATTTTATATTTGACCTTGTAGTCTAGGTCCCGTTCGTAAGATAACGCCGTCACTTCACTTACACTCACGCTAAGTCTATAGGAGAACTTTGAAACTGGTAAATATCATACTTCACGATCTTCTTATCCTTTTGCCCTGTTAATTATAAGGACTTTCTGGCATTCACTGACATCGATCATCTGCGTTGTTGATGTACTCTTTTCCAAAATTAGGGAAATCTACCTCTACCTCTGCCTCTTGTGTTTAAGTGATTAAATTAAAATTAGAAAACATATCATCCTCTTCCACTTATCTTTCCTTGTCTGGAACATAGAAAAGTGGTTGTCATAAATTATTCAGGATATTTTCTTATGGCCCCCACTTTGTCTCAAACCAAATATTTCAGACGTTGCTGGTAATTCGATGGTATTGCCTCGGAGTGAAGCAACCATGTCAGCTCATGACAATGTTGTGAATGGGGTGTTGAACCAAACATGACGATGTTGTGAATGGGGTGTTGAACCAAACACTATGAATGATGGCCCTAATGCAACCATACATGGTTGAGTTCCAACGGAGCTATAGTCGCTCTTATAATGTCGTCTCGTGATAACCATACTACAAACATGGCCCATAGGTTGAAGTTGTCTTTTTATTCAACATTGGGTGTCCCTCCTTCTTAGGTTTACTCTCTCGTGGTAGGTTTTGGATTAATAAAAATGGGTCAAGCCTAGTGATGGGTGATCCACCGTTGCGGGGTGGATTCATTGTTCCGCTTGGGCCATGTCTTATGGGCGAAACTCTGATGAGTCTCTCTTGAACGGGCGAGTTGGGGAAGTGATAAGGCAATATTCAGTTTGTAATATTTGAATAAAAATACATTATATTTTTATTTTAATTAGACCTTACATTAATTATTTAAATTGTGTAAGTGGTAGCAATAAATAATGAAAGATGGATGGTCTTGTATAACTCATATAAATAAGAGGAGCTCAAAATGCAAATGCACGAAACTGGGTTTACGATACTAATATTATATTTTTTAATTTTGTTTTGTAAAGTGGAACCGTCGGTGGGAACAACTTTTTCTTTCTCATTTTTTAGAACCAAAATTATTTTGGTGGAAAAAGAGAGTAGTGTTACCAAAAATTGTTTTTGTTTTTATGATTTAGGTGAATTTGGCAATGGTAAAAATCTATTGAGTCAAAAACTTTATCGTGGGTTTTTATACGATCAGCGGAATCAAGTTCGAGAAAAAATTAAAATAAAATAGGTTTAGTCGATTATTTTACTTTTCTCTATTAATTGTTTTACTTCTGGATTTAAAATTTAGTAATGAACTTGAATCGAAAAAACGCTATGTTATTCTTAAATCACGATTAAAAAGTTTTACTCTAAATAAGTGCTCGTCTCCAACCAATGGAATGAAAGAACCAAATATCATCACCGGAAGAATCAGAGAGGCTACGATCATCCGGATTATCTCAATTTAAAAACCAATCATCCCTTTTACAGAGGTAACAAATTGCAAGTAAATTCTTTCGAAGGGAACTCACATCCCCGCTACTCATGTATGCTTTTACATTTCAAGTTGAAACTTTTATGTCCTAAATACATATATGTCACAAATTTATATGTGTGATTTAAATATTAATTTACAAGTTAATATATTAGTCTAAAATATATTTTAATTATTAATATATTAAAGTTCCATAAAATAATAATTATTATTTTTCTAAAGTAGTTTCGGATGTTTATTTTAATTTTTATAATTTGAACACCATAACTCCGTTAATATAATATTTATTAATTTATATATATTAAATATATTTTTACTTTAAAATCAACTAAAAAACGAATCTATTTATTTTTCTTTAAAAAATATTATTCTACGAATTTGTAAAAATATTTGAAATAAATGATAGTTATGATAAATAAATATAAAAAATCAAAAAACTATTTCAAAATATGGATTAAATATAAATGTTTAGATTTAAATTCAAAAATATTTTATTAATGCATGAAGATATTTGAAATAAATACAAAAGCATTGAAGACGATTTCAAAATATGCATTATTAATGTTTAGAATTTAGATTTGGTGAATTAGCGTTTATTTTATTTATTCAATATAATAATTGAATTATAGATATAAATAATTTCAAATATATTTAAATATGCATTACTTTATTGATTCTCGTACAATTTTAAAAGTGTATCAAATGATAATTAAATCCACAAATAATATTTAAATACAACACTACACAATAATAAATTATATAATTTTTAAATATGCATTAACTATAAATGATAAAGAAATGGAAGTTTAAGGACGAAAAGTGAAAACAATAAAATGTAATGTAGCAGATGGTAAAATTAGAGGAGAAATTTATAATGTTTATTTTAGTTAAGAACTGAAAGTGCAATTTACCCTTTTTATGTAACTGATTTTAGTTGTAAGCTAAGTCTTTGCGTCTATATATAAAGGCCAAAGATAAACTAATAAATGGGTTGAATTTCTGAGTTAGAACACTTGCATACTATAATTTTCTCGCTCTATCTCTCTCTTATTAACTAAGGCAATCCTAGATAATCAAACTCACCAAACTAGCGACTATACTGAGGATGACTCACAATCAGTGTCTATTCTACGAGTTTAACTTTTATTAATATAGAAAAGCGATCTTGAAACTTTACGATAAAACCCGAAAACAATCTGTTGGTTCGATCAACTATTGAAACGTTACGAGAAGATTTGTAGAGGAATGAAAATAGACCAGAAGGATCTGTTCCGATCCTCTGATATAGAACTGCGTAATAACCAACTTTTGGATAAGATAAACACATTAAATGATAAATATGAACAAAGAGAGCATGAAATTCACTCGGCAAAGCCGATGTCCGAAATGAGACAAATGAATGAGGACTGAATTTGGAAACCAATCTGATCGATCTTACACTAATCGTGAGATTAGGAATAAACAGAAAAAGGTGCGCTTCAAAGCTCCAAAAGAGTGTTAGTCTTCTAAAAAGGGAAAGAAAGATAAGAAAAAGTGTGTCACATCTAGTGACGAGGAGGTTGAGAGCTTTGGCTCAAGTTTTAAAAGGTATAGGGGTTCTTCGAAGGAAGATTTGGAACAACCTCGAAGATATAAGAAATAACACATATCTAAGAGGGACAGTGTGTCACGATGTTTGAGAGAATTTAATTTGTGTGAGAGGAACACATCAAATGAGTAAGTTGAGGCTGATCGGAATTTATACGCAGTGATGGGAACTGGAGATCAGTACGTGCAATGTGTTGGATTTCTGAGTTAGAACACTTGCACACTACGAAAATTCCTCTCTCTAGAATCTATTTCTCTCTCTAAAAATGTTTTTTCTCTTGTTAACTAAGGAAATCCTAGATAATCAAACTCACCTATATATATATATTTAAACTGTATGAATAAATATTCTCCTACTCGAACTATAAATAAATGACGCGATTACGCAATTGTTTATTAAACTTATAATTTTCAAGCCCAATATACATTTTGAGAAAATCCACGAGTATTGTTGGTAAGGGCTCGCCAAATTTTTCAATCGAATCGTCTCTAATTCAACCTTAGTCGGCAATTCAACACTAGTCTCCAATTCGACAATAGTCTACAATTCAAGCCAATATTCGCCAATAACAAAAACAAGTTGTGTAATAAACTTTCAAAAACAATAGTTCTTAACCCGTCTACATGATATATAAGTCTATACGCCAAATAATCTTCATCTCCATGCTCGAAAATACTATAAGTCAAATAATCTCCATCTACATGCTTGACAAGGCTAAAGGCCGAGTAATATTCATATCAATGATATAAAAGGTTATAAGCCAAAATGATCTCTCTCTATAATAAAAAAATATTGTAGGCTAAACAATCTCTATTTTCTTGATAAAAGAGACAGTAAGCCAAATGACCTTCATATCAACAATAGAAAGGGCTATCAACCAAATAATCTCCATCTCGGTGATAAAAAAGAATGTAACCCAAATGAACTCTACCTCCACGATCGAACGGGCTATCAGCCAAGTAATCTCTATCTTCTATCTAGAAAAAGACTATAAGGCAAATGATTTCCACCTCCACGATAGAGAAAATACTATAATTCAAATGATATCCATCTCCATGACACAAAAAAATATAAAAAAAGTTACACTAAGTGATCTTCGTCTCCGTCTCTTGTTTTTGCCTTTTTATGTGTTTGTTTTATAATTTGCTCCTTCCTTACAATGACGTGAATGGGTCATTAACCACGCATATGGGCTACGCAAATGAGCCATACTCTACCAAGGCTAAATAAGTTTAAATAATACGAATGGTCTAATTAGTCACGCCTATTGAGGCTAAGTAATATGCGAAATACTCCAAGCCTAGGGGGTTACGCAATAGGTCGAATCGATCGCTCATGTGAATCAGCCAAGGGATACTCCCCATTTTTCTGGCTACGTAATGCGCTATACTATGATCGATCTTGTAAAGAGACGCTAGGACACCATAAAAGTTGAACAAATACATAGATTTCCACTCATATAAATTAGAACCATTCATTACGTCAATCGCTACGAAGCACATTCTCATAAAAATATTAATATGTTGCCTACATGCTTACTATCTATACAAAGTCACAATCGACATTCGGTAAATTCTCCAAGGTGTGCCGTAAAATATAAGATCTTTATACATCGAGAATTATGTGGCCATAGTGGGCAAAGTAGACAGGTTGGCCAGTATATGACACATCTGAGAGTCGCAGTATGCTACGTGGACTACTAACATGGCCTTAGTAAAGAATAAAAATAAAAGTATGGGGATGTGTTTTGACTTAACGGATCTCAACAAAGTTTTTCTGAAGAATCATTTTCCGATTTCGAGGGTGGATAAGCTGGTGGATTTATCCTTTAGGTAACAAGATATTATCTTACGTAGATGTCTACTCGAGTTACAACCAGATTTACATGCATCATTCAGACAAATAAAGTATTATCTTTTCCACCGACTGAGGTTGAATTACAATAGAGTTATGTCATTCGGCCTGAAACATATCGGAACAACTTCCGAAGGTTGGTCATCAAATCTTTTGCCTCTCATATTGGGAAAATAATTGAGGTATATATTGATGACATGTTGGTCAAGATTACTGAAGACTCTAAGCATATCTCTGATATGGTAGAAACCTTCAAACCCCTAATAGTCATAAACCTAGAGCTCAACCAGGAGAAGTGCATTTTTGAGGTTAGGTATGGAAAATTCCTCGATGATTTGGTTAGTGAGAGAGGAATTGAGACCGAACTGTTACGATCGAAGACGTTAACTTCCATCAAGCCGTCTCAACACTCAAAGAGTACAAGTGTTAACGGGTATACTCGCAGCGCTTAACCATTTCATCATACAATATTTAGACAAATGCATCCCATTTTTCCATATTTTGAGGAATGTTATTAATTTTCATTGGATAGAAGGGTGAGACAATGCTTTCGTTAAAATAAAGAAAAAATTTGCTTCTCCGAAGACATAATTCAAAACAATTATGAGGGAGATTTTATAGGTATACCTAACGATATTTGACTATGTTATAAATGAAGTTTTGATAAGGGAATAAGGAAATTGTTTGAAGTCTGTTAATTATATGATAAAAAGCATTATGCTGGCAAAGATACAGTGCGTACATCTCGAAAAAATGGTTTTGTCTTTAATTTTCCGAACAAAGGATATGAGATCCTAGCTTAAAGAATACTCTATCGTATTTCATCCCTCGTTTCGTCTTCGCAAAATCCTGCAAAAGTCTGACATCTCCAAGTAATTAACCAAGCGATCGGTGGCTTTCAAGCATTTCAACATATCGTACGAGCCAAAAACAACAATTTAAGCTCAAGCCTTTGATGATTTCATCACAGAATACCATGTAGGAACATTTTACAAAAAAATGTAAAACGGTTTAAGACAACCCATGTTACGGTGCCTTGGTACCGATGAATTTTCATTGATATTAAAAGAACTTTGCATCATATAAGGGTTAGCGCATTGTGGCCTTAAAACACTGACCCAAAGATTTTTGTTAGCAAAACTGTATTGGTCCACTATATTCGTCAATGTAAAGGAATTACTTAAGAAATTTGACTCGTGGCAGTACATTGTTGATGCAATCCATTGTCCGGTACTGCCTCTCTAGTCTACTTTAGAGGCTTTTCCCTTTCATAGGGGGATAATCGACTTGCTTAGACCACTACGTGGAGTAATGGGACACTGATAATACATTATTATGATTATAGATTATTCGAAATAGATAGACGCCAGAAATTTGATCAACTTCATTTTTATTAACATTTGTTATAGGTTCGGTATCCCGAAGTCAGTAACTACTAACAATTGCATTCAATTCTAGAATGCCCAATCAGAGTATTTTAAGCTAGGCACGGATATACACCATAATGTTTCGAATCATTTTGACTTGTAAGTGAATGAACATGTACAAGTGAAGAAACAAAGAATTTTGGAAGAGTTAAAGACAAATTTGACAGAGCATCCGAAAAATGATAATATTATTTTGAAGAGGTATTGTGGGCTTATCGAATGACTCTTCATACTGGTATTGGTGAGACTTATGTTACACTCGTATAAGGTATGGTTGCGGTGATCCTGACTGATATAGTATTTACTCATTTCATGTTATATAATTACTGCGTAGAAGGAAACAAAGAAGAGAGAATATCCAAGATAGATTTATTCAAGGAAGAAAAGATAAAAAAAAACCCTAAGGATCCAGCGTTAACAATCTCTCATGATAAGCGTATATGCTCTAAAGGTCCAAATGCGGTTTTAAGAGAATTCTTTCTGCACACTAAAGTCAAGAATTTTGGGAAAACTTGGTTCGAACTCAAAAGGCCCTTACTATGTAGTCGAAATGGTCAAGGGTGGAACCTAAAACCTGGTGGATGATGGGGGGAGGACAACTTTCAACACATGGGGAATATTGCAAACCTTCGTATATATTATGTTTAAATATGTATTTGATGTATTTTATCTTATTAACTAATTGTTTTACGATTTTTAAAAGGACCAGTGTGATGCTTTTTCATACCTATGAAAGTGCGTGAAGGTTGTAATGAGATACCTACATAGTTGACGTAATTTAAATAAAATTATTGTCAAACTTATCATTTCTGATTTCTTCTTATTCGTTCAAATGCCCCAAACATTCATAAAACACTTCAACTTAGGTTCATTGAATTAGGAGGTCAATATCTTTAGTAAAATAATATGACAATAATCAGTTGTGATACTATGGTTTATAAGGCTCGTAAAGGTTCCAACCTTAGTTGGTTGGGGTATGAACAAACTAATAAGTTCTTCAAATTTGGTTGATCACCTTCGTTAAGGCCTAAAACATCTAGGGTATGAAGTAGACCAAATCCAAAAAAAGTCTGAAACAGACTAAATATAAAAGGGTCTGAAGTGGAGAAACCTATAAGAGTCTGAAACTGACTAAATCTTAAAAAAGTATGAAATAGGCCAAATCCGGAAATTTCTAAAGCAGACAAACATCATGAGAAATGTAAAGTGAATTACAACATAATTGTTTTCAAGGATCTTAAGCGGATCAGCCGAAAACAGAAATAAAATAAATTAAAAAAAACCTAAGCACCTGCAGACTTTGTACATAGAGGAACGTTGTCTTAGCTAACCAAGGACCTTAGTATGAAGATGAATATAACACAATATTCAACCCTGGAATTCTGTAGGTAGTAAAGTAGATAAACAAAAAAACAAATAGAATGGAAAACTGATAAGTTCAGTAGATCATAATTTTTTTAGTGAAAGCCAATGACTATGGAAAACCTGATTTATTCGCCTCGTAGGGCCAAAAATCTAAGTAGAAGCTTCTTTTGTCTAGCAAAAGCTACATTCTTATATCCCCCCCCCCCCCCCCGGTAGTCAATTTTCCCATTACTTAGTGAATTCAGATGTTTGCGTTATCAAACAAGTCACTTCAGCTACCAAAGACAGCATATCCTCCGCTTGAGCTTTGAGCTTATCGATCTCGTCTGAAAGTTCTTTCACCTTTTTTATCTAGATTCTCTTTAGCTTCTTCCTTATTTTTTTGTTCAACATGTAAGTGGTAATTCATGATGGTGGACTCAATTACGTCTTTATCTTGAATTTATTTAATAGATAGAATTCTTCATGAAGATGGAGATTACGGGGGATCCATCTTGTTTTTATCAATCATGTCTTGAACCACTCAGAAAGTAGTATTAATTATCTAAAAAAGAGGTTAAGGGTCAGTCAATACAGAGAAATATGTTCAAGGTAAAAAAAAGATAAAATGAATTAAAGGTTTTACCTCGAGATGAAATGCCATAATCCAAGAATATACATCTGGAAGAGGTCGGTTTGTTGAAGCCACTGAAATGTTAGCTGCATCGGTGTAAGAGATTCATTATATGTGGGATCAACATTTTGAACCGAACTTTTAGTTAGAATTTTTTCGTTTCTATTGGCCTCTTCGGTCTCAACTTTTTCCTCAGATTCTTATACTTTAAGATATTGGTAACCGAGGCAACAATGGTTTTTTTTTTTACGCTCGATTGGTCCAGACTTCACCTATTTGATCAGATCTCGTCTCCTAAATAGAAGAAAAATATTGGTCGATGGGAGGGTCAACACCACAACCAGCTCATGATCGGCTGCAAGAGCTTTAACGCCATCATCATTCTTCTGGTCATCCATAATCAACAGTTTAGTTTTGGGTGACCTTGCCTAGTGCCTAGTAGAACACTGTTAGAACCTTCTTTTCCATTTATTATCAGCCCAAACGCAAAACTCAAGAAAAAATAACTCGGTAAAGAAAAATAGAGGATGGAAAGATCTTGTTGCACCCTACAGAGAAAAAAATTGTGTTAGTATTAAATAAAGTAGTAACAAAATAATACTTAGTTATGATGAGGATAATTTGTGATTAAAGGGTATTTTGGGAAGTTTTTGAGTTGAAACTTATTTTTTGGGTAGTGAGTAGTGAGATAAAGGAGTTGCGTGCTTGTATTTAATGTTTTCTAGAAAGAATCCAACCTATTAAATGAAGTTGGTTGAGATAAGTATACTATTTATTTGACCCATGGGCTTTATGAATCGGATCCTGGATCCAGTTCAGTGTTAGCACACAGCTGAGTCACGTTTGTCTGTTCAGATTATTTTTAATTTGCATTTATCAAATATACCCAAACTGCCCCTCCAGTTTTCATTGGATTGTTCTTCCAAAAAGTTATGATCCTATCAGTAGCCCATTTAAATCTTTCAAAAAAATGTTTTAAAGGAACTAATTTATTTATTGACAGAACATGGATCGGATCCGAAGGGGTTTAGTTTTTGTAAGTGAAAAAGTAACGGTAAAAAAACTAAAAGTTGACACATGTCATGTTTCGATTGAACCTCTCATCCATTTTTCTTTTTTGGGAGTTGTACCTATTTTCAAAAGGCGATTAGGGTACTTAATAGCCCATAATCATTGTTTGAACTACCTCATCTTCCCCAAAAGAAACACTCAAGTAGTTTTAACTCTATTTAAACTTGTTTTACTATTTAGTTTCTCATAACCATAAATTTGTTCTAGAGAGAGAAGCTTAATTTTTAACTTTTATGTCTTTAAGAAGTTATATGTTTACTGCTAGAACAACTTTGATTAAAGGGGGTTGGTTTAACCTATCAGATTTAGACAGAGCAAGAAAAGAGGCAAGACAGGAAGCAAGGATCGTAACCGGACTTCAAGTTTCTCTTAGTGGAGTAGTTAGCCCAGTGATTCTAGAGTATAAAAATAGCACATCATTATCTGGCACATCGGTAACACGAAAACCTTCTTTCATTCCTACATTATCTCCTCTAGAATCCGAACCTTCAGTTCAGGCGTCGTTAGATTCTTCTCCTAATAGAAAAACTGTTTCTAGTGTTAAGAAGCCCACATCTTTCATAGCCATGGGATCAGATACAGAATAGGTCACACCTCGGAGAGTTACTCGACTCTATAGATCTAAAAGCAACCCATCTTCATCCAAAAATGTCAGTTCAGATGCATTAAAACCTACAGCCCAATCCCAAAAAACCCGGACAACACGTTCTTTATTGATAAGGCCACTCAAGCTAAAACAGAGGCTGCTCAAGCTGAAAAGGAGGCCACTAGTGCTAAGTTGTCTAATTAACAATCAACTATAGTGGAGGAGGTCATAGAGAATAGTGGGGAGAACACCCCCTGGAAACATCCGGACAAACGGAGAATACCATGACAGTTTGGTCCACCAGGGAAAAGGCAGGGATGCCTAATACTGAATCACTCCCAGAATGTTTAGAAGGGAAAGTTGGGCCTAGTCTTCGTAAGGTAAATGTGAAGTATTTGTTGGCCCTTCAAAAAATTAACTACGTGTATACAGATATTGCCGAACTAAATCGGATTCAGATGCGGTGGGGTTTTCCAGAGTCTATTAACATTAGGATTCTCGTTACTCCAAAGACTCTTTTAGACTGATATGTCAACGAATTAGTTGTATACACTGAGGTGCTAAATTGGGGACTTCTCCCATAAGTAGTTCGGTACTTTGATCTGATTAAATTCTACCCTAGCCAGTTGAGTCTGAATGCATGGTACACCCTTCTAGCTAACATCATCGTCTCCAGGCTATCTAAAATTCCATTTTACATGGAGCAATTCGCTGTTGTTGTTGGTCTATGTAGGAACATGAGATGGTCTTCTATCACTATAACATGGGGAATGATTCCAAGGTGGTGAACGACCTGCTAGAGGGTGAAATATCATGGAGGACCCAATTTATGTTTATTAGTGGAGTTTGGGAGAATGGCAAAAAGATAAATTATCAAACAAATCCTAGCCAACTGACTAGATATTGGAGGAGCTCATGTAACTCTTCTTTTATCCTTTCAGTTATATTTAACCCTCTATCATTCCGAATTAATTATTTTTTTTATCTTGTAGTGTTTTCAAATATTTTTCATGAGCACTTAGAGGCTGGAAAGTCACCATTTCCAAATTAAATCAACGGACAACATAAAAATGAGGGCTTGGTTTCCACGAGTGTTTAACTTCGGGAAACATGTTGAGATCCCATTTATGGAACTCCACAGGAAGCAGAGAATTACTTGAAAATAATTGACCACTCCCCCTCCAGCATATGTTATACTAAGGAGGACAGAGGCTAAGGATGGGAAGTTATACTTACCAGCTCGGAGTAAAGCTCCTAGTCATCTCGACAAATCAGGAGGAAGAAGAAGGAAAAGTCTGAAAACGAACCGCCTTCTCAGAACCTCGAAGCAGTCTGTTCGGAGAATCCTGAAGGGATAAATTCTGTCTTATTTGAGGCTATGGTTGCAATAGTCAGGGAAACTGGGGAATCATATCATCCCCTTTAGGCCAAGAAAAAAGCTCATAAAAGGCCCAAAAAGGTCATGACCAAAGAGCAAGGAAGAAAAGCAAGAGAAACTTGGGGTTAGACATAATTCTCCGTCCTCCGGTTCACAATCCTATATTTCCACTTGATGCTCCTTCACAAGTAGAGGTACTTATCGATCCTCCTTCCAGAACGGCTTCGTACCGTTAACCAGCCACCTAACGAGGGAGTTGTTAATCTAGATGAGTTTCACAACATGTACCTCAGTGACCTAGACAAGGATGATTTTGGATCCTACCCTCAGTCCACTATTCCCAACGCCGTTATTTATAATAGACAATCTTTTGAGGTGTTAGTCGAACAAGACACCTTAGGCCATGCAGTTTTGGGCTTTATTAGGCCAATAGTGGAATTGGAGAGGCAGGTCATGGAACAAAATGCAAACAATGACACTCTTACCACCTCAAATCAGAATTTGACTGCCAATCGAACTTCGTCAATCTCAGAACACTGAAAAGGAGATTCAAACCAAATACTCCACATTAGTAACCAATTTTTCCAACGAAGTCAAAGACTTGAAGGAGCAACACATCACCAACACCAATACAATTGCCACTTTAACCGAAGAGAAAGAAAATCTAGAAAAAGCTCTCCCCAAAAAAGAGGAAGAAAACAAATCTCTAAAAGATAGCAAGGATCAAAAGATAGATGTTTCCATAGAGAAGTATGCTACCGGGGTGGTGGATTCTCTAGAAAAAAAAAGACGAGGGGGTCAAATCGGACATGGTTTTGCTATTCCACGAAATGTTTCCAAAGGGGACCATTGTTACTTTAAGGAAAAATATATCATACGAGGAGATTCCTCTGCATACCATGGTGGACGGTGATAAGCGTGGTTATTCAAGTGAAGAAGATTCTGATGAATGAACTGGTGAAAGTTCAACCGATGAACTCAAGAGTCCCAAGAAAGGTGAAGGTGATGAAGAAACCGAATGGAACAAGACCTAATGTTATAATGTTATTTTTTATTTTAGAACTAAAGTCCTTGGACGTCCAAGACATTTTGTTATGTTTTTGAATTCTTGTTTTATGAACAAAAGTCCATGAATGGCCAAGGCATTTTCTGGATTGTGGGTCGGACTTATTATGATCAAGTTTAAATATCAAATCTTTCATTTGTATGAGCTCCATTTTCTTCTTATAGCTAATGTTTTAAGTGGTTTTTAATATTTTAGACTTGTTTAATAAATGTTTAATAAGTGTTGAATGATTCCAATCACGAGTATTTAATGAATCTCATCAAGTGTTTAGTGAATCCGGCCAGCTGAAAGAGACTTCATTTGAGAGTCGGGGTGTTTAAGAAGTATTTAATTTATCCAATCTTCTCACATTATTCACAAGAATTTTGAAGAAGGCATAAGATACTATTGAAAAAACTCGGACACCTCAATAAAACCTCCCCACACCAGCAGGGTAGGAAAGAGTATGCCCCTTTAATATTTACACTGAGATATGAGAAGGTAAATGTTTACAAGAGAGTTCTATTCTAAATATAACCTTAGATGTTCAATGTTCCATGGGTTCTTCAAAACCCTGCTCTATTTGTCTTGAAGTCTATAGGTCCATGGCTTGACTTTTTCACAGACCATATACGGACCCTCCCAGTTCGGAGCCAACTTTCCAAACTTCTTTTCTTTAGTATGCAAAAATAATTTTCTTAAGACTTTGTTTCCCAATTGAAAATTTCTTCTTTTAACCTTGGATGTAAATATACTTCTCATTGAACCCTGATAGTGTGTTGTTCTTAAATATGCTTTGACTTTTTTCTCTTCAATCAAATCCAACTGATTCCTAACTGCCATATCATTTTCCTGTTCGGAATAGTTTTGGATCCTGAAAGATGGTAACTTAGCTTCTATGGGCGTGATTGCATCCATCCCATAAACAAGAGAAAAGGGGATTCTTGTGTAGCAGTCTGGGAAGTAGTCTGGTAGGCCCACAATATCTCTTACAAATAGCTTGGCCATTTTCCTGCAGCACCCTCCAGATTCTTCTTTAATCCTGACAAGATCGTTCGATTATCAACTTCAACTTGCCCATTAGCTTGAGCGTGGAAATGAGAAGAAAAACATTGTTGAATTCCTCTGGAACTGCAAATTATGGCCCATTATATGTAGTTATCTTCTGGGGAACTCCAAATCTACAACATATGTTGGATATAATAAATTTTATAACTGCCTTAGAAGTGGTTCCAACTAAGGTTGTTGCTTCTATCCACTTAGAGAAATAGTTAATTGCCACTATTATTGTTTGTTATACTCCGGATGCCATTAGAAGAGGTCCAACCAAATCCAAACCCCATCTATCAAAAGGTATGGGTTCAGATCTGGACTCCATGGGAACTGCTGGCACATGGATTTCATTTCCACATCTCTGACAAGGATCACACTTCTTAACCATATCTTTGGCATATGTCATTATCATTGGCCAGTAGTGTGTAGAAACTTCTCCAGCGTGTAGTTCAGATATAAAATTTCGGGATTCTTTAAATCTTAAGCAACGCAGTAGGGGTCTGCTAAACGATTTCTTAAAAAGAACTTCGCTGAATACCAGGAAACCACAAGCCTTATATTTAATTTTCTTAGCCATGGCTTTATCCGGAGATAAAACTCCATCAGAAATAAATTTAAAAATATCATACCTCCAGTCTTTGGGTTGAATGACAAATATACTCATATTTTCTTTATCCCTTTAACCCTTTTCTTAGCTTGAATCTCTTGTTGGACACTCTAGCATCAGAATCCATGGGTAAGATTCAGAATAGGTTATGGTCACTAGAGAATCAGCCACAGTATTCTCCGATCTAGGGACATGTTCGTATTGGATATCATTAAAGTTTACAGCAAGTTCTCTCAATATGAGCAAATATTTTATCAATTGTTTTTTTTTTGCTTCCGACTTCCCTGAGCATGATGAATAAGTAGTTGGGAGTCACTTATCAATCAGACTCTTTTGCCCCACATATAAGGGCTAGCCTGAGACCAGCTATGGCTGGTTTATATTCAAATTCATTGTTGGACGCCCTAAACCCAAAACATTTAGCTTGATACATATTATCACCACAAGGAGAAGTTAAACAAATTTCGGCCCCACATCCCATGGTACTAGATCCGCCATCAGTTCAGACTACCCATTCTTTTTTAGACTTTTTTCTTGCATTTTCGCAGGAGACCTATCGGTATGAAACTCTAGAATAATATCAATTATGTCAAAAGTCAATTACGTCAAAAGTAATTTAGAATAATTATATTAATAAATGTCTCAGTTAATATTCCTTACGTAAACTAGAAATTCTAAATTAAAAATAATATAATTAAAGCTTCAACAAATATCAATTTTTCTTTAAAAAAAAAGTAAATATAGAAAGTTGTAACTCAATCATAATAATCAACACAATTTAAAACTTACTAATGAAGAGCTTCTGGTCCAACGGTTACACCGATAATGGCCATGTTCTTCTGGTGGTAGTTGAATTATAGTTTGAATTTATGTGTGTAATTATCATTAATGCAAGATATTATTATTATCGTCATTGAATTCTTTAACATATGTTCGAGATATATATGAAAATTTTATTTTTTGTAACTTCTTATGACACTCATCATATATTCGATTAAATAATTTTTTAACATTATTTCTTGTTGTATTATAATATGTAGTTGACAGTTTGACTTGTAAAATTTATATAGTCTCTCTAATCATGACAAGGTATAAAACATGATATTTTCTATTTTGTTTTAGTACTTGATTTCTATAGTTGAGAATGGTAGCCACATATTAGTCGTTGAGAATTGTTATTAGTCCATATGTATTCAATATTTAATTGTTCATTGATCATTTATGGTTGAGTTGTTGGTATAGTGTATGTATGGAAAATATTTAATCGATTAATTGGTTAATTTGAACATTTGTATTTATAAGGTTAAAATTAACCTTCAGTCGAAGTCGCACCAAATAATATATTTTTTTATTAGTTAGTTGATTGTTTGTGAGTAATCAAAATGGTTTTTACCACCATCGAGTAAATAAATCTTGTTGTTTAACCAATTGGTTCTTTAATGTTTATTGATATGTTATATCGATGTTTTATCAGTTATTGTCTGAAAATCGATCCGAACACGTCAATAAATATTGAGATTTGATACCGGTTTGGTCTTAAAACACTGTCACCTAATGTTGACTCTAAATAGACAATATTTCAAAGTGTTATCTCAAACCACTTTTTTTAGTCTAGACCATTTTATGAATGAGATAAGATGAAAATTCGCACTATAACATTCAACCTTAATGATTTTTATGTTTATGAACCTATTATGATATGATTAATCTATTTCAATAACCTCCATATTCCCTACAGTTATATTTATATTGCTTGACGTAATAAAAAAATATTTTTATAAATGTACAATAACTTTATGTTTAGAAACTTTCGTCAAACTAAAACTTTTCCCGCATTTAATAACAAAAATGGTTTTAATAAAAATAAATTATTTTTGACAGATTGAGCTAATTATTTTTTATTTTTTATTATTTAAAATTTATCAAAACATATCATGATTGATTTAAATTTAAACAACATTCACTTAAAACATAATGCCAAAACAATTACAACAAATGTTTTTATTAATTTATAATTCTTCATAAGAAAAAGATTTATTTTGCAAAATGTCTAGTTGGATATTAGACGGTTTATTAGTATGCGTTTTTGCTCTTTTCGACTTATATATCTCTTATCCAAAATTATTATATATCTCTGATCCAAAATAGTAAAAGTCGTCGTAAGGAGTTTTGCTACGTAATTTTTTAGTAATTTAATTGTATTTAGATAACTAAAATATATATAGTTTGTATTAAATATATTGTTACTTTACAAATCCAACATACGACTCATTAGTTTATTCAAATCTGTAAAATCTAAATATACTAAGATACAGTTAAACATATGTATTAGTGGTTATACAAACATGTCAATGATTCCTAATTACTATAGAAGATATTTATTGTAATATGGCTTATATATAAAGGTTCGACTTCAATCAAATAATATAACACATCTTTATTATCTTTTTTGCTCTTTTACTCCGTTATTGTTAGTTCTTAAACACTTCTTATATTTACGATTTGATCAATCTTCGATTAAGAAAAACGATCACAAAATACCCACATAAATTGGTGTCGTCTATGGTAAATAATGAATCTTACTCCCATCAAGATCAGAACAACTTAAAATCCAAAACAAAAGATGTCGGGCATGGTTGAGAACGTAGATTTGTTAGTTGACGAGAAAATTAAGATGGAACTTCCACCGAATGAACCACCAAATTTTCTTTATTTGAAGCCATACCAAGCAAGTAGGAATATGAGATCCCACCACCAACTGAGATCAAGTGTCTGACACAACAGCTGAATGACGAGTAAGCTAAATATTTTATGATGTTTTAAGAACAACTCCTATCGCAAGCTCACAAACTTAAGTATTTCATTCGGAAATCGATACGAGGGATGAAAATGAATGAGACTATGTTACTCTAGAAATGTTGTGAGACATGTATGAATGAGATGATCGTAAAAATAAGATGGACAAAATAGAAGCACAAAAAGAAAAAAGAGGAAAATTATATCCAATGATCCAATGATAAGGATCAAATCCAAAGAAAAAGTCAGTGGGCAGAAGGAGGAGCAGGACGTTAATGTCCAATTCTTATGGAAGAGAAATGAGTAGATCAAAATCGAGTGTGGAGACTAAAAAATAATATTCAATTATCTAGAAAATCAAGGACGCAAGTACAATACCAATCATAGAAGAAATCTCGGGATGTCTCACCACCACAAGGATTTAGGCCTCCACCAGGTTATCCTTCATACCCACACTTTGTACAATTTAATCATCCATGTTAAAGTGCTTAAACAAGCATGCCCCAAAATGTATATAAGAGTCTCATCGGCATATCCACCAAATCCTACCCAAGTGAAGCAGCAATAAGTTGTGACTGGATGGATGCATAATCTTCCATTATACCAACCAGGATATGTACAACCAAATATATACAACCAGATGGATAGACCAAAAGACAAAACTAAAATATGATACAAAAAGAAAAGAGCTAAGATCTAACAGGTTAACTCATTCATGAACTACATTTACAATTTATATGGTGATGAATAACCTCAAGCGGATGAGGATTCCCCATTATCCCCAGAAATACTATATCAAGTAATGCAACTCATAAAGAAGTAATTCGCTGAGCCCAATAGAAAAAGAGTTAATTGCAAAAACGAGAAGGGAAATATGCCCATTAGTGTATTTATTATTTATTAGAAGACAATGTGTAAATAAAGTAGTTTGTAAAGGACTAATTGTGACATAAAAAAGACTACCAAGGACATAAATGGGTCCCACTTTCCCCACTATATAAGGGAGTCCATTTATTCTTGGTAGGTGGACATTCTTTAATATATTTTCTTTCTATTTTCTCTCTCTAGACTTTTAGCTCTAGTCACATCAGGCTCGAGATCCAAGATTCCTCATTCTTGTCATTTATTTTCTCATCATTGGCCCCGTCTGTGGGAACACGTGATACCAAATCTTATAAAATGAATGACGAAGCAGTTGGGGAGAGAATCGGGAGAGAGGAGACCCGAGCCATTTCGCTGTCCGAGGGTGAGGAAGTACCGGGTCGGGAGTATTACGCACAGGGTCGGGATAAGCGATCAACTCTTATCATGACCAGGAGACAGTTAATGGAAGACATCGCGAAGCTGAACGCCGAAAAGGAGAAGGTTTTAGATGACAAAAGAGCTCAGGAAGGCGAAGGGAAAGAGCCGATTTAGACAACCGTGGAGAAGGCTATCCGGGTGTAGACCACCGTATCGATGCGCGACATGTTCGATATTATCGAGAGCCCCACCCAGACAGGGAGCGGGATGGAAAAGCTGAGTGATACCAAAAGGATGATCGGGGTATTTCTGCTAATTATACTTCGGATGATTCGTCGGGAAGAGAATACCGACGCAAGGAAAGACTAAACAAACGCGCGCAAAAGAGCAATTTCTGACGTAATAGGGCACCACGTTCTGATTCACCCAATTTCAAGAAGGATAGCACCGAGAAAAAAACACCAATTTCACTTGAAAAAGAAGAAATGTTGACGGCCAGTAGAGAGGAGCAGGTAGTTCTACCCTAGGTTCAGTGGCAGCCGTCAAATAGCCAGACCCAAGGGTACAAGGTCAGTAGCCAATTCATCAACCCGAGGAATGAAGGATTGTATGGAATTCAAACCGAGGGGCTCGGCGGCGGTTCTTTCGAATTTGGAATGAATTGGAGAGCTTCATCATTATCAGACGAAATATTGTCGGGACACCTCCCGAAGAGGTTTAACATCTCTAAATTGGAGAAGTACGACGATAAAAGAGATTCGTATAACCATTTGGAAGCCTTTAAAATTTTTATGTTGAGTTTCGATAATGACGATAAGTTTTTATACCGAGCTTTTTCGATGATCTTTAAGGATCGGGCATCTAAGTGGTACAACCGGTTACCTCAGGGTTGTATAAAAAACTTTGGGATGTTCTGGATGATATTCCGTCAGTAATTTGTGGGAAGCAAAAGTTTCTGAACCAATGGTGACACAATCGTTAACTGTAAACAAAGACTGGGAGAGAGCTTCAGGGATTACACCAGGCGTTTTATCGATGCGAAGACCGACCTTGACCACTACGAGGAGAACGTGGCTTTGACAGCATACCGTTTAGGGCTACTCCCTCGACCGATGAAACAAGCAGTCACTAAGAAACAAGCTTTTAATTTTTTCGACCTTCTAGCTCAGGTGGAAAAGAAAATACTAATAGAGGAAACCGAGACGTCCGAGTTGGCAGCACAGATTCAGCAGAATGCACAAGCGTCGGTTGTTATAAAGCAGGGCACTCAACCTTGCTACGCCCCGTAAATTCAGCCAATCAACACTATACCACCGATCCAGTCCCCGCTGGCCAAGCGTCTGGCATCCTAGGGCCAAAGGACAAAACAGACCAACCAGGTGGTTTCACGACCGATGTCCAATAAATGGATCCGACCTGCTTACTTCGCCGATTTGACAGAATGCATGTCCACAATCTATGAAAAAACTAAGAAGAGCGGGATTTATCGGAGGCCTTTTCCCATCCCAACGCCTCGGGAGAACATAAATAACCGATATTGGCGATACCATGAAGACGTGAGGCAAAATACAAAGGACTATATCGCTCTCAGAAAAGAAATGCAGATGCTGATAGAAAACGGAAAATTACTCGAGTATGTGAAAAAGAAAGCATAGCAAGGTGCGACTTCGAAAGAAATCGTGACGGTGCAAAAACCAGAGACAACCATGGCAATCTCCGAAGTGACCGATCTTTTTTACGTCTCCGTCGAATATCTTGATCCCGATGTCAGTCGTAACCTCATCGGGGTCATTGAGGAAGAAGCTGCGGAAACTAGAGGAAATTTAAGGAACCTCTGTCAATTTTTTGAATCATTGACTATTTTTGGGGGTGATTCTATGGCAGGGATCACGCACTCTTCCCGGAAGCGTCATATTGTGAACCTAGCAACTCAGTTGGAATCTCGGACTTATCCCCACTCGAAAGGCATCCCTTCACCGATTTTGTATTTTGACGACGACGACTTACGAGACATAGCTGTTCTTCACAAAGATGTCGTCATTATTGGGGCGGCCATTGCGGGGGAAGAAGTCCGACGTATTCTTGTAGACAGCGGAAGCTCAGCAAACATAATATTTGCATCAACATTCGCTAAGTTCAGGTCACCCCCAGTGATTACGCCTTCGGACCGAACTATCGTAGGATTCACAGGATCGGCTGCAGAAGTGATAGGAGAGTTCGAAGGCATTGTTCAGCTAGGCCGCGAGCCTTTCAAGAAGGAGGTCACCATTTTATTCGTCGTGGTAGATGCTCTAGCTTCCCATAATGCGATCTTTAGCATGGCTGCCGCGAATGCACACGGTAACATCCACTATTCATCAATGCTTGAAATACGTGGTCGGGAACAATGTAGGGGTGGTGAGAAGCAGCCAGAAAGCGGCAAGAGAATGCTACCGGGCGGCTTTAGCGCCAAAAATAGATCAAGAGATGAAGCAATTTCGGGACTAGAAATTAGCGGGACTTCCTTTGGGGTCGCTACCTGTTGACGATCCCAGGGAAGCTCCAAGTTTTTTTACTACCGATGAAGAATGTGAAAAACACCAGTTTGCCGAATGAAGAGTTTTACAGATAAGAACTAACTTATCACCAGGTTTCAAGAGACAGCTGATTTTATTACTACAGGAGAATTTGAATTTGTTCGCTTGGTGTTCGAAGGACGTTACCGGAGTCCCAGAAGACCATATAATTCACAAGTTAACTATCAACAAAAACGTCAGACCCGTCTCACAAAAGTGTCAGGCCTTTTCACCAGAAAAGGCGGAAATTATTTTGGGGGAGGTGGAAATAATGCTCATCGTCGGTCATATCAAAGAGTTAAGTTACCCGCTTTGGACATCCAATCCCGTTCTGGTTAAAAAGAAAAATGGTAAGTGGAGCATGTGCGCATATTTTACCGACCTCAATCGAGCATGCCCAAAAGATCCTTTCCCGATGCCAAGAATCGATCAGTTGGTGGATTCGACGTCGGGTAACAGATTACTCTCTTTTATGGATGCATATGCAGGCTATAATCAAATCAACTTGCACCTAGCAGATCAGGAAAGCACGATATTCGTTACAGGTCGAGGCTTGTATTGTTATAAGGTTATGCCATTCGGGTTAAAAAAACGCAGGAGCGACTTACTAAAGATTGGTGAACAAGACTTTTGAAAGCCAGATAGGGAGAAATATAGAAGTTTACATCGATGACATGCTTGTGAAGAGCGGCACAGATGATGACCATCTCGCTGATTTGAGGGAGACTTTTGGCAATCCAAGGAGTATAAATCTCAAGTTAAACCTGGAGAAATGTTCTTTCGGGGTAAGGTCGGGAAAGTTCCTAAGATTCTTTGTCAGTAAAAAAGGAATCGAGGCAGATCTGATTCAATTAAAAGCTCTTGCCAACATGACCCCACCGAGGAATATCAAGGAGGTTCAGATATTAACCGGGCGCTTAGCGGCTCTGAATCGATTTATTTCTCGTTCATCTGATAAGTGCACTCCCTTTTTTCAGGTCTTGAGAAACGCTAAGTCTTTTGTTTGGACACCAACTTGTGTTGAGGCCTTTTTAGGGATCAAAACTTACTTATCATCCCCGAACCTTCTGACGAAGCCCCTGAAAGGGGAGATTCTTTTTCTTTATGTAGCAGTTTCAGATTTTGCAGTAAGTGCGGTATTGATCAGTGAATCGGGAACAGTTCCCAAAACGGTATACTTCGTGAGCAAAATCCTATTAGACGCGGAGACAAGGTATTTGAAGCTGGAAAAAATGGCCTTGGCATTGGTGACCGCAGAGCGAAAAATGCGACCATATTTTCAGGCTCACCCCATTGTCGTTCGAACCTCTTTTCCACTCAAGTATGTTCTTCAACGACCGGACATATCAGGAAGAATGTCTAAATGGTCGGTCGAGCTAGGTGATTTTGATATCAATTTTGAGCCAAGAACAGCCATCAAAGGCCATGCCTTTACTGATTTTATAGTCGAATTTCATTCCGACCGACCAGACCAAGAAGAGACGCTCAAGAAGGACGAGCGAGTTGAGTGGGTTATTCGAACCGATGGGGGGTCGAACGTCAATGGATGCGGTGCGAGCGTACAAATAATCACTCCTACAGGCATAAGTATGCATCAGGCAATCTGATTTGGTTTTACCGCTTCTAACAACGAAGCTGAATATGAGGCTGCCCTAGCTGGTTTAGGATTAGCTTAGGTGTGCGGGGCTAGGCATATACGTCTTGTTAGTGATTCTCAGCTATTGATTAATCAACCCTCGGGAGCGTCAGAAGCTAGGAAAGAGCACTTGGTCCAATACTTAACAGCATTGCGAGTGTTAGCCGCGTCCTTTGCCAAAGTAACATATGAGCACGTCCCCAGGACCGAAAATGTGATTGCCGACTCCCTAGCGTCGGCATCCTGTTCAAGCAGTTATCCTTGGCTAACCGTACAAGAACACCCGTCGATTATAAAGAGGACAGAGCTGGACAATTGACCAGATATCGCCTGTCAGATATCCTCGGTAACGTTATCGGACTGGAGAAGGGATATTATAGCTTTCCTGGCCGAAGGATTACTACCAGATGATAGTATCGCAGCTCGGAAGGTACGAAATAAGCCCCGGGGCTACATTTGTTGGGAGAAATACTGTACAAAAAGTCTTTCAGCAGGCCTTTACTGAGATTCCCGGGGACGAATGAATCACATATAATTGTATCTGAGTTACACGACGGAGAAGGCGCAGCTCACTACGGTTACAAAGCACTAATAAGAAGAATTTTTCTCGCCGGTTTTTATTGGCCGACGGTAACTGCCGATGCTCAGCAGATACTGAAAATGTGTGACACCTGTCAAATATTCGCAAATGCGATCAATATGCCCGCAACTCCTTTAGAATTAATATCTGAAGGTCTCCCTTTTGACTGATTGGGAATCGATCTAGTGGGTCCATTACCGATGGCATCCGGTGGTAGACAAATGATAGTGGTGGCAGTAGATTACTTTTCAAAATGGGTAGAAGCCGAGCCACTATCAGGGACGAGAACTAAAGATATCATCAAATTTATTTGGTCGAACATCTGTTGTAGGTTTGGGGTACCTCAGAGGCTCACAATGGACAACAGACCAGAGTTTGACAGCAGCGAGATGAAATCGTTGTGTACGACCCATAGAATCAGGCAATGCTTTTTGGCCCCTTTCCATCCCCAGGCGAACAGGCAAGTTGAAGTCACGAACCAAACCATCATAGACGGACTCAAAAAGAACTTAGAAGGAAAATTCGGCAAGTGGCCGGATTACTTGCAAGAAGTATTGTGGGCTTACCGTACTACCCCTCGAACGGCGACTAAATAATCGCCTTATGCCTTGGTTTATGGAATGGATGTTGTCACCCCCGCAGAGTCAATCTTCCCATCTTTTAGGGTCGGGAATTATGACGAGAATAGAAACGAGGATGACAGACGACTAGCTCTAGACCTGATAGAAGAAAAAAAGCTCAACTGAATTCTTTATATTATCAGACTTTAATGAGGAGTCGGTATGCGTCGAAAGTACGTTGACGAGAATTCAAGGTCGAGGATAGAGTTTTGAGGAGAGTTTTTCTGCATACCAAAGACAAAAGCCTCGGCAAACTCACCCCGAACTGGGAAGGCCCGTATAAAGTAATGGAAAGAATTAAGAGTGGGACGTATCGATTGCAGGTTAAGCACAGACGCTTATTGAGGCTCCCTTGGAACATTGAACATTTGAAGATATATTTGGAGTAATTTTATTGATCTTTGTAAATCATTTGTAATCATTCTTGTTTATGTAAGAACCTTTGGTCGGGGATGCACTTTTTCCTACCTCGATGGCGCGAGAAGGTTTTAATGAGGCATCCATAGCAACCGATGTTTTTAATCCAATATTTTGCCTTTTAAATTCGCAAGTATTAAAAGGGAAGTCCATCAGCTGACGAGCTGATAGACAACTTTTGATGATCTTAATTGATTAACAGAACCTTAATATGTGTTTCAGTGTTTAACTGATCTATATTTTATTCCCAACCCTATGGGAAAATTTTCAATTAAATATTGATCAACAGAACCTTAATAGGTTTTTTAGTGTTCAACTGATCTACATTTTATTCCCGACCCTATGGGAAAATCTTCAATTAAACATTGGTCAACAGAACCTTAATAGGTTTTTCAGTGTTCAACTGATTTACATTTTTGTTCCCGACCTTATGAAAATTTCTTAATAATGAAAACAATCAAATCTTCCCGATCCTGTAGGAGGATTCTCAATCAAATATCGATTTACAGTAGCATATTGAAGGAAACTTCAAAATTATGGGAAAACTTAACATTTAAAAGTCGTCAGTTACAAGACAGTTAAAGGGTTCGACAGACCCCAAAGGTTACAAAATTTTGATACAACAAAAAAAAAGGGAGAATTTAAGCGTCTTCATCCTCAGGCTCAATCTCTGTGTCATCTGACTCTTCATCCTCGCAGACCACAACGGATAGACAATCTGCCTCAGAGACATCTAACCACATTGACCCAAGGGGAAGGTAGGGGGAACGGTTGTGAAAGGTCAGCACATAAGCAGCCTTAGCCTCGGCAGTCTCTTTGTCCGTCCGTTTCTGACAATTATCAGCAAATAGAGCGTTAGCATTTTTTAGATCGACAATTTCTTTCGCTTTCTTCGTTGTGGAGTAATGAAAGAAACAGCTTTGAATTTTAGTCACTGCCAATTGCCCAGCTCGGTCGTCACGGTCCTTTCTGACCCGCACCAAGGTTTTTTCAACCTTTTTCACCTTTCCCTCCAGGAGCTTCTTTGATGCCTCTCCCCCCTTGACCTCCTTCTCAAGCGCGACAATTTTCGTTTCCGCATCCGTCAGCCTCTGGTTTAGCTCCCCTGTGCGCATTTCTTTCATTGCCAGAGGCACAATCATGTTATGAAGCCCTATCAGCTTTCGCTGCCATTTGATGAAGCCCTATCAGCTTTCGCTGCCATTTGATGAAGCCCTATCAGCTTTCGCTGCCTTTGAGGGACCAACGTTTTTACTCCCAACCTCATCATCATCGGGAATCGCCACCACCGGAGCTCTATCAAACGATATTGCAGCGGGAGCGGCCACATCCCCACCCTTGACCTCCTCATATTGCTCAAAAAGCGCCGGGATGGTCGTATTATCGGCGCGGGCGGGAGCGTCGGCAGGACCACTCTCCTTTTCTCTCTTTGAGTGTTTCGCTTTTTGGCTTGGGCACCATCATCCTCAGCCCTCTCCTTCCTTTTCTCGGTGAGTTCCTTAGACCGATGGGCTTCATCAGCCTCAACAACAACTCCAGCCCCTTGTCCAACAATGTCGACCCCTGCATTGTCGACATTCACCAGCTCGGCATCCTCGTTAGACTTGGAGTGTTTGCTAGGCGCTTTATTACGTTTGGGAAGGAACAGGTGTGCATCGGGTGCGTCTGTCTTTGCAACCAAATCCACCAAGCTGGGTGGTTGGCGCAGCTGCTCCCAAGTGAGCGGTTCAGCAGAGCAACGCTAGAGGTTTCTCATGATCAAATTAGTATTCTTGAAGGCGGTGGAACGCCCGACCCCAGTTCTTCCTGGCAAAGTCCTTCAAAATTTAGGTCACTTTGCCGGCTTTGAAGTAGTCCTTCTTCAGCTCCTGGATAAACTCTTTGGACATTGCACAAAGGGTCGGTTTAATATATATATATAATATGACTACCATCGGGGACCCATGTCCGCAGCAACTGCCTCGGGTTCTCCTTAGTGTATAGGCGACCGTTTTTCAGCTCCTGGATAAACTCCTTGGACACTGCACAAAGGATCGGTTTAAATATATATATATATATATAATATGATTTCCATCGGGGACCCATGTCCGCAACAACTGCCTCGGGTTCTCCTTAGTGTATGGGCGACTGTTTTCCTAGCAGCCATTGAGGAAGACAAACCGATGCTTCCAGCCCTTGTCACCCTCAAGGAAATCATTTACAATCTTCCAAGGGTTGGCTAAGGAAGAATATAAGAAAGGTGATTTGGGGGATTTAGAGAGTCCAGATATAGCAATATACTCCTCCATCGGCATAACCCGACCCGACAGACGAGAGGCCATTATACATGACATCAGGAATGGGGAATCGTACTGTGACGCAGTCCGGGATTCCCCACCGGAGCAGAAGCTCTGCTTGTTCCGTAGCAGAGAAGTATAGATATTTTCCTTCAAAAAGGGAGATGATGTTGTCCCTTGGCAACAACCGATGATAGGTGGTTGTTATGACAGCTTCTATCTCTGCAGGGAGGGGCTCGTCGGGAGGAGCAGCAACATTATCAACAACAACAACACCTTCCCCCGCTCTATTTTCCTCTGTGGGGTTATTGCCCGAACTAGCTAAATCATTCGCTTCTGGCTCATCAGTGTCTTCTATTGGGATCGCTTCGGGAATACCAGAACCGGCCGCTTGAGGGACGACCTACTGGGAAAGCGACTCCATAAAGATGGAGCTACTGCTGGTGCGGGCGAGTTTTGATTCATTTTCTCGCTGCTGGCAAGCCCGCTCTATTTCCAGGTTCTGACGATCGAGATCCCTTCGGGCAACGCCTAAAGGGGTAGCTACGGTATTGATACCCGTGCGGAACCCTTGGATTGTGGGGGTTAGCTGGACTATTTCGAGAAAGATACCTCCCATCGGCGAGGAAGAGGCGCTGGAATCTCCCATTATAAGGAACTTAGTTATGCCTTAGCGCTTAGGAAGAAAAGTATACAAGTTGGTAGGAGCGTTTACCAACGAAGGCGTCGGGTGGTTGGATTGTGCGATAGGGGAATGGGGAGAACTGCTACTGGAGGGGATAACGATGGCTTCGGGAGTTTGAGCGCCAGCAGGTTCAGGCACTATGAATGATTCTGCAGGAATAATATTAGGTAGAACATGGTCGTGGGGGACAGGCATGGGCGCGAAAGGCTTTGTGTCAGAACTCCAGATTAATCCAACAGCTCGGTATTCTTCAGCTCGATCACTAATACTAGCCCAGTCAATAAACCCAAACACATACTCGTTTTTCTTCTTCGGTTTCTGTTTAAGCTTTGGGTTCTTACTTTTCATAAACACTACTTTCTCTCTCTAGAATGATCAGGGGAGGACTTTTTCTCTCTAGAATTTCTTTGAGAGTGATTTTGTGAATGAGGTATTTATAGGCAGCTTGCCTTAACTGTTTTACACATGAGGGAGGCCAAAAAACGAAAAGCAGCGGGAAGTTGAAGAGCCTTTTGGAGAGATGTGCAGACAAGCATGCTTCAAGTAAGGATATGACACGTGTAGATTCAACCCAACATAGCACGTCATAGGCACTCGTTAGTCTAGCATCGTAGGCCTGCACCGGTTAGTACAGATGGGTATACTAGATGGGCTCCACGAATTCGGTTTTTCTTCCAAGACTTGATTACCCATTTGGGCCCATGGTGAATCTGTAAGTCAGAATCAGTGGTAGGCCCATAATGAGTTCTTTAGCGTCCCCGGCGCTTGATAGCCTTCCCCGAAGCCTAAAAGAAACGGTCGGTCATCATTTAGGAGAAAGCGGTCGGTCGGGGGGCTCATCCCTAGGCCTTGCCGATACCGAGGCATTGTGGTCAGAGGCGTCTTCGAGGTAACTATTTACAAGTCTTCATTCCCGACGCTCTTGAAGACTAGGAGTTAATTGCAAAAAGGAGAAGGGAAATATGCCCATTAGTGTATTTATTATTTATTAGAAGACAATGTGTAAATAAAGTAGTTTGTAAAGGACTAATTGTGATATAATAAAAGACTACCAAGGACATAAATGGGTCCCACTTTCTCCACTATATAAGGGAACTCATTTATTCTTGGTAGGTGTACATTCTTTATTATATTCTCTTTCTACTTTCTTTCTCTGTAGACTTTTAACTCTAGTCACATCAGGCTCTAGATCCAAGATTCCTCATTCTTGTCATTTATTCTCTCATCAGCAACGACATTACGATAATAAAAAAAAGGTAAATATGATTGTAAAGAAGATCTGGAACACCACATCTAATAATTTAACATTGAGATGCTACAATGGGAACATCCCACAAGGCTGTATAAAGAACCAAAGGATGCTTCGAACACAATTTAAAAACCAATTTATAGGTTCGCAAGAAATGAAAGAAGATGAAGACTACATATTCCATTACAAGCAAAAATATAATAAGAGTCTAATGGAATACACAAAAAGATTCATTGAAACAATAGTAAAGCTATAAGATTGGCATGATCAAGTGGTTGTAGCAGCTTTCTGATAAAGAATGAAAGAAGGGACCATATCTAAGGCGGGCATGAAAAAGAAAACATTAAAGTTTGCAAACCTATTAGCCTAGGTGGAACGTTTCCTCAAATGGGACGAAGTGGGGACATAAAAAAAGACGAGAAATACCGAAAATCTAGTTGAAGGTCTATTAACAAGCAAGACAGATACAAAAGCACAAATAAACATAAAAGTTGAAGAACAAAAAAATGACGGGACTTCAGCTTCGGCCAAACCAAGGCCAAATAAATACTAAAAATGAAGCCAAAAAGTAACTAAAGTACGGGAAATACAACGGGAACAGATTTACCATCGAGGGGACCATTTACATTACTAACCAAGTCACCTGCAACGATCTTTAAAAAAGAAGAAATTCTATCAAGTACAACAGATGTGGAAAACTGTTCCGACCAAAGAAGAACATAGACAAAAACAAATACTAGAAGTTCCATGGTCATATAATTCACTTTTACTAAAGATTATTAGGTTTTGTAGGAACAAATCCAAGTCTTGATAAACGAAGAAAACGTTAATGAGTTTGTTAAAAAGAAACCAATGGAGGAGCAAATACAGGGTTTAGGTAGCACCGCAAGACAAGCCTCGACAGTAACTCAACAAGTATTTCATATAAATTCTATAATCAAAGCAGAATGAGTAGAAGAAGAGGAATACTTTGATCCTGATCCAAAAAAACAAACAATAATAGTAATGATTGAAGAAGATCCATACTCTCAAATAAAAAAAAGATCAATGAAGAGGTGCACCGAAAAAATTGAGATAATATGTCAAGGAAAAATTTAATCATACTTATATTGAAACACATATGATTATCTAAGAGGATTAGCATCTCCTCACGTTGATGTAATGAGTTGACTGATAGAAAGATAAAAAAAAAAGTGATAATCTATACATGCAACTCAATAAATATCTAATACTGAGGAACATACGAAAAACTAAAGTGAGCACCGATGTTGGTCTGAAGTCTGATAATTCTGACTAAAATGGACCTTGGGAATTAACTCTGAAAAAATAAACGGAGCACCGATTCACAAGTGCGAACAAATCAATCTTAGAGGAATTACCTCTGAATGTGGCCCTATGGAAAAAAGAATTATAAGAATAGGTAACATGGCTTTCAATGGTCTTAGGCCAATCATGGCTAAAATATATGCAAGTTTTTGTATCTATAGTTCACAAATGTATAAGATATCATATAAATTATAGAGTAGCCATAATAAGAAGAAACCAAAAAATAAGCAAGGAATGTTATACAATATCTTTGGCTCAAAAAGATGCATTCAACAATATTAAAATATTTTAGCCTCACCATGTGTATTAATGAAGCCAAAAAATAGATTATACTTATGTTTAGAAGTAGTTGATTATGCAGTCACCGCATGGTTAATCAGGGAGGATTGAATGGAATCTAAAGTTTTATAGCATGTATGTAAATCTTTACAACCTGTGGAAACTAGATATTTGCAAATAGAAAAACAAATTCTACCATTAGCCATATTAGCTAGGAAAATGGGACCATATTTTCAAGCATACACCATAATTGTGCAAATCTCCTCCCATCCCCCTAGAAATTGTAAAAGCCCAAAATCATGGGAAGATTAACCGAATGTTCAATAGATCTATAGGATTATGATATCAATTTTGAACCTAAAACAACAATAAATGCCCAAACATTAGCTGACTTCTTAACAGAATTCTAATCCTAAAAACTGATCATCATAAATAATGATTCAGAAAATACATAAAGAGTTAGAACTGATGAATATAATAACGTCACGGTTTTGAGTCAGCTACATAACTAGCCTCTCCAGGCGGTGATGTTTTAAACCATTCATTTGATTCATATTTCGAACATCAAATAATGAAGCAAAATATGTGGCTATTGCATGACTTAGGTTGGCAAAGATGATAGTACTTCTAATTGACTCCCAATTAATAAGTTTCCAAATGATAGGCCAGTTAAAATAAACAAAAAAATATAATATTATCCAATACTTAAAAGAGCTACATCATTTTGCTTCTCAATTCGAGCATGCCAATTTTTAAAAAGTACCAAGAGCATAAAATAAAATCGCCAACACATTAGCTTCTTCGTCATGTATATCATTAGAGTCATGCATAATATTACAAGAAAACAATCAATCTCGCTGCCAAACTATTTATTTTCAACGATCACGACCGAATAAGTAATGATAATTAAAGGAGAAGAACAGGAGGAAGATTGGTGAACGCCAATAAAACGTTACCTCATATAAAATATATTAGCTGAAGATAGAAGGTAGGCAATAAAGATAATAAAAATATCCACAAGATGAGACACAATTTACAAAAAATAATTGCCACAAATTTAATGAGATGTTTAGACACTAACGAAGCAAACATCATGATGGAAGAGTTACATAAGAGAGAATGAGACGCTCAGTACGGATAAAATAATATTATTACAAGGATATTATTGGTCACCAATCATGAATGACGTAAACACAAACGTGATAACATGCGATATATGAAAAAAGTTTGCAAAGGTAATCCAAATTTCAGAATTGTTACTGGAAACAATGTCTAAAGCCGTCCCATTTGATATATGAGGTATGGACATTATGGAGCCATTCTTAATGTCTAATAGAGGAATAAAATACCTAATATTTTTCGTAGATTACTTCTCTAAATGAATAAGAGTGAAAGCAATTCAACACATAACAACAACAAAGGTAATTTCATTTTTAAAAGTAAGTATATGTTGCAGATATGGGACTCCGAGAGTTATTACCACTAATAATGGAACATAATCCCAAAAGGATAATATCACACAGTATTGCGCATATAAAAGAATTAAACAAATATTATATTCTCTTTTTATCCTCAAATAAATGGGCAAATTGAAGTGACTAATAGAATAATAATCAAGGGTATAAAAAATGTTGGATGAAGCAGAAATAAATTGGTTGAAGACCTTACAAAATGTTATATGGTCCTATCGAACAACACTAAAAAAATATAACATAAGTAATGTCATTTGCCATGGTATATAGTATAAAGGTGGTAGTGCCAACATAAATATATGTGATATCATATAGGATTACAACATATAATGACAAAAATAATTATCAAAATAGAAGAGTGGTGGTCAACCTAGTTAGAGAGAAAAATCAATGCACACCTTCGATTAGAGAATTATAAGGCACTAATGAGAAAACAATATGATTCCAAACTTTAGTTTAGTAGTTTTAAACTAGGAGACAAAGTGATAAGATATGTATTTTAAAATACCCAAGAAAAAATATTTGGAAAGTTAAACCCAATGTGGGAAGGACCAATTACAGTCGAATCAAAAATAAATCCAGGAACCTTCATGTTATTGGATGAAAAGGGAAACTAATTTTGGCACACTTGGAATTTAGAGCATTTGAATGACTACCGTATTTGTACGGACTAAAAAATCTTATAACTTACTACTAATGTAAATCGTATAATTAAACCATCAGAATGTACTATTTTACTTTATCAGTTGCGCGAGAAGATTTTAATGAGGCATTCAAAATTAATAAAACAGTTTTACTGCCAAAAATAAGATTAATTTATTATAGCACAAATACCATCGAGTTATACAAAATAAAAATTTCGAAGTAGAATTAACCTTCAAAGAATGCCAAAAGGAAAAATATAAAAATAATGGTAAAACAAAAATGCATCACCAAGTTATGAATGCCAACAAATATATCGAAGAAAAAATATACATCATAATAACTTATAACAAAATAAGTCTATAAAATAAAAAAATTATGTAAATAAAAATACCAAAAGGAACATATTGGTTAAGTAGAAATAAAAACTTCATAGAACAAATGTTTCGAATAATAAAATTATCATTAATCCTAAGGTATATAACAAAATAATGACTAAGTGTTTTCAATATTAATAAAGAGTAATAACAGATAACCAAAAGTTAATCCGTAGTAAAAAATTACATTTTCTTAAAAAGAAGGAAGACTCCTATCCGGGAGTCCTACATCCTAAACATACTTTGCACATTCTAAAATAATCCAAATAAAAGATAATGTTGTTCTCAAAATAATTCTTAGCCTACTTTACATTATCAGTCATTAGAAAAAATAGAAAATAAAAAAGTTTCATAGACACAATGACTCGTAAAAAAAATAAAATAAAAAAGTGCTCGTAAAAAAATCTTACAAAAAAAAATATTACTAAAACAACAATTAAAAAAATAAAATACACATAAACATGACAAAAATACTAACTATATTTAAAATTCAAAAAAGAGCCAAATATTGTGAAGTCACAGTATTAACTATTGGGGTACAGTATCCTTCGGACGCATCCTTACTCACACTACTGCCCTCTTTCCATGCTCAAAACAATGGGTTAAAAACACCACAGGTCCTCCATGTTTGTCACTTGTAACACATCAGTCCCTATTCTTTGTCTTTGTAATAAACCGATCTCCTATGCTTTAAAAACGTAACAACCAGATTCTTTTCTAAATATTTGAGGGACCTGTTTATTACAAATTGAAAACGCGAGGGACCTGTTTATTACAGACATGAAGGACCTATTTATTAAAAAAGATCTGTTTGTTACATTTTTAAAACATAGGGGACCGGTTTATTATAGAGACAAAGAATAGGAACTGATGTGTTACAAGCGGCAAACATGGGGACCTGTGGTGTTTTTTACCCTCAAAACAATTATAAGTACTCTTATTTATTATTATTATTATTATATATATATATATGTTCAATTCTAACAAAAGAAAACAAGGATAGCAAAATTATATAATAAAATAATATCACTCGGTCATTACATCTGAGAAACGATATATCGAGATTAATCTAAAGATAATATTAACATGTATCCAATAACCTCCACAGAACAAAAATTATAGCGCATTCATCTAATAAATATTTGCTTCGGCACAAAAGTATAAATGGATGTGAAAGAATTCAAGTCTTTTTTAACTTCCTTAAACATCGAAGAACCAACATTTACCAGCAAATTATCAAAATTTGTTTGCACGACTTCAACAGTTAATTTTTTTGAATGAATGGCCAAACAATAGGACTATAATTGTGATAAAACGGTAGATTTATTATTTAATACATCAATCTTAGAATTTAATTGAAAGGATAAAAACTTTTCATTTTTTAGGTTTTCATTAAGTATCATTTGCAATTATTTTTTTCTCTCAACACCAGATGACAAAGCATCTCTTAAATCATGTCACTCATCTCTAAAAGATGAAGGAAAATCTAAAAGAATCCAAAAATTTGGTAAGTGATCTAAAGGATTTACTTGGTCATGATAACACATGAGCAATC
The DNA here is from genome assembly GCA_036936605.1 of Limnanthes douglasii subsp. nivea. Classification (NCBI taxonomy): domain Eukaryota; kingdom Viridiplantae; phylum Streptophyta; class Magnoliopsida; order Brassicales; family Limnanthaceae; genus Limnanthes; species Limnanthes douglasii. The sequence goes on from JAUPFV010000001.1 coordinate 184,411,162, forward strand.
ATTAAAAATAAGATGTAAACAAAGAAGAGAACAATAAATCTAAAAAATAGTAATAAAGCAAAATAAATAAATAAAAATAATTACCTCAAAACCATGGACCAAATAACGATTGGCTAGCTCTAAAGGAGAAAGGGACCTTAAAATAAGAAACTTTAAAAACATAAGAAACATTAAAAACATTCCATTGGTAGAAGTAACATTACCATTGGATGTCAATGAAAAGATAACCTTAGAAAGTGAGGAATTTTTTTCAATAGTAGTTACAGTAGCAAGTGCCCGTGTTGAAAATTTAACAACATATTGGGGAAGTATACATCAACCTTTTGTTCGATATTTATACATAATGAAGTATTCCAAAATTCTGAAGGTTCACTTCTATCACTTTTGTCATCTTTTGAGATCCCAATCGTTATCTTCTTCATTTGAAACTAAGGTAGAAGCATTATTATCAATAAGACGATATAATTCAAAAGTAAGCATCGATACTTGATCTTCATAGCGATTATAGTGTAAGAAGAAGTCTGAACTCCGCCTCGGAGGCAAGTCATGCTTAGAACTTCTGTGATGGATGTCACAAAATCATCAAACGGGTATGTGATGTTTGACAGGTCACATGGGAAAGAGGAAGAGGAACCAATGTTATGCACAACTGTTAAAATATTATTTGCTAGCGAAGTCGAAAGAGGTATAAAAGAAGGAGTAATACTTTGTATATTCGCTGAATAAAAAGGTACACAACTTGACAAACCTATCTACAATTACTATAATCCTATAAAACATAGAAGATACATGAACGTTGGTGCCTCTTAAGAGGAACGTAATCATTCTCATCATTATTATCCCCATATGTCTCTACAAATGAAGTAAGAACAGTGGGCGCCCCAAAAAGAGTACTAGGTAAACCGGACGTTGATTTCATCAAACTATGTATTTTTGATGGGCGACCTTTACCTTTGTTTTTAGTAGACTTATTACTATTTATTCTTTAAAAATAGAAACAACAATAAAAGTTCATTTGATATCTTTGTTACGTTGAAGTTTGGCCTTTATAAAGTTTTCAGGCACCGTGATGGAATCATAATAAACCCAAAATTTCTGCTATTCATCCACCATCCTAACATATCTAGCATCGACTAGTAGATCATCAAAAGATAATTGGATGGTTGGAGTTGGAATACAAAAAACAGATTGAGCCATAAGAATAGAACTAGTAATCATCGGATATCTTGGTAAGTAAAAACTGTTCTTTGCCAAAAACCAATCTGCTTTGAGTTAAAACTTCTATTCTCATTGTCAAAATGAATTTTGACAACAAATGTTGTCTTCGAATAAATACATACCCAAATTTTTCCGCGAACATTTATCAATTGATTCAAAAATGTCAATCCTTGTTCTTATTCTACTCAAATGAACCCGTATACATGTTTACCTCGAAACCAACTTGACCCTTTGTTTGCACTTTAGATATTCACATATAGAATCATGAGCTGACTTTTTCATAACGGTCAGAAATGTTTGGAATGGTCTAGAACGCGTACGATGACGCACTAGGCCTATCATTAGGTCTGACAGCTAACAGCTGTCACCTTACTTCTTTATAAGAAACCAGTTGATATTCCCTATTTCTACCCGATAACCATCACCATCTCTTCCACTGACCATTCTCTCTTTTTCATTTCCTTTATAAATATTTCCTCAACCTGCTATTTTTGTTCCACAAATAACTTCTAGTGAGAGCAATCAACTTTTTCCTGAAAGAATCTTTAGCTACTTCAACCTGAGAACTCAATTTCTTGGCTACTTTCGCTAGAAAACTCATATTTCCCAGCCAACCTTCAAATTTTATGAACTAATTTGAAGATTGTTTTTCATCTTAGTTTATGAGAAAATCTCCTGCTACTAAAAAATCAATTTTTAGGGTTTAAGATTACCTGTGTATTAGTGAAAGTGTTGTTGAATACAAGGCGACAGGTGTAATAGACAATTCTCCTTATTTTTCTACTCAAACCTTATTTTACAGTAATTTCAACCCTAATCAAAGTTCAAATGTGTTTCCAAGTTCATCCACCCAAGAATCTCAACAACGTTTACCAATAAATTCTTCACAATCACGCCTCAAAATTCTTCTCCAGTGATTTCTAGCTTCACGTCTGTTCCTCCTCAAAATAATCGTAATCGTAAAATGACACAAAGCTCATCTACTCAAATAAGTCCAAAAGAAGCTACACCACCTATCAATTATAATCCTCCTCGAATATCACGCACATTAAATCCTCAGATTCAGCCAAAAGCTCATTTTTCTCATAGTTTTTCTGTTAAAAAAACATTCATAGTTATGGGAGACGTCGAGGCTGACACTCTTTCACAAAACATCATCAATAATCCTACACCATAATCTCCTCCCCTGAGGGCTATTGCTGAAACCATCATAGAGTCTCAACAAACTCTCTCGAACACCCAAGAGGATATCCTAGTCTCAACGTCAAATTCTCCTCAACCAATAGACGAAGCGTCTGAGGAATAAGATGATTCAGAAGCGACTCATTCAAATATCGAAGCCAATAGAAGTGATGTTGCAAGTAACACAAAAGATGACGCCTCGAAATAAGGAGCACCAAAGATAAGAAGAAATAAAAGTAAAGTTCTAACTGACATTCTCGAGGATGTCGTTGCCTCAATGAGTGTAAACTTGAAACCACTCCTCCACGGATATGTCATGGCGCTAAAAAATATTCCATAGCGCTAAAAAATATGCCATATATTTATTATAGCGAAGCTCAAGTTGGTCGTTTGAAGAAACAATGAGGAATGACTAGTATACATTAATCATTAACTATCAAAGGAGAGGGAGACTCTACTGGATTGTGGAGCAGCTGAATTGGTGGTCTATCCTAAGATCGTCAATTGGGGTCTTCGATTCCCTCTACATCTGATAATAGTGGAGTACTTCGAAATCCTGGACCTGTAGCCTACACAAGCGACACCGAATTTACGGTTCACACTCCTTTCAGTGATTATGGCTCTAGATTAAGCCAAAACCCTCTCTTTATCAAAGACTTCCTCGCCATGATTGAACTTTTGAAGGGACATGTACTGCTCTTTTACTATCTAACACTGGTTGATGATCTCAAAAAAATCGACGACCTGCTCATAGTTGACAAATTCTGGAAGCAAAAAAATTTATTTATATCACGAGCTTAGGAGAATGGTAAAGTAATATCCGAGGAGAACCCTTCCAAACTTAACCTTTTTGGGAAAAGCAACAATGATTTTTCTCATTTTTACCTCTTATTATTTTTTATAACTTAAATAAGCTTTTTCGCATGCGCAAAGATAGTCGCAAAGAGGATGCGAAAGATATTTTTTCCCAGCTAGCAACGTGGGCAGATGATGAACTGGCAATGGGTTTTTCAACCCATAACTTTTATCAATAGTCACCTGTAGAGAATCTTCTTGTGTGTCGACCTCCCCGAAAATTTAATAGAGAGAGCAAACCCGATTCTTGTTGTGAAGAGATTGTTATGACAATAAGGTTATTTTGCTTGTGTGAAACAGATCTGACAGTCATCTGCCCTCGAAAAAGAAACTAGAAAAATAAAAATGCGGCTAATACATCAGGTGCTAGCCCTTCAACTAAAATGAAGCCACAAAAGAAGAAAGAGACTAAAACCAAATGAAAAGAAACTGAAGTTAGCCTTCCAGACTGAGTCAAGGTTGAACCTTCTTGGAAAAGAAAGAAGACAATCGCCCCAAAGAAAAAGAACACTTCGAAAACTTCACCAGCTAAGAGAGTAGACAAGAACTCTGAAGAAACTATCTTAGAAGTTCGTCCTATCGAGGCTGAAGAAATTGCCATGGAAGATCATCAACGATGAGCTTCAGTTGAAGATAATCAAGTAGAAATGGAAGCTGAAAATCATCAAAGAGATAACCACCTATTTCATGATGATTCCATTAGTGAATAGGAGCTTCAAGATCTCTACAAAGTTATGGATCTGAAGGTTCAACAAATCTAGGAACAACTTCGACAAATTGGCCATCAGGTTACTGCTCCTCTTTTACATGAAATTGTGAATTTAGATACTCCTCTAGCTTCCTCATTTGTAATCATGCCTTACAATAATCAAGGGTTCATCCTTTTCCAAAAGCCATCCGAAGAAATTTTACTTGCACTACAAAAGTATTATGCACAGAAGTAAATTTTTCTCGAATCTATTTGGAAACCATGGATAAAGAGATGGTTCGATATAAAAATGATGTTGGTGTAGAGGAAAAGTTGAGAGAAATATTTGGCAAACAACTTAAAGATCAATTTCATATATTCCAAGTTGACAAGTCGCAATATATTCATGGAGCCATTTAGCTCAAACACTATCTACACTTTGTGCATGATCAACAAACAGAAGAGCTCAAGACTTATCATCAAGTTGTGATAGATAATCTTAAGAACAAGAATGTCAAGGAATTATCCAAGGAGCAGAAAAAATACTGCACTTTTCAAGAATCTTTAAATAAGAGTGAAGAATAAAAACAAAAGCTGACAAATGATATGTTTGCTCTCAATACGGTATTTGAAGAGGAAAACAAGTTGTTGTCTGCTAAGACTCAGTGTGAGTAGACACACTTGCTGCAACAAAAAATATCGGGGAGCAGCAAACAATTAATTTGCTCAACGAAATCCATGCAATATTCCCAAAATTAATTTTTTCAAGCTTTTAGGAATTAATCCCTATGGATAGCCGTCCCAGCTAAGCCTTCGATCCTATCCCCACTGATTCTTCCAAAGAGATGGAGTGAGAATAAAAGTCCATTGAATAAGGAGATTCATTTGAAGAGAGCTCTAAAGAAGATAATTAATTGTTGTTTCCATTTTTGTGCAAGTCATAAAGTCATAGGATGTTGTACGGTGACTTAATTTTGTGTGGTATTTAAAAAATATTTTGTAAGATCAGATTCTAATTTAAATGAACAAGTACCCGTCATTTTTCCTCATTCGTTTGCATTGGTATTCACACTTTTATTCTTATTAACGAGTCAGTGTCATTGCGAATTCCAACATATGTCAGTGATAAATTTGTAATTTATCAAATAAAAATAGTGCTCTTAGAACATTTTAGCACTTCAGATATAACTAGTGCATTTAGAGAACGTAGCACCTCAAATAAAATGAGTTCCTTTACAGAACATAGCACTTCGAATAAAATAAGCGTGTTTAGAGAACGTAACACTTCTAATAAAATAAGTGTGTTTAGAGAACGTAGCACTTCGAATAAAATAAGTGTATTTAGAGAACGTAAAACTTCGAACAATCATGAGTGCGTTTAAAAGACGCAGCACCTCGAATATGGTTGTTTATTCGAACAATGTTTTTAATAAACTTATAGCACTTCCAATCCAAATAGTTCCTTTTGGTCAACAACTTCAAAGATGATGAATATTTTACCAGTTACCAAAGTTTCATAAATAATGATATTTAAAACAACCATTGGTCAAAAAATAATTTTATTAATAACCTCGAATCTGTACATGGCACCTCATTAAACCCTCCATGCGCTAACAGGGTAAGAAAGAGTGTGTTTATTATTCAAAAAGTCTTAAAAAGACAAAATCATTCCCAATATAGTTTAGATGTTCTATATTCCAAGGATATTGAAGTATCATTCCCTACTCATCACAAAGGCCATACGTATCCAACTTTATTTTCTCCATCACCATATAAGGACCCTCCCAATTTGGGGCCATCTTTTTAAGTTGTTTATCCTTTGTATAAAGGAATACTTTCCTTGCGACTTTTTCACCCACTTTAAAATCCCTCCTTCTCACCTTTGAATTATATCGACTCCTCATCAAAGTTTGAGAATGAATCATATTCAAATGAGCTCTAACTCTCTTTCTTCCAATCAAGTCTAGTTTTGTTCTTTTTTCATCTTCATTCACCTCTTCAAATATTCAAATACTCTATAAGAAGGTAAAATAGACTCTGCAAGACTAACAACATCAATACCATACACCAAGGTAAAAGGTGTTTCTTGAGTAGCCTAGGAGTTGTGCGATAAGCCCACAACACCTCTTGCACATAATTAGGCCATTTCTCTAAAAAACTTGTTAAATTCTTCTTCAAACCCACCAAATAGATCTATTAGTCACTTCTAATTGACTATTCGCTTGAGGATAAAAAGGTGTAGAAAAACACTATGTTATTCCCCTCGAACCGCAAATAAAAGTCGTTTCACTGTTGTTGAATTTAGGACCATTATCTGTAGTGATTCTCTAAGGCACTCCAAAGCGGCAACATATATTATTCACAATGAACTTAATAACATTATTGGCTTTCATACCAGATAATGGTTTAGCTTCAGCCCACTTCGAAAATTAATCAACCGCTACTATAATCAGCTGACGCCCTCTTGAAGTCATAGGCAATGGTCCTACCAAATCTATTCTCCGCCTCTAAAAAAGGATAGCTTCGGATATAGAAAAACGGTACTACGGGTCTGTGAATAGAATTGAAAAAACGTTGAAAAGTATTACAGCCTCGAACTAATACCTTAGCATCATTCATAATTGAAGGCCAATAATAACCTACCAACAAAACCCGACGCATCAGAGACTTGAATCCATAATGAGCTGAACCTTTACCATCATGTAGCTCTGATAAAATATCTTGAGACTCTTGCTTTCCCAGACAACGCAACAATGGTCTACTTAAAGATTTTTTGTATAACATTCCACCCAATACCAAATAACCATGGGCCTTGTATCTTAACTTTTTAGCTAGTTATGGATTTTGAGGTAACATACCTCTTAGTAAAAAATTAATAATATCAGACCTCCAATCACTTCGAATTATGTCTGGAGTGACAAAAACTTCCTCAACATATTTACATTGTTATGATCGTGTTAAAATCAAAGAACTCTCCTATAACAATATCCATGGATATTCTTCTGTATAAGAAATTGTTGCTAAAGAATCAGCAGCTGTATTATCTCTTCGGATAATATACTGTACAATCACTTTGTCAAACAGAAGAGTCAAATTTTGAAGCTCGTGTAGATACAAAATTAACTGATCTTTCTTAGCATCGGATACACCTGTCATGTGAGCTTGAAAATAAGGGTGCATTTTCCTAGCAACTACCACTAAATCCAAAGCCAATTTTTTTACTTTCAAATACCTTTTCTATGATGACAATAAACTCTTACTAACATAATAAACTGGTTTTTTAACTCTTTTATCTTCGCATATCAAAATAGCACTTACAGCAAAATCAGACACTACGATGTATAAGAACAACTGCTCTCCAAGTCGAGGCTTAGACAAAATTTCTGGTGATAACAAAAGTTCTTTAATTTTTGTAAAAGTTGCTTTACAATTTTGTGTCCACACAAACTCTTTGGGTCTTCGTAATAATTGGAAAAAAAACAATTTGTCAGAAAACCTTGAAATAAAACAATTAAAGGCAACTAACCTTCCTCTCAAAACTTGCACTTCTTTTATAGTTTGAGGTGATGTCATTGAAACCAACGTCTTCAACCGTTCAGGATCTGCTACTATCATTTTTTCACTAATAATATACCCCAGATGTTCACCGTTTGTGGAACTCTTAACCAACAGATCATCAATGTATACCTCCATATTCCTTCAGATTTGAGAAGAAAAATCCTTATTCACCAAACTTTGATATGTTGCTCCAGCATTCTTCAACCCAAATGGCACGACTCTATAACAATGCAGTCCTCGATCAGTAATAAATGTAGTACTTTCTTGATCTTTTGGATCCATTTGAATCTGATTATACCCTGCAAAAGCATCCATAAAAAAAGAATTGTATTCCATAAAGTGGAATCAACCAGCTGATCTATTCAAGGGACAAGGAATGGATCTTTAGAGCATGCTCGATTCAAATCTGTGAAGTCAACACACATTCTCCATTTTCCATTCTTTTTTTTACTAATACTGGATTTGTAGTCCATAGAGACGATCCACTTCTTGAACAATAGCCTCTGATTTTTCCATAGAAAAAGCATGTCTTTTCTGAATAACAAGCTTTATCCTCAGATTTATACCTAGGCTATGGCATATTATCTCAGATGGAACTTCTATCACATCCTCTGTTTTTGAAGTGAACACATCCAAATTATCAAATAAAAATTGTAACAATTGACCTCGCAAAGTAGAGGACAACAATGTTCATATTTTAAAAGTCTTCCCATTAGAAAAAATATGATCTTCGATGTCCTCGCTCACCGTTAAAGAACCCGGGGTTTCCCTCGAATCACCCATTCCATCTTCATCCGAAGTTAACCCCCTTGGTTGATATTCAGCCATCCAATCTTCAGAAGTAGAACCTCGAACCCTGAGTATTGTTGCATAACATTCCCTGGCCACCTTTTGGTCACTTCAAACCACACCCACACGATCTCCAATGACATATTTCAAGCATTGGTGAACAATAGACACTACAATATACATTCTTGAAAGCCAAGGTCTTTCAAAAAGAGCGTTATAACTGGTTGGTCATTCAACCACCATGAACAATAATTGAACTTTCTTTTTAGCCGGGCCTTTTCCAAAACACACCTCACCTTCGAATTCCTCAATCACCTGAGCTTACACCTGTAAAATCCGATTATAGTTCGATCATACCAACAAATTCGATGTGGATTACGCATCCTACATTCGCAGAATTCTATGTATCTATCAAAATGCGTCGAATTTTAACTCTATATATTTTTGCCACTTCAACTACTGTATCCTCATGAGGGCTAGCTATTACTCTCAAGTCATCTTAATCGAACAAAATAAATGGAGTATCATGCTTGCCATATAAATGCACAGACATTCTTTCTTCTACTTGAGTTCCTAAACTGACAACATGTCTTTTCCTCGAACTATTAGTGTTAACAGTCATAGAATCTCCCCCAAAGATTGCCAAGGACTCAAAATACTCATATAAGCTTTGAACTCGTCCTTGTTCTATTGGCTCATCAACAACCATCAAAATTATCTGATCTAGATCAATATTCAAATGTTCTGATGTTATGTCAAAATCATCACATTTAGAATCTAAAATTATTAATGAACTTTCTTCTTTCGAATTTGGGTTAGCAGCTTGCAGTGTCGATTTGCTTGGAATTTTCAATCTACTGCTTACCTTTAACAAAACCAGCCAACTTATCATTTTCTATAAAAACTTGTGTCTCTTCTTTAAAGCTATACAGTTTGTAGTATCATGTCTAAGATCATTATGATACTTGCAGAACCTATTGTTGGGTTCTTCTATTGGTCTGTTTATTGAAGCTGGTTTTTTAAAGCTTACATAATCTTTTGCCTTTTCATAAATTGCAACAACATTCTGAGTTAAATCAGCATAATACTCTGGCTTTATTCACTGATTTGGCCTTGGTCTTTGAAACTAATAACCTGGAACTTGAGTTAGATACCCTCCAGTTCGATGAGGCAAATTTTTGTTATTCATTAGACGAGGTGGCTCATAATTCAAAGTGTATCCTTGATTATTTCACACATGCCCTGAATTCTTTTAACTAGGTCCAACCACTCCTCGAACACTAGTTGATTCTTCCATTTTAATTTGATCCTCGACTTCTGCCATCAGTGCTCCAAAAGTTAATGCTCTTTTTTTTGTTGTTTCATTCACTAAATCACCTGGTAAAAGCCTTGTCGAAATGCAAGCATAGCCACCACCAGCTCTTCGCAAATATCCAATCCTCCTTTTGTCAACATATAATGCTTCATATAGTCCTTCAATTTATGTCCCACAGCATGCTTACACTGTATTATTGTGTCTCAATTCTCTCGAATTTCTTTGCTTCCCACAAACTGACGCCGAAAAGCTATATAAAAATCTCTAAAGTTGGTTATAGATCCCCTCATAATCCTATTATACCACTTCAATGTTGTGCCCTTGAATGTCTGAGAAATTACTCTACATACCAGCCTATCTTCATCTTCAAAATTCATTATATAGTTCTTGAATTGTTTGATGTGATCATCATGATCTTGTACCATCAAATTTTTCAACCCTAGAAATGTTAAAATGCTTTGGAAGAGTAATAGACCTTATCTCAGTTGTTAAAGGTGAACATCTATGGTCTACTCCTTGTACCACCTTGTCATCTTCTCTTGTTCCCATAACAGCATACAAATTCCGAACAACCACTCTTGTGTATTGGTTAGATGTATTCCTTTCACACCATTCAGTTTCCCTCAAACAATAAGGCACATTGTCTCTTTTTGGTTTATATTCTTTACGCAATTTTTGAGGTCGATCGCTTCCTTCTTGTGAAGATCCTCGATACCTCTTTTGCTTAGATGATCCTTTCTCATATTTCAAACTATCAACTTCGTCATCATTAGACGTAATATACCTGTATTTGTATTTCTTCTCTTTTGTGAGGTATGGTGCTCTTTATCAGATTCAAAATGTGTTTTATTCCGATCACTTCGAATCCGATGAGCCGTATATGATCGATCAAATAGATTTTCTAGCTCACATTTTTCTTCAACTTGTCGTACCTCCGATTTTAGCCTTGCTAACTCAATATGCTCTTCTCTTTGAACATATTTTTCATTCAATGCTGTTATTTTGTCAAACAATTGAAATATTTGAACCTCGATATCTGAATGAACTTTTTGCGCCAGAGCTTGATCATCTTCTCTATTTTCTTCCCTACGCAGATGAGATCTCAAAGTTTCAGTTTCTTTTCGAACTGTTGGATCAACATCGTTTCCTGGTTCCATATCTATCTAAAATGATACAGTTGAGCAAGAAGTCTACCATTTCTAGTTTTTAAGTGAAATCAAGGTGCCAATTGAATCAAACTCCCACTGTGCTCACTAATTTGTTAAGTATAAATTTGGTTTCTTGAGAGAGAGAAAGAGAGAGTAAAGAAAGTATTAATTTTGTATAGAGAGAAAGTAAAAGAGAGAAAATAACATTTGTTTAACCAGAAAGCGTAACTCTTTATTCATTGACCTCAATCTTTATTTTTAGGCGCGAAGACTTGTATAACTGATTCGATCACATAAAGAGGTTAATTGCGTTACAACCCCCTTATCTATAAATAGTCTAAAAATCATCTAACATGTATATAAATTATCATATATGACCTCAGTTCTATTGCATTTAGGCCCTCAATATTTAATTTCCTTATCATTCATTACTCTTATCTTTTATTAAAGGCTAGAGGAATTAATTCAATAGATATGAGAATATGCTATGATAAATACATAAAACTGGAAAAAAAGTTAAGAATAACCAAAAATAAGTTAAAGCAAAAATAAGTTTTTTACAAGGCAAGAGGACCTTAAAGCATCATCAATGAGGGAAAGCCTTTAAAGAAATAATAAAATTCAAAAATCAAATTTTGTTCAACTATGGTAAATAAAAAGATAAATGAGGCTTTGAAAATAACCTACAACGCAACGGATAATAAATATGCGCCTCAACAAAAATAAAAATAAAAACTTAAAATTGATTCGGGCAACATTTGGCCACTCCTCCTTTGTTACTTTCATCAAGATTGGAGGCTATTAATAAATGGGTCATTAATACAACCCAAACTAATCAATCGTCCTATTACCTTATCAAAATATGTAAATATCTAAATATATTAAGTCAAAGATACAATTATCATCGATGATACCCTAATATTACAGAATATATTTATTCTAATATGAATAATATAAAGGTCCAACTTCTATCAATAAACTAAACACATCGTCACAATCATTATTGCTTTTTTAATCTCTTATTTTTAGCTTTTAAATATGTTAAGGCTATATTATAGACGTAATATATACCCTTTATGTTAACAAGGTACGCTCATACAAAATATTAACCTAAGAGTGAGTGACATGTGAGACATAAGACAAATCCCCTAAAGACGAGGACAAGTACCAGTAGAAGAATGTCATATAAAATGGACAAAACAAGGATCACAAAAAATAATAAGATGGTGTGAAGAATACGATGATGGTAACAATCAATACCAGATGAAGATAATAAAGATATGCGTAAAGACAATAATGATGAGTAACATGAAGATCATGTGCATATATGAGCCGAAAATAGCAAGTACTGGTAGACGAGGATCATATAAAATGGAAAATACCAGGATCATAGAGGTAATATGACGATGTGATGAAGATGACGAGGGTAACAATCAATACCAGATGAAGACAATAAAGATACGCACAAAGACAAGGATGACGAACAATACGGAAACGAGGTAAAAATATGATCTGAGGGAAACAAACCAATACCAATGTAGACAAAGACGAGTATGCAAAACGAGTGTACAAAGTCTATGAGCAGTTAAGAGAGGTTAACTTGTGTCTTCCTGTTAATAGTAATGTGTCTAAACATTTATTACGAGTTATCATCAAAATTTGAAATGTTTTGACACGATTTAAACATGTAATGAATATGCAATTGAATGTGAAAAGAAAATAACCCTGTGAAAATTATGAATTAAGTAAGAACCCTTAATGTAAAGACGAAAGAAAATTAAATAGAAAAAAACTAGATTGTTGTATTCGCTAAACCATACTTCTCTCCCAAATCTATTTTCTTTATGTTAACATTACATCTTAGAAGGAAATCCCTTAACCAAACAATACTAATGATACTATCAGGATTCGAAAGGAAACATTTCGGATACCCTGCTGAATCGGGAAAACCGGATGATCGTTCCACAAGTAATGGTTAGGTAGCCGACTAACGAGATCGACCTTGGGCAAGATAAACCGTTGAGCACCATACCAAACAAAGAGCATATAACTGAAGCAGTCATCATCACTATCGTCAAACCACCGGAAAAGACCGCGTCTGAAATGCAATGCGCGGGTAGTCAACCCTAAGGTGGACCAATTTTTATCATCTACGCAGACCCATGCTAGTTTAAGAGAAAAATCCCCTTCATCAAGGTATGTCGACCATGCCATCTAACATCCAACTTTCATAAATGCAGGTCGAAGAAATGAAACGAGAGAAAATCAGGACAAGTCAGTTACAGACTGAAAGAGACAATAAGGACAATGCAATTATGCATAAAAAATAAGGCATTACAATTGTTGAGGGCGAAATTCTTATCAGAGGATAAAGAGAAGAAAAAAACTGGATAGCAAGGTTAGTTAGGCCATCCACACGATAAGGGAGAGGGGTGAAAAAGAGAGCAATGAGCATTATGGTGAAAGTTATGACAATAAGGACGTAAAAATAATTTTAAGGAAGCCGAGTGTGAAGAGTAGTTGAATAACACGGTCTCCAAAAAGAGAAAAGAAAATAATGTGGTAGAGTACAACGGGAAGAGATAAAAAAAATAGAGGCATATGTACTATAAAATTCTCCATTTGTGAATAAAATTATGGAGGGCAAGCATTCGATGAAGTTTTATTCCTACCGAATTGAGACCTACGACAACTCAGAAGACCGGAGCATCACCTGGAACAGCTCAGGAACATGATCATGGCATTCAGTTTAGAAAATGTGCTACTCTGTAGATAACTCTCCATGACATTCACGGGAAACGTTGCGAGTTGTTCAACAACCTACCGAAAGGGACAATTCAGAATTTTAAGGGCATGTGGAGTACTTTCTGGAACCAGATCGTGGAGAACAAAAAGCATAAGAAAGACAGTTCGCTCATTGTGAACATGTATAAAAAATTAGGAGAATCACTCAAGAGCTACATCAAGTTATTTGTGCACCAAATAAACACGTAGTCCACATACAATAAGAACGTAACCAAGGCTTCATTCTAGTGAGGGCTCGATCTAGAAGGACCTTTGTACGATGACCTAGTCTGATTTTTGGTCGACACTATGGGTGGCGTCCTTGTAAGAATAGATCAACTCATCAGGGGTGAATATTTAAAGAATGGAGCATATATCTACCTCAAACCTTACACAACAAAAACCGTCGACATCGGATAAGAAAAAAAATGATTATACCAGGTGTGACGAGACTGTCCAAATTCATTAAGCAGACAAAGGTTCTTGTATTACGATAACCTAACGGAAAGGGTCACGTTTATAACCGAGAACATTTACAACAAAACCAAAGGGAATACAAGATACCAATCGACTCATGATATTATTGCTACAAGCACAGAGCAATCATGTAAGTATTTTTTTGGACATACCATAACGACCATGGGAACTCGACCATCAATTTTTGGTATATGCGGGAAAATATTCATTAGTTTCTTGACAGTGGATAACTCATCTAGTTTTTTAAATGTAAGGAAGACGAGCACCGCAAAGATGTCTCTGACTAAAGAGCCAGCGAACGAGGGTTCTGATCGATCAAGGCGAGACAAAAATAAAATACAACAATCTTTTATTACTATTTTTGGTGGCAACACGTTGTATGGGTCAACAGCAAACTCTTAGAAAAAGAACGAGACATATATATAGGTCTATTTTGTTTGTAAATCTGCATACTGCCCTTACATAAAGTCGTCTGTCGATTTGACTTTAACGATGATGACTTGGGGGCGTAGTCACCCCTCACAATTACGCTTTGATAATTAATTTGGATATAGGTGAAGTCATGGTCACCCAAGTTTTGATTGATAATAGTAGTTTGGCAAACGTCAATTTCAAGACCAGTTATATAGAATGATTAGGGTGCCAACATACAAGCCGACCAACAGCCATTTGATAAGTTATGAGGCCAAGTCACTCATTTGTGTCGGTAAAATCAAGCTTTCACTAATTATTGGCGGTGGAAGTGTATGGAAACTTGTGAGAATAATTTTAATGATAGCTAATGCATTGGGCTGGTATAACGTGATTTTTGGGTGCCATTTGTTACATAAAATAGTAGTTGAGGCCTCTTCCTTCTAGTAGTGCCTGAAATCCTCTTTTGGAGATCGGGTTGGTATCATCAGATTAAGTAAGAGGATCACTTGGAATTTATATGCGACCTTTTTTAGGTCCTATAAAGCCAACCTAAAGCAATTAGCAACCTATAGGGAAGATCAACTAATTGGTGAACATACCACTTTCAAACAAATCGAGGTTTGTACTACTATAAAGATATGTCATTTGGTTTGAAAAATGCAAGTTCCACCTATCATAGATTCGCCAACCAAATATTCAACAAATAGTAGCATAAATACATGGAAGCCTACATTAACGATATGGTTGTCAAAAGCGACATCGAAGATCCAAAACTCAATGTATTGCCTGATATTTTTGTGATTCTGTGCCGGTATAATCTCAAGTTGAACCTACAAAAATGCCCTTTTGGTGTTCGTAATGGAAAATTTTTAGGGTACATTATCAATAAGAATGGAATTGGTACCGATCCCGAATAACTTAAAACATTACTAACCATGAAGCCGCCACATAATCATAAGGATGTTCAAAGACTCATAGGTCCTCTTGCACCTTTGTCACGATTCATTTTTTGGGATTCTAAAAAAATTACCTTTTCTTCGAGGTCTTTAGAAAAGTAAAAAAATAGTTGGAACGAAAATACAACAAATCTTTTTACGCCTTCAAAGAATATCTTACTTCTTCTACATTTTTACCAGCTCCAATACAATGGGGAGCATTCAAATTTCTATACGTATGTACCCGATCATGCTGTTAGCACCATTTTGGTCAGTGGACAAGATGGAGCAGAATGAACATTCTATTATGTTAGTGAGAGCTCAATTGAAGCAAAGAACCAGTATTTAAATTTAGAGAATTTGGCATTCGCACTAATTGTCGCAGCACGTAAAATGAGGACCTTCTTCGAGAGTCAGACCATCATCATTCAAATTTATTTTCCCCTCAAGAATGTCCTGTAAAAGTTCGAAATTTTAGGGTGGTTAATGCAATGGTTAGTGGAATTAATAGAATAGACCATCTTATACGAGTCTCGTACATCAATCAAAGGTCAGTCGTGGCTGACTTCATAATGAATTCATATGTGATTGAATGCACAATATAGACGATATACCAGCCTTTTTGCACAAAAATAAATAATGGATAATTGAGGCGGATGACACTTCCAATCTTCATGAAGGGGAAGCTGGAATAATTTTACCACTGTCATTCAGGGAAAAATTAAACAGTTAATCAAATTCAGCTTTCATGTTACAAAAATATCCCCAAATTTGAGGCGGTTTTAGGACGACTAAAACTAGCTCGTATCTAAGGAGCCAAGTCTATATGTGTACGCTCCAGTTCACAATTGGTGGTTCGTCATGAAATGGACTTAGACAAGGAAAAAATATAGTATGAATAGATACATTGAGGCACTATAAGAGTAGAAAGGTAAATTCAATTGCAATGAGCAACTACCTTACTCGGATAACTCAACCGTAAATTTATTGGTAAAAGCGATAATTTTAGGGGACAACCCACTCGTAATTCTACAAGAAAGACCAACTTGGAATGATAACACAAGAGCGTATCTGAGGTCATGACAACTAATAAAATAGATGATGGAGACACGAGTATTCATCTTGTTTACGTGATCATATTTTCTACGAATGGGAAAGTAAATTCGATCACGCTATTAAGTGTACGATCCTCAAAAAATTCCATTATAAAAAGAGTGAAACAATACCCATATTACGTTTCTAAACAGGGATGAGATGATTTTCATCCTCAAGGATCAACACAAAGGGGTGGAAGGGGCTCACTTAGACATCAAAGTCCAATTAGACGATCCCTCTAGGCATGTTTTGACTAGCCAAAATTGGCAGCCGATACCGAGGCCATTGCGGGAGGATGCTCGCATACAAAAAATATGCTCGCATGAGCCATTTACCAGAGAACCAATGAGTACCGTCCTGGTATCATGTGCTTTCGATATGTAAGAAATAGACCTCGTAGGGGTATACCAATGGCTACCAGAAAAAAAACGGTATTTGGTAATGGTTAGTAACTACTTCACCAAATGGGTCGAAGTGAAAGTTCATACTCAGCCATAACTTATGAAGTCAAACTAGGTAATATGATTGAAACCTAATCAAATACCACGATCGTTCAAGAGGAAAAAAAAGAGAAAGAGAAGATAATATGAAATATTTATGTAATGAAAGAATGATCTGATTACAATTAGAGTTTTCACCCTTACTTATACTAGTTACATATGAGCTTCGCATTTATCTTCGTCTGTTACATGTTTGACATAATAAATCCGGACTAATATTTTATTAGTAACTTACAACATATTATGTGTAATTAAATATAAATATAATTTATGTGCTTTATTATTATCCTGATATTATGTATGAAATATAGCCTTATCATGAGTCTCCCCTAGTCCTTGAGTTGAAGCGTAGTGAAACTGAAGGACTATATAATGGTCGAATATAATATCCAGATAGCGTAATCTTCTTATTTTTCTTGGCATTTGAGGGAGCTTGTCTTGTTTTTATTTCGTCAATTGTTGTATCTCTTTCTTCATTTATTGTTTATGTTAAGGCATCGTTGATCATGTCTGGTGTGGTTTATTTCTATTTTAGGGTAATTTTGTAAAGTGTTTTGGGAATTTAATGTTTAAGGTAAAGAGTAGTGATATAATTAGGCTGTGTGCTAGCAGTAAATTCTGATTACCCTCATTGATGAAAGTGGTTGGGGTATTTATACTTCATTAATGACCCATGGGTTTGTCGGGTCGGATCACGGAGTCGGGTCAAGTTTAAGGACCCATTAGCCCAAGATATGAGGTGACCAACACCCAGCTTAGTCACACTCTATTATATTTATAATGTTCGGTTTTTTATAATAGTGGTTATGTACGAAAAATCCTTCGGATAAAGGCAAGTTATAGTGTCTAAAATATCCAAACTCATCAGTAGCCCCTTTAAGTCTTGCAAAGAAGATTTAGAAGAGCTAACTCTTAAGAATCAAAAACAACTTTTTGCGATTTGTTTATGTATCCGAACTGCAGACTTTATCTTTCTCTGTTAAGAATTTCAAGAGTCACTCTGTTCAAAATTTGGTGGGACTGATTTTACCGTCTAGAATTTTAAGAGTCTTTTTCCAACGTAGGACATGTGTCAGGCTAAGGTTTGACCTCTCAGTCGTTTTTCTCCTAGATTCTCATACCTACTAGGCTAGAAAGGTACCTAGGTTTTAACTCTCATACTTTGTAGCCCTTAATCATTGTTTTCGATCGTTCCATCTTCTCTTAGGTAACTCCCACTTTTCACTGTTATATAAATTCATTCCATTGTTTCATTGTCTTCAAAAAACACAAGAATTTTAAGCGAGAGAAAGCTCAGTACATTTTCCAATTCGTGTTCGAATCATTTATGTTCACACTTAGAAACGCACTAGTAAAATGAGGTTGGTTAAATTTGTCCGAATTGGAGAGAGCGAAAAAATTTGCAAGAGAGGAACGAATTGTTGTTGGCCTTCATGTTTCTCCTGGTGAATGAATCAATTAATCATAAGCAAACACAGACCAAGGTTCATCGTCCTCAGAAGCACCTAAGGTTAGAAAACTACCCTTTGTTTCAAAACTTTCTCCTCTACAATCAGGGTCCTCTCTCTAAGAGTCTCAAAACCCTCTCCCTAAAAAGAAAGTTGTTTCCAGTGTTCGAAAGCCCTCATCCTTTATGGTCATGGGTTCAAATACTAAGAAATCCCCTAAAAAGCATACCCCTCGCCGAATAACTCGCCAATCCAAATCTAATTCCACTCCTATCTCTTCGAAATACATAAGTTCGAAGACAATAAAACCTTCGCTAGAAATCAAATCATCCGGACCGTAGCCCCTGGCAGAAGCCAAACCATCTGAACAACCTTCCATTGTAATGGAAAAAATATGGAGGATTGTTTAGATGACACCCCTTTTGAGGTGTCCGGACAAACAGAGGACATCGCTGCAGATCGAAAGGGAAAGACTAAAATAGGTCTGACTCATCCAGATGCGCTTCCGAAGAGTCTGGAAGGAATAGTAAGGCCAAATTTCAAAAAGGTCAGCGTAAAATATCTGCTATCCCTCCAGAATATAGCCTACGTATACACCCATACCACTGAATTGGGTCGTATCCATACAAAGTCGGGGATCCCTCAGTCTGTCAATGTGAGAATCACAGTCACCCCAGAAACTCCGATGGACTGCAAACCCAACAAGCTAGTGGTTTACACAGAGGTGCTGAACTGGGGACTCCGGTTTCCTTTGGACCCGGAGATAATCAGGTACTTCCACCTGGCCAAGCTATGTCCAAGTCAGCTAAGCCCAAATGCTTGATATACCCTGATGGTTGGCATCATGGCTTCCAGACTATCCAATATTCCATTTCCAATGGAACAATTCGTTGCTATGGCGCATTTGTGTAAGAATCATCACATTCCCTTCTACCATTATAATATGGGGAATGATTACAAGATAGTGAATGATCTTTTAGAGTCATAAAAGCCATGAAGTGCACAGTTCCTGTTCATCAGTGGGGCCTAGGAAAATGGGAAGAAAATCAAGGTTGACTCTAACCCAAGCCAACTGACCAGTCGCTGGAAGAACTCCTGCTGATCCTACTTTACAAGATGAAATTCCACCCAACCTTTATTCCGAACAGACCGTTGGTGATGGAGAGGTAAATCTTGATGCCTTCAAAGTATTAACATGTATTTTAATGATTTGGACAATGATGAACTTTGCAGAGCCTTATGTCACAGGCTTAACTATTACGCCCGTGTGGCGCTCATGCCGAGTACGCCTTACCGCACAAGCCAGCATTTCCTATATGGTACACAAACAGTTATAAGGGTTGGATAGGAGGGATCGAGTATAAGTACCTGCATAGGAAGACGTCTGTTAGTATCAACAGGTCGTAGAAGCATATGCAGATCTTCCTGGAGAGGTAGCCTAGCCGGAATCCGTCTCTGAGAGAGAGATACGCTGGAGCCAAGCGTAACGACCCAATGACTGAGACCAACTTGTAAGACTGGCTCCCCTGTAAGACCAAAGAGAGGCATGTATGGAGACCGAAATGTGCAAAGACGACTCCTCATTGTGGGGCCTAATAATAGTGAGTGCGTGCGGAGATGGCTGTTACCCTGTAAGGCCCGAGAGAGGCATATGGAGTAAGTGCAGAATGCACAAGGTGACTCGACTAGGCGTTGGGGGCAAGGCGTAAGGCCAAGAGCGGATGATCACTGGACAAACAAGCGTGGCGCAAGCATTGTTGGATGGAGGAAAAGTGTGCCAACGTATGAGCTTCCCAAGCAGATCAGGTGGGGACTGGCAACTTAAGAAGTCTCGTTGCGGAGTATGGGCGAAGCAGCAATACTTTAGTCGTGGCCTTCCAGATCCAGTAGGGGTGATCGTGGCGAGGACGCTCACGAATTGGGTGTGGTAGGATGTCACGGCCCGACTTTCCCAATGGACAAGCTAGCATCTACCTCTCCATGCAGATCTTCATATGCTCCTACGATCTGCCGATACTAACAGACATCTTCATATACAGGTACTTATACTCGATCCATTTTATCTAACCCTCATAAAGGTTGGCTTGTGTCGTAAGGTGTGCTCGGAATGAGCATCGCACGGGTTTAATAGCTAAGCAGCATGTGACAAGTTTCACGGCCCGACTTTCCCAGTGGTATCAGAGCTAGAATCTGTATCCGAAAGAGAGCTATGATGGAGCCAAGCGTAACGAACCGATGACTGAGCCCAGCCTGTAAGACCGGCTCCCCTATAAGACCCAAGAGAGGCATGCATGGAGACCGGGATGTGCAAAGATGACTCCTCATCATGGGGCATAATAATAGCGAGTGCGTGATATGGAGGAAGTGCGGAGTGCGCAAGGTGACTCGATTAGGCTGTGGGGGCAAGGCGTAAGGTCAGGAGCGGATGATCATCGGACAAACAAGCGTGGCGCAAGCATTTTTGGATGGAGGAGAAGTGCGCCAACGTAGGATCTTCCTAAGAAGTTCAGGTGGGGACTAGCAACTTAAGAAGTCTCGTTGCGGAGTATGGGCAACGCAACAAGACTTTAGTCCTGGCCTTCCAAATCTAATCGGGGATATCTTAGCAAGGACGCTCACGAATTGGGTGTGGTAAGGTGTCACGGCCCGAGTTTCCCAGTGGACAAGCTAACATCTACCTCTCTATGCAGATCTTCATATGCTCCTATGATCTATCGATACTAACAGATGTCTTCATATGCAGGTGCTTATACTCGATCCCTCCTATCCAACCCTCATAACTGCTTGTGTGCCATATGGGAAAGGCTGGCTTGTGTCGTAAGGCGTGCGTGGCATGAGTGCGGTACGGGCGTAATAGCTAAGCATGTGACACTTATCGTCCTTCTAGTTCTTCCAATGTTTTGACCTACAATGGGGAGACTTATATGATATCAAGTGAGCGAGATACCCTAAGTCATACCCTTCGAGGTTATATCTGTCCAGTAGTTGATCTGGAGAGGCAAGTAAGAGAACAAACAGCTACCATAAAATCCCTGACTACGATGAAACAGATTTTGACAAACGATCTTTCTAGCGCTCAGCAAAGCATGGAATCATTGAAGAAAGAGAAAAAGGATTTAGCAGCCAAACTGCTCAAGTCAGAAGAGGCTAGTGAAAACCTCCAAACCAAGTACTCCGGACTGGAGACTTCTTCCTCTAATGAGATCAGAACTTTGAATGAGCAACTAAAAGCTAAGGACAAAACTATCCAAACTTTATCCGATGACAAAGTCAATTTGGAGAAAACTGTCCAAGAGACCACCGATGAGAATGCTTCCTTATTAAATTAAGTAAACAAGCTCAAGAAATAGTTGCATGGATAAATAAGTATGCTAGTGGAATAGTGGATTCCCTCGAGAGGAGAGATGATGGAATTAAATCCTACATGGTCTTACTGTTCCATGAGACCTTTCCTAAGAGGATTCTTGGTCCTTTGTGGAAATTTGTGGACTACGATGACATCCTTTTCCATATGATGGCTGATGGTGACAAGCAAAACTATTCAAGTGGGGAAGATTCCAAAAACGATGAAGAAATTGGTGAGAGTTCAAGTGATGAACTCAAAAGTGAGAAAAACGATGGTGGTGAAGAAAAAACTGAAGGGAACAAACCCTAAGGTTGTATTGTGTAATTTATGTTGAAAAACTAAAGTCCTTGGATGGGCAAGGCATTTTGTTGCATTGTTTGTTTAATCTTTGTTCTGTAAAACCTAAAGTCCTTGAATTAGTCAAGGCATTTTGTGAATGAGGGATCAGTTTTAGTCCGATCGGATTTTAATATCATATTCCCATTTGTTTAAATTTTGTTTATATCTTTATGGCTAATGTTTAAATAGCCTTCAATATTTCAGAAGTGTTAAATAAGGGTATTAAACATTCTCCATCACATGTGTTTAATGAATGTGACCAAGTGTTTAATATATCTGATCAACTCAAAGACATTTGATATTCAACCACATTATACTATGGCTAAATCAAAAACATAATTGCACCAGACTTTTGAAGAAGGCATAAGATATTATTGAAAAACTCAGACACCTCATTAAAACCTCTCTGCGCCACCAGGGTAGGAAAGAGTATGCCCCATAATATTACATTGATACTCAAAGGTAAATATTTACAAAAGAGTTCTATTTTAAGTATAACCTGAGATGTTCAATGTTCCATGGGTGTTTTAGTGCTCTCCCTTCCTTGTTTTGGAGCATGTATATTTCTGGTTTAACTTTCCCACATACCACATAAAGGCATTCTCGGTTCGGAGCCAGCTTACCGAATTGCTTTTCCTTGGTGTGTAAAAAGAATTTTCTTAAGACTTTTTCCCTAACTGAAAATCTCTTCTTTTAACTTTGGAGGCAAATTTGCTCCACATCAAACCTTGGTAATGCGCTGTTCTCAGATGCGCTTTAACTCTTCTTTCTTTAATCAAATCCAATTGATTCCTGACTGCTATATCATTAGCATGTTCGTAATAGTTTTGGACTCTGTGAGATGGTAAAGTAGCTTCTATGGGAGTAATTGCATCCATCCCATATACCAGAGCAAAAGGAGATTCTTGTGTAGCAGCCCGAGGTGTAGTTCGGTAGGCCCACAATACTTCTTGTAAATAATTTGGCCAATTTCCTGCAGCTCCCTCCAAATTTTTCTTTAATCTAGACAAGATTGTTCGATTTGCAACTTCAACTTGCCCATTTTCTTGAGGGTGGAAAGGAGAAGAAAAACAATGTTGAATTCCTCTGGAGGTGCAGAACATTTCTATGTCTTTATTATCAAATTGTGGCCCGTTATCTGTAGTAATCTTTCGGGGAACCCCAAATCTGCAACATATGTTAGATAAAATAAACTTAATGACTGCCTTGGAAGTGGTTTCAGCCAAATGAGTTGTCTCTATCCACTTAGATAAATAGTTGATAACAACTATGATTGTTCTACATCCACCGAATGCCATGGGAAGAGGCCCAACTAGATCCATCCCCCATATGTCGAAGGGTACCGGTTCAGATATGGATTCCATAGGAACTGCTGGCACATGAATTTCATTTCCATATCTTTGACAAGGATCACACTTTTTTACCATCTCTTTAGCATCTGCCATTATGGTTGGCCAGTAGTATCCTGCTAATAAAATTCTCATGGTTAGGGCCCTATATCCACAATGTGGAGAACCTTCTCCATGATGTAGTTCAGATAACACAACTTGGGATTCTTCAAATCCTAAGCAACGCTAGAGAGATCTGTTGAAAGATTTCTTGTAAAGAACTTCTCTTAATATCAAGAAATCACGAGCCTTATACTTGACTTTCTTAGCCATGGATTTATCCGGAGGTAATATCCCATCAGAGATAAACTGGAGAAGATCATACCTCCAATCTTTAGGTTGAATAACAAGTATACTCATATTTTCTTTTCCTTTTTTTTTGGCCTGTTTGTACGGGTGGACATTCTTGCACAAGAATCCATGGGTAAGATTTAGAATAAGATATAGTTGACAAAGAGTCTACCACAGTATTCTCCGATCTAGGGATGTGTTCATAGAAGATATTTTTGAAGTTTGCAACAACTTCTTTCAACATGAGCAAGTATTTAATCAATTGTTCCTTTTTTGCTTCAAAATGTCCTTGAGCATAGTGAATCAGCAATTGGGAATCACTCATTAATCAGCCTCTCTTTGCCCCACATATGAGAGCCAGCTTAAGACCAGCTATCGCTGCCTCATATTCAGATTCATTGTTAAAAGCTTTGAAATCAAAACATATGGCCTGGTACATATTGTCACCAAGGGAGAAGTTAAACAAATTCCAGCCCCACAACCTATAGTAGAATTTCTGCCAAAAATAAGATTAATAAAAAACATATGGCCTGGTACATATTGTCACCAAGGGAGAAGTTAAACAAATTCCAGCCCCACAACCTATATTAGAATTACTGCCAAAATAAGATTAATTTATTATGGCACAAATACCATATTGTCACCAAGGGAGAAGTTAAAACATATGGCCTGGTACATATTGTCACCAAGGGAGAAGTTAAACAAATTCCAGCCCCACAACCTATAGTAGAATTACTGCCAAAAATAAGATTAACTTATTATAGCACAAATACCATCGAGTTATACAAAATAAAAATTTCGAAGTAGAATTAACCTTCAAAGAATGCCAAAAGGAAAAATATAAAAAATAATGGTAAAACAAAAATGCATCACCAAGTTATGAATGCCAACAAATATATCGAAGAAAAAATATACATCATAATAACTTATAACAAAATAAGTCTATAAAATAAAAAAATTATGTAAATAAAAATACCAAAAGGAACATATTGGTTAATTAGAAATAAAAACTTCATAAAACAAATGTTTCGAATAATAAAATTATCATTAATCCTAAGGTATATAACAAAATAATGACTAAGTGTTTTCGATATTAATAAAGAGTAATAACAGATAACCAAAAGTTAATCCGTAGTAAAAAATGACATTTTCTTAAAAAGAAGGAAGACTCATATCCGGGAGTCCTACATCCTAAACATACTTTGCACATTCTAAAATAATCCAAATAAAAGATAATGTTGTTCTCAAAATAATTCTTAGCCTACTTTACATTATCAGTCATTAGAAAAAATAGAAAATAAAAAAGTTTCATAGACACAATGACTCGTAAAAAAAATAAAATAAAAAAGTGCTCGTAAAAAAATCTTACAAAAAAAATATTACTAAAACAACAATTAAAAAAATAAAATACACATAAACATGACAAAAATACTAACTATATTTAAAATTCAAAAAAGAGCCAAATATTGTGAAGTCACAGTATTAACTATTGGGGTACAGTATCCTTCGGACGCATCCTTACTCACACCACTGCCCTCTTTCCATGCTCAAAACAATGGGTTAAAAACACCACAGGTCCTCCATGTTTGTCACTTGTAACACATCAGTCCCTATTCTTTGTCTTTGTAATAAACCGATCTCCTATGTTTTAAAAACGTAGCAACCAGATTCTTTTCTAAAAATTTGAGGGACCTGTTTATTACAAATTGAAAACGCGAGGGACCTGTTTATTACAGACATGAAGGACCTATTTATTAAAAAAAGATCTGTTTGTTACATTTTTAAAACATAGGGGACCGGTTTATTATAGAGACAAAGAATAGGGACTGATGTGTTACAAGCGGCAAACATGGGGACCTGTGGTGTTTTTTACCATCAAAACAATTATAAGTACTCTTATTTATTATATATATATATATATATATATATATATATATATATATGTTCAATTCTAACAAAAGAAAACAAGGATAGCAAAATTATATAATAAAATAATATCACTCGGTCATTACATCTGAGAAACGATATATCGAGATTAATCTAAAGATAATATTAACATGTATCCAATAACCTCCACAGAACAAAAATTATAGCGCATTCATCTAATAAATATTTGCTTCGGCACAAAAGTATAAATGGATGTGAAAGAATTCAAGTCTTTTTTAACTTCCTTAAACATCGAAGAACCAACATTTACCAGCAAATTATCAAAATTTGTTTGCACGACTTCAACAGTTAATTTTTTTGAATGAATGGCCAAACAATAGGACTATAATTGTGATAAAACGGTAGATTTATTATTTAATACATCAATCTTAGAATTTAATTGAAAGGATAAAAACTTTTCATTTTTTAGGTTTTCATTAAGTATCATGTGCAATTATTTTTGGCTCTCAACACCAGATGACAAAGCATCTCTTAAATCATGTCACTCATCTCTAAAAGAGGAAGGAAAATCTAAAAGAATCCAAAAATTTGGTAAGTGATCTAAAGGATTTACTTGGTCATGATAACACATGAGCAATCATTAAAAATAAGATGTAAACAAAGAAGAGAACAATAAATCTAAAAAATAGTAATAAAGCAAAATAAATAAAGAAAAATAATTACCTCAAAACCATGGACCAAATAACGATTGGCTAGCTCTAAAGGAGAAAGGGGCCTTAAAATAAGAAACTTTAAAAACATAAGAAACATTAAAAACATTCCATTGGTAGAAGTAACATTACCATTGGATGTCAATGAAAAGATAACCTTAGAAAGTGAGGAATTTTTTTCAATAGTAGTTACAGTAGCAAGTGCCCGTGATGAAAATTTAACAACATATTGGGGAAGTATACATCAACCTTTTGTTTGATATTTATACATAATGAATTATTCCAAAATTCTGAAGGTTCACTTCTATCACTTTTGTCATCTTTTGAGATCCCAATCGTTATCTTCTTCATTTGAAACTAAGGTAGAAGCATTATTATCAATAAGACGATATAATTCAAAAGTAAGCATCGATACTTGATCTTCATAGCGTTTATAGTGTAAGAAGAAGTCTGAACTCCGCCTCGGAGGCAAGTCATGCTTAGAACTTCTGTGATGGATGTCACAAAATCATCAAACGGGTATGTGATGTTTGACAGGTCACATGGGAAAGAGGAAGAGGAACCAATGTTATGCACAACTGTTAAAATATTATTTGCTAGGGAAGTCGAAAGAGGTATCAAAGAAGGAGTAATACTTTGTATATTCGCTGAATAAAAAGGTACACAACTTGACAAACCTATCTACAATTACTATAATCCTATAAAACATAGAAGATACATGAACGTTGGTGCCTCTTAAGAGGAACGTAATCATTCTCATCATTATTATCCCCATATGTCTCTACAAATGAAGTAAGAACAGTGGGCGCCCCAAAAAGAGTACTAGGTAAACCGAACGTTGATTTCATCAAAGTATGTATTTTTGATGGGCGACCTTTACCTTTGTTTTTAGTAGACTTATTACTATTTATTTTTTAAAAATAGAAACAACAATAAAAGTTCATTTGATATCTTTGTTACGTTGAAGTTTGGCCTTTATAAAGTTTTCAGGCACCATGATGGAATCATAATAAACCCAAAATTTCCGCTATTCATCCACCATCCTAACATATCTAGCATCGACTAGTAGATCATCAAAAGATAATTGGATGGTTGGAGTTGGAATACAAAAAACAGATTGAACCATAAGAATAGAACTAGTAATCATCGGATATCTTGGTAAGTAAAAACTGTTCTTTGCCAAAAACCAATCTGCTTTGAGTTAAAACTTCTATTCTCATTGTCAAAATGAATTTTGACAACAAATGTTGTCTTCGAATAAATACATACCCAAATTTTTCCGCGAACATTTATCAATTGATTCAAAAATGTCAATCCTTGTTCTTATTCTACTCAAATGAACCCGTATACATGTTTACCTCGAAACCAACTTGACCCTTTGTTTGCACTTTAGATATTCACATATAGAATCATGAGCTGACTTTTTCATAACGGTCAGAAATGTTTGGAATGGTCTAGAACGCGTACGATGACGCACTAGGCCTATCATTAGGTCTGACAGCTAACAGCTGTCACCTTACTTCTTTATAAGAAACCAGTTGATATTCCCTCTTTCTACCCGATAACCATCACCATCTCTTCCACTGACCATTCTCTTTTTTTCATTTCCTTTATAAATATTTCCTCAACCTGCTATTTTTGTTCCACAAATAACTTCTAGTGAGAGCAATCAACTTTTTCCTGAAAGAATCTTTAGCTACTTCCACCTGAGAACTCAATTTCTTGGCTACTTTCGCTAGAAAACTCATATTTCCCAGCCAACCTTCAAATTTTATGAACTAATTTGAAGATTGTTTTTCATCTTAGTTTATGAGAAAATCTCATGCTACTAAAAAATCAATTTTTAGGGTTTAAGATTACCTGTGTATTAGTGAAAGTGTTGTTGAATACAAGGCGACAGGTGTAATAGACAATTCTCCTTATTTTTCTACTCAAACCTTATTTTACAGTAATTTCAACCCTAATCAAAGTTCAAATGTGTTTCCAAGTTCATCCACCCAAGAATCTCAACAACGTTTACCAATAAATTCTTCACAATCACGCCTCAAAATTCTTCTCCAGTGATTTCTAGCTTCACGTCTGTTCCTCCTCAAAATAATCGTAATCGTAAAATGACACAAAGCTCATCTACTCAAATAAGTCCAAAAGAAGCTACACCACCTATCAATTATAATCCTCCTCGAATATCACGCACAGTAAATCCTCAGATTCAGCCAAAAGCTCATTTTTCTCATAGTTTTTCTGTTAAAAAAAACATTCATAGTTATGGGAGACGTCGAGGCTGACACTCTTTCACAAAACATCATCAATAATCCTACACCATAATCTCCTCCCCTGAGGTCTATTGCTGAAACCATCATAGAGTCTCAACAAACTCTCTCGAACACCCAAGAGGATATCCTAGTCTCAACGTCAAATTCTCCTCAACCAATAGACAAAGCGTCTGAGGAATAAGATGATTCAGAAGCGACTCATTCAAATATCGAAGCCAATAGAAGTGATGTTGCAAGTAACACAAAAGATGACGCCTCGAAACAAGGAGCACCAAAGATAAGAAGAAATAAAAGTAAAGTTCTAACTGACATTCTCGAGGATGTCGTTGCCTCAATGAGTGTAAACTTGAAACCACTCCTCCACGGATATGTCATGGCGCTAAAAAATATTCTATAGCGCTAAAAAATATGCCATATATTTATTATAGCGAAGCTCAAGTTGGTCGTTTGAAGAAACAGTGAGGAATGACTAGTATACATTAATCATTAACTATCAAAGGAGAGGGAGACTCTACTGGATTGTGGAGCAGCTGAATTGGTGGTCTATCCTAAGATCGTCAATTGGGGTCTTCGATTCCCTCTACATCTGATAATAGTGGAGTACTTCGAAATCCTGGACCTGTAGCCTACACAAGCGACACCGAATTTACGGTTCACACTCCTTTCAGTGATTATGGCTCTAGATTAAGCCAAAACCCTCTCTTTATCAAAGACTTCCTCGCCATGATTGAACTTTTGAAGGGACATGTACTGCTCTTTTACTATCTAACACTGGTTGATGATCTCAAAAAAATCGACGACCTGCTCATAGTTGACAAATTCTGGAAGCAAAAAATTTTATTTATATCACGAGCTTAGGAGAATGGTAAAGTAATATCCGAGGAGAACCCTTCCAAACTTAACCTTTTTGGGAAAAGCAACAATGATTTTTCTCATTTTTACCTCTTATTATTTTTTATAACTTAAATAAGCTTTTTCGCATGCGCAAAGATAGTCGCAAAGAGGATGCGAAAGATATTTTTTCCCAGCTAGCCACGTGGGCAGATGATGAACAGGCAATGGGTTTTTCAACCCATAACTTTTATCAATAGTCACCTGTGGAGAATCTTCTTGTGTGTCGACCTCCCCGAAAATTTAATAGAGAGAGCAAACCCGATTCTTGTTGTGAAGAGATTGTTATGACAATAAGGTTATTTTGCTTGTGTGAAACAGATCTGACAGTCATCTGCCCTCGAAAAAGAAACTAGAAAAATAAAAATGCGGCTAATACATCAGGTGCTAGCCCTTCAACTAAAATGAAGCCACAAAAGAAGAAAGAGACTAAAACCAAATGAAAAGAAACTGAAGTTAGCCTTCCAGACTGAGTCAAGGTTGAACCTTCTTGGAAAAGAAAGAAGACAATCGCCCCAAAGAAAAAGAACACTTCGAAAACTTCACCAGCTAAGAGAGTAGACAAGAACTCTGAAGAAACTATCTTAGAAGTTCGTCCTATCGAGGCTGAAGAAATTGCCATGGAAGATCATCAACGATGAGCTTCAGTTGAAGATAATCAAGTAGAAATGGAAGCTGAAAATCATCGAAGAGATAACCACCTATTTCATGATGATTCCATTAGTGAATAGGAGCTTCAAGATCTCTACAAAGTTATGGATCTGAAGGTTCAACAAATCTAGGAACAACTTCGACAAATTGGCCATCAGGTTACTACTCCTCTTTTACATGAAATTGTGAATTTAGATACTCCCCTAGCTTCCTCATTTATAATCATGCCTTACAATAATCAAGGGTTCATCCTTTTCCAAGAGCCATCCGAAGAAATTTTACTTGCACTACAAAAGTATTATGCACAGAAGTAAATTTTTCTCGAATCTATTTGGAAACCATGGATAAAGAGATGGTTCGATATAAAAATGATGTTGGTGTAGAGGAAAAGTTGAGAGAAATATTTGGCAAACAACTTAAAGATCAATTTCATATATTCCAAGTTGACAAGTCGCAATATATTCATGGAGGCATTTAGCTCAAACACTATCTACACTTTGTGCATGATCAACAAACAGAAGAGCTCAAGACTTATCATCAAGTTGTGATAGATAATCTTAAGAACAAGAATGTCAAGGAATTATCCAAGGAGCAGAAAAAATACTGCACTTTTTTCAAGAATCTTTAAATAAGAGTGAAGAATAAAAACAAAAGCTGACAAATGATATGTTTGCTCTCAATACGGTATTTGAAGAGGAAAAAAAGTTGTTCTCTGCTAAGACTCAGTGTGAGTAGACACACTTGCTGCAACAAAAAATGTCGGGGAGCAGCAAACAATTAATTTGCTCAACGAAATCCACGCAATATTCCCAAAATTAATTTTTTCAAGCTTTTAGGAATTAATCCCTATGGATAGCCGTCCCAGCTAAGCCTTCGATCCTATCCCCACTGATTCTTCCAAAGAGATGGAGTGAGAATAAAAGTCCATTGAACAAGAAGATTCATTTGAAGAGAGCTCTAAAGAAGATAATTAATTGTTGTTTCCATTTTTGTGCAAGTCATAAAGTCATAGGATGTTGTACGGTGACTTAATTTTGTGTGGTATTTAAAAAATATTTTGTAAGATCGGATTCTAATTTAAATGAACAAGTACCCGTCATTTTTCCTCATTCGTTTGCATTGGTATTCACACTTTTATTCTTATTAACGAGTCAGTGTCATTGCGAATTCCAACATATGTCAGTGATAAATTTGTAATTTATCAAATAAAAATAGTGCTCTTAGAACATTTTAGCACTTCAGATATAACTAGTGCATTTAGAGAACGTAGCACCTCAAATAAAATGAGTTCCTTTATCGAACGTAGCACTTCGAATAAAATAAGCGTGTTTAGAGAACGTAACACTTCTAATAAAATAAGTGTGTTTAGAGAACGTAGCACTTCGAATAAAATAAGTGTATTTAGAGAACGTAAAACTTCGAACAATCATGAGTGCGTTTAAAAGACGTAGCACCTCGAATATGGTTGTTTATTCGAACAATGTTTTTAATAAACTTATAGCACTTCCAATCCAAATAGTTCCTTTTGGTCAACAACTTCAAAGATGATGAATATTTTACCAGTTACCAAAGTTTCATAAATAATGATATTTAAAACAACCATTGGTCAAAAAATAATTTTATTAATAACCTCGAATCTGTACATGGCACCTCATTAAACCCTTCATGCGCTAACAGGGTAAGAAAGAGTGTGTTTATTATTCAAAAAGTCTTAAAAAGACAAAATCATTCCCAATATAGTTTAGATGTTCTATATTCCAAGGATATTGAAGTATCATTCCCTACTCATCACAAAGGTCATACGTATCC
Source organism: Limnanthes douglasii subsp. nivea (assembly GCA_036936605.1). Taxonomy (NCBI): domain Eukaryota; kingdom Viridiplantae; phylum Streptophyta; class Magnoliopsida; order Brassicales; family Limnanthaceae; genus Limnanthes; species Limnanthes douglasii. Next base: position 184,443,153 of record JAUPFV010000001.1, read on the forward strand.
AACTTTATTTTCTCCATCACCATATAAGGACCCTCCCCATTTGGGGCCATCTTTTTAAGTTGTTTATCTTTTGTATAAAGGAATACTTTCCTTGCGACTTTTTCACCCACTTTAAAATCCCTCATTCTCACCTTTGAATTATATCGACTCCTCATCAAAGTTTGAGAATGAATCATATTCAAATGAGCTCTAACTCTCTTTCTTCCAATCAAGTCTAGTTTTGTAGTCCTCGATCAGTAATAAATGTAGTACTTTCTTGATCTTTTGGATCCATTTGAATCTGATTATACCCTGCAAAAGCATCCATAAAAAAAGAATTGTATTCCATAAAGTGGAATCAACCAGCTGATCTATTCAAGGGACAAGGAATGGATCTTTAGAGCATGCTCGATTCAAATCTGTGAAGTCAACACACATTCTCCATTTTCTATTCTTTTTTTTACTAATACTGGATTTGCAGTCCATAGAGACGATCCACTTCTTGAACAATAGCCTCTGATTTTTCCATAGAAAAAGCATGTCTTTTCTGAATAACAAGCTTTATCCTCAGATTTATACCTAGGCTATGGCATATTATCTCAGATGGAACTTCTATCACATCTTCTGTTTTTGAAGTGAACACATCCAAATTATCAAATAAAAATTGTAACAATTGACCTCGCAAAGTAGAGGACAACAATGTTCATATTTTAAAAGTCTTCCCATTAGAAAAAATATGATCTTCGATGTCCTCGCTCACCGTTAAAGAACCCGGGGTTTCCCTCGAATCACCCATTCCATCTTCATCCGAAGTTAACCCCCTTGGTTGATATTCAGCCATCCAATCTTCAGAAGTAGAACCTCGAACCCTGTGTATTGTTGCATAACATTCCCCGACCACATTTTGGTCACTTCAAACCACACCCACACGATCTCCAATGACATATTTCAAGCATTGGTGAACAATAGACACTACAATATACATTCTTGAAAGCCAAGGTCTTTCAAAAAGAGCGTTATAACTGGTTGGTCATTCAACCACCATGAACAATAATTGAACTTTCTTTTTAGTCGGGCCTTTTCCAAAACACACCTCACCTTCGAATTCCTCAATCACCTGAGCTTACACCTGTAAAATCCGATTATAGTTCGATCATACCAACAAATTCGATGTGGATTACGCATCCTACATTCGCAGAATTCTATGTATCTATCAAAATGCGTCGAATTTTAACTCTGTATATTTTTGCCACTTCAACTACTGTATCCTCATGAGGGCTAACTATTACTCGCAAGTCATCTTAATCGAACAAAATAAATGGAGTATCATGCTTGCCATATAAATGCACAGACATTCTTTCTTCTACTTGAGTTCCTAAACTGACAACATGTCTTTTCCTCGAACTATTAGTGTTAACAGTCATAGAATCTCCCCCAAAGATTGCCAAGGACTCAAAATACTCATATAAGCTTTGAACTCGTCCTTGTTCTATTGGCTCATCAACAACCATCAAAATTATCTGATCTAGATCAATATTCAAATATTCTGATGTTATATCAAAATCATCACATTTAGAATCTAAAATTATTAATGAACTTTCTTCTTTCGAATTTGGGTTAGCAGCTTGCAGTGTCGATGTGCTTGGAATTCTCAATCTACTGCTTTTCCTTTAACAAAAGCAGCCAACTTATCATTTTCTATAAAAACTTGTGTCTCTTCTTTAAAGCTATGCAGTCTGTAGTATCATGTCTAAGATCATTATGATACTTGCAGAACCTATTGTTGGGTTCTTCTATTGGTCTGTTTATTGAAGCTGGTTTTTTAAAGCTTACATAATCTTTTGCCTTTTCATAAATTGCAACAACATTCTGAGTTAAATCAGCATAATACTCTGGCTTTATTCACTGATTTGGCCTTGGTCTTTGAAACTAATAACCTGGAACTTGAGTTAGATACCCTCCAGTTCGATGAGGCAAATTTTTGTTATTCATTAGACGAGGTGGCTCATAATTCAAAGTGTGTCCTTGATTATTTCACACATGCCCTGAATTCTTTTAACTAGGTCTAACCACTCCTCGAACACTAGTTGATTCTTCCACTTTAATTTGATCCTCGACTTCTGCCATCAGTGCTCCAAAAGTTAATGCTCTTTTTTTGTTGTTTCATTCACTAAATCACCTGGTAAAAGCCTTGTTGAAATGCAAGCATAGCCACCACCAGCTCTTCGCAAATATCCAATCCTCCTTTTGTCAACATATAATGCTTCATATAGTCCTTCAATTTATGTCCCACAGCATGCTTACACTGTATTATTGTGTCTCAATTCTCTCGAATTTCTTTGCTTCCCACAAACTGACGCTGAAAAGCTATATAAAAATCTCTAAAGTTGGTTATAGATCCCCTCATAATCCTATTATACCACTTCAATGTTGTTCCCTTGAATGTCTGAGAAATTACTCTACATACCAGCCTATCTTCATCTTCAAAATTCATTATATAGTTCTTGAATTGTTCGATGTGATCATCATGATCTTGTACCATCAAATTTTTCAACCCTAGAAATGTTAAAATGCTTTGGAAGAGTAATATACCTTATCTCAGTTGTTAAAGGTGAACATCTATGGTCTACTCCTTGTACCACCTTGTCATCTTCTCTTGTTCCCATAACAGCATACAAATTCCGAACAACCACTCTTGTGTATTGGTTAGATGTATTCCTTTCACACCATTCAGTTTCCCTCAAACAATAAGGCACATTGTCTCTTTTTGGTTTATATTCTTTACGCAATTTTTGAGGTCGATCGCTTCCTTCTTGTGAAGATCCTCGATACCTCTTTTGCTTAGATGATCCTTTCTCATATTTCAAACTATCAACTTCGTCATCATTAGACGTAATATACCTGTATTTGTATTTCTTCTCTTTTGTGAGGTATGGTGCTCTTTATCAGATTCAAAATGTGTTTTATTCCGATCACTTCGAATCCGATGAGCCGTATATGATCGATCAAATAGATTTTCTAGCTCACATTTTTCTTCAACTTGTCGTACCTCCGATTTTAGCCTTGCTAACTCAATATGCTCTTCTCTTTGAACATATTTTTCATTCAATGCTGTTATTTTGTCAAACAATTGAAATATTTGAACCTCGATATCTGAATGAACTTTTTGCGCCAGAGCTTGATCATCTTCTCTATTTTCTTCCCTACGCAGATGAGATCTCAAAGTTTCAGTTTCTTTTCGAAATGTTGGATCAACATCGTTTCCTGGTTCCATATCTATCTAAAATGATACAGTTGAGCAAGAAGTCTACCATTTCTAGTTTTTAAGTGAAATCAAGGTGCCAATTGAATCAAACTCCCATTGTGCTCACTAATTTGTTAAGTATAAATTTGGTTTCTTGAGAGAGAGAAAGAGAGAGTAAAGAAAGTATTAATTTTGTATAGAGAGAAAGTAAAAGAGAGAAAATAACATTTGTTTAACCAGAAAGCGTAACTCTTTATTCATTGACCTCAATCTTTATTTTTAGGCGCGAAGACTTGTATAACTGATTCGATCACATAAAGAGGTTAATTGCGTTACAACCCCCTTATCTATAAATAGTCTAAAAATCATCTAACATGTATATAAATTATCATATATGACCTCAGTTCTATTGCATTTAGGCCCTCAATATTTAATTTCCTTATCAGTCATTACTCTTATCTTTTATTAAAGGCTAGAGGAATTAATTCAATAGATATGAGAATATGCTATGATAAATACATAAAACTGGAAAAAAAAGTTAAGAATAACCAAAAATAAGTTGAAGCAAAAATAAGTTTTTTACAAGGCAAGAGGACCTTAAAGCATCATCAATGAGGGAAAGCCTTTAAAGAAATAATAAAATTCAAAAATCAAATTTTGTTCAACTATGGTAAATAAAAAGATAAATGAGGCTTTGAAAATAACCTACAACGCAACGGATAATAAATATGCGCCTCAACAAAAATAAAAATAAAAACTTAAAATTGATTCGGACAACATTTGGCCACTCCTTCTTTGTTACTTTCATCAAGATTGGAGGCTATTAATAAAGGGGTCATTAATACAACCCAAACTAATCAATCGTCCTCTTACCTTATCAAAATATGTAAATATCTAAATATATTAAGTCAAAGATACAATTATCATCGATGATACCCTAATATTACAGAATATATTTATTCTAATATGAATAATATAAAGGTCCAACTTCTATCAATAAACTAAACACATCGTCACAATCATTATTGTTTTTTTAATCTCTTATTTTTAGCTTTTAAATATGTTAAGGCTATATTATAGACGTAATATATACCCCTTATGTTAACAAGGTACGCTCATACAAAATATTAACCTAAGAGTGAGTGACATGTGAGACATAAGACAAATCCCCTAAAGACGAGGACAACAAGTACCAGTAGAAGAATGTCATATAAAATGGACAAAACAAGGATCATAAAAAATAATAAGATGGTGTGAAGAATACGATGATGGTAACAATCAATACCAGATGAAGATAATAAAGATATGCGTAAAGACAATAATGATGAGTAACATGAAGATCATGTGTATATATGAGCCGAAAATAGCAAGTACTGGTAGACGAGGATCATATAAAATGGAAAATACCAGGATCATAGAGGTAATATGACGATGTGATGAAGATGACGAGGGTAACAATCAATACCAGATGAAGACAATTAAGATTTAGGGATCTGACAACATTATGAATTTCACTGTTAGTTAGAGTTCTCATTAGGGTATTATTCTCATCCCTAGTTATTATCTTAGGAACATGGATGTCCATATCTATTGGATGCTCTGTTAGGAGATTCTAAAAATGGTTAACAATAGAGTTGATGATGGTTAGGATATCTTCAATGTAATTATTATTTTCTTTTATTCTAGTTTTTCTAGTTTTTATCTTTTATTTTTAACATAGTTTTGGAAAGAAACAGTGTTTTTGTCCTCATTTTAGGTCCCATGTACACTGCACTTTTTGCTCCCAAAATAATTTTTCTCTGGAAAGTAGCTGATTATGAATGACATGGACTTTAGAAATGTTTATTTTACCATCTTGAGTTTTTTCCTTAATAATTTCCATATATAACTCTGTTCCAAGTCCCTACGGGTTTTTAGTCTATTTAGTTTATAACAAAATATTTGAATAAGTTGACCAATGATATCTTCATTCCAACAATTCTCAACTGTGTTGGAGAATGGTGGGTGAAGATGCCCCATATTAAGGAATTTAAATGCTGATTTGGGCTTATCAACATTATTAGTTATAGAGATTAACAATAGGCTATGGTCAGAGCTTGTTCTGGCCATGTGTTTGACATAGGTAATGTCAAATAGTTATTCCAAGTAGAGTTAAAGAGAAATCTGTCTAAGCATGTCCACTTATGAGAGTTGGTTCAAGTAGATTTAGAGCACGTAAATCTTGCATAAGATAAATTGCATTCACTTATACTGTTATTAAAGTCTTCCATGCTTTTTAAGCATAAGGTAGAGCATGATAGCTGTTTAGAATGGTTAGTGATTGCATTAAAATATTTTATCACTAACCATTCTTTATTTGGATTAGAAAAAATTTTAACATTTTCCCAGAGGTCAAGTCTCTGAATTCTCATGCATTTTGCATGGACTATTGAGACTAAAAAACTTTTGTTAAGAAGTTTTGAGTTACTTGTACCTGTAGAGTCTGATAAAAATTATCCAACACTTGTATCTTAAAGTCACTTTGCCATAAAATCCAAATCTTATTACTGATGTTAGCAAAACTATTTTGAAAACCTAGTGTTTTTGTGAGTTTGTTTAAATTAGTTCAGAAATCACAGGCTTCTAAATTTCCAGGCAGTCTATGTTTTCAGCTTTAATGATGTGTTTCAGTTTTTTTTTGGGTAGTCTTGTTACTAATTCCGCTATCACTCCAACAAATAATTTTTATAGTTATTTGGAGGATCCAGTTTTAGGCATGGCTTTCCCTTTTTCTTGTACTGCTTTGATTGAGGATGGAAGGCTCCCGGATAACTTTGGGGATGAAGGGGAAATACTGATGTATTGGTATGGATTTTCAGTAAGTATGATTCTTGTTTCTAAGGTATTGATAACTTCTAATAACTCTTCCTCTTGAATTTCACTGTTATTTTTTGTTTTGTTAATGATTTGTCCTATATCTATATGCACATTGGTGATAACTAGTAATGTATAAAGAAGGTTGTTTTGTTTGTCATGAGAGTTAGTTTTTCTGTTTCAACTTTCCCTTGAATGGTTGAATATTCTCTACAAAGTAAGTTATTGGTTATAGTTTCAGAGTTTTGTTATTTATCTATTATAGATTTCAGTTTGGGCTAGGACTTTATGGGTTGGCTCTCATTTACAGTTTTTGTGGTATTTGAAAGATAACTTCTAAGGTAGAATTTTGATGTGTCAATTTCCTACAGTCTTTATGGCTATGGCCAATATGGAAACATGTATTACAATAACTGGGTCTGGCTCTATAGTTAATACCTTGCCAAAACCCAATGGATTAACCAAATGTTATCGATATTTTGTTCAACAAAGGCTTAGATTTATTTATTTCGACCCATGTCCTTTTGAGGAACCCATACAACTAGTATATTGCCAATTAATTGAGATATGATTTTCATTGTTTCTTTATTATATATGTGGGTATGTATTCTTGGGGTACGATATCCATACACGTGAAATTGGTACCTTTTTTGGATGGAAATTTGGAAGCCCCTTGAGGATTCTCATGGTAAATTTTCCGATTTTCCATACATTTCGACGCTGAATCTTCTTTAAATCTTGACGTAGGTCTAGCTCCATCATAATATGACGAGGGTCCCATAATGAAAGGTTATATAGATAAAAAAAATCTGAAAGTATACTTGTATTTATATGATTGTAGGTCTCCCATTGGAGAACTTCCCTATGATATTTAGCTTTAATTTTACCTTCGTGTTAGTTTTGTTTTGTTCTCATTGTTTTGTAATCTCCTTTATCTTTAATTATGACTTTATTATCCCAAATGTCTTTGTTGATAGCTCTTGTTGCATCGGCGTATGTTCTTGATTGTGGAAGAATTTGGTGGTTTGAGTTGATCTCAAAGACTGAATTTGATATACAACTCGATTTCGGAGGTAATTTAGCTATTAAGGGAGGGAAATTATTTTTTTGTTTCTGTTTGATTCTCTGAGTAATTTGGAGGTTTATTTTCAGGAAGTGATGTATAGAATGATTTGATGATGATCATTGTTTGTTGATATTATTGTTGGAAGTATCCATCGAGTGTTGCTTGACAGTTATTTCCATCGAAGAAGAACGGTGAAATGGGTTCGATTATGGAGATGATGAAGAAGAATGAAAGATTTCAAGGAGAGTTTTTTAAGTCCAAAAAGACCTTTTTAAAATATCATATTATATATATTTAGTTCATCTATATATAATTTAAATTTAAAATATATTTAATTTAATTAATTTACATTTAAGTTATACAATGAATTTTGTTTATAATTACAAACATACACTTCACAAAATAATTTTTATTTAGACTTAACTTATAAAAATTAAATTATATATTTAATATCATAAAAATATATTTTTAATATAATTTTATATTTAGTATTAAATTCTCTCTAATTATATAATATATATATATATATATATTATATTTTAATATTATATTTAATTTATTCTATCATATGCAATTATTTATATTATATATTATTTAATATTGAGCTAAATATTATTTACATGGTCACCAAGGCATTTCCAAGTATACAAGAGTACAAAAATTACATGATATTAAGAACATACCCTTGCAGTACATAAACAAAACGAGTTCAACATGAGGAAAGTATAACACAAAATTGATATAAATATAGTAGCGTAAAACAGAGTAACAAATTACAACAATCGCGAAAAACAAGCGAGGTGGAATCATAAAAAATATGAAAAAGTCTTTGAAACATTAGCTATTTTTGGAGGTGATACTATTTTTAAGAAATTCCAACAGTTCATGGAAAATGCACATGGTTAATTTGACTACGCAATTGGAAGTGGGGGATTCAGCACAGATGTATAGTTTGCCCTCTCCAATTATCTGTTTTGATGATGATGGCGTGAGGAATGTGGCAGGTCTGCATGAGGATGCGGTGGTGATTGCTGCAGGGATAACTGGTGATCAGGTGCATAAAATATTGATTGATACGGGAAGTTCGACCAATATTCTATTCATGAATACATATAGGAGAATTTCTGAGAGGTTAACTTGTGTCTTCCTGTTAATAGTAATGTGTCTAAACATTTATTACGAGTTATCATCAAAATTTAAAGCGTTTTGACACGATTTAAACATGTAATGAATATGCAATTGAATGTGAAAAGAAAATAACCCTGTGAAAATTATGAATTAAGTAAGAACCCTTAATGTAAAGACGAAAGAAAATTAAATAGAGAAAACTAGATTGTTGTATTCGCTAAACCATACTTCTCTCCCAAATCTATTTTCTTTATTTTAACATTACATCTTAGAAGGAAATCCCTTAACCAAACAATACTAATGATACTATCAGGATTCGAAAGGAAACATTTCGGATACCCTGCTGAATCGGGAAATCCCGATGATCGTTCCACAAGTAATGGTTAGGTAGCCGACTAACGAGATCGACCTTGGGCAAGATAAACCGTTGAGCACCATACCAAACAAAGAGCATATAACTGAAGCAGTCATCATCACTATCGTCAAACCACCGGAAAAGACCGCGTCTGAAATGCAATGCGCGGGTAGTCAACCCTAAGGTGGACTAATTTTTATCATCTACGCAGACCCATGCTAGTTTAAGAGAAAAATCCCCTTCATCAAGGTATGTCGACCATGCCATCTAACATCCAACTTTCATAAATGCAGGTCGAAGAAATGAAACGAGAGAAAATCAGGACAAGTCAGTTACAGACTGAAAGAGACAATAAGGACAATGCAATTATGCATAAAAATAAGGCATTACAATTGTTGAGGGCGAAATTCTTATCAGAGGATAAAGAGAAGAAAAAAACTGGATAGCAAGGTTAGTTAGGCCATCCACACGATAAGGGAGAGGGATGAAAAAGAGAGCAATGAGCATTATGGTGAAAGTTATGACAATAAGGAGGTAAAAATAATTTTAAGGAAGCCGAGTGTGAAGAGTAGTTGAATAACACGGTCTCCAAAAAGAGAAAAGAAAATAATGTGGTAGAGTACAACGGGAAGAGATAAAAAAAATAGAGGCATATGTACTATAAAATTCTCCATTTGTGAATAAAATTATGGAGGGCAAGCATTCGATGAAGTTTTATTCCTACCGAATTGAGACCTACGACAACTCAGAAGACCGGAGCATCACCTGGAACGGCTCAGGAACATGATCATGGCATTCAGTTTAGAAAATGTGCTACTCTGTAGATAACTCTCCATGACATTCACGGGAAATGTTGCGAGTTGTTCAACAACCTACCGAAAGGGACAATTCAGAATTTTAAGGGCATGTGGAGTACTTTCTGGAACCAGATCGTGGAGAACAAAAAGCATAAGAAAGACAGTTCGCTCATTGTGAACATGTATAAAAAATTAGGAGAATCACTCAAGAGGTACATCAAGTTATTTGTGCACCAGATAAACACGTAGTCCACATACAATAAGAACGTAACCAAGGCTTCATTCTAGTGAGGGCTCGATCTAGAAGGACCTTTGTACGATGACCTAGTCTGATTTTTGGTCGACACTATGGGTGGCGTCCTTGTAAGAATAGATCAACTCATCAGGGGTGAATATTTAAAGAATGGAGCATATATCTACCTCAAACCTTACACAACAAAAACCGTCGACATCGGATAAGAAAAAAAATGATTATACCAGGTGTGACGAGACTGTCCAAATTCATTAAGCAGACAAAGAGTCTTGTATTACGATAACCTAACGGAAAGGGTCACGTTTATAACCGAGAACATTTACAACAAAACCAAAGGGAATACAAGATACCAATCGCCTCATGATATTATTGCTACAAGCACAGAACAATCATGTAAGTATTTTTTTGGACATACCATAACGACCATGGGAACTCGACCATCAATTTTTGGTATATGCGGGAAAATATTCATTAGTTTCTTGACAGTGGATAACTCATCTAGTTTTTTAAATGTAAGGAAGACGAGCACCGCAAAGATGTCTCTGACTAAAGAGCCAGCGAACGAGGGTTCTGATCGATCAAGGCGAGACAAAAAGAAAATACAACAATCTTTTATTACTATTTTTGGTGGCAACACGTTGTATGGGTCAACAGCAAACTCTTAGAAAAAGAACGAGACATATATATAGGTCTATTTTGTTTGTAAATCTGCATACCGCCCTTACATAAAGTCGTCTGTCGATTTGACTTTAACAATGATGACTTGGGGGCGTAGTCACCCCTCACAATTACGCTTTGATAATTAATTTGGATATAGGTGAAGTCATGGTCACCCAAGTTTTGATTGATAATAGTAGTTTGGCAAACGTCAATTTCAAGACCAGTTATATAGAATGATTAGGGTGCCAACATACAAGCCGACCAACAGCCATTTGATAAGTTATGAGGCCAAGTCACCCATTTGTGTCGGTAAAATCAAGCTTCCACTAATTATTGGCGGTGGAAGTGTATGGAAACTTGTGAGAATAATTTTAATGATAGCTAATGCACTGGGCTGGTATAACGTGATTTTCGGGTGCCATTTGTTACATAAAATAGTAGTTGAGGCCTCTTCCTTCTAGTAGTGCCTGAAATCCTCTTTTGGAGATCGGGTTGGTATCATCAGATTAAGTAAGAGGATCACTTGGAATTTATATGCGGCCTTTTTTAGGTCCTATAAAGCCAACCTAAAGCAATTAGCAACCTATAGGGAAGATCAACTAATTGGTGAACATACCACTTTCAAACAAATCGAGGTTTGTACTACTATAAAGATATGTCATTTGGTTTGAAAAATGCAAGTTCCACCTATCATAGATTCGCCAACCAAATATTCAACAAATAGTAGCATAAATACATGGAAGCCTACATTAACGATATGGTTGTCAAAAGCGACATCGAAGATCCAAAACTCAATGTATTGCCTGATATTTTTGTGATTCTGTGCCGGTATAATCTCAAGTTGAACCTACAAAAATGCCCTTTTGGTGTTCGTATTGGAAAATTTTTAGGGTACATTATCAATAAGAATGGAATTGGTACCGATCCCGAATAACTTAAAACATTACTAACCATGAAGCCACCACATAATCATAAGGATGTTCAAAGACTCATAGGTCCTCTTGCACCTTTGTCACGATTCATTTTTTGGGATTCTAAAAAAATTACCTTTTCTTCGAGGTCTTTAGAAAAGTAAAAAAATAGTTGGAACGAAAATACAACAAATCTTTTTACGCCTTCAAAGAATATCTTACTTCTTCTACATTTTTACCAGCTACAATACAATGGGGAGCATTCAAATTTCTATACGTATGTACCCGATCATGCTGTTAGCACCATTTTGGTCAGTGAACAAGATGGAGCAGAATGAACATTCTATTATGTTAGTGAGAGCTCAATTGAAGCAAAGAACCAGTATTTAAATTTAGAGAATTTGGCATTCGCACTAATTGTCGCAGCACGTAAAATGAGGACCTTCTTCGAGAGTCGGACCATCATCATTCAAATTTATTTTCCCCTCAAGAATGTCCTGTAAAAGTTCGAAATTTTAGGGTGGTTAATGCAATGGTTAGTGGAATTAATAGAATAGACCATCTTATACGAGTCTCGTACATCAATCAAAGGTCAGTCGTGGCTGACTTCATAATGAATTCATATGTGATTGAATGCACAATATAGACGATATACCAGCCTGACTTGCACAAAAATAAATAATGGATAATTGAGGCGGATGACACTTCCAATCTTCATGAAAGGGAAGCTGGAATAATTTTACCACTGTCATTCAGGGAAAAATTAAACAGTTAATCAAATTCAGCTTTCATGTTACAAAAATATCCCCAAATTTGAGGCGGTTTTAGGACGACTAAAACTAGCTCGTATCTACGGAGCCAAGTCTATATGTGTACGCTCCAGTTCACAATTGGTGGTTAGTCATGAAATGGACTTAGACAAGGAAAAAATATAGTATGAATAGATACATTGAGGCACTATAAGAGTAGAAAGGTAAATTCAATTGCAATGAGCAACTACCTTACTCGGATAACTCAACCGTAAATTTATTGGTAAAAGCGATAATTTTAGGGGACAACCCACTCGTAATTCTACAAGAAAGACCAACTTGGAATGATAACACAAGAGCGTATCTGAGGTCATGACAACTAACAAAATAGATGATGGAGACACGAGTATTTATCTTGTTTACGTGATCATATTTTCTACGAATGGGAAAGTAAATTCGATCACGCTATTAAGTGTACGATCCTCAAAAAATTCCATTATAAAAAGAGTGAAACAATACCCATATTACGTTTCTAAACAGGGATGAGATGATTTTCATCCTCAAGGATCAACACAAAGGGGTGGAAGGGGCTCACTTAGACATCAAAGTCCAATTAGACGATCCCTCTAGGCATGTTTTGACTAGCCAAAATTGGCAGCCGATACCGAGGCCATTGTGGGAGGATGCGATGCATACAAAAAATATGCTCGCATGAGCCATTTACCAGAGAACCAATGAGTACCGTCCTGGTATCATGTGCTTTCGATATGTAAGAAATAGACCTCGTAGGGGTATACCAATGGCTACCAGAAAAAAAACGGTATTTGGTAATGGTTAGTAACTACTTCACCAAATGGGTCGAAGTGAAAGTTCATACTCAGCCATAACTTATGAAGTCAAACTAGGTAATATGATTGAAACCTAATCAAATACCACGATCGTTCAAGAGGAAAAAAAGAGAAAGAGAAGATAATATGAAATATTTATGTAATGGAAGAATGATCTGATTACAATTAGAGTTTTCACCCTTACTTATACTAGTTACATATGAGCTTCGCATTTATCTTCGTCTGTTACATGTTTGACATAATAAATCCGGACTAATATTTTATTAGTAACTTACAACATATTATGTGTAATTAAATATAAATATAATTTATGTGCTTTATTATTATCCTGATATTATGTATGAAATATAGCCTTATCATGAGTCTCCCCTAGTCCTTGAGTTGAAGCGTAGTGAAACTGAAGGACTATATAATGGTCGAATATAATATCCAGATAGCGTAATCTTCTTATTTTTCTTGGCATTTGAGGGAGCTTGTCTTGTTTTTATTTCGTCAATTGTTGTAGCTCTTTCTTCATTTATTGTTTATGTTGAGGCATCGTTGATCATGTCTGGTGTGGTTTATTTCTATTTTAGGGTAATTTTGTAAAGTGTTTTGGGAATTTAATGTTTAAGGTAAAGAGTAGCGATATAATTAGGCTGTGTGCTAGCAGTAAATTCTGATTACCCTCATTAATGAAAGTGGTTGGGGTATTTATACTTCATTAATGACCCATGGGTTTGTCGGGTCGGATCACGGAGTCGGGTCAAGTTTAAAGACCCATTAGCCCAAGATATGAGGTGACCAACACCTAGCTTAGTCACACTCTATTACATTTATCATGTTCGGTTTTTTATAATAGTGGTTATGTACGAACAACCCTTCGGATAAAGGCAAGTTATAGTGTCTAAAATATCCAAACTCATCAGTAGCCCCTTTAAGTCTTGCAAAGAAGATTTGGAAGAGCTAACTCTTAAGAATCAAAAAAAAACTTTTTGCGATTTGTTTATGTATCCGAACTGCAGACTTTATCTTTTTCTGTTAAGAATTTCAAGAGTCACTCTGTTCAAAATTTGGTGGGACTGATTTTACCGTTTAGAATTTTAAGAGTCTTTTTCCAACGTAGGACACGTGTCATGCTATGGTTTGACCTCTCAGTCGTTTTTCTCCTAGATTCTCATACTTACTAGGCTAGAAAGGTACCTAGGTTTTAACTCTCATACTTTGTAGCCCTTAATCATTGTTTTCGATCGTTCCATCTTCTCTTAGGTAACTCCCACTTTTCACTGTTATATAAATTCATTCCATTGTTTCATTGTCTTCAAAAAACACAAGAATTTTAAGCGAGAGAAAGCTCAGTACATTTTCCAATTCGTGTTCGAGTCATTTATGTTCACACTTAGAAACGCACTAGTAAAATGAGGTTGGTTAAATTTGTCCGAGTTGGAGAGAGCGAAAAAATTTGCAAGAGAGGAACGAATTGTTGGCCTTCATGTTTCTCCTGGTGAATGAATCAATTAATCATAAGCAAACACAGACCAAGGTTCATCGTCCTCAGAAGCACCTAAGGTTAGAAAACTACCCTTTGTTTCAAAACTTTCTCCTCTACAATCAGGGTCCTCTCTCTAAGAGTCTCAAAACCCTCTCCCTAAAAAGAAAGTTGTTTCCAGTGTTCGAAAGCCCTCATCCTTTATGGTCATGGGTTCAAATACTAAGAAATCCCCTAAAAAGCATACCCCTCGCCGAATAACTCGCCAATCCAAATCTAATTCCACTCCTATCTCTTCGAAATACATAAGTTCGAAGACAATAAAACCTTCGCTAGAAATCAAATCATCCGGACCGTAGCCCCTGGCAGAAGCCAAACCATCCGAACAACCTTCCATTGTAATGGAAAAAATATGGAGGATTGTTTAGATGACACCCCTTTTGAGGTGTCCGGACAAACAGAGGACATCGCTGCAGATCGAAAGGGAAAGACTAAAATAGGTCTGACTCATCCAGATGCGCTTCCGAAGAGTCTGGAAGGAAAAGTAAGGCCAAATTTCAAAAAGGTCAGCGTAAAATATCTGCTATCCCTCCAGAATATAGCCTACGTATACACCCATACCACTGAATTAGGTCGTATCCATACAAAGTCGGGGATCCCTCAGTCTGTCAATGTGAGAATCACAGTCACCCCAGAAACTCCGATGGACTGCAAACCCAACAAGCTAGTGGTTTACACAGAGGTGCTGAACTGGGGACTCCGGTTTCCTTTGGACCCGGAGATAATCAGGTACTTCCACCTGGCCAAGCTATGTCCAAGTCAGCTAAGCCCAAATGCTTGATATACCCTGATCGTTGGCATCATGGCTTCCAGACTATCCAATATTCCATTTCTAATGGAACAATTCGTTGCTATGGCGCATTTGTGTAAGAATCATCACATTCCCTTCTACCATTATAATATGGGGAATGATTACAAGATAGTGAATGATCTTTTAGAGTCATAAAAGCCATGAAGTGCACAATTCCTGTTCATCAGTGGGGCCTAGGAAAATGGGAAGAAAATCAAGGTTGACTCTAACCCAAGCCAACTGACCAGTCGCTGGAAGAACTCCTGCTGATCCTACTTTACAAGAAGAAATTCCACCCAACCTTTATTCCGAACAGACCGTTGGTGTTGGAGAGGTAAATCTTGATGCCTTCAAAGTATTAACATGTATTTCAATGATTTGGACAATGATGAACTTTGCAGAGCCTTATGTCACAGGCTTAACTATTACGCCCGTGTGGCGCTCATGCCGAGTACGCCTTACCACACAAGCCAGCATTTCCTATATGGTACACAAACATTTATAAGGGTTGGATAGTAGGGATCGAGTATAAGTACCTGCATAGGAAGACGTCTGTTAGTATCAGCGGGTCGTAGAAGCATATGCAGATCTTCCTGGAGAGGTAGCCTAGCCGGAATCCGTCTCTGAGAGAGAGATACGCTGGAGCCAAGCGTAACGACCCAATGAATGAGACCAACTTGTAAGACTGGCTCCCCTGTAAGACCAAAGAGAGGCATGTATGGAGACCGAAATGTGCAAAGACGACTCCTCATTGTGGGGCCTAATAATAGTGAGTGCGTGCGGAGATGGTTGTTACCCTGTAAGGCTCGAGAGAGGCATATGGAGAAAGTGCAGAATGCACAAGGTGACTCGACTAGGCATTGGGGGCAATGCGTAAGGCCAAGAGCGGATGATCACTGGACAAACAAGCGTGGCGCAAGCATTGTTGGATGGAGGAAAAGTGTGCCAACGTATGAGCTTCCTAAGCAGGTCAGGTGGGGACTGGCAACTTAAGAAGTCTCGTTGCGGAGTATGGGTGAAGCAGCAATACTTTAGTCGTGGTCTTCCAGATCCAGTAGGGGTGATCGTGGCGAGGACGCTCACGAATTGGGTGTGGTAGGATGTCACGGCCCGACTTTCCCAATGGACAAGCTAGCATCTACCTCTCCATGCAGATCTTCATATGCTCCTACGATCTGCCGATACTAACAGACATCTTCATATATAGGTACTTATACTCGATCCATTTTATCTAACCCTCATAAAGGTTGGCTTGTGTCGTAAGGTGTGCTCGGAATGAGCATCGCACGGGTTTAATAGCTAAGCAGCATGTGACAAGTTTCACGGCCCGACTTTCCCAGTGGTATCAGAGCCAGAATCTGTATCCGAAAGAGAGCTATGCTGGAGCCAAGCGTAACGAACCGATGACTGAGCCCAGCCTGTAAGACCGACTCCCCTATAAGACCCAAGAGAGGCATGCATGGAGACCGGGATGTGCAAAGATGACTCCTCATCATGGGGCATAATAATAGCGAGTGCGTGATATGGAGTAAGTGCGGAGTGCGCAAGGTGACTCGATTAGGCTGTGGGGGCAAGGCGTAAGGTCAGGAGCGGATGATCATCGGACAAACAAGCGTAGCGCACGCATTTTTGGATGGAGGAGAAGTGCGCCAACGTAGGATCTTCCTAAGAAGTTCAGGTGGGGACTAGCAACTTAAGAAGTCTCGTTGCGGAGTATGGGCAACGCAACAAGACTTTAGTCCTGGCCTTCCAAATCTAATCGGGGATATCTTAGCAAGGACGCTCACGAATTGGGTGTGGTAAGGTGTCACGGCCCGAGTTTCCCAGTGGACAAGCTAACATCTACCTCTCTATGCAGATCTTCATATGCTCCTATGATCTATCGATACTAACAGATGTCTTCATATGCAGGTGCTTATACTCGATCCCTCCTATCCAACCCTCATAACTGCTTGTGTGCCATATGGGAAAGGCTGGCTTGTGTCGTAAGGCGTGCGTGGCATGAGTGCGGTACGGGCGTAATAGCTGAGCATGTGACACTTATCGTCCTTCTAGTTCTTCCAATGTTGTGACCTACAATGGGGAGACTTATATGATATCAAGTGAGCGAGATACCCTAAGTCATACCCTTCGAGGTTATATCTGTCCAGTAGTTGATCTGGAGAGGCAAGTAAGAGAACAAACAGCTACCATAAAATCCCTGACTACGATGAAACAGATTTTGACAAACGATCTTTCTAGCGCTCAGCAAAGCATGGAATCATTGAAGAAAGAGAAAAAGGATTTAGCAGCCAAACTGCTCAAGTCAGAAGAGGCTAGTGAAAACCTCCAAACCAAGTACTCCGGACTGGAGACTTCTTCCTCTAATGAGATCAGAACTTTGAATGAGCAACTAAAAGCTAAGGACAAAACTATCCAAACTTTATCCGATGACAAAGTCAATTTGGAGAAAACTGTCCAAGAGACCACCGATGAGAATGCTTCCTTATTAAATTAAGTAAACAAGCTCAAGAAATAGTTGCATG
This sequence comes from Limnanthes douglasii subsp. nivea, assembly GCA_036936605.1. Lineage (NCBI taxonomy): Eukaryota > Viridiplantae > Streptophyta > Magnoliopsida > Brassicales > Limnanthaceae > Limnanthes > Limnanthes douglasii. The sequence goes on from JAUPFV010000001.1 coordinate 184,460,839, forward strand.
GATAAAGAAGTATGCTAGTGGAATAGTGGATTCCCTCGAGAGGAGAGATGATGGAATTAAATCCTACATGGTCTTACTGTTCCATGAGACCTTTCCTAAGAGGATTCTTGGTCCTTTGTGGAAATTTGTGGACTACGATGACATCCTTTTCCATATGATGGCTGATGGTGACAAGCAAAACTATTCAAGTGGGGAAGATTCCAAAAACGATGAAGAAATTGGTGAGAGTTCAAGTGATGAACTCAAAAGTGAGAAAAACGATGGTGGTGAAGAAAAAACTGAAGGGAACAAACCCTAAGGTTGTATTGTGTAATTTATGTTGAAAAACTAAAGTCCTTGGATGGGCAAGGCATTTTGTTGCATTGTTTGTTTAATCTTTGTTCTGTAAAACCTAAAGTCCTTGAATTAGTCAAGGCATTTTGTGAATGAGGGATCAGTTTTAGTCCGATCGGATTTTAATATCATATTCCCATTTGTTTAAATTTTGTTTATATCTTTATGGCTAATGTTTAAATAGCCTTCAATATTTCAGAAGTGTTAAATAAGGGTATAAAACATTCTCCATCACATGTGTTTAATGAATGTGACCAAGTGTTTAATATATCTGATCAACTCAAAGACATTTGATATTCGACCACATTATACTATGGCTAAATCAAAAACATAATTGCACCAGACTTTTGAAGAAGGCATAAGATATTATTGAAAAACTCAGACACCTCATTAAAACCTCTCTGCGCCACCAGGGTAGGAAAGAGTATGCCCCATAATATTACATTGATAATCAAAGGTAAATATTTACAAAAGAGTTCTATTTTAAGTATAACCTGAGATGTTCAATGTTCCATGGGTGTTTTAGTGCTCTCCCTTCCTTGTTTTGGAGCATGTATATTTCTGGTTTAACTTTCCCACATACCACATAAAGGCATTCTCGGTTCGGAGCCAGCTTACCGAATTGCTTTTCCTTGGTGTGTAAAAAGAATTTTCTTAAGACTTTATCCCCTAACTGAAAATCTCTTCTTTTAACTTTGGAGGCAAATTTGCTCCACATCAAACCTTGGTAATGCGCTGTTCTCAGATGCGCTTTAACTCTTCTTTCTTTAATCAAATCCAATTGATTCCTGACTGCTATATCATTAGCATGTTCGTAATAGTTTTGGACTCTGTGAGATGGTAAAGTAGCTTCTATGGGAGTAATTGCATCCATCCCATATACCAGAGCAAAAGGAGATTCTTGTGTAGCAGCCCGAGGTGTAGTTCGGTAGGCCCACAATACTTCTTGTAAATAACTTGGCCAATTTCCTGCAGCTCCCTCCAAATTTTTCTTTAATCTAGACAAGATTGTTCGATTTGCAACTTCAACTTGCCCATTTTCTTGAGGGTGGAAAGGAGAAGAAAAACAATGTTGAATTCCTCTGGAGGTGCAGAACATTTCTATGTCTTTATTATCAAATTGTGGCCCGTTATCTGTAGTAATCTTTCGGGGAACCCCAAATCTGCAACATATGTTAGATAAAATAAACTTAATGACTGCCTTGGAAGTGGTTTCAGCCAAATGAGTTGTCTCTATCCACTTAGATAAATAGTTAATAACAACTATGATTGTTCTACATCCACTGAATGCCATGGGAAGAGGCCCAACTAGATCCATCCCCCATATGTCGAAGGGTACCGGTTCAGATATGGATTCCATAGGAACTGCTGGCACATGAATTTCATTTCCATATCTTTGACAAGGATCACACTTTTTTACCATCTCTTTAGCATCTGCCATTATGGTTGGCCAGTAGTATCCTGCTAATAAAATTCTCATGGTTAGGGCCCTATATCCACAATGTGGAGAACCTTCTCCATGATGTAGTTCAGATAACACAACTTGGGATTCTTCAAATCCTAAGCAACGCTAGAGAGATCTGTTGAAAGATTTCTTGTAAAGAACTTCTCTTAATATCAAGAAATCACGAGCCTTATACTTGACTTTCTTAGCCATGGATTTATCCGGAGGTAATATCCCATCAGAGATAAACTGGAGAAGATCATACCTCCAATCTTTAGGTTGAATAACAAGTATACTCATATTTTCTTTTCCTTTTTTTTTGGCCTGTTTGTACGGGTGGACATTCTTGCACAAGAATCCATGGGTAAGATTTAGAATAAGATATAGTTGACAAAGAGTCTACCACAGTATTCTCCGATCTAGGGATGTGTTCATAGAAGATATTTTTGAAGTTTGCAACAACTTCTTTCAACATGAGCAAGTATTTAATCAATTGTTCCTTTTTTGCTTCAAAATGTCCTTGAGCATAGTGAATCAGCAATTGGGAATCACTCATTAATCAGCCTCTCTTTGCCCCACATATGAGAGCCAGCTTAAGACCAGCTATCGCTGCCTCATATTCAGATTCATTGTTAAAAGCTTTGAAATCAAAACATATGGCCTGGTACATATTGTCACCAAGGGAGAAGTTAAACAAATTCCAGCCCCACAACCTATAGTACTTGATCCATCATTAGTTCGACTACCCATTATTTCTTAGACTGGTTTTCTGACATCTTCCCAAAGGATATATCAGCATGAAATTCTACCAAGAAATCAGCCACTGACTGGGATTTAATCGCTGTATGGGGTACAAAATTAATATCACAATCACCCAGCTCCACTGACCACTTGGTCATTTTGCTTGACACGTCAACTTTTTGAAGAACACTTTTTAAGCGAAAAGATATTCGAACAACAATGAAATGAGCTTGGAAGTATGGTCTCATCTTTTGTTGCTGCAATTACCAAGGCCAATGCCAGTTTTTCCAAATTCAAATATCTTATCTCAACATTCAACAGACTTTTGTTAATGTAATACACCGGACGAGGGTAATTTTCCACTCCTCTTACTAGCACAACACTAATAGCATATTCTGATACAGTTAGATATACGTAGAGCTTTTCCTCCCGAACAAGTTTAGAGAGAGTTTTATGTGAAGATAAATGCTTCTTGATTTCAATAAAAGCCTGGTCACATTGTGGAGGGTCCACTTGTCTGATGATCTTAAAATAAACTTGTTCAACGCAGCCAATCGTCATGTCATTCTTTGAACTTCTTTGATATTCCGAGGAGGGTCCATATCTAACAAGACATTAAGTTGATCAGGATCAGGCTGAATTCCTTCCTCACTTATTATGTAGCCCAAGAACTTTCCAGATCGGACCCCAAATACACATTTTTCACGGTTCAATTTCAAATTTACAGCCTCTAACTTAGAGAAGGTTTCCTGAATGTCAGATATATGTGCATCTTCCTCCAAGACTTTAACCATCATATCATCTATGTAAACCTACATGTTTCTGCCAATCTGATTAGCAAAGGATTTATTCACTAATATTTGGTAAGTTGCTACAGCATTTTTCAATCTAGACGACATCACCTTATAACAATGAAGACCTCTGTCTGGGATGAAATTAGTGTGGTTTTGATCTTTCAGATCTACTTGTATCTGGTTATACCCTAAAAATGCATCCATAAATGATAACGAATTATTTCCAGAAGCCGAATCCACCAACTGATCTATCTGAGGAACAGGATAGAGATCTTTTGGGCATATCCTATTAAGATCAGTAAAATCAATGCATATGCACCACTTGCCATTCCTTTTTTTTAATTGAATGGGATTGGCAGTCCACAAAGTGCACTGAGATTCTTTAATGTGACCCATCTTGGTCAAACGATCAACTTCCTGAACAATCATATCTGTTTTTTCCTTAAAGAAAGACCTTCTCCTTTGTACAACTGTTGTAACATCAGTTCGGATTGACAACTTATGACAAATAATATCAGCTGGCACTCCAGTGACATCACTATTACACCATGCGAAGACATGTTGATTATTCATCAAAAAGGACAATAACCGGTGTTTCAAATCTGGTGCCAACTTGGTACCAATTTTAACATTCTTACCCTCAGCAAGGGAGTGGGTTTCAACCTTCTCAATAGGTATTATGACACTGGGAGACTCCATGGGATCATCAATCTCATTATCATCAGCGGAAGGCTCCAATAGCTGGTAATCTATGTTAACCTTGACTGCCTCTAACGTCTTAGGGGCAAGAGCTGTTGCATAATATTTCCTGGCAATCTTTTGGCTGCTCCGGACAACACCTACTTGTCCTTGGACAGCATACTTCAAGAATTGGTGGATCGTAGAGGCCACAACATGCATTCTGGAGAGCGAAGACCTCCCAAATATTGTGTTGTAAGATGTTGGGAAACCCACCACAACAAACAGTACTCTTACCATTTTCTTAAAGGGTCCTTTTCCCTATAACACTTCCTTTTCTAACTCCCCAATCACATCTGCAGAACTTCCTGTAAAGCCTACGACGGTTTTGTTTGATTGTTATATAACCGAAGGGTTTCTCATTTTCTTGTAGGAGCTTAAAAATAGGATGTTTGTTGAACTGTCTGTGTCAATCAGAATTCAGCGTATATCATTTCCTCCTATTGATGCCCCTATTACCACAGCATCTTCATGGGGCCCTTCAATGTCTCTTAGGTCATCCTCATCGAAAATTATAAAGGGAAATGGGGATTGACACTTGTGGGTGGACATCCCTCCATCCAACTGGGTGGGCAACTGTGGACATGTCTCTTTCTTGATGAAGTAGAAGGTGCAATCATAGTATCCCCTCCGAAAATAGTCAATGACTCAAAAAAGTTAATCATACCGGAAACCATTTTGGTCTTGTCTGTTATTACCCCTACCCGATTTCGACTCGGATCTGGATCAAGATACTTAGAGTCTATATCAAATCTTTTAGTAATTACCATTGAACCTTCTTGTGTGGATGTTCCAATATTGTTCGATTGACCAATTCAAGGAGTATTAGCTTGTGCATTAGCTGGTCTGCTTCCCCCTCGTTTTTTTACATAGGGTCCCAACTTACCCATTTCAATGAGGTTCTAGACCTCCTGCTTCAAGGCTATCCAATCATGAGTATCATGGTCTATCTAATTGTGGTATTGGTAGAAACAGGTGCTCCAGTTTTCTCTGGGGGATTGCAATGTTGCTGGCTTTCTAAAGTGCACTTCGTTTTTAGTTTTGTCATAGATTGTAGCCATATTTTCCCTCAATTCAGCAAACCACTCAGGTTGAACCCAGGGTTCTCTCTTGTTCCCATTATATTGGCTCTGAGTCTGACTAGATTGATTTTGCCTTGACTTGTTAGATCCTTGTCCAATCTCTTTTGGCCTGTAACCGAACTGATTAGTAGCTGGAGGTGTTGGTGTTGTAGTAGTGGACCTAACCTGGTGGTGTACTATGGTTTTCTTAGTCTTCTCAACGTTGATTTATTTTCCCACTTGATTCAACAAATCACCCAAGGTCATAGCCTTCTTCCGAGTCACTGAGTCGGCTAAATTACCTAGATTCAAACCTTGTCTGAGGGAAGCAATTGCAACTTGTACAAAGCAATCTGCTAGCCCATTCTTTATATTCACAAAACGGTTGATGTACTCCTTTAGAGACTCGTATGTCTCCTGAGCACAATGGATAATGATGTCCCCATTACCCTTAAGTTCCTTGCTTCCAATGAATTGCCTCCAGAAGGCAATTCATAATGTATCAAAATTAATTATGCACCCCTGAGGACACTTCTTGTGAAAGTTTGGGAGAAGACCTTACACAATAGTTTTTCATCGTCGTCAAAATTCATCATGAAATTCTTAAAATGATCCAGATGGTTGTCCGGATCTCGGCTCCCATCATATTTCTCCATCTTGGAGCTGTCAAACCTCTTAGAAATATTTCCAGAGATTATTTTTGCAGACAAATGCGATTGCCTCCAATTCTTGTTACGGCTAAAAACAATATCTTCATTAGGGGTAGCAAAAATATCTGGTTCGGACTGAAAAGAAAAGAATCAATCAGCAACTGGTCAATATGTTGGTTAGCTGACCCCTTACCCTTGCCATGGTGCTTCTTAAGTCTGCCATGCCTATCCTTTTTTCTTGAATGTTTTTTAGTCAGTCTCATCTTCTTTTTTTACCTTCTTTCATCACTGCTTGAAGAATACAATTCTTCAAGCTCTGCCACATTAGATGAGCTGATGAAGGACTCAAATGTAGAACTTTCCACAAGTTTAGATCGGTGTATCTTCTTGGAACTGAGATGGGTCTCCAGGATTGTCAGTGTGGTGAAGTACTAACGCACCAGATTTTTCTTTAACCCTTTTCTCTGCTTGTTTATTGCTCTCAACACTTCTATTTCAGCTCTCAATTGGTTGCGCTCCTTCATAGTATACTCATTGTTCTTCTTTGCAACTTCCACCTCATGAGGTTGAATATTCTGATCATTCGAATCCATCTGAACTACTTTCTTTGTTGGTTCTGAATTTTGAAATTCAGGCACCGTCGTGCTCCCACTGTGGTCGCCAATTTGGTGTGGTTTATTTCTGTTTGAGGGTAATTTTGTAAAGGGTTTTAGGAATTTAATGTGTAAAGTAGAGAGTAGTGAAATAATTAAGTTGTGCAGCAGTATATTCTGATTACCCTCATTAATGAAAGTGGTTGGGATATTTATACTTAATTAATGACCCAAGGGTCGGGTCGGATCACGGAGTCGGGTCAAGTTTAAGGACCTATTAGCCCAAGATATGAGGTGACCAGCACCTAGCTTAGTCACACTCTATTAAATTTGTCATATTCAGTTTTTTATAATAATGGTTATATCCGAACAGCCCTCCGAATAAAGGCAAGTTATAGTGTCTAAAATATTTGAACTCATCAATATCGAATAAACTATGCCAAGCATGTCGGGTAGAATTCGAAAACTCTTTGGGCTTCGTTATATTGATTTTCCTAGTTGAACTCTTATCGGAGACGTCTCAAACTTGGTTCATACTTATTTGTTCTCGCCTCATTAAAAAACTTTGTTGGCCAAAACCTCCAGTGAGGATAAAACGCTCTATTTTGCCAAAGAAAAATAGTGCAGCTACAAATTACTAGGCTACTTGGATGTTACCTACTTCTTCGGCATGTTTTTATTCTTTGTTGGATATGGATGAGTAGCCCTACTAGTATTTGTGAAGGATAAAGTGAAGACTATATATAGTTGTACTTGTTTGGTGTGAGTATGTTACGTTGTAGATGTCGTTAATGTTGTGTTGGAGACTTTACCAAAAATTGTAGGTCACTTTTTGTGTAGAGTAAGCATGTAAGGTAACAGAGTTGTGTTTGTTTTTCTTCTCGTGGGGGTCGCTATATACAGATGATTGTAAGTAAACCTTTCGGTTCTTGTAAATGATTTGGGTGATTTATCTGTTTTGGGGCAAGTTGGTGGATTTTTGTGTTTGTTATACATTTGGTGACTTGACATGTCCTTACAAAATCAGGCTCAAATGGCCCATTGCGTAGCCCTTGTAGGGCATGTCAATCGACTTATTCACGAGAGTGGCCGATTCAGCCTATTGCGTGATCGTTATATGTTTGGTTCATTACCAGTTCGCTTATTAATACCAGTACAAGATATTGGGCTTAGTATGGCTCCTTACGGAGCCTCAGTGGGTGTGGCTAATTAGCTCGTTCGTATTATATAACTCAATTGGTTTGGGCTCATTATGACCTCTTGCATAGCCCGTAGGCGTGGTTAGTGACCCATTCGCACTTTGTTAGGAGGGAGGAAGTATAACAAACACCATATTCGTAGTATTGTAGGTGAAAATCACTTGGTGTATAACATGGAGGTAACTAAGCTTAAAGCCTGTCTGCCATGGAGATGGAGATTGTTTGACCTATAGCCATTTCTATTGTGGAGATGGAGATCACTTGGCTTATAGCCCTTTCTATCGTGGAGATGGAGATCATTGGGCTTATAACATTTTTTATCATGGAGATAGAGATTACCGGGCCTTCGGTCGTTTCTATTATGAAGATGAAGATCCACTTGACTTATAGCCTATTCTACTGTGGAGATGGATATTACTTAGTCTATAGCCTTTTCAATCATGGAAGCATAGATTATTTGGTGTATATTACGGAGATTGCATTGTGAATGGCTTGACAAATTTTTTGTAGCTTGATTTTTTTTAAGTTCGAATTATAAAAACAAAGCTATTGACGATGACTAAAAATTCTTTTTAGAATACTCATTAACGATAGCATGATGGATATTCACTGTGACACGAAAAATCGTTACGTTTTAGTTGTTTTAGTTGTGAAGATCTCTTATTTGAGGAACCAATTTTATAGCGGAGATTTCCATTTTGAGTTTTGAAATGCACCTCTATATATATATATATATATAATGATAAGCATCATCGTCCCAACGCGAAGCATTTTTCTTTTCGATTCTTTAGATCACAAAACGGTTATAACCTGCATTACTAAGGTTTTCGAGTATCAACCTATCATATTGTAGAGTCTTCTTGAACAACTGTCATGGAGATTTAGAGCATTGAAGTATGTTGGTATAGGAGACAAGTGGGAGTGTCGTGTATACAAGACTATTTGCCGGCGGAGAGAAGAATCGACAGCCACCTATCACAGCACAGTCTGAACATGATAAGATGATGTATGAATTTGAAGCTTTGACTGGAATAACAATGGAGCTGCTGCGTTTTTACCAAAGACTTGTCTTCTGGCTCGAATATGGAAATTGAGGGTTCGCCTGAGAAAAATGTGTAGGTCGAGTCCAGAAACCACATGAATCTTCTGGGTGATTCGGTCAATATGAACGGAAAGTCAACAAAGAGTCTTACAACTGTCACTGGGAATTTCAATTCATTTGAGGTACAAGTTATGGTCCCACACTCAACCTGTTACTGCTATCACCGCACCAACGACGGACCTGCAATCCACTTTTCTTGAAGAACAAGTAATATTGTCTGAACCCAAACCTGATGCTACTGCCACAGTAGGAATACCACTCTGTACACCAATAATGGGCGTGCACAGTAATTTGATTGAGGAACAAGTAGTGGTGTCTAAAACCGATAATGATGTTGCTATAACAGTGGGAAAATCACCAAGACGAGACCTGCAGGCCCATTCGCTCGAAGAACAAGTGATGATAGAAAAACCCGAGAATGCTACTACAATCACAATGGAAAAATTACCAAAACATGACCTACATGGAAATTTTCTCGAAGAAGTGATATAAAACTGACGATGTTGCAACTATCATAATGGAAAATTCACCAAAATGTGACATGCAGTCCAGTTTTCGTGCATAACACGTAACGGTATCAAACCCCAAAAACGTTGCTTCTCTAACCAAATAAAAATCACTGTCCGAGCCAATGATGAACTTTCATTGCAATAATCCTGAAGGACAATGAATGATCTTCGAACCGGAACATGCAGAATGTACTGCTGCTACTAAATACTCGTTTCTTAAATGTCATGTCTTTAGTCCTGCTGCTACCAACAACGTGGACTTGCGGATGGTCTACTGCAGGAGATTTTGCTATCGAGATCTTCGTGCTGAAGATCTTCTTGCTGCGTTGAGTGCTGCAGCAAGACTACTAAGATCCTATTATCCTTTAATTACTCCTGCTTATAGTTGAAGATTGAGAAAAGACAGAGTATTTGTTTTATTTCTCAAAACCTTGAAAAAGCAGTGTAGGCAGTTAGTAGTGTTAGTAGTAGGCCAGATAATCTAATTTGTTAGGTAGTTTTACCACCTATACAAAGTTTGTTATGTTATTTTTACATTGTTCAAATTCAATTATATAAAACGTGTGTGACGAGGTCAAGAACAAATTTATAACGTGTGATGCAGCCCATAGGACTGTTGGGCTTGTCTCGTGGGCTTGGTCTCACAAACCTCGACCCGGTTACATACGTAGTCGTTTACTGATGAAGTGAGGGTTGTTGTCTGAAAACCCTAGCACCCATTCTCACTTCACCAGCTCTTCTTCACAAACTGTTTGAGACCCAAGGCAGCCATGAAAGACTAGCTTGAAGCTTCAGGCGATCCATGACTAACTTGAAACTTCAAGCACTATTTGTTCTTCACATCCCCCACAAACGAATAGGCAAATCGATGAGGCCAAGTTTGTCTCTGAGAAAGGAAAAGCGATGGTGAGTTTGAGGTTTTGTGAGACAGTCAGCTAGCTGATCCTGAGATGGTACAAAGCGAATCTGGAGAGATCCCTGGAGGACTTGGTCGCGGATGAAGTGTATATCAAGTTCGATATGCTTTGTCCTTGCATGGAACACTGGATTAGATGCTAAGGAGCTCGCCCCAAGATTGTCGCACCAAATGACTGAAGGAAGTGTGACAAGAAACTGAATTTTAGTAAGAATGGAGCGTAGCCAGATGAGTTCAGCTAACAAGTTCGCCAAGGCCCGATATTCTGACTCAGCTGAAGATCGAGCCACCACATTTTGCTTTTTCAAAGACCACGAGACAAGGGAAACCCCAAGATACACACAGTAAGCCCCCCACGCTTCTTCGATCATCGGGAGAGGACGGCCAGTCAGCATCAGAGAAACCATGGAGTTGAAAATTGCAGTTTGGTTTGATATAGCGAAGAACTTTTTTCAAACTTTTCCAGTGTACTGTGGTAGGTGCCTGATGGTATTGGCGTAGCTTATTCACAGCAAAGGAAATATCAGGACGAATGTGAGTTAGGTACTGTAATGCTCCTAATAGGCTTCGATATGGTGAAGAGTCTGCAAGAGAAGTTCCATATGTGCTTGGACATGGAGAGTCCTTGAGAAACCAGTAAGTTTTTAATATATTGATGTTGCGTTAAATACATTTATGTGGGGTCACGATGAACCTTTATTCCAAAGAATAGATAGAGTGGCCCCATTTGTTTTAATGAGAACATCGCGTTAAGCATGTGAACAAATTACTGAAAACAATTTGTTTGTGTGCCTGTAACGAGAATGTCATCCACATAAACTAAAATTAGAATGAAAATAGTCTTTAGAGATGAAATAGAACAATGAACAATCAACCCGAGAATTCTTGAAACCCCACTGAAGCAATATGTCCTTCAGTCTAGATTACCAGGCCCTTAGGGCCTGTTTGAGATTGTACAGGGCTTTGTGAAGTTTACACACATGTGTAGGCTTCTCAAGGTCTTGAAAACCTTCTGGTTGAGCCATATAGACATCTTCAGTGAGAAAACCATTGAAGAATGCATTGTTGATGTCCAGTTTCCTCACCTCCTAATCTTTAGAGACAGCCAAAGTTAGAACTAGCCTCATTGTAAATGGTTTAATCACCGGAGTAAACAATTCTGAGAAGTCTATGCCAGGGGTTTGATAAAACCCCTTGGCCACAAGCCTTGCCTTATACATCTAGATTGAGCAATCCATGTGATGCTTTATTTTGTACACCCATTTACATCCCACCACATTCTGATTAGGAGCCCAAGGAACAAGTGTCCAGGTATCATTAGAAATAATAAATTTATACTCAGTTTCCATAGCAGTGACCCAGTGAGAGCTTGAAACTGCTTTCGAATATGTAATAGGCTCAATGGTAGATAGATCAGTATTAGTCAAGGAGCCAATATAGGGAACCTTAGGTATACGAGTTTCATCTTGAGTTCTAGTCTGCATAGGATGAATGTGGGAGCTAGGAGGTAGCTTAGGCAAGTGATCAGGATGAGGGAAAGGAAGGAATATAGATAGTTTGGGGTTAGAAGGGAAGGCTAGGGATTAGTGAAGTTTATGTGACAGTTTTGTGAGTGGGAAGGTGACTGGTGCTAGGTGTAGTGACATAAATAGCAGAGTCTGTTTGATTTTGTGCTAAAAGAGACCTAGTAAGAGTGGTAGGATTAATACACTTAGCAACAAGAAGATTAGATGAAGTTCGAGTATTACCTTGTAAGGATATAGTCTGTAGAGAACTAGCTTCCTGAGAAACAACAAGGGGAGTAAATGAGGTTGGTAAGTACCCACTAGTCACAAGCCCTGTAGGTAGATTAGGGAGCCACAACCCTAGAGGAAAGACTTTAGAAGACTCAGATTGTGAACTGTTTAAGAAGTCTCTTTGAAAAGGAAAGTCAGTTTCATTGAAAACAACATTTCGGGAGACATAAACTTTTCTAGTATAACTAAGACACACATACCCCTGATTATACCCAAAAAACACACATTTTGTAAAGTGAATTTGGAGCTTATGGGCTTGATATGACCTGAGACATGGAATGCAAGGACATCCAAAAGTTTTCAGGACTAGATGGTTTAGCCCTTTGTGAAACAGAAGCTCATATGGTGATTTGTTTGATTGAGTAGGTACTCTATTTATCAGATAAATAACAGTTAGACTAACTGGGGTGAAAAATCAAACATACATATCATATATTTAATGTAGTTTATAAAAGATAGAGAATGGTCAGAGAAGTGGAAAAAGTTGTAATGAATATTAGGTAATAAGATGGAATATCAAACGGTTGTTTGTAAAGAAATAATATGACATCTGTTAGTTGTCATACCTAATGGCAGGCCTAGTGGGTCATCGCACGCATACTAGACCATTCCAAATGTTTCTGATTATTATGAAAAGGCCAACTCATGATTCTGCGTATGAATATTCAAAGCACGAACAAAGAGTCAAGCCAGTTTCGAGGTAAACATGTGTACGAGTTCATTTGAGGAGGACAAGTATATAACCTGACATTCCAGAATCAGTTAATAAATTATTTATATTCGAGGAAAAATCTGAATGTGTTTTTATTCGAGGACAAGAACTGTTGAGATAAATCCTTTTGACAAGGAGATGAGAAGATCTAATTCGAAGTAAATTAGATTTTTGGCAAGTAACAGTTTTTACCTATCATGATTTTCGATGATTACTAGTTCTTATTCATTAACCTTCATATATGAGACATGTATGTGCACAATATTATTGATATATGCGAGACTATACCATATTTTGTATGATATATGCGAGACTATAACAGGTATCATACGATATATGTGAGATATGTTTGTGCAACATAGTTGCGAGACCTGTGCATTCTTTGTGTCTGAGATCCGAGACATGTTGGTATAATATTGACCGATATGAGATTAGGTATGTATATTATGTGAGACATATTACTTGCTACTAATTATTTTTAAATATTCTAAACAATGTATAGACCTCGAGTGTCTATGTTCTGCCAAATTACCTAAAATATAATAGGAGGAATAATACATCTGACATAAACTCTCTGCTCAGTAGACCAGAACCAATTTCTGGTCACGTGAGCAACAATCATGAACTTCTGAATGGTAAATTTGAACAAGTCTGCAAAATAATTTAAATATTCCAATCATAGCTACATGAAATGAATAAATAATTAGTATCTTCTTGAGAGTAACATAATTGACACTTTGAGACTATATTGAATTTTCTCTTTTGCAAAATAAAATCAAATAGGAATATAATTGTGTAAAATTTTCCACAAGAGAAATGAGCACTTCCTGGGTATGATACTATTCTGAATCCCGCTAAACATGTTAGACTAACTGGGGTGATGCCTTATGTAGTTCCAAGTGTCCTTTGTGTTAAAATTGCTGTCTTTAGAGACCTTCCACATTATGATATCATCTTTGTTGTTGTTGATTTTAATTATGTTAATAAGGTTAATTTTGGTAGTAGATAGTAGACCATTACAAATGTTAAGATCTCAAGAGTTATTCAACAAAAAAGAATTAACCTTCTTAGTTTTGAACCACTTGTTATCAACTTTATCATCCAATATGATAAAGAGAGAGTGATTATGCCAATTTTCAAGCAATAAGTCCATGTTATTTTACCCATATTCCACATGATATTAGGCTCAACAATGACTTTAATATTAGCAAGCATTTTCCATGTTTGAGAACCAACTTTGAAATAGTTAGCTTTAAGAGGGTGGGAATTTCTGCAGTAGATGTTATGCATAAGATTGGCCCAGTAGATAATGTTATCCCTGAAAGTAAACCAAAGCTTACATGAAAGAGTATCATGAATATCAGTAAGCTTTCTAATGTCCAGGCCACCTTCAGCAAAAGGTTTTATATAAATAAAACCACTTAAACAATGAATATTATGTTCATTAGTTTTAAAACCCCACATAAACGTGTTAAACACTTTTTAACTCTATTAATGATGCATTTATGGATATAACAACTCTGCATCCAATATAATGGGATATGCATTAGCACAAAACTGATAATAATTAACCCGCCACCATAGGATATGTTTTTGTTTTCCCAATCCATTGATGTTGATTTTGTTGAGAAGAGGAGTATAGTTACTATACTTGTTATTTGAGTTACAGAGTTTCCTATGTAGTCAGTTGGGAGATGATCAATACTGAAACCATTTTGATCAACAAGGGTAGAAAGCTTGGTTTGATGAAAACTGTTGGAGACAATAATCTTTGTATTGTCTTTATTAATAGTTTGTTTATAAACATCTTCATAGTTTTGGAGGAACAAAATCAGTTTGTCAATTATATATTGGGTGATATTAGTCAAAATTAAGATGCCATCTATAAAGTCTAAGCAAGGAATAATGAAATTAGTCCTAGAAGAATAATTCATAGATTTGTTAGAGGTAAAAAGGTTATTCAGCCCTCTTAATAAGACTTTTTCACCAATAACGAAAAGACTGGGCGAGAGAGGATCTTCCTGTCTCAGACCACTGTTATTCTTAAAATCAATAACATTGCCATTGACTAGCATAGAGATATTAACAGAGCTAATAAGCCTACTAATGAGATCAACAAAATTAGCAGAGAAGCCAAATGATAGTGTGACTTTGATAATAAAGGGGTGAGGCCTTTTGTCAAAGGCTTTGGACATGTAAAGCTGAATTATAATGTTACGAGCCTTTGATTTTCTATTAAGATGCATCATTTTTTTAACTATCAAAATATTTTCAAAAATAAACTTATTTATGACATAACCACCTTGAACTTTGGAGATAATTTTAGGTAAAATGTTTGTAAGTCTATTATTAATTATCTTGGATATGATTATGTTAAGTAAAATACAAAGGCTAATAGGTCTGAAGGTTTTCCAATTTGTAGTATTAAAGGTTTTAGGAATAAAACACAAACATGTGGCCATGATTCTTTTAGGAATGCTATGGCCAATGATGAAACATGACATGGCTTGACATAGATATGTTTTAATGATGTTCCAGGAGGTATTGAATAAGCAAACATTAAAGCCATCTACACCTGCAACACTGGTACGATTCATGTTGTTGATGATCTCTGAGATTTCCACTTTAGAAGTAGGCTTCAAAATAAGTTGTTATCCTCATCAGTGATCAACTTAGGGATATAGTAGATATTATAATGCAATCTGGTTAATTTATTCCACATAATTAATGTAAAAATTACTAGTGAGAATATCATCAAAATAGGCTTCAGCAAAACAACCAATAAAGTTAGAGTCTAACAACCATTCCTCACCAACTTTGATACTTTTAATATGGTTCTTTCTCTTATTTTGGAAACATAAACATGAAATACTTTGGTATTTCTATCAATGGCTTTGAGCTAATTATAGCAACATTTTTTCTTCCATTAGCCTTGGCTAGGTCAGATCTAGTAGCAGCATTTTTAGAGGTAGTTATTAAGACTTCCAATTTTTTGACAACTTCTTGAGAGATCTGGACTTTGTCAAACACATTACCAAAACGATAAGTATTCCAAAATTTAAGACTATTTTTTAATATTATGAGCTTATACTAGAAGATATAGAGAGGATAACAATTAATGATTTGGTTTGAGTTGCTTTCAACAAAAGGTATAAATTCAGCATCCATAGTCCACATATTAATAAATTTGAAACTTTTCTTAGTGTTTAAACTATCTTTGAAAATGGAGACGCAAAAGGGAGCATGGTCAGAACAAGCTATGTCCATGTGAATAACCCTAATGTCATTAACAAAATTAGACCATGATGAATTATAAAGAGCCCAGTCCAGCCTCTTCCATTTGGAGTTGTTGGATCAAGTAAATTTAGACCCTTGATAGACAACATCATTGATGACAATCTCTAATACATTCATTGAAATCAACAGAGCTGTTAATGCAATAAGTTGGACATCTAACTTTCTCATTTGAAGAGGTTATCACATTGAAGTGTCCAATGATCAAACATTCAGTAAAGGTTCAAAGACTTCTCAAAGTGTTCCATATGTCAGTAATGTTATGTTTATGACATTTAGCATAAACAATCGTTGGTAAAAAGGATTTGTATGAGCATTCATAGGATATTTATAAATTTAAACATTGAGTATAATTGAGTAGAATATTAATTGAGAAATCATCATTCCATAAAAACCAGATTTTGTTAGAAATGTTGGCCATAATTTTTAAAAAACCAATTTTTGATGCAATGCAAGCTAGTTTATCAGCACTGAGTAAAGGTCCATGTATAACAATACGATTAATCTTATCTTTGATGATGATGGATTTAAGTCTTCTGATTGAAGGCTTGTGTTTTATTCCTCTAATATTCCAGCTAAGCAGCTTAATCATCCTTAGGATTAGAGATGGTAGGATTTTTGTTCCCTGAAAACTTTGGAGATTTGATGACCAGGTTGATAGGCTTCTTTTCTTTCTTTCTTCTTTTAACTTTTAGTTCAAAAATTATGGAAGTTATTATCAGTATATTTATGGTTGAGAGTGAGAGAGATGGGAAGGCTACCAATGTTACTCTGGATTTGAGTAACCTTGCCTGAAATCAGGTTTTCATAGTCTTGAGAAGTGGCTAAATTGTAGCCCATCTCTAAGGTTTGAATAGCTTCAATAATATCCTCAACCTCTGGAGATTTTGAATCTTGATGCTGATTTAACTGATAATTAGTAGATATTTCTTTGACAATGCTGGTTTTATTATTCTCTTCAGGAAGCATATTATCTTTAAGATTTTCTTCCACTATTTGATCATGAATGATAACAATAGATTTGACTCTTTGTTGTCTACCCCTCTGCTAAGCAATCTTAGGTTGATTAGAAGATTTGTTATTGTAGTTGTTGTAGTTGTTGTGGCTTTTATTGTTCACTTTGTTGTCTATAAGCTCCTCAATGGATTGATCATTTTTTGCAGATTGTTTACTGAATTGTTTTTGCACATTTCCATGTCACGAAATGAGTGGAAACATCTAATGTAGTATTTATGAAGATTTTTGTAACTAATGGTTAACTGGAAGCCTTGGTTATATCCAACACCAAACCAAACATTGTGTTGAATCTTCTTGGATACATCCATTTCAATCCAAGCATAATACGCATTGAAATAAGCTTTTTTTTCTGGTATGATAATCTTTAAAGGAACCTATGAAATCTACTATGTCTTGTATTATATTTGTGTTGTAGAGGTATTCTGGAATCTGTTCAATTCTAACCCAGATAGGAGTTGAGAGACATTTATATCTGGTATTGAAATCTGCTTGTCATTTTAAGAGCCTCATTGATGGTTCACTTATTGTCCATATTGTTTTTAATTAAAGCGTGCAGATATCCTCTTTATTCTCAAACTCAAAGAGGATGTGCTTTGAGTCCCCTATTGAGATATTCACCACTGAATTTAAATGTGTTCAAGAAATCTGTAAGAAGACCTTTTGAAAATTTAACGATCAGGACATGTTTGGATTCCTTGGTTAATTGGTTTTAACCTTCTGCGCATACTGGATCGAGGTGTGGTCACCTTTCTCGATTGTACCGATTGGTATAAAATCTCTTGAATTGACAGTTTTCTTTAACATTCAAAGTAAAATTTTGCGATTTTGAAAAATTGTAATGTAGTTAATCTCATCCAGTTTCGTGTGCAGATGCTCATTAGAAGGAAAATCAAGAAAATATTTTTTTTAATAAACCATTGATGATGAAATTTTTCATTTGGCAAAATAAGACGACAAAAGCTTGGTTCAATCATAACAGAAAAATAGAACATGAAAATAGAAAACATAATACCGAACAAAAAAAACCAAAAAATATTTTTGAATGCTTTCTTGAAATTTAAAAAAAAAATGAGGATGAAATATCTATTTTTCCAATCCCCAAGTAACGTCAGTTTTAGATTAGATTCATGGAAATGATAAAGTAGAAATTAATAACAAGAATATATTCACTTCCTTTTAGCTTTTCCTTTTTGGGATGGAATCAATAAGTATGGTGGTTTTAGCCGGTGTCTATTTATTTATTTTTGTCTTTGCTTGCATCCGTTGTCACCGTTACTTAGATTAGATTAGATTAAAGGGTTCAACGCGAATCCTGGTAAAGATCTTCACACCTAACCGAAAAAGGTTAGGTCATAGGTGTATAAAATATAATTTCAATAAAAGAAAAGAAGTGTTTTCCATATACTTCAATCCACGCGTCAGCATCCTACTGTCGTCCCAGATCGGGACAGCCACCATTCCTCCCTCTTTCAGTCGAGCTTGTCGTGGCAGTCAATACAGCTACCAGGAAGAACAACTGGAGTATCTACTAGTATCAACTATGAACTTGTACTAGACTTCTGTTTTAGAGCACTGGTTGTGGGAAGATGCGAGGTGGTAATCAGACGACGGTTTACTACTCTGCGAACCCTAAAGACTACAAACTTCTAGAAGAAGTTGGCCATGGCGCTAGTGCTACGGTCTATAGAGCCATCTATTTCCCATCCAATGAAGTCGTGGCTGTTAAGTGCTTAGATCTCGATCGTTGCAATACCAATCTGGTTCGTGCCTCCAAATTGTTCCACCTTTTATATCTCTAGATGACTTCACTTCCATCTTAATCTTTCTATTATTATTATTATTATTATTATTTCTATCAAATTTCGGTGGAATCCACTGTTTTCTGTTTTCTGTTTTCTTTGCTGACTGACCATGTAAGTACAGGATGATATGCGAAGGGAAACTCAAACAATGAGCTTGATCGATCATCCAAATGTTATGAAGTCGTACTCTTCATTTGTCGTTGACCGAAATCTTTGGGTGATCATGCCATTCATGGCCGAGGGTTCCTGCTTGCATCTCATGAAGATGGCATATCCAGATGGGCTTAATGAGGATGCTATATCTTATATTCTAAAACAAACTCTTAAGGCTTTAGACTACCTTCATAGACAAGGCCATATTCATCGGGATGTTAAGGTCCGTAAACCCTCAACTTTTCAACTTTTACATCATAATTCGACAAACTTCACCTTTTTAAACCAATGGCTTTTTCTCTTTTCTCGCAGGCTGGAAATATACTTCTTGATAGCAATGGCTTAGTAAAGCTCGGTGACTTTGGTATTACTGCCAGTCTATTTGAAACAGGAGATAGACAACGTGCACGAAATACATTTGTTGGAACTCCATGCTGGTAACAATCTTGTTAAACTGCTCCGTTTATTAACTTCTTTGGTGCCACATGCAAGCACACTAATTCTCCTATCCACCAGAAATGATAGCTGTTTTTGTTTTGTTTTATAGGATGGCACCAGAAGTGTTACAGCCAGGAAATGGATACAACTCCAAGTGAGTTGCGTTTTGTGGCTTTAGATGATATTTAAAAACTAGATCTCCGCTACTCGAACTTCTTCATGTACTTCTGGCATTGCTATATTAAAGCTCTTTCTATTAGGCTAGTTTTGCCATTTTGGGGTTGGAGATTGCAATGACCACTAGTTAGAGCATAGATATTCTCACCTTCACTTGAGTTCAATGTCTAATTGTTGGTACCCAGGCTACATTACAGTTGGTGGTGTGGGTAGAATTCCAGTACTTCTCTTTTATCTTAATATATATTTCGAATCTGTTCCTTAGAAAGTAGTCTATGTGTAGTTCAACACTGTTGCTTATCCAAGTTTTAGGACAAGTTAGTTGTGGTTTATGGTGCACGGCCATGATAATATTTTATATTAACCAATGCATCAATGACACTTAACCGTTTGCAGTACCAAAACATTTATATTAACTCTCTAGCTGATTGCTTATTTTACACTTTCCTTCATTCTTGTACAGGGCTGATATTTGGTCATTTGGTATTACAGCCCTTGAGTTGGCCCATGGCCATGCTCCTTTTTCTAAATATCCTCCAATGAAGGTATCTGTGACTCTGTACTCAGTGACAGTATTTATCATGATTTCATTTGATCTTACACTTCTAAAACTTTGAACTCCTAATAGGTTCTCCTGTTGACCATACAAAATGCACCACCTGGACTTGATTACGACCGTGATAAAGTATTTTCAAAGGTACTCGTTTCCTTTCTGGGTAAACGGATCCAGTGATAAAATTGGGTTTATGTTGATAAGTTAATACAGATTGGTTGAACGGCATTAATGGTGCTTTGCGCTTTTTTAATCTTTTCAAAAAAACTGATTAGAGGATCTCCAGTTGTGAGCAGTCTTTTAAAGAAATGGTTGCAATTTGCTTGGTGAAAGATCAAACAAAGAGGCCAACTGCAGAAAAATTATTAACGCACTCTTTCTTCAAGCGCTCAAAGGTTTCAGAGGTTTCTGTAAAGAAACTGTTAATTGATTTGCCACCTCTCTGGACACGAGTTAAAGAGCTTCAGGTCAGCTCTAATGTTTTGTGATTCAGCTTTCTTCAACTTTCTTGGTACGTATGATTGATGTACTTTCTAATATAATGCAGCTTAAAGATGCTGCACAGCTTGCTTTGAAGAAAATGCCATCTTCAGAACAAGAAGCTGTGTCACAGGTTTTATTATTAGCTTATGTCCTTTTCTTTCAATGCATGGCTACTAAATCTATATATATATATATATATATATATATATATTATTTTATATGATAGGAAAACTTAAAAGTAAAGTAGCAAATGCATGTCACTCTCTCATTTGTCTTGGTAATTTTGTGCTCTAATGTTCAGAGTGAGTACCAAAGAGGAGTCAGTGCCTGGAACTTTGATGTTGCAGATTTAAAATCCCAAGCATCAGTGGTAAGCCACATTTTCAGTTTAATATGCACGTAAATTTTCTATTCGAGTGTTTATTTTAGAGTCCGTTTGGTCAAGTATTTTCGCTGTCATAATACTTGATTTTCATGATAGATACTTAATGATGATGATAATCTTCTGACTGCGAATTGGGATGAGGCTAGTATGAGAGAAGGTGCTGATAGTAAGGTCAGTGACATGAAGTTTTCTGTTTGGATGTTGTACGAAGGATCCCAACCCAACGTAATATTAAAGAAAAATGTTTTGTTATAAATATATGTAAATGGTGCAATATCTCAGGTAGAGTATGAAGCAGTAGTAAATGGTGATCAAATGGCAGCTGACTGCATGAACAGAAAGGTTAAGATATCAGAGGTTGAGATTATAGGATCTGGCTTACAATCTGAAACTGGTTTGGTGAATAATGGATCTTGTATAGAAGCTATGGAATCAACTTTAGAACAAGATGGGTTACAAAAACAGACTACAGCAAAAACTCGCCAAACTCAGAGTGGCCCACTTGTGCCTGCCATGGTTCGGAGCCATTCATCATCAGATAAGTCCCGCGCTTCTGAAAGGTCAGCCACAGTTCATTTCACTGTGATTTTTTTTTACACTCTTAACTGTCTAGCCAAAGTGTTTAGATGTACTGGCTTACAATTTGTAATGTACAACCATTAAAATTTCAGAAAGTTTCAGTTGGTTGACAGTGCCCATAATGGCCTTCAGGCACCATGGTTGCCTCTTACATGCCAACAATCTTTAAAAATCTTCCCCATCTGTCTCTTAGATTGCCAATGATCTTGAAAATCTTTCTTACAATCAAGAAACTCTTGGACCTTCAAATTTGTCAGAAATTTGGTAAATCAGCTTTGATTCGGTAATCATCAAAGTTTTACACAATAACATATTACGTTACTGTTTTGGTTGTTGTTAGGCAACAATTCTTCGAGTTCTTCTGATTCAGAATCACTTTCTTTGTCATGCTGCCACTTTATATTTTCTCCTTGATTTTTTCTCTCATTATTGCAGTCTTTGTTATTATCAGCCTCCAATATTAATTGTCAAACATCTGCTATTTGACTCATCAGATTGTCTATTCGAGTATTTTCGGGCATCGCTCTGCTTTAGTATTTAACATGCTCTGGTACCACTTGAGGCAGCACAAGCTGTAACATTCGTAATCCACTAGAAACTAAATAAAACTTAGATACAGATTCTAACATAGTTATGTGTTCTTCATCATTTTAACTACTAGATTGGAGATTGAAAGTCGATCAGCATTGCAAAAAGTCAGAAAAACACCGAACTTTAGTGGTCCATTAATGCTTCCAAATCGGGCTTCAGCGAATAGTTTTTCAGCTCCCATAAAATCTTCTGGAGGTATGAATATCAATAAATCATTAACGACTGTTATTTAATGTGCTTGCGACATGTCTTTTTTAAAACTTTATGTTCTTTCTAGAAGAATATAGTTGGCTGCTTACTACAGATAGTACGCTCATAGTGTATCATTGCTTTATATATTTCTTCACCAACAGGATTTCGAGAGTCCTTAGATGACAAGTCAAAGGCTAATCTAGTGCAAATAAAAGGGCGATTCTCAGTTACATCCGAAAATTTAGATCTAGTGAAGGTGAGGCTGTTATTAAATTGTTGTGTTAATGTATTCGTTATATTGCCTGACCATCACTAACTAAACAATCCCATAGGATATGTCATTAAGTACAGCTTCACGCCAGTCTTCACAGGTGGGTTGCTATTTTTTACTCGTTACGTAGCGATTACTTCGTCTTGTTCCAGTCTCCTGCATAATGATCTATTTATCTGAATCGCAGGGAGCATCACTTAGAAAGTCTGCCAGCATTGGGGATTGGATATTCGAGTCCAAACAAGTGGTCTGTACTCAAGTTGCTCCTTCAACTCACCATGTCAATTCATCACGACTTATACCAAATATAGTTCTAGTTAATACCAAATACCTCAAAGCTCAAAAGTGTATCAAGTTGTAGTTTTGTTCTTTATCCTAATCTTTCTTCCCAGCACATGGTAGTATCCATTGGCAATATATTTTCATTGTTGGTTTTGTACTGACGAGACATAGAAATCTTTGCACTTACATCCCTGTTTAAAAGGGAAAAATACTTAAGTTTCTCCTTCATGCCACCCCAAAAGATTGTCTCTCCAATCACCTCATGGATTTCTAAACTGTGTATTTAGTTACTTCTAACTTTTTTGTATTTGGGTTTAAACCTTGTTTAACTTGGCCGACTATATATACAAGGTAAACAACCATCTGGGACTCGTCCATAGTTCAGGCTGATTTTAAAAATTAAAAGAAGTAAAGAAGGTCTAGGATGTGATTTAAGCAGTTTCAGAAGGTCATTCTGGCTCTCATCTTTTTTAGCATATAGAAGTGAAGATAATATCATGATCAGCGGTGCTATTTTGGTTTACTTTGAAATATTTAGAATTGTGTTCTTATTAGTTATCCCATCTAATTTCTGCTTTCAGCCAACAAGTCATCCACTGAATGAATTTAGTAGCGATGGCATACCTGCATCTCTACTTATACATCACCTTCAGAACCTTCTCCAGCAGACTTCAGTTCAACAGGTAAAAACAACTAACTTAATACTAGTTTTACAGTCATTCTAATTTTCATCCCGAGGCTTCTAGTCTGTCTTTGAAAGCTGAGACTTTTCTGTAATGATAGGATAATATCATGAATTTGTTGAATAACCTGCAATCAGTGGAGGCAAAAGATGGTGAGAAGAGTAATTATATTCACATGATTGGGTGTTATACTGGCGTTTTGTGCTGTGTTTTGTAACTCTTATTTTGTACCAGCTTCTCTAAATGGAAAGTCACCACCACCTCGAAGAGGCTCAGAGAGTTATGAAACTGTAAGTAGAGTTTATTTTGTAGCTTGATTTTCACTTGAAACAAGAATCATAAAGGTCAACTGTTAAAGTTTTACGCATCACCCTCTTTATTTTTTTACCTGTCAAATTACTCGGGAAAACTTTGTTTTTTTAAATTATCTACCGCTTCTTGATGATGGAAAGGAAACGAAACGAAGTTAACTCAAATTTATAAAACTAGAGTCAGCTTTTATCAAATTTATATATATAAGTGAAGCCATAATTTGTTTCATCTTTCTAACTCAGGTTGACTCAGTGGCTTCTGGACGGGAACAATTATTGCTTAACAAGATCTTCGAGCTACATGCAAGGTTTGTCATCTACTGTAGCAAGCAAAGTCGTAGCAGAAGTAGTGATAAATAGTAGATTAAACAACCATTTATCCAAGAGCTTTGCGCCACATACAAGCTGCTCAGAGCTTGGTAAATATATTGAAGTTGTAGCAATAGTGAAGGTACACTTTTGTTGAGATCAATAACAACGAGATAGGGTCTCACAAATCACAATATGAACTTTGAGCAGCTCTTGCTCTGGTAGAAATTATATATGTTAGAAAAGTAGAGGGATATATCTGTTTTAAACGAAAGAAGAGGATTTTACTATGCTATGTAATAGCATGTCTGTAAGTTAAAAGAAGGGTCAATGATAACCTGCATCAGAGTATTTTATATTTCTGGACGTATGGGTAATCTGAAACCCATTTTAGTACATGGATTTACTAGAATCAAAAGCATCTTAGTCTTCATGGGTCAACGTAGAAACACCTACAATGTTGTCTTATTTGCTTTCTATGTTATTTTATTTTCAGGTTGAATGATGTGACTGAAGAATTGGATGCTGAAAAGATGAAATATAGTCAAGTAAGTGATGTAGTGAGAAAAGTGTGCCTAATTGTAACATACTTTCTTTGCATCAGTCTACTAGTCTTATAGGTTGAAAATCAGATAGTTTGAGAATGGTATCAAGTATTGACAAAGGTTTCCAATGGGTTATTAAATATTGGTAAAGCCAAGCCATTCAATTTTGTTTGGTTCGGACTTGGGAGTTATTATAATCTTGTATTCTCACAACTTACGGTATACTGATTCACGATCTACAGTTGGAAAACCATCTCAAATCTATGAACCGGCTGGGGTGAAATTGTAGTAGAAGGGAAGCAAATGACATACGGTTGATTAGATTATAAGGCATGTGAGACATGCAGTATACACTACTATTGAGAGATGTGATGGAGAGAATTATTATAGTACCTGTTTCAGATTTGATTAGATTTGAAGAAATAAGAAGGTAAGTTGATTCAAACAAGAGGATATGTTTTGGGTTGATTCATCAATTGCTTTGGCTGGAGCATGGAGCAGGGGGAAGCAAAAATAAGCAATAAAAAGTTAGCAGTCTGTCTGTTTAAAGCATCATCTGTTGACTGTAATTGTAAATGTTATGTGTATGGAGCATGGATATAGATTCTTATACTTTATGGTTTGTATTTGTGTATATATATACATATTTAATAAAGGTGGAGTGTTTGATCCAAAATCAGAAACAATAAAAAACAAAAACAAAAAATCAAAGAGGAGGATCTGATTTAGTACAGGAAATGGAGCCACGAGAAGAGCTTCAAAGCAAAAATCAAAAGCAGCAGCAAAGACCAAGACTAGAAGAGAGTGTGATGTATAACGGGCTGCATCAAGACTCAAGAGCATGCAATATGAAGCTTTGGTGGGTCAACTCCAAGGGTTGGCTGGCGTAAAGCGTTCCGAGTCCTGCCTTCACTGCCTTCAAATGACTGTCATCCAGGTCTCTTCTAAATATGTACCTCCTATTTGGGTTGTTCATATTTGCTTTTAAGCTTTTCTATTTCTGTGGTGACTCCTGAGTCCTGAGCAACCTACAAGTACAACTAAATGAAATCCCACTGTTTTATCTCAAACTCAACCCTCTCTCTATTCTCCTCATATTATCTAAAGTCTTACATATCATGATATTGATATTTATATTAATATTTTAATCATTCGTTCATTCGTTCATTTATTTATTCAACTTTGGGAGATTTTGTAACTACCAACTTAAATTGCTAAATGCTGGTAAAAAAAATCTGTTTTTCTATATTAATTAGCAAACAAAACTATTCATACTTTAATTACTGGTTAAAACTATAAATTTGTCTCCATCGTTTAGCCTACTTTATATTTGTGCTTTTAGTGGTTTGATGATATCCACGATTCTTTTTGGATGTATAATAACTCAATTCTAAATAATATTTTTAATAATTATTATAAATTAACAATACCTTTTTATATATTATTAAAGATTGCCAGTATTAATGGTTTAAAAAAACTGAGAAACAAATTGGTAGAAGAGAAAGTGACTCAAAAGAGAAGTGGTTGATGAGACAGTTCAAAACAAAAAACACAAAACCTAGATTCAAACTGAAGCTGAAGCACAAATCCTTGTACTATCTGCCTTACGACGTTGCCTCCTAGACTATAGTGAAACACTGAGTTTCATTATTATTGACGGAGTCACACTTAGGTTGGGTTCGGGGATACAGAAACGTCCTGAACAATTGTTCGTAAATTATCAAAATAAAACCAAATATTTGGTTTTTTTTAATAAATTTATTTAAATATCAATCACTTGAAAATTATATACTAACAAATAATTTTATCACTAATTAAATATATTAAAGATCTAAAGTCATTGTATAGTTTTTTTTTTATCGAACACTTTATTGAATTAAACACATGATGCACCAATTAATTATGCGATGCACTGTGCACCTGCGATGCTATAGATTGACGATTAGCGCAAAAATTTAACCCGTAAAAAGAAATGGTCATGTTTAAATGTACCTGCTAAAAAAGATCCGTTCTATTTATTACTAGTTAATTGAGGATCTCGCTTTATTGTTGTCACTGTCACCCGTTATATTCATCATTCAATTTTTTGATAAAAAGAATCGTGACTTTATGTAAAATTGGATGAGTTTAGGAATAATATGTAAAGGATTAGACAAAATATAAAACTTAAACTTTATGGTTCATGGTTTATTATGCAAAAAGTATTATAAGATGGTTTGAGCACATTACGGGAGCGAAGCTCCGTAGTGAAGTGAAGCACGTTTAGGTCCATCTTTAAGTTTCTCACTTTTAGTTCATAAAACCCCGTTTCCACCCCCACCATGGCCACCACCGCACCCTCCACCATCCAGTCAAGACCTACCATAACATTTTATCCCAAGTCTCTTCAATTCTCCAAATCTACCTCTCTTCCCTTCTTTGTAGCTTCCTCCCGTAAAACCCTAACCAATCTCAAACTCTCCACCTCCGACCTCACTGCCCCAACATCGGCTGACTCCTCCACTTCTCTCAAATCGCGCCTCCGCAGCGGAGACAGACTCTACGGAATTTTCCTACTCTCTTTCTCCCCAACTGTGGCGGAGATCGCCGCATTCGCTGGCTATGATTTTGTCGTAATCGACATGGAGCACGGTCCCGGCGGCATCCCGGAGGCGCTAGAATGCCTCCGCGCTCTATCTGGCAGCAAAACCCCGGCAATCCTCCGGCTTCCTGATAACTGCCCCGTGTGGGCTAAGAAAGCCCTGGATCTGGGGCCCCAGGGCCTTATGTTCCCGATGATCGAGTCGGCCAAATCCGCTAGAAAAGCCGTATCGTACTGCCGGTTTCCTCCAGGCGGCGTACGCGGATCGGCACACACGGTAGTCCGTGGGTCTAGATACGGGATGGAGGAAGGGTATTTGAGTAATTACGAAGAGGAGCTCCTGATCATGTGCCAGGTGGAGTCGGCGGAAGGAGTGAAGAAAGTGGAAGAGATAGCAGGCGTTGATGGAGTGGACTGCGTGCAGATGGGACCATTGGATCTGAGCGCCAGCATGGGGTATCTGTGGGACCCGGGGCACAAGAAGGTGAGAGAGATGATGAGAGTAGCTGAGAAAGGCATTCTGGCTTCGGATCCACTTAAAAAAGGGGCTTACTTGGCCGGTTTTGCAATGCCCCACGATCCGGCTGACAACCTCAAAAGGCGCGGGTATCATATGGTGTCTGGGGCGGTAGACGTTGCGTTGTTTAAGAACGCTGCTGTGGAAGATGTCCGGAGGTTTAAGCAAGGCAATGATATCGACGACGATGATGATCATGACAACCACCGCCATAACAAGGGTGCTAAAGAAGGAGACGATGACAAGTACTGGAGCGAGTGATTCGATTTAGATGTAACCCATCCACGTTTGATAATGATGGATTTCCCTACTCTTTTGAATGATGTTTTTTTTTCGAATTCGATCGGATTAGGATATCCGATTTTTTTAGTGTATGGAATGAATCGCCATTTTAAAATATATTATTTTTCGGGTTGAAATGGATTATGTATCATATTATTATTATTATTATTATTATTATTATTATTATTATTATTATTATTATTATTATTATTATTATTATTATTATTATTATTATTATTATTATTATTAATTTTGGTTTTAAAAATATTTTATTGGATGATTAATTGCGAGCAAATGTTTCATTAAATAAATAAACAATCAAATATCCGCAAAAATATTTTAAATATTTTCGCCATCCAAAGTGGGTTGTATGTTTCGCCCAAATATCCGTAAATTTTAAATATTTTCGTCATGTTGTTCTATTTTTGCCCTATTTTAAATTCGTTGCATTATTTTAAAAAAGCTTTGGATATGGTCGAAAAAAAGTGGGTTGTAACCAAATTGCCTTATTTTATACCCTAAAGTGTATTTTTGTATAAATTAAATTTTAAATATTTTATAAAACTAGTCTAAAAATGAGTCTGTCTCCGAACGAAACAGTGTAACGTCGAGTAGTCATGTTGGACGTCGATTAAGCATGTTGGACTCTGAATTTTATTTCTAAAACACTTTATGAACATGAGTATTCTCTCCGGTTAAGCAACTGTTGATTTCGACAGTTTTATATTGTTCAGTTAATGATATATGTATGATATCGTTATTGTTTTTGAAATTTCATCTGTTCGAGGTTGATTTAGTAAGGGTTGAAGATATTTGTCTGTGAATGTAGGTGTTATGTTAGTGTTGGTGTTGACATCAGAACAGGCCGACGGAACAGAACTGCTTCCAGTGATCGTTTGAAATGAATCGCAACATGCCCCTAATTTGTTGCCTTATCTTGCAATGTGTCGATTTAATGAAGTTGTGGTATAATATGTGCAGCAAATCATGCAATGTTGTTCATGTCTAACAGTGTGTGGAAAATTATGGCAACGTCTAGCAATGTTCGAAATATGTGTACACTAACATGCAATACGTCTAGCAATGTCTGCATATATGTCTAGCAATGTTTGCAATGTGTGTAGCACTGTCTGCAATATGTCTAGCATTGTCTAGAACTATCTTAAATATGTCTAGCAATGTGTAGCAATGTGTTTTCATATATCTAGCAATGTGTATAAGTTCGTTGATTATTTAGTTTGGTTAGTGAAACCCAATGACTGGTTTGTTTGAAATGTCTAGAAAGGTGGCAAGTTTTGTTTGTTTTGTTTGGGTGATTGTGATGTAGGTTATGAATGCAATATATGGAATATTATGAAAGTAAGTAGAAATTGCGATATGTGCAGGCAAGCATGACTGCGACGAGAGTATTCTACAGGTCGGGGTTAGTCAGTATAACCAACCTTCTAATAAGAAATATAATAACAGCAGAACACATAGAAGCTGCCCAGGACACCCCTTTCTATACATTTCTGAAATTTTGTTGGCACAATATGTCTAGCAACGTATGTAGCAATGTCTGCAATTTTGTATGTATTGGCACAATATGTCTAGCAATGTATGTAATGTTGTTCGTGTCTAGCAATGTCTGCAATATGTCCAGCAATGTATAGCAATATCTGCAATATGTCTAGCAATGTACAGCAATGTCTGCAATATGTTTAGCAATGTGTGTAAGTTAGTTGATGTTTTTGTTTGGTTATGAAACACAACGAGTGTTTGCTTGGTAATGTCTAGCAAACTGGTTTGAAAAAAGGCCAGAACATTCGCAATGTGGCAAGTTTTTTCTGATTTGTTAGGGTGATTGTGATATAGGTTATGAAATTTTAAATTTGTATGTGATACATAACTAACAATTGTGATTTATACAGGCCAACATAGTTTGAATGTATGATACTGTAAGTGTGTATGCGTATCTAGCAATTTGAATGTATGATACTGCAAGTG
This sequence comes from Limnanthes douglasii subsp. nivea, assembly GCA_036936605.1. Taxonomy (NCBI): domain Eukaryota; kingdom Viridiplantae; phylum Streptophyta; class Magnoliopsida; order Brassicales; family Limnanthaceae; genus Limnanthes; species Limnanthes douglasii. The sequence continues at coordinate 184,490,858 of JAUPFV010000001.1, forward strand.
TGTCTAGAAATGTCTTTTTAGTGTATTTAGCAATTTCATATCAATGTATCTAACAATGTGATATTAGACTTACAGTCCCAATGATATTTCCATGTATCTAGCAATTGTAACAGTAAGATACCCAGCAATGACATGTCAGTGTTTGTAGCAATATTATATTAATGTGTCTAGTAATTTCTCTCGAGTGTATCTAGCAATGCCATAAAATGTATCTAGCAATGCCATAAAATGTATCTAGCAATGTTATAGTAGCCTAAATCGCAATGTTTATGGGGTGCCTGTTTTTACAGTTGGCCCGCTGGGTCAAGAAAAAATACATACCTGGTGTGCAGGGTGGATACAAAATCAAAACAATGAGAGATATCCCACAACAGTCAGATAAAAGCCTTGACTGCGGGATTTTTGTTTGTGAGTACGCAAAATACATCATTCAAAAAGGGTATGTTCCTCTGAAATATGGAGAGGATATGTCCGCTAAAAGGAGAGCTGAAATATTTAAGCATTTCCTCAATGTTTCAAACACAAACCGACAATGGTAGTTTCATTTGATTTTGAAATCGTTTTTTTTTACAATTGTTTATTTATGTAATTCATTTTAAATTGGATGTTGTTTGTAAAGATCTTGTTTAGACGTTAGTGTTAGGCAAAGTGTTTATATGTCATAGCTAACAATGGTAGAACCTGTATTAAAGGATTACTCAGAACTGTAGTACTAATCACAACGTATTGACTTGTGGAATCGATAACTGTTTAAAATTTATCAATGTCATTTGTATAGTATTACTAAACATTAACGATGAAATATGCAAGGCAAACCAGTTATACAATCACCTACAGTTGGCAATCGCAGTGTAATTTCACCTTGATGTATCTAGCAATACCTCCTAATAATAGCAATGTATTATTATTGTCATATTACGTGTATCTAGCAATGTATTATTAATGTATATAGCAAGATCCTGCCATTACTAGTGTATCTAACAATTTAATAATTATTACGTATATAGCAACGTCATAATTGAATATCTAGCAATATTTGTAATAAAGTATCCAGCAATGTCATGTTATTGTATATATCAATGTCATATAATACGTATATAGCAATGTCATATAAATATAAATCGCAATGACGTTTTTTTAGACCAGTGTGTATAAATCGCATGGTTCAATTGCAGTAGATACAACCTATCTAGCATACTTAATGTAAGATACCTAGCAATGTCAGTTAAGTGTGTACTAGAAATTTATAACATGTATCTAGCAATGTCATAAACGTCTATCTAGCAATGTCATAATATGCGTATCTAACAATTACATATCCATGTATCTAGCAAGAAGGAATGCGTTAGGGAATAAATAAACATAAATCACATGGTTCAATTGCAACAACCCCTTAAATACAAGCTAAAACGCAACGAACTAATCAACATAAATCACATCGTTCAATTAGAGTAGATACAAACTATCTATCTAGCATACTCAATGTAACATATCTAGCAATGTCAGTTAAGTGTGTACTACAAATTTATTACATGTATCTATCAATGTCATAAAAGTTTATCTAGCAATGCCATAATTAAACACATAAATCGCATCATCTCCACATAAAATCGCATCTCGTTCCCTAAATCACCAGAAATTGTTAAAACTTACCGAATTCGTTACAGGGCAAGGAAAAAACAAAAAACACGACCTCAAATCTGACCTAAACAACTTCTAAACAAGAAAATAACATAACATACATGATTTCGTACTAATCGGATTAAGGTAGTTCTTGTTCCACAAGAACGAAAAAACAACAGGGACTCGTAAGTGTATCTCACCTTGGAATGGTTTCACGATGGTTGACGTTGACGAGAAAATAAGTTTTTCGACGTCTCACGATGCTTAAAGATTCACCGGAATCAAAGGACTGGTTGGTTAATCGAAGAGTTCATTAATAATTAATGAAGAAATGCAGAAATTAGATAAATATATTTAAGTGTAGAAGCTTAACATTTTATTTAGAATAACACAGTTTTACCAACTATCAACCATCATCTTACCAAAATCATAGAAACCAATCTAGTATATATAGATATATAAAAATCTAGTATATAAAGTTATAAGTTGAACCACCGTAGAAAAGAACTAGTGTCATTGATAGAGAATCATCTGCAGGTTGAAATGGCAAAAACCATCTACAACATTTTCTCAATCAAAGATCCTAGCTAGATTTCTTGGGCTCTCTAACATATATATCTAGTAATTCACAACAAATAAATATGTCATTTCCCTCTTTCACATGCGGGGAATTTGTATAAGGATAAAGGTTTCACCCATAACTGGCTAGAAAATGTCTAGTTCATTGTAATGCTCCAACACTCGCATCCTGCAGTCTTCTGCAACCATAATTCTAGTGGAGTACGCAGCGTGTACGGACCCGGGGTGGTCGACGCTCGTTGCCTCTCCGACAAAGAATAAGTTATCTACTGGAACTCTGAGCTTCTTGTACAGATCATGGGGACTGCCAACTAAATCGTAGCTATATGAACCCATCGAATTAACCAAGAAAGAAGAATATTATATATATATATATATATATATATATATATATATATAGAAATGAGTTTCACCAAAGAGAATGGAAAACGAGAGAGGGAAAAAGACTGAAGGTTGACGGTGTTTAGGGTGGACGCCGGGATGCCGGTAGGTTGACGGTGGTTTAGGAAGGTCGACAACGGTTTAGGTTGACGGTAACAATTTTTTAAAACTACAAGTGTTGGGGGAGGGTTAAGAGAGAGAGTGAAGGCTGGTTCAAAATTCAAATTTTAAAATTGTTGATTGGGTGAAAATACCCATTAATTCTTAAAATAAGGCTTATATACTAGGTTGATGGTAGTTATGATATTAAAAAAAGGTCTTGAAAGGAAATTGTTTTATTGAGATGGGTATTAAGTGAGCATTAACCCATTTTTGGGTACTAGATATTAATATGTTTGGCCAATAGGTACTTAGGGTGTCATTTCCCTTGTTACAATTTTTTAATATAAACAAATTTATCAATAAAAAAATTATCTACAACCTTTCTACCACATAACTATTTGTTACACTCATCAAATAGCGAATTTGTTGGGGACGAATGTACCCTAGTTTTTTCTTGAAACCAAACACAAAGAGTAATAAATCAAGACGAATTCGTTTGGGACGAATGTACCCTATTTTTTTGTTTATGTTCCATTTCTACAATAGTTACTAGACAATGGTAGAAATGGAACATAAACAAAAATCATCCAAAACAACTAGCAAAAACAATCAACCAACCATATATTTCGATTCGTTCATGAAGGTAAGATCGATCCTGGAAATAAAGTTGAACATCTTAGCAAAAGAGCTTTGAGAGAGTAACTTGGGTATAATGAAGTCATACCTGGACACATCGTCTAAGCCGACCGAGACGACGATCACATCTCAGATCCACAAACCTATAGAGAGAAATGAAGAAGAAATGGACAACCCCACAGACCAATAGCGACATTAATCAAATGAAGGTAACTTTTCTTTTGATAAATACTGGAAAAAAGGTTGATTCAAATCGCTCATCCTCCAATAAAAAACGATCAACACAAAAATTGTAGGCGAAAAGAAGATGAGAAAAACCCCAGGATGCTAGTCAAAAAGCGACAATAAACGAGAATATAACATTCCCAAATACCAACATGCCCATAAAGTAAGCGAAAGGATCTAATAGCTCAACCATTCTATACTTCTGCTAGGTTTTACATCAATTGCTGATCCAAATTAGCTACAACACCAATAAGCACCCCTATATACTGGCCAACTCTCAGGGGCGCCCCTTAAGCAGGATTTTACAACTATTAAGAACCACCTGACCAAGAAGGAGCCAACTTCAGCAACTACTACCGCCCGCATTCTGATGTTCTGCCAGCGCCCCAAACTTACCCCACCGGTCTCGACTTATACCTAAATACCGTAGGGATAACCGCATATTTTAAATTTTTCTAGCATGACTAAACCCTATGAGCATTATTGGATGAGAAAGAAAAAACGAATTTTGGTAGAAGAGACCAGGGCATTGAAGTTAGAATCCATGTCACAGTTTAATCCGGATCAATTTTACCAAGATCCAACAATGATAAGAAGCAATGCACCACCAGCAAATATCCGACAGCAGGTGTCGCAACCAGCAATTGTAGTCCAACCTCGAGCACCTGGTCAAGTTATAAGCCAGTCACCTTCAAGAGTGAAAGAATATGCACCAGTGGTCAACGTTCATCAGTATGTCTGATCCATGTCAAACAAATGGATCCGACCCACTCATTTGTCCGAGTTAAGTGAGTGTGTAGCGACTATCTTCAAGAAAGCACGACCGCATGTCCATTTCTGTAAACTATTCTCGATGCAGACTCCAAGGGAGAACATAAAAAATAAATATTGTTAGTATCACGAGGATATCGGGCACGACACGAAGGACTGCATGGAGTTGAAAAAAAGGTACAATACTTGATTGAAAATGGAAAGTTAACTGCATTTGTGAAGAATAATTCTTCAGTTTCTCCAAAACAAGAAGCTGTTCCAAAGCAAGAAGGTGCTTTAATGATACCAAAAAAATTTGATGAAGAATCTATTGATATATTCGAAATTTCTATTAAGTACCTAAATCCAAAACCGGGGGGCAAAAACAACATAAATATAGTGGAAGAGCCGATAGTGAGAGGAAATGTTAGTAAATTGCGTGCCTTCTTTGAATCATTGATAATTTTTGGAGGAGATATTATTGCAGGAACATCAAATTATCGGAAGAGACACATTGTTAGTCTAGCAACACAACTGGAAGTAGGTGCTTCACCATATTTTTATAAAATTCTATCTCCAATACTCTATTTTGAAGATGATGATATGAGAGATGTAGCTGGTCCAAATGAGGATGCGGTAGTTATCATGGCGGATATAGTTGGGAACGAGATACGAAAAATTCTGATGGATACTCGCAGCTCGGCCAAAAATATATTTATGACTACTTATAGCAAGATTAAAAACCTACTGATGATTTTACGATCAGATCAGACGATAGTAGGATTTACCATGGCTACAACTCAGGTCACCGGATAATTCGAAGGAATAGTCGAGCTAGGCCAGGTTGTCTAAAATGCACGTTGTGTCGTCAACCGTTCATCAATGTTTAAAATATGTTGTGGGAAACAATATGGGAACAATTATAAGCAGTCATAAGATGGCAAGAGAATGTTATCGAGTAGTTTTGGCCCCTAAACAGATTAAAGGGGTTGAATCAAATACAAAATAGCAATCAGTGGGGCTTTTCTTATGGTCCGATCTCGTAGATGATCAAAGGGAAGCCCTCGGGTTCATGGTCCCAGACGACAGCTTCGAGGACCATGCCTTTTCTCCGGGTAAAAGGCTCAAAATCAGTACGAAGCTATCTTTGAAGGTAAAATAAAGTTTAATCGAAATTTGTTTCAATAAAATTATATTTGTGTGCATGGTGTACAAAGGATTTTACAGGATACCCTGCAGATATTATTTATCATAAGCTGGCAGTACGAAGTAATGTTTTACCTATAATCCAAAATAGAAGATCTTACTCTCAAGAAAATTCTGAAGCTATTATGGCAGAGGTGGATCGTTTGACTAAAATGGGTCACATATGCGAGTCATAATATCCTTTATGGACTGCTAATTGGCTCATAATAAAGAAGAATAATGGAAAATGGAAAATTTATGTGGACTTCACTATTCTAAAGAGAGCTTTCCCCAAATATCATTTCCATGTACCCAAAATAGATCAGTTAGTTGATTCAACATCCGAAAATTGGCTACTCTCTTTCATGGATGCTTACTCCGGGTATAATCAGATCCGAATGGACCGAAAGATCAGGAGAGTACTACTTTTATCACCGGAAGAGGTTTACATTGCTATAACGTAATACCATTTGGGTTAAAGAATGTTGGAGCAACTTACCAACGCTTAGTAAACAAAGCTTTTGAGGCTCAAATCAGGAGAAACGTCAAAATGTATATCGATGATATGTTAGTCAAGAGTGCGATGGATGAAAACCATTGGGCAGACTTTGAAGACACTTTTGCTAACTTGACAAAGATAAATTTGAAGTTGAATTCGGAAAATTGTATATTCAAGGTAAGATCCGGAAAATTATTAAGTATATAATCAGTGAGCGTGGCACCACCCATAACAATCAAGGAGGTACAAATCGTAACAGGAATATTGACAACTTTAAACAGATTAATATCTCGATTATTGGATAAGTCCGCTCTTTTTTTCCAAGTGCTAAGAAGAGACAATTGTTTCATATGGAACCAAGAATGCTCAGAGGCCTTTCATCAAACCAAATAGTATATTTCTTCGCCGGAAATCTTGACAAAGCCATATCCGGGGGAGAAGCTGTATATCTACTTGGCAGTGTCAAGTTAAGTTGTAAGTGTTGTTTTGATATGAGAAGAAGATAACTCTTCAAAACCAGTGTATTATATGAGTAAAAGTCTTCTAGATGTTGAGAAGAGGTATTTAAAGTTAGAATAATTAGCCCTTGCATTAGTTAACGCTGCATGAAAAATAAGACCTTATTTTCAGGCCCACTCTATCATCATACGAACATCTTTTGTATTGAAAATATGTTACGAAGGCCCGTTGTGTCAGGAAGAATGACTAAGTAGTCGGTTGAGTTGAGAGATTTTGATATCGAGTTTGAGCCAAGAACCGCCATCAAAGAAAATAATAGATTTTTTAGTCGAGTTTCATTCTGAACGGACATATATAGAAGTTGATGAGGAAAAAATTAGAGTAGAGTGGACAGTTCGAACAAATGGGGGTTCCAGCTCGTCATGATATGGAGCATGAGTGCAGTTGGTGGTTCCATGTATCAAGCTATCCGTTTACGATTTAAAGCATCAAATAATGAGGCTAAGTACGAAGCTGCCTTGGCAGGTTTGGGACTTACTAAAATTTGTAGGGCTAAGAAAGTAAGGTTGGTGAGTGACTCACAACTTCTTAAACCACGCATCTTGTGAATCTAAGGCAAAAAAATAACTTAGTGAAGTATTTGAGGTTTTTGAAGGCTTTAACATTGGCTTTTGAAGGCATCAAGTATGAACATGTTCATAAGACTGGAAATTCAGTGGCTGATTCTTTGGCTAAGGCTTCTTATTTAGAGGAGGGTCTGAAGCAGTTGAAGGGTCTGTTGAAGCCTTTCAAATTTCTACAAGCATGGCAACAGATTGGAGGAATGAGATTAAAGAACTTTTGGTAAACAATGTGCTACCAATTGATAAGGTGATGGCTAAAAGAACACGGTTTAAGGCATACGGTTATGTCGTCCTCAGAGATATACTGTATAAAAAATCTTTTAGTCGGCCTATACCCATAAATTATCTTTAGTTTAATTCTAAATATATAATTTTTTTATTTATCTATATAATTTTTTTCTAAATATGATTTTTTAATATTTAACTACTTTTTGGTGATATTCTAAAACTATAAATATATAAAAATATATAGGGAGACATCCCATTTAAGACCCATCCAACAAACCTATTATGGATACTACCGAAAAATTTAAGAAATTTTATACCTAATATACCACTCTATATAAAATTCAGCAAACAACTGGATCCATTCTTTTTCTTTAATTTTTTTAAATTAAAATTTTAAACTTTCATATATTTTAAACCGTAGCTCGAAAAAAAAATAAAAAAATACCATTGGTTTTTGTTTTTTTAATATGAACAAAACTAGTACCACTCATGATATGTTTTAAACTTCTATTAAAAAAATATTTTACACAAGTTTCTTATTATCTGGTTTTGCCTCTAACATCTAATAAGTGAGTCTGAATTCGCATCTAGCATCTATTATAGTGGACCTGAATACACATCTAGCATTACAAAACAAAGAAGGTTTCGTATCTACCAAAACAAAGAACGCATCTTATTTGTTTACACTATAACTTTAAAATTTCAAAAGTCAGTATCTTTTAAACCGTAACTCGGAAAAAAAATCCAGAAATACCATTGATTTTGTTTTTTTAAAGACGAACAAAATTAGTACCACTCATGATATATTTTGATTTTTTTAAAAGTTATATTTTACACTAGTTTCTCATTATATGGTTTCGCATCTATCATAGTTTGTATGGTTTAACATTTATCCTAGTTCGTCTCGTTTTACATCTATCATAGTTGGCCTAGTTTCACATCTATCATAGTTGGTATGGTTTTGCATATATCAAAATGGCATAGTTGCGCATCTACCAGTACAAACTTAGAAATGTTTTACATTTACCAAAAAGAAGGTTTTGCATCTTCTCCAGTCACCTTTTACGTTTATATTCTAAAATTGAAAATTTAACAATTCGTATCTTTTAACCGTAACTTTAAAAAAAATCCAAAAATACTATTGTTTTTCTTTTTTAAGACGAACAAAACTAGCACCATTCACGATATGTTTTGATTTTTTTAATTATATTTTACGCCAACGTTTTGCATCTATCAAAAAATAGGTTTTGCATCTAGCAGTCCAAAAGAATAAACACGTTTCACAACTACCAGTACATAAAGTAAAACTGGTTTCACGTTTTTTATTACATTTTTTTCGTTTTAACCCGAAACCTTTAATCGAACATAAATTTCCAGTAACACACAAACACACTAAAATCGGCGAAAACCTTACTGAAATACAACAATTACACTACATTAGCTACGTAATATTAGAAGAATACAAAAAATCACAAAGTAAAACATATATCCAAAACCGAGTTACCTAAACACATAAATCGACTTATCTAAACAGATATCCACGATTAAACTTCGAAATCAAGTAAAAATATAATGAAAATGGCACGAAAAGAAAAGTAAAACAAGAAATTGAGTACAAAATTGAATTTTGAGGCTACTGTTCTATTCATGTAATATAATAGACATAAATTGTTTAAAAAAGGATCAAATAAAAACATAAAAACTTTTATATAATTAAATAAGAGTATTTAAAGTATTATTGGATCATAGATAGTAAATATTTAAGTGAAATGAATCTTTCTCGCAAATACATAAAAACATGGGTTACGTGGATAATCGTATTACTTTTGAGTATTAAATGATACTTTAGTACTTAAAAGCAAACATATATTTAGATAATTGCATATGTTTATTTAACAAATTATTTTTCTATCTTAAAGGCAATGTGTCTAGGCTGTATGGTAAGACATGGAATGAGGTAACTCTTAAAAAGTGTTCGTTTTTATTATGGAGAGTGCTTCATAACTGGGTTCCATCTGATGAAGTTATGCAATCTAAAAACATACAGCTTGTTTCAAAATGTGTTCATTGTAACAACATTGAAACTACTAACCATGCTTTGGTTCACTGTCAGCAAGCCTGGGCTGTTTGGAGACACTTCAGTGACATCTTCAGGGTTCAGGTCCAGTCTTTCATGTCTATTCCTCATGTCATCATGAAATGGTACTGGGCTGCTCAGAAGAACTGTGATATTTTCACGATATTGCCTGCAATTATAACATGGTCGATCTGGTCAGCTCGAAACAAAAAGAAAATGAAGGGTGAAAATACTAACTCTACTAAAATAATCAACCACATTTTGTTTATCCTTTCTAGTCTTGATCAAAACAAAACTCTGAACAGAAAGCATTGGGGCAGATTCGTTCGAGAAGCTTTAAGATTGGGTTGCGTTAATCAGGTTAATGCTGGGTTTAAGCCTTTATTTTTGAAATGGAAGAACCCTAAACAGGGGAGATACAAGATCAATATAGATGGTGCATGTACCTTTTCTGGTGAATCAGCTAGGGGTGCTTTGATTCGGGACAGCAATGGTGATATCCTCGTTGGTATGGGCAGTTTGTATGGCAAAAGCTCTCCATTAATTGCGAGTGTAGAGCTCTTTTTGAGGGTTTGAGATTGTGTAATAAGATGAAGTTGAGGAATGTGGATATCGACATTGATTATTTGGTTTTGGTAAATTTGCTGCTTTATGGTAATTCGCCTTGGTACTTGGATCCGATGTTGAGGTGCTGCAGAAAGCTTCTTAAATCGGAGATGGTGGTCAGTCATGTCTATCGTGAACAGAATCTCGGGGTTGATTGGATTGCTAAAGAAGTCCTAAAGATGAATTCAGGTATGAAATTTGATGGGAGTAATGCTCTTCCGAAATTAAAGGCAATTGTTTACTTGGAAAGTATCAATTTAGGGTATTTGAGGTTAAGAGATTAGGGTTTTTGATTTGGGGCTGGATATGAAGGCTGGAGGAAGAAGATGATGGTTTCGCGCTTTAGGTATGAGTTTAATTTTGTGTAATTTTGCCTTAAAAGGCTTGTACTTCTGTTTTAATTCAATTTAAGTCCTTTCATTAAAAAAAAAATTATTTTTCTATCTAAAACCTTAATATTTTATTTTGCAAAATTTAATAACTTCATCCAATAAACAACTACTAAGTTCCTCCATCTGTAGTCATCTGATATAATTTTATTTTATAATAAATTTAATATTTTTTTTAATTTTAATTTTTTAAGTCAAAAATTGATTTAGGTTTTAAAAGTAAATAAAACTCATTATTAATAACAATCTTAATATTTAAAATAAAATTGTTTTTGTTGTTGAAATTTTGTGCTTTTAGAATTATTTATATATTTTTTGTTATATAAATTTTTGATATTGGATTAAAATAAAATTGAAAAAAGTGATTTTACTATTTGAAATTTGGTTAATATATTTTAAATAAAAAATTTAGTTTATAATATGATTAAAATGTAATATTAGTTATTGAGTAAAGAATAAAGTAAAATAGTATTTCATTTAAAATATGGGTGAAACTATTTTCTCCATAAAATTCATTATTTATTCTATTTCAACTTAAAAATAATACTAAACACTTGTTTTTATTTTTTTGCCCTTAATATACTTTTTAATTTATATTTTGATGCTATTATGCACTATCCAACCATTATTCGAACAAACACATCATCAAGTCAAATTACATGCAATTAAACCTTAATAAACAAAAAATCTCAAATTTCTTAAAAACTAATCATAGAAAAGTAGATTAGGAAGCCACCTAAACCAAATATTCCAAAAAACAGTCACAACATTATCCAATCAACCAACAAGATAGGTTAATCTTGTCAAGATAGAAACAAACAAAAATAAGAAAGTTAGAATAAAAAACAAGTTAAAGTTGTTTTTAAAAAAATAAACAAATCAAAAACAGATTCCAAAGTTTTATAAAATTATTTCGATACTACTAAAACCAAAAATCTTTTCATGAAATTCAATATACATGAAATGTTTTTTTTAAATACATAGTACGAGGAGTTCCGAAAACTGCAAATTCGCTATGCAGAGTACACCTGACTCTCTGGAACTCTTTCCAACCGATAGATTAAAAAAAAGATTTATGAAATATTTTTACCTTTGATATATTGCTTCAATCGAAAGCGGTGGCTATGTTTTTTTTTCGTTTAAAAAGCTGATGACTGTCTATTTATATTGATAAGATTAGAGTTTATGGGTAGAAGTAAATATGGTGGGTAGAAGGTTGCTCAAAACAAATTAAGGTAGATATACTATTTGAGTGATTGTTTGAGAAGAAGGTAAATACGAGTTTTTGAAATATTTTTTTTTAAAAAAGTAAATTAATAATTTTTTTTTATGAATGAAATAACAAAACGAAGTCTTTTCTAAAATATGGAGAAATAAAAGATATTACGAAAAAAATAACTTCACCTTTAAAATATTTTTGTAACATACTAATACTATTTAGAGTGGAGAGGATGAGAGAACAAATTTAAGACGGGTATAAGAAAAAGGTGAGCTGAGCCCATTTGGAAATTTTTATACAAGCCCATAAGCAATTGTACAAAGAAGCGGGAAACGTTCCTCAATTGTTGTTCTTTGAATTAAGCCGTCATTGTCTCTGAATTATCTACTCTATCCTCTCTATCCTCTCTCCCTATCTCTGTATAAGTCTCTGGTATCAAGTCAACTTTCTCTCTCTAAGATTTAAAAAACTCACATAGTATATGTCGTGAAACAAAAAGAACATCCCTTAGGACTTAGGGTTTACTTGTGCTTCTTTCACTCAATTTATCCAAACCCTAATTTTCGCACATGATCTCTGCAATTGCGGCCATACTGATCTAAACTCCGACTCACATTATCAGATGACCAATCAACCAGGTGGTGAAAGTAGTAGCGGGAGGATCCATACCGTGCAGCCGGAACGCGATTTGGCGGCGAATTGGGAGGTCGATTTAGCCAACAAGCTAGAAGATTATCTCTTAAAGATATGTTCCGGTGAAATATCCGGCACCCAAGAAGAGGGTCATATTCCCGTGAATTTTGCCGAAGGTTTTTTTAAGTTTGGCTATTTCATTTGTTCTTTATTTAATTTTCTTTTAGGGATTCATTGTGAATTTGGGGTTTTTCCGCGAATGTAGCTGCTTTGTTACTTCAAGGTTCGGTGCAGGTGTATAGCCGGAAGGTGGAGTATTTGTATAGCTTAGTTTTGCATACTTTGGAGTTTCTTTCTGAGAAGAGGTTTGTTTCCGTTTGTCTTTTCTTAAAAAATCTTAGCTTTTATCAAACTCTTTAGCTTTATTCAGCTTTAGGTTGTGTCTCTTTGCAAATGTACTGTTATCGGATAGCCAAAATCCAATAGATTCTTATTTGTTGTTAATTTGTCCCCATTTACTTACTTGACACTGTTTGTAGAGTCATAGTAATTAGCTGTTGAATCTTGTTAGAAAGATGGGGATGCACTTATTCAGTACACCAACTCCATTGTTTCCTTCTCGCCATGGTGTTTAATATATAATTTACACTCGTGAGCTCTATTTTTTAGAACATTAGTGTCTAATAGATCCATAAGGCTCAATCCATGCATGAATTATACAATGATGTTACCTGGTAATTGTCTAGTTAAGTATTTCACATCCTTTGTCTTTATATGGCGAAACTTTTACGAGGGCCACTTAAGGAAAGGCAACAAAATCTTAATATTACTTCTATAGAATCATCATATACAAGAAAGAAAGATTTGATGCCTATGCTTGTTAGCGTACTAGTTAATGTTCTAAGCTTTCGCTTTGGTTTCATTTAACAGCTAAAGAATAACATCTATTGTAAAAATTTTACTGCCATTTACTTTCCTATGCAATGTTCCCTATAATTTGAGTTAAATAAGAATGTATCTCTCATAACAGGCAGCAAGATCAATCAAAGGGCCCTACCCCTGATGAGCCAGGGGAGAGTAGTTCTGGTGCCGTTTTGGATATAGAAAACGAAGAGTTTTGGAATCTAGATGATATCCCTGGTAGCCTGCCCACTGGAAACTCTCTTTTGGGCACGTTTATTTATTACTCTTGGCTTACTGGTTTCCTTGTATCACAGTGGACCCGAAGAATCACATGGAGAGTTCAGCCAACAAAGATGATTTTTTGAACCATTTTGTAAAGGCCCCGGCTAACCTAGTTGTACTTGAAGGGGAGTGCTTGGATACTTCTGGTGATAGCGGGGAATTAGAGTCTTATCTGGTATTTATAGTTTCTTTACTTGTTAGTCTTTTTATGCATGCATTATCCTGTAATGTCACTCAGTTATATTAATACATATTCTTGCAGTTAGCTACTAGCCATCTCTACCGTGATTTTATTCTGTTGGATCCATGTGAAGTTGTCGCAGTTGATACCTTTTTGGATAGTAATAATGCCGCTAAGGGGAATAGTAGTGTTTATAGAGGCAGCTCAACTCGAAAGAGCTTCCTGTCTCCTGGAAGACCCGCTGGAAAATTCGCAAATAAGGCATCTAATGAAAAGAATCAGGATGCTAATTTCAATATATCTCCTAGGTCCGATTTTGGTCCACGTGTCAATGATCATAACGTCGAGACTGGTACTCCTGCTTATTATAACGATCAAGACAATTATCAGGGATTAAACATGGACAATGCATGTCCCGGGATCGATACACATGATTCTGATACAGATGATGATGATGATGATCCATGGAAACCTATTAATCCGCATGAACCGGGCAACGGGAAAGTGAGGCCTATGAAGAAAGGTAACTAATTTTTTGTCTTAGACGTGTTTTCCCTTCAGTTTCCATATTTTATTCTGTATCACTTACTCTCATGCTTCACCTTTTTGGTGGTTAATGTACACGCAGTAAAAGCTAGTACCAAGAATGGCAATAGTATTATGAAGAGGAAGTCTGCAACTACTCTATTTCCACCTGCTAAACTGCATGGGACCATCCGCCCCGATCTCTCTAAAATATGGGACGTTTGCCAAAACACCTCTCAAAGTGCAAGAAATTCCCAGGATATGCCCTTATATGAAACGGTACTATTATGTGATTTCCTATACACAATTTTCCTGGGAGCCGAACTGTTTCACTTGAAATAAAACTGCCAAGTAAACAATTCCTTAAAATTGTTTAAATTAGTGCACGCCTAAAATGACATCCTATGGCATTGTATTGACTAATGGATAAATAATATAATTTACTGTGCTTTTGTTCTCTAGAACTCCAGAAACCCTTCCAATTCGAATTTCCATAACATCCTTTGTAGGTTTGCTAGTAAATTATCGTTATTATGGCAATCTCCTTTCTATGTATGGTTGTTGCATTATAACTGATGCAGTGATTCTATCTGCAGCTTCGACAATCACTTGTGACTGGAGGAAATCAGTCTAGCAATCCTTTTGGTAATACTGAAAATGAATGTGAGGACGATGGGAACGATGCTGGGGGGGCTGATTTTGAGCCAGATGATGCCCCGCCTGGGAACGTGTTTATGGATGAAGATATGTTTCAAAACAAAAAGGTAACAGTTGGTTCACATTTATTATAAGCAAATGGCTGAAAGAAATTGTTATACACCTGAAAATATCAAAACAAATTGAGTCTGCTTGTCTCCTTACTGAGCTAATGCAGGGCGAAGGTGGCAACACCAACTTTGACACTGATGCAGCATTTGACCATGGAGACACAAAGTTTGAAGAAAACCTTGAAGACCTTTGTCGCTCTCACCTAGTAAGTGCAGATAAACTGACATTTATATCCTATAATTTTCATAGATTTGTTAAAGAGTTGATTGAGAGTTTTCTAGTTTCCAATAAACGGATATTTCTGTCCTCGAATTTTTATACATTTGGTAGAGTTGGTTAAGAGTTTTTTAGTTTCCAAGAGTCTAATGACTTCCATTTTTTTTTTCTGAATTATGTGTAAGTCTTCTGGAAATTATTCTATCCTAGAATTTTTTTTTTCTGTTATCTGAAGACTCCTTGTTGATCCCATCGGTATCGTCACTCCTTCGTTACCAGTCTGACATGTGCAATGCTTAGAGTTATCCATTTGCCTCTTTTGATTCTAGTTACCTTTTGCAGGATTCTCTCCTTGCTAGCATAGCGGAAACGGAAAATCAGACTGAATTAGCTGCTCGCGTTTCATCATGGAAACAGAATATTGAGCATAACCTGGAAGAGCAAGTAAACTTCTCATCAGTTAATTGTATCCTCTTAGTATCATGAGCAAACTAACGAGCAAAATCTAGCAGTCAATGTTTGAGCTCGAGTTTTATTGATGAATTATTGTTAATATTTTGGTTAATTATAATGTTAGTTGTTAAATTTTCCAATAGGATTCTCGCCCTCTTTTTGATATTCATGAGTACGGCGAAAGAATTCTTGAAAGGTTATCTCACGAAGCAGAGGGTGGAAACAAGATGTCATTTACTGATGCTGTAAAGGGCCAACAGAAGCACGATGTAGCTCGAAGTTTTTCTGCACTTCTACAGTTGGTAATTATGTCTTTATGCTATATACAGATTCACTCATTTGGTCCTTGTGTTAAAATAATTTTAAAATATTTAATTAATGTTCCTATTAAATACAGCATCTGGCTCAAGTATAAATAATATTGCAGGTAAACAATGGAGATATTGAATTAGATAAGGGTGAAGTTGGGAGCAATCCCATCTGTTACACAGGAGGGAACCCTTTCCATCTTCAGCTTTTGAAGAGAAGATCGACAAAGCAAGTTAAATCTCCGATGATGAACGGTTCAGACAAAGATAGGTCTTCTTCCACACCGTTACAGATATCTTCAAAACAACAAAATGGAATAAAGGTAGGGAAGAACAAAAACAACGTTGTTGTTGGACGTACCAGTCCTGATAGCAAGAGGAGAAAAAGGTCTCGACTTACTAAACCAATAGAATTGCATTGATGGAGAATGTTGTACTAATTTATCATCAGCCCGTGCTGTAATATATTTTATCGTGGCTGTAACGTATTAGGAATGAACTATACACAAGAGAGAGAAATCTTAGGAGAACCTGACTATTTAGCATTGACGATTAAACCTAGCGGTTTTACTGCAAACTTTCAGGAATAATTGTTGTATCTTTTGACTATATAGGATATTTTAGGAATATGTATTCAGATTTGATTAGGTTTTATTAATGAAGATAATGTTTAATTCTTTGTATATGTTTTTAATCTATAACTAATTTTTGAGTAAAATAGCTCTCCAAAATGTTCATTCAACCATCCGTAAGAATAGTTTTTAATTCTGTTTTTGTCAATAATTCATAATATATATTAATTTTTATTTTCTATTCTTTCAAAGTCATTATAACTTTTCTTAATCTCTGTTAGAAAACCCTAAACGACCTATATTATGAAACGGAGAGAGTATTTTGCTACGAAATGAGTGTTAGAGGGTTTTGGCTAAAGCATAACCATACAACAGACTAAAGCGTAACCATACAACAAAGTATTTACAAAGAAGAGACAGCACATCACGCTAAAGCATAACCATACAACAGACTAAAGCATAACCATACAACAGAGTATTTACAAAGAAGAGACAGAACATCACGCTGAAGCATAACCATACAACAGACTAAAGCGTAACCATACAACAGAGTATTTACAAAGAAGAGATAGAACATCACACTAAAGCATAACCATACAACAGAGTATCTATAAAGAAGAGACAGAACATCAATCTTAAGATTATGAACCCATAATAGAGTATTTGCAAAGAAGGGACAAAGCATCAGTCTTAGGATCCACGCCATTCGTGAAAAAGCAGAACATGAACCCATAATCAAACATGACAGAAAACGAAGAATTATTAGGAAATAGTGTATTATGGACGTATTTTATAAAGGGAACGAGATCCTAGAGTAATGTAAGATTTTCCAATCAAAGAATAAGATAAAGAAACGTTTGTTCTTGCGTTTTTGCATACTCTATAGCTATCACTAAATTTTCTTACCTGATTTTAGCGCCGTCTGTGGGAAACGCACAACACGTAGCTCCTACTAGAGCAAGTGATGGTGTTAACTAGGTCAGGAATTGAGACGGAGAATATGACAACCCCCACGGACAAGGTAGACAAAGCAACCAAGGAACCTAGAGAATCCAAACAGTGGCGAAGGAATCGTGGGAGCCGATCAAGTGTATCATCGGGAGGTATACGTAACAACAAATCAGAATGATGATCAATTCTATATTAACGCTGAGGAGAACACTGGTGGAGCAGTAGATGGGGAGAACCACATGAATCTCGGTATGTCTAACACCCCTTCTTACGTGCAAATCTTGGAGTCAGAACAATGATCAATTCCATATTAACGGTGATGAAATCAGTACCAGTCTGCACAATGGCAGTAGGAGAGAGACGAGGAGGCCAAGAAGTGCTTCGACAAAATCTCGGATACCCTACGTCGTCTGAGTGAGAAGGTTCTCCCTAGGGACATGGTTAGGGAAGATGTCCACCAAGAATATGGTGAGGAAAACATTATAGACAATAACAAAAGTCGTGCCACGGAGTCGAGCGTACCAACGAGAGTAAGAGAAAAAAAAAAGAAAAAAAAATGACAGATTCTAATCGAGACGACATGTTGTCCACCAACAGAGTTACTCAGGATGACAAAGGACCAGAGGTTTCCAAATACGACTAGGTAAGACCTATTATGGCTGCTTATGTTTTGCGGGAGTCTCCATTTGTCAAAAATATCCTAGAAGGAAAGCTTACATGAAAATTCGACCCGCATAAGATGGATTCGTACGATGGACCGTGGGACACTGAGAACCACTTGGAACAATTTAGGAACATGATGATGGCCCTAGACTGATTTAACAGCCTCTAGAAATGATCGATCAAAAACGTCGAGGGCCTTTGGGTTGCATTCAGATATTGTTTCGTAGGAAACAAGGAGTACAAACGCGAGGGCGATACCATCATGGACTTATATCAGCGAATGGAGAGATATTGAAGAGTTATGTGCAAAAATTTGTACAAGAGATGAATTCTCTGTCAGGATGCGTCAAAGCGGTGGATGTAGCGACATTCAAAAGAGGACTGAACATAGATGACCCCTTATTCATTGACCTTATAAGGTTTCCAGTGAAAATGATGGGTGACATCCTCGCTTGTTCAGATCAGTTTATTCGAGTCGACGATTCAAAGAAGGGACACTTACTTTTAAAAAAAAATCCAGGAGTTTAAACCATCCACCACAAAGAAGAAGTGCTATGAGGAAGATCCAAAGCTGGACACACCTCGACCCCAAACAAGTCAGCCGCACCGTTCTATTACGAGAATCCAATAAGGAAATTCACGCCTCTGACAGAAAAATAGACACTGTATATAACAAAACTAAAGAGAGAGCCAAATATTAGCCGGCGAGGAGTATGCTAGCAGTACCATATAGATGATCCCTTTGTTAGTTTTGCGCCTATCACAACGATCATGGGTACCCCACAGATGATTGTTGGCAGTTAAAGAAAAAATCCAAAGATTGATCGACAATAGGGACCTCGTATAGTTCGTAAAGTAAAGATAGAACAGGGTATTAGAAGAAGTGGTGGCCATTGCAATACCTTCGAGAAATCATCTGTGGGATGGCCGCGATTACTGTGATAAGAAACAAAATGCATGTTCGAACGCTTATGGCAGGGGGCGCTCATAGTACGAGGGGGGAGATATCGTGCCATGCCCTTGGTCCTATCGTGGATGACAGAAATACTCTCAGTTTGTGGAGTAAAATGTCGCGATGGATTCTCATAGACGGTGAGCCGGTAGTTACTTGCGCCCGATGACCCTTAGCGTCAGGCGCCTCTTCCAATCTCTTTGTGTCGTAGGCGTTAAATATTAAATCTTTTGGAAGAGAGAAAATGTTCAGAGTAATTTTAGAGAGAGAAAAAGATTAAGATAAATTATGGATAGAAAATGTCAATTAATCTTTATTTCTGAAATCCCATATATATATATATTTATAGGAAATGGGTATGAATAACTAATTCGGTTACAAGTTATAACTAATTGCACTGTTAGTCCTTAATATTCACACTTTACATATAATCTATCCTTTTACTATAAAAAAATCAAATAAAAACCCTTTTCGTAATTTTTTTTACTCCTTGATTATTTACATCCTCATCAGTAACCCCTTAGTTGTTGTGAAGATTTCTGAAGAAGGACTAAGTTTAATTATATGCTAACTTGTTGCTCTAAAAATTTCCTATGTCTTTAGTTTTTCTAATTGCTCGGATAAGTTCGAACAAAATCTTTGTCCTTCCTTGGAACTCTATTTATCATTTCCACAATCCCCTCGAACATTTGCGTGATCTTTTTACAATCAAATCATAATTTGTATAACCTTTCTATACTTACCTCAGACCCTTGTGTGGCTTTATTGAACATTCACCTAGAATATAATAGAGCCTTACAGAAGCTTCCTGCTAAGCGTGTTATCCAATTCTAAGACTGTACACGTGTTAGCCTACTTTAGACTAGGTAACTATTGTTTGTCGATTCGTATTTTGACCTATAGACCTATGTCAACCTTTCAGATTCCTTCTTTGAAAATCCAATTTTTTCTCCACCATTTATTAAATAAATACCCTCTCAAATCTCATTTTTCCTACCACACATAAATTCTAGAGATAGAGAGTGAAAGTCGCCTGAGAGGTTTTACTCCACCATGTTCATCCTTCCTCAATCATATCCCAATATATTTACTCCACCATGTTCATCCTTTCTCAATCATATCCCAATTTATTTGATTCCCATTTACTCTCTGCATGCCTGATTTAAATAATTTCCATCACATCGGTTTATGAAAAAATTAAATCCTAACAGAAAACCCATTTTTCTATCGACGATTACTTCAGCATCTCTGATAATATCGAGTAGTAGGTGATTGACAATTAACCAAAGCTATCCACCCATACTAATTCATATGGGGCCTTCAACCCCAATCAGAGTTCTCTTGGAAAACAAAGTCTTTCCGATCTAGCCCCTAAATCCTGTTCACAACAATCTCCTCAAATTACAAAAGAAAACTCGACGAAACCAAACAAAATCATCTTCTCTTGATACTCAAACTCCTTTTTTTATCAACCAAAAACAAACACCTCAAATACATTTAAGAACATCTTCAAAAGAATGCCAACCTCCTTGCAAGAGTGCATTTGTAGCAATGGGAGATTTCGACGATGTCAACACTTCAAAAAATCCTACACCATCTCCTCTCTTGAAGAAAAATGTTGTGACAAACAAAGAGTCACATGCAATTCCTTCGGAAACCAATCAATAAACCAATATAAGCAAGTCTAATATCACTCAAAATACTGCTACCAATACTACCCCCCTTCAACTTTGAGATAAAGTTTTCAAGGAAATTGCTGAGTTAGAGTCTATGACAGAAATCGACTTCAATATTCAAGATGTAGAAAACACTCCTCCTTCAGATTTCAAGGGGTAGTACTTCAAAGAAGCCAACTCCAAAGAAAAAAAACAGAAAAAAAATCAAAGAAAATATTACTCTTCCCGAGGACATTGCTGCACACCTAAGTATGAATCTCAAGGACGTCCTCCCTGAGTACCTCATTGCACTAAAAAATGTGCAATATGAGTATTTCAAACAATCCGACGGTGAAACTCTCAAGAAGCATTAGGGTATCTCTGATAACCTTGTTATGGAAATAAAAAGTTCTACCACAATTATATCTTTAGGTTTTTAGCCAAGAAAGAGATAAGTAAAAAAAGGATCCTCTTATTCATTGACAGGTTCTCCCTATTTATAATGCTTTGAGTTAGTGGGCAGTTACACATATTTACACTTAATGCTCCATTAACTCACTAACGTCACTATTCCTGTAATTTTGGAAAATGGTTTGACTTAAGAGTCAAAACATGCGTTATACAATAAATAAGGAAACGCCTTGTTTGGTCTGCACTTTAAGTCGGACTAGGCTATTCCTTAAGCGCAATCCGATCTATTCTGGTGTGCATAGCTCGAGCTCACTAATCACGCGATCAACTTATCTTCTTTGAGTTCGCACTCAGTCCTGGTCTGTTCATCGCGTCCCTAATCTGGTTGATCAACTCGTAGCTTCCAATATCGTTGAGTTCGTTCTCTCTTTCTCTTTAAGATCAACGATGTTGTAGAGCTCGTCGTTTTTCTCATTGCTTGTCTTAACCCAAGATTGCAGTCTACCTTTCCTGCTTGTGCTCGTACTCATTTGAGGGAATCTCCCCTTATCAGGGCTCCCCCTAGTTTATAGGTTTATTAATTTTCAGAAAAAGATTAGTAAACCTGTAAAATAAAAATAAAACTTATTTTTAAATTGAAACCCATAAGTATCTGCGTGGTTATTCCAAACGCCTTATGGCTCCATTTGTCGACACATGTCATTGATGTAACTGTGACAGTTCTGACACCGTCGCTCCTGGGAGACAACCCTTGGCGCTTCAGTTTTTGGCACAACTTTCAACCGATTAATGACGTCACACTCTATTTTGCAAGGGTCTATACACATTCAAATTTCCTTTGTGTTTACTTACTTGAAAGAGAAATAAAAACAATTTAATAGTCTTGCTTCATTCTTGTTATAGAAAACATTATCATCTGCAACCAAAGCACCTTCTGTCGCGCTTTTCAACACCAATCAGGTAAACGATTTCTTAATACATAAGTACTTTCAATTATACACATCGTAGAACCCTAGGTTTTGGAATGCAACTTCTGTGAGTAGGTAATTCCCCAAATACACATATCTTCCTACGTCAAATCGATCGCCCTTGCCTGATATAAACATGTTGATTCGTATCCTTACCTCATTATAGTTTCAGTAAAATTTATGGCACAAAAAAGGGCAACGAAGACGAATGCTGACAAAACTATGATGCCTATATATGAAGAAACCAATGCTTTAGAAAGCTATTTCTCGCAAATAGCCCCCAAATACACAAATTTAGGTGATAATGGAGTTTCCACCGTCAGGAACAGATGTGCTATTCCTGAGGATGTGATCATTAGAGCACCCACTATAGGTGAGCACCCTTATT
Source organism: Limnanthes douglasii subsp. nivea (assembly GCA_036936605.1). Lineage (NCBI taxonomy): Eukaryota > Viridiplantae > Streptophyta > Magnoliopsida > Brassicales > Limnanthaceae > Limnanthes > Limnanthes douglasii. The sequence goes on from JAUPFV010000001.1 coordinate 184,513,268, forward strand.
ACACCCAAGAGCCGGAGACATGTCTTTTTACTACCCTGTTTGATTAGGGGTTAAGATTACCACTACCTGAACTAATTCGTGACTAATTTAATGTACTCGGAATTTTCTCCACTCAACTTTCGGAAAATGGGTGGAGGCTATTACTTAGCGTGGTGCTTAGCTCACGCTTGCTCAAACCTGATGTATGCTTGGAAGACTTGCTATCGGCCACTGATATTACCAAAATGTATAAGGCCCCTTTCTTTTATACTGACTTCAAAGGGATGACTAAAATTGTCGAGCTCCCCACCTCTAACAAGAATTGAAAAAATTCCTTCATTTTTGTGTCTGGAAATTGGGAGCATAAAAATTCATACTTTAAACCTTCAATTAGAAAGGAAAGGAAAATAAAGTGTAAGTGCTAATAGGATTGTGTGAGACACAGAAGTTGCTCGAAGCCTTGTCAATCAATAGCTGATAAATCTTTATTTGTTCAGGTGAAAAAACTTGTCAGAGAAATTGCTGACTTATAGTCCTCCTTCAGATTCCAAGGGGTAATACTTCAAAGAAGCCAACTCCAAAGAAAAAAAAGAAAAAAATCAAAGAAAATATTACTCTTCCCGAGAACCTTGCTGCACACCTAAGTATGAATCTCAAGGACGTCCTTCCTGAGTACCTCATTGCACTAAAAAATGTGCAATATGAGTATTTCAAACAATCCGACAGTGAAACTCTCAAGAAGCATTAGGGTATCTCTGATAACCTTGTTATGGAAATAAAAAGTTCTACCACAATTATGTCTTTAGGTTTTTAGCCAAGAAAGAGATAAGTAAAAAAAGGATCCTCTTATTAATCGACAGGTTCTCCCTATTTATAATGTTGTGAGTTAGTGAGAAGTTACACATATTTACACTTAATGCTCCACTAACTCACTAACGTCACTATTCCTGTGATTTTGGAAAATGGTTTGACTTAAGAGTCAAAACATGCGTTATACAATAAATAAGGAAATGCCTTGTTTGGTATGCACTTTAAGTCGAGTTAGGCCATTCCTTAAGCGCGATCCGATCTATTCTGGTGTGCATAGCTCGAGCTCACTAATCACGTGATCAACCTATTTTCTTTGAGTTTTCACTCAGTCCTGATCTGTTCATCGCGTCCCTAATCTGGTCGTTCAACTTGTAGCTCCCAATATCGTCGGGTTCGTTCTCTCTTTCTCTTTAAGATCAGCGACGTTGTAGAGCTCGCCATTTTTCTCATTTCTAGTCTTAACCCAAGCTCGCGGTCTACCTTTGCTGTGCTTGTACTCATTCGGGAGAATCCCCCCTTATCAAACCTCACTCTTTGGTTACCAGTGGTGGAAGAGACCCTGCTCTCTTGTGGAGAAAAAGAGTGCGTGTTTACCATGAGATTCTAAACTAGGGTCTTCGGTTCCTGTTTGACACATGTATAGTAGACTACTTTGAGATGATCGACATGTGTCTGACACAAGTCAATCCAAACTTGTGGTTTGCATTACTATCAAGTAGAATGACATCAAGACATGCCCAAACACCTCTTCCAATAGAGCAGTTCATTGCACATACTGGTTTTTCAAGAAACTCCTCACAACATATTGATGATATTCTCGAGGCTGACAAGCTATATAAACAAAGAATTTTATTTATCTACGGTGCTTGTGAGAATGGAAAAGAGATTTCCACTGAGAATCCTTCGAGGCTAAACCTCAAATGGAAAAGTACCAGTAAGTAACATAACTTATTTTTATTCTAAATGTAATTCTGTTTCAAATATTTTATCTCTTATTGTTCCTCGTAAATTTTTTGAGGTGGTACAAAATCCATCAAGCTGCTGCCAATGACACATTCACCAAACTAACTGAGTGAGAGGATAAGGAATTATGTAACAACTTTCCCAAGGAATTTGGGCCTTTGAACTTTTTATTGAGCCATTTATGGAAGATCTCCACAGATTTTGTCATCCCATCTGACAAACTAATGGAACTCCAAGTGCAGGAGATATCGTGAAGACACTAGCTGCTCCTGACGCACACGTCTATTACCTTTTCAGAATAGGTCATAAAACCATTTACCTTCCAAGAATAAGAAAAATAAATATCAATATAGCTCCTAAAAAACCCAAAGAAGAAGAGTCCTTAATGGAAACCAAAGAGAAAAACCAATCCAACCAATACCGAAGAAGAAACAGCTTAATCTTCAAAGAAAAGATAAAAATCATTGCTTCCAATAAAAACAAGACCTATTCATAACTCCTACAATAATTATGACAGATGCGTCTTCTCCCAATCTGACCCCCATTGTTGATTCCAACCCCACCACTGAAGAAGCAGAATAAGAAAATAAAGACCAAGACCTCTACACGGACCTTCAGGTCCAAGAAATTCTACATTGTTGAATTAGCAATCAACTTGTTAGATCAAGTCTGTTTGGATCATGATCGGATAAAAGGTTAAAAATGGTCGATAATCAGTCCAGCCTTTCAAAAAATCAAAATATATCCCCTCCCCGGGTCGCTTCCTCGGATACCCATCATCTGGTTGCGTCCTCTGATGCCTTTGGTTTGTATAATTCGTTTCTTCCACGGCCTCCGAGTGAACCATTCAAAGACAAATCTTGCAAAAGATTTTATTCGGTGGAAAAAATAACATGCTCACGATAAAAAATGGGCTAAGCTTTACATTAGACTAGCCCTCGAGTAATTCGAACGCTTTGCAAAAGATAGATCAGAATTTCATAGCAGGGATATTGACATGAAACGTCACCAAACTTAAAACCATAAAAGAGTTGAAAGAGTTTAAGTTAAAACATCAGGTTGAAATGGAAGAAGAGCATTCAATGGAATATTCACTAAAGCAACTATATGAAGAAAGCGAAACAGAGAAAGAAATCCATTGAAGACTTCAAATCGTTCAAAAAACTAAATAATAGGAGGAAAAGTGCACTGCCATCAATCAAAACCACGGTGTATAAAAGCGGAATAGATAGGCTTACTGCCATAAAAATAGCCGAAGAACAAACAAAAATATCTTTGGTTCGTGAATTCCATCAGGCTTTTCCGAGTTAAAATTTAACAGAATTATAGGATTCAATCCCAGTAGATCGACGCCCTAAAAAATCCTTTGTCACTATACCAAGTGAGTCAGAAGAATACGAATCTGAGAATAATGAAGATATCATATCAGGCACTTCAGATCAAGTAGGGAGCTCATCGGAAGGAAGGTCGGATAATGCTCCCAATGACGACGAGGGTAACTATGAGGTTTTGTTGTTGTTCTGTTATCGTTGTTTATGAATATTGTTGTTTTGTTATTGTTGTTTTGTTGTTTTTTTTATCTCCTTGGTGTCTATGTTTATTTTGCTGGGTTAGGGTTTATGTATGTAAGTGCTAAACATGTAGTACTTTTTACACTTTTTGTTTGGTTAAAAATGCTAAGTATCACTACCCTTTTTCCAAACCTCGTATAATGGAACAATGCTTCAAAAAATGTTTAGCACCTTGAATTACATCACCACTCAATTTGATACCTCGAACAATGTTTTAAATAGATGTTAGCACTTCGAATTATATCGCCACTCATATTGACACTTTGAAAAATGATTTTAATGATCGTTAGCACTTCGAATTATATTGTCACTCAAACTGGAACTTCAAACAATACTTTAAATGAATGTCACCACTTCAAATTATATCACCACTTAAATTGACACTTAGAACAATGTTTTAAATGGACGTTAGAATTTCGAGTTATATGGAAAATCAAATTGGCATTTCAAACAATGATTTAAATGAACGTTAGCACTTTGAATTATACGGCCACCCAAATTAGGATTTTGAACAATGTTTTTGATGTACGTTAGCACCTCGAATTATATCTTGTAAATTACCCCAAATATGATCAGGCCTAGTATAATTCTAAAATTAATTTATCATCGCAATTGTTTTTAGGCAAGATAAAGGAACTTAATTTATAACTACAAATATAACCTCATTAAAACCTTACTGAGCCACCAGGGGAGGAACGAGTATGCCACTTAACAAACTATATAAACTTGAAAAAACTAGAATATCATAAACTTACTAAAAATCACTCTCAACACAATTTTAAATGCTCAATATTCCAACAATGTTGTAAAAGTCTCCCCTCTTTATATCAGAGGTGATACACACTTGGTTTAATTCTCTCTACCACTGAATAAATACCTTCCTAGTTTAGAGCCATTTTTCCGAGTTTAGTGATATATCAAGCTTAAATGTGCTTTATCTCTATTTTCTTCAATCAAATCAAGCTCTGTTCTTTTATTCTCCTCATTAATACGTGGGAATAATTAAGTACTCTATAAGATGTTAGGATTGACTCCGAAGGGCTTACAACATCTATTCCATATAGTGAACCAAAATGAGTCTCCTGAGTTGCTACTTTTGGTGTCGTTTGATAAGCCATAAGGCTCTTGAAAATAGTTAGGCCACTTCCCAGAAACACCTGTCAAATTTTAATTTAATCCTTCTAAAATAGACCTGCAAGTAACTTCCACTTGGCCATTTACTGAGGATGAAATGATGTTGAATTTTCTTCATATAAGTCTTATCTATCTAGTTGTCTTAAGTGTTTGGTATTTGGTTAACTTATAATGGCTACCTAAATTTGGATCATATTCATATGTTTCGTAATGATAAAATCAATGACGTCTTTTTGACGAACTGGGTCGTTCAACCCATAAACATTCCACGAAACAATAAACATTAAAAACTTATATAAAAACTTACAGTGAGGGAGAGACAAGTCCAATAGTGGACGACAATAACATTTTTAGGATGCGAAGAATCACCTTTAGGAAATCCAAAATAATAAAATACAACCTTACTGTATTCACCCAATGTGTCAGACGATGATCCTGTCAGAGGAAAAATCCATATTAACTTGATCGTTGGTGCGAGAAAAGCGAAGCCTCTTAAGAGAAACTCACCACCGCTTCCCGCATTTTTAATCCCATCTAAAAAATCCGATAAAATGTATTTTAAGCAGAAACTGAACCATCCATCACCAATGGATTGGAAGCAAATTTTTTTATTTTGGCATACCCAAGCATTAAACGTACTGAAATATTCCCCGCTATAATTCACATTCATACTTATGTGAATTATGGTAGGGACAGCCGAAGCAAAAGAGTGTACCGTTGTGAATGTGATAATAATGTCTATTGCAGAGACAGAGGAAATAAGGCTAGTGCTTAACGAGGACAAACCAGAAGGGCCTTTTACGAGTTTTGAGGGTGACCTCACAAGCATAAAGTCTGATATGCTCAAACCCACAACAACACTAGAGCTTAAGACATCAGGTGCAGGGACTGAGTCCGTCCGTAACCAAGCTAGAATATGAACCGAACTCCGAGCCACACATAACTCAGTAATGGGCTTCACTGGATATAACTAGTACCGGGCTCTCCACTGAGCCGACTTAGTACTGAGCCAATACAGACTCGGTGCTGGGTGAAACTGTTTGGAATATTGTTTAGATTTCTGGATAAACTTTGAAGTCTTGTTTTAACAATTTCATATTGAAATTATTTTGGTGGTTCTGCAAAATTTTCAACCGGATAAAATCAGAGCGTTTCCTTTGAACAATGAGAATGAATATTTTTTGTTGTATTTTTTTCTTTAAGAGAACCATACTTATTTATTCAACCAAAATACTCAAACTGTAAAACAGTTTTACGTCCAATAACACCTATAATTTCAAATGATAAAACGGGCCAAAATATTCAAATTCAAATGAATTTTTAAAATAGCCTTATTATTTAAAAATAAGTTTTAACCTCATCCAGGTGGCGCCCTTTGGATTGACTACATTGTTCGACTAGTCAATCCAGTTACACTAAAATATCCAACAATATTTTTCCATTTTAGTGAAATTCATGATAAACTAAAACAAAATCACAATAAATAACACATTTATGCATAAATGAAATATCGTGACGATTGAATTTCATATTAGTATATTACACATTCCAAATATTTTAATATCAAGGTATCAATCAGGATTGAACCTTTACTATCCATACTGAATACTCGAAGATAATATACACATAAACTTACATTCTCAAACGTTCTTACTTGACGCAATCTTTTACTAGCCTTGTATCTTTATCCTTCTTAAGAATATCAAAGTCAAGTCCTAGTTTCTTGAAGCGGCTAAACTTCATGCTTAAATAAGTAGATATTTTACTCTTTCACATGCATATGCAATTTTTCAGAAAAACTATTAAGAAGATAAACTTCAACCTCCGCAACTTACATGTTTGGACACATACTTTGGGATAATACTGCTAATGTGTTCCAATATCTTGATGTTAAGGTTTTCACATTGAATTCAGCACCTAATGTCTAATTAGATAGGAATTTGGTTTACTAAACTGAGAGATTTCAAACGGAAATTAATCTAATCCCAATAGCTGTTTTATGCACAAAATCTTTACTTAACCCTTTGGTTAAATGATCAACTAAATTATATTAAGTTCTCACAAAATCTACTGAAATAACATCATGCGTGATGCGCTCACGAATCATATTGTATCTAACACCTAGGTGTCTAGACCTGCCTTTGTAAACTTGTCTATAAACATTGATCAAGGAAGCTTCACAATCACATTTGATAGATTTAGGTGATATCGGTTTGGCCACAACAAAATTTCATACACTAAATTTCTTAGCCATTAAGCTTCTTTACTAGTTATTGCTAATGCCGCAAACTATGATTCCATTGTTGAATTAGTAATTCACGTTTGTTTCTTAGACACTCAAGAGATAACACCTCCCCCAAGTAGAAATACCCATCCACTTGTGGAAGAAAGGTTTTTCATATTGAAAATATAACTCGCTTCAGAATATCCTTCGAGGACGAAAATAAATCAAGTGTAAGTCAAACCATAATCCACAGTTCCTTTCAAATGGTTGAATACTTCATTCAAAACTTGTCAATAATGAGAACTATTATTTCTAGTATACCTACTAAGCTTTCCAATAATAAAGACAATATTCGACATAGTGATAGTCATGACATACATATACCAAGAAGCTGTCCAACTTCCTCCATGTATAAACCAATCATAACTCATTTACAAATAACATCAAAATTTATCAAACTCGTAAATTATATTATATCTTGAATAACATCAAAATTTCCCAAAATATATTATAAATATTATAACATAATTCAAACAATAATTAGATCTCTTGCATTGGTTGATATATGTCGAGTTTCAAATACAACTGCGAGTTCATATTACAAACTATAAACGCAAGTGCATGCAGAAAACTCTATAACCTATTATTTCAATGTTATATATAATAATTAAATGAATTAATTATATATATGACAAACTGTAATTGCATGTATATATTATTTAAAGTAATATATACAAAATATTTTTCGATGTAAAATTCATACATGAGGAAATACATTTAGACACTGCATGCATATCAAATGAATACTATAATTTTGCTAGCCATTTGAACGAACTTTGTATTAAACACTACAACGACATGTATAAAAAATACAATCTTCAAACTTTGATTACACTGCATGCCCTAAAATTAGTGAGATAAATAATTAAAACAGTTTCAATTTTTATAAGAGGCCACCAAAACTGAGTGCGGGAAAGACACATTAGCTGTTATAGCAAATGCCAAAGAGCATAAATCAATCAATTTACTTCGTGAAATTTACACGGTATTTCTCAAAGTAGATCAATCCAACTTTTGGGAATTAATCTCCATAGAAAACCGACCCAGTGAAGTTTTTGATCCTTTATTCACAGACTCCTCCGAAGAGACAGAATAAGAAGAAAACGAATTTGATGAAGGAGATTCTGAAAAAGAGAATTTTGAAGACAAATAATTGTTGTTTTACCCATTTTTATTTATTTTTATTCGAAGTCGCTCAATTGTTTCGTGAGGACTTATTTTGTATGAATGTTTGGTTGTTTAGCATTCATAATATCTTTTTGTAAAATTGGATTTAGTTTATATGAATTAATACCTCTCATTTTTCTATACGCATTTGCCTTATCATAAAATAATAATATTACGTTAAACAAATACCTTTAAAAAGAGTAGCACCTTATAACAATTGATATGATTAAAGAATGTAAAAACCTTGAATATATATCGTGCGTTTAGAGAATGTAGCACTTTGAATGTGTACAATGTATTTAAAGAATGTAACACTTTGAATATGTATAGTTCGTCTAAATAATGTAGCACTTCGAATTTGTATAGTGCGTTTAGAGATTGTAGCACTTCAAATATGTACAATGCATTTAAAGAATGTAGCACTTCGAATATGGTTGTTTCTTCGAAAATTGTTGATAATAAATGTATAACACTTTGAAATAATTACTGATGGTCAATAGCTTCAAATATGATCAGTCTTTGACTAGTTACCAAATTTATTTGAATACTAGTATCCAAAACAACCATTGACCAATTTTTTATTAATATCAATAGCTTCAAATATTTACATGACACCTCATTAAAACCTCCTTGGACTAACAGGGTAGGAAAGGGTGTGCCAATTATTCAAAAAAAAAATTAAAAACAAAAATGTAGCACTTCAAATATGTACAATGCATTTAAAGAATGTAGCACTTCGAATATGGTTGTTTCTTCAAAAATTATTGATAATAAATGTATAACACTTCGGAATAATTACTGATGGTCAATAGCTTCAAAGATGACCAGTCTTTGACTAGTTACCAAATTTATTTGAATAGTAGTATAAAAAACAACCATTGACCAATTTTTTATTAATATCAATAACTTCAAATATTTATATGACACCTCATTAAAACCTCCTTGGGCTAACAGGATAGGAAAGGGTGTGCCAATTATTCAAAAAAAATTAAAAACAAAAACCTCATACTCAATACAACTTCAGGTGTTCTATATTTTAAAGATGTTGAAGCATTCTCCCCTGCTCATCACAAAGGCGATACGTGCCCGACTATATCCTCTCTATCACAATATAAGGGCCATCTCAGTTTTGGGTCATCTTTCGAAGTCGTTTATCCTTTGTATGGAGGAATACCTTCCTTAAGACTTTATCACCCATTTTAGAATCCTTCTCCTCACCTCCGAATTATATCCACTCCTCATCAAAGTTTGATAACGAGTCATATTCAAATGAGCTTTAACTTTTTTCGTCTCGATCAAATCTAACTTTGTTCTTCTTGCCTCTTCATTCACCTCTTCGAAATATTAAGTACTCTTTAAAAACTTAAAGTAGATTATGCAGGACTAATAGTATCCATCCCATATACCAAGGCAAAATGTGTTTTTTGAGTATCCTCTCTAGGAGTCGTACGATAAGCCCACAACACCTCTTACAAATAATTAGGAAATTTCCTCGCATCACCTGTTAAGATCTACTTCAAACCTTCCAAAATAAATCTATTAGTCAGTTCTACTTGACCATTTTCTTGAGGATGAAAAAGTGTAGAAAAATGCTGTATTATTCCCTTCAAAGCACAAAAAGTAGTTATTTCTCTATTATTGAATTGAGCACCGTTATCCGTAGTGATTTTTCGACGCACTCCAATACGGAAACAAATATTGTTTATACTGAACTTAATAACATCATTTGCCTTTCTTCTAGACAATGGTTCAGCTTCTGCTCACTTTGAAATATAATCCACAGCCACAATGATCATTTAACGTCCTCCATAAGCCATAAGCAATAGTCCTACCAAATCTATTCCACATCTGTCAAAAGGGAGAGTTTAGGAAACACACATAAGTGGTACTGCTGGTTTGTGAATAGAATGGGTAAAACACTAACAAGTATCACAGCCTCGAACTAGAACTTTAGCATCTTTCATAATCGAAGGCCAATAATATCCTGCCAACAAAACCCGACGTGTGAAAGAATTATAACCACAATGTGCTGAACCTTCACCATCATGTAACTTAGACAAAATTCTTTTGAGTCTTTTGTTTTCCCAAGCAACGTAACAATAGTCTGCTCAAATATTTATTTTACAACACTTCATCCAATACAACATAACCAAGAGCTTTATATCTTAATTTTTAATCCAATTTTGGATCTTGAGGTAACATTCCTCTTAGCAAAAAAATAAGAATATCAGACCTCCAATCGCCTCAAATTGTATCAGGAGTGACAAATACCTCCTCAACATATTTACATTATTCGGATCGTGTTAAAATAGAGAGTCTCTTATGTAATAATATCCAATGATATTCTTTCGTATAAGCAATGATTGCCAAAGCGTCAGAACAGTATTATCTCATCGACCAATATGATCTACAATCACCTTATCAAACAAGAGAGCCAAATTTCGAAGCTCGCAAAGATACAAAATTAAATGATCCTTCTTAGCCTCAGAAACATCTACCATATGATTTTCCAATAACTAAAAATTTGTTTCCAAATGAACTATGGTGGCCCTCAAATATTTGCAAGCCTTTAACCAACCAATGCAACTTCATATTCAGTCTCATTATTTGATGCATGAAAACCAAATTTAATAGCTTGATATGTTGCCTCCCCATAAGGAGCAATTAACTGCATTCCTGCACTCGATTCGAAAATAGTAGAACCACCATCAGTTCAAACCACCCACATCAAATTTTCTGGCAAGATCGCTTTATTTGTCTCCTCATCTAACCTGCTCGAATAAAATTCAACAAGAAAATTAGTTAAAGCTTGAGCTTTAATAGCCATTCGAGGAGGAAAAGTGATATGTCTTCCAACTCTACTAACCACTTAGTCATCTTTCCAGAAATTCCTGGGCGTTGCAACACATTCTTTAGTGGAAAAGAAGTTCGAACCTCAAATAGTATGAGCTTTAAAATAAGGGCACATTTTCCTATGAGCCACCACTATGGCTAAAGACAATTTTTCAAGTCTCAAATAAGTCTTTTGAGTTTGAAATTATTTTTTACTAACATAGTAAACTGGCTTCGGAACTCCCTTATCTTCACTTATCAAAACAACACTTACACCAAAATCTGACACTGCTATGTACAAAAACAACTACTCTCCAGTTCGAGGCTTGGACAATATCTCAAGTGATAAAAAAAGTTCCTTAATCCTCGGAAATGCTACTTTATATTGAGATTTGTACTTCTTTAATAGTTCGAGGTGATTTCATTGAGAGTAAAGCCTTCAACTGCTCTGAATCAGCCTTTATCCTATTTTCACTGATTATATACCCCAATAACTTCCCTAATCTCCAAAGGTACATTTCTCAGGATTTATCTTTAATCGAATAACCCTTAATTTTAGAAAAGTTTTCTCTAAATCCTCCAATTGTCTCTCATCAGCTGAACTTTTAAGTAATATATCATCAATATATACCTCCATATTTCTCCCAATCTGAGAAGCAAAAAATTTATTCATCAATCTTTGATATGTTGCTCCAACATTCTTCAGCTCAAAAGGCATAACCCTATAACAATATAATCCTTGATCTGTGATAAATGTAGTACTTTTTTTGTATTTTTTTTATCCATTTGAATTTGGTTATACCCTACAAAAGCATCCATAAAAGATAAAATTTTATTTCCTAAAGTAGAGTCAATTAGCTTATATATTCGAGGAACATGAAATTGATCTTTAGAACATGCTCGATTTTCAAATCGGTGAAGTCAACACACATTCTCCACTTTCCATTCTTCTGTTTTACCAACACATGGTTTGGTGTCCATAAAGGATAATGTGCCTCCCTAGTATGTTCGGCCTTGGATGAACGATTCACTTCGAAACCTATAGTCTCTGCCTTTTCAACAGAGAAAGCTCGTTTTATTTTAAAAACTACCTTGATCATCGCATTTATAGCCAAACTATGACATAACATATCAGATAAAACCCCTACAACTATATACATCAACGAAAGCCAAGATCTCCCAAAAATAACATTATAACTGGTCGGACAATCCATCACCATGAATAAAAATTGAACCTTCTTCCTAAAAGATCCATTTGCCAAATACACTTCACCCTCAAATTCTCTAATCACCTGGGCTGTCACACTTGTAAACTCAATTATAGTACGGTATGATTGACAAATTCGAAGATGATTACTCATCCTATCATATGTTGACTTGAACATAACATTCACAAAGCTTTACTCATCCTATCAATCTTTGATATGTTGCTCCAACATTCTTCAGCTCAAAAGGCATAACCCTATAGAAATGTAATCCTCGATCTGTGATAAATGTAGTACTTTTTTGGTATTTTTATGCATTTGAATTTGGTTATACCCTACAAAAACATCCATAAAAGATAAAATTTTATTTCCTAAAGTATAGTCAATTAGATTATATATTCGAGGAATAGGAAATGGATCTTTAGAACAGGCTCGATTTTCAAATCGGTGAAGTCAACACACATTCTCCACTTTCCATTCTTCTTTTTTACCAACACATGGTTTGCTGTCCATAAAGGATAATGTGCCTCCCTAGTATGTTCGACCATGGATAAACGATTCACTTCGACAACTATAGTCTCTGCCTTTTCAACAGAGAAAGCTCGTTTTTTTAATAACTAGCTTGATCATCGGATTTATAGCCAAACTATGACATAACATATCAGATGAAACCTCTACTACATCCTCTATTTTCCAAGCGAAAACATCCAAATTATCAAACAAAAGTTGTAACAACTGTTGACGCAAAACTGAGGTAAGGAATGTTCCTATTCAAATAATTTCCCATCAGGAAAATAATGCTCTTCTATGCCTTCACTTACCGTTAAAGATCCCGGGGTTTCCCTTAGCTCATCAACTTATTCTTCTTTTTTCAAAGTCAACCCCCTAATTGATATTCACCCATTCGACCTTTATTGTTTGGACCTCGGATACGAAGAATTGTTGCATAACATTCTCTAGCTACCTTTTGATCATTTCAGACAATACAGATACGGTCTCCAATGACATACTTCAAACATTGATGAACTATGGATACAACTATATACATCCTCGAAAGCCAAGATCTCCCAAAAATAACATTGTGACTGGTCGGACAATCCATCACCATGAATAAAAAATGAACCTTCTTCCTAAAAGATCCATTTGCCAAATACACTTCACCCTCAAATTCTCTAATCACCTGGGCTGTCACACTTGTAAACTCAATTATAGTACGGTATGATTGACAAATTCGAAGAGGATTACTCATCCTATCATACGTTAACTTGAACATAACATTCACAAAGCTTTACTCACCCTATCAATCTTTGATATGTTGCTTCAACATTCTTCAGCTCAAAAGGCATAACCCTATAGCAATGTAATCCCCGATCTGTGATAAATGTAGTAGTTTTATGGTATTTTTTATCCATTTGAATTTGGTTATACCCTACAAAAGCATCCATAAAATATAAAATTTTATTTCCTAAAGTAGAGTCAATTAGCTTATATATTCGAGGAACAGGAAATGGATCTTTAGAACAGACTCGATTTTCAAATCGGTGAAGTCAACACACATTCTCCACTTTCCATTCTTCTTTTTTACCAACACATGGTTTGGTGTCCATAAAGGATAATGTGCCTCCCTAGTATGTTCGGCCCTGGATGAACGATTCACTTCGAAACCTATAGTCTCTGCCTTTTCAACAGAGAAAGCACGTTTTTTTTAAAAACTAGCTTGATGCATTTATAGCCAAACTATGACATAACATATCAGATAAAACCCCTACTACATCCTCTGTTTTCCAAGCAAAAACATCCAGATTATAGAACAAAAGTTGTAACAACTATTGGTGCAAAGCTGAGGTAAGAAATGTTCCTATTCAAAGAATTTCCCATCAGGAAAATAATGCTCTTCTATGCCTTCACTTACCGTTAAAGAACCCGGGGTTTCCCTCAGCTCATCAACTTCTTCTTCATTTTTCGAGGTCAACCCCCTAATTGATATTCACCCATTCGACCTTTATTGTTTGGACCTCGGATACGAAGAATTGTTGCATAACATTCTCTAGCTACCTTTTGATCACTTCAGACAATACTGCCACGGTCTCCAATGACATACTTCAAATATTGATGAACTATGGATACAACTATATACATCATCGAAAGCTAAGATCTCCCAAAAATAACATTATAACTGGTCGGACAATCCATCACCATGAATAAAAATTGAACCTTCTTCCTAAAAGATCCATTTGCCAAATACACTTCACCCTCAAATTCTCTAATCACCTGGGTCGTCACACTTGTAAACTCAATTATAGTACGATATGATTGACAAATTCGAAGAGGATTACTCATCCTATCATATGTTGACTTGAACATAACATTCACAAAGCTTTACTCATCTTATCAATCTTTGATATGTTGCTCCAACATTCTTCAGCTCAAAAGGCATAACCCTATAGAAATGTAATCCTCGATCTGTGATAAATGTAGTACTTTTTTGGTACTTTTTATGCATTTGAATTTGGTTATACCCTACAAAAACATCCATAAAAGATAAAATTTTATTTCCTAAAGTATAGTCAATTAGCTTATATATTCGAGGAACAGGAAATGGATCTTTAGAACAGGCTCGATTTTCAAATCGGTGAAGTCAACACACATTCTCCACTTTCCATTCTTCTTTTTTACCAACACATGGTTTGCTGTCCATAAAGGATAATGTGCCTCCCTAGTATGTTCGACCATGGATAAACGATTCACTTCGACAATTATAGTCTCTGCCTTTTCAACAGAGAAAGCTCGTTTTTTTAATAACTAGCTTGATCATCGGATTTATAGCCAAACTATGACATAACATATTAGATGAAACCTCTACTACATCCTCTATTTTCCAAGCGAAAACATCTAGATTATCAAACAAAAGTTGTAACAACTGTTGACGCAAAGCTGAGGTAATGAATGTTCCTATTCAAAGAATTTCCCATCAGGAAAATAATGCTCTTCTATGCCTTCACTTACCGTTAAAGAACCCGGGGTTTCCCTCAGCTCATCAACTTCTTCTTTTTTTCGAGGTCAACCCCCTAAGTGATATTCACCCATTCGACCTTTATTGTTTGGACCTCGGATAAGAAGAATTGTTGCATAACATTCTCTAGCTACCTTTTGATCATTTCAGACAATACTGACATGGTCTCCAATGACATACTTCAAACATTGATGAACTATGGATACAACTATATACATCTTCGAAAGCCAAGATCTCCCAAAAATAACATTATAACTGGTCGGACAATCCATCACCATGAATAAAAATTGAACATTCTTCCTAAAAGATCTATTTGCCAAATACACTTCACCCTCAAATTCTCTAATCACCTGGGCTGTCACACTTGTAAACTCAATTATAGTACGGTATGATTGACAAATTCGAAGAGGATTACTCATCCTATCATATGTTGACTTGAACATAACATTCACAAAGCTTTACTCACCCTATCAATCTTTGATATGTTGTTCCAACATTCTTCAGCTCAAAAGGCATAACCCTATAGCAATGTAATCCTCGATCTGTGATAAATGTAGTAGTTTTATGGTATTTTTTATCCATTTGAATTTTGTTATACCCTACAAAAGCATCCATAAAAGATAAAATTTTATTTCCTAAAGTAGAGTCAATTAGCTTATATATTCGAGGAACAGGAAATGGATCTTTAGAACAGGCTCGATTTTCAAATCGGTGAAGTCAACACACATTCTCCACTTTCCATTCTTCTTTTTTACCAACACATGGTTTGCTGTCCATAAAGGATAATGTGCCTCCCTAGTATGTTCGGCTCTGAATAAACGATTCACTTCGACAACTATAGTCTCTGCCTTTTCAGCAGAGAAAGCTCGTTGTTTTTAATAACTAGCTTGATTATCAGATTTATAGCCAAACTATGACATAACATATCAGATAAAACCCCTACTACATCCTCTGTTTTCCATGCGAAAATATCCAGATTATCAAACAAAAATTGTAACAACTGTTGACGCAAAGCTGATGTAAGGAATGTTCATATTCAAATAATTTCCCATCAAGAAAATAATGCTCTTTTATGCCTTCACTTACCGTTAAAGAACCCGGGGTTTCCCTCAGCTCATCAACTTCTTCTTCTTTTTTCGAGGTCAACCCCCCTAATTGATATTCACCCATTCGACCTTTATTGTTTGGACCTCTGATACGAAGAATTGTTGCATAACATTCTCTAGCTACCTTTTGATCACTTCAGACAATACCGACACGGTCTCCAATGACATACTTCAAACATTGATGAACTATGGATACAACTATATACATCCTCGAAATCCAAGATCTCCCAAAAATAAAATTATAATTGGTCAGACAATCCATCACCGTGAATAAAAATTGAACCTTCTTTCTAAAAGATCCATTTTCCAAATACACTTCACCCTCAAATTCTCTAATCATCTGGGTTGTCACACTTGTAAACTCAATTATAGTATGGTATGATTGAAAAAATCGAAGAGGATTACTTATCCCATCATATGTTGACTTGAACATAACATTCAAAAAGCTTTATGTATCTACGAAAATGCATAGAATTTCAATAGCAGCTACTTCGGGTCCAATAACAACTACATCTTTCCTATCATACAAATGAGTAGACATCCCTCCTATTTGAGTACTAAACTTACCACATGATTTTTCATTGAGCTATTGGTGTTACCTGTCATAATATCTCCTTCGAAAATTGCCAAGGACTCAAAATATTCACATAAGCTTCAAACTCGTCCTTGGTTCACCGGCTCGTTGACAACCATCAAAATCAACAGGTCTAGATATGTGTTAAAATATTCTAAAGATGCATCGAAATCATTGAATTTAGAATCCATAATCATTAGATTTTATTTTTTTGAATTTGGATTTGCTATTTGTGAAGTTGATGCACTTGGAGCCTTTGACCCACTTCTCTGCCCTTTAACAATTACGGCTAATTTTCCATTTTCAATTAGAATTCGTACCTTCTTTTTCAAACCTATACAGTCTCTAGTAGCATGTCCTATGTCATTATGATACTTAATGAACCTGTTATTGCGATATTCTTTTGGTCTATTTTTCGGAGCATGCTTTTTAAAACTCACATATCCTTTTACCTTTCATAAATCACAACAACATTCTCAGATAAGTCAGCATAATATTCTGGCCCTATCCACTGATTTGTCCTCGGTCTTTGAAATTAATACCATGTAGCCTAAGTTGGGTACCCTCCATTTCGAGGAGAAATACTATTGTTATTCTTCAGACGAAATGATTGAGTTAGATTCGAAGACTTCCATTGATTATTTGACATTTTCCCTGAACTCTTTTGACTGGGTCCAACCACTTCTCGAACTCTAGTTGATTCTTCCACTTTAATTTGATCCTCGACTTGAGCCATCGATGCTTTAAAAGTCAAGGCTCTTATCTTAGTTTTTTCATTTGCTATATCATGTGTTAATAAACCTTGTTGAAATATAACCATGGCTACGAACTCTTCCCAATTATCTAAACCTGTCTTTGTTAACACAAAACATTTTGTATAGTCCTTCAGTTTCTCTCCCACACCTGCTTATACTATATTATTGTGTCACCATATGCTCGCATCTCTTTAATTCCCATAAATTATCGTCGAAAAGCTGTATAAAAATATCTGAAATTGGAAATAGATCCCCTCAGAATCTTATCGTACAATTTCAAAGCTATGCTCTTAAATATTTGAGAAAAGGCTCTGCACACCAGCCTATCATCATCTTCGAAGTTCATCATATATTTCTTAAACTGTTCGATGTTGTCATCAGGATCTTGCATCCCATCAAACTTTTTGACCTTAGAGATATCGAACTGCTTCAGAAGAGTAATAGACCTAAATTTAGTTGTTAAAGGATAATTTCTCTAGTTAACTCCTTGAATGTACTGGTTATCTTCTTTTGTTCCCATAACATCGTACAAATTTCGATAATTTACTATTGTGTATTAATTTGATGTATATCCTCCAGACCACTCTACTTCCCCCAAACAACAAGGTACATGGTATCTTCTTGATTTATATTCTTTCCGTGACGTTTAAGGCCGGCCTTTATCTTCTTTGGAAGATCCCTGGTATATCTTTTGTTCAGATGTTGAACTGTCCAAATCATCATCACTGGATGTAATATGCATATGCTTGTATTTTTGCTCTTTTTGTAAATTATGATGCTCTTTACTAGATTCAAGATGTGTTTTCCTCTGCTCACTTCGAACCTGGTAAGCTGTACAAGATCGAAAAAATTGGTTGTTCACATCATTTTTCTCCTCCATTTGTCGCACCTCAGATTTCGGGCTACCTGATTGAATATCTTGCTCTATTTCATCATACTTCTCATTTAGAGATGTGATTTTATCCAATAACTGATTTATTTGAGCTTCAATGTCTGGATGAGTCTGTTAAACTCGAATTTGATCATCTTTCTTATTTTCCTCTCTTCACAAATCAGATCTCAACGCTTTGATTTCCTTTCAAAACAAACGATAATTTACATTACATGGATCCATTATCAATCAATAAAAACTGTAACACATCAAGAAATTCGACTTTGTTTGGTTTTAGATTTCAAATTCAAGGTATCGATCGATTAAAATCTCCCACTATGGTCGCCAATTTGTTAATTGTAAATCTTGTTCTTGAATGTAAAAGAGAGATTGATTTTCGAGAGAGAAAATAAAAGTAAAAAATAGCTTTCACTTTAGAAAATGTTGATCCTAGTATTAACAACCTCAACCTTTATTATAGGCGTTCAGACTTAGAGTAACATGGTTACAAAAATGGGTTAATTGTAGTTTAGCCCTTTATATTTACAAACAATCCAAAATATGTCCTATATACTTAGAATTGATCATATAAGATTTTTAATTCATTACATTTAAGACCTCAACATTCTATATCATTATCAAGCTCGATCAAGTGAGTCAACCAGTACTTTTGATGATGAGACATCCAAAATTATTCCAATAGAGGCAGTAGTACGAAGCAAATGTTCAAATATTTTTTTTTGTTGGAGATATTAGTTGCAAACATAAATTCCTCAACTATTTGGTTTGCTTCTAGAATGTGATACATACCAATGTCGAGAGGATCACGAGTCTCGATATCAATGAGAAATTTGAGTTCAACATAAGCAAGAGTTAGGGCTCCACTATTGATACGCCTTTGCCTCACTATCTTTTTCAAATTTTTCATGTGTGCCAAATTTTTCGTGAATGGATCGATCAATCGATTATCATCCATCTTAGTTTGAGCTTCAAAATATAATAATACGAAAAATGATTTATGACACTTTTTGCGTACCTAGTTGAAATAATTTCAGCTTCATACGTTATTCTCATATGACAGAAAAAGCTAGCATTTCATATCAGCGCGATAATTTCAGCTTCATGCGTCATTCTCAGTGAACATATATCTTATGTAAGAGGTTACAAAAGCATTTCAGTACGATGTTCAACAAGGTAGACATATGCGCCTCTTTTTGAAGCCTCTTCGTCAATGGGGTGTCGTAGCGAACAAAATTTGTGATATCTGCAATATGAACTCCAACTTCAAAGTTCCAATTTGGTAGAGCTATACAGTGCAACGCATCATCAATGTCTTTACATCTTGAAGGATCCATACTAAAGACACACAATTTTCCTCGATCCAATCTAATAGGATTGGCTAAATCTTCTTAGGATACCGACTAAGATAATGAAGGCAAGCATGTGAGAACTTGAGCATAAAACGGGCTCAAGTTTACATCATTATATATCAAAACCACCTCATTTTGTGTCTCTTTATCACCTGTTTTTCTAATTGTCCTTACATAATGCCCAGAGGGATAACGTGATTGAAAATCCAAAGAATCTTGTACCACGATGACTCTTTTGTCCAACTGATTTTCCAGCTGCCGAGTTCTGATACGAATCTTAGGGATTTTACTGTTCTTAGAGACAAATAAGGTATGAGACCTCCCTCCATTACGAGCAGGAAAAAACATTGGCTCCACAGATCCACAATAAGAATGCCAATTACGTCTAATAATACCGACAATACGACCATAAATCAAACTGTTATACGATACAATATTTATGCGAAACATTTCACCGAACACCTCGCGAGCTTTACTTAACCAACTGAACTTGGTATACATATCGATATGAAACTCATCTCCACAAAACAATCATATACAACTTTACCCATTTTAAAATCAAGCATGTATTTATCTAGTAAAACTTGGATCTTTTGAATTTTTTTTGCTACCTAAACAACTTTCCTTTGTTTAGTTTCCTCCACGATATCAACTATGTTAGAGTCTTCATCATAAAAAAATACCCAAGTTCTAATTAAAAATAATAATTTTCATAAATTATACCATTTTTTTTATTTTTTTCGATATTTTGGTTTTTATTTTTATTCTTAATCCTAGATCTTATTTTTTTCTTAGAGTCAAACAAAGAATTATTGGTAAAAAACACCACTGGTCTCTCTGTTTTCAACTTGTAACAAGTTAGTCCTTTTACTTTTATGGATGTAATAAATCGGTCCATTGTGTTTAAAAAAACGGAACAAATTAGTCTTTATTAACATCAACCCATAATTTCTACCATAAATGCCCTTTGATCAGACACATCAGCGTCCCACGTGAATCAGTGATGTAACAACAGTAAAAAGTAAAAGGCTGTTTTACTTTTACCTTAATCTTTGAACTCTAATTCTAACTATAACCCGTCCCAACCAACTAAAAAACCCGATAGACTCATCTAACTAATTTAATCCATCCCAGTAACCCTAAAACCCTAATTTCTAAATCGAATCCAAATCCAAATCCAAATCATTCTGATTTTTACTCTTTTCGAACAAAATCCATTCCTTGTATTTAATGCATAAGAAGAAATCAAAGAGCCCAAAGGGGGTAGCCGAGTTGGTTGAGTATGTCATGCTTGTGATCAAAGGTCACAAGTTCGAGTCCCTCTACATACTGTCACCTTGTGTGGTTTACCTTCTGGCGTTGGTTTGCAGGCTATCGCGTCAGACTGAGGGTTTACCCTGTGCGCACTCATTGCACTATGAGTAGCGGCTGCGGGTTCCTTCCGAAAAAAGAAAAAAAAATCAAAGCTTCGGATGGGAAAAGAAAGCATCGGCTCTTTTCCGGTTTTAACCCAACGCATCCTACTATGCTCTCCTCCGTCATCTCTATCCACCAAAAGTACAACAACCCCAATTTTTCCATTTCCGATTGGGCAAGGCTAAATTGAGACCCCATTTGGCTATAATGAGACCCCTCTATAATGAGACCCGATTTGGCTATAATGAGACCCGAAAAAGACACATTTACCCCTGATATAAAACCCTTATTTTCAGCCCATTTTCTCTCTTTTCTCTCTTTTCTCTCTTCTCTCTCTACTCTCTCTCAAACTCACCAAAAATCTCGAAATCAAAACAGCAAGTTTTCTCAAATCAAATATCAGAAACATCTTAAGGTACGAATCCTTTACATATCCATGTAATTTTTATGCATTTTAGTTTAGTATTTGTAGTGATTTTTAGAGTTTAGTGTTCTTGATAAAAAGTCGGATTTTCATGTATATTTAGTCGTTTTTTTTAAAAAAAACTTCATGATGAATTTAGGTTGGGTTTTGGGGATTTGGGTTCGATTTTTGGAGTAGGGTTTTGGATTCTGGAAATCGCGATTTGCTTAGTGGGCCTTCGCAACCCGTGCAAAATTGCGAACGACCCGTTCGCAATTTTGCACGGGCTGCGAAGGCCCACTACGCAATTTCGCAATATCCAAAATCCGGAAACTTTCGAAATTGCGAACTGGGCGTTCGCAATTTCACCAAATTACGAACCCCCTGTTCGCAATTTTGGTGAAATTGCAAACCCCCAGTTCGCAATTTCACAGTTTATAGATTTTTTTTATTTTTTTTAGTTTATGAAGTAGTTTGTATCCCAAATTTATTAATAATTTATATGTTGTATTTCAGCATGCCTCGCAAACATGAGACCCCAGTTCGACATTCAGGAGGCTCGAGCGATGATGGAGAGCACTCTGAGCTTGTGTCACGGTCACGGTCCGTTAGGCGTAGGCCTAGCGCTTCCACTCCGGCCCCTGTTCTATCCCAGGGGTTTGCTACATTCGACCTGTTATTTTGGAGGGTGAACCCTCACGTACCTGGTTTATATCCAGAGTATGCACAGCACGAGGCTTACCACGTCTTTGCTGGAGAGGTAAGTAATGACGTGTTTTAAAGTACGTTTATATGTTCTTTTGTATTATTTCTAAGTTGTTTATGTCTTATGTAGTCTCGCCGGCACTCGCGGTGCTACTCTATGTACGGTACCCACCGTGCGTGGGGTCTTGTTGGGCAGCACAGGGTAAGAGAGCAGGTTATGATGACTTGTTTCGGCCCACTGGTAGATGCGTTGGAGCGTTGGAATACCAACGTTCATCTTGTAGATGCTTTCCTGGAGAGGTGGCATTCGGAGACGAACACCTTTCACTTTAGCTTCGGTGAGATGACGGTTACGCTAGACGACGTCCACGTCATCACTGGTCTCCCGGTCACAGGTGATGATTTCGTAGTTCAGTCTTTTCCTAGTAATGGACAGCGTGAGGCTTGGTATTCTAGTGCATTAGGGATAGATTTGGATGACCTTAAGTATGAGTTAGGGAATAACAGGGGGGGGTAATGGTAGATCTGTTTGTTTATAGTTTTTACGCGAGCAGTACATTGTACGTAGATATAAAGATGAGAACATGTCTGATAGTGATGTAAAGTGTGCCACTAGGGGTTATCTGCTGCATATGTTGGGTTGTTGTGTTCTAGTGAACAAGACGGGGAATAGTATATCTTTAGATTACCTCCAGTTTGTAGAGCATTATACCTCCTCCGTTAGATATAACTGGGGACAACATATACTAGCTCAGTTGTACCACCACCTAGGAAAGTCGTCGCTGCACACGACTTTAGGGATTGCGGGTTGTATTGCCTTGTTGGAGACGTGGATATACGATTACTTCTCCACTTTTGTGCCTACGATTAACACGACGCCATTTCGTGCAGATGATGAGACTCGGATTAACATCCGACAAGGACTGATTTCGTTGACGGGGAACCATGTGAGTTACAATGATTTGTTATATTTGTTTCCATAGCGTTAATTTATTATTACATTTTTTGAAGATTATTAACTAACATTTTGCATATGACACAGGTTTGGTTCAGGCCGTACGAGACGCATCGTGCTCATTTCCCTTCTCAGGATGTGGCTTGGATTGACCACACGCTGAAGGCGTTCGACGTGGTTGAGGCGTACTATCCGCTTCGGGTGGCTCGACAGCTAGGGCACGTTCAGGACATACCACCGGCGCTGCGGACTGTTTTACCCGTACATAGGCGAAAGCGTATGAACACGCGCTACTTGTGGGATGAGGCCACGTGGATATCATGGGGGTCACACGTTGTTGACCCGAGGATTCGCGGTGACAGCTACACTATAGGCCGTCCTGGCACGACCACGACGTACGATGTATGGATCACTGACCACCTATGGTACGTTCTGCTTGATCCTAGTATTCTTGATCCATCTGCTTTACATGTTCCAGAGCCCCCTAGTGCGATGACATATCAGGCACGACTGTATCAGCTTTCCGATCGTGTGACTGATGTTGATTCTAGAGCGGAGTCGATGAGTGTGGAGGACTTGCGTCGGGAGATACACGAGTGTCACCTTTTAGGGGTCCAGTACCGCCAGTTCGATTGAGTTTGAGTGCATTTGTATTATATGACTAGCAGACCGGTTGTTTGATACTATATTATTTTTTTGCTTTACTTTAGTTGTTGCTTTGGTTGACATGGTTGTATGGAATTACTTTTGGTTCTTTATTTGTCGCTTTTGTTCGGATAAGTTGATACTACCTTATTTTTCTACTTTAGTTTTGCTTAAGTTGTTCCTTTCGCTTATATGATGTGTATCTTAAAAACAACAACACTTAAACAATTACACATAGATTTCTCGCATAATTAGAAATACATAAGGAAATTACACACATGAATAAAAAGCATTGCGTGATTAAAAATACATAAGCAACTAAATTAAAGCAAACGGTAGATAAACTAACCCTCAGTCAGCATTGCACACTTAGTTCTACGGAGTCGGATAGTTCATTCCATACCCATCTGAATCACTACTTCCTTCGGGAGTTGAATACGTTTCAACGGCGCTCGCTATTGCGTCTGCTATTTGTTGCTCTTCCGACTGTGTCGCATACGACACCATCTCCGGCGTGATTGTACTTTGCGATCCCATGTCGAATCGCTTTCGGAGGTTGGTTTGGACTTCCCAAGGAAGTGACTCGATTTGTAAAGTCACTGTTTTAAGGTAAGCTAACCTTTCGGACACTTCTTCGCGTGTGCGTGGTCGAGGCATCATACATCCTGGGCAGGAAGCCTCCCTACCGTGGTTGAAGAACATTCTGCACAAGACCGCATCGATGAAGCCAGGAACCTCCTCTTTTATTGCACCTCTCACGATGTCAAATGCCTTTAGGAGGCTTGCATCTTCGTCTACGTTCCAGCCCAAATCACACATTGTTATACCTTAAATGTTTAGTTTCTTAGTCTGATGGTAGTATTTATAAACTCGAACTGGGTGGTTCAGCTCAAAATTTGTAAGCGGGAAAGGTTGTCTTTGTTCCCGCTTAAATCTCTTTTTTAGCGGGAAACTTTCACTCCATTCCATCCATATGTTTCCATACAATATTATAATATTTAAAAAAGTACAATAACTTTTCAGTACAATAATAGGAGGGGTCTCATTATAACAAAAATTCCATCACCAGGTTTTCCGCTATAACGAGACACCTAAAAAAGTTGCCGCAAAAAATATCTGCTTTTAATGTAGTTCCCGCCCAAACAACCACGACCCTATAAATAGACGCGAAGCACTATTCGAACATTAACAATTTAACTAATGGAGTTTACCCCTAATGAAGATTACCATTTGCTCGAGGCTGTGAAACTCGCCCACCGAGAATTGGGAGAAGATAGTAGCGAAGCGTTTTTCGAGCTGGTCTTGTGTAATATGTACTATAACTACGGGCGTTTAGGAACTGAAGGTATTGTCGTGCGTAACTGTGACCAAATCAAGGAGAGGTACATTTTTTGCAAACCAATGGATCGTTTGTTGTTTCTACCTTTTAAAATTAAGCAAGAAGTAGCTACCGTCTGGAACATGACCATGGTGGACTACATCACGAAGGATATGGTAGTGTATCTTGAGAATAGGATTACTGAGAGGGAAGAGGGGATTCAGTCTGACGACAACTTGGGATACAACTTCGACGATTGAGCATTGTGATATGTTTTTAGTAGTTTCCATATGGTAGTGTCTGTATTGTCTGTTTGTTTTACTTAATGCTATAACTTGTTAAAGTTTTCATTACCTTGTTTTGTAGACATTATTTGGTACCCACTACTTCAAACAACAACTAATAAAAAAGTCACACCTTAATAATAACAACCAGTAATACAAAAATAATAACTTCAAACAACAACTGATAAGAAAATTGACAACTTCAAACAACAAACAGTAATACGAAAATCACAACTTCAAACAACAACTGATAAGAAAATTGACAACTTCAAACAACAAACAGTAATACGAAAATCACAACTTCAAACAACAACTGATAAGAAAATTGACAACTTCAAACAACAAACAGTAATACGAAAATCACAACTTCAGACAACAACTGATAAGGAAATTGACAACTTCAAACAACTACCAGTAATACGTAACACTACATAAGTGGAAGGCTTAGTCGTAGTCGTGTCTAAGTTTGTATTCCACATCATCCACTTCACCCCTTGCAATTATTTTGTCCTCTAGAAATGCTACCATATCCCTTGTGATGTAGTCTATCAAGGTTAGGTTCCAAACGGAGGCTGCTTCTCGCTTAATAAGCGATGGCAAGAAACACAAATGTTGTATTGGCTTGCAAAAATTGTATCTGCTTTTGATCTGCTTACGAGTACGTATAACGACACCTCTTGTACCGAAACGACCGTAGTTCATATACATCGTACATAGGACACGCTCGAAAAACTGATCGCTTGTATCTTCCCCCAGTATCTCGCGTGCAATCTTCACAGCTCGAAGCATGTGGTAATCTTCGTCCGCCGTAAACTCCATATGTAAACGTTAACGAGTTTTAAATTTTCGTTCGTGCGGTAGGTTGCAAAAGTGTCGTATTATGTTAGATTTTATGTCCCATTTTATAGGAGGCGAGTCAATTTTGGTGGGCGTTTAGTATTTGGATGAGGTCTCATTATAGCTCAATTCATACTATTTCGAATGCAATGTTGTTTTTCGCTATAATGAGACCCTGATTTAAACAACGTGGGTTGTAATAATTATCTTCCATATGTGTGTATTTTTGTATATATTATGTGTCACCACATTAGTCGCCCATCCAGATTACGTTATCCTTACATGTCTGACAACGCTATCCTACTTTTAAGTAGTGTTTAGTCGGTTCATATATCTTATCTTATACTTCAAATCACAATTAATATTAAAGGTTTTAAAAAAATTTAGATTAGAAAGAAAAATGAGTTTTGGAGTCGGGAAGGTCACAAAATGTGACCATTTTAGGCTACTTCGATGTCGTTTTTTTAACTTTTTTGAGTTTTTTTCCACAAAATTCAAACCATTAGGGCCACTTGACTAATGTTTGATGTTGGTAAAAAAAAATCAGTTTTGGAGTCGAGAAGGTCACAAAATGTTGAAAAAACAAAATTTCCAGAGGGTATTGCGAACACAGGTACTTGTAAAACACCGGATTCGCGAATGCAGGCCCATGAAATTGGACAAAATTGCGAACACCCACTTCGCGATTTTGCCAAATCGTAGTGGTGGGAGTTCGCAATTTGGGAAAAATCACGCGTTCGAAGTTCGCAAATCCGCCACTCGGCCGAATTTTTAAATTTTTTCACACTTTTTTGG
Organism: Limnanthes douglasii subsp. nivea; assembly: GCA_036936605.1. Taxonomy (NCBI): domain Eukaryota; kingdom Viridiplantae; phylum Streptophyta; class Magnoliopsida; order Brassicales; family Limnanthaceae; genus Limnanthes; species Limnanthes douglasii. Next base: position 184,540,260 of record JAUPFV010000001.1, read on the forward strand.
ATAAAATTGTAATTTTTAGGGGAACTAGCAATTTAATTGTTTTGTGCAACTTGTTTTTACAACAATTATATGTAATGGAATTTTAAAAATAAATAAAACGTGGGAGTATCGATTACAAACCGAAGTGAAAGTTATAAAAATATTCGTAGACACAACGGAGTTCGGTTAAACACGTAATGCATAATCAAATTATTAGTCTTCATTCAAATCGAAGATACGTGGTGGCTCTTCGTGTGCGGTCGATGGTTGCGCGGGCTTGATTTGGTTATGTTTGTTCAATCTCTTGTCGAGCGGTATTGCCCAACCAGTCACTTCATGATCCGTACGAAACGGAAACCAAGTAGGATATATTTCCGGAAGTGGTCCATCCAACACAACCTACACAAATAAAAGGTAGATAAATATTTGGTCACGAAAATAATATATAACATTGAAACACACATTAGTAAACTTACTTTGACGAAATGGTTACCATGAACGAAACCTATACCAATTTCGAGGTTAGGACATGATCGAGGAGGCACACCACGTAGAGGTAGATAAGTGTACGATTGGTGGAGTGAAATGTGGTATACGATACATTGGTATCTAGTGGCTATTACTAACCCTAGATCGGGTAACGTCATCCAATGCCTAGTACCGGCACCATACAATTCGAAAACGTTCAACCTTCTCACAAGGTTATCTACACCTTGTGATCCATCAAACACTCTCTCCCATAGCTCACGTTCGTTTTGCAATTCGCCGATCAAATCTCGTCTAACTTGGTCTCATGAATCGGATTTACCATATACCGTCAAAGCAACGACTCAGAATCCGCAATTACCGTCGGGAGAGACGTCTTCGACGCTAGAAATGTAGTCATGCAAATAGCTAGGAAACCAACTCTCGTACCCGCTAAAATCTTTTCCCTTTGATGATTTTTTCGGTCGAGGCACTTTATCTTTCTTCGGTTGAGCCTTGGTTTTCTCTTTTTCTTTCGTCTTGTTTTTTGGCGGTAGAAATGTTCTATTACCTATCGAGGCGGTCGTGCTACCTATCGTGTCGGGAGTGCTAGCGCCTAAACTTCCATCGTATTCCCACTCGCTAGGGTCCCGTTGAGTTGATTTGTCCCGGCCGGCTTTTTTCCTACCCTTAGTAACAACCGGCTCCTTAGGTTCCAAAACATGACTTCTAGCGGGATCTAGGATTTGCATCATCCTATTTATAATGTGGTCTTGGATGTGTTGCCCGTAACCGCGGATGGTGCTACCTATTAAGGTGATTTTTCTAGTGAGCTCGTCTTCGGTATCAAACTCCTCATTAGGTTTGATCCTTAACATACTCCAATAGACATCACACTCATCTTTTCTAACCGCCCTTCCTTCTTTATAAATCAAAGCTAATTCGCATGTACATGGTAAATTATGAGTTGTCCTAATAACACACCCACACACTCCGGGTGTGAACCATATTTTCAAGGCCGTTGCGAGATTTGTCTCTATTAATTCTATGGCTTGAGATGAAAGCTCACCTTTGACATCCTTGTAGATGGTTTTGTTAGGCCCCCTAGTTGAGTTTCTTGGACGATACCTACTACGCTCGAATGACTCGAAAATGTTAGAGTGTTGAGCGGATAGGTGCGCATGAACATGTTTCCAAAATTGTTCGAACGTGCATAGACTACTACCAATTGCCCGCTTGAGGCTAGAGTGAGCACTCTCCGCCCTACAACATGAGATAAAATACATTAGATTTCTAACACTTTATATTAAAAAAAAATGGGTGGAGATGGAAATATAACTCACCGGTTGTTAGTTTGGTTGCCAAAATGTTTAAATTTGTTCGTGTGAATGTTGAGGAATTTGTGTCCATATTCGTCAATCCATTGCTTCATAACGTAGTCGATAGCCAATGGACAAAATGCGAACGTGTGGTGCATATCGGCAAGGTTTTTGTTATAGTCTTCGAGCGTGGCCGAATAGGCTACCCTTTGGTAATATTCCCCGAACTCATCGGCCATTTCCACATTCGGTAAAACTTTTCTAGCGTAAGAGGTGACGTTCTTACCAATATGCCAAGTGCATAGCATATGAGTTGCGTCCGGAAATATATCGTCGATAGCATTCATTAAAGCCAACTCCCTATCGGTGACAATGATGTTAGGTAATGGGCACTTGTTGTTCGTCAACACCATCTTTAGAACACTTAACCCCCAAGTGTAGATCTCTTGTTTCTCGGAACTCAAAAAAACAAAAGCAACACAAAATGTCTTCTTCGTCGAAGTTTGGCCCACTATTTCAAGTAAAGGCATCTTATACCTTGTAGTCTTGTACGTGCTATCCATTATAAGAACTTGAGGAAACGTGCGCATGAAATCGATGTTTTTAGGGTGTGCAAAAAACAACTCGAGGATCTCGTCCGTTGCTTCACAACTTCGCTCCCAAACATAGTACTCATGTTCTTTTAACTTAGCAAACAAGTATTGCATTTGGGTCTTGCCCGCTTTATCAACCAAATCATGTTTTTGCCGCATGTTGTATGTCGTGCGCATGCTTGATACATTTTGCGGGTCTTTAATCTTCAACCCGCGATATATCTCTCTCGGTCGAGAACCGACTTCCGTTTGACTAAGAACGAACAATTGTTCTTCGACTTTTAGTCTAGCGGCCCGAGAGTGACCATCCAAGTGCAAAAATGGATCGTGGTTGTGTTTCCCGTTTAGCACAACCACTTTCCAATAACCCGGTAGCTCTGAGACCGGACTCCCTCTTAAGTAGAACGGACACCCGCATTTTTTCGATGAACATTCTCGGCGCTTCTTAACATACCCCGGTTTGGGGTTAGATTTGTAAACCCCGTGCCTCTCGCACCTAAAATATATCCTAGGAGTTTTCATGCTTTTTGTACCGTCGTCGTTTTTACTCCGGACCAAAATGAATCCTAGCTTTATGCTTTCGGACTCGACCTAATCAACCAAATCGGCTTTGGTGTAATAAGTGTCCGTACTAAACACTTTCGTGTAATCGGCCATCGAACATGGCGGTGGACCGGGTTCCTACATAGTTCATTCATGCAATTATATGAGAACATATTTATACCTACATGATCATATAAATTCCAAAACAGGTTATTTTTGCGAATTCCAAATTCAAAAATTCAGCAAAATTGCGAATTTCGAACTCGAAAATTCAGCCCAATTGCGAACAGCCCGTTCGTGGGTTTGGCTTTTTCGCGAACGGGCCGTTCGTGCATCTGGCTTGTTTGCGAACGGCCCGTTCGTCCATCTGGGGATTTCGCGAACGGGCAGTTCGCAATTTGGCACGAACTGCGAATCCCCAGTTCGCAGTTCATCAATAATATAGCGGTACCACCGCTATATTCGCACTGACTCGAAAAATTTCGGAAAATACCTCATTTTGGGTATCTAAATGGTCCGTCAACGGCTCTTCTTCCTCCGATGCGAAATCATCAAGGTTGCAGCTGAATCCTTCACTCCAATCACTCAAATCCATGATTTTTAGAGATTTTAGCTAGTTTTAGAGAGAGAAAGCTCTAGAGAGTAGTTGGAGAAAAGTTGGTTTTTGGTTCAAAACTTTGACTTATAAATGAAGGGCAAAATGGATATTTCACATTGAAGAAAAAAAATTCTGAATTTGGGGTCTCATTATAGCCAAATGGAGTCCCATTATAGCCATGCCCTTTCCGATTTTACCAGAATCCTCCAAATTATTACCCAACTGTCGATTCAGAATAACACGATTGTTCTTCCTCAATCGTCGTCTGGTTCGTCGCCGACTTCTTATAGAAGATAGACATTTTCCACCCTCCCCCAAGAATCATATCTCTTGAGTTCTGTTATCTTATAAAAAAAGCTTTTATCTTTTGTACAGATCCAAAAAGATTCAATTTTGTTAATCTTATATATTCAATATTACTCGTAGTATTTTCTAATTACTACTATCTACAACTAGTGATTGCAGAAGCACTTACTTGGCTGCTAGTATACTTCTCAAAATGCTTCTACTTACAGTTGCGCCGAGAAAGGATCACTAAGTAGCTGTTCAACGTTCGCAATTCTTCGTGTCAATCCGTTTTTCTCATCTCTTTCGAATCTGACCACTCACTTGGGACTTAACCGGTTCTCGATTGCAGAAGCAAATGGATTGCCTCCAAAGACGGAGCGTTAAACCAGATTTTGTTGATTCCGATCGAGTGTATATGCAATGGTGGTGGAAATTTTGAATCGGTTTTGAAGAAGACTAGTGTTAAAGGTGAGAGCTTTAATGAGATATCTCGATCTTTACGAGGTTTAACTACTTGCAAAGATATTAAAGACAGAAACCCGGGAATTAAAAAGCTGAATCTTGCTGATAAGTGATAAGATTCCGGTTTCTGTTCCTGTTAGTTGTTCTTGTCCGAGTTTGTCGTCCAAAGCGAAGCTTCTAGTTTGGTGAGTGAAGGTGACATCGTTTCTAAATTAGCAGTTCTGTTCAATGTGACTCAAGAACCTATTCTGTCTATAAACAACAGACAATCAAAGCTTATTCCTTTTACATCTGTTTTAGTTCCTGTTAATGCCAAGCTTGTTCTTGTACCGACTTTGAAACCAAACCAATCTAACAACCCTACTTTCGAAGGAAAATATCGAAGAAACTAAATAAGAACAAGTTGTATATTGCTTTGACAGGTATTGTGATAGCAGTGAGCCAAAACTAAATAAGAACTAAATATATCTGATTTCTTCTGATTGCATTAAATACACTGAATGAATTTTGTTCGAGAAGGGTAAAAACCAGAATGATTTGGATTTGTATTGGATTTAGAATTTAAGTCTTTAGGTTAATGGGCTGGATTAAATTAGTTAGATGGGTCTATCGGGTCTTATAGTTGGTTGGGTCGGGTTATGGGTAGAATAGGGTTAAAAGGTTAGGATAAAGTAAAACACATTTTTGCTTTTCTTATGTGGCTGGTCAAAAGGCATTTATAGTAGAAATCATGGGTTGACGTCCATAAGGACTAATTTGTTCCGTTTTTTGAAAGACAGGGGACCAGTTTATTACAGTCACAAAGAAAAAAGGACTAACTTGTTACAAGTGGGAAACAAGAGGGACTAGTGGTGTTTTTTACCTAAGAATTATCAATTAAATATTTAACATTTTCTTCGGTATAAATTGAAATATAAGGTTTTTTATTGTTTACCATATTAAAATAACGAGAGACTTTTTTTTGGTGTTACCTAATCGTCTTCATCTTTAACATTGATTTCACCTTCATCGGCGTATAGATTATAAATCATATTTCCCAATTTCGTCCAAGCTTCAACAGAAATGTCACCATGGTAGTCATCGCCATAGTCATCAAAGAAAGGATGGTCGAGTATCAATGAACCCTCAATGTCACCAACAACTACTAGATGAAGCTCATTCTCCTTTGGTTTTTCCAAATTATAGCTATCGTTGTGGTTGGAGTATGTGGCTGGAGTCTGGTAGTGGTCATCCTCTCCATATCTTATGACAACTGCATCACTTGATTTCGCAACGTACTAAACTGTTATCTCCGATGATGATTCATTAAACTGAAACAATCATTCAGTTTTTCCTGAACGTAGGTTTCAACAATTGATGCGGTAGTCTTCCATCGTTCTTTTTACGTTGATACTCTTCTCTTACTCACGTAGCAAATATTTTTTCTCTAATACCACATGGTGTAATCAAGACTACCAAAGAACGACAAGTGGCTAGAAACCTTTAACCCTAAACGATAGAGGCAATATAGCAAAAGAACAAAAAAATAAAAGATAGGTGAAAACTGGTAGCGATAGAATGTCTAAAGCTAGAAGTTTAGATAGAAAACACAATCCATGGTTAGAAGAACTACACAAGTTCTCAAAGAAACTCTTAATTTTTCAATAAACAAAAAATAACCCCAGATTAGATTGAGTTGGCTTTATATAGTAGTCCCTCAACCCTAATCATACAAAATAATAATAAAAGAAATAAAGTAAATTGTTTATCTATAAATAATAAAAATAACAATTAAATATTCAAATAACGATTAAATATAAAAACTGAGTTTTGAAGGTTTTATCAGTTGAATTTGGATATCAAACTTTGTGAGAAGTCATATTTTTGAAAACTGAAGGCTCGTCGAAATTTTCCATTTGAGTACCTGTTTGACCCAATTTTGATACCTGAGCGAGAGATCAGGTTGTCTGCATTCTTAGCTACATCGGGTAGCCAAAGTTGACATACTTGTATGAAGGTAGTCTGTATAATTAGAGTATGCATACCCTCTCAACACCTCATCTATAACTATGATGTTACGTATAACACACTCCAAAATCTAATATACTCTTTACGATTTTATCATTAATTTAAGAGCATTAACGAGGACTCCTTTGATCAACCATAAATATTCTCAAAATACTAAATGAGTATGCAAGATCAGGTTTAGTAAAAACCATAGTATACTTGCTAAGTTTGAATTGAGCACTGATGGGAGTTTTAACAGATTTGTCTTCAAATATTCCAAGATTTCTCATCACCCTCTATATGTATTTTCATTTGAAATAAGTACAATTTACCTCTAATTTTTGTTCATCTTAATATTTATTCCTAGAATATTATTAGCTTCTCGTATATCCTTCATTTTATACTCTTGCTTTAGTTGACTCTTTATAACTTCAATCTTCATTTTGTTTCTTGCATGTGAAAGTATGGCCCATTGTGTGGCCTTATAGGTTTGGATATATACCTTGTTTGTTAATTTGACATTTGAAGTCAACGTTGTTCCTTAACAACTTAGTCAACTACATACAACGACTTCCCCTCACACCAAGTACTCTACATATAATTCACCCAACCATGTACAACACCAAGATAACACCCATTTCTTTTGACAATATTTACATGATATTAGGATGGATTATTGGATAGCAGCTACGCGATACGATAATTGACAATACACAAAAAAATAGAGCAAGCATTTCAACCTAAAAAATATGTTGGAACATAATCGAGCCTTTCAATGTCAAGTCAACATTGGTTCAGGTACAATCATATTACATCCATGCGTTGTACATTGCCAAAAATCAATACATTTTCAACACAAATAAAAATGAATATGCCACACAAGCATACTTTTCAAGGAAACAATATTACTATGTTAATAAGCATGATATGGCACGACATCAAAGCCGACCCCTTCGTTTTGGTCCATCGGATGCACATCTTCTTGCCTTCAACAGTTAGCCCTACCTCATCTTTTCTTTTTTTACCCTCACTATCCTCGTCTTCTTCTTCCTCTTTTTTTAAGCGGGACAATCTTCCTCAATGACTAAAAATTTAAGCTCACCAAGGTCTATGTTATGAGTTTTTATCCAAATATGAAGAATGGTATCCTTCCGCACTTTTGATAGCATATTTTGCGTCACTACCATAACTTTCGCTTCTTTCTCGTTAATCGTTTAGTCTGATCCAATAACTCCCTCTTAGCTTCCTCTATCTCCATTCGGATTTATCATACCTTGGTTTTCAGTTTACTCTCTAGCATCAGGATACATATTTTGGTGGATAGCATTTGAAATTTTTATCCAACATCTACCTTCTAATCCAACAATGCTGCATTTTTGGCAATCAACTTATCATTTGGCATCGTCTGCATCTTACTATGTGCAACAACATAACTTTTAGCGCAATTAACTTCTATTATCAACTTTTAGCGTATCTATGTTGGTGTTTATTGTCGCTAACCAACCATCCAATTTTAGCTTCTCTCTGATCAACTTCTTATACCTTAGTCGTGAGGATGCATTGTCATAATAGTTTGTCACCCAAAATAAAAAAAATTCATCAAAGAAGACTACATCTTTCTATTAGCATAACTCATATTAGTAGGACACGAATTTCTTTGCACACCATATGGTTTTGGATCTACAGAGAGCACATCCCCTTTATCTGCAAGATATTTTTTTACCATGAGGGCTTTGTAAAAATTCCTTCTCTTTTGTAATACGGGGACCTCTTTTTTCATCACTATGTAATTTTTCCTCGTCTCTGATCCCTCAGGCTGTATAGATTCACTTTCACGAGTGATGCGAGTGTAGTAAACTAATGTAGTAAACTAATACGTATGTTTAAGACTATCTAACTTAACATAACACTAAGCATCATACGCCAACTATTCGTTTTTAGTTGGGTATGCATAATATGTATGTACATAAAGAAATCTTGTATGAACGGGTGGAGCAGTAACCAAAGACTCCAATATAAAACATTGGTATATGATGAAAGACTCGTCTTCCCTACCCTAGTAGGGCAATTAACCCACATTAAGAAAGAAAGTTCTAACCTACTCAAGGCTAAAATGTTAATGTTCTTCCTCTTTAATTTTCTATTAACTATTAACTAATTAACCAAATAATTGGTTTAAAATAATTTTTTCCCACTACATATATGTGAGGAAGGATGGTGGTTCCAAATTTTTTCTATCTATTCAGACTCTTTTTAGGAGCCATTTTTGGGTTTAATGAAGATACATTATATGGAAAACTTTTCAAAATTGATTTGAGTCCCTAGATTTTTAGATTTTAGCGATGGTATGGTTCTAGGCACAATGCCCTTAATTTTTTTACTATGATCCCACTTAGGTCGTTCGAGTCAAGGAGCACCCCTACTAGTTCTAATTGCGCCTTACTAGACTCTCTCGCTAAACCGGGGGCCAAAGAAACGCTCCAAGATTTAGCCTTGGGCTTCTTGTTTTCAAGGCCTAATCGGAGCGCTTTTCTTCTCTCAACCCTAGCATTACTCTTTCTTCTCTCTATCAATGCAGTCGTCTAACTTGTCTCTTCCTCTCGAAGAGCTCCAAAACCAAAAATCGCACCTTCATCTACAAAATCAAACCCTTTTCCCAAATCTTACAGTAGATAGGATTCATTCGACTACGGTCTCGCAACTCCCTGTTGCTCAAGAATTTTTTTATGAAAACCCTATTTTGAAGGGGAAATTTCAAATCGGATTCAAGTCAAGGATGATTCCAAGGGACAGAAGCTAGATTCAAGACCGACGTTCGCTGAGGTGCTGAAAAAGAATACAGGAAGGATCCTTCCAGATGAAAAAGCAAGAAAAGAACGCTTTTTTGTGCATGCAAATGTCTCAACAAGAGTGGAAAATGGATACACTTTCGTCAAATTTGACGAACCAGATAAGATCAAACTTTCTTCCCTTTCTAAATTCACGTTAATTGCTAAGTTTTCGTTTGGATCCCCTTCTGTGTATGATTTTAGGGTTTATTTAGATTCTTTCAGATTCATAGGAAATTACAGTGTGTTTAAATGGGATTATAGGCATGTGTTTGTTGAATTTGATGATTTAGTTGATGTTAAATCTTTTTGGAAACAAACTGTTAGGACTGTGGGTCAATTTACTTTTAGAATTGATAGGTGGTCAACTAATTTTAACCCCAAACTGGAGTCTCCTGTGACTCCCGTTTGGATTTCTTTTCCTAGAATTCCTGAACATATGTATAACACTGATACCATAGAACATATAGCAAAGGCAATCGGTATGCCTTTGGAAACATGGATACCATATAAAAATAGGGCTAGTTATAACATTTTTAAGGCTTGGATTGTTCTTGATACCTCAAGTCTTCTTCCCCAAAGACTTTGGATAAGCTTTGGGGATTGAGACGGTTACTGGCAGGATGTCATTTACAATGACATACCTGCTTACTGTAAAAAGTGTAGACATTTAGGGCATAGTGAATCCAGTTGTAAAGTTGATAGTGATGTTATTGAGGCCTTGCAGTCTATAAACCTTAGCAATACTTTTAATATACTGAATGAGGATAATATGTCTGATAAGGAATTATGTGATATATCTAGTGATAAACTAAATTTAAGTCTCCCTAACTCTCCTATGAATAGACTTATATATATTCCTGATAAGATAAGTAATAAGAAATCTACCAAAGTTAAAATTAAAGGTATTAAAAGCAACTTAATCAATAAACCTCTAGCTCTCAAAGGATCTGTAAGATCCTCAAAAATACTTAAGAAATGACAGTCTTTTTTTTGAATTGGAATGCCAGAGGAGTTGGTAATATTAACACAATTAGAAGAATTAGGAGTTTAATTAAAAAGTTTTCAATTGATCTAATAGTTATTCAGGAACCTATGTTGTCTAATGAAAAAATAAAGAAAACTTCTAAAAAGTTAGGTTTTGATCAATATTTTGGTAATAAAAATAATAAAATCTGGTTATTTTGGAAAAACTCTTATAAGATCAACATTATTTTAGATTCTGACCAATTAGTCCATACTATGGTAAACCATTCTGACTCTGTGGATGAGTTTCTGGTTACCATAGTATATGCAAAATGCAATAGACTTTTAAGAATGACCATGTGGAACCAATTGAGAGATATATCAAACAATATTTCAACTGAACCTTGGCTAGTGGTTGGAGATTTTAACACTATCTCCAATGCTAGTGAACAAATAAACTGTGTAACACTGTGTATGAACTCAATGGAAGATTTTAACAATATGATTCTTGATTGTAGTCTTGAGGATCTTGGATTCTCTGGTACTAATTTTACATGGACTAATAGTTATAAATGGAAAAGATTAGATCGAGCTTTGCATAATGATAAATGGAGAGATAAATTTAATGTTACAAGGGTGAGGCATCTGACCAGAACTGGGTCAGATCACTCTCCCTTATTAATTTCTGTCTCATCTGTGTTATCTGTCTATAAACCTCCTTTTAGGTTTCAAAACATGTGGTTTAGTCACCCTAATTTCTTATTTACAGTTGAAAATAATTGGTTGAATCCTATAGACCTACCTCCTTATTTCAATTTCATTCATTTATTCTGGTTTAAGCTCAAAAGACTTAAAACTCATTTAAAAATCTGGAATAAAGATATTTTTGGCAACATTTTTTATTGTACTGAAAAAACTGAAGAGGAAATTAGTATTTCGAAGAGTTTATTAGAAGTGTCTTACTCTTTAGAAAACAATAGAAAACTTTCTGAACTTAAGTCTAAGCATCTGGTTTTATTAGCTAGGGAAGAAACTTTCTGGTTACAAAAGTCTGCTTCTAAATGGTTAAAAATGGGGATAAAAACACTAAGACTTTTCACAATTATGTTAAAAAGAAGAGGTCTAGAAATAGGATAGATGAAATTTTAGTTAACAATGAAAGATTAGATGACCATAAGCTTATAGGTGAGTCAGCTATAACCTACTTTTCAGAGCTTCTCAATACAAAAGATGTATCAGATGATCCTTTACCTGATTTTCCTCTTGATATTATCCCAAATCTAGTTAGTGATCTTGATAATCTATCACTATTAGCTAAGCCTACTTTAGATGAGGTATATAGTGTTATTAGAGGTTTAAACAGTTCTCTGGAGTTGATGGTTTCAACTCCAGATTTTATAGTGAATGTTGGTCTATAATAAAGGAGGATCTAGTTAATGCCATATTTGATTATTTTGATAAAGTTAGTTTCCCTCAAGGTATGTTTGCTACCTCTATTTGCTTAATACCAAAGAAACCAAATGCTAAGTCTTGGTCTGAGTTCAGACCAATTAGTCTATGCTCTGTTTTTAACAGAATTATATCCAAACTTATTAATAATAGACTAAGTATACTATTGCCTAAACTAATCTCTAGAGAGCAAGGAGCATATGTTCCAAATAGAACTATACAAGAGAATATTCTGATTACTCAAGAGTTGGTCAATGATTTAAACAAAAAGCAGAAGGGTAGTAATATTATTATAAATTTGGATATGAAGAAATCCTTTGATAAACTTAATTTTAAGTTCATATACCAAGTTTTGAGATCCTTTAGTTTTAGTATTCAGGTCATTAACTTAATTAAAAAGAGCATAGAACATATTCAGTACTGAGTAATTATTAATGGTTTAGCTTATGGTTATTTTAAGTCTTCTAATGGCATTAGGCAGGGGGATCCTTTATCCCCCCTCTATTTTTATATTAGCTGAAGAATTCCTTATTAGAGGTGTGAATAATTGTATAGCTTTAGATCCCTCTCAAATTTTCAAAACTAGAAGTTCATTACTATAAACTGTTTGGCATTTGCTATGATGTACTATTGTTTTTAAATGGTTCTATAAGAAATCTTAAAAAGATAGGAACGTTTTTGTTAACTTACCAAATATTATCAGGACAGCAAATAAATTACCAGAAAACATCTTTTGTGGTGCCATCAATATTGCCCAGACCTAGAATTAGATCTCTATAGCTGCTACTTGGATTCAATCATAGTTTTATGCCTTTTAAACACTTAGGAGTACCAATCTTCCTTAAGAATAAGACTTCATATTATGATGGAATTATAAATAAGATCAGAATGAGTATAGATCATTGGAATTCTAAAACTTTATCTTTTGGAGGTAGATTGATTTTAATCAAATCTGTTCTGTTAGCTTACCCTTTATACTATATGCAGTGTATTGTAATACCTAAATCCATTATTAATAGGATTAATAAGCTTCTTAATAAGTTCTTATGGGGTCATTCATAAAACAATAAAACAATTATTTGGAAAGATTGGCTTAGTCTATGTAAACCTTTTAGTGAAAATGGTCTGAACCTTAGAGATCTTTCTACAATTCAAGAAGCTTTATCTTTCAAATTGTGGTATAACTTTAGGTCTAATAAAACTCTATGGGCTAATATGCTATATAATAAGTATTGTTTTAATCTTCATCCTTTACAAGTTGTATCTAAACAATCTGATTCTCATATATGGAGAAGGATGTTAAAAGTCAGGATCAAACCAGAAGAACATATACATTGGGAAATAGGGAAGGTGAATGTATACTTCTTTTTAGATAGATGGTTTGATAAGAACCCAATTTTTCAATTGAACTATTCTGAATCTAACAACTGGTACACTTATACTAAGGTTAATGAATACTGGCTTAACAACTCTTGGGACCTGACTAAACTTATGGATGATATCAATAGTGATTTAGTTGTTAACAAAATAGCTCACATTAGTTTTAATTAAAATAATGATGATGTGATTTTCTGGAGACTCTCTCCAGATGGAAATTTTAACCTTAAACAAACTGTTGATAAACTAAGAATTAAGCATGTTCAGTCTACTTTTAAAAGTAAAATTTGGAATAATATAACTCCCACAAAATGTTCTATAACACTATGGAGAGTTTTAAACAACCTTATTCCTGTTGACTCTAATATTCAGCATAGAGGTATAAGTTTAGCCTCTAAATGTCAATTCTGTTCTGATTATGAATCCCTTAATCATTTGTTTGTCAGCTGTCCAATGATATGGAAGGTCTGGTCCTATTTCTCTAATACTTTCAGAGTCTTAGTTGGAAGTCATATGTCAATTAATCATACAGTTAATAGATGGTTCTCTTCTGTTCAATCTAGAATACATATTAGAACTATTATCCCATCTTTGATTGTTTGGTCCATTTGGATGGCCAGAAATAAGATGAAACATGAGGGTAGACTTTGTTCAGATATTACAATAATAAAACAAGTTAAATATATTATGTTGTGTCTAGATAGATCATCTTTATTAAAAAGAAAGCATTGGAGATATGATTTGAACATAGCTAAAGAATTAGATTGTCATAATCACAGTTCAGATAGTAAAACCAGTTTATACATCAAATGGCATCCCCCTGTCACCAATAGGCTCAAGCTTAATTGTGATGGTTCTTCATTGTTTAATAGAGAATCTAGCAGTGGCTTTATTATTCTAAGGAACCATAGTGGTGAGTTAGTTGAGGGTCAAGGTTTCTTAATAGGAAAGAGTTCACTTGTTGCTACTGAAACGTTAGCTTTATTATACGGATTACAATACTGTTTTAAAAACAATCTGATTCATGTTGATATTGAAACGGATTCTTTTTAATTATTCAATATGCTTGCTTATAATAAGTTCCCCTGGTACTTGTCTAAAGTTTTATCATGTTGCAGAAAATTGTTTTCATCAAAGATGACTTTAAAACATGTTTTTAGAGAAGAATATATTGTTGCGGATTGGTTAGTTAAGTATGCTTTGGAAAAGAAGCATGATTGTGTTTTCAATGGTTTGAACTGTCCTAGTCCGCTCAATGCTATTCTTCTATTAGAAAGCATGAATTTGGGCTACTTTAGATTCTCAGATTAATATACTAACCTTTTATGGCAGGTTTCTACCTGACTATTATTTTGTTTTCTCTTTGCAGGTATATAACAGGGAGATTTGGGCAGCAAGATTCTGATATATCAATTCTCTAAGAAGTTGTGGATTGAAGATCAAGAAGATGGAGTATAAATCTTGCTGATGATCTAACAATCAAAAGGATGTTGAAGATCCAAACGCTGATTGTTTTAATGGTTTCAATAGCTTTAGGTTCTAGTTACTGATATAAGCTGTAATATCCGTAATACCAAAACACTGATTGTTTTCTTCTCTCAATATCAATAAAGGTTTTGTTTTTGCCAAAAAAAAGACACTCTCGCTAAACTGATCAATTAATTTTTGACCCTGTAAGAATGGTTGAGGGGATTTGTTACATACTTGTTTCAACAAGGACAAGGATGCAAGGGAGTTATTATTGTAGAATCATATTTAAAGCTTCAATGAAAATGTTGCAGTAACGTTATTGTATATTATAACGACTGCTTTTATAGAAAATAGCCAAATAAGGAAGAGTAGTTTTTTTATATACGTGTTACCCCCAACTCGTTTGAGCCATTGGATTCACATTACATCCACGATGCATATAGTTATTATTTTTTTTATATTGAAAATTTCTAAGAAAACAAATCGAACTTATGTTGACGGGTGAAAAAAATTTCCACACGTGTCAGATCCTGGAAATCTATTGGTGGCGTAATCGCCTCCACGTGTCACCAAACATGTGTCAACAAAAATATGATATACTAACATTACAACTTACACCAACGATCCTATCAATAACAAAAAGGTCTAAGTATTATTAACTTTTATATCGTATCAATATTTATATACAATGTCGTTCCATATACATTCCATACCTCGTCAATTGTTTATAAAGTATTTTAAGGAATTATTTTAAAAATAAAATAAACACTTTAAGGACTAGGGGGTCCTAATAAGGCTATATTCTACGAATGTATTTTACTTCTTATAACGACGAAGTTAGTCTACAATAAAGACTAATAAAAGGGTAGTAAGAGGCAATCAAAGTGTTTGATGAACGACGACGAGACGAGGTATGTGAGCTTAGATAAGGTAACTAAAGGAAGAAGTAAACATTGAAAAGATGAAAAGAATAAGGATAATCTAAGATGGACAAATATGTACACAAAAAGGGTACAAATCGAGTGTATAAACTTGACACTCGAACAATTAATGTTCTCCCTACCGGGAGCGCAAAACGAGTGCATAAACTTGACACCCAAACAGTTATTAAAAAGAGATACATTTTATAATACCATACATTATATAGAAATATGCTTATATATTTATTAGGAAACGTGACCGATATTTAAAGCCCGTCAACACGTTCACCATAGTAAAAGTTGAGAAATAAATTTAAAAAATAATAATGGGGAAAGACTATATATAAGGGTGAATCCCTCAATGTAAAGGGGCCGGATTCTGAAATATAATACAATATATTAGACTGGTTGTTTGATTTCTCTTCCGGTGTTTTATCATTATCTTGGCATCTCACTTAAGAAGTATTTTCCTAAGTCATAACTAAGTCCCCGAGTGACCAGGGCATATTGTGATGTATTCTACTTCTCACTCTTGGTCTATTTAGACTCCTGAAATCTTAGTATTTTTAGTTCACTTTGGAATTTTTATGTTATTGGTCCACTTTGGACATTTTATGTTTTGTCCACTTTAGACTCTTTTGACTTGGTCCACTTTGGATTCTTTAGACCTGGTCTACTTCAGAGTCTTTAAGTTTGGGCCACTTCAGACTCTTTTGGTTTTGGAGCCCAATTAAAAGTGATAAGTACTGGTCTCAGAATTATAAACTATCTTTTTTTTGTTTTATCCTTCGCAAAGCATGTTAGATTATAATTTATCATTCCTTGTTTTACCTATAACATGGCATATTATATTATAATATGATATTTTATATTTTACATTCAGCAAGGCACTTATGTTAAAATATGACTTCTCTTATTTTTCTTTTAGCGAGATAAAACATTATCTGGGCGGAATCGAGGAGTTTTATTTATATTAATATTGTCTTTAATTCTTATTTTGACTTTCTATAGTGATATTGTTCCAATAATAAATAGGAGATTTCACAAGTTTTGTTTATATTTAAGAAGTATTATATTATTGTGAGTGTATATTCTTGGTTCTTTATCGTAGCCAGAACTTATCAAGATATATTTTGTGGCATTCAAACAAACTCGTAGTCTTGGTTCTCATCTTCATAGGTGAATGGTCAAGGCTCAAACAAACTATAGAGATATGTTCTTGTTGGTTGGGTTCATATCATCAAAGAAGGTTAAATTATAATTTTGACCTTGCTTGTTTTATATGTAACAAGATGGTTTAGTATCTGATCTTTCTTGTTTTACTTTTAAAAATGATGAATATAGTATATTATGTCATTCTTTATTTTACTTGTAGCACACATTTCGAATTATCTTTTGTCAATCCTTGTATTACTTTTATCAAGGCAAGTTATATTATATTTTGTCATTTCTTGTTTTACCTTTAATAAGGCAGGTTAGATTATAATCCATCCATCCTTATTTTAACTACAACATGGAAAGTTTTTACTTCATGTTTTAATTTCAGATGATATATTATAATATGTTCTTGTATGTTTAACCTTTAGCAAATCATGTCAAATTATAATATGTTCTTAGTTGTTTTACCTTTAGTAAGGCATACTAGATTATATTTTATCCTTTCTTATTTTTCCTTTAATAAGAGATGTTAGATCATATTATGTCCTTTATTATTTTACCTTTGAATAAATCTGATTACAATATAATCGTCTTTATAATACATTTAGCAATGAAAGTCTCATTATAATATGATCTTCCTTATTTTACATTCAGTTATTTTACATTCAGTTAGGAAGGTTTGATCATAATATGAAAATATATGTTTTAACTATAGCAAAACATGTTATATTTATCTTTTGTCTTTCATTATTTTACTTTTAGCGATGCATATCAGATTATAACATGTCCTTTCTTTTTACCTTTAGCAAAGTATGTCATATTATAATCTTCACATTCCTTGTGTTACTGTTAGCAAGACAATTCAAATTCGACCTGCTTTGTTTTATCTTTAACAATGCACGTCAAATTATAATATGCAATTCCTTGTTTTGTTTTTAGCAAGACAAATCATATTATAATATGTCCTTCAATGTTTTATCTTAAGCAAGGTAGACCAGTTTATAATCTAACCTTCTTATTTTAACATTAACAAAACATATCATATTATAATATGTTATTCCTGGTTTTACCTTTATCAAGACAAAATTTCTTAGAATGTGTCTTTTTTTTGTTTACCGTTAGTAAAACATGTAAAATTATAATATGTCCCTCTTTGTTTTACCTGCACAGGAGGATATATTAGCGTATGTTCTTATTTTTTTACTTTAGCTAGATAGGTCAACTTATTATATGACCTTCATTCTTTTACCTTTAGCAATGCGGATCAAATTATAATATGTATTTTTTTGTTTTACCCATTAATCAGGTCATATTATAATGTGACCTTTCTTGTTTTACCTTTAACAAGACAAGTTTAAATCTGATATGAACTGCAACGACAAAAATGAGCAATCATGTGTTTGATGTTTAAGCGCAACAAGAATATTTTGATAAGTTCAAGAGTTAGTTTAAGAACCAAAATGACACACCTTACAATAGAATAATATTTCTAAGATACAAATTGTTGTATGTGAAATCATGGGACACTCTTGTTTTTCCCAAATGTGTCTTTTCATTTTCATTATCATTCTTACTAGAAAGTGAAAACAAAATTTATGATCTCTTTTCGGCCTTTATTATACACAAAACCGTGTAGACTTGATAATTCTAATAACCATAGGATTTGTGTATGTTATGCTTGTACATAATCCCAATAACCAGTCCAGAATCATAGCGTTCCCTCATTGTAAACAAAATCTTATCCTCTAGGTGTTATCACTACTGTAATGTGTGACCTTTTATATTTTTTATAACCAACTTAACTCAAAAATATCTAGAAATCTCATATTTATAAATAAAATCATCAACAAAATCAATATGTTGTAAGAAAATGATTGAATATCACAAGACCCATTAGATTTGGGTAATTTATGTTGAATTGAACCAAATATTATTTTCTTAAACAATTAAAAATATAAAGCAAAATGAAAGTTATATAAGATCTTCTGTTTTTTATTTTATTTTTATCTTTTTCTCTCTTTCTTTTTTTTCTCATTTTTTCTAAAAGAATAGATATTTAGAATACCAGCTGATATGAACTCTACTAACAAGTGTGGTGGAATACGATAGCTTGACTTATTTTGGAACCGCAAGAATCTATGAGCAATGTTTGTTTGAGCCTTGACCATAACCAACTCATATGAACTCCACCAACAAGTATTGTGAAACTCGATAGCTAGATTGATTTTAGAACCCTAAGATTTTATAAGAAATGTTTATTTGAGCTTAGACTCTTCACCCATAAAGATTAGAACCACAAATGTAAGTTAGAGGTTTGAACACCACAGTTATATCTTAATAAGTTCAAGAGTTTGTTTAAGAAAAAAGAAGACACACCTCACAATACAATAATATTTTTAAAATCCAAACTGTGTTTAAAAATATTGTGAAGCCTCATATTTATAATTGAAATAACCTCTGATTATTGAAGAATCACAAACCAGAATTGAAGAGAAACTTTAATAAAAAAAATACTTTTAGATTTCTAAAACAGGCAAAAACAAATAATAAAGCTATTTAAAAATAAAGCCATTATATCTCCATGCTTTAATTCGCGTGCATGTTACTCTTTTAATCAATCACAACAACAATAATAATAATAATAATAATAATAATAATAATAATAATAATAATAATAATAATAATAATTGCATTTTATTTTCCCAATCTGCACTCTTTTTATTTAACTAAGTGATCTATTTTGTGATTTTTTTACACAAATCAAGCTAGATCCAATCGAGTTCAAGATTAAATCCTCGTAATATTATTTGTTATAAGGTTTTTAGCATGCACTACATATATATTCATCGTTACTTTAGCTTTCAATTTATAATTGAAGTTTAAGTAATCAAAATAAGAATTCATAAACCATAATAATAATCACTTGTTAGTAGAGATATAATTATAATATTTAGTATTAAATTAGGGAAAAAACTAAAATTATTTTTTTCATTACGCTTTGATCTAATTCCCATATATGTAGTATTTTTAAGAAACTTATGTATCTTACGGACTCATACATGTTTTGTCCCATACTGTTGATTCACTAGTTAGTTAAATTTCTAGTAAATAAATAGTAAATATTTCGATATGAAAAAAATTAATATTTTATTTTGGTTGTTTTCGACGTTTTGTATATTGTTCTTGTCTTGTGTTTTATAAACTGAATTGGATGACTTGACTTGTTTTGTTAAGTGATTTTACTTCAAGTTTGGAAATCTTCATCGTCGTCTGCTTGTATAGTTTGATTTTTTCATACTTAAGTGATACTTTTATCGGTCAAATTTGTATAAATATATGTAATTCATATCACTTTATATGTCTGCACTATAAGTTTATATAACTTTTCATGCTTTTTGTTTTATAGTTTGTTGCATTGAATGTAAAAACAATTCCAAAAATATTTTCTCTTCAAGTTTATATAACTTCTCTATAAAATGTAACGTAGTTGTTAGCCATCACTAACTCCAACTAAAAGTTGAAATTCGTCATATTTTAAATAGAAAAAAAAATATTATTAGAAACCAAATTAATATAAATAACTTTATTAAAAGTAGTAAATAGCTTAGTTTTTCTTTTTATTTTGTTTTACGTACAAAACTCTTATTTTTTTAAAGCTTTATGTTAAGTTAATTGTTTTTACTTAAATATTTTTTGAGATTAGATGTCTATGATACGTCATTATACTTATTTGAAAAAGTAATGATTAATAGTTAATAAGGGATACCGCAAAAACATTATCTAAAGATAACTCTGTAAGCCAACGCTTCGACATAGTAGTAATAATATGATGATTACTGTATTTTGTAAATGTTAAAGTTAAAAATGCCATTCGAAGTTATCATTATGTACAACTAAGATGATGAATGATATTTAGAAGTTGAATGAGACTAACATTGGTAAGTGGTTTTAGACAATGCAAGTGACAATAACCAAATAAAGATAATATGAATAATGTGAAGGGTATTTTAATTTGAGATAAACGGTGGTAAAGACTTATAGAGGATTTGGTAAAGCGGAATTAAAGATATTCGAATCAGATAGAATCATCAGTGAGTAAGAACCAATAAGATGAAGTAAATATTATCAAAGTTAAAAAATAAATGAAAGTGTTAATTGGATGTTAACCGGCAAACTTTCTCTAAGTATATGTAAAAGAGTTCACATGTAAGATGCAATCCAAAAAAATTAACAAAGCCACTAAGAGAAAATATAAAAATAATATTTACGGCTCTTCATTAGCATTATTGATACCATCTTCAGCATTCAGGAGATGGGTATTGTTTTCATTCATCATTTAAATCATCTTCATTTTGAGAAGCATCATCTTTTAAAGAAATTTTGTATATAGGAGAATTCATATAAACATGCTTTGGACTTTGATTTTTAGAAATATATTTGAAGTATGGACCAAGGAGATGGTGGAATTTGGTGAATCCGGTTAAGAAGAAGCTTTGTTTGATGTTGCTCTATAATGACTTGAGCTTCACTCAAAAATTCAGTAGTTATTTATTTTTGTTATCTTCTCATTGTTGATTTCTTTCTCCTTGACATTAGCTTTTAATTTTTTTGTTAGCTTCTCAATTTTTTTTACAATTCCTAGTTAGTTTCTTCGAACCCATTAATCATATCAGGTTGGGATTTTACATTATTTTCGAACTTCCATTCATCTCTCTTTCAATTTATTCTCATGGGTTTCCAAGAAATTTTGTTTTTCAAGTTTTTTCTTCTTTTCTTCCAATGCTAATGTTGATTCACTAAGATTTATAGTTGGGATACAAATTTTTAAGGAATTTATATCATCGGGAGAGCATGTTTTGTCGGCTAGAATCACATAGTTAAAAAAACTAAACAAAACAAAATGATGAATTTCGTAAGTTCTTATAAAAAAACTAATTTGATAAATGTATTGCTAGAGTCTAACCTCTAAGGTAATCTCTAACTGACATTAGAGATGATAAGTTATAGATAGAGAAGATGATTATGATCTATTAAAGTAATTTAAATAAGGTTCGGTGATGAATTTGGGGTCTCAACTTGACGACAATCCCATAGAGGCGATTAGTGATGGTAACGCATAAGAGTTAACGTCTAGATGGTAACGCGTAAGAGTTAACATCTAAATGAGGAGAAAATTGACTTTACCAGTTTGTCAAATATGAAAATTTTGATGTGTAGCCTTTAAAAGGGATGATTGCATGGATAGATTTTTTATAAAATAAGGGTATCAATGATGTAAGGGGTAGCTTTTTTCCTTGACAATGGATCATCGTCGATTGTTTTTCTCTTGTAAGTATGCTTTTGAATTTTGGAGATAGGTGCATCATCATTAGTTTCGCAATGTTTATTCGGTGATTTTTATTTCGAGATTAATCATTTTGTACCTCGTTCGGGAACATACCCAAGACGGTCGTCCAAAAGGTTGATCAAACTAGTTTTATCTATTTCAGAGTTGATAGTATTGTCTATTATTTGACAGTCTTTACAAATGGATACATCTTCCAACGACCAAAATCCCAAGCGAAATAAATTCTCTCATATGAATAGCCTATGATATTGATCATTCCAGACATGATACACAACTATTGAAATTTTAGTAACGATGTTATTGTCAGAAACTTCGTATTTTCAACCTTTTAAGAATGCGCAAGATCCTGCATCATGAATAAATGATAAGTATATTAACATCAGAGAAATAAATTATAAGTAAAATTCTAAAGGTAAGAAAACATTTTGTCATCAATATTCTATCAACTTAACCAACATTTTCGGATGATTTAGACTCTTGATTTCCACTATCATATGAGAGTTTCTATTTCCATGAATGATAAAACAACGATAATCTAATTATGCTACAATATTTTGGTCCCGTGAATAATAAAAAGAAGATTGATAGACTTTGTTAAACTTACGTTAAGCAATTACGTTGTGAGATTTTAAAATTAATTTTTAGTAAAACTATAGACATAATTAAGTTTTATAATGTTCGTCAGTTATTGGGTGTAAGTTGACTAGGGCATATTCTACACCACTGAAAAAACTCAATAACTTTAGGATGAAGTAGGAACATAACACATCATTTAACAACTTGTAATCACCAACTACATTGTTTGGATAGTCTTCTACTTTTAGAAAACATATGTTAATATCATCAGTAGTACCTCAATTTGAAAGGATGAGTTGTTCTTCGTCAACATTATCACGAGGATAAATGAAATTTTATTTTATAAAATATTTAAAAAAAACTAACTGTCTATGGCCTTTTAACTTTTGAATATGGTTAATATCGTCAGTAGTACCTCAATTTAAAAGGATGAGTTGTTCTTATTCAGCATTATCCCCGGGATAAATGAAATTTTGTTTCATAAAACATTTAAAAAAAACTGATTGTCTGTAGCCTCTTAACTTTTGAATATGGTTATTGGATAATGATGCAATTTCAAGATTTAGTATGTCAAATGGATAAAATCATCGTAATCTTGGGACACAAGTTTTAAGGTCTTAAAGTAAATTTTGGATTTTGCATTATGTTTTCCTTTGACTTTGGGTGTAGATTTTCTAATGGGAAGTTGTTCGGTTTTTTTATAGTAAGCTATCAACACTACTTGAAGATGCAAACGACGAGTATGATTCTAATTCAATAATTTATGGTTCCTCTAATGAGTTAGCACCTTCTCCTCATTGACCGATACGTTAGTAATTTTGAGAATCTAATGGTTTTTTTTCAACGTTTGATTCTTTCTTCACATACATACGACCCGGTGGACGAAAGTATTTGAATTTATTTTTTTACCAATCATCTTAACTATATAACTAATTAAGAATGAAAATATTAAAGTAATAAACATAATAACGACATCTTCAGTATAAAAATTTAAAAAGAGAAATTCAAAGAGAGAAAAGTTCTCAGTTTTGAAAGTAGAAAAGAGTTCATAAATAAAATTAAATCTTTTGTATAAAATTTTAAACTCTTAGTTTTTGAATTTAATGAAATGAGCGCTCCATATGGGTTGTCAAAATTATTGTGTTGTTAGGTTATTAGTGGAAGTCTAAGTGTTATTATGTCACATGTTTAAATTTTTAATAATAAATTGTATAATTAAAACATATAGGCGATGGAAATTCGCGACATATACGTAGTTAAATTCTATATTCATATATCATAAATGATATATTTTCATAAATAAATGAATCTTATCTTTCACATTTTAATAAAAAACATTGATTTAATATATTATAGTTACAAAGAATTTTGATCAAATATGATGATTAATATTTTTGATAAAATTTAAAGTTCAAAGTGTTATCTAAGTTATCATTCTCTATAAATAAGACAACATGTGATATTGGTTTAAAGAGGAATATATATGACAGAGAAATTGGACAATTGTAGACAATAATGATACTTAGACGTTGCATGAGACTAACATTGACAACCGCTTTTGGATGACACATGAGGAAATGGCTAAATATATATGATGGAAATAAAAAGAAGTTACATCTCAAAGCATTAAGATTGAATTTCCATGTGGATAAAAAATATTTTTGAAGCTTCAAGATAGATATCTAATATTACTAATTTTCTCATGATGGTGTATACGTGCAGATTATGCAATGTATGATTGTCACGTATCATCAGATACATATTAAGTGTTACAATATTAACTGAGTATAATATATTAAATACATTATCCTCTATAACTCTTGAGTTTACTTAGTTTAAATATGTTTTTGAAGATTATGAACCATAAATATTTTTGCACTGAGAATTTTTTAATTTGTGTCTTTTTTTACGATGAGTTGAATTTGTTGTTGTAATATTTGAACTCACTCATCACTTGCTTCGTTACTTTCAAATTTAGTTGCTACATTTTTTCATTTTTATTTTAATTGTTTACCCCAATTGGTTCCATTTATGGGTCACTTATAATTGCATGACCCTATAGATTTAGCGCCACCCTGACTTTATATAATTCACGTTCAATTAAATTGACTATTGTTTATTATGCTGAATTTTTTCTTCGACATTTACATATATTTTTCACGTTAAACATTTTGTATTTACTCATCAAAGTTTTCAAGAATTTGCTTCTCATTGTTTTTAACATTTTCTCATCAATAGTTTCAACTATTTGTATTATTTCTTCGTCAACAATTTATTTCTCAATATATTCAACTATATATTCCTCAATATTATCAACCATGTCGTCTTTTAATTCACTATCGATTTCTTTTTGTAGTATACATTATTTTAAACTAAAATGTTGTCACGTGGCTGTTCTTTTTGTTGATTTTGATGTTGAACAATTTCTGAATGTTCTTTGATTTCATCCCTATGTCTTTCATATTCTAAATTGTTGACATATAGTTATTCTTGTTGATGGTGATGTTGAACAATTTTTGTTTGTTCTTCAGTTTCTTATTTTTTTTCATCTATCTTCCCATCTCATGATTATTGTATTCTCTCATATTGCACCCATGATCGTCATTTTCTGATGCAATATTGTTGTTAGTGTGTAAATTCTCATTTTCTTGGACTTTATAAACTTATATTATTGATAGCATGTGGACATGTTTTGTATCGAACTATACACAAAATATATAAAATATTAGTAATCTATATTTGATTTAAAGAATCTATAAAATTTATTTGATTCGTCGAATATATATATATATATATATAATACTTGTTTTTTTTACTTTTTTTTAAGTTTCTTTTTGTTCTTAATTGTTCTTTTGCTTTTCGTTTTTCAACTTTTTTTACTTTGCTTATAAAAACCTGCAATTGTTTCTTCTTAGATGAGTTTCATTGCTGATCTTGAACTTGAACAATATCTTCATGCTGAGTTAAATTTTGATCTAATTGAAGTTTGATTTATATATATGACTTTTAGTCGTAAATTTCAATTATATGAGAATAACCTATTTCAAAATAAATAAATGAAATAGTTAACTACAAAAACTTGTAAAATTTTGATTTATATTCTGTTGGAATTTCTCCATTAAGTTGGACCGTCACATGTCGTATCGATGTATCGAACTATCGTTAATATTAGTCCAATAAAAGTAATCATAAAGAAAAGAACGGACTAGTAGATAAAATATGTATCATGGAGGTAATTGTATAGATACCAGGTTTAATTCCGAATACTGTGAAGGATTGGATTCGGAAATAAACAACTTAAGCAAAACGTAAAGTTTTTGGGTTATTTTGTAAAACAAAATAATACCGGGTTATGATCCCTAAGAGTGGCAATTTAATAAGGACTGGTCTTCATTAAGTAACTGTCTGGAAGTTACAGACAATTAAGAGAGAAGAACCGTTACTGGTCTTCATTAAGTAACTGTCTGGAAGTTACAGACAATTAAGAGAGAAGAACCATTACTGGTCTTCGTTAAGTAAATGTCTGGAAGTTACAAACAATTACTTAATGAAGAACCGTTTTCTCACTTCAGTTCTATATAAGAATGAGTTTCTCATTCTTGAAAGAAGAAAGAAAATACAGAGAGAAAATCCTTTAAGAAAAACAAATTGATTCTTCCTTCGAATCAATTACAAAAGTGTGTTTTGGTTGTCATCTCTTAGAAGAATCAATAACCTAGCAAAGGATCGCCGATCATCTGCTCTAAGTCAAGAATCTGAAGATCAAAGAATGTCTACATCATGTAAGTATTTATTCCGCATTATTATAGGATGATTTAACTTCATGGTTCAATAAGTTAGATTAGAAATCCGTAAAGTATTTCTATCAAGTGGTATCAGAGCCACCATGAAATTAAATTCTTAGTTTTTCAGATTATAAAATTAGATCATATATATTAGATCTATATATTAGATATGATGTCGATTATCGGAAATTACACAAACAATTACCAATTACGGTGGTATAATTATATATGCAGTTAAAAGATGATGTATGCGAGTACTATACAAATTAATATGCTTGCCCAAAGGTATCTTATTGATGTTGTAAGAGTATGTTTTATTATGCTATGTTTATTTGTTAAATACTATGGAGGTTATATGTTAAGTGATGTTTTTGGCTATTTATTGTTTATTGTTTGTTATGTTAGCAAATTCGTATTTCTATAACCCGGAAGGCAAAAAGGCACCCATACTTAATGGGAGCACCTTTGAGCTGTGGAAAGAAGATATGTTACTGCACTTGATGTGCAATGATTACGACTTAGCATTAAGGATCGATGAACCTAAACCTCTGACTGATAACAGTTCTCCTACGGAGAAGAAAGAGTCAGAGGCGTGGGAAAAGTCGAACATGATAAGTCTAGGGATCATGAAGCAAGCAATTCCATTAGCATTCCGTGGTGCAGTTTCACCTGAGATCACTAATGCGAAAATATTTCTCGAAGAGGTAGAGAAATGTTTTGCCAAGAACGATAAAGTAGAGATTAAGACGCTGCTTATTAAGCTAGCCTCTATGAAATATCGTGGCAAAGGGACTGTTCGTGAGCACATCTTGGAAATGTCAAACATCGCTTCCAAACTGAAAGCACTTAAGATTGACCTTCCCGAAGATGTTGTGGTAAGCTTTGATTTTGACTCTTTCCCTCCTTAGTATAAGAACTTTGAAACTTCTTATAACTGTCAGCGCGAGAAATGGACTCTCAACGAGCTCATCTCTCAGGCAGCGCAAGAGGAGGAAAAGATGAAGCAAGAACATCCAGAAGTGCAAATGGTGAAAGCTCAGGTGGATAAGGGAATTAAGAGAAAGTATGAAGGTTCAGATGCACATGCATCCGGTTCGGGACAAAAGAAGCATAAGGGTACGTCTGGTAAAGGGCGTTGCTTCCATTGTAAGAAACCGGGGCACTTTAAGAAAGAATGTGAAAAATGGAGGGCTATGATGAAAGCCAAAGGTATTTTCACTTCTATGGTCTGTTCTCAGATCAATTTAGTTTCAGTGCCAAGAAATACTTGGTGGGTTGATACAGCAACAACAACTCATGTTTGTATTTCTTTGCAGGGTATGATAAGAAACCGAAGCCTGAGTGATGGTGAAACATCCATCTATACAGCTGATGGCAGTTCGTGTTTAGTTCATTCTATCTGTGATTTTCGTTTGTTGCTTACCAGTGGACATTTTTTGTATTTAAAAGACGTATTGTATGTACCTTCTTTTCGAAGGAACCTAATTTTTTTTTTCGTTATTGGACAAATTAAGTTATTCTTGTCTATTTGGAAATGAAAGTTTATGTCTTTATTTACATGGTAATGTTGTTGGTTCTGGAAAGTTAATAGCAAATGATAACTTGTATTTATTGGATACTAGAAAGGATCACAAAGAGATAATGCATGTAGATGTACCTGGAAAACTAAATTGTAAAATGGAAAAATCAGCAAAACTTTGGCACAAGTGATTAGGTCACATTTCTAGAAATAGAATTGAAAAGCTTGTTTTAGAAGGTTTATTAAGTGAACTAGATTTTTCGGACTTCAACGTTTGCGTTGAATGTATAAAAGGAAAACAGACCAAAGTGAAACGATTAGATGCATACAGAGCGAAAGGGGTCTTGGATTTGATACATACAGACATTTGCGGTCCGTTCCCTACAGCATCATGGAACGGCCAACGATATTTTGTATCTTTCATTGACGATTTTTCACGATATGGGTATTTATATCTCATTCACGAAAAATCAGAGGCCATTGACAAGTTCAAAGTCTTTAAGACTGAAGTTGAAAAACAACTTGGTAAAGACATTAAGTGCGTCAGATCGGACCGTGGTGGTGAATACTACGGGAGATATGATGGTTCAGGTGAACAACGTCATGGACCGTTTGCAAAGTTCCTAGAAGAGTGTGGTATAGTCCCTCAGTATACGATGCCGGGTTCGCCCAACATGAATGGAGTATCTGAGAGACGAAACCGTACATTAAAGGATATGGTAAGAAGTATGATTAGTCATTCAACATTACCTATATCACTCTGGGGAGAAGCAATAAAATGTGCGACCTACCTACTTAATAGAGTTCCAACGAAAGCAACTACTAAGACACCGTATGAACTTTGGACTGGGCGTAAACCTAGTTTAAAACATTTACATGTTTGGGGATGTCCAGCTGAAGCGAAGCCTTATAGGCCGAATGAAAAGAAATTGGAATCCAAAACGGTTAGTAGTTATTTCATCGGATATCCCGAGCACAGTAGGGGTTTTAAGTTTTATGATCCTTCCACAAAGAATATATTTGAGACGGGTACAGTGAAATTCTTTGAGGATATAGAGTTTGGGGAGAAGAATTTAGTAACGAACATTCATTTTGAGGAAGAATCAATAGAGATTCATGAAGGTTCTAACAATGATACTATAGTGTCAGATGATGATATGGTAATTAGAAGGCCAATCATCACTTCAGATTCGTTAGAACATATATATACTCAAGATGATGTTAATCTTCCTCCTATGGATGTTGTTCCAATGGAGCAAAATGAAGTTGTTCAAGAAGAACAAACTCTATCTCCTCAAGAAGTTCAAGTGCAAAATGAAGAAATTATGCCTTTGCGTAGATCTACTAGAGAAAGAAAGAGCGCTATATCTTCAGACTATATAGTGTATCTTCAAGAACATGAAGAATTTTATGGTTCAACAGAAAACGATCCTTTATGTGTTCGTGAAGCCATGAAAAGTTCTGATTCTCACTTCTGGATTAAAGCAATGAACGAAGAGTTTAAATCAATGCAAGATAACGCGGTATGGGAACTTGTTCCATTACCTGAAGGAAAGAAGCCGATTGGTTGTAAATGGATTTTTAAAACCAAACGGGATTCTAAGGGTAATGTGGAGAGGCATAAAGCGCGACTTGTAGCTAAGGGTTTTACTCAACGTGAAAGGATTGACTTTAAAGAAACCTTCTCTCCAGTTTCTTCGAAGGATTCTTTTCGGACAATCATGGCATTAGTTGCACACTTCGAACTTGAGCTCCATCAAATGGATGTAAAGACCGCCTTTCTTAATGGAGACATTGAGGAAACGATCTATATGTTACAACCTGAAAACTTTGTCTCTGGTGATCCAAAGTCGACGGTATGTAAACTGAAGAAATCTATTTATGGTCTCAAGCAAGCGTCTCGACAGTGGTATCACAAATTCCTTGAAGTTATTGTCCCATTTGGTTTCGAGATAAATTCGGTAGAGGATTGTGTGTATCAAAAATTCAGTGAGAGTAAATTCATATTTCTAGTGCTGTATGTTGATGACATATTATTGGCCACGAACGATAAGGAATTGTTACATACGACCAAGAAATTTCTTTCGGACAAATTCGATATGAAAGATCTTGGTGATGCATCAATTGTGTTAGGAATTCAAATTCACAGGAATCGATCCCATGGAATTTTGAGTTTATCACAAAAGGCGTATATTAAGAGTATGTTACAACGTTACGGGATGGCTAACAGCAAAGGAAAGAACCCCTATATCAAAAGGTGAAAAGTTTAGCCTTAAGCAATGCCCAAAGACAAAACTTGAGATTGAGGAAATGCAAAAGGTTCCATATGCTTCGGCTGTTGGAAGTCTGATGTATGCTCAAGTTTGTACACGGCCAGACATTGCTTTTGTGGTGGGTGTGTTAGGGAGATAGGTAAGTAATCCGGGGATGGAACACTGGAAAGCAGTCAAAAGATTTCTCCGGTATTTGCAACAAACAAAACATCACAGGTTAACATATAAGAAGTCGGATAAACTGGAGGTCATAGGGTATTCCGACTCGGATTTCGCCGGATGTGAGGATTCTCGTCGTTCAACCTCAGGCATTATATTCCTTTTAGCGGGAGGTGCAATATCATGGAAAAGTGTTAAACAAACACTCATTGCATCTTCCACTATGGCTGCGGAATTTGTTGCTTGTTTCGAGGCATCCAATCAGGCGCTTTGGCTGCGAAATTTTGTCACGGGACTGCGAATCGTAGAAGGGATAGAAAAACCCCTTAGATTATATTATGACAATAACTCGGCAGTTCAGTATTCTAACAGTAACAGGAGCTCGGTTAAGTCCAAAACATGTAGATATCAAGTTCCTGTCTGTTAAAGAGAGAGTACAGAGTGGTCAAATTAGTGTGGAGCACATAGGGACAAACTCAATGTTAGCAGATCCTCTTACGAAGGCATTAGTACCTAAAGTTTTTATTGAACACACCATTAACATGGGTGTTGTGTACTTAGAGGATTATTAGTTTCAGTGGGAGTTTGTATTAAGCTATTAAATTTGTTTGTATTATGATATTCGCGAACTTAAGGTCATTAATGCAAACATATTTATATACAAGTTTTCAGTGTGCTCTTGTATTTGATTATTCGTACTCTGCTGTAAGTAGACCTCCAATTAAGTGGGACTAGTTAAGAATAGATATGTAAGATTACATTTCATACTATTCTTATGTTATGCACCATGATAGATCCATGTAGTTGATTGTTGCGATATCGTGATTACTGATGCATCTATTTGCGGCTTGAAATGCATTGATGATGACTTTAGTCCTATGTCGTTAATAGTCATTTACGAGATTGTTAAGGTTATCTATGTGACGATAGAAATTTAGAACGTTCATTAAGTGGATGCATCCTATAGTAGCATATGATGATCCAAGTGGGAGATTGTTGGAATTTCTCCATTAAGTTGGACCGTCACATGTCGTATCGATGTATCGAACTATCGTTAATATTAGTCCAATAAAAGTAATCATAAAGAAAAGAACGGACTAGTAGATAAAATATGTATCATGGAGGTAATTGTATAGATACTAGGTTTAATTCTGAATATTGTGAAGGATTGGATTCAGAAATAAACAACTTAAGCAAAACGTAAAGTTTTGGGGTTATTTTGTAAAACAAAATAATACCGGGTTATGGTCCCTAAGAGTGGCAATTTAATAAGGACTGGTCTTCATTAAGTAACTGTCTGGAAGTTACAGACAATTAAGAGAGAAGAACCGTTACTGGTCTTCATTAAGTAACTGTCTGGAAGTTACAGACAATTAAGAGGGAAGAACCGTTACCGGTCTTCGTTAAGTAAATGTCTGGAAGTTACAAACAATTACTTAATGAAGAACCGTTTTCTCACTTCAGTTCTATATAAGAATGAGTTTCTCATTCTTGAAAGAAGAAAGAAAATATAGAGAGAAAATCCTTTAAGAAAAACAAATTGATTCTTCCTTCGAATCAATTACAAAAGTGTGTTTTGGTTGCCATCTCTTAGAAGTATCAATAACCTAGCAAAGGATCATCGATCATCTGCTCTAAGTCAAGAATCTGAAGATCAAAGAATGTCTACATCCTTTAAGTATTTATTCCGCATTATTATAGGATGATTTAACTTCATGGTTCAATAAGTTAGATTAGAAATCCATAAAGTATTTCTATCATATTCTTGCAAAAACTTGTAAAATCCAAAACACATAAATGATTTTTGTATCCTCCTTGGTACTAAATCTTATATTTCTTAAAGCGTAATAACCCCTTCTTTTGCATATTACTTCCACTATAAATATTTTGGATATATTTCAACTCTTTCGGGTTTAGTGATTGTGGAGTGTTTGTAAAAATAATGCTTCAAAATAATAATTATTATTTTAATTATATTATAAATGTAAATAACTAGAATTAGATATGTAAAGACTTACGACGAGTAATATTATGTAGCTTGATACTAATAATGGATCTTTTATATCGGTAATTAATATGGTAAGAGTATTAATAACTTCTTTTGTCTAGTTAAACTTTGTGATTGTTTTTAAATCATCCAATTTTTTTTTTCTCGGAGGGAACCCGCAGCCGCTACTCAGAGTGCAATGAGTGCGCACAGGGTAAACCCTCAGTCTGACGCGATAGCCTGCAAACCAACGCCAGAAGGTAAACCATACAAGGTGACAGGCTCAGCCGAGAAAGCGTATGCAGAGGGACTCGAACTCATGACCTTTTGGTTATAAGAATGTCATGCTCAACCAACTTGGCTACCCCTTGGGGGCAAATCATGCAATTATGTAACAAAATGGAGAGGAATATCGTCTCAATGCTTTGAGAAAAATATTGGTCAACAAGCTAGCATAAATATTAGTCTCGCTATATTTTTCATATTTTTTTCACTTATTTTATATGAACTTAAGTAAATTTCTTTAATAATTATCGCCATGGGTTGGAGGTACTCCTTATAAATTGTAGACTATTTTAAGCATTTATGATTTATAAAACTATTTTGAAAGATTACGTTTTTTGAACCTTTTAAAAAAAAACTTTCATAAACATTTTTAACGAAATATGAAATTTGGTAATTCCTGAAACTGTAAATTTTCATGAAAAATAAATGAATTTGATATATATAAATTTTTAATTTCAATTTGAAAAATGAAAGCCGTAAAAGCTAATAACAATTGTATGAAATAGGGGTATATTGATATATTATATTCAAAATACTTTAATGGTTGAATTTTAACTGTCATTCTTTTTATCCTGTTTACAGGTTAATCGTCATGGGCCATAAATATAAATAAAATAAGACCTTTGTCAAAACCGTCCTGGGTATTTCAGAAGGTGGTATCCTCTCGGCGGTTCATCTTTCATCTCCGGTGGGCTTCAAGCCTTCAGTGGATGTTCAGTATCTTCCTTGCTCCGACGGGTCTTCATAGGTTTGTAAGTCTCTTTCCTTCAAGTGCATTTACCTTGCTGGCTTAGTTTTCTTGTCGTAGTTAGTGTCTGCCTCGGAGGAGCTTTGTTATCCCTTGTTATTCCTTCTCTTCTTTTCAGGTTGGCGCTGTTTTCTTACCTTGGGTAATGGCTCAGGGTGATGCAGATTATCGAAGACACGAAGGTGCATGGTAAGCTTTTGGGGTGCGCACCATTACTTTTTTAAAGGAGGCGTAGTGGTGTAGGGTTGGTCCGTAGAGTTCTCATCCGTGGAGCAGAGTCGTGCCTCGGGTACGCATCTCGCGTTTGGTGTTGGTTCTGGACAAGAGTAACTGCTACCGGGAGAGTGATGCTGGTTTTTTGAGCTTAATGCAATGTTGGGTTTGGTTATGGTTTTTGTTTGATATTTTAGTGTAATTTGATTGACTAGTCGACTAATGTAGTAATAACATATTATCAAGCAACTCGGAGAGTGTGGAATACACGCTTGTTAGAATATATTATGATTAATGGATCCAAAAGACGCAACCTAGATGAGGTTAAATCTTATTTTAAATGATAAGACTATTATGATATTGGCCTGTTTTATCATTTGAAATTATAGCCATTATTGGACGTAAAACTGTTTTACAGTTTGAGTATTTTGGTTGAATAAATAAGTATCGTTCTCTTACAGAAAAAGAATACAACAAAAAAATATTCATTCTCATTGTTCAAAATAAAACGCTCTGATTTTATCCGGTTGAAAATTTGGAGAACCACCAAAATAGTTTCAATATGAAATTGTTAAAACAAGACTTCAGAGTTTATCCAGAAATCTAAACAATATTTCCAACAAAAGATTGAAAGGATAAGACGTTTCAAATGGGAGAACTATATATCGTGATGATATATTAAATGGTATGTTTGGTCCCCCATTATATATAAAAAAATTAAAAAAAATCCATGGAACAATTCAATAACTTATTTGTTTAATATAAACATGAAAATGTTGATAAAGCAAAAATGATTTAAATTCAGTAAATAATAATAAATTATTCATTTGAAAAACGGCAGTTTGACAGGTGTTTCTCTATAAGAATTTGCATTTTGTTGCGTTTGTTTTTTTAAACTGTTTTAGACTGTATATCATGGTTTTGAAAAATTTGGAGTACATGCAGTTGTCAATTTTAGAAAAAAAATTGATATTGAATGTGTTGTATTAAATCTTTAAAAGTGTAATTTGATTTTCGAACCGTAATGTTTTTTTATCAAATTAAAATAAGCATTTGAAGAATATTTACTTAAAGAATAAGTGTATCACGGTATCCACATTCCTGTAAAATACCGTTAATAAGTGTGGCAAATTATTTTAGTTTGTATATTGGTAAACTGATACATGCAGAAACATATTCATCATGCATTTGCATGCCTTAATTCAGTAAATCAAAATATTAATGAATGTGCTTGAAAAGTAGTATACATGGATGAAGATAAATCAAAGAACAAATCAATTCCTTATATAAGATTATATGCGGTTACATTTGAATTGATAACCATGGTTGTCAGTTTCAATTGCATGCGGTTTTTGAAAGTTGTTCAACAATTTATTTCTCTTTCTCAATGGCAGTTTTGAGATCATCCATATCATTAATCAGCTTCCTCTTTTCTTATTCACTTTTCCTAAAAGATTTTTGATGAGTAGATTACTTTTGTTGTTCGAGATTTCGTTGTTCCTCGAATAATTCTTTTGCATGCTTCGTTGTAAGTTCTTCTATCTTGGCTTCATGAGAAGTCTTGAGCTCCTCTATTTGTTGATTATGCGTAAACCGAAGATGACGTTTAAGTTGGATATTCTCATGGATAAATTGAGCCCAATCAATTTGGAAGGCACAATATTACTCCTCGATATCTCTCCCAAAATTTTATTTTTGTTTTTTCTCTGCAGCAACAATATCCTTTTTGTTTTCCTCATGTGCATAATCTTTTGGCTGCTGCTTCGAGTTGGGTGAAAGGTTGTAGAGCAAGTAAGACCTATTCGAATGGTTGCTGCTCTAGCATAGGAATGAACATTTCATCGTTAAAAGGTATGATAGCAGATGAGGAAGCTAAGTGAGTATCCAAAGAAGACAGGAATTCATGCAAAAGAGAAGCAATGACTTGATGGCCAATTTCTTAAAGTCGTTCTTGGATCTCTTGAACCTTTGGATCCATATTCTTGTAGAGAGCTTGAAGTTATTTTTCACTAGCAGACTCAGCAGGATGAAAGTGTT
Source organism: Limnanthes douglasii subsp. nivea (assembly GCA_036936605.1). Classification (NCBI taxonomy): domain Eukaryota; kingdom Viridiplantae; phylum Streptophyta; class Magnoliopsida; order Brassicales; family Limnanthaceae; genus Limnanthes; species Limnanthes douglasii. The sequence continues at coordinate 184,575,590 of JAUPFV010000001.1, forward strand.
CCTCTCCTCAGTGATTGTCAACTGTTGTTCCTCCTTGATTATCATCTGTTGTAATTCCTCCTCAATGATCTTATGTTGCAGTATTTTAAGTTTTGGTTAGAGGAAGTACAAAGACAATTTCTTCGGATGGTTTTCCTGGTATCTTAACAAGAAAAGTTTTCAAGCTTCTATTTTTCTTCTTTGGGGCAGCAGTTTTCTTTCTCTTCGAGGAAGGTTCTTCCTCGATTTATTCTATAATAGTAGGACAACTGGTTTCAGTTGTCTTCCTTTTCACCTTCTTCTGAGGGCTTGGATTTCTGAAGAGCTACCACAACAAGTGCTAGCTGCTGCTTTTTTTTCTTTTTCCCTTTCTTTTTTGCGAGAAAATGGCAATCTGATATGTTCCTCACTTAAAGAATCACCTTACCATTTGGTGTTACTAGTCTCTTCACATCTAAATTTGGATTTGGTGGCTCCATCAGGTTTTTGGAGAGGTCAGAACCGAGAGTGATCCTCCATAAGTGGCTATTGATGAAGTTGATGGGCAAAAAAGTTGAGTGAAACCCATTGCCCCACTCTTTTTCTGCCCAGGTGGCAAGCTTCGCAACAATGTCCTTCACCTCTTTCTTGCGACCCTTATATCTCTTCAAAATTCCTAAGAGTAGTGGTGATATAACTGGAAAAATTGAACATAAGTCATATAGTGAAAGCAAAAATGAAAACAAAATAGAACTTACTGTTACTCCTCTAGACGAGATTGAATCTTGAAGGGTTCTCCTCAGATATCTCCTCCCCCTTCTCCAAAGTTCCAGATATGAAGAAAAAAATGTGCTTCCAAAATTTATCAGCTTTGAGCAAGTCATCGATGATTTTAAGATAATTATCAAGGGTGAGGTAGTCGTAGGGCAATACCGGTCCCTTTGAAAGTTTGGTTATGGTGATGAAATCTTTGATGGAAATGGGAATTTGGCTTAGTCTGGAAACCATGATCACTGATAGAAATGTGAACCATTGATTGCTTGTTTCTTGTGTAGGGAAAAGATCCACGAGTTCTAAGTACTCCACTATCATCAGATCTAATGGGAACTGAAGACCCAGTTGATGATCTCAGGGTCCACCAATTCATTATTTCCACAGTCAAGTGGAGTATCCCCTTTTTTTGGATGTCGAAGTGTAATATTATCTACCATTCCCCATTGTTTTTTCAGAAGACTAGCTTGAGCCTCCTTATAGTAGATATAAGCCACGTTTTTCAGTACCATGATATATTCACGGAGGAGAGTTTTTAGGTTTACACTCAATGAGGCAACAACGTCCTGGGGAACATCAACTTTAGCATTTCATTTCTTTTTCTTTGTAACTTCTCCTTGTTTCAAAGTGTCGTATTTAGTATCCAATGCAGCTCCACTTTCTTTAGCACCACTAACAGAATGAGTAGCCTCTGAATCTGCTTTCTCATCATAAGCTTCATCTATAAGTCGATATGGGTTAGAGGTTGAGATTGGCTTTTCTTCTTGAGTATTTAAGAGAGTTTGTTGTGACTCAGTGATAGTCTCAACAATCTCCCTTGGGGGAGGAGATGGTGGTGTAGGGTTATCTGCAATATTTTAGGAAGTAGTTGGTGAAGTGTTGATAGCATCGAAATCTCCCATAGCTATGAAAGTTTTCTTTTTCAAATGATGATTTTTTGGGGAGGTGAGTTTTTTGCTGGACCTGAGGAGTCTCTTTTCATAGTTGTCGAGGCAAATTAGAGCTGATAGGAGATGAAGTTTCTTTTGATCATTTTGAAGTAGATAAGCTTGGAGTTATTTTGTGATTTTTTTGAGGAGATTCATTTGTAAGAACTGGAGAGGAAGTTCAAGGTGTTGATTGTGAAGGGTTTGTTGATAAAGGCTCTTTAGATTCTAGAGTGGACAAATTTGAAAGTAGATGAGAGATTTGATGTGGATTGAAGTTACCGTATTGAATAGTTTTAGTAGATAATTGAGGAGTGTTGCTTATCAATCCAGCAACTCTGTACTTCTCAGCTCTTTCACTAATGCAGAAATAATTGTAAGCACCAAAAACTTTATTCTCATGATTTGGGGAAATTGGTTTTCTAGGTTTTTTAGTTTTTGAGCGTTTTTTCATAAACTGATTTGAAGTTTGGCTGGAGAGTATGAGTTTTGCGGTGAAGGTAGCCAAGGAATTGGTTATTTAGGGAAAGATATCAAGGGATTCTCTAAAGTAAAGGTAATTTTCTCTCTATAGAAAATTTGTGAGAGTTAGAAAATGAAAGACTATTTATAGAGGAAGTTGGGATAGAGAAAGTTGTGTCAGAGAAGTTGAAAAGGTGAAACGTTTGTGTGTAAAGGGGATAGTGTGACATTTTTTAACTATCAGACCTACGAGCAGGTCTAATGAACAGAGCATGATGAATTATTACACGTGTATCACTCCATACCAAATGTTTATAACCGCTGTGAAGAAGCCAACTCATTCTTCTACGTACAAATTTATTCGAGGGGATTGACTTGAACTAACTTCGAAACAATTGCTTATTCATATTCATAGGGAGATACTCATAAAGATATAGAATGTTGAGGTCTAAAATGTAATTAATTAAAATTCTTATATGATCAATTGCAAAGATATATGACATATTTTGGATTGTTTGTAAAGATAGGGGCTAAAGTGAAATTAACCTATTTTTATAACCAATAAAGGCTCAGGTTGTTAGTACAATGATCGACATTTTCTAAATGAAAGCTACTTTTTACATTTACTTTCTCTCTCTAAAATCAACCTCTCTTTTATATTGAAGAACAAGATTTACACTTAATAGAGCTGTGGGGAAGGATCTCTCCGACCATCCATTTGTCATGAAATATTTCAAATCTGAATATAATAAGGCATTGGATTTCAATAGTGAGGGGGCCGAGTCAGTAAAATCAGAATGTCGTAGTGCAGTTTTTTTAATGTTTCAATGTTTTGAACTCGAGGTCGAATTCTTTCCAAACGGGGAAGGATGATATAGCTAAGAATATAGACAGACTGAATTCTCACTCAGGTATGAGAATTAGGTCAACCATTGTCATTAACTTTAATAACCAAATTGGACCGGTAAAACTTTCAAAAATTAGTTTTCATATTTAATCGTTATTTATATATTTAATTGTTATTGTTATTATTTATAGATAAACGATTTATTTTGTTTATTTTATATTTATTTTGTATGATTACGGTTGGCGGACTACTATATAAAGCCACCTCAATCCTAATCTGGGGGCGGTTTTTTTTTAATGAAAAATTAAGATTTTATCATAAAACTTGTGTAGTTCTTCTAACCATATATTGGGTTTTTATTTAAACTTCTAGTTTTAGATATTCTATCGCTAGTTTCCACGTATATTTTATATGTTTGTTCTTTTTCTATCTTTCCTTTATCGTTTGAGGTTAGGTTTCCATCTACTTGTCATCCTTTGGTAATCTTGACTCCACCACTATCCATTTACAATGTTTGGTGGAACGGTTAGTTGGAGAACTAGTCTTCATATAGTTGATATCTTGTCATCAACAAAAGCTGAACATATGCATGTGACTTATGCAATGATGTTAGCCATATGGTTAAAAGTATTTTTATATAAGATTGTTGGTATAAAAAATTGAGTTACATTGGTGTGTGATAATACTAGTGAATTTTACTTGATAAAGAATCGTAAGACCATGATAAGACAAAACATGTGGATGTCAAGATTCAATTCATCCGAGATTTGGTGAAGAAAGATTAAGTGAATGATGCAAATATTATAACTAAATATAACACTTCATATGCTTTAAATACGATTTTGCCAATTTTAAAGTTCACCTATTGAATGAGACTTGTTCAAGTATAAGATGTATGTGATCTGGATGCCTTCGGTAAAGAGTATTTGGAACATCAAGAAAATTATGTTGGAGTCACTCAAATCCTAAATGGAGAATTGTGAAGTATATGCTTTAGGTGAATTCACTAGACGATAGAATATAGTCAGTGTGAATTTATGGTCTTATCTTTAGAGGGTTTCACTATTGTAAGTTTTTGGCCTTATGGAAGGGTTCGACTTCTACTGAATTTATGGTCTTATCTTTAGAGGGTTTCACTATTGTAAGTTTTCGGCCTTATGGAAGGGTTCGACTTATACTGGGTTTGAATTCAATATCGTAGATTTCAGTCGTTGTAGGGTTGCGGCCTTAGTAGTAAGTTCAAACTTGGTATTTGCAAGTCTGAGTATAGGTAGTCATGTTTCGGCTTGAGCTAAATGTTTGGGACTGGAAGAATAAATTTTGGAAAGCTCTTTCTCGGAAAGCTGAAAGCTTCAACTACTATCGAGAAATTAGTCTGGACTAATTTGGTAGATTGAGTTTGGTTTTTTTTAAAGAATATTAAATGTGTTAATTATGTTATAGAAGAATTGGTTGTACTATTTGATCAAACCAATCGATATAGCAATTTCTGATTTGTGTCGCGACAACTTGATCATTTTTTACTCTTTTTGTCTTAGAGAAGTATTTTTTTGTCTTTATAGTTTTGTAGAAATATAGAACTATAAAAATCAAAATAAAATTTGAACTTAATGTCTTTCACTTTATTAAAAATTCATAACAGTGTTTCCTTTATACAGATTGTGTACAATCAAATGAAAACTATAATTAATTGGTATTCAATCATTCAAGCATTAAATAAATGATTATTCAACCATTCAAAACTATGTTAATGGTGTTCAAAAATTAAAACATTAAGTTAATTTTTATTCAAATTGGACGTTAAATTTAGTCGACCAAATGTTTTCTTTAAAGGTTTTGACTATTGTAAGGTTTTAGCTTTATGGAAGGGTTCGACTTCTATGGGGTTTAGATTCAATATAGTAGATTTTAGTCGTTGTAGGGTTGCGGTCTGAGTAGCAAGTTCAAAGTTGGTATTATTCAAGTCTTGGTATATGTAGTCTTGTTTCAGCTTGAGCTAAATCTTTATGACTGGGAGAATAGATTTTGGGAAGTTCCTTCTACGAAAGGTGAAAGCTTCAACTACTATCTAGAAATTAGTCTCGACTAATTTGGTAGATTGAGTTTCGTTTAAATAAAGAATATTAATTGTGTCAATTATGTTATAGGAGAATTGGTTGTACTATTTGATCAAAACCATCGATATAGCAATTTCCATTTTGTGTCGCGACAACTTGATCATTTTTTACTCTTTTTTGTCTTAGAGAAGTATTTTTTTTGTGTCTATAGTTTTGTAGAAAATAATATATAACCATAAAAATGAAAATAATATTTGAACTTAATGTCTTTTGCTTTATTAAAAATTCATCACAGTGTTTCCTTTATACAGATTTTGTACTATGAAAATGAAAACTATAATTAATTAGTATTCAATCATTCAAACATTAAATAAATAGTTATTCAACCATTCAACACTATGTTAATGATGTTCAATCACTAAAATATTATGTGAATTTTTATTCAAATTGGTCACTAAATTTAGTGGACCAAACGTTTTCTTTAAAGGTTTTGACTATTGTAAGGTTTTAGCTTTATGGAAGGGTTCGACTTCTATTGGGTTTAGATTCAGTATAGTAGATTTTAGTCGTTATAGGGTTGCGGCCTGAGTAGCAAGTTCAAACTTGGTGTTATGCAAGTCTTGGTATATGTAGACTTATTTCAAACTTGGTATTATGCAAGTCTTGGTATGTGTAGTCTTGTTTCGGCTTGAGCTAAATCTTTAGGACTGGGAGAATATATTTTGGGAAGTTCCTTCTAGGAAAGCTAAAAGTTTCAACTACTGTCTAGAAATTAGTTTAGAGTAATTTGGTAGATTGAGTTTGGTTTAAATAAAGAATATTAAATGTGTCAATTATGTTATAGCAGAGTTGGCTGTACTATTTGATCAAAATCATCGATATAGAAATTTCCATTTTGTGTCACGACAACTTCATCCATTTTTACTATTTTTTATCTTAAAAAAGTACATTTTTGTCTTTATAGTTTCTGTAGAAAAAATATATAACTATAAAAATGAAAATAGAATCTTTTGTTTTATTAAAAATTCATAACAGTGTTTCCTTTATCCAGATTTTATACGATGAAAATGAAAACTATAATTAATTAGTATGCAATCATTCAAACATTAAATAAATATTTTTTCAACCATTCAACCACTATTTTAATGATGTTCAACCATTCAAATATTAAGTTAAATTTATTCAAATTGGATATAAATTTAGTCGACCAAACGTTTTCATAAATTTAAATGCGTCTATCATCCGTCATGTATATCATTTTCTTAAATTTATGGTGAATTATTTTCGGTAACGGTTTTGTAAAGATACATGAAACTTGATATTCGCTTGCCACATATCCTAATCACACTCTTCATTCCTTAAGATGATAATGGATAAAGTAAAAATAAATGTTTTTGCTTCTTTCATGGCTCAATGGGTATGTTAACTCAATTGGTAGTTAATTGTCAACTTAAATTACGGTTGTTCTTTGTTGATTTAGCTTCAGCTTGCTTAATTAATTTTTAAGCCATATAGTATGGCATACACACCAAGATGTCACAATATATTTATCTTCACAAATCAAGAGTGTCATTATCATTTGTTAGAAAACGAAATAAATGCAATATCTCTCACAAAGAACATACATCATACAATATTTTCTGATCGTCTATATATTTGCATTAATTATTCTCATATTAACTAACCAACTTGTAATATCCTAATTTTGAGTATTAGCGCCTGAGTGACACTGTTCCTTAGATGTATAGTAAAATTATCTTTAGCGCCTTTCAATATGAATAAACTAGCTCTACTATGAACCGACTAATAATACTAACACTTAGCGAAATATTCAGCCTCGTGCATATAAGATAGTGAAGAATTCCTAAGAAAATCTGATATTTACTCGCATCATGTTCTCCTCCATCAAAATTCGATAGATTTTCATATGGTCCTATTGGTGTTGGAACATAATTTTCTAACCTTCAAATACATGTAAAAATTCATATATTTTTAATTTTGTCATCTCAAAAGCTCGTGTCATTGTGTCTTTAAACTTTTTATTACCTCATTATTGTTAACTATAAGAAGAAGATGATCAACATACAAAGAAACAACACATAACATGTTGCCACCAATATTTTTATATAAATAGCATACTCATAGGGAAATTTCTTGAACCGGATCGCCTTGAAATAATAGTCTATACGTGTATTACAAGCCTATGATGTTTGCTTTAATTCTTAAAATGACTTATTCTCTTCTTCGACTTTTATTTATGTGGGTGGTTGTTCAATGTAAACATATTTTTTGAGCATAATATTTTAAAATGTTGATATGACATCAACTTGAACTTTTGGTCGTCCGAATTGAACGATTGTGAGATGAGTAGTCAGATTACCTTTGGTGTGGTTTATTTTAAGCTGAGGGTAATTTTGTCAAGTGTTTTGGAGAGTTTAAAGGGTATTAAATGTTTGGATGTTTTGTAGTGAGAGATTTAAGCTGCCTAGTTGTATTAAATGTTCATTACCCTCATTAATTAAAGTAGTTGGGTATTTATACCCTTAATTATGGATCCATGGGCTTTCAGTTCAAGTTATGAAACCGGGTCAAGTTTAAGGACCCATTTACTTAATAAGCTGATTAGCACTTAGCTTAGTAAAAAAGGTGTTTAGTTATTTAATACTTTTGTCCTGTCCGGATAGTTCAGTGGGCACTTATTGTCCGAATTACCCCTGTCCGGATTTTTTATTGAGTAGTGGTGAACAAATCCAGACTCATCAGTAGCCCATTTTTTAGGTTTTGTCAAAAATTCTTTGGCAGGACTAAAAAAACTTATTTAATCAGTAGCAATATTTTTTGGCCTGTTCGTGTGTTTGGTTCGTGGTTTATCCGGACTGATTTCTTCTCAGAATTCTAAGAGATTTTCTTTGGATCATGGGATACGTGTCGCATCTTGATTTGACCTACCAGCCGCTTTTTCCCTAGAATGGTGTTCCCACTAAGCCTGAAAAGTAACCAATACATTTAATGCTTCCTACGGCAGCGCCGTTTTCAATCATTGCTTGAATCTTTTCGTCTTCTCCTAGGTATCACTAGAATTTTTCCTTAATATATAAATCACTTTATTTTATTGTTTTACCATCTTCATCACTCTACAAATCTTTTTTCAGAGCTTTCACATTTTCTTTCAAAACCTTTCTTGGATAGTTTTATGTTCACAGCGAGAAACACTCTTGTAAAAGGCGGTTGGTTGAATCTTTCTGAACTAGAGAAGGTGAATAAAGTTGAATGAGAGAGATGCATTGATGTTGGTCTTCCAGTCTCTCCAAGCGATAAGTCTGATAAACTATCTTTAGAAGCTGATCCTTAAAGTCCAAAACCTAAACGTCTATTCAAGCCAAACCTCTTGTCAATCCCATCAGGCTCCTCTGTTCAGGAGTCTCAACCTTATAATGCCCAATAGAAAGCAGTATCAAGTGTTAGGACACCCTCTCCATTCATATCCATGGGATCTGACATCAAAAAGTCCTTAGAGAAAACCAATCCACGACGAACAACACGCTTGGTGAAAGCCTGAGCGAATGGCTCTCAATCAAATTCCTCCAAGCTGGGGGTCTCTAACTCGGAAAGTAAAGACAAACCCTCCGGATCATAGATTTTCATAAGAGCTACTCCAAATAAGCCTTCTGCATTAAAGGTATCCAAAGTGGCTTCTCACACCAAATCCTCCGGAGCTAAGCCCCAACCGGACACCAGACCTCTAGAAGAAACTGGTCCTCAACCATCCGGACAGACCATTGATCCACAAGCTGACACTCTTCCATCCTTAACAACTGAAAAACCTTCCAAAATGATGGAAGAAGTGATGAAAAATAGTATCGATGAGGCCCCCTTCGAGACTGAAGCCTCTGGGAAAACTGAGGACGCTGCCTCTGACAGAAAAGGGAAAGGCAAAGTGAAGGTGGGAATAGCTCATCTGGAGCTACCAGAATGCTTGGAGGGCAAGGTGGGACCTTGCTTCAGAAAGTTATCGTGAAGTATCTGCTGGTCATGCAGAACATCGACTACGTTTATACTCACACCGCTGAGTTGGGCAGGATCCTGACTAAGTGGGGGATCCCATAATCAGTGAAGGTCAGAATACCAGTCACACCAGAGACTCCGATGGACTGAAAGCTCAATGAGATTGTCATTTACACCGAGCTATTCAACTGGGGGCTCAGATTCCCCTTAGACCCAGAATTCGTCAAGTATTTTCACCTGATCAAGGTTTGTCCAAGCCACTTAAGTCCAAACGCTTGGTATACCCTCCATGCCTGTATAATGGCATCGAGGCTGTCCGACATCCCTCTCCCCATGGAGAAATTCGCCGTTGTGGCCAGCCTGTGCAAAAATCATCATATCATATTCTACCACTATAATATGGGAGACAACTTCAAAGTGTAGATGATTTGTTGGAATTGGAGAAGAACTGGAAAACTCAGTTCCTATTCATCAGTGGGACATGAAAGAATGGGAGAAAGATCAAGGCTAAGTTTTGGTGAGGTTTATTTTTGTCTGAGGGTAATTTGGTCAAGTGTTTTGTGGTGTTTCAAAGGTATTTAATGTTTAAGTGGTTTGTAGTTAGAGATTTGAGCTGCCTGGTTGTATTAAATGTTCATTACCCTCATTAATGAAAGTGGTTGGGTATTTATACACTTAATTATGGGCCACATGGGCTTTCGTGTCATACTTATGGAATCGGGTCGAGTTCAAAAACCTATTAGTTTATTAAGCAGATTAGCAATTATCTTAGTCATAATGTGATTAGCTTTTAATACTTTAGTCCTGTTTGGATGATTCGGTGGGTGGTTTTAGTCCGAATTGCCCCTGTCCGGTTTCTACAGTGACTGGTGAGAAAATCCGGACTCATCAATGTTAACCCTAGCATAAGTATTCAATTTTGTTTTTCATTTTCTCTTTCTTATATTTACAAACATTCCACTCCTAAATCACCCATTTTCCCTTGTCAGTATTACCAAAGGAGTTCATCGGTTATCTGGAGGAGGGGCAGACCACATGTGCCAAGCTGAATGCATGGGCTGCTGAACGTTTGGGGAACGCTTTCCACAACTGTTTCACTTATGGAAACTTGGTCAGATCTCACTTATGGAATACTACGGGCCAGAGAGATCTTACCTGGGAGGAATTGACCACACCACCTCCCCCAACTGTCATACTTAAGAGAACATAGGAAAATGATGGCAAACTCGCCTTGCCCTCCAGAGCCAAAGCCCCTAGCAAAATGAAAGCAAAGGGCAAGAAAAAGAAGGCTGCAGTAGAGGCAGTTCGGGGTGTTGCAGAAGAGACTGGTGCGGATAACCAATGAGGGGAGAACCAAGGAAGGATTGATGTCTCCTTGCTCCAAGTGGTTGAAGATGAAACCGTTAAGAAGGCAAGTGAGTTGCAAAATCCACCAAGGTATTTGAAGAAAGATCGAAAACGGAGAGCCAGTAGTGATGAAAGGGTTGCCAAGAAGAAGAAGGTCACCTTAGGGGGAGAAATAACTCTTCTCCCTTCGGAGCTTTCTCCTCCACCAGCTCCCGTTGACCCTACTTTGGCAGAGAAAATTCCTACAGACTTGCAATTCGGAGAAGGCACCGGAGGGGAGATTGATGGAGTACACATCAGTGCCTTTCAAGATATTGGTCTTTATTTCAACGATTCCGAGAATAATGACTTCGCCGGCCCCTACCGTCCTTTAAGCTCTTCTAATATGGTGACTTACAATGGCAAGTCATATACAGTCTCAGGGGAGAGTGATGTGGTGGCTCATTCTCTTCTGGGCCATATTCAGCCCGTACTCAACTTGGAAAGGCAAGTAAAAAAATCAGTCTGCCCTCATCAACACCCTCAACACAAACAAGGAGACTTTGTCAACTAATCTCCTCAATGCCAACCAGAGCATTGAGGCACTGAAGAATGAGACTTTGTCAACTAAGATGAGAGTGTTTAAAACCTCTGATGACATGTGTTTAATGGTCATCATTCAACCAAATTAATCCGATCTGTCAAAGATCTTTAGTAAAATCAAAGACTTGAAAGGAATTGTAATCAAATCACTCCGAATATTTTAAGAAGGCATCATATTTTATTGAAAGAACCAGACACCTCATTAAAATCTCCCCGCACCACCAAGGTAGGAAAGATTATGCCCCCAAATATTTACATGGACTTTAAACAAGTAAATATTTACATAAGTTTCATTCCAGATATAACCGAAGCTGTTCAATATTCCATAGGTGCTTTAGAATTCTTCCATCTTTGTCTTGAAGCCTATATGTCCCAGGTTTATGTTTTTCGGAGACCTCATAAGGTCCCTCCCAGTTCGGAGCTAGCTTGTCGAACTGCTTCTCCTTAGTATGCAAGAAAACCTTTCTCAATACTTTATCCCCTGATCGAAAATCCCTTCTTTTGATTTTGGAAGCAAATTTGCTCATCATCAAGCCTTGGTAATGGGTGGTTCTAAGATGAGCCTTAAGTCTTCTCTCTTCTATTAAGTCTAACTGACTTCTGATTGCCACTTCATTAGCATGTTGGGAATAATTGTGGACTCTGTATGATAGAAGAGATTCCTATATAGGAGCAATTGCATCCATCCCATATACCAAGGCAAAAGGATATTTTTGTGTAGCAGCTCCAGGAGTAGTCCTGTACGCCCATAACACTTCTTGCAAATAGTTTGGCCACTTTCCAACAGCCCATTCTAAATTCTTCTTTAAACCGGACAGGATGGTCCTGTTTGCCACTTCAACTTGATCATTTTCTTGTGGGTGGAAAGGAGAATAAAAACAATACTGAATGCCCCTGGAGGCATAGCAATTCTCCATATCATTGTTATCTAATTGTGGCAAACAAATGTTAGATAGGATAAATTTTATAACGGCTTTCGAAGTAGTTCCTGCTAGTGGGGCTGATTCTATCTATTTTGAGAAATAATCAATGGCTACAATGATAGTCCAGCCCCCTCCGGATGCCATTGGTAGAGGCCCTACTAAATCCTGTCCCCAACGAGCAAAAGGCACTGGTTCAGAAATCGATTCCATAGGAACATCTGGGATATGAATTTCATTACCATATCTTTGTCAAGGGTCACATTTCTTCACCAACTCCTTGGCATCTGCCATTATGGATGACTAATAGTATCCAGCCAACAAAACCCTTCGCGTTAAAGCTCTATAGCCACAGTGTGCTGATCCTTCTCCATCATGTAGTTCGGATAGCACAGTTTAGGACTCTTCAACCCCCAAACCACGTAAGAGATGTCTACTAAACGACTTCGTATAAAGGACATCTCTTATGATTGAAAAACCATGAGCCTTATGCTTTATTTTCCTTGCCACAACCTTCTCTGGAGGAAAAATGACATCAGAGATGTATTGAAGAAGGGGATATCTCTAGTATTTGGGTTGAACCACTTGTACACTTAAACTCTCCTCCTCTTCCTTGCTCTGATTTGGTTGTATCGATGGGAGTTCTTGTACATGAATCCATGGGTAGGACTCAGAGTATGCTATGGTCGCCAAAGAGTCTGCTAGTGTGTTCTCCGATCTAGGTATATGCTCATAGCTAACATGTTTGAAGTTAGCTGCCACTTCTTTAAGGATAAACAAGTATTTGATCAATTGCTCCTTTTGGCCTCAGATTGACCTTGAGCATGATGGATAAGAAGCTGAGAATCACTCATCAACCTGACTCTTTTAGCCCCACACAGAAAAGCTAACTTTAGACCAGCTATAGCAGCCTCATATTCGGACTCATTGTTAGAAGCCTTAAAAGCAAAACTTATAGTATGGTATAATTTATCGCCATATGGAGAGGTTAAACATATCCTAGCCCCAAAACCCATGGTACTTGATCCACCATCTGTCCGGACAACCCACACTTTCTTAGTTTTCTCATCTGTAGCTTGCTTAGTACTTCCGTCCGAATGGAACTCTACCAGGAAATCGGCAACAGATTGAGCTTTGATTTCAGTTCGTGGGGAAAAATCAATATCATAATCACCCAATTATACTAACCATTTGGTCATCCTGCTTGATATGTCTGCCTTCTGAAGAACATTATTTAAAGGAAAAGACGTCTGGACGATGATAGAATGAGACTAAAAATACGACCTCATCTTCCTGGCAGCAATCACCAAGGCTAGTGTCAATTTTTCAAGCTTTAGGTACCTCTTTTTCAGCATCCATTAGACTCTTGCTGATGTAGTACACCGGATGAGGATAATTGTCCACCTCTCTTACCAGTACTGCACTAATAGCACATTCAGAAACAGTTAAGTATGTGTACAATGTTTCTCCGTCAACAGGTTTGAAAAGGGTTTTTGGGGAAGCCAAATGCTTTTATATTTCATTAAACGCATGGTCGCACTGTGGAGGCCACTTAAAGTCTTTAGCACCCTTTAAAGTTCGAAAAAACAGGGCACACCTGTCCGAAGACCTTGATATAAAATGATTTAATGCAGCCAACCTTCCTGTTAACCTTTGTACTTCTTCAACATTTCGAGGAGGGTCCATTTTTAATAAGGCATCAAGCTGGTCCGGATCAGGCTGTATCCCTTTCTCACTTATCACACACCCCAAAACTTTCCCAGATTGCACCCCAAACACATATTTTTCTGGATTCAATTTCAAATTAACCTTTGCCAAGTTGGCAAAAGTTTCTTGAATATCAGCTAGGTGCAATTCTTCTTCTAAGATTTTTACCATCATGCCATCAATATATACTTCCATATTTCTCCCAATCTAATCAGCAAATGCCTTGTTCACCAATCTCTGATAGGTAGCCCCAACATTTTTCAGCCCAAAAGGCATCACCTTGTAACAATGGAGACCCCTATCAGTAACAAAGGTAGTGTGTTCCTGGTCCTTCGGATCCACATGTATCTGGTTATAACCGGAGAAGGCATCCATGAAAGACAATAACTTGTTCCCATATGTGGAGTCTACCAAATGATCTATCTGGGGGACTGTATAAAGATCTTTTGGGAAAGCTCTGTTGAGGTCAGTAAAGTCGATACACATACGCCATTTCCTTTTTTTTTATTTACTAACACTGGGTTGGTTGTCCATAAAGGACAATGAGACTCCTTTATGTGAACCATCTTCGTAAGTCGGTCAACTTCTTGAACTATGACATCAGATTTCTCCTTAGAAAAAGCTCTCATTCTTTGCACAACAGGCGCAACATCTCTTCGGATAGACAGCTGGTGTGTATAACACTTTCAGGTACTCCGGTCACATCAGCATTACCCCAAGCAAAAACATGTTGATGGTCTGCCAAAAAAGGACAACAATTTTTTCTTCAATTCTGGTGCCATCTTGGAGCCAACTTTAGCACTCCTTCCTTCATCCAGAGAGTGGGTTTCAACTTCTTCGATTAGTATCAAAACACCAGGGGTTTCTCTGGGGTTATCAATTTCACCCTCACCCTCAGAGGGCCCCAACAACTGCTAATCCTCATTAATCCGGACTACCCCCAGAGTTTTAGGGGCAAGTGCAGTTGCATAACATTCTCTTGCTATTTTTTGGCTACTCCGGACAACTCCTACTTGTCCTTGAACTGCGTACTTTAAACATTGGTGAATTGTTGAAGCCACAACATGCATCCTAGAGAGCCATGACTTCCCAAAGATCGCATTGTAACATGTGGGGCAATCCACCACAACGAATAATACCCTGACTATCTTCTTGAAGGCCCTTTGCACAACAATACTTCCTCCTCAAATTCTCCGATCACATCCGCAGAGCTCCCCGTGAAGCCAACAATGGATCTGTTCGAATGCTGAATCACTCCTGGATTTTTCATATGTTTATAGGAACTTAAAAGGAGAATATTGGCTGAGCTGCCAGTGTCAATCAAAATTCGCCTGATGTCGTTGCCCCCAATCGAAGCTCCTATCACCACAACATCCTCTTGAGGCCCAGCTATGTTCCTTAGATCATCTTTATAAAAAACAATGAAGGGAAAAGGAATTTGGGGCTGATAGGAAGACATGCATCCCTCCAACTGAGTAGCTAGAGTGTGAACATGCCTCTTTCTTGAAGAAGGAGTCGGCGCTGTCATGGTGTTCCCTCCAAATATAGTAAGTGACTCAAAAAAGCTTATGAGTCCAGACACTATCTTGGTATGTTCTGCTATAACCCCCACTTTATTCCGGATTGGATCAGGATCCAAATACTCTGATTCGACATCAAATCTTTTAATGATTACCATAGCCCCGTCCGGAGCAGATGTTCATGCATTGTTCGTTGAGCTAGTCCAGTGAGCATTGTCAGGCCTGTTTCCACTTTTTCTCTTGACATAAGCTCCCAGCTTCCCCCTTTCAATCAGTTCTGCACCTCTTGTTTCAAAGCGATGCAATCCTCGTTGGTATGGCTAATATCATGATGATATTGGAAAAAAACAAGTATTATGACTTTTCCTAGGAGATTGAAGCATTGTCGGTTTCCTGAAATGTACCTCATATTTTGTTTTTTCATAGATGGTTGCCACATTTTCTTTCAATTCAGCAAACCACTCTGGTTGGACCCAAAGTCCTCGTTTATTTCTGGACTGTTGGCTCTGAGCTGGAGTTGGGTGAGATTGAGTCTGTTTGGCCCTATTGGGCCCTTGTCCGGCTTCTTTGGCCTTGTATCCGGACTAGTTCTAGTTTGGAGCAGCTGGGGCAGATCTCACTTGCCTGTCTACCCTAGTCTTCTTTGTTTCATCTACATTGATTTGTTTTCCCACCTGATTTAGCAAACCGCCCCAGGTCATGGCCTTCTTCCTGGTTACCGAATCGGCCAGATTCCCAGGGTTTAACCCTTGTCTCAAAGAAACTATTGATACATGTTCAAAACAATCAGCTAACCCATTCTTTATGTTTACGAATCAGCTTATATAGTCTTTCAATGATTCGTTTGGCTCTTGGTCACAATGGATAATAGTATATCTATTGCCCTTCACCTCCTTACTCCCCACAAACTGCCTTCGGAAGGCCACCCAAAACATATCAAAGTTTCTGATACAACCTTATGGTAAGCTGTTGTACCATTTCAAAGCACTTCCAGTAAAGGATTGAGAGAAGGCTCTACAAAGAAGTTTATCATCATCATCAAAATTCATCATAAAAATTTTAAACTGTTCCAGATGGTTGTCCAGATCTTTTCTCCCATCATACTTCTCCATTTTAGTACTATCAAACCTCTTAGGAAGGTTTCCGGACAGTATCTTGGATGAAAATGGCCATTACCTCCAATTCCGGCCACGACTAAAAACTATGTCTTCATTATGTGCTGCAAAAATACATGGCTCAGTATGAAAAGCAAAGGGATCCATCAACAGTTGATCCGCATGCCTACGACTGTGGTTGTGGCTGTGAGACGACCCTTTTCCCAAATGTCTTTTTAATCTCCCATGCATATCCCTCTTTCTTGAATATTTTTTAACCAACTTTTTTTTCTTCTTCGATCTCCCCTCATCACTACTAGATGACAAGGACTCCTCAAGCTCATCCTCATTCGAGGAGCTACTAGAGGACTCAGACTCTAAGCTCTCTACCGGCTTGGACTGGTGAGATTTCTTGGAACTGACATGGATATTTTTTGTGCTCAAGTGAGTCTCTGCTGATGGGTCATTATCCCTTGGTTTGTCAGTATGGTGAATGGCTGACACTTTTGACTTTTCCTTTAAACACATCTCTGCCTTTTTAGTGGCCCTCAATGCTTCTATTTCAGCTTTCATCCTATCTTGTTCGTCGGTCGTGTACTCATAGTTTTCTCCCACCATATCCACCAAAGGTGGTGGCACTGCTTGTTCATCCGGATTCATCCGAACTGGTTTTTCTTGTTGGTTTCGAATGCTAGATTCAGGCACCTTCTCCTTCCATTGTGGTCGCCAATTTTGGTGTGCTTTATTTTAAGCTAAGGGTAATTTTGTCAAGTGTTTTGGAGAGTTTTAAGGGTATTAAATGTTTGGATGTTTTGTAGTGAGAGATTTAAGCTGCCTGGTTATATTAAATGTTCATTACCTTCATTAATGAAAGTAGTTGGGTATTTATACCCTTAAATGGACCCATGGGCTTTCGGGTCAAGTTATGAAACCGGGTCAAGTTTAAGGACCCAGTTACTTAATAACCTGATTAGCACTTAGCTTAGTCAAAAAGGTGTTTAGTTATTTAATACTTTTGTCCTGTCCGAATAGTTCATTGGGCACTTATTGTCCGAATTACCCCCGTCCGGATTTCTCAGAGAGTAGTGGTGAACAAATCTGAACTCATCAACCTTCATCCTTATAATAGAATAAAATATATCATCTTAGTTTATACCTACTAATTTTTTGTATCCATTAATTATAAGTTGTGCTATGTACCGTTCTATCTCGCTTTGAGCATTAATCTTTTTCTTGAACACTCACTTCACACCAATAGGTTGACTTCCTTTTAGTTATCCAGCTAGATCACATGTGTTGTTGTGGTAAATGGCCTTAATTATTTCTTCATAAAAGTTTTTCATTTCTCGTCTCGCACCATCTCATAAAAGTTTATATTTTTAGCATCTCATCAAAGTTTATATTTTTAGCATCTCCTTAAATACATACAATCTGTACCTCATTTGTTGAATCCTATAGATCTTGCAAACTTTATGCTTTTCTAGTTTTATGGTGATGCAAAGACATATAATTCTACATTTTTATGTTAACTATCGTCAAATTATTCTAGTAAATTAACTTGCCTCTTTTACTTACACATCACGACTCAATATAACCTTCTTGTTTATCGGGTCGAGTAGCTTGTCCACTTTTATCTTCTCATCATACCCAATGAAAATGTACATTTTCTATTGTCTTCAAGCTTCATTATTTATTGATCTGATATATGTGTGCATAAGTTATAATATTGAACATTTTGAGATTATAAATTACTAGTTTTTGTCCGCTTCGTGCCTCTAGTAATGTTTCATCAATTAACTTCACATCTGGATATTACTTTTGTAGATAGATAGTACATTGCAAAGCTTCTACCTATAATGTCTTTGGTATCTGTTTGATTTTGAGCATTGACCGAAGCATATTAGGAATAGTATGATTCTTCATTTCGGGAACATCATTCTATTGAAGAGAAAATAGTACGGTTAGAAATCTTCTTATGCGTTGCTTCCCATTATACTCTATAAAATTATTAAAGTATACTCGTCACCTCTATAAAATCATATGGTTCGTATATGTATACCCGTTTTCTTGTCCAATGTCACTTTGAACCTTGTGAACATATAGAATGCCTTGGATTTTCTTGCATAGATAGAACCAATTTTTCTATTAAAAATCATTGATAAAGGAAATAAAGTATTGTTTACTTATACAATATCTGGGGTTATAGGTCCAGCATTATGTATCATATCAAATATTGTGTTCAGCTTGAAAATTTCTCTTCTCTTGAAAGTTGTTTGTTTGATTGTCAAACAAACATTATTCACAAAATTAAACATCATATTCCATGTCCGACAACACGTGCACTATGTTCTTATTTGTTAACCTTTTTAGCCCTCCATAATTCAAGTGACCAAAATTGAGATTTCACAATAACTTCATGTCTTTTACGTCACTCATAAATATTTATCATGTATGTTTCTCATTTTCGGTTTGTACATTCGATTTCTTCCTACCATTACTCGAAAAAATAAACTTCATTCGTTATTCTTCAAGTGTAGTTCTCGATCTTTTAAAATTATTAAGTAAATTTTCCCCAAACTTAGAATTTTGTTCTTAAGATATATTACATAATAAACATCATGGATCAACCCTATTAAAATATTTTATTTATCCTCTAATCTTCACTTTTGATACATCTTTAAACGAAACATGACCATCTTCAATATTTTACATCTTTCATAATAATTACTCATTACCGTACATATGATTACTTACTTCGATTCAAGATACCACAAAGTATCATAACTGGCGTTCTCTTCATATTTTAATAACAGGCTAGTTGTTAGTCTTCTAATATTTTACCCGCTTGATAGTTTTTTTGCAAACTGCAATGTATCATAATTATTATATTTAATAAAATAGTAGTTTTCTCATTATGACCCTACCTATGACACTTGTAGAACTTGATGTTTTAATAGTTTGATCTGTCGCCTCTTCCTTGATTGTGTTCTCTTCTACGCCAGGTTGGTCAAACCCAATGTTATTTATCCTAATAGTATCATTCACAACTATTGTTACTATATTTATGGCTTCCACAATTAAGACTTTTATTTTAGAAATTTTTATAATAATAGTATATTTTCCATTTTTATTAATTGGCTTTTGTTGTCTCTGTCTATTCCGTTTAGAGAATGGGAATTTTTGATTTATGTAAATACTTATATGTAACTATATCCTCCGATCTCGGTTTAAAAAGCTTTTATTTTTATCTTCAATTATTGTATTTGCTTGAAGTTTTTGCTCTACTTTCGTATTATTTTTTTCTCACTTTATTCGTGCGCCTCAAGGGAACTGGAAAGGTCGTCAAGTGTAAGTGTTGAGTGTCCTTTGACTTTTCTATTGCGCCCACAAGATTCTCAAAACTATCGGATAAAAATCTTAAAATCTTCTCTATATCTCATGCATCGGTCATTCCTACACCATTACGTTAAACTGGTTTATGATATCTTGAAATTACATAATATAGCGAGATAATATTTTTGAATCCTTCATCTCCATCCTCTCAAATACGCCACAAAGTTTTTAAAGACACATTTTATTGACTACGTGGGTATAACATTTTTCAAAAGTGCCATGTGCTTCTTTTCAAGTAGTTGTTCCACCAATTTTCTTAAACCTAACTCGTCAACGGCGCAAATAAACATGTATACTATCGTGCGATCTTTCAATCGCGTATTTTTCAACACTTTATTTTGCATCGTCGTCTCTTTAGTGGTAGTTGTTGGTTCTTCAAAACCTTCTTTGACAATCTCACACTCATCTTGAGATCCAATTGAAGATTTTTATTTGATTGCTCTATTTATCACAAGTCCCTCTCGATAGTTGTAGTTGCAACAGTTGACCTATCATGTTCTGCATTGGCTCTCATACCGATTTATAGAAAATAATATATAATTATGAGGAGGAGAAGAGAATTTGAACCTAATGTATTTCATTTTGAGTTATTTATAGTTAAGAACAATGTTTCTAATATATAGGTTTTGTCGAATGAAACTAAAAATTATGCTTAATTAGTATTCAATCATTCAAATATTAACTTAATACTTGTTCAAAAATTCAACAATTAACTTAACATTTTTTAACCATTTGAATCTTAAGTTAATTCTTATTCAAATTGAATTTATTCAATACGATCGTAGGTTTATTATGATGACCTTAACTCGTCTCTAGATCGATTCACCAATTTTCAACTTAAATAAATCAGCATTTACATCCTCATGAGATAACTTTTATGCAGAAAAGAAAATATATTTCGATTAGAATTTTACCTTAGTGTAAAGAAAAAAAATAAACTTAAAGTTTTGGTAGTCGTAATTTTGAACAAACATCCCATATGGCCTAACCGTTATCTCACACATGCAATCGGTTTACCAATTTGTTTATCCATAGTTTTTATCATCATTATTTTAGTCGTGTGGTCTATCTATTTCAAAAAACATAACTTGACTCATTCTCTCATAAAAGGCGTCACCATTTCTAAATTATTATATGCAGATTCTTACAATGTTTTAATTATCTCTTGAAACGCATATTATACATAGACCAAATTGTATTGAAAATTCTTTGAACATCTACGATAACAACCATCATATATCACACATTACAGAAAGAATTTAATTTTATATGTTAAAACCTTTAAATTTTTGTTACTCATTAGAATTGGATGTATAAAATCTTTATAATCTAATTGGATTTCCATCATTTGAAAAATATCAATTTAAGAGTTTTAGTCGCATCCCTTTAAACACCGAGTTTACTAATTCTCGAGCCAATGGTTTGAAACTACACTATTAGTTTCCCAGTAGAACACATGTGCGACTAGAACACATGTACGGGAGTTATATGATTCTACTCTAAATCAGTTTTCTAACATACTCATGCCTTAGACTTATATGTCTAGAGTTCCCCGTATATATTCCATTGTAGGATCTATCTAGAGTTGTTTGACTAAAGAAATGTATTTGGACTGTCATGTATCCTTTTGAAGTGAATGGCACTTCCAACAATAGGTTTATTAACTATTCATCTTTGTTTCATGTTGTAGCCAATGTTATAAACTCAGAATTCATAATTTAATGGGATATAAATAAATTTTTATTTGATCCTCGACAAGCAACACCTCCCGTAAAAAAATAACAAAGCATCTCGTAATTTATATGTTATGAGTGAGGTTGGTTATCCAACTTACCACTGTGTATCCCCCAAGTATCCAGGAAAAATTAAAATTTTAAAGGTATATGTTATTGGTATTGTTCTAGTATCCAAGAGCCCTTATAATCATATCATAATGTTTCGTACTTGGACAATTGTAAATTGACTAAATTTACTCACCGTGAAGGAAATATATGCCCTAATGCATATAATTGCATGTATCAGACTTCCAGTAGAACTAACATATTCTAAATAAGTCATTATCATTCCTCATTTATTTCAAAGTTATAAAGTAGGATCAAATGTTGCATCTAATTTGAATTTTATATGCTTAAGTATAGCAAATAATGTTTCAGAATAATGAGATTGACTTAAAGAAAAACTCACACTACTTCTTAATACTTTTATTTCTAAAATAGTATATATATCTTCAATTTATTTCACCTTAAAATGTTAAACTATATATATATATATATACACACAACGACATTGTCCATTGTATTGTCTCTAAGCCTATCAGATACAGTTATATGATCAAACTTTTCATAATATTCATATAATAACTTAACAAGTCTACACGCATTTGCTTTAATTTTAGAAAGTATAAAAAATTTAGGTTGTTCCATCTAAATTTCCTCTTTTTTACATTTATCTAATAAATTAGTTCATATGTCGATGTTATTGCATACATAATTCTTATGGTTGTGGGTCTAGCAAACAGATCATATAAGCCAATAGAACATTTTTTATATCTAAAATCATTTGTTACCTATTGGTGTGGATAATAATCGCCTAAGGGTAGGCTAGTAATTTTAGTTGGTGTTTTAAGGAAGTATGTGGATGTTTTTAGTGTTTAGAGAGTAGAGAGATAATTAAGCAGCTTGGTAGCAGTTCATTTTCATTACCAATAGTTAATGCAGGTGGTTGGGTATTTATACCTTGATGTTTGGGCCCTTATGGGCTTTCAGATCAAGTTTAATGGACCTGGGTCATGTTCAAAGACCCATGAGCTCTAAGTAGGAGAGCAAGCAGCTTAGTCAAGAAGTGTTTAGGTTTTTTAGTACTTTTGTCATAGTTCGAACAGTCCTATGGTCATTGTGTTCGAAGTGATCTGTCCGGTCCATGTGATCTATGCGATATGTCCGGTCCGGAGGCCTTGGACTGATCTGTCCCTGTCCGGGGAGCATGCTGAATTCGGACTCATCAGGAGCCCCTTTTTTAGGTGTTTGAGCAAGTATTCTTGTCAGAGACCTGAAAAACAGTCCGATGTTAGAAGTAGTTTTCAATCCGGACAGGTCTATGGGTTTACCCAGACAGATAAAGCTTCACGAATTCAAAACGGTTTTTGCCAGAGTTCGTGGGACACGTGTCACACTCTGATTGGTTGCTTTAGCCGTTTTTTCACCTTGAATTTCGAACCCACCTTCTTCAAAAAGCAACCTCTTTAATTACAGATGATGACATCAGCGCCGTCTTTTAATCATTGCCAAACTTTTCGAATTCTCCTAGGAATCAACTTCTTTTTCAGATTTACTATAAATTCAGACTCACTTTCTATTGTTTTACTATCTCTTTCATATTTACTCTGCATATTTACTTAGATCTTTCTCTATCTAAAGCAAAGATTTTCTTGGTAGTTTATGTTTACAGCAAGGACTGCATTGATCAAAGGCGGGTGGCTCAACCTTTCTGAGTTGGAGAAGGCACAAAAAGTTGAGAAGGAAAGACGAATCGCAGCAGGGTTACCTACCTCGCCTGTCGACAGACCAATCTCCTCTGCTACAGAGTCAGATCGAGGCTTATCCTCTTCCAAAGGTACTAAGCCCAAAAAACTATTTCAATCCACTCTCTCCCCCATAGTCTCTGGTTCCTCAGTTCAGGAGTCAGTGCCTACTGTCGAGCCAGGAGTTACAGTCACAAGTTTTAGGAAACCTTCTCCTTTCCTCGCAATGGGATCAGACACAGAGCACTCTCCGGAGAAACTGGTTGTTAAGAGGACAAGCCGGCTGGTTAAGGGGCAAGCCTCCAAGAACACTCCCTCAAAATCGGGGGAAAAAATAGTAGCTCTGGGTCTGGAGTGCCTATTAGAGCTCCCCGGGAAAGGCCATCCGGTCCGGAGGCTAGCAGCCCAGCACTCCAAAGAGAGACTTCTGCCTCAGAGCCCCAGCCTGAGACTAGAAGTCAAGAAAACATAGAAAAACAGCAGTCCGGAATCCATGCTGAGCCAAGTTTGAATTCTCCCCGGGCCACTGCCACTGATATTCCTCCTACGATCATGGAGGAAAGAATGAAGGACTATGTTGAAGAAGTCGCTTTTGAGTCTGAGCCATCCGGTCAGACTAGTAACACTGCTGCTGCCAAAAAAGATAAGGGCAAGGAAAAATTGTGCTTGAGGCATCCGGAGCTGCCGGAGTGTCTCGAAGGGAAGGTAGGGCCTTGTTTTCACAAGGTCGAACTTAAATATCTCTTGGCCTTACAGAAGACCAAGTATGCCTTTATCCATACGGCTGATCTGGGTCGAATGCGCACAAAATGGAGGATCCCAGAAAACGTGAAGATAAGGATTCCCATAGATCCTGAAACTCCTATGGATTGCAAGCTGAATGAATTAGTCATCTTCACGGAGCTGTTTAATTGGGGACTCAGATTCCCATTGGACCCAGAGATTGTCAGATATTTTCATCTGGTCAAACTCTGTCCGAGCCAGCTGAGCCCCAACGGTTGGTATACTCTGATGTCATGCATCATGGCATCAAGGCTGCCCGGGATCCCTTTGGTGTGGATAATAATCGCCTAAGGGTAGGCTAGTAATTTCAGTTGGTGTTTTAAGGAAGTATGTGGATGTTTTTAGTGTTTAGAGAGTAGAGAGATAATTAAGCAGCTTGGTAGCAGTTAATTTTCATTACCAATAGTTAATGCAGGTGGTTGGGTATTTATACCTTGATGTTTGGGCCCTTATGGGCTTTCATATCAAGTTTAATGGACCCGGGTCATGTTCAAAGACCCATGAGCTCTAAGTAGGAGAGCAAGCAGCTTAGTCAAGAAGTGTTTAGGTTTTTTAGTACTTTTGTCATAGTTCGAACAGTCCTATGGTCATTGTGTTTGAAGTGATCTGTCCGGTCCATGTGATCTGTCCGATCTGTCCGGTCCGGAGGCCTTGGACTGATCTGTCCCTGTCCGGGGAGCATGCTGAATTCGCACTCATCACCTATCTTGTCTTGAACACTTGAATGGTATATGCCTTATGATCATTTTTTCTAAATACTCAATTACAACAAATTGGTCTTAAATTTTAAGGTAAATATCCAAATTTTATGGTAGTTTGAAATAATTGAATCTATTTCATATTTACGGCATCTTGCCAAAATGTGGAATCTCGAGAGGATATATCTTTCTTATATGATTTGGAGTCATTTTTAAAAGAAAGCACCACCAAAAAAATTCATGTGATTTTTTTCATAATTTCTCTCTACTAAGTAGGAAAACAAATATTTGAGAGTATATCTCATCATATCCTAGAACTTTTCGTTTTTTCTTCTTTTGATTATTTACAAGGTTTACGTGGTTGTTCTTCAACCAAATGTGCTTCTTGAAAATTTATTTCTCAATTCTTATAGTGCTTTAAGTCATCTAATATTTGGTTTCCTTCGTTTCCATAAATATAAAAAAATATCTGAGTTTCTTAAAAGGAATACGATTAATTATATGGAATGCAATTAAAACAAGTTTTCCTTATGAATTAATATACAACTTAGAACTAACTAATAAGACATTGATCATCTCAATCAAAATTCTATTTTTGGCATTCACCTCTATTACGAAATGGATGAATTATTTTTTTTGTTATTAAAACTTAGAAAAATCTCCTAAGTATATTATCCACCTCTATTACGACCAAATTTTTAATCTTAGTGTCAAATTGATTTTCAAATTCTACGTTGAATATCTTAAACATACGAAACGTCTCGTCTTTATGTTTAAGAAAGTATATGTAAGTAAACCTAAACTAGTCATCTATGAAACTAATAAAGTACTATTTTCTCCCGTTAAGATATTGTTTAACTCACATATATGAGTGTCGATAGTTTTTATAATTCCGTACATCTTTTTAAAAACTTCTAAGGAATTTTAATTGATTTCCCATACAATTTGTATTTTTCAAACAAAGCAGTATCATAATTTATAAATATGGTTTTACAATTCTACCAATTCTGATATGGTTTATATGTGTAAGTCAATCATGCTACAATGTATAATAATTAAGAGAGGAAGGGTAAATAAAAATATTCATTTCATTAATAACAAAATTATTAGTATATAGTTTCACCATATTGTTGGAAAAGTATCATTTTCCAATGAAGAAACCACTCTTGGAAAAAAAATATTGCCGAAGTCATACACGAATCGACTTCCGACTTAGCCAATAGAACACCATAAACTTTTTGTTCATTTCCATAACAAATAATAAAATTTATGGTCCATTTCATTTAACAAAAAAAATATTTTCAAGAGTTATCTTTTTACTGCATGTAAATACTAATAGAACGATGTTGCACCATTCCACCTTGGATTTGTTTGTGTTTTCTATTTACATTTATTTTGTGTCGTTACTATATTCCAATGTTTTCAATAGAAATTTGTCATAGAAAATATGAATTCATACGTATGTATCATACCACCATTCGGAAGTTTTGTCTTCAATAGTATTGATAGTATTGATAACTGTCTCCATCGCAACAATCTTTTAATCTACAAAATTTATGTTTTCATCTTTCTTATTAAGATTACGAGGCAAAACGGCCTTCTTTACTACAAACAAAACAATATCTATTTTTTATTCTTAAAATTAATCTTATTCTTGGTGTTAAATAATTTTATGTGAAATTATGTATGTTGGGTTAGAGTTTTATTATATTTCACACTTTCAAATATTCTTGAATTGATTTATTATTTTATATATCTCGCTTTCGGTTTTTCATCGATTTTTACGTTTTTTTTGGATATGTTCCAAACTATACTCTCATAATATGATATTCTAATATTATTTCTAAAAAACAATTTTACTATAGCTTCTTGCTATTTTTTTACAAAAATATTATATTAAAAAACATAAATTCATTTAGTATAATTTATAACTCATATACGGACTTTTTATTACATCTTTGTAAAGAAAATAACTCGACCCCACTTCCTCTAAACATGCGTACTAATTAAGATACCTCCAATTTGTGTCAGCTAAATTAGTACACTTTATAAAATCGTTTTTAATAAAACATGTGGCTTAAGATGGGTTTTGGAAAAGAAATATTTATATCTTTAAGAGTTGGCAACCACGAATATATGTGGTGGTGCCTGTGCTATTATGAGTTTTAATTTGTATTTTTCAAACAAACCAAGGATTATTATGATATAACTGAATCAACTTAGTTGAAAAGAATGTGTTAGCCGGGTCGGATATATGTCCCCTCCTGGCTCTTATATTCTTCGTTTGGTCTTTACGGCCCAATATTTTGAAATATAAAATAAAAAAAAAAAAAAAAAATAAAAAAAAAAAGCTTAGTCGAAAACAAAATATGTTTGTTATGGATTTTCCTTTTCATTCAAAATTTCAAACAAGTATTTCAATTTTGTTTTCAAAAGTATACAAAAACTGTTTGGAGAGTAAAAGGTTCGGTTACATCTGGTTTCTATATTTCATAAATGATAATATGATAGAAGTAGCTAAAAGAATAGTTAAAATCATACCGTGGAATAGAATAAAACATATATTAAAAAATACATTTTTCTAAAGTACTAATTTTGTATAAATATTTAAATAAATTGAGTAAAAATAAACTTTTAGAATGTTAAAAGACATTTTACTAAATAATTTTTTTATAATATTATAAAAGTTGAGAACAATATCCCAAATATCCCACTGCGTAAAATAGTTTGGCTATTTTTAAATGATGTCGTAATATTATATGTGTATATTATTATAATAATAGTTTAATTTTTAAAAATAATAGGAATAATTTTTTATTTATAACCTAAAATTAATAGAAAACATTGTATATTTGAATTTGATGTTTCGTTGAAAATCAATTTTTATTTTTATGATTAAATATGTTTCATGTTGATTTTTAATTTTTGATTATCAAATATAATAAAAATAGATTTATATTTTTCGTTCTAAAGAAAATAGGGTTAGGCTATACATATTCAAAACCAATCTAAGTTTATAAAAACATTTTGACTCAAAATTAACTTTTTTGGTATCAAATTACTCAGTTTCTTTTAACTATAGAACTGTCATTAATGAAATACTAAGTGACCCTAACTTCACCAAAAACGCAAAACAACCTAATTTACTAATCTCACCAATAAAAAACACTTTGATTTAGTATTGCTAGAAATATTGAAGTTCTTGAAAATCTTGTTGAATATTCAAACATATTGAAGAACATTCAAACTTTCTTCAAACTTTTTACAATTTCTTCTAACAAAAATACAATATTAAACATGAACCAACCGGATTTAAGGATTAGCATGGATGAGTTACTATCATCCAAGGTGAATGAGGAGTTTCGCTCGCCAGAGAAGGAGGTTCATTCACCGGATAAACAAACGACATTCTACTAGTTTTAAAAAACAGTTGGTGTTGGTGCGAAGTTGCATCAACACCGTTTCGGAGACTTACGCACAACCGATGCATAGGTACCAAAACCGGTGGTGTTGGTGGTGTATGATCCCCGGTTTTGTAGCCATACAACACCGGCTCAGAGCCCATGAACCATTCGTTCATGGCCATAAAAAACTTTTATCCTCTTGGCCCTCGGAACCCTTATTTTAACCGGTTTCTATCATTTACGTGTATCTCCTAACTACGAGTTATGTTTTACTTTTGTAATCAGGGAGCCGGTGATACGATTGGATCTGCATAAGCTTTTAGCATTGACTACTTTCATGTATTTTATTACGATTCAGCATTATAAGCAAGAAGCATTGGTTAAGTGGCTCAAGAAGACCATAAAAGATAACGGTTTGGTTATCAACATAAAATATCACGATAATGTAGAGAGTATAAAGAATCCTCATATACGTTTTGAGTGCGAGAGGTCTGGAAACTATATTCCAGCAATGACTGAAAAGAATCATAACAGAAAGTTGATGGGAACAAAAAACATTTGTTGTCCATTCGAGCTTAAGGGCACCATGGTGAAACTAGATCAATGGCCGTTAGAAGTTGTTAATATGATTCACAATCATGAGAGTTTGAAACAGTTTGACGATCATTCATATGCAAGTTGTTAAATGAAGAGGAGGTGGAATTCATCAAACGGTCACACTATATGGAAACATGCCCTAGAGAAATATTGAATGGTGTTAAAAAGTTGAATGAAGATAACGTTACTTCCATGCACACTATCTACAACACTAGGCAGAAAAACTGGGTTTTGAAGAAGGCGGACAGGTCACAGTTGCAGTTTCTGTTGGGAGATTTGAAGAGGCAAAATTATTATGAATGGCATAAATCTGGTAAAGATGATGGTTGTATCATTACTGATATATTTTTTGCATTCAGTTAGTGTTGATCTGTTACGGACATCTGCAACAGTGTTGATCATAGATAGCACATACAAGATCATAAGATATGGGATACTTTTTTTTGAGATCGTACGAGTAATATTTATTAGTTTGACTTATTGTATAAATTTTGCGTTTATGTCCGGGGAAAAATTAAACAACTTCAAATGGGTATTATAATGTTTGCAATCGTTGATTGCCGCTCACGGCATTGGAAAACTGTCTGTGATTTTGACAAACAAAGATTTAGCACTGATGAAAGAATTCGGAATAGTCTTCCTAAAGACAACGCGCATGTTATGTCGTTGGCCATTGCGGGTATCGTGAAGTTTCATATGGGTTATATGGACATCAAGATGGTTGGGCTCTTATTATGAAGGGCCCTTTACGATAAACTAATGGATAACTATGACGTTTATAGCGAGATATATAATGGTAAAGAAGACTATCTGAAGGTGGCTGATAGTATACACTATTACGAAGCACCAGTTGTGATGCGTTATTGGATGACAATGCGGAGATGGGTATAACAATTGCAACAAGGTTCCAGTTCATTGTTCATTTTCAGCATCTCTTAATTGCAGCCACATTTTCCTACCACTACGAGGTGCACCATCGTCGATGTCCAAAAGACTTGAAATTGGGTTCCAAGAAGTAACGGATTTAGATAAATTTGTTTAGTTGGTTAATATTATTTTGTATTTCATATATGTATTATTTCAAATTTATCATATTTAATATGTTGCGTTTGTACTTTATGTTTTTTATATGTTGAGTTTGTACGAAAGCACTACAAAAGGAACAACGATGACTTATAATTTTATAAAATTTGAGTTTGTACGATACAAAATTAAAGATAAAGCAAAGGTATATAATTTAACATAAGATATAAAATCATTCAAAATCATAACCTTATTTGTTAGAGTGGCGACCAAAGTCCCACATCCCACATCGGTTAAACATGGGAAGGATCAATGGTATATAAGTAAGAACATACCTCAACTAGTATGAGGCCTTTTGGTAGTGGACCAAATGCAAAGCCGTGAGGGCCTTCGGGTTCCAAAGCGGACAATATCATACTAGTGTTGAGATTGGTTGTGTTCTTACTTATATACGGAGGAGGAATATGCGGACCGGACCCCCATATTACCAACATGTGGTGTCAGAGCGTCAGGCCCAGGCGGAACGCGATGGTGGTAATATTCTCGGAGGTCAAACATGATGAACCAGTATTCATGCTCAAGGTGAATGATCTACTCTATACATCCTAGTTCGGAGCGTCCATAACTCATCAAGCGGTGGTACTTGATTGGAGTGGATAGTGGAGCTAAGGAACCGACGATGGTTCGGAGCGTCCATGACTCATCAAGCGGTGGTACTTGATTGGAGTGGATAGTGGAGCTAAGGAACAGGCGCAGGATGGTCGAGTGAGTCGATAGATCCGCTGTAAAAATCTCTATTGCTCAGGTGGAGCAACTCTGATTAGAGTGAGCGGATGAAAGTCAATTGAGAGGAGGCTAAGTGGTACTTTGTTCGAGAGGAGGAATTGTTAGAGTGGCGACCAAAGTCCCACATCCCACATCGGTTAAACATGGGAAGGATCAATGGTATATAAGTAAGAACATACCTCAACTAGTATGAGGCCTTTTGGTAGTGGACCAAATGCAAAGCCGTGAGGGCCTTCGGGTGCCAAAGCGGACAATATCATACTAGTGTTGAGATCGGTTGTGTTCTTACTTATATACGGAGGAGGAATATGCGGACCGGACCCCCATATTCCCAACATTATTTATAGATAACACTACGCAGTTCACCTCCTTTTTGGAGATTTGATACTTCACGTATTGCAACATCTCTTTGGAGAAATAGTCAGTTATTTTTAAATCGAAGAAGTTGGATACTTCATTCCTAATATCTCGTGGCTGGTTAAACACCAAATATATTGGTCCATTTGTAATATACTATATCTTGTCGCTACATCTTCATGGCTACATGGAGAAGGCATCAGGTTTTCCCTAGACATGTCATCGTAAAGGAAGTATATCATATTTAATACTTCATTGAAAAACCCATCGGTATTCTCATATGACCAAGTAAACTTCACATGTTTTCCAGCTCTAAGTAGATAAGCATCTTCAAACACACTCCACTTCATATTGATGCACCATATAAGTAAATAGTTGAAGTTGTGTGTTTAGATAAAGGGTAGTCGGTAGCCTTTTATAGAAGAGTTAATCTTAAAATTGGCATGATTGTTTGAGCAAGATTTTATTTTGGCGACAAGTTGAAGGCGGGAAAAAAAATTACCAAAAAAGAGGCACCATAGGTTCTACCTCTTGTCCACCAATAATGCATAGGTGGTCGTCCACCGGTGCCAAAAATAATCAAAGATTATAGCTCATTTAGATAAAGGAGAAACCTTTTAAGAGGTCGTCTCTCGTGTACTAGAAAATAATCAAATATTATAGCTCATTTAGATATGATTGGAATGATAAACCCACGATAAAAAATATCAAAGGGATTAGAAAGTTAGGGAGAGCACTTGTATGAAGTTTTCTTTATGACTATTACAAAAACTGGCCCCAACGACCAAATTAAAAAATCTTGTAAACATCGGGAGCATGTTCTCTCATCATACAGTCATTTATTACGTATGTACTATCGGTGAGGCGATCTTAAATATCATTTATTACATATTTACCATTAAACGTAGATTATATAGTCTGCTACAAGAAAAGACCTAAAGAGAGCCTTCAGAGTGAACTAAAAAGTTTTTCATGACAAAATTCCAGTTATAAAATTGTCACGACCAAGTAACGCTAGTAGCTATCATAATACGGCTGACAAATGGAACCTTCTCGGGTGATTTTTTTAAGAAATGATGTATGCGTTGAAGAAGTGCTTCCTAATGTATAAAATCAAATTCAAGTGTAAAAGAAAGCCTTAAAACTGAAAACGATTTAGGGCACACCAACACCAAAATTAAGGAGTTGAGAAATCAGATTTCTTCGGCAGCAGTCAAAAGAAGTTTCACCCAATATCTAAAGGGAAAACTAAGAATGAACTACTATGAAAACAATGATAGAAGAGGCGAATGTAAATTAAGCACCCATCACCCGGAGAATATAACAATGGTACGCGAAACAATTGTAATTATGATACTACCCTATATATTCATAATTATTCTCTTTTGTTAAACAAAAACCAGGCGAGAAGAAAATTCGGATCCTCTAGCGAGGTGGAGGAAAAGAAAACATTGCAGGAGATAGTACATTACAAACCTGAAATAACCAAGGCCCGATGATGTAGTAGCACATGCCCACGGTTATATGGCCATTTTGGACAAACATAAACATACCTTATTTAGAACTCGATTATCATAATTAAGTATTGCGACTACTCAACTAGAACGCATTGAGAAGCCCAAATAATTTTGGAAACATCACGGGCTAAGCCGGGTGATGAAGTTCAGGCCTAAAAATCCAGCGTTTAGGGCCTTATTTATCTTTTTCGTGTTTTTTTAGCATTTTTCTATTTTTGATTTATTTATTTAAAGTACTTACACAGTTTCAATCGATTTTAAATAGGGTTGGCTTTATTTTATTATAATAGGAACGAACTGTAATTATTGTGTAGCGTTTCGAGCAATCTATAAAAAACTCTCAAACCCTACTTTGCCGTCAGACTTTGATGAATTAAATTTTGAAAATTATTTTCTCGTAGTATCTTTTTCTCTGTAACCTAGGGTTAGGATTTTACCTACTGTTTTGTTTCTCTTATTGAGTTCTTGCAGCCATCAATTATGTTTATACTATTCGTTTACATCACCCAAACACCTCCACGGGCAAACAAAATTATAACCAGCGCGTGAGGAAAAGAAAAAGATGATCTAAATTCAAATCCATAAGTTTGAAGTGTCAAACTCAAAATAAAAAAAATCGAATTCCAAACAAACAAAGAGATTAACCTAAAAAAAAATTCATTAGATGTGAAAAGGAAGTCGTAAGGCCACAATAAGCATCAAGTCTATATCAACATATAGCTTTCTCAAATAATGATCTGGCGGGGGATGGATCGCAAGCAGATAACACAATGGTCATAGTGACAAAATTGGAAGACGTAGTATTTAACAAGACAAAAATAGATTACTGATTCTGGTAAATATATTGTACTACGAAACATATGAAAGAATAAGAGGGTCGTTTACGTTAAGTCAAAATCAGCTGTCATTAATTAGGTTTGCAGTTGCAAGAATCTATTAGTGCGTTAAATATCTCATAAGAGATCAAATCACTAGAATGCGAACAATCCATGGTCCAACAAAGGGAATCACATAGGCTATCTTATAAAGAATAACTTAACATAAATTACAAAAGGGATTTGCCATATAAGAGAAATTACAGGCCCCAAAACAAAAGCTTCGATAGATCAAAGAAAATATCTCGAAACAAAAACTTAAATGATTCAACGAAGATATTACCAATGCTAGAGCAAGTAAAATTTCACATAAAAAAAGGAAAATGCCAAACAACGAAGCCGGAGGAAAAATAATTTAAAAATAAAATAGCACGACACCACATATTAAGTAAGTAATATCTTATTACTAGCATAAACTAGATATTTACGAAATTATATTTACACAAATAAATTATAGTGGTACAAACTTCCTATCTCATAAGGAATGAATGGTAAAACCTGATTACCATAGGAAATTATCTAGAACAATTTGAAGAAACAATAAAGGATAACGTAAACCCGTAACTCAAAATAGCCTTACAAACTCAAATACAAGCTGACATTTTAATAGATTTAAAAATATGATAGAATGATCATCATCAGTAATGGGCTAAGAACAATATAGGAAGATAAAACTAACAAAGAATATCACAATTAGGGTTAAAACATGAGCATACAATATATTTCCTCTGACGATAATATTTTAACAATAAGTTCATACATGTCAAAATTTTACCATACAAACGTATACAAATATGTAGAAATTACCAAATACCTTCTCTTGGCCTTCGGCTAAGTAGTTAGCCAAATAAAAGGCCTTGATGAGGAAACAAATAACGATATCAAATGCTTATAAGATCATGGCATTTTGTCTTACAATTCACAGATGAGAAACCAATTAAGTGCCAAAATCACAAAAAAACATCCTCAGTTACACCGTTGTTTTCGGGCGACACAAATATTTACTATCAGGTGCCATGACCAAACATATAAGAAGCACTCATTGGGACCAAATACCAAAATTAAAGTAATAATTGTGTAAGATTTACATCGCCTAACAATCATAAATGATGTAAAAATATAATGAAGGAAGGTGAATGTACAACTACCCTGGAAACACTCACGCTAATTCAGAGAAAAAGGAAAATCAAACTCATCGGTGCAGGCTTTTTCTCTAAACGAGCAGAAGAAGAAGTAGCACATCACATAATGACATGAGATATGCGGATACACCATAAGAAAATTGACCAAAGATCTTGTACCATTGACACACTGAGCAACACTAAAAATTATTAGAGATGAAATATCATTTGCGTTGGGGAATAACTCAATCAGAGAGAGAGGATCAACACATACTTTCAGTCAATACACCAAAAACTATTGACATGGAATAGTTATGACTCTAAATTTCAAGTCGGGAGATTCAAGATAGGAAATAAATTTACAAGAAAAGAATTTTAGTACACATAAATTAGGGATTTGTAAATATAAACTCAATATGGAAGAGGTCATTCAAAGTCGCAATAAAAGTAAAAGCTAAGATTATACACGATGGCCGAAACAAAATATGAAATCAAGCCCATCATTCCTAGAAAAAGGAATACTCGAACATATATCAATGACTTGCAGAGTTAAAAACTAGTACGTTACTACTTATGTAAAATATCACTTATTAAACTATGGAGATGCGCTATTTCTTCCCTCGATGGCGTGAGAAAATTTAAATGATGCATTTGACGCTGATAAAATGTTGTCTTGCCAATAAATTGGCTCATTTATTATTTGAGATAGCACGAATAACAAAAACTATTACGAATTTAAAATGTGTTATTACTTAGCAAATTCTAGAAAAAATCCAGGTATATAAAAATGTTGTTCTAAAAATAATTCTCGACCTATTGCACATGATCAGTCAATAGAAAAAATAGCAAATGTGAAATTTATTTTTGAAATATAAACACTCGTTCATAAAAAATAAGTACTCGCAAAAAAGAATTCTTACGGAAACAATTCTTTAAAATATATTTTTTTAGCTTCTAAACACAATAATGTTTTTCTTTCATAGCTAATAATTTTGTAATTTTTGATAATTTTGTTTAATTTCGTTGAATTTAGATATTTTGATTATGCATACATCAATAAAAAGAAATCCACTATTTATTTTTACCAATAGTTCAATGATTTCGTTTGATGAGGTTTTAATATAATCCTAGATTACATAAAGAGCTTAGAACGTGGAAATGTGCAAGAAGCAGATGAGCAACTTGAACAGGAGGAAGAGCTTGAACTTGAGGATGTTCTTATTTTACCAGCCGTTCCACTAACTTTTTTAAGAGCAAAAACAATTAACAAATTTGTTGGAGCATTACTTAATCAAATAGAGAATCCATGTGATCTAAACAACAAGTATGGTGGAAAATCGTGTCAAACCATTTTGGTCTTGATTCAGACTAATTGATTTCAACATATGAGAAACTGTCTCGATTGTACTTTTTTTCCCTTGTTCAAGTTTTGTCCCAATGGGTTTTCTTGACAAGATTTTTAATAAGGAAATTATTTCACTTCATCATTGCCCATTTTTTGAAATAAAAGCCCAAGGCCCATCTACAACAAAAGCCACATCCTTGGACGAGAGAAAGGTCTGATTTCAAATTTTATCATTAACATTTTGTATTTTAATTTTATTGTATTTCCAAGAACAATATTAAATGTAATCAATGAATGCATTATATTTTCAAGAAAATCCTTAATTGTGTTACAGGCATGCATTATGTTTCCAAGAACAACTTTAATTATGTTCAAGGCATGTTCTTTGTCCTATAAAAATTATGTACTTAGATGTTGAATGGTTAAACTATCTTTGATTTTGGAAAACTTCTTAAGTTTTACTCTTCTCTTCTGGTGTGTAATATCAACAAGAAAACTTGTTCTTCATTTGGTATGCGTCATATCCAAAGGAAGATCAATTGGAATATCATAGGCCTTTCCACAACCTCTGTGTGACCTATCAATCCACATCATTTAATCATTGAATCCTTTTGGGTTCCTGGTTGCAAATTCATCCATATCCTATTTCAGAGTGCCGGTTCTAGAAGATTCTTATCAAGTGGTATCAGAGCCACATTCTGAAAGTTGGGTATTGTGTTTTTTAGTAATTTTCCTCCATCTATCTTATATTCTTACTATGTTTGTGATGATTTGAGTGTTTGGTGTGATGATTTCATTTTGAATAATGAAATTCTGATCTCTTTTTATTAATTGTTTGTTATCTGTTATGTTTGTGATGATTTGAGTGTTTAGTGTGATGATTCCATTTTGAGTCATGAAATTCTGATTTGTTTCACCATAGTTATAGTTGTTTAAACTTTAAATATGTAGAAATTCATTTTAGGCACTGTTTTGCCTCTTCACATTCTTAAAAAATGGATTTAGATATGTTTAAGGGTTTTAAATAAGTTAAAGAACTTTCCAAGGGCTTGTTATTGGTGATTTGTCTTTATTTTTTTGTAGAAGATGATGTCTAATTCAAATGATGCAGAAATAACAACAAGCTTCTAATTGAAGTTATGACAAAGTTAATAGACACCAAGTTAGATGCCTTTCACCAAGAGCTTCAATCAACCACTGATCACGAGCAGAATCGCTCACTACAAAACAATCCAAGAAGAAACCGTGAACAACCTGAACAGTTCAATATTAAAGTAACTAATGAATATTATGAACACATGAGTGATTCATCTCGAAACAGACAAAGAAGGCACCATAGACGTGTAAGAGAGGGGAACGAACATATGTGTGACAATCTTAGAGGTCTCAAGATTAAGATTTCATCATTCCATGGGAAAAATGATCCCTATGCCCATTTGGAATGGGAAAATAAGATTGAACTCATTTTCAGTGTTCAACACTGCACGAAGATCAATCGAGTAAGATTTACTGCTACTGAACTTTATGATTATGCTCTTAGTTGGTGGGTCAACTAGTTACCTCAAGAAGGCGTAATGGATAACATCCTATAGAATCTTAGACCGAAATGAAAGCCATTATGCAGAAGAGATTTGTTCCCAGTCATTACCACTGTGAGCTGCATCTAAAGCTGAGGAGATTAACACAAGGAAGCCGATCTGTTGAAGAGTATTATAAAATGGAGACCTTAATATTGTGAGCTAATATTTCATAACATAGAGAGGTAACAATTTCAAGGTTCCTTGGGGGTTTAAATAGAGAAATTTAATGCAGATTGGAAACTCAACATGATGTTGAACTAGAAGAGATACTACATAAATTTTTGTTATTCGAGCAACAAGTTAAAAGAAAGAACTCTTCAAGATCAATTTATGGTTCAATGAGAATAACAAATAAGCCAAGTTATTCCAAAAGAGGTGAAGACTATTTATCAAAAAGGAAACTATCTAGAGGTGAACAGAAAACCTGGAACACCATTTTCTATTGATAACAAGGGAAAATTTAAAGAGGTTGCAACCAGAACTCATGATGTTAAGTGTTTCAAGTGCAAAGGGATCGGACATTATGCTAATGAGTGTTCTAATAAAAATATTATGACAATTCTGGATAATAGAGAAATAATTTCAGAGGAAGAATAAATTATTTCTGATTCTTCCGAAGAACACTTAAAGCAACCTGCTAAAGGATATTTATTGGTAGCCAGGCGGTCCTTAAGTGTTCAAATAAAATAAAAAGAAGAATAAGATCAAAGGGAGAATCTGTTTCATACTAGGTGTCTTGTTCAAGGAAAATTTTGTAGCCTTATTATTGATATAGGTAGTTGCACCAACGTGGCAAGTGAATCCATGGTAAAGAAGCTTGGTTAAAAAACGAAGAAGAATCCAGCACCTTACAAGCTTCAATGGTTTAACGACAATGGAGAAATGAAAGTTAGCCACCAAGTAGAAGTTTCCTTAGCCATTGGTAAGTACAAAGATTAAGTCTTGTGTGATGTTCAACCAATGGAGGCTAGTCACATACTGTTAGGAAGACCATTGAAATTTGATCGAAAAGTTATGTATGATAGATTCACCAATCGCCATACATTTAATTCCAATTGAGGAAAACCACTCTGGTTCTCATGACTCCACAAGAAGTTTACCAAGATCAAAAGCATATGAAGAACAAGGAAAGTCGGGTAACTAAACATTCGAATTTCTATGCAAAATTTGGTGAGGTTAAGAAAGCATTATTCTCTAAGCAACCTATGTTATTGTTTGTGTTTATGGAAACTCTTATGAGAACTAACTTGACACCAGTGATGTTGAGTGAGATGACTTCTCTTTTGTATAAATTTGAAGATGTATTCCCTGATGACAATCCAAAGGGGCTTCCACCAATTAGAGGTATCGAACACCAAATAGATTTTTTTCATGGAGCCTCACTTCCTAATAGATTTTCTTATAGAACTAATCATGTGAAGACAAAATAATTGCGAAGTCAAATCAGTTAACTGATGGAAAAAGAACATATTTGTGAAAGCATGAGTCTTTGTGTTGTACCAGTCCTACTTGTGCCCAAGAAAGATGGAAGCTGGAGAATGTGTGTTGATTCTAGAGGCATCAACAACATAGCAGTGAAGTATCGACATCCTATTCTTAGATTAGATGATATGTTAGATGAATTGCATGGTTTCCATAATTTTTTCTAAGATCGATCTTAAAAGTGGTTATCATCAAATTAGGATAAAAGAAAGGGATAAGTGGAAAACTGCATTTAAAAATAAGCATGGACTATATAAATGGTTAGTAATGCCATTTGGGCTGACTAATGTACCTATTACATTCATGAGTCTAATGAGTCATGTTCAAAGGGCTTATATAGGAGTTTTTGTTGTAGTATATTTTGATGACATCTTAATTTACAGCAAGTGCTTAGAAGAACATGTTCATCATTTGAAATTGGTTTTGAGTGTGCTTAGGAAGGAAAATCTCTATGCTAATCTTAAGAAATGCACTTTTTGTACCGATAATCTTATCTTTTTAGGTTTTGTTGTAAGTGCAAATGGAATTAAGTTGGATGAAGAAAAGGTTAAGACGATCCGTGAATGGCCAAGTCCAAAGACAATTGGAGAAATGAGAACCTTCCACTGCCTTGCATAATTTTATAGGCGTTTGGTCAAGGATTTCAGCACCTTAGCTGTACCACTCACTGAAATAATAAAGAAAGACGTTGGGTTCAAGTGGGAACAAGCTCAAGAAGAAGCATTTCAATCCTTAAAAGAGAAGCTTACTCATGCTCCTGTCTTAAAATTACCTGATTTTCTTATTACTTTTGAGATTGAATATGATGCTTTTGAATTGGGATTTGAGCTGTTTTGATGCAGGATAAAAATCACATAGCTTATTTCAATGAAAATCTTGGGAGAAGAACCCAAAACTATCATACATATGACAAGGAGTTGTATACATTAGTTTGAGCTTTAGTAACATGATAGCATTACTTGTGGCCCAAGGAGTTTGTCATACACACTAACCATGAATCTCTCAAACATCTAAAAGCCCAGTAGAAACTAAACAAAAGACATGCAAGGTGGATAGAATTCATTGAGACATTTCCATATGTTATCAAATATTAACAAGGTAAAAAAATATTGTTGTTGATGTGTTGTCCCGAAGGTATGCCTTAATCACTACTCATGAAGCTAAAATTTTAGGATTTGATCATCTTAAGGGTTTATATGAAAATGATTTTGATTTTGGAAAGATGTATCAAGCATGTGAAAAGTTTGCTTCAGGGCGGTTTTATAGGCATGAAGGATTCTTATTTTTTTAAACGTTTATGTGTGCCTAACTGTTTTATAAGAGATTTACTTGTTAGAGAAGCTCATGGAGGAGGCTTAATGGGACGTTTTGGAATAGCTAAAACTCTCAAGGTAATGTTGGATCACTTCCATTGGCCACATATGAGGAGCGATATTGAAAGAATCTATGACAGAGCCAAATCTAAGGTTCAATCCCATGGTTTGTATACTCCTTTACCTATTCCTACACATCCTTGGAATGATATATCTATGGACTTTATAGTTGGATTTCCTAGGACTAGAACTGGTAAGGATTCTATTTTTTTTTTGATCGATTCTTTAAAATGGCACACCTCGTTCCTTGTCATAAAACTAATGATGTTTTGCACATTGCTAATTTGTTCTTTAAAAAAATAGTTTGTTTGCATGACATGCATAGGACAGTAGTTTCAGATAGGGACACTAAGTTTCTAAGTTACTTTTGGAAAAATTTGTTGTCTAAGTTATGGACAAAGCTTTTATTTTCTACTACGTGTCACCCACAAACTGATGGACAAACAAAAGTAGTAGATAGGTCTTTGTCCACTCTTCTACTTGCATTAATTAAAAATAACTTGAAAATTTGGGAAGAATGTTTGCCACATGCTGAATTTCCATACAATTATTTTGTGCATTTTGATTATAAGTACTCTTTTTTTTTTTTAATATGGATTTAACCCAATATCTCCTTTGGATCTAATTCGATTGTCTTTGAGGGAAAAAACTAGCATAGATGGAAAAAAGAAAGTTGAACTTGTAAAACAGATCCATGATGATGCAAGAAAAAACATAGAATGGAAAATAGAGCAGTATGTCAAACAAGTAAACAAGGGCAGACGTGAGAAAGTTTTTCAGGTTGGAGATCAAGTATGGGTGCACTTAAGAAAGGAAATATTTTCATAAGAGAGGAAGTCAGTATTGATGTCTAGAATCGATGGACCATTTGAAGTAACAAAAAGGATCAACAATAATGCTTATCAACTTGACCTGCGAGGTAAGTATAAAGTGAGTCCTACCTTTAATGTTTCTGATTTGGTTCCTTTTATTGTAGATGAAATGGATTTGAGGTCAAATCCTTTTCCAGTGGGAGAGGATGATGTAGTCCTAGATGACACAAAGAGCTTAGAACGTGGAAATGTGCAAGAACCAGATAAACAACTTGAACGAGAGGATGAGCTTGAAGTTGAGGATGCTCTTACTGTACCAGCTGGCCCAATAACTCGTTCAAAAGGGGAAAAATTAACAAAGTTGTTGGAGGATTACTTAATCAAATGGAGAATCCATGTGATCAGAACAACAAGTATGGTGGAAAAGCTTGTTAAACCACTTTGGTCTTGATTCAAGCTAATTAATTTCAACAAATGAGAAAGTGTCTCGATTGTACTCTTTTTCTTTGTTCAATTTTGTCCCAATGGGTTTTCTTGACAAGGTGTTTAATGAGGCAATTGTTTCACTTCAACATTGCCCATTTGTTGAAATAAAAGCTCAAGGCCCATCTACAACAAAAGTCGCGTCCTTAGAGGAGAGAAGGGTCTAATTTCAAATTTTATCATTAACATTTTGTATTTTTCAATTTTAATGCATTTCCAAGAACAACATTAAATTTGTTCAAGACATGCATTTTGTTTCCAAGAAAATCCTTAAATGTGTTAGAGGCATGCATTATGTTTCCAAGAACGACTTTAATTGTGTTCAAGGCTTGCTCTTTTTCCTATAAAAACTATGTACTCAGATATTGAATGGTTAGACTATCTTTGATACTGAAAAACTTCTTAACTTTTACTGGTGTATAATACCCACAAGAAAACGTGTTCTTCATTTGGTGCGTCATGGGAAGATCAGTTGGAATATCGGGGGTCTTTCTATAACCTCTTTGTGATTTATCGATCCACGTTTTTTTATCCTTGAATCCTTTTGGGTTCCTGGTTGCAAAGTTATCTGTATCCTATTTCAGAGTGCCGCTTCTAAAATGTTCTTATCAGGTTTAGTCCTAATTTATCCATAAAAAAATTTGAAGATTTTGAAAAAATAAATAAATTTTAAAATCTCAAAAATATTATTGAAAAAGCATATATTTAGTATTTACTACAAAAAATAATTGAAGTCAAAATTGTTTTCAAAATGTTTTATAAAAAAAAATTTAATTTTTTTTAATTATAACTTATAACTTGTCTACTACTTAAATAGTCGTGCTGCTACTGATATTTATCAAATATTTTATTAAATGAATATACTTTTAAAACAAAACGTGTTCCAAACAATTTAAAACCGTTATCACAAGTTGAATTTAAGGAACTAGTTATAATCAGAACCAAAATTAGGTTTAGAAATTAGTCACATCCCAATTAAAATCGGATTTAGATTACAATTTGTTCTCTATTGTACTGGTAACCGGTAAGAGACTTCCTAGTACATACCTGTTTTGAGACAAATTTATAAACACAAGGTTTTTTATTACTCATAGTTGTGTTCATCATAGTAATGATGAAAAACACAGACGAAATTTCACAATTTTTCCTTCAAATTTCACAATTTG
The DNA here is from genome assembly GCA_036936605.1 of Limnanthes douglasii subsp. nivea. NCBI lineage: Eukaryota > Viridiplantae > Streptophyta > Magnoliopsida > Brassicales > Limnanthaceae > Limnanthes > Limnanthes douglasii. Next base: position 184,618,101 of record JAUPFV010000001.1, read on the forward strand.
CTAGACAAAAAACTCTACACACAATGTCTAATTCGCAAAACAAACTAGGAATGGTAAAAAACTATCTTTTTATAGCAGTTTCCACAAATTAGCTTCTGCAATTTATTTCCGACCCAGACTGCTCTTTATTCAATCCGTAAGAGTTTATAATTTTTGTACATATACGTAATACTGGATACATTGATTTTCTATTGGATCTTTGAAAATGAGAAGAGATACATAAATTAGAATTCCCTATCCCCCCTCTTTCCTTCCCTATTTCTCTTTCTATACAAATGTTAAGAAATAAAATCTCCGAAACAATAATAAACTTGATTAAACCAGCAATTACTGGATATAACTCAATGAAAAACTTGAGGAGAGGCATAATATTCACTCTCATTAAACACGGGTCTCAAGTCTTCTTTGCACATAAAATCCAACGGGAAAGAGACAAGGTGACCATGAACTGACTGTAATCTATCCATAGGATCCATTGTTTTTATAACTCCGTTTTCGTAAGATTCTAGCTTACTAGGGGCTATTCCTAAATCAATGATGGTGTGCCCCAGCTTCTCCTTCCAGTAACTCATGCTTTGTCTGAATGCCGTCCTGCAGGTTTAATCAAGTTTTTTAATGAATTCTATTGCAGGAGCCAAGAACAGGACACTACAATATTTAAATAACCGACTTTAAGCCTACCTAAATAAGTAACATACAAATAATAGGTGACATTATTATACCTGGAATGCATTAGATCATTGGGGACGCAAGAAAAACAATCCTGATAGATCATTGTATTTGTCTGTCAAACAGAATAAGAAGTTAGTCAGATTCTACAAACAATTAAAAAGAATAACATTATTCGCTATTCACACCTTTGCTGTTGCCATCCATATGTCCTTGTAAGTTGAATCGACCACCGGATCAATTATCTGATTGTACTAAAAGAACGACAAGTTAAAACAAAATAAGTAGTCAGGTTTATTGCACAATGTTCCTCTTATCAGGTCACTCAATGTTCACCCATTATTTCCGATTAAATACAAACCTCTCCTGCACTAAGACCAAGGTGTTCCGACCACAATGAGAGTCGAAGACTCAGAGCAAATTTTCCTGCCTTCCAAGCCTTCCCCCCCATATAAGAATCAACCATTTCCTTGTCTTCAATGAGTACACCAACCTGAAATAGAATAGAAGAGCACATTAGACTTGTTTACCCAGTCATCACCAGCAACCAAGCAGCCCTATGTCTGAGATAGTGTTCTATATTGCTACATTTCCGAAAGGAAAACAGACACCGACCTTGAGAATATTGTCTCAGTAAAAGTCTAAAAAAACAATTCTCTATATAAAATCTGGAGTTTTAGGATGGTCTGGTTGCCAGTTCTGCAACCAGATAGATCTGTCACTCCTATGTGTTTATGGCCATAACTGGTATAGCACATTAATCTCTTCTACCAAAAACTTAATATTTCAACGATTTCAAGTTGATTTTGACAAATCAGTCAGTATTCAGTTTCATTGTATCTACTGAATACAACAATCACTATGTTACTGATATAAGGATTTTGCCGCGATAATAATCTTTCAGTATCTGTATGGGGGCAAGGAGTAAAAATTAAGGCCTCCTCCTATGTTATATACTCAATAAATTATTTATTTTAATCGATTATGCAAGGGAAGGACTACTGCTTAAATTTCTGTTCCCGTTCGTAAAATAGTTTAAATCAGGTATATGCATTATTGATTCTTTAAATATAGCCGTTTGACAATATTCTAGCTTTTAAGTTAACAAAACACAGTATACATGAATCCAGGAAGGAGAAATGTAATACCTCAGAATCCCTTGAACCAAGCAAACTCCTATCATTGATATTAGCAGACCCAATCAAAACGGCACGGTCATCTATAATCATGATTTTACTATGAACATACACCTAAAAGAACAAACAAAAACACGGTTGTAGGTTTTATCCAAGACAAGATTCATACTAAATTTAAGGCGATAAAACAATAAATTTCGACACACAAGAAGAACAGGCCACTTTACAATGAGTAACAGCTAGCAAAACAAATCAGCATAAGTACTAGAACAAGCCTCGCGAGCATACCTGACTAGTTGCAACAGGGCCACCATCGAAAAGTTTACCATAAGCCCTAAGGCCATAAAAGGAAATATAATCATGCGTCTTTGGCCCAAAAATATCTAAAAGATTATGTAATATGGAATTCTGCCCTCGGGAAATGGTCCGGTACTGCCAATGCATTATGGCTCTAACAGATGCTGCGCCAGCATCATCAATGCCTCCCTGTCAATCTTAAAAGTCAGTAAAAGGAATTGACTTAACATTAAGAACTTTAAGTCAAACCATACAAAGTTATTAGAACCTGAAATCCGGGAAGAAGAGGTATGACAATGATAACCCTGAAACACTTCTTATCATTATGGGCTCGCATTATACGCCTATACAGTGCTTCTAACACTCGGTTCCTGATTATTTCATCTCCTGAAAGTCCTGATATGAAAAATTGATTCTGGAAGCAAATTGTCCGAGATGATCAATCATAAGAAAATAAACAGCATTAATCATTTTGGACAGCCAAATAAAAGTAGAGCAGAAATGACTGAAAATCAGGTCATAAGTTTGGCAATAGCATGGAGTAGAGCTATACAAGTAATTATATTAAAGAGCGTGCCTCCTAAGAACTGTTGTGGAAGTGTCCAAGAGGACTAATACAAGTAACTATTTGAACTAGGGTATCCAATGTCCTAAATTCTGTAAAAGCAATGTTCAATGATTTTTCAGGTAATTTTCCAAGGCGTTAACTGCTCTATGTAAAACAGACAAACACAGAGCTGAAGCAATACCTCTATGTAAATAAAGTGTTCTGCTTTCTCGATTAGAGAACAATAAGCACTATGAATGCTCTCTTCAAGTTGACTTGTTCCAGCCGACCACTGACTTACACTTCTTATAATCTGCAAGACATAGGCCACTTATGTTTACAAAGGTTCAACAGACGTAAATTATAGTTTTATAAGTTGAGTGCAAGCACACATCACTTAAGCTAAAATGCACACAGAACATACTTGCTATCCAGACATGTTACTGATCAGCAATTTTAGCAAATTGATAACTTCTCAAAGTTCAGGATTATAGTTGTATAAGTCCAATAATGAAAGAAAAAATTAAAACAAAATTAAGGACGAGAAGCTGACTACATTGCAAGGCAACAATTGCAATTTGACAGACAACTTCGCAACAGGGTTTACGTTGTTATAACTCTTAACACACATTTTAAGTAGCTATTCCAATTGAAACATTTAAATGAGTCCGTTTAACAAGCAAAAGCTCTCCAACACACTACCGAACACATCCATTTCGCATATCCTCAAGACTAATATGAATTCCAGAAGATAAAAGTTTGTCTTTATCATGTGATTATCACTGCTCATTGTTACAATTTAACTTGTCAGGTACCATATAAGACAACAGTTCAAAAGCATGCAGGCAATTGGTCCGTGAAAAAACAGGATTCGACATGATTACGTCCACAACTTGGGGCATGAAAAATTGTCTGACGTATATAATCTGGCTCAGATTCGGAAACAGGAAATTGGTCAGGCTTTAAGTAGAATCTGGGTTTTAAAAACTGGGCACCAAAAAGAAATTTGAATTTGAATATAAAATTCTACAGAATATGTAAACCCCTTGTAAATTTCTATACATTAATTTCTATAAAAATTATAGAAAATTTGGATAAGTAAGCAAAGGTTCCAAGTTATTCCACATCGAACCGCTTCTGGAAAGATGTGTATCTGTCCAGGACCAGGATTGGACAATTTATCAATAATAAAAGACTTCATTCCACCCGCAACCCACCTCTTCTCTAGATCTTCGCAGAATCATGATATGTCTCCTTCTAATTCACTAAATATCTTTATCTAGGTGATACTACAAGGAAGCTAACAACAAATAAGTTATTTGTAATTTAACAACAACCTGACAATGGCATGAAGTTCGGGGACCAACTTGTCCTGTTTCATCAAGAGACCCAACCTGATTACCTCGATCTTGTGTTTCCCACCACTCTAGATCTGTAGATGGTGCTAAAAGGTGTGAAGTCTTTTTCCTACGATGATCCAAGCTATCGAGGTCATCTACAAAGCCTTTCATTGGCGTATCTGAAACTGCTTGTTCACCTTTGGACTTTCTGAAAGAGAAATGAACACCTCTGCTGCTGGAGTCTAGCCCATTCGCTTGTGCCGCCCCACTGAAACTATCCTGAACCTCAGGCTCATGAGGCAATAGAAGTGGAATGTCTTGGAGCGATGACCTCGAAGAAAATGAATCCTGTCTTGTAATTCCTTTTAAATTTTCTTCATCTTTTTTAGAATTGATATCCTTCTCCTTACTTTTTCCCATGTAATGTGGAATAACCATGTTGTGCTGAGGCATAAGTAGTGGGATTGCATCCTCATATGGGGCTTTATTTCTCTGAAAAGATAGTTGCAGTGTTTTAAAGTATGAAGAAGTCAATACTTGAGAAGAACACCTCGAAGATATAAAATTGAACCTTAGCGTAGTTCCAGCGTTGAATAAAGTGCCTTGCTGCATCTCGACAAGGGGGGCCCCACAGAGCACAATGGACATCATGCCAAGGCATTCGAGGATATTTTCCTCGATCCAGTTCATCTCTCATTGTATCCTCCCAAGAATTAGGTTCAGATTCCCTGAAGAAGAGTAATATGCATTTGGAAGTTTAAGGCACTGAGGTCTAAAGAGGAAAATAAGACATTGACTAAATTTGATTCCAAAGAGCATAAAATTTTGATCCACCTGAAAGGTAATCAGAAGTAGCTCGTAAAAGAACAAACAACTAACTCAATCCTTCGATCATAAAGTTTAGACAGCTTTCTAGAGCTATCTAAACCCTCAGTTGATTGAATGTTACATAGCTGTTATATTATAGCAGCACTTAAATTTGAATCTTATTGAGTTTTTTAAATGGCTATCTGACACCAATGGACTAAATATTGTTCCTGACTAGAAGTGACAGGTGGCGTAAAGTATATCAAACTACAATCTTTAGACGCTTGTTACCACAAACAAACTAATTATTGCAGATTCCCACAGTAATAGTACCTAGAAGCAGAAGGGAACAAAAGTCACATGTGAGCTTTATGCTCAAGCTACCTTTCAGACAATTCATCGAATACTGAGAAATGAAAATAACTCACCTTGGATTATAATAATCCTTTCCAGGCCATATCGAAGCTGGGTTATCACCTACTTTGTGCTCAAATGAGTCATATCGACCAAAACATAAGTCAAGTCCTCCAATAAAGCAAATTTGGTGATCTACAATGACAAGTTTTTCGTGGTGCGACCTATATTATAAAAAATATATCAGGAATCCAAAAGGCCCCTACACTGGGCGGAAATATAACAAAAATTACAATGAGAGAAAATATTATATTGAGAGCATACCAGAGGTAAACACCACTGGAGAAGTGATCAGGATAACGGAGTACCCTCACATTTTCATGAACGCTTAAAAGCCTTCGCTTGCTATACACACTGTTGATTTTTAGAGCAAGAGCAACCTCTTTGTAAAGAAGAATGTAAATCTGCAACGAAGATAACATTAAAGCCCTGAGTTCTGCATATAGACATTAAACCTTTAGCACTTAGAAGCAAAACAAGCTAATTTGTACCAGAAAAATTACAAGCACCATACAGTAATAAAATTGCAGTAGAATATTATAGCTGACATCATTATAACAAGAGACGGATTAATACATTAATGATACAGATGTGCAGGCCGAAGATACCTTGTGGATAAAATATTGATAACAATGAACAAACAAAATCTTGCACTATCTCTGAGTCAATTCAAGCAATGCTACTCATAACTCTCTCACGGCAGAGGTGTTCCTCAAATGCCAACTTAGGCCTCTTATGGCTCAAAAGAGTCATCTGTCTAAAGACAGCATGTATCTGACATGTATATGCACATACAATAAGTAAACAAAAGCCCCATCCACTATGAACAAATCAAATGTCTGATATTTAGGTATATATACACGGTACAACTATCATTTTTGTATAAATGTATCTGACATTACAGTACACCTTAAGCACCTATAGTAAATGTTGCAGAAAGAAAACAATGATATCTAGTGAGTACAGAAACTTAACCAAGTTACAAGGTAGTTATCAGTACCTGAACTCCTTGCTTAGCTTTGTCCTCCAGCAAAGCATCAAGCCTAGAGGAAGCATGGTCATGAAAAGGGCGCCGCAGGTACAGTTCTGGGCATACCCACCAGCCACATATAAATATCTGCACGAAATTGTAATTCATCCAACAGTTACTTTAAATTACATACGTTAACTTCGAACTTCTCTGAAACAGAAGGAGCGAGCAAACCTCTGATTTAGCATTTTCGATTGCTGAAGCGATAGCTTCAAACGCAGCTCTACCGTCTACGAACCACTGGGCCTGACTTCCATCTTCAGTCAAACCTCTTGGAGGAGCAAAAGATCCAAAGCGATGAGGATGACACCAACCTTCAGGAGGCCGAAGTCCAGCATCATTAATTGCAGCAACCCAATCTTTAACTTTACCACTACTCTTGGCCCTTAATCTTATACTTCGATTTCCACAAGTCACCTTGTCAAGTTAACAATCATCTTTCAGAATGTGATTCCTTATATATTTTTGTTGAATGTAAAGTCTCACACTTACTTATATAAAAAGTACAGTGAAGATTCAAGAATGATATAACTTTAAAGATTACTAAACATCTACATTTGTTGCAAAAGAAATATGTTTTCAACACATGTACTGTTTATCTATACAAAAGATGTTTTCTATATTTATTTTCTGGCACTTCAAACAAGCACATACCTTCTCTTGTAAGCATTGAAGTTTTACAAAAACACAAAACTACTTAATAATAAAACATTTTTTCAGTTACTGCCGCCAGTCTGTTTAACAGTCTCTCTTTATTTTAGACATCACTTTGACAACCGCAAAGAAGTCCTACACAGTCAACTTTTGTTGCAGAAAATGACTTGTCAGTAATTGTATTCAGCAGATACCGTTCACATGCCTTAAAATGTGAAACCATACAAGACATGAAATACACAAAGATACAAAATCAACATAGTATGCTACTTAACTTGACAGCATTAGGTGTTGCTTACCTTGAAAGCATGTCGTAAAGGATTGCGGTCTTTTACTTCCATAGCTAATGATACACGACCATCATTGTTTCCATCGGAACCTGGTAGGACATCAAAAATTATTATATCTAAGGGCTTGGTGTCAAAAGGATCTTCCAATAAAGCCAGGAATCCAGGCTTTAAAACAGCCCACACCTGCAGATAAAATAAACCAGAATTTATGCCTTTGAAAGCCGCAACAGAGTCTCCAGGGATGTGAGGAAACTTCCACTTCCATCAATCTATTTAAACACCATTCCAAAAGGGTTTTGGCCCATGAAAAGACGAACTGATAGTATTATGAAATGATAGACATATTAAAGACCCAGTAACAACATATGAAAAAAACATAAGTTCACCAATATATCATAACTGTTTCGTAATTTATAGGATAGAGGACACCAATGCACCAAAAACAATAAAGAAATCAGTGCCTATAGTAGTGTTAAGCAGATAGCAAGAGCCCTAACTCTTGCAGTTACTGAATTTTGTCAGTGAAAATTTCACCTTTTGTTTACCTTTTGCCAGTTATCATTGCAGCAAGAAAAGCAACAACAAGCACAGCATCTCCTTGGATCATCGGCTTTAGAGATTTTTGGTAGATGTCTTGCCATAACATAATCTTCTTTCAGCTTAGGGCCATATTCTGGTGACAGTGACAACTTTGAAACTTCCAAAAAACGGCAAACCTATAATGTAGCAATGAAGTTTGTCAACCGTGCGTACTAAAATGTAAAGGAGAAGGAATATAGGTGAAACTCAAAATCCTTAGCAGTTAGCAATCACCATGACGTCCATGATTCTAAACGTCGACTTGACAGAAGATGTTCATTAATAGCAGAGAGTAGATACATGCCTCATCAAATTTGATCTAGGGGTAAATATATTCCATCAGTGTACCAGAAGATCGAGAGCGTACCAACAGTTAAAAAAAGAGACTAGAAGGTCCTTTATAGACACTATTCAATATCCTACCTTTGATTAGTAAGCATGGTCCATTTGAGTGGAGGCACTAGTCCAAAGAGGAATTGAGTGCGGGATACATGAATAGATTATCATGAATGAATGCTTTTAATGAGAAGTAATTAAATTATAGGTAGAGAAAGGACACTTCCTCGAAAGGAAGATAGAAATCAATGTAGGTATCACAGTCTTACAAAGTGAATAGTGTCAGCATACCTCCCGTGAGTTAACAATATCCAAGTTCCCCAAAAAGTTATTTAAATATTCTTGCATTGCATTCTTTGCTCTATCTGACATGGAATGCTGTCTTCCCAGAGCAGGACGAATGACTGGCAAAGCCGCACTGGAAGGAACATCTCTGGAAGAAAAAAAAAATGTTACTTGTGGCTTGTCAGAATTAAAAGAGTACCTAGGAAAAGAATTGAGAAAAAAAAAAGGAAGGATCAAAGTTGACCTGTTTTTTGCAATAAGAGGCTCATCGTCAGCATCATCATCACCTTCTTGCATAACGGGTGCGTGATCTCCAATTCCTAGATTTTGAAGCCATTCTTTAACCTTTAATATAATATTCAAACAAAAATCAGATAAAAATCCCAAGCTTTGTCAAGGAAGCTGTTACCAGTTACAAAAGTTAAAATTGGTGAAAGAAAAGCTTAGGTAGGAAGGATATGCATAGACCGCACAGAAATCAATAAGTAAAGAAAGAAAGGAAGAAAGTTTTACAGACCTGCTCCTGCTTCTCATGGATTTCTTCAATAAAAGCTCTTCTCTTCAAATCAAAGTGCAAATAAAATACTTGAGAAGCTTTCTTTACTAACTGCCACTTGAACTGATATATACCAACACACACAAACACAATTACCAAAACAGCTGCACGTATATATTTTGCTTTAGACACAAGCAAGTAAATAATAATCCTCAGTGATCTTCAGCAGATGATAAGAGTATCAATCAATTATTTGCATACCTAGTTACTATACATACAATCAACACTCTGGACGAATGGAATTGAAATACGATTCTTTGTTTAATTGAAGAAAATGATAATCAAATCTAAGGATCAAAACTCTTATTTTAATTTCGATCTGAGTAGAAAGAGAAGCGTGCCTGTTTGTATTGAAACTCGATGGTGTAAGACAAGAGCATGGGACTGATATCAGCAGCATCGGGCCTAGAGACAGAGACGATGGTGGCCTTAGGCAACTCGTCGAAAATCCGAGTCGACTCGGGAGCGGGGCCGAGTGAGAAAGAGAAGAAGGTAGACTTCATCGCCGGCGAAAGCTCCGGTTGCATCTGAAAATATCGCGGACCAGTACCACCGGCGGAAATCATCAACTGCTCCGACGCCATTGGAAATCTCTAATCCCGAATTCAAAATTTTGAGATCATAAGAATAAGAAGACTTGGGACTGCAACAGCGGAGTTTTGTATAATATGATTTTGAGAAGAATCAAACTTTTACTTTGCACAGAATTGCGTCGAAATCTTTCTCTCCCCCCACTTTGAGTAACGAAGAACAAAAAGGTATAATACCTAAATAACCTCCTAAACTCCTGTCTTTTATTCAAGTTATCCTCCGCTATTCAAAATCTGTCCCTCTTTGCATAATTAAGAAAAGGAAAAAAAAAATAGTTTTAAAATATTATCTTAATCTTTTTTTTAGCAACACTAAACCGAGATCCGTTTTGGTTATAATGAGATGAGACCTTCTTCAGCTATAATAAGACCCCAAATTTTACTAAAATACTCTTAATATATAAACCTTTTTCAGTCGATTATCTCTCTTCTCTTTTCTTTTTTCCCTTTTCTCTTCTTTTTTTCTTTTTTATCAAATTCAAGTTAGAGCTCGCATCTCACCAATCAAAATCAGAAAATTATTTCTCTTCTCCAATTAATCTCTCTCTCTAGAGAACTCATTTCCTAATCAAAATCAACAATAGTATCACAAGCAGAAAAGAAGCCGACTGAGAAGAAGGTCGCCGAGAAATATCCATTGGCCGTCGTAGCAGCTGAGAAGAAACCAAAGGCCAGAAAGAAGTTACCAAAAGAAGCTGGCGTCAGAGCTAATAAAAAGAAGAAACAATCCAAGAAAAGCGTCGAACCTACAAGATCTACATCTTCAAGATCTTGAAGCGGGTTCATCCCGATATCGGTATTTCCAGTAAAGTTATGGGAATCATGAACAGTTTCATCAACATATCTTCGAGAAATTGGCTGGTGAGTCTGCGAAGCTTGCGAGGTACAACAAGAAACCGACTATCACTTCAAGGGAAATCCAGACTGCGGTGAGGTTGGTGATGTCTGGTGAATTGGCTAAGCATGTTGTATCTGAAGGAACGAAGGTTGTTACAAAGTTTACAAGTTCTTAGGTTATGGAATTTGGGGATTTAGGGTTTCTCGTTGTAAATTTAATTCAAACTTAGAAATCGATGTGTTGTTTTCTTTCTTATGGTTTTGTTATCAAGATTGATGTTTCTGATTTCGCTATTAATCAAAGATCTTAATTTCAAGGCCAAAGCTATTTCCTCCATGGAAATTTTTATTTCCTCCATCTTTTGAAAAATCCCCCATGTTGTTATTTCCTCCATAAAGGAAAATACATATTTGCCCTTTTACCTATTTATTTTACCTTCACCTATTATTCTACTTACTTTCACCCATTATCCCTATTCATTCACCAATTAAAAGAAAAAACCCTAACTAAACTATTCTACCCATTCTACAGCAACTTACATTCATTTTCCAGCAACTTATCCCTTCTTTCTACCCATTTTTTTTTCACCACCTACTTACAAAGCAACGTCCAAGAGAGAGAAGCCTTTGGAGAAGGTAAACTTTCTCTAGTTTCTTTGTTAGATTCAGTTTAGATTTCGTTTAGATTCGATTTCTTTGTTAGATTTCTTTGTTAGAATTGATTATGGTTTTGTTTTTGTTTGATTTCTATGTTAGATTCGGTTAGGGTTTGGGTTGTTGTTAGATTTCTATGTTAGGGTTTCCATTGGGGTTTAATTTGTTTGTTACAATCGCTTAGGGTTTCTAATTGGGATCTTTAACTGTGCTGGAATATTTTTTTCAGCCCCGAGCAGCTGATTTCGAGAGGGCCACTCGGAATCAGCTGCTGCTCGGAATAAAAAACAGCAGCTGATTCCGAGTGGCCAGCTGCTTGGGGCTGGAAAAAGAAATCACAGCAGCTGATTCCGAGTGGCCAACTCGGAATCAGCTGCTGTTTTTTTAAACCGAACAGCTGATTCCGAGAGGGCCACTCGGAATCAGCTGCTCCGGGCAGAATTTTTTTTCCTTGTGATGTGATTTTTCTTGTTTGAAATGTTTTACATTGTAGATATTATTTTATGTGATGTCATATTGTTTTATGTTTGTAGTATAGGACCAAGTAACAGCCGCATGTGATGTGATGTTTTATGTGATATTGGTTTGATATGTTTTACATTGTAGATACTATTTTATGTGATGTGATATTGTTTTATGTTTGTAGTATGGGACCAAGAAAACTATTCAAGAGATTTATGGGCGGCTCTTCATCATCCGCTCTGAATGCCGGAAACGATTCGGATATGGTTGCGACGCCGCAACCTCTTCAAATTGTTGCCCCCGATCCTACGTCCCGTTCGGTGAGACATGATAGGCGCGATTCAAGGAGGGAACCACCTCCTGTACCTCAATCAGAATCGGAGGATGAAGAAACTGGTCAACGCAATGACGAATCAACGTTATCAGCCGAGAAAGAATCATTCTTAGCACGCTTTCCGCACATACGCTTCTACAAAGGTTTTACAAACCATACGGCGTATCATGTTTACCATGGCCGAGTAAGTAATCTTGAATATAATGAGTTAATTTTGTTTTTCTATAATAACATTTCACTTTAATGTATTAGGAAAGAGGCGGACGTCCTTTGCGGTTTTTCGCCGCCGGAAATGCGGTCAATCGTTGGAAGCTGATCAACCAAACCAGTGTGCGTGAGGTTGTCGAGTTAACCCCTTTTGGACCATTGCTGGTTGCCCTCCAGCATTGGAGTACCGAGGTACCTTTGGTAGCCGCTTTCGTAGAACGGTGGCATCATGAGACGACATCATTTCACTTCTCTTTTGGTAAGATGACTGTCACTTTAGATGATGTGGCTATCATCACCGGGTTACCGATATGCGGTAGATTGTTGGAGGTGCGTAGAAGCGACAGTGTAGAGGAACGTGCCAAGCTGATAAAAGATGTTCTCGGTGTGCCATACGGGGAAGCTTTAGCGGAGCTCGAACAGTGTAAAGGTACCGGTCTACGGTTAACTTGGCTACGGGAACGCTTCTCCGACGAGCATTTCCAAGATGTAGGTCGATTAAGGAGGATCGATGTTCTCCGTTGTGCGAAAGCCTACTTACTTTATATCTTCGGGTCTTGTCTATTTGTAGACAAAAGCGGATACTACGTGAAAGCGGATTGGTTACACGTGCTCGATGACATTGATTCGTTGGGATCATATGCATGGGGGATGCATATCCTTGCGGAGCTTTATAATGGGTTACGTATGGCTTCCAAACATTCTACGAAGACGATGAGTGGATTCGTCCAACTACTCAAATGCTGGATTTTTTACCATTTCACTCGCTTTCAGCCACCTCATTCGGAGGGATTCTATCCCTATATGCCGCACATTCGTGCGTGGGCAACACCCAAACGGTCCCACCCGATAGAAGAGTTTGAAGATCATTTTCAATCATATAGATTGACACTTGACCGATTAGACATATATACGGTATGTTTACATCCTAACTTAATTTATCGGATTATATTTTTGAAGTATGGCTTGATATTTGTTTCGTGTTCGGTTGTTGTCTATTTCAGGTTATTTTTCAGCCGTATGAGTATTTTCGGATGTTAAAACCCCTCCACGAGCTTGCGTCGTTCACCGGTGGGTTGAAATTTATGGACAAAACGGAGCCGTACCAACCACTTAGAGTTGTCCGTCAGTTTGGATACATCCAAGAATTTGGCGGTCTATTTGCAAAGCTTGCTCCTAGGCGCGGTCGGTTGTCGAATACGATGATCGACTTTAAAAATGATGTTTGGGAAGATCGGTACGAACACACAATACCACCGGAAAAAAGAGGAACTCTTATCGTAGAAGGTAATGGAATAAGTACTACCGTACCGAATTACGATGATTGGGTTCGTCAAACTCTATGGTACGTAGTTCCTAATGCACCTCGAGATGAAGATTTTCCTATAGGGGAAGAACCACAACATTCAACCCACCAAGATAACATCACCGGAGGTTATGCGAAAATTTTCGACACCTACGAAGATCATGTGGAAGATATGACCGGCGAAGAGTGTCGTGCGGCCTTAAGGCATTGCATTCAAGTATGCAAGACGTATACAACATGACCTTGTCGGATGTATTTTTTTGTTTATCGAATGTTGTTTTTCGTTTATCGGATGATAATGATGTTTGTCGTATGTATTATGTTTTTTGTCGAATGTTCGATATTGTTTATCGGATGATAATGATGTTTATCGGATGTTTTTGGTTTATCATATGATGTTTTTTGTTTATCGTTGTTGTTTAGCCTTGTTTAAATGTTTAGAGGTTAAGAAACAATCAAATTTTAATATGAACTGGTGTTTTGCACTTGATTCCGAGAGGGCCACTCGGAATCAAGTGCAATGTCCCAGTGAACAAATTATGGAGTTAGCTACCGGGACAGAGGTTTTGCAACTGATTCCGAGTGGCCCTCTCGGAATCAGTTGCATATTTTTTTTTTAAACATTGCAACTCATTCCGAGAGGGCTACTCGGAATCAGTTGCCATATTTTTTTAAAAAATTCCAGCTGATTCCGAGTGGCCCTCTCGGAATCAGCTGCAACTTGGTCATAACTGGTTTGCAACTCATTCCGAGAGGGCCACTCGGAATCAGTTGCAAAACCTCTGTCCTCACTACTAAAATGTATATTTTGTACCAAAAACACTGCACCTGAATCCGAGTAGCCCTCTCGGAATCAGGTACAAACCACCAATATACATTGAAACAAGCTTGTTTCGTACCCTCTAAACACTTGAACAAAAATTACACAATAATAGATAACAAACATTAACGTAACATTTGAATGATATTGAAGTTGAGTACATTACAAACATTAACATAACATTTTCGTCCCTAGAGTCAATCAATCGTTAAATCCACCACTTCTGGTTCTTGCGTAGTAGGAGGTTTTGGAGGTTGGATACCAACAAAGGATGCAATCCTTCTTTGCAAGGGAGGAAACCACGCTTTAGCTTCTTCTGAAACGTGTCTCATATACGTTGGATAAACTAATGGCAACGGTCCACCGGGAGATATGGTAACCTATAAAAACAAAATCAATTAGACAACTAGTATTAAATTATGTTTGCAAAAATAATAGTAGATTGAAAGGTACTCGTATGCTAATGTAATGATTTCCATGGACGTGTGCGATGCCAATCTCTTTTCTTTCATTCATAAGGGGCGGAACACCTTTTAGCGGTAGAAACGTATTAGTAATGCCGTCGGAAATTGTATATATGATGCATTTGAAAGCATTAGCAATCACATAACAAATATCCGGAATTTTCATCCAATTGCTATAAGGGGCAATCAGGGCATAGCAATCTAGGCAACGTAGTTCAGCATCAACCCTTTCACGTCCACCGTAAAGTTTGTCATAGAGAGGTCGGTCCGATAAGATTTCTTCTTTTAGTGAGGTCCTAACATGCGGCCAGACATTTTCGTCGTTAAAAAGTCCATGGGCGACGGCTCTAAAACCACAATGACCATCGGAGCCTACATTTTTGCATTCGGAGATGAATGGACGTAAATATTTGGGGAGATGTTGCAAAAATATTGTCGTATCATTTGGGGTTTTTGCCTTCCGAGACTTGATATTTGTAGGAGTATTACGAGTCTTGGTACTCTTTGGTGCACTTGGTGTAGCCTTCTTTGGAACATTTGGTGTACTCTTTGTTTTACTCATTAATGATCGAACGGTGTCTTGGATTGAAGCTGGGGAAATATCACTTACGTACGATGTGTTCAAACCGTTGCCTAGCTTCGCATGTTCGAATCCCGATGATTCCCTCTTCGTTGAATTGTCTTTTGCACGTTTACTATTTCTACCTTTAGTCTTAGCTTTCTCTATGGGTGGAATGACGTCGGATCTTCTCGGTTCTAGAACTTCTCGGATTTTCCTTATGATATGTAGTCGGCAATCGCGATCATACCCACGGATTAGGGAACCAATAGTTGTTATTTCTTCCTCCATGAAATCATCTTCTTTATACGCATTGTGCTTCATAATCCTTAACGTTGTCCACCTCTTGTCGACCATACTTGGATCAAACATACGGTGTTGCATTATTAATAAACCGACCTCGCATGCGCATGTCAAACCATGAGTGCTTCTAATAACACAACCGCATTCCGCTTTATCATTCCCTATTTGTTTCGCCCTATCGTATTGCTCTTTCATAATTTTAAGAGCAAATTCTGTTACGGAACATCTAATAACCTCGAATATCCAAGCATCATACTCAAATTGGGAGAAAAACATACATTTTTCAAGCGATGCTTTTATGTTCGTGTGTTGCATCTCTAGTAAGGAATCGACTCTACCCCAAAATGCATCAAATGTTAGCAAACCCGTCCCGAGGTACCGTTTCAAGGTTGAATGCGAACTCTCCACCCTATTATTTATTACACAAACATATGTTTATTTTAAATGAGTAAATATTATCATAATTGTATTACATTAAAACTATTTTAGCTTACCGATTCGTTGTGTTGTTGCCGAAATGCTTCAACTTGTTAGTGTATGCATAGAGAAACTTTTCACCGTAAGGATGTTTGAGCCATGTTTGAGTGTAATCTAGGGCTTCGGGGTATGCCTTGTACTCTTCTTTCATACACTCGATGTTTGAGTTCAACTTGCTTACGGTGTCCGAGTAAACAATTGTATTCCAAGATGCTTGAAATCCGTTGAACACATTTTCGTCCGTAAAATATTTTTTAGTATTCGTTGCGATGTTTTTTTCAATGTGCCATCTACATAGCATGTGTGACGCCGTCGGAAAAATAATGTCAATAGCTTTCATTAAAGCCAATTCTCTATCCGTCACCATAATATTAGGTAAAGCACAATGGTTTTCCGACATGAGCAACCGTAAACGATCCAACGCCCACATGTAATTTTCGACCTTTTCGTGACTCAAAAAAACAAAAGCAATCGCAAATGTGATGTTGGTTGATGTAACCCCAACTATTTCGAACAACGTCATCTTGTATCTCGTCGTCTTATACGTACTATCAATAATAAGGACCTCCGGAAATGTCCTAAGAAGATCGATAGACGTCGGGTGTGCAAAAAATAATTCGGTGATTATTTGAGACCCTTCATTTCCCGTTCTATGCCATTCAATGTAATTTTTCTCCTTCATCTTACCCAACAAATATTGAAGTTGTGATTGACCGCACTTTTCCAATGTACGATGTTTTTGTCTAGCGTTGTAAATGTTACGCATATTAGACACGTTATGAGGATTAATATCCTTTAAAGCGGGTAAAATGTTACGAGGAGTGGCACCGCGTATTGATAATTTCTTCACCAAATCTTCTTCGGCCGAAGTAAGTTTCCTTGCTTGAGGACAACCTTCTAAATATTCCGATGGAGGGTGGTTATGCCTACCACATGCAACTACCAAATACCATAGATCATTGTCAAGAGGATGAGCTCTTAGTAGAAACGGACAATTTGTTTTCTTCGTACTTGACTTTCTTCTCTTCACATTAGGTGCCTTTGGTTTTAACCTTGGTTTCCCATATTTTTCACAAGAATAAAACAATCGAGGAGTATTCCCATAATTTCCAGAGTCGTACCTACTTACCATCATAGAATATTTCAACTCTCGACCCTTTGTTAATACCCATTCCGTAAGTTCAGATCTAGTGTAGCACGCTTGCGTAGTAAATGCGTCGGTGAGATCCGGATATATAACATCATTGTCAGAATGATAAGGCGATGCAATTTCAGGTTCCGAAGACATACGAAATTCCTACATGATTTAAAAGTAATGTGTTAATTATTTTGCTTGTCTACTGTAACACACATGATTCCGAGTGGGCCACTCAGAATCAACTATTTTGTGTAAAACGCAACTGATTCCGAGAGGGCCACTCGGAATCAGTTGCATTTTTTCAAAGTGAATTGTGCAACTGATTCCGAGTGGCCCTCTCGGAATCAGTTGCGTTTTCATAAAACAACTGATTCCGAGATACTGACTCGGAATCAGTTGCAAAATGCCCAGATATGAGTAAAACGGGAATGCAGAAATCGGGAAATGTTTCTATGACTATTCTAAAACGTAAAAAACGATATTAAAATACCTTATCTGGTGCTTCACTACTGTTCTCCTTCTCGGAATGAGATTCTTGATTTTCCATCGTCGAACAGCGTTCAATCTTCAATAAAATTGATATTTTTTTGGTTTTAGGGTTAATTTTAGGGTTCAATCTTCCATATGTAGGATTAAAAATAGTTTAATCTTATGTTTTTACAGACTATGGTATTCTATTTCATTAATGGCACGAACATTAAATTCGAATACAAAACAAGGGTAAAATGGTAAAATCATGTTTCACTAGTTTTAAAGATTTTAAAAGATGGAGGAAATAAAAATTTCCATGGAGGAAATAGCTTTGGCCTAATTTCAAATATTGATTTCTTTGATTTTTTTTGTTATGCTATTAATATTTAAAAAGGTTGCAGCTCGCGTCTTATCTTGTAAAATGGGGTCTAGATATAGCCAAATGGGGTCTAGATATAAGGTCTCATTATAGCCAAATGGGGTCTAGATATAGTCTGCTCATTCTTTTTATATAATTTGTTTTGTACTCTATTCGCAGCAAAAGGGTTTGGCTAAATAAGAAGTTTTTAAAATAATTAGGAAATATTTTTTATTAAACCAAAAAATATTAACAAATCGAATTTTTTATTTACACATTAAATCAAGTTTTTGAAGATAGTTGATGCTTGATAAAGACAATCTGGAGACAATTGATGCCTAGCAAAAGCTGGACAATGACTACACTCACACAAGCCCAATCAAGCCCAATAGATGAAGATACCTCCACCCCTAATTATGAAAATATTGGAGGCAACAATGTTACTCCTACAAAATGCAACCCCAGTATGATCAAGATTTCAACACTATCGTCAACGGGAAATTAAAGTCAGCAATGAAAGACAGAAGAAGTAATAAACTGGTCATCAATTCCCTAAAGAAAAGTGGGAACAAGCAGCAACTAAAATCCTTATCCGATAATGATAAGGATTATTAGTTGGAATGCTAGACGTATTAAAAACAAGCCCACTTTCAGAAGACTTCATTCTATGATTCATTCGGAGAGGATTAAGCCTATGTCTAATTCTAAGAATATTGTTAGCATTGTTAATTCTATGGGTTTCATAATTTTACGTTTAATATGTTTAACAAAATTTGGTTGTTTTTGTCTATTGATGTTACTATTGAGGTTGTTGAGGACTATGATCAATACATTCACATGAAGGTGCATTCGTGGTCTGGAGGATAGCTTTCTTTTCAATTCTGTTTATGCTAATAATCAGAGACTTAAGAGAAATAGCCTGTGGGATAAGATGAAAAACCTTTCTACTAAAGATAAAGCTTAGATTACTGTTGGTGATTACAATGACATCACTACTTCTGAAGACCAAATTGGATGCACTACTAATGATCAAATCAGTAAACATAGTTTCAATGATATGATTAGATGCTGTAACCTTGAGGATGCTGGGTTTCTTGGTTCAAAATACACTTGGAACATAGATTCTTGTTGGAAAAGGCTGGACAGAGCAATGGTGAATCATAAATGGTTCTCTGATCTTGATGAGATTCAGTAAACACTAGTCTAAAGATTTTAATGCAGGACTTGTTTTAGGATGCAGCTTTGTTGAAACTAGAAACAGGATGAATACTTACCTTAAGTGGCGTCCCCATGAGAAAGACAGAATTAAGCTGAACGTTGATGGAGCTTGCTCCTATTTTGGTGAAGCTACTGGTGGAATTATTTTCAGGAACTGGGATGGAGACATTATTACTGGGTCGGGTGTTATTTTTGGGAAGCTCAATCATTTGCTTGCTGAAACCAGAACTCTAATTATGGGCTTATAATTTGTAGACAAAAAAGCTGGACTAATGTTGATATTGAGACCGACAGCTTCCTCTTCATCAACATGCTTGCTAAAGGATCTGATGATTGGTTCACTGATTCTCTTATCTTCATTTGCAGAAAGCTTCTTCATCCTAATATGTCCCTCAGACATATCTCCCGCATCCAAAATCAAGCCTCCGATTGGATTGCTAAATGGATGTTATCTTGCAATCAAAATTAGAATTTCAACCAAACATCTGCCCCTAATGCTCTGTTATCGATTGTCCTTCTATAGAGCCTTGGTCTGGGATATATAAACACAGATTAAGTCCTCTCTTTTCGGAATTTGATTCTTCTGAAAGGTTTGCTTCGATTTTTGAGTGAAGATCTGAATTCTGGAGTTCTTCTGGTTTGAGAAGTGAAAATAATCGATGAAATGCTTGGAGGGAATTTTTTAAATTTGGCGCCCTCTATCCTCTTTAACCCTAAAATTTAAATTTCAGTCTTTTCAATTTTGGTCATGTAGTTTATTGTATTCTCAATTTCAGTCCCAAAATTTGTAATTTCTTTCATTATCAATAAAAGTCTACTTTTTGCTAAAAAATCAAGTTTTTGAACAAAATTTCAAAAAAATTGCTAAAAAAATTAATTTTCTTAACAAAAACTTTCTACCTCAAACCTTAACAAAAAAGCCAAACAAACGGTTGAAACAACAAATTAGGTAATCTATTGTTCTTGTTATATGTAGAAGTAGATTTAAGTTGTCATATCCATGGAGTTTCCAGATTTAAAAACTTTCGTCGTGCATTACATTGGCGGTGTGGCCATTTTACGTTGGTAGTGTAACTTAAGTATGCACGCAGCTACTACCAAACCGTAGAAATATGTTTGATTTGTAGTCGTTGGTTGTATAACTTCAGTACGACGTCGACCTACTATTACCATGCTGCAAGCGACTTCAATTTAGGGTGGAATCTATTAAAGTTTTGTTGTTGGCTATGCATAGACTCTATTCTTATACTTGTCGATTTCTCAATTTTTGGTTAATGCAGTTCTAGTACGTGAACTAAACGAAATACAACAACCTTTCTAATGCTCGAGCAAAACCCTAGTTGATGCCGAAACAAGGTACCTCAACCTCGAAACATTCGCGTTGGGTTTAATCACAGCGGCTCGAAAAATGCGCCCTTACTTTTATGAAGACATGATCTGCGTACAAACAACCTCCCCCCTTAAAGAAGTGCTGCAAAAACCTGACGCATCGGGTCGACTAAAAGGACAAGTCATAATAGATTTCATAACCGACTTCTTCTCGTCCAGAGAAATATCTCCTCCAGACGGGGTGCCAAAACCGAGCACATGGAATGGGCGGCTGAAACCGATGAGGCAATCCTTTGTGGCATGAAGTTGGCTTTGATATGTGGGGCTTGTATGCTACGAATCCGTTCTGACTCGCAATTCGTCATCAACCAGGCCAAAGGCACTTATGATGCAAATAAAGAGAGGATACAAACCTACTTAACAATACTCAAGGCGTGCGATTCCAAGTTTGTACAAGTCTCATATGAGAAAGTACCCCGACTTGAAAAGTCTATAGCAGACATACTACCAAAGGCCGCAACCTTGGGTTAGAATCCCCTGGTTATCACCCAACAACTACTGACAATAGAGCTCATCAACATGAACGAAACCATCCATGCAATTGACAGCTCCAACGATTGGAGCCAGTCTTACCTATTGTACTTCAACTTTGTCGTTCTACCAATTGATAAGAACGTTGCTCGAATTCTCCAGCAACGGGCGGCCAAATACTGTTTGTTGGACATCGTCTTATACTAGAAAAAGTGTTACTCAACCTTTAGTACGCTACCTTGACCGAGCAGAAGCTACCTCAGTTCTGCACAACTTACACATATGAGAAGCAGGAGCGCACTATGGGTATCAGAGCCTCATTTAACATTTTCTATTGTCCGGATATTATTGTCTTGAATTGGCGGTCGATGCGGAACAACTGGTTTAGCAATGTCATCAATGCTAACAGTTTTCCGATACTGGCATCTACCAAGCGAGCCTATGGAAGTTATCAATATTCCTTGCCCTTTTGACAAATAGGGCATCGACCTCGTAGGACCGCTCCTTGTGGCGACTGGAAAAAAACAGTTTCTAATTGTCGCGGTGGACTACTTTACGAAATGGGTAGAAGCCAAATCCTTGTTCTGAAGCCGAGGCTATGAGGTATGTGACTTTATCCACAATAAAATACTTGCTAGGCTTGGCATACATCGTGTTTTGATGACATATAACGGCCCCCGATTCCAAAATTTGGTGGTAACAACTTTTTCTAATCGGTATGAGATCGAACAACATTTCTCGACACCATATTACCCCATAATAGGCTAATTGACCATACCTACGGGCTAAGTAAGGATCGAACAACATTTCCCGACACCATATTACCCCATAAGAGGCTAATTGACCATACCTACGGGTTAAGTAAAGACCACACTGATCCCGATACTTTGTACATGGTATATAAGCGAACTAGTTAAAAATCAAGCCTATAATAGGCCATGCAATAGGGTTTCATAAACTCGCCGCGACTCAGCTAAAATTAGTCATTTTCTAGTTACGCAATAAGCCCTACTGAGCTCGATCTTGTAAGGATTAAACCAAATAGCTAATGTAACTAATAAACACATCTCTAAACTAACTTCTATGTTCCTGGTATGCTAAAAGAACCCAAGCATCACAAGGGAAGTTATACCAATAGCATGCGCACATTAAGTCCAAACTAATACAGCTACAACCCGCCATACATATAAGAAAAGCTGTACTTGTTTGCACAATAATAAGACTGCGCCCAAAAACAGTCAATTTTATCAAAAAATACTAGTCCAAGTCTAAAATTTAGACTTCACAAAACAAAAATATTTAGTTATTAAAACGATCGGTGCGTGGGTAAGTACTTCAAGAGCTTGTAGAAGCTGGGGGTTCTCCCAGAATGGTCTTGGTAGGAACCGCATCGGTCGGTTGTGTCCCAGTCGCCTCAGCTTCCACCACCGACATTTTGCCGGCTCTTTTCTCCACTTGAATAGATTCAGTGTTTGGAGAGTCACTGATTCTTTGAGGGACAGACACTTGTACCAAATGACTTAGCGATCCCAGCTTCATACTTGAATTCAACGCCAGTAGTTCCGCCACAGTCTGCTTTTGGTTGTTCGCTATCATATCCATCACAACCCCATCACTTGCTTCTCCTTCTCCTCTAAAGCGGCTCGAGGTTTCTTCTTTCATTGACCGCTCTCGACATCCATCTCTTTCTTTACATTCTCTGTCTTACCCCTGGGTTATCTGTTCTCTATATTCAAGGTAGCCAAACGCTCAGCTTGCTCTTCAACTCTTTGCGCCCGTGCCACATTCTGTGCGAGCAGACCAACACTTTGTGATATCAGCTCATCGTTTCTCTTCATCAGAATGTTATTCTATGCAAGGAGGGCAGCCTTACCAGAAAACAGATCCTTACATCTCTCTTCGCTCAAGGACAATGAGCTTTTAAGGGCGGTGATCTCCTCCCAAATCCCCTCGTTCGCCTTGTATTTCAATATCTTGGCAGGCTCATAAGCATGTTTAAATCGAATAATCTTAATGGTCAAACTCTTCGCCGACCTGAATAACATAGGCTTTGGTTTCCACTTCTATATGACTTCCGAATCAGCATTGGACATTCGATGATATGATAGCACGACCAAGTTGTGATGTATCTGCATATAACATCAGATTAGTTTATGATCATCTTTTTGATATTATATTAAAGTATAGGTTTCCTTAACTCAATCGTCAACTCCACTTGCCATTGTAGGATATCACTCATAGGCATGCCACCATAGTATGACAGTTCGGGAAAGCGCCTGAGTTGCTCGAACATCAGTAATGAAGGGCGAGACATAACAACTCTAGTCGGCGGTAGCTCCTCTGTTATCTGTTACTAGTTCGGTTCCTCTGTTACTAGTTGATATTTGCTCCGGTCTAGCAATATTAACAATTGAGGGTCTAGTGCCGACCCAATGAATAAATGAGACTGGAGGAGAACGTTTGCGGAGTTCACAAATTCTTTCATTCTTTGTGTTATCTCCTCGAGAATTCGTTTCTTTTTGCCCCTCTCCTTCATTATCCCCTTTACCAACTTTCCAATAAATATACTCTTCACTTACTTCTCTTATGTTTATCATCATTTTCCATCTTTTTTAGTGATAACTTGATAATTAACCTCAATTGAATGAAGGTTCTTGCAGTATATATTATACATATACCTAGTTCAAATTAATTTATTATCTCTGAAACTAAACCATAACGTACAAGAATAAGTATCTTGTAAATCGTGGAGACTCTTGACATTCAGGCCACACTCTCCATAAGGCATGCAAATGAGCTACCTGGCTCATTTGGTCGCCCGCTCGATTTCCATCTAGAATGATCACCTCAGGAGCTTTCCTCCGGTCATGCTCAATCGTTGGATGAACCAACTGATCGACCGACTTCTCTAGCACCGCATCACCATCTCCACTGTTCGCATCCACCAGTTGGAACTTTCTTGTTGCAAGAGGTACAATATTAATTATCACTCGAGACTTCTTTTCTAGAGGTCTCACTTCGTCATCTAAATCTTCTTCATCTTCCTGAGTGTGTCGTACTCGATTATGCACTATGTCACCTCCGGTGTGGGTAGTGTCATTTTTTTACTGATCCAGTTCATCAACCCCTTGAATAGCTAACACATCCCCCCTTCATTGTGAGAATGCAATGAAGTAGAAACGTTTGCCTCTTTCGATTTCCAAGTCTGAGGCACTGATAGCCAAACCCTCGTACTATTTTGTTCCCGGTACCTCTGTTCAATCAATGCCCGTATGCGATCCTCCAACGCAACCTCGCCACTATCTTCCATAGTCACCTCTCTCTTTTGAAATGTTCAGTTCTAGCACTGACCACATACCAACTTTCAAATAATTCACCTGGGTAAACAAAAGCGCTGACTCTTGAAACCAAGTAGAGCTCTCTAGGTTACTTACTTGAACCAAAGGGTTCTTGTACTCCTTCGACATGCATTCCTTGCACCAATCCTGATGGGTTCCCTCACCTGCACAAATAATTCAGAGATGATTAGTATTGGATTCGGTCAGCAAACCATATCAAACTTACTAATGGATCTTACACTTTACTTTCCACTTCCTTTCTAACTGGAGATTCATAATTGGTTTTTCATGCTCTCGATTGCCCGACACGAACACAAACAAACTTTTCCAGTTCTTATCCGATGAAGGGAGTTCAAAAAGCTTCCTCATTCTGGTCAACAAAGTGTAGAAAAAAGAGATTTGGCAAGCTTAGCTACATCAACGGCCAAGAGTAATTATGCCAAGCAGACTTTAATTCTTAATAAGCGTGAGCTCAGAACTATACTAAGAATTATCCTCCACCCATTCACAGCTAATTTGGTTGGCATATACCTATTACGCCAAAGAAATCCCAAATTAATGAGGGCAAGGGAAATCAAAGCCCTTAGTCAAATACAATCATGAATAGGCAATAAGCATGATCCTATGCCTGATAAAGATGTCCACCAACTGATGGCACCCTCACTATCACATCCTCGGGAATCCCATACCTATCCCAAAATCTTAGAAACCCTCTATCATCTAGATACCCATATTTAAGGGAAAATCAAGATAAATAACTTTCTAAGAAGATTGGATCCATAAGTTATGACTCTGCAGTTTTCACTACTTTCTTCTTTATTGCCTTTTTGGTGCCATCGTATCTACTTGTTTGACTGTAGTGAGACGATACGAAGAATAAGAAAAATTAAAAGAGGAGGTAACTCAAGGATGGGTATCATGTCCAGTGAAGATAGTTTTGGTTTCTATTGGTATCTGAGTAAAGGGTATAGTTTTCCCCAGAGTAAAGGCTAACTATACGTACATCAAATCGACATACTTGTATTGATGTTTGAAGATGACGAGAATCTCTCTGGAGCAATAAATCCTTGAAGCAACGAAAAATGAAGGAAAAAATAAAAAAAGTCAAAGGAGTGATATTATAAATAATCAAAAAGAGAATTGAAAAATCGTAATCCACTTTACATCCGCATGCGATATGATACGCAATTGTCAGATACTTTAAGCCTTAAGCATGCTTCATCGAAACCCAAATGCCATTTTCATAAAACAGATTGGGTGTCAGAATCGCCAACTCCCACACGTAGATATGAGCCAACCATGTGTCGTTTAACGGCTCACAATGTCGAATAACCTACTAGTATCATTCACGTGTCATTCAGTGTGAATCCTCCATAATATCGTTTCATTTGCTCGCCTTAGTATGTTTAATTCATCGATTTTATGCTTATAGCGCATAATCCATGAACTAGGGGTGCCCTGATGAGAGGGTATCCTCTGGCTGTTAAGTAAGAAGGTATCCAAGTAGACGAAACCACTCAAAGAGTATGAAGCAAGCCTGAGTACATTATAAACCGGAGCAGTATCGAGCATAATCGAAGTCTATATAAGAAATTAGGACCTGTGTGACCATTGTGAGGTAGATTGATGGTGCTCGGACTGATCAAGTATTTCACTGATCAAAGATACATATAGATGATTGATCCAAAGAAAGAACAAAACAAGATATATGGCTAAGTAGAAGGGGATCGATCAGGGTACGCTTGGCTTCGCGCGCAGATAATGTTGATCGAGCCTGATCTACGAAAAAATGGCTCATGCAACCGTTTAATGCTACTTTAATGGAACCAATCAAACTACTAACGCATTACTCCTAATTTAAGGTCCCGTGATGTAAATGCAGTCTCGCATGTAGTTAGTGGAATTCAATATTATAGTAACCACCAATAAACGGTGAGAAAAGATGTAAATAAGGGATAAAACCCTAAATAAATGTAAGTTCTTTTCTCTGATAATAAAAGTTTCTACTTTGTATTATCCTTTGTTATTTTCCTGTAACAATAAGTTCACCATATCTTCTCTCATTATACCAATTTTATACTGATTATAAAGATAGAAAGAGAAGCTCTCACACTTCTACCACCGCAAAACCTCGTTTCTTGCTTGATCGCCGCCACAAACACCTTTCCCGCATAAACCATATCCTATTTTTTTGACACCACACAATCTCTTTGGGGTTATATGTTTTGAATTGACAATTCTTTAGAAGATTTTTTGTCAATTTCTGAGTAAGCCGAAGCAAAAAAAAGCTGCTGGGATCACAGACGAATGACCTTTTATCATTACTCACGTGTTTGGTTACGAAGTAAACATATCAAGGAAAAACAATCAGAATCAGCTGAGGTATCTCTTTCTTCAGTCCTTTTGACTCGATCTTCAACAACAAACAATTACCTATTTAGACTGACTCTTTCTGAAGAAAACAAACTTTGATCATGTTTCATTTCGACGTGTCATTCAGATAATGATGAGACATATTTCTTAAAGAGTTCTTCGATAACCGGGGAGAAAATGATACACTCACCCAACCATCAATAAAATAAAATAAAAAAGATCAAAACGATCCCAACACCCTCAGCTACGCCTTTAGAGGAATCAGTTGGCTTCATCGGAGAAGATTCTAGCATAGCCCAAAGTATTCCTACACCTCAAGTTATACATCCAGAGGATTCACAAAATAAAATTTTGGTTACAAGAGTCTATACTATGTGGTTGATTGATGAACCAGAGAAAGAGGTGGAAGACTGTATCAATTTGGCTTCGTAGGTTGGTGGGTCAAGGAAGACGTGAGGTAGTGCTGAGAAGGAAATGGAAATCATAAAATATGAGAAATTGAAGACTTTACAACCTAAAAAATTGGAGAAAAAATAAGTAGAAATTGAATTGCCCTTCAAAATAACCGAGATGTTAAAATGTAATCTTTACAAAATCGAAAATATACGATTTCCCTTCATGATATCAAATACAAGTATTACTCCGAAGAGGAAAAGTAAAATCTTTAAAGGCACTGGGGAATACCAATTTCTTTTTAAGTACGCTTCCCAAATACAGGAGAGACGCTGGTATCTTCCAAACATCAAGAGCTACTAGTCTACCCAGATGTCTTGAATAAGGACTTTGGTTCCTCTTAGATCTCACTATTGTTCAATATTTTGTTCTAGTGAGCCTGTGCCTAAGTCAAGTGATTATGAATACCTAGATCACACTTATGTCATGCATCCCTCTGTCAAAAGTGTCTCGTATTGAGCTTCTTATGGAGTAGTTCATAGCGATCACTTCCTTATTGAGCAGCCCTCGTATTCCTTTTTTATTTCATCATTATAGGAAAATAGTATAAAGTTGTAGTCAAACTCCTCGAAAGTGAGAAGACTTGGAAGTAGTAGTTTCTCTTTATCAACAGTTGTTGGGAAAATGGCAAGGAAATTTCAAGGAAGACCAATTTTTACTCGCATTCTGAGAAAGTGGAAGAGTATAGGTGTATCTATTCTTCAATCAAACCAAACTGTAATTACTACATATATTTACTACTTAAAAAATTAAGTCCCTATTTGTTTTTGCAGTGGTCTCTGAAATCCTAACTGTAGCACTTGAAAGCCACGGAAGAAACTTTAGGGAGTTAAACTAAGGTGTCGACAAAAATTGGTCAAATGTGTTTAACAAGTACTTCACACCGGCCAACTTGATTCGAATGTATCTCTAGCGCACAAAGTCTAAACTTGTCATCTCTTGGGAGCAGTTAATGACCCCGCCCACTCTGATTGAAGTTCTAAAGTGGTTAGATAATACTGACACCCAAGTTTTTCCGTCAAACAAAAATAGGCCCCCAATCACATAATAAAACAAGACATTACTAAGGGTTTCATCTCAAGGAAACTAGTAGAAAGCACCTAGAAAAGAACCAAGACGATAAGCCAATAAATATGGTTGTTAATCTATCGTTAACTCGCAAGAAAAGGCACAACCTTTGAAAAAGAAAAAAATCAACACATACATTGAGGGATAAAAAAAGGAAATGAAAGATCAAATTGAAAAAAGATCTTCTACCCAAAACTAATCTAAGGTCATCAGGGAGGTTACCTTTACCGTAAATCAAACCACCATTCCTCAAATATCTAACTGTTATGATGCTCATGGACCAGAATACCCCTTATCACCTCATTCGGAAGGAGATCAATTAGTTCAAAAGACTCAAGGTTCAGAGCACCCACAAGAGCTAGGTATTCAATACCAAAGAGACTATTTTCCAGTTCTAGATGGTTCTTCTAGTTCCGAATCCTTTCAGCTTATTAAAATGGAATCATTTACCATTGCTCTACACGAGCTTGTCAAGCCCATTCGTGAACTAGAAATGGAAACAGAAAAGCAGAACGAAGTAATTTTGCGCCTCAAATAGTATAATTCGGAACTTGCAAACACCGCAATGTATATTCGACAAAGATTTGGCCACTTAAGGAAAACTTACTCAGATCAAAGATCTCATGTATCAAGATGATTATCGGTCCCGCTTTGCTGAAAAAGAGATCACAAAATAAAACTTTATTTTCTAGGTTGAGATTCCCGTTTACAGTTCACCTTGCAAGACTAGACTTGGAAGCATCACGAGATTATGAAGGAAAATTATCTCCACAAAGAGCTTCTTGTGTTGAAACTAGATGAACATATAGAGGCTATCCGGACAACTGAAGAGGATAACAGACAAAGTCTCCAATTTTCTATTACTTTTAAGAAGCAACCAGAAAGAGACGAAGGGGCTGTGATCAGTGACGTAGCCAGGATCGAAACGTAGTGGTGTCATCGACCTTTTTATTATTATCAAATAAATAAAAATAAGATACAAAAGTTATAACAAATATGGTTTATATTGAAATCTTAAATATCAAGTTTTTATTGTAATATACGTTACACAAGTAACTAAAATAAAAAAATAAATCTAAGTTAATTTTACTTGTACTTTTCTCTTACTCATAACTTGAAAATGTTGAAGGTTAGTTGTGTTACGAATCGTGGTAAATATTTTTTTTATCCACAAATGTTACTAAACAATCATTAAGTCATGGATCGCTCATTCTAATATTCAACTCATTTTTCACATAATTCAAACCCGAGAAAACTCATCCAACACTCGCCGGTGCTACAGGTAAAAGCAAATCCTACAATGGACAGAGTTATTATGTTCAGTATATTCTAAGTAACTTCGATATAAGGATATTTCTCCTTAAGAGGTTGTGTTAGACCCCTTAAAAGGTAAGCTCTTCTTATCGAGGCTTGAAGATCTGGATGAAAGCTAGAGACGGGGTCTCTTTCCTTGGATCAGCCTCCAAATTTCCCAATTTGAAGATTGTGCTTCAAATTTAGGTTGTGGATTAACAAGTTAATCTTGTGTCTCTCTGCAGTTAACTTCAGTAATTAAATTAAATACATTTGTATCTAATTTTCTAAATTTAGGAGTTGTTTTGGAATATCTATACATCCTATAATGACAAACATAAAAACTCAATAAATAATAATATTTTAACTTAGCAAAGCAAAATAAAAATTATGATTTATAGAGGTCTATTTGCTTTGAAATTGAACTTTACATATCTCTATCTTAAGATAAAATATAGATCAACCAATGTTAATCTTTATAACTAGTGAACAGTAATATAAGACATGTAGGAGAGAACCTCCAGCTGCTACTCAGAGTGCAATGAGTACGCAGAGGGTAAACCCTCAGTGTGACGCAATAGAGGCTCAGCCGAACACACGTGTCTTACTCAACCACAATTAATTTATATAAATTTACATTATTTTTTATAAATTTATATATAAGAATAAATATATTTAAATAAAATAGATTAATATTTTAAATATATTAAGAAAATAACTAATACACAGCTAACTTAACTTAACTAATGTTAATCTTTATAACCAGTGAACAATAATATAAAACATGTAGGAGAGAGCCTGCAGCCGCTACTCAGAGTGCAATGAGTACGCAGAGGGTAAACCCTCAGTGTGACGCAATTGAGGCTCAGCCGAACACACGTGTCTTACTCAACCACAATTAATTTATATAAATTTACATTATTTTTTATAAATTTATATATAAAAATCAATATATTTAAATAAAATAGATTAATATTTTAAATATAATAAGAAAATAACTAATACACAGCTAACTTAACTTAAAAGACATTAATTGATAACGCTGGGTCTCGAACCAATGACCAGTGGGTCTCGAACCAATGACCAGTGGGTTCCTCACCTAGTTTCTTGCCAACACGACGAGGGCGAGGGATACAAATGTATTACTAAACAAATAACTTAATGGAACCAGGAGGGTTCCTAGGACCCCACACGCACCCACCTGGCTCCGCCTATGGCTGTGATTAGTGCTTTTGCTGAGGAATATATATGCTTTATAAATCCGAGAGATGCTGGAGTCAAATCCATGTTAGTTCTTAGCTTCCGAAAAGCTTTTCTGGCTGTAAACCTTGGCTTTTTTGTGGATATGGTTTGACATAAGGAAAGTCGTGCTAACGTTTCATTCGAAAATAAACTGGAAGCATAAACATATTTAGGGAGCGGAGGTGATGAGTTTGAGAATGAAGAGTTTGAAAATAAGGAATCCGTAAATGAAATATATGAGGAGAATTAGTGGAAAGAAAATCTTGAGGATGACCCTGAAACATATAAAGGCAATACAACATATATAAAGGCTGAATCTAAGGGCACTGAATAATTTCCCATTGGTTTCAATATTGCAACTTTTTGTACTTTTTTGAATTTTAAGTCCTTGTATGGCCAGAGTGTTTTTGTGCTTCACATTTTATAAATGGGTTTTTGTTCATCTTTGCATATCGTAATAATTTTTATTTTAGGTCATGTCTTTCAATTTTTTTCTAGTTAAAAGTTATTAGTCCCCAACCAGTTATCGTGACCAACTAGCGTTGGAATATTTTAAACTTGACCAACTAGCATTGGAATGTTTTATACATGACCAACTAGTGTTGGAACCTTTTAAATGTAAGTAACTAGTGTTGAAACCTTTTTAACATGACCAACTAATGTTGGAACCATTTAAACGTGACCAACTAGTGTTGGAACCAATTATACGTGACCAACTAGTGTTGAAACCTTTTAAACTTGACCAAATAGTGTTGGAAGCTTTCAAACGTAACCAACTAGTGTTGGAACCTTTTAAATGTTACCAATTAGTGTTGGAAACTTTTAAATGCGACAAACTAGTGTTGGAACCTTTTAAAATATGGCCAACCAATCTTGGAACCTTTTAATGTTCAGGGTCGGACATTTCCAAACTTATTATATTAGGAGGCTGGTTACTTCAATTAGTCCATGTGTTCCTCGAAAGGATCTCTTAGTTGTTGAGAGGGTTGCCCAAAGGAAGTATATAGGGCGTACCCAATAAAACTTACAAGTAACCCAGAGAGTTGAACATAGTAAAATAAGAAATTGAAAGATTTCGTTAAAATTGTTCGTTTGAAAATTTCCTGAAAATCTAATTATAGGTTCTTCTCTCCATCGGAACAATAGGGCCGTTATGCTCATTACTAAACTTGTTGAAGAGATGAAATATAACCAAGGTATATCTTTTTTATCAGAGGTTGAATCGATTATCAGAAGAAGAATTAGGCAAAAAATTAGGATAAATTCTGGGAAAATCAAACTTCCATCGAAGAGAAGCAAATGAAAGGCTTTCATAAAAATTCTTGTAGAATCGAGAATGGAATTTTCATTCTGTACATGCCCGATCATGAATTAGTAACTGCATCAAATCTCCAAAAAAACTATCTTGGGGTGGGCTTACTACTTAGATGCTTTCAGCAGTAATCCGCTCCGCACTTGGCTACCCAGCATTTACCGTGGGCACGATAACTGGTACACCAGAGGTGCGTGAAAACAAGGAATATAAAAGGTAAAATGATTTATATTTACTACCCGTATAGTTAGACAAATTATTAAAACCTTCTTGCAACACCAGGGTAGGAAAGTGCATGCCATCGGTTATTACACCATAATTGAAAACATTTACAATTTTTACATAGTCACTCTAAACACAACCATAGTGTTTAATGTTCCGAAGTGGTTTGCCTTATTGGGTTTTCGACTGATAAGTTCTGGGTTTTACTGTTTTGGTTACTGAATAAAGTCCTTCCCAATTTGACCCTAACTTGCACAACCGTTTATCTTCAGTGTGCAAGGAAATCTTCTTTAGAACCTTATTCCGTACTTTAAATTATATTCGACAGACCCAAGATGCATATATACTTATCATTAAAGTCTGCTAATGGAAGGATCTTAGTGCACTTTCATCCTCTTTTCCTCAATCAAGTCAAGTTCAGTTTGTCGGCCCTTATCATTACCTGCCTCATAGTTGTTTGTTACCCTAAAATATGGGAGGATGGCTTTGGCCAGGGTTAATGTGTTCATCCCATAAAAGAATGCAAAAGGTGATTCTTAGGTCGCTTCCCGATGGGTCATTCAGTATGACCACAAAGCTTCTTGTAGATAAGTTGGCCATTTTCCTATGATACCCTCCATAATTTATCACAAACCATCAAAGTAGTTATGTTCTTAAGCTCTACCTGCCCATTTTCGTGTAGATGGAAAGCTTTTGAAAATCAGTTTTGGATGCCCCATGAAGAACAAAAAGGTTTTATTTTCTTGTTATCAAACTGAGGGTCGTTATATGTTGTGATTGTCTTTCAAACTCTAAATATGTAGCATATATTAGATAGAATAATTTTGATAATATATTTGGCTTTAGTTTTGGAAAAAGGCTCGGCTTCCACCACTTGAGAAAATAATCAACAACTACTAGGATCATTAGGCTTCCCCCGGATGTCATAGGTACTGAACCAATAACGTCTAAACCTTGCGTCACTTATGAATTAAAGTGGTACTAATGACACATGTATTGCATTCACAAATCATTGGCAGGTATCACACTGTCTGACTAATTCTTTAACGTCAGCCATGATGGAATGCCAATAATATTCGGCCAATAAAACCCTTATTGACAGTGTTTTAAGCCCACAATATCCCTACCTTCTCCATCGTGTAACTCAAATAATACCTTGTATGATTCGTCGGTTTTGAGGAATCATAATAATGGCCAGCTTAAATATTTTTTTTGTAAAGAATGTATTTGAATACCGTAAAACCACATGCCTTAAATCTAAGTTTTTAGCCAACGATTTATGGACCGAAAACGTCCCTTTGATAAGAAATTTTTTAATCTCGTACCTCCAATATTTTTCTAGAATTGTTGAAATTTTCAATGCTTCTTTTATGTCCAGTTTTACTCGGTAGCTGGTCATAAATGCTCTTGTTTGAGTATCCACAGATACCCTTTGATGTATGGTATAGGTACCAGCGAAACTATAAGATAATTTTCTCCTTAGTGGACATCTTCATACTGAATGCACTCGAATAAAGGTTGTCAAATCCCTCAATGCCTTTAGTAATTTACCAAATTATATTTCCTTGCTCATCCTGGCCTGATGCATGGTTGATAAGAAGCTCCAAATCGTTTATCAGATAAACTTTATTGACACTACAGATTTGTACAAACCGTAACCCTGCCAAAGCTTCTTTGTATTCAACCTCGTTGTTAGATGTTTTGAAGCCAAAATGTATTGCTTAATACATTACTTCTTTGATTGAAGCCACCAACTGGACCCCCACTCCACAACCTAAAGTTGTTAAACCCTTATAGGTCTGAATTACCCCCTGGTCATAGGAAATGTCAATATTTGGTTCTAACTCAGGTCGTTCGAAATGAAACCGGAGTAGAAATATGCCTAGATTTGCGGCTTAATTCTTGTATGAGGTTCAAAATTGATGCCGTACACTATTTGTACCACTTACTATTTAGTCATCTGACAGGATACATCAGGCTTTTGTAGTATATTTATAAACAAAAGGATGTTTGAACCACAATAGAATAGTATTAGAAATATGTTATCATTTTTTATGCTGCCACCACTTAATGCAAGGCTAATTTTTCAAACTTTAATTACATTTTTAGTATCTAAAAAACTTTTGCTCACGTAATATATATGGCGTGGATAATTTATAACCTTTCTAGCTAACAATGCACTTATTGCATAATCCGACACCACGATGTAAACAAATCAAATGTCTCCCACAATTGACTTGGTCAAATATTATGGAGAGGATAAATGTTATTTTATTACGACAAAAGATTTACCGTATTCAGGAGTCCAATTGAAACAAATACCTTTTCTTAAAACTAAAACAAAATGCTGCACATGTACTTGGAGATCTTAATATAAACCTGTTCAAAGCAACCAATTTTCCAGTTAAGATTGGTACATCTTTGATGGATCTCGAGGGATCAATATCCGTAAGAACATTCAATTATATCGGGTCAGATTCAATTCCTATTCTAGTAACTATATTACTTAAGAATATTTTGGATCATACCTCAAAAATGCATTTTTCTAGATTTGATTTCAAGTTTATAGGCTTCAAGCTACAAAATATTTCCTCCAGATCGGAAAATGATCATCATCTCTCGTGCTCTTTACTATCATGTCACCAATAGAGACTTCAACATTCCTTACGATCTGGCTGAAGAAAGATTGGTTCACTAATCGCTGATTAGTAGCTCTGGCATTCTTCAACCTAAGATATTACCTTGAAGTAGTGTTACCGGTTATAGGAAAATATAACAAAACATAACAAGTAGAGATATTATTTCTTTAGTCAGGAGATGATACAATTCTTCAGAATTGGGAGCTTACCCTCTTGGTCATATTAAACGACTAATTAATACTTCTTCTTATTCAGTGCGTAGACTGACATTTATGAAAAACATTTAACTTTACGATCATTACTTCAAAAATTTTCATTAATATCGTTGACCAGTTAATTCCATGAGGCTTTTATTTACTCCCTTGATTATCTTATCTGTTACAACGCGCTTCACTCGATCTTGTCTGCTTTGCTCGTCCTTCATTTACTTGCTTGGTAAATGCATGAGCGCTTCCCTTATCGTCTATTAAACCACGCTCATTATTGTAATACGAGCCGTTGTCAGTTTTGATCGATTGCCTTACTAATTCCTCTTTACTCCTCGGCTATCCCTCGATGATATAGTTTTGTTCCGCATTATCCCTCCATGATGCCTTGGTCTATTTTCTAGGTCTCATTTACTCTGATCTTCCTCAACCTATTTACTCGGTAGATGCTTGACTGATTCCTACTCGGCATGCTCAGCGAGGTGTCTGTTTCGTCGAGCTCTACTTCGCAATACAGAATATTTCCGTCCTCCATCTATTAGTTATCTTGTCGACTCCCTTTTGCTTCTCAGTTGACCCTTGGCGATATATCTCTGCTCTGCAAGAGACCTCAATTATTTTCCATTTTGCCTTGTTCACCCTTGTTTTATTGTACTTAACAAACACATCCATAAAAGATAAGAGTTTGTTCCTCGAAGTCAAATCTACCAGCTTATCAATTCTAAGAAC
The DNA here is from genome assembly GCA_036936605.1 of Limnanthes douglasii subsp. nivea. Lineage (NCBI taxonomy): Eukaryota > Viridiplantae > Streptophyta > Magnoliopsida > Brassicales > Limnanthaceae > Limnanthes > Limnanthes douglasii. The sequence continues at coordinate 184,653,974 of JAUPFV010000001.1, forward strand.
AAAAAAGGATCTTCCGGACATGCTGATAAAAGGGTATCCACTAACTAGTAAATCAAATTGTATCCGTGCAGAGGGAAACGACAAGAACACCTAATCGGCACCAAACCGAACTGGTTATAAGATAAACCGAAACTATGAACAAGAACATAATAGATTAGTGAGGTAGTCGAGGGTCGCTAAGTAAAGACAGCACCAAAAACAACAAGAAGGAAGTGAAATATGATCACGTAGACGCTTGAACCGAGCAAGGTAAGCAAGAGCTGACATCACCGATCAGAGCATATAGAAGTCGATGCTAAAGATAGGTGCCAAAGCCCTCATCAAGCAAGACTAGAGTGGTCAAGGTGTATGACAGAGCATAGGGGTAAAGACTGAGCAGAGCAAATGGGAGAAAATGCTAAAGATAACTGCGAAAGCCCTTGATAATCAAGACTAGAGTGATTAAGGGGAATAACCGAGCAGAAGGGTGAAAACCGAGAAGAGGGGTCAGACAATTCAGACAAAACCGACCGGGGTCAGTTATCAAACTGGAGGACTGAGGAAGCGGTTAAAGATGACATTAAATACCCAGACAATCCACTAAGCGCATAACGACTAAATTAGTGGCCATAAATTTAGGTCCCACATCATAAAGGTTAGTCTACTCGTACCGTTAGTGGAGTTATATACTAAGTAACGCTTCGTAAACTACTAGTAGAGATATAAATAAGCATAAAAACAAAAAATAATGTAACTTCTCTTCCCTAATTAATAAATTTACTAGTTAGCATTGTCTTTGTTATAATTCCCATAACACATGCTCTGTTCAAATCGGTAAGATCAACACACTTTCACCATTTTATGTTCGTGTTTTTCACGAGCACTGGTTTGTTATCCACAATGGATATTGAGATTCTCTTATATGCCCTATTTCTTTTAACCAATCTACCTCTGCCACTATTGTTTCGAACTTTTCAACATAGAATGCTATTTGTTTCCGAATTATGAGGTGTGCATTAGGCCGTGCGGTATGTTTGTGACAAATTCCAATCGCATGTACTCCTGTTACATCATTGGCACACCACGCAAACATATCCAAATTTATTGACAAAAGATACATTAGTTATTCTTTTACAACATGCGATGACTGAATATCAATATTCAAACAAATTATGTTGGAAAACTTATAAATTTCAATGTCTTGATCGGGTGTTATCGAACTGGGAATCTCCCTCCAATCATCTTATACATATGATTTTGAAGTAGATCTTGATAACTGGTATACTCGCTTTGTTTAAGAACTTTTAATTATTGTTAGAGCCAACACAGTAGTGTAGCACACTCTCGTTAATTTCTGGCTACTGCAAATAACTCGCACCTGACTTCAAACTATATACTTCAAACATTGATAGATATTTGAAGCAATAATGTGCATTTTTGAAAACTAAGACCTACCAATAATTACATTATATGATGTTGGTCCATCCACCACTATAAACAAGATTTTTACCATTTTGTTGAAAGACTTTCGGCCTAGTAACACCTCCCCCTCAAATTCTCTAATGATATCAATACTAACCCCAATGAATCCTACTGTTATTCTATATGATCGAATAATGGAGGGAGGGTTTTTAATTTACTTGTGAGTAGACATGAACACGATATTTTCCGAACTACCCGTATCAGTTAGGATCCTTCAGATTTTGGTCCCTTCAATAGATCCTCTGATTACCACATAATCCTTGTGAGGTCCAGCGACCTTCCTTAAATCTATCTAAAAAAATAATGGTCAATGGTTCTCGGTAAAGGTGGGTCTTCCTTCTAACTATGTTGCTAAACTTATAACATCTCATTTTTGTAAATAGCCGGTGGTTTTCGATATTATATCACCACCAAAGATAGTTAATGACTTAAAAACTTGCACAAAATTTTGACATTCCCCTCAGTTTTGGGTTTGTTAATTACCAGAACACTCATTTGGTTAGGATTGGGGTATAACTATTATGTGTCCAGATCAAAATCATTAAAGGGTCATGTTATGACCATTGCATTTTGCTACTTTAGTGCAACCTCAATTACCTCCCTTTGATTTTGCTGCTTGATTACCCAACAAATCATACTGCGACCTCTTGAATGTGTTTTAATAAATATGGTCAACTTAACATTCTTGATTAGGGTTTGAATTTCCTTCTTTCAAGCTATGAAGTCCTTTGTATCCTGACCGACATCATCATGGTACTTCCAAAATTGGTTATTTTGTCCTTCTCTCGGGCTCTGAATCAGGAGGGGTTTCTTGAAATGAATGAAATTTTATCACTTTATAAAAAATAGTAGTGACATTCTTTGTTAGTTCTGCATAACTATTAGGTCGGACCAATTGATTTGCTATGGGCCTTTGTTATTTACCTTGAGGTTATTGGTTTACTTTCGGTCAGTGCGACATTTGAATTGTGCCTCTGGGATGAAAAGTAATAACTTTGGACTTGTTGCTGGTAAACCAGTGCAGCTGATTGTTGAATATGTCTTTATATGAGAATCATTTTTAATCTCTTATATTCTTCCACCTTGATTGAATCTTTGACCTGAGCTAGTAAAACATTGAAAGTCAAAGGTTTCTTTCTAGTTACTTCATCAACAAATTCTTGGGAATGAGCCTTTATATGAAAGAAGCAATAGCAACTTGCTCGTAACAATCATCAAGACTATTCTTTATAAGAACAAAACGTTTGGTATAATCTTTCAAACTCTCTCCGACCAACTGTCTGCACTAGATTTTGGTTTCCCCCCCCCCCCCCTTGCATCTTCTACTCCCACAAACTATTTTCCAAATATTGTCTAAAACAAATCAAAATTCTTGATAGAACCTTAAGGAAACTAGTTGTACCATTTTAAAGCACTCACTTGAAGGTTTGAGAGAAATTACGACACGTCAATTTGTTGTCATCGTAATAATTGATCATTTAGTTTTTAAATTATTGAAGATGATTATCAGGATCCTTATTCCCATCAAACTTCTCCATTTTTTGGATATCAAACCGTTTCCGTAGGTGTCCAAAAATAACTTTTGCCGAAAATGGGGACTACCTCTAATTATGTCCATGACTATATTGGTGGCCATCGTTAGTTGTTGCATAAATATCATGCTTGGATGGATTTGTGAATTGGTTGTTTGCTTGGTAATCAAAACTCAAGTTCCCAAAACCTCCTTACAATAAATCATGACTTTCTTATACATGTACTATAGTTTCTTGTGGTCTAGTCTTATCTCTAACTACCATTCGATCCTTAACCTTATAAGATGCTTATCCGAGGAGTCATTTTGTTTTGATTCTCACTCTCGCTTCGAACCATGATAGCGAATGGAATGCTTCTTTGAATAACGTCTACCACTTGAGCTTATTTTTTTCCTCTAATGGAGGTCTCTCTCCACGGAAGAAGAAAAGTCATATGAATCAGAGATAAAATAATAACTAAAATTTGAAGGACTAAAACAATATATGGCATTTCACTCATTTCTGAAAGAATGATGCCTTTTGTCCGGTTGCAACTATTTTCTTCGATAAGTTTCCTAGCTTTGCAAGAACTCAGACTCAAGGTTATCTCCCTTAAAAACATATTCCCTTCCAACTTTCTGAATTTCTGATTGGATTTTTTTTGTCAAACTTTTTTTGTTTCTTTTTGCTCATTTAACCCAACAATTTCAGTAAGTAGTTGATCCCGGTTCTCTTCTAGGGTATAATGATGTTGGGCTGGAGTGTTCCATGTTAACTGATCATAAACTTATTAAATTGTTATTCCTTTGGTAACTACCAAAAGATCCACCTGCATCTCAGAATTCATCTCTCGCTAGAATCTAAAGAGAAGCCTATCACGTGAACGGTTGAGGATGTTCGTATCCAGATACATATCTAGGCTCCCACTATGGTCATCACTAATGACTCCAGAAATATCTGATGGACAAAAATGTCAAATATATTTCGAGTAAAGTCACACACATATTTAGAAAGACAAGATAAAATGTGACTTCTAGATTGAAAAGCTGCCAAAATTAATAAAAGTAATAATTATCTCCCTTTCCTAGAAAATGTACTTGCCTTATATAGTAATTGTGGTGGACAATTGCGCTTACATGATTCATCTTTTTTTGCTATTTTATCCTAATAATATACTAATATTAAACATATTTATTCATTATTATATAAAATATCGTTAATATTACACTTTTGGTGGATTTATACTATAAAATAAAATTTGGTCCATTATATCATTGGTTCATCCTACAGATCAGATAAATCCTACTTTTATAAGACTCGATAATTAATAGAATAATCAATACTATAAATATTCTAATTGCTTGTTTTTTTAATTTTAGTAATCATTTAATACTACGAGACAAATACTAAGGATTCGAAAATCATTTTATTTATTGGGTCTTGCTAACCGATATCCCTAGACACCGGTTAATAAATAATTTAATTATTCTTTTCGGAAAAATTCTTCAGTTAATGTTCAGATTTATTTTATTTTATTTTATTTCATATAAAAATATTTCGAAAAAAACAATTAAAAACTGTGCCTTCTGACACCGGTTAGCATTTTCCTTATTTATTTATATCTTTTTATTTGTATTTATTTCGCATGAGGTTGACGTGGATGACCGGAGACATTAATCCTCAACCAGTCCAATATGGAAATGACATGTTCGTGAGGTCAACTATTTCTACATTTACATAACACAACCAGTCCAATATGACTATTTCTACATTCACATAACAGAATAAGTCCCATCAGTCGATTATAATATATACTGTATATAACTTTTGTTGGTTGCTTCAAATCTATAATGCGTCTTGCTCACTTGCATTATACGTGCTTATATATATCTAACTGTTTAGAGATATTGATGCTTATTTAACCACAACCGCCTAAAAATATGGTTGAAAGAATGAGACTAAATCTTAATAAGTCAATATAAAAGAATTTTGACAAAGTTTAGCCATATTATCATTATTGTGTTGTTGAGACACTTGGTCTGATGAATGTTCAGATTATATGCATCGATCCTCAATATAAAGGTGTAATAGAGAATATCTACAATGATGCATCGACGTTGGGTATAACTAATCAACTCACCAACATCACATGGTGTCAAAAAAGAGTAAGTACCTTAGGTTTAAGGTTCAACCACATTCTTGTTTGATTTAGAGTTTATTTGTTAATTAGGGTTGAATTAGTAAATATACCAGACGTTTATTTCTCTTATATTATTTAAAGATGATTCAGAGGAGTTAACTTAATTGTGGTTTTACAACTAAATAAATCATTTTGATCGGAAGAATATGTGACCTATGTAAAATTATCATTTAATTTTTTTTACTTAATTCATTTGCCATATTTTATAGATTTATTTACTTTTTAATTTTGGTGTATGACTTAAGGTACGAGTTTCATCCATAATGTTGTCGTGACAAGACTCGTACCTTCAAACAAATCTCTGTATAGATTAACTAGTAGTTTTCATGTGTAGTTCATAATAACAAGATATAATGATATAATCTCTAATTTTTTAGTTTGCACATTAACAATTTATTTGGATGGAACGACCAAGTAAACTTTAAAACAACCGTCACGATGAGATGGTGAATTGAGTTTAATTAAGTTTGGAGACATAGAGATGTTTGATCCCTATATGGAATATTGCATCACTTAGGATCACAGTCGGTAGTAATGACTATAACTAGCAAAGTCAAAACATCAAATCTAATGTTTTTAGTGATATACCAGGTGCGCGTGAAACGGTTGGAAACACATCAAAAGACTAAAAGAAGACATTGAGAATTGATATATCTTCTTAATGTGGCCATCGCCAATGAATGAGATATGCATGATAGAGATAAAATGCTAATCAAACTCCATAATCGTTTATAGAGAAAAAAAAAGAACAAATGGAAAGAAAAAAAGAAAGATAATATAAAATATTTTTGTATTGAAAGAATGATCTGGTTATAATTGTGGGGTTTTCACCCTTATTTATACTAATTACAAATGAGCTCCACATTTATCTTCATATGCTACATGTTTGGCGCAATAAATGCGGAATAATATTTTATTAGTAACTTACAACATAATTAAATATAATTTTTATGCTTAATTATTATCCAGATATTATGTATAAATTATAACCTTATCAAGATTCCTCCCTAGTCCTTGAGTTGGAGCGTAGTGAAACTTAAGGACTACTAAAGGTCGAATATAATATCTGGATAATATAATCTTCTTTTCTTATTTTCATTTGAGGGTGTTGAGTTTAGAATTATATTTTGGAGAAAGAAAGTAACAAATAGAAATGAATTGTAGAGAGAGAAAGTAGTTTACAAATCAGTACAAGACTAATGAATAGCGTTGTATTTGAATCATCGCCTCACGTCTTATTTATAGACGTGTCAGAGTTTTATAACTGAATCAGTTATGTGTAAATTGCAATGCAACCCCCTATATTTACAAGTAGTTTAAATATCCTCTTTCAAATATACAATTTATCACATACAACCTTAGCTTTATTACATTTAGGCCTCCAATATTTAATAGCCTTGTCAATAGGCCCCTAGTTCTTATGAAGGACAATAAATAAGAACTGGTAATTATCGGAAATCATAGTAGATGGAAACTGTTAATTCTAAAAATCGAATTTGCTTCGCATTTAATCATTACATCTCATCAACAAAATGATTTGTTTCAACATTCGTGGTCCTCGAATAAATGCACATTCAGATTTTTCCTCGAATGTAAACCATATGTTAACTGATTTAAAAACATTATGTCACATACTTGTCCTCCTCGTATAAAATTATACTCATGTTCACTTCGAAGTTGGTCCAAACATTTTACTCAACCCTTTTCTTATGCTTCAAATATTCACACATGGAATATTTACTAGACCTTTTCGTAATGGTTAGAAACGTTTGGAATACTCTAGTACGCATGCAAAGACCCGCTAGGCCTGCCATTAGGTATGCCAACTAACATGTGTCACGTTATCCCTTTACACGTAACCGTTTGATATTCCCTCTTTCTACCCAATAATCATCATCACCTGTCCAACTTCTGTGACCATTTTATCTTTCATATCTCCCTTATAAATACTCCCTCACTCAGTATTTTTGTTTCACAAATACCTTCTCGTAAGAGAAAGTTACCTTCTCTTGAGAGAATCCTCAGCTACCTTCACGTGAGAACTAAAAATCAACTTTTTGGCTATCTTTGCTGAAAAACTCATCTTTCATAGCTAACCTTCAAATTTTATGAACTAATTTGAAGATTCTTCTTCATCTTAGTTTATAACAAAATTCCCAGCTACGAAAACCCAATTTTTGGATTTTTACGATTACTCGTGTATCAGTGAGAGGGCTGCTGAATATAAAGCCACATGGGTAATAAACAACTCTACTCAATTTTGAACTAAAACTACTATTTACACTAATTTCAACCCCAATCAAAGTTTCCATGGGTTTCAGAGTTCATCCAACCTAGAAAGAAACCATTCACCGAAAGCTCCTCGAAAATCGTCTCCACCACCACAACTTCAACACATATTACCAATAAATTCCTCACAAATAGTGCCTCGAAATTCTTGTCTAGTACTTTCTGGATCCACATCTGTTTCTCCTCAAAAGAATCGCAAAGTAACACATGTTAAGGGAAATAACAAAGAATTTACCAAGCAGAAAAACTATTATTGGCAGAAAAGAGAAATTACATCTATTTAGGGTTTCTCCTTTATTTATATATTTATTTCCCGTTCATGGGAGGTTACAATGAACTTTCTCTCCACTAATTACATTCGCAACTCCATTTACACAATAGAGCCTACATTTATAACTAAGTTGCTTAGTGGTTTGACTAAGTCCGTTATAGTGCCATTAAATCATGGTTTGAACCGTTTCTCTTTTGGAATGCGCTCGATCTGTTCGCTCAGTCCTGGAGTCGTTCTTACTCCTGTCGCTTGGGTCATTAACGTGCTCGTCCGTTTTGACCATTGTTAACTTTATCAGTTTAGCCTCATGTTCCATCTCTCCTCTTTATCACACTCGGCTTCTTCTTTGTTGGGTGTTCAGATTATTGTCTTGTTTGGCTTCGTTCTTTCACTCTTTTAATATATTCATCTGCGCGGTTCTTTATTTCTTCTATCCAGGGAATACCCCCTTATCAAGACACCCCATAGTGTAGGTATTTTGCATTTATTGAAATAATAAATTGATAAAATAAAATCATATGTAGTAGCAGATGAATCGCTGCCATGTGAAAATCAAACTCAACTCCAAATGAACCTAACGGTAGTTATATTTTTATCGTTATTTTTTTCAATTTGAACGACACGTGAGTGGACTGGATTTACATTGGCTAGTGATGTTTTTTACACAACCATTTTTAGGAAATGGTGCATGGCACTTGGGTTTTAAAGAAGTGTGCTTTTAATTGCTGACGATTTATGCACCTTACCACATGTGACGATTGGGTAAATTACAATCTTGCTTATACCATTAATGATAGTTTCTCTTAATCACTTCTTTGTTTTTTGTTTTTTGTTGCTAATATTTCCTGTCGATACCTCAGATGGAGTTGTGTCCATCTTCAACTGTAACATATGTATGTGAATATCCTCCTTTTCTTTTATATATGCTTAGCATTTTGTATTTGAGGAAACCCTAGGTATTGGATAAATGATGTTATGCTTGTGGAGAGATCCAATCGAAATTCATATGTACTTGGTGTGACACCAATCCCTTACAATATGATATACTTTTTGCTTATTCGTGGTATTGACTTATTGCAGTCCAAATAGAAACAATGACATAAAAAGGGAGATAAAGTAGTGGAGAAAACTCTGATATCCGAATTTGAAGACCTATTTTTTCTAGAAAATTACTTTTCCCAAATATTTTACAAGTATGGGTATTTGGATGATGTCGGGCTACTTAGTTTTAGGGAAAAGTACGGATACCTGAGGATGTTATAGTAAGGGTTTCCTCGGTTGGTGATCATCCATATCAGGCCCGGGAAGCTGAAACTTTCCTGTTCACGACTGTTTTTTATTAGGGGCTCCGCCTTTCTCTACCTATGCTATTTCATAGATGTTTTTAGCGTAATAGGTATTTGTCCCACCCAATTGGTCGCTAACGGGTGGAGAATGCTTCTTAGTATAGTGTTGAGTTCACACCTATTAGGGATTAAGAGTTGCCTCGCCGATGTACTATTAGCCATCGATGTAAATAAGCTTACAAAATCCCATTTCTTCTATGCCCAACAGATCGGGATGAGAAAGATTGTTGAACTTCCCTCATCAGCTAAAAATTGAAATTATTCCTTAGTGTTTGTGTGAGGTAATTGAGAACATGAGAAACTGATGATGAATCTCCAATTAGATAGAAGGTGAAAAGTGAAGTGTAAGCGTTAGCAGCATAATCTATATATTAAATTTATTAAACACTCGATTAACCTTTAATTAATTGATTGGGTAGGTGAAGGAGCCAATCAAGAGTGGTGGAAATAGGGTTTGACAAAAGAGTATAGAAATCTGTTGATTGAAGTCGGCAATCGAGCTAGTTCTACCTAGTTGCAAGAGCCTACACTACTCTTTACTCAAATTAATTACCTTAGATCTGGTTTGTGGCTATTACTAGAATTAATGGTTATGAAAGATGGTAGAGTGATTATGGCAGACGGTGCAGAAGCCTCTATAGAACGTATTCGAGCTTTAATAGAGAAATGATACAAGGAAAAGAATAGTACTGGGGTTTGGATTGAAGTGCCTCATACCCAAAAAATAAGGGAAGCAAAGGGGTTGTCTTCAGTCCCTTGTCAGAATGAAGGACAAGGGGGGGGGGGTGCTAGTCATTCAATAAGCGGATGAGGTGAACTATGATGAAAAGGATATGACTGGAGGGCCGGGGGATGATCTGGTAAATCAAGAGCGAGATAAGGAGCCTGAGGTGCTTGTCGAGCAGGTTAATCTGGTAGAGAACATCGATGACGAGGGGGGTGATCTCGAGAAGGTAATTCCAAAAGATCTAGCAGAAATGATGAAAAACTTTGTGAGATCATCAACTATTCATCCATCATCCTCGTTAGGACGATGAATGAATTCACTACACAGTTCTATCAACATCGCGAGGCCCAAGCTAGCTCCAGCTGGGAACAAAGGCACTAGGACCAGTCAAAATAACGTTGCGATGTATGGATTGCTGCCTAAGAGGATCGTCGTGCCTCGTCCATCAATGTTGATGTTTGAACAACTCAAACACATCCTTGAGCTATCCTATTATGATGGAATGCCCATGAGCGAAATCCTTCAACGTCAAGTTGAACTCGCCATTGAGGTAAGAATAAGTTGCATTGAATAATTTAGTAATTGAAATATCTGGTGGGACTGATCGTGTATATTTGGCAGTTGCACCATAACTCGTTCATACTATCTTATCAGCGGATGTCTGCTAGTGACTTAGAGGTGGAAACTAGGGCCGATGCTATTTGGATCGGTAAAAATATTCAGTTTCCGAGCTCGTGCAGTTGAGGCATACTTATGGATCCAAAGCCTAAAAAAACAAAGTGATTGAGGCGAGCGAGAAGCTTCAATCTGAGATAACAACCCAGAAAGAGGCTTTGGCTTGTAGTGAGGAGAAATATAAGGAGCTGTCTATTGCTAATACCGTCCTACTAACTTAGAAAAATATTTTGATTCAGAGGAACGAAGAGCTCACCCAGAGGTCGAATTTGCTGAACCAAAACATGGTGCAAGCCAAATGGTGAAAGAACAAGTCGAACATCTAGTTGCGATGACATCGAAGAAGGGAGAGAAAAATGTACAACAATGTTGAATGAGCGGTAGACCCACGTGATGAGCATTGTTATGGATATGATATCGAGGGAGAAGAAACAAACTGTCTCTGAGCTACCAGCGCTGAATCCTGGGATGAAGCTTGGAGCGTTGAGTCAGTTGATAGAGTTACTTGCTTGCCCTAAGGTTAAGTCTGCTCGGGTGAAAGATGCAATGATCCTATCTAAAGAAAAGGCGAAGAGTGCTGTAGCTCACCCAACCGCATCAGACCCTGCTGCAACTAGTCCAACTAATTTGGAAGGTAGTGAAACTCTACTGACCGTCATGGTCCCTCTCATGACTGACCCAGTCAAGGCGAAAGGTATCGAGGCTCAATCTATTAATGTGATTCATGCCTCGATTTACTCCACCAATTCTCTCCCATTTTCTAATTCTTGAAATACTTAATATATGTTGATGTAACACTTGAAACCTATATCCCGACATGTTAACTATTTTGCATGCCTTGACGTTTTCTGAACTTGAATGTCATATAACTTTAATAATACTTCTCTTGGGATATATGTTTATTCGTTGAATTATTACTCTACGGATTTGTATATGTCACTTGGAGATGTGTTTATTACTTATTATAGCTACACCAGCTAATCCTTACGAAATCGAGCTCAGTATAGCTCATTGCACAGCTTAAGAAAAAAATGCATCCTTGTAGTTGAATCACAGCGAAGCCTAAAATGGCCTATTGTGTGGTCTGCTATAGACTTGATTTTTAACCAGGTCACAAATATACTCGGTATAAGGTATGAGGCTCAGTATGGCCTTTATGTAGCTCGAGGAGTGACCAATCAGCCCTTGAGTCGCCCATATGCGTGGACAATGACCCGTTCGTTGTTTGTAAGGATGGAGAATACGTAATAAACACATGGTGGTGAAATCATAAAATATATTAAGAAGGAAAATTAGTGTTCAGATGCCTCATTTAAATTCCATTGGTGCTTCAAGGTGCAACACTCATTATCCCCTAGCCGATATGCACCACTATGTCCGGTAGAGATAACTATGTAGGGCCCCTCCGAGTTAGGACCTAATTTACCGACCGCTCAGTCACATGCTTGGTTTTCTTTGTTACCAAGTCGCCAATCTTAAAATTGCGTGGTTTTAATTGAGCATTAAATCTCCCCCACATCAGATTTCGGTAGTGCTCTGCTCTAACACGTGCTTGGTCGCGACGCTCTTCTAAGAGGTCGATGATTTCCTCATTTCTAAGTGTTTTTCTTCTGTGTACGTCTTGATGATCATATCATCAATATATGCCTCTAAACCTTTTCCTAGGTGGTCTTAGATTATCTGATTGATTAAACGTTGGTACATTGACCCGACATTCTTTGAGCCAAAAGGCATGATCATGTAACAATACAGACCACGCTCGGTTTGAAAAGCAATGTGCTATTGGTCTGATAGTGGGATTAAGAAGTTACATCTATTTACGGTTTCTCACTTATTTATAAATTTCTTTCCCATTCATGGGTGGTTACAATGACCTTTCTCTCCACTAATTACATTCGTAACTCCATTTACTTCATAGAGCTTACATTTATGACTAAGTTGCTTAGTGGTTTGACTAAGTCCATTATATTGGGATTAAGTCATGGTTTGAAAAGTTTCTGTTTTGGAATGCGCTCGATCTGTTTTGACCGCGTACTCGACCGAGTTTAATTCAATAGTCTCCTAGCTCGGTCTCCCTGCTCGGTTCCAAGAATGCACTGGCCCGAGCGCAACCTGTGCAGTTTTTTCGTTAGCTCGGTCCTTCAGTCGTTCTTATTCCTATCGCTTGGGTCACTAACATGCTCGTCATTTTGACCGTTGTTAACTTTATCAGTTTACCCTCGCGTTCTATCTCTCCTATTTATCACGCTCGACTACTTCTTTGTTGGGCGTTCGGATTATTGTCTTGCTCGGGTTCGTCCTTTCAATCTTTCAATATATTCATCTTTCTTCATTTATTCTATCCGGGGATTACCCCCTTATCAACACCAAGCACATCCACTCACAGAAGATCAGAAAAAAACTTCATCACCCATCAACTTTGATCCACCTCGAATATGACACAAGGAAACTAATTGAATTCAGTCAAAAGTTCATCTGTTTCAAAGTATTCATGTTAAAAAGTAAGCATGCATAGATATGTGAGACCTCGAAGCTGATGAAAATTCACATAAAACTACCCAAAAATACCACAAATAACCCTACACCACCATCTTGGAGTCATAACAAACTCTCTCGAATACTCAAGAAGAAAATCTTGCCTCGAGCCCGAATCCTCCTCAACTAATATACGAAGCTTCTAAAGAAGAAGCTGATTAGGAGTAAATTAACTCAAATGTCGAGGTTAAAGAAGGTGGTGCTGCTTCTGATACTGAAAACGATGCTTCAAAGAAGGGAGCACCAAAGAAAAAAAGAAAGAAAAAGAAAGCTCCTGTTGAACTTCCCGAGGATGTTGCTGCCTCAGTCAGTCTAAATTTAAAACCAGTCCTACCCGTATACATCATGGTGCTGAAAAATATACCATATATTTATTATAGTGAAGCTGAAGCCGGACGTCTAAAGAAGCAATGGGGAATTTCAGACAACATAGTGCTTGGACTACCAAAAGAAGATGAAACTCCTCTTGATTGTGGATAAAATGAATTGATGGTCTATCATGAGATCATCAATTGGGGTCTTTGGTTTCCACTAGATCCAATGATAGTAGAGTACTTCAAACTTCTAGATCTATGCCCTACACAAGCGACACCAAATTTATGGTTCACGCTCCTGTCACAGATTATGGCTTCTAAACTAAGCCAAAGCCCTCTCTCCATGAAATACTTCATCGCGATGACTGGTTTGTCCAAAGGTCTAGTATTCCCCTTCTACTATCTAACACTTGTGGATAATTTAAAAATAATCGACGATCTTCTCGAGGCTGACAAATTCTGGAAGCAAAAGTCTGCCTTCATATATGAAGCATAGGAGAATGGGAAGGAAATATCCGAAATGAACCCTCTAAGAGTCAATCTTGTTTGGAGAAGCAACAGTAAGTTCCCGTGTCTTTTCTTCTACTATTTAAAATTTATATAAAATTTTCACATGTATTGCTACTGTACTTAGAAATTCCAAGGAGGTACAAAGCTCGCAAGAAAAATGCAAAAGATATCTTTGCCAAGTTGGCCACTTTGGCAGAAATTAAATGGGGCAAGTCACTCAACTTTTATGCCTATAAACTTCATCAAATCATCTGCTAATCTCCCAGAAAATTTAATGGAACCACCAAACCCACAGATTGATGTGAAAAGAATGATAACACCTGATAGTCAGGTCACTCTGTTGGTGGGAAATATATCTGAAAGTCATGTCTTCCAAAAAGAATGCTAAAAAGAAAAAAACAGGTAGTACATATGGTGCTAGCTCTTCAGCTGATCTGAAGACATGAAAGAAGGGGAGACAGACAAAGAGGAAAGTAAACGAAGCTAGCCTTATAACAATCGTAGAAGGAGTCCAGGTGAAATCTTCTCCAAAAATAAATAAAAGTGCTTCCTCAAAGAAAAAAAAAGAGCACTTCGAAAACACCACAAACTAAGAGGGCATAAAAGAATTCTGAAGAAGCTCCCTCTGAAGTGCCTCCTTCCAAAGCTGAAGACACTGAAGTGGAAGGTCAACAAAATGATGACATTTTCATTCTTGAAGTGCCCTTAGTGCATAAAAACTTCTAGATATTTACCAGGATATGAATTCGATGGTCCAAAAGATCCAAAATCAACTTCAACAAATTGGCCATCAAGTTACTGCTCCATTTTTACCCGCAATTTTGAATTGAGATCTTCGATGGCTGCCTCATCTTCCACTGCAACCTTTTTCCAATCTTGAAGTAGCAACAAAAACATTGTGCACAAAAGTGAACTGTGCTCGAAGCCAATTGGAAATTATGGCTAAAGATATGGTCTGATGGAAAAAAGAAATTGTTGGAGAGAAAAATATATGAGAAATCTTTGGCAAACAAATTGAGGAACAATTTCATGTGTTCCAAGCTGATAGGTCGGAACTTATAAAAGGATCCATGCACCTGAAACGTTATTTAAGATCTGTTCATGATAAAAAAAACAAATGAGCTAACCAATTCTCATCAAGCTGAAATAGATGAACTTAAAACCAAACATGTCATAGAGACATCCAATGAGAAGAAAAAATATGCCCGTTTTCAAGATTATGTGAACAAAAGTGAAGAAGAAAAGAAGAAGCTGACTCATGAAATGGATTCAATGAAGACAACATTTGAACGAGAAAACAAACTGTTCTGAAAACTACCGAGACTAAGTGTGGACGAGACACCCTTGCTGCAATAATAAATGTTGAGGAGCAAAAACAATTACTATGCTCCATGAATTCCACGCCGCATTCATAAAAGCAAATATGTCAAGCTTTTGGGATTTAACCCCTATTAAAAACCGTCATAGTAAAGCCTTTGATCCTGTACCAACTGATTCTTCTGAGATACAAAATCAAAAGAAAATGAGGATGTCATTGAGAAAGAGGGAGATCCATCTGAAAGAGAACTCCGAAGAGAATGACTGGTTGTTGTTTCTTTTTGTCTTTGTGTTATGAAGTCATCTTTTGCTGTTAATGACTCCTTTTTGTGAATGCTTAATTTCTTGGCATTCAAACCTATGTTTTGTAAGATCGATGATTTACTTCAATGAACAAATACTTTCCTTTTTCTACATTTATTTGCTAACTTTTATAGTATCATGAATACTTTTTATTTTATGAACAAGTCATTATTACCTCGAACTCCAATATATGTTACAACTAGTGCATTTAAATATAGTGCATTTAAAGAACGTATAACACTTCGAATACCACCATCTCATTTAGAAAACATTAGCACTTCGAATACTACCAGTGTGTTTAGAGAATGTTAGCATCTCGAATACAACCAGTGTGTTTAGAGAATGTTAGCACCTCGAATACAACCAATGTGTTTAGAGAATGTTAGCATCTCGAATACAACTAGTGTGTTTAGAGAACGTAAGCGCCTCAAATACAACTAGTGCGTTTAGAGAATGTTAGAACATCGAATACAACTAGTGTGTTTAGAGAATGTTAGCACCTTGAATACAACCAGTTACTCTTGGTCAACAACTTCAAAGATGATCAGTATTTGACCAGTTACCAAGATAATATACATAATTATATTTAAACAACCATTGGCTAAAAAATAATTTCATTAATTTCCTCGAATATATACATCATACCTCATTTAAAACCTTCATGGGTCAACATGATAGGAAAGAGTACGTCAATTATTAAAAAAAAAAATTATTCCCAATATAGCTTCAAATTTTCTATATTCGAAGGATGTGGAAGTAATCTGCCCTGCTCATCACAAAGGCGATATGTACCCGACTTTATTCGCTCCGTTACCACACAAGGACCCTCTCAATTCGGGTCCATCTTTCCAATTCACTTGTCCTTTGTATGGAGAAATACTTTACTCAAGACTGTGTCACCTAATTTAAAATCCCTCATTCTTGACTTCGAATTATAGCGACTCATCATCAAATCTTGATAATAAGTTATATTCAAATGTGTCCCAACTCTTTTCTCTTCGATCAAGTTTAGGTCTGTTATTTTTACCACTTCATTTAGCTCTTCAGAATAATGAAGTACTTTATAATAAGGTAAAGTATATTCTACAAGGCGAACAACATCTATACCATACGCCAAGGCAAAATGAGTTTCTTGAGTGGCCTCTCTATGAGTTGTACGATAAGCCCCCAACACCTCTTGCAAATAGTTAGGCCATTTCTCTGCAACACTTGTTAAATTATTCTTCAAACCTTCCAGAATAGATCTATATGTTACCTCCACTTGACCGTTTTCTTGGGGATGAAAAAGCTGCAGAAAACCACTATATGATACCCCTCGAAGCGCAAAAAGAAGTCATTTCTAGTTGTTAAATTGAGGACCCTTATCTGTGGTGAATTTTCGAGGAACTCCAAAGTGACAACATATATTATTCAAAATGAACTTAATAACATCTTTGGATGTTTTACCATATAATGGTTCAATTTCGGCCTCTTCCTAGCATCCATCACTACCAATTTTTCAAGCTTCAAATATATTTATCTCTGATGCCAACAAATGTTTTCTAACATAATAGACTGCCTTTGAAACTCCCTTGTCTTCACATATCAAAACAGCGCTTACAGCAAAATCAGACACTGTGTCACAATCTGTGTGCACATAAACTCTTTGGGTATTTGTAAAACTTGGAAAAAGGAAAACGTTTGTTAGAAAATATCGAAATAAATCGATTTAGAGAGGCTAACCTTCTTGTCAAGATTTGCACCTCCTTTATAGTTCGAGGGGATGTCATCGAAATCAAAGCCTTCAATTGTTTAGGATCAGCCTCTATACCTTGTCATTAATGATATACCCTATAAACTTTCCTGATCGGGCATTAAAATTACATTTTTAAGGATTTAGTTTCAAACGAATAGGCCTAAAATTTAAATAGATCCCATCTAAATCTTTAAAGTGTTCACCATCTATCGAGCTTTGAACCAAAATATCATCAATGTATACCTCAATATTCATTTCAATCTGAGGAGCAAATGCCTTATTAACCAACATTTGATATGTTGCTCCAACATTTTTCAACCTAAATGACATGATTCTATATCAATGTAGTCATTGATCAGTGATAAATGCAGTACTTTATTGATCTTTTAGATCCATATTAATCTGATTATAATCTGCAAAGACATCCATAAAAGAGAGAATTTTATTCCCTGAAGTGGAATCAACCAGCTGATTTATTCGAGGGACATGAAATGGATCTTTAGGGCATGCTCGATTTAAATATGTAAAGTCAACACACATACACCATTTTCCGTTCTTATTTTTTATTAACACTGGGTTCGCAGTCCATAAAGGATATTATGCCTCCCGAATATGTCCGACCCGAGAGAGATGATCCACCTCTTGAACAATATCCTCTGATTTTTCCACAAAAAAGGCTCGTCTCTTCTGAATGAGAGGCTTTATCCTCAGATTTATAGCTACGTTGTGTCATATTAGTTCAGATAGAAATACTATTACATCCTTTATTTTCCCATCAAAATTAATCGATTTGGATCTGTGTCCAAATATTCCAATGCCGCATCAAACTCGTCATATTTAGAATCTAAAATCATTAATAAAATTTCTTGCTTCGAATTTGGATTAGCAGCTTGTTGTGTCTATGAGCTTGGAGTTTTCGTTCCACTGCTTTGTCCTTTGACACCTGTAGCTGCTTTTCTAAAACTATACAATCTACAATTTCGTGCCCAATATCATTATGATACTTGCAAAACCTGTTATTGTGTTCTTATTTGGATCCGTTTATTGGAACTGTGACTTCTCGTACATAGCAACAACATTCTTAGTCAAGTCAGTATAATACTCTGGCCTTATCCACTAATTTGGCCTTAGCCTGTAATGTTGATTATTTGTTGTTACTTGAAAATGAACCCTTCCTGTTCGAGGAGGTAAATTGTTATTTGTCCTTGGACGTAAATGTGCGTGATAGCTTGGATTAGTAGACCTTGCCCTGATTTTTTATGTACAAAGTTAGGTCCACCTCGAACTCTGGTGGACTCCTCTACTTTATCTGGTCTTCTACTTGAGCCATTAAGTCCCCAAAAGTTAATGTTGTCCTTTTTGTTGTTTGGTTTGCCAAATATCCTAGTAACAACCCTTGTCGAAATGCCGCAATAGCAACTAGCTATTCACAATTATCCAATCCTGCTTTTGCTAACACAAGACGCTTCATATAATCCTTCAATTTTTCATCCACATCTTGCTTATATTGTATTATTGTATCTTCATTTGCACACATCTCTTTGCTTCCCACAATCCATCGTCGGAAGCTGTGTAAAAATCCATAAAGTTGGTAATAGACCCCCTCAGAATCCTATTATACCACTTCAATGCAGTGCCCTGAAGGTCCCACAAAAAGCTCTGTATACCAGTCTGTCATCATCTTCAAAATTCATCATATAGTTCTTGAGTTGTTCAATGTGATCATCAGGATCCTGCATCCCATCGAGTTTTTCGACCTTGGAGATATCAAAATTCTTCGGAAGAGTAATGGACCTAATCTCAGCTGTTAAAGGAGAATTTATCATCTCCACTCTTTGTATGTAATTGTCATCTCTTCTCGTTCCTATAATAGCTTACAAATAATGAGGCTCATTGTCTCTTTTTGGTTTATATTCCTTACTCAATTTTTGATGCCGATCTATTTCTCCTTTCGAAGATCCCTGGTACCTCTTTTTCTTAGAGGATCCTTCCTCAGATTTTGAGCTATCTAATTCATCATCACTAGATATGATATACTTGTGTTTATCTTTATTTTATTTTCACGAATTATGATGTTCTTTATTAGACTCAAAATATGTTTTATACCGATCGCTTCAACTATGATAAGTTGTATACGATCGATCAGATTGATTTTTTAGCTCGTACTTCTCTTCAATTTCTTGTACCTCAGATTTTAGCCTACCTGATTGAATGTGTTGTTCTCTTTGAACATACTTGTCATTCAATGTTGTTATTTTGTCCAACAACTAATTCATTTGACCTTGAATGTCAGATGACCTTCCTGTAATGAAATTTGATCATCTTCATTACTTTTTTCCCACATAAATCAGATCTTAAAGTTTCAATAACTTTTCGAATTGTTGGATCAGCTTTATTTACTGGTTCCATAACAATTTAGAATGATATAACTGAGTAAGAATTCTATAATTTTTGGTTTTTGAAGTGAAATCAAGGTACCAATCGAATAGATCTCCCATTGTGGTCGCCAATTTGTTGAGTTTATAATTATATTTCTAGATAAATAAAGTAACAGAGAGAACTGAATTGTGAAGACATAAAGTAGTTTAGAAATCAGTATAAGACTAATGAAAAGTGTTATGTTTGATTCATCGCCTCACATCTTATTTATAGGCCTGTTAGACTTCCATAAATGGGTAAATTGCACTGAAAACCTATATATTTACAAGTAGTTTTAATATCCTCTTTTAAATATACAATTTATCATATACAACCTTAGCTTTATTTCATTTAAGCCCCCAATATTGCATATCTTTATTAGAGTGAGCTTCTCTTGTTTTTATTTTGTCAGTTGTCGTAACTCTGTCTTCATTTATATTTTATGCTGAGGCGTTATTGATCATGCCGAATAAGATATACCAGCCATGTCGGCTAGACTTCGAAAAGTCTTAGGGCTTGGTTATAATGATTTTCATATTTGAACGGTTATCAGAGACGTCTCCAATTTGGTTCATACTTAACTTTTTGTGCCTCATTAAAAATCTTTGCCTGCCAAAACCTCCCTTGAGGATAAAAAACTCTATTTTTCCAAAAGAAAATAGTGCAACTAACAATTAGTAGGCTGCTATGATGTTACTTGCTTCTTCGGCATGTTTTGATTTTTTATTCGACATGGATGAGTAGCCCCCCCTAGTCTTTGGTGAATGATGAAGTGAATACTATATATAGATGTACTTGCTTTATGTTGTAAATTTCGTGGAACTTGTGTTGGATAAATTACGGAATGTCGTAGGTGACTTTGTGTAGATGGCAAACATGTAGGCTAGTGGTGTTTGTATGAAAATGTGCTTGGTAACATTGACGTAATGAATGGTTATAATTTATATGAATGAAGATCTATGTGTTTGTTCAAATTTTATGGTTTCCTGGAATTTTGTTACAAGATCGGGCACATGATGGCCTATTGCATAGCTAGAGAAATAAGGAGTACCCCTCGATTGATTCGCGGGAGCAGCCGATTCGATCTATTGTGTAACCTCATTGGTTTGGAGTAATTAGCCTATTCATATTATTTATACTTATTTAGTCTTGGATCAATATACGTAGCCCGTAACGGTGATAAATAACCCATTCACGGCGTTGTAAGGATGGAGAGAAGTATGCAACAAGCACATAAAAAGGCGAAAACATGAGATGAAGACGAAGATCACTTGGTTTATAATATTGAGATAACTTGGTTTATATCCTTTGTGTCGTAGATATAAAGATCATTTGTCTTATATCATTTTCTCTATCATATAGGTGAAGATCATTTGGCTTATAGTCTTTTTATAGCATAAAGATGGAGATTACTTGGCTAATAGCTTTTTCGATCGTGGAGATGGAGGTTATTTGGCTTACAACATTTTTTACCACGGAGATAGAGATTTTTTTGTCCTATAACATTTTTAATTATACCGAGGGAGATCATTTTTGCTTATAGCCTTTTCGATAATGGAGATGGAGATTACTTGGCTCATAGTCATTTCTGTCATGGAGATTGAGATTACTCATCAAATAACATTTTTAATAACGAAGACGAAGATTTCTTGACTTATAGCTTTGTCGATCATGAAGATAAAGATTACTTAACTCACATCTATCATGGAGATGGAGGTCATTTGGTTTACAAATATTTTTTATCACAGAGATGAAGATTTTTTGGCCTACAATATTTTTATTATGGAAAGGGAGATCATTTTGGCTTATGGTATTTTCGAGCATAGAGATGAAGATTATTTGGCGTATAGCTATATATATCGTAGAGATTTGAAGGTTTATTACACAATTTTTTTTGTTAGCGAACATTGGTTTGAATTGGAGACTATCGTTGAATTGGAGACTAGCGTCGAATCAGAGCCTAACTTTGAATTAGAGATGATTGAATTGGAGAAAATTCGATTGAAAATTTTGGCGAGCCCTTACGATCAATACTAATGATTTTTTCTTAAAATATATATTGGGATTGAAACATATAATTTTAATAAACAATATGAAAATATTTATTGATATAATTTAAAAATAAATATTTATAGTTAATGCATATTTGAAAATTATATAATTTATTAAAGTTGGTGTATTTAAATATTATTTGAGGATTTAAATATCATTTGATACACATTATGAAATTATGGATAAAATATCAATATATTTATGTCTATCTATAATTAAATATATTATCCTAAAAAAATATTGACTCATACAATATAAACTTTTGTATTTTGAAAAAATATATTTGGAAGCAAAATATATAGGTTTGTCTTTTTAGTTGATTTTAAAGTATAAATATCTTTAGTTATGATATTCAAATTATAAAAAAGAGATTTACTATATTAATTGTTACGCGAATATATAACAAATTATGACAACAAGAGAGTTTATTGCATTATGTCGAAAAGATACAATTCTTTGTATCGATCGTTATTGATTGAGATTTTTGTCATGACAAATATTAAGTGAAATATTATATTTTTATCTTAATGCCATTTCAAATTTAAAAAGGTAAATTAAATATAATAAACTAATTTAATACGAATATTAAATTGTTATAATATTAAAAATATTACATTAAATATTAATTAACTCGTATTTAATGGTCATATTTGTTACTAAATTCGATCTTCGTATGAATTCATTAAATGTAGATTAATTTTATTTCGGTGCTGTAATTTATAATGATGTACGCAGAACATAGTGTTTCGTCGATTAACCTTCATTTTCGTCGATTAACCTTCATTATCAAGTTTTAAATTGAGAAGTAAAACAATTACGAGAGAAAAGTAAAATAATCGACTAAACCTGTTTTATTTTAATTGTTTATTGAACTTGATTCCATTGAATCTAGAAAAAACCCATAATAAAGTGCTTGTCTCAATAGATTCTTTGAATGAATCGAACCTTCAATTGAGATTTTTTTCTATTGTCGAATTCACCTGAAATAAAAAAAAAAAACCAAAACAATTTTTGGTTAATATTAGCCTTTTCCACCAAAATAATTTTGGCTTTTTAAAAAGATAAGAAAGAAAAAATCGTTTTCCAACGCCAATTTGATAAGATAAAATAATAATCAAATACCACAATCATTTATATAGAGAAAATGGAAGATAATATGAAAATTTTATATAATGAAAGAATGGTTATATCACTCTTAAATGTAATTTTTGCGGAACAATTATACTAATTACAAATGAGCTCCGCATTTATCTTCGTCTTTTCATTTTTGACGCAATAAATAGGGAATAATATTTTATTAGTAACTTATAACACTATTAAATATAATTTTTGCGCTTTATTATTATCCGGATCATCCAAGACCAATGCTCATGAAAAATAAACTTATTGATTTCTTTATTGATAGATAATATTGGTAGTTTAGTTTCTTATTATGTTTGGTTTTAGTTTTATTTTTTTCATTTTCTTTATCAATGGATCAATTTTAAGAGATAAAACTATGGTATTTATTGAGTATGTTATTTGATTCAGTCTATTTACTCTATTTTTTTACATTGTAGATGGGTTAGTCTGTTTGATTTTCATGCTAGGTTTTTAATAGTTTTTATCACTAGTTCTATGCTTGATCCATCTTCTATTTATTTGGATGTATTTATTTAAGTTTCTTTGGAAGACTAGTTGCTATAAATATTGTGTTGATTTATAAGAAGAAATTAGCAACGTGTTGGCTTGATGTTTTATAATGTATTTACAAGGGGTTTGTCACAATTTGAGATGTTTTCACATGTTCAAATTAGCAACTGAGACTTGTTACAAAATTGTTGGGATAGACATATCGTATCAAATCGGTTTTAAAATATTTTCATTAGCAACAATACGGATGACAATGAGGTACCTATTGCAAGACTGTTGATAGAAGGCATTAACAAAACATTTGTGAATATTTGCATATTTTTTACCTTGCTGTAAAAGGTTATTTCTCAAATAGTAAGATTTTATAAGAAAAAAACATAGAAGTGAACCAAGACATGTTATGGTTGGGCATGAACCTCCGGTAAGATAAAAAAATCCAAGTTACTGTAGTGGTCAATAAACCAAGAGCTTTGCAAAGCAATGCCACCATAAATAGAAAAGAAGATAAGTACATGGATCTAAATCTTAATATGCAAAATATTTGCATGATTGCAGGAGGAGATTCACTTTATGAACCTAACATGCATAATATCTGCATGATTATTGGATGAGATTCACTTTATGGAATTTCTAAAAATTCCATGAAAAAGCACATCGATGATCTAAAAATTTTAGTATAAAAGACAAATGTCACCAACTTGTACATAATTCGTAGCCAATATTGGGATTTATAACTAATAATTTGAGAGAAATGGCAGCACCACATCAGAATGTCGTACTATGGTCGCAAGTGGAAGTAAATAAAGTCACGATAGACATTGGAAGCTTAACAAACATATTATACAAGAGTACTTATGAAATAATGAGTGGTGCCCCAATGTTGATTCCACCTAGAATGATTTTAATAAGGTTCACTGGAGCATATGTGAAGAAGGTCTTATATCTGTTCTAGATAGTGGATGCACAATTTTCATATAATTTCGAGAAGACCATGACTGAATCACTTGCATGTTAAAGTATTTATAGTACAACAATGTCTTTGGTATCCAATCAATGAAAATGTGGGAGTAATCATAAGAAATCAAAAAACTTTAGTGGAATGTTATGCAACTTCCTTAGCCCTTAAAGGTAATAATTAAAGGGGGACATCCTCGATGATATGGATGACCCTAGAGAACCCCACCTCACGGAACCCGCGAATGAAGTAGAAAAAATCACGATGGAAGGAAGAAAAAGTATACAACTTGATCGAGACATACCTACCAATCTTAGGTATAAACTACTAAAATGTTTATAAAAAAAACTTAGATTTGACAGAAGTCATATAACATAAATTATGCACAAACAATAACTTTTGGCTAATAAAACAAAATATAAGATATACTTTTTGAAAAACTACAAACAATCATAGACGTGATTAATAGACTCATAATAGTATGTCACATAAGAATATTATACTATCCAATATGAACAGTAAATCTAATGTTAGTAAAGCAAAAGAATATTCTTTTGATATTTCTGCAACCTTTGTGATCTGTTTGTCATGTTTATAAAACGTGAATGACCTGTTTATACAAAATTAAAGGAAGGGGACTGACGTGATACAATTGAAAAACATAGGGGACCTGCTATATTTTTTAACCAAAACCTTATCAATAAAACCCATTGGGACAAAAGTTGAATAAGGGAAAAAGAGTAAAATTTTGAGACATTTTCCCATTTGTTAAAATCAATTAGTTTGAATCAATACCAAAGTGGTTTGACAAGATTTACTTCCATACTCATTTGTCTGATCACATAGATTTCTCATTTGATTAAGTAACCCTCCAACAGCTTTGTTAAACTGTTTAGCTCTCGATCGAGTTATTGGACCATGTGGTATAACAAGAACATCATCAACTTCAAGCTCATCCTCTGGTTCTTGCACATTCTCACATCACAAGCTCCTTGTGTCATCTAAGATTACATTATCATCTCCCACTTAAAAGGGATTTGACCTCAAATCCATTCCATCTGCAATAAAAGGATCCAAATCAGAAACATTGAAGGTATGACTTACTTTATACCTACCTTGCAAGTCAAGTTGATACGCATTATTGATGATTTTTTTTGTTACTTCAAATGGTCCATTGATTCTAGGCATTAGTTTCGAATTCATATCTTATAGAATTCTTTCCTTGCTTAAGTGCACCCGCACTTAGTCTTCAACCTCAAAACATTTCTCATGTCTGCCATTGTTTGCTTGTTTGACATACTCTTCAGTTTTTATTTCTATGGTTTTCTTTGCATTCTCAAGTATCTGTTTGACAAATTCAACTTTCTTTTTTCGTACATATGTTATTTCTTTTACTCAAAAGTAAAAGGATTAGATCCAGAGAAGATATTAGATTAGATCCATAACTAATTTGAAAGGGAGAGTACTTAGAAGCAGAATGCACATAATGAGTGTATGTAAATTCAACTTGTGGCAAACAGTCTTCCAAAGTTTTCAATTTTTTTTATCAATGTCGTAAAATATTGACCAAAGTCTTATTTACTATTTTTTTTGTCCATACGTTTGTAGATGACATGTAGTCGAAAATAAAACCTTAGTCTCTAACTTAGACCATAGAGTTTTCCAAAAGTAACTAAGAAACTTAGTGCCCCTATCTAAAGCTATCGTCCTAGGCATGACATGAAAATGAACTATTTATTTAAAGAAGAGATTAGCAATATGCAATGGCTTATCATTCGTGTGAAAAGCAATGAAGTGTTTTATTTTAGATAATGAATCAAAAACCATAAAAAAATGGAATCCATACTGGTTCTAGTCATAAGAAATCATTCCAAAGATGTGTATGAATAGGTAAAGGAGTATACAAACTGCATGATTAAACCTTAGATTTGGATTGTTTACAATTAGCACATATGTCACAAATAAATTCAACATCCCTCCTCATATGTGGCCAATGAAAAGGATCCAACATACTTTGATAGTTTTAGAAATTCTAAAAGGTCCCATTGAGCCTCTTACGTGGTTTTCACCAACAAATAAATATTTTATGGAATTGTTAGGCACACATAAATGTTTATTCAAAAATAAGAATCCTTCATGCCTATAGAGCCGTCCTGAAACAAACGTTTCACATGCTTGATAAATCTTTCCAAAATCAGACCTTAGTTTCAAGAGTAATGATTAAGGGATACCTTCGGGATAGTGCTTCAGCAACAATATTTTATTCACCTTATCTGTATTTATTGACATATGAAAATGTATTAATAATTTCTACCCACCATACATGTATTTTGTTGGATTCCTGCTCACCTTTTAAATGTTTGAGAGATTCACGATTCGTGTGTATGATAAACTCTTTGGACCACAAATAATGCTACCATGTTTGCAAGGCTTAGACTATGTCATACAGTTCATTGTCATAAGTAGGATATTTCATAGTGACTCCTCCAAGATCTTCACTAAATTAAGATATGATCTTTTTATCCAGGATCAAAATACCTCAACTAAATACTGGAAGCATCACATTCAATCGTAAAAGTTTTAATAAAATCAAATAATATTAAAACAGGAGGAGAGTAAGCTTTTTTTTGTAAGGATTGAAATTATTCTTCCTGAGCTTGTTACCACTTGAAACCAACGTCCTACTTTATTAATTCAGTGACTGGTGCGGTTAAGATGTTGAAATCCTTGACAAAAAGTTTATAAAATCCTACAAAACAGTGGAAGTTTCTTATTTCTACTTTTTTTGGACTTGGGCATTTGTGAATCGCTTTAACATTTTTCCTCATCTACCTTAATACCATTTGCACTTACAAAAAAACATAAAAAGACAATGTTATCGGTAAAAAAATGCATTTCTTTAGATTGGTATAGATATTTTCCTTCCTAAGCACACTTAAAACAAATTTTAGATGCTGAATATGTTCTTCTAAGGACCTTCTATAAATTAAGATATTATCAAAATAAACCATAACAAAAAATCCTGTATATTATTTTTTGCAGCATTTCACCATTTGTCTCTAACCTCTTTTGTATTATCATTTCAAAACCATATCTACATCATCTGAGTGAAGTGGATATAACCTTTAGAAAGTTAAATCAATTGGCAGAGGAAAAGTGGTCCAATGGCTTCCATAAATTCTTCACTCCCACTAACTTTGTTCGAAGTCACCTTTGGAGGACCAATCCCGAATGAGAGCGGACATATGAGCCATTCACCACTCCTTCTCGGCCTTCAGTCATTCTCAAGAGAACTGATGCTACTGACGACAAGTTATTTCTTCCGACCAGGAATAGAGCTCCCAGTCATCGAAATAAGAAGGATAAAAATAGCAAAGAAGGTTCGTCATAGTTTGTTGCCGAAGTGGGAAAATAAATGGGCAGTCAAATGAGATTGAATCAGGCCTGTTAGCCACTGTGGCTTCTACTATTCAAGAAGGTGAGGTACCTTCAGCATCTCCCGTGCCCAAGAAGAAAAAGGTACACAAGAGGGGCAAACAAAGGAGTGATAAAAGAGACAAGAAGATGAAGAAGACCTCAACTCGTTTGAAGATAGTCCTTTGTTCAAACATTACTCCTCCAACAATCCTTTCAGTCGAACTTATATTAGCTATGGTATCTAATAATCCTTCTCCTCTACTTCCACTCTGAAAGGCAGGTGTTTAGATATGTTAACCCTATTTAAGGTATGGGGGCTTTTGCTTTCGACCCTTTTGAAACTGACTTCCCTGAATGTACAAGTACCGCTACTGTTGTGGTGCTCCAAGGGGTTCCCTTTGAATTATCAAAGGAAAATGACGTGCTGGGATATTAGGTACTGAGCTCTGTGAGACCAATATTTGACTTAGAGAGACAAGTGAGATCACAAATTGAAACTATCACCTCTTTTTAAGAGGAAAACAAGAATTGGAAGACTTCAACCGAATAAGAGAAAGCCAAAAGAAATAGTCTCTCTGAGGAGGTCAAATCTGTCCGGGAAGAGCTGGTTAAAGTGATATCCGACCATGAAAAACTATAAGATGATTATAGAAGTCTGCAATCATCCAGCTCCGAGGAGATTAACTTATTAAAAAACCAACAAGTTGATGATAAAACGACCAGTTAGTGCTTATTGGGCGAGAAAACAACTCAAGATGCTCTTGTCAGTAAGCAGAAATATGAAATTTCTTCTCTCAACGAGAAATCCACCCGGAATATGGATGAGGCCAACAATACGTATGCTGATCCCGTGATTGACTCCTTACGGAAGAGGGATGTATCAACCAAATCAGATATGGTGTTGGAATTCCATAAAACGTTGATGACGTGATTTCAGAAGAAGGAGAAGAAGAAGATGTCGATGGGAATTAGCCAAATGGTCAATAGGTGTTTATACAGTCATTTTTGTGCAAGCCCTTATCATATACGAGGCATTTTGTTATTTGAATCAGTTTTTTCTAGTGTAAGCCCTTGGCATAGCCAAACATGTTCGTAATATTTTCCTTCGGATTTTATTAAGTCCTTGGGTTAGCAAATACAATTTATATCTCATCAACTTGGCTTATTTTCTTCTATGTTCTTATCTTTACTTCTTAGTCCAATCTATATGAAGATAGTTAATCTTAAAACAAGAACCTTTCAATGGTAACAAAATCTTAGTATGCCCAAGCCATTCGAATGAAATAAAAACTTATCATACAAGAACCATTCGAAGGTAATCCATTCGAAGGTAATATGATATTTAACATACACAAGTATAAAAATAAAATATTTAACATACATAAGCCATCCGAAGTTAATTCATTTGAAGGAAATATAATAAAATCTTTAACATACACAAGTCATTCGAAGGAAATAAAATCTTTAACATACATAAGACATTCGAAGGCAATACAATCTTTAACATACACAAGCCATTCGAAAACAATAAAATGTTTAACATACAAAAGTTATATGAAGGTAATCCATTCGATGGTAATAAAATATTTAACATATTTTTAAAAGGAAAATATGATAGATTAATAATGATTCAGATACCCCATTAAAACTTCCCACACCACCAGAGTAGGAAAGAGTATGCCCACAAATATTTACATTAAATAAAAATATAGTAAATATTTACAATATAAATTTACTCGAGGGAAGAGTCCAGTTGCAACCTCGTTTGCAACCTCGTTTTTCTCTTTAGAATAATTTTTGAATAGTGAAAGAGGGAAGAGTAGCCTCTATAGGTGTTATTGCATCCATCCCATAGACCAACGAAAATAGAGATTCTTGTGTGGTGGTATGTGGAGTAGTTTGATTATCCGACAATACTTCTTGTAGGTAATTTAACCATCTGCATGCCGCCCTTTCTAAATTATTTTTGAGACCCATCAAAATGGTTGTGTTTGCCATCTCTATCTATTTATTAGATTGATGATGAAAAGGCCAATAGAAACAATGGTGGATTCCTATGGATGTACATAAAATATCTATATCCATATTGTCAAACTGATGGCCATTATCTGTAGTAATGCGTCTATGAATTTCGAGCATACAATAAAGATTAGCAAGGATAAATTTGATTACATTTTTGGAACTATTTCCGAAGAGAGGTGCAGCCTCCATATATTTCAAAAAAAAAATCAATTGCCAAGATGATACTTCAATATCCTCCATAAGCCATTAGAAGGGGTCCAACCAAATCAAGCCCCCACCTATCAAAAGGTACTGTTTCAGACATTGAATCCATATGAACTTCTAATACGTGTATTGCATTTCCATATATTTGACAATGATCATATCTTCTAACTAACTCTTTAGCATTTGTTATGATAGATGGCCAATAATACCATGCTAATAATACCGTTCTAGTCGAACCCTTGCAGCCACAATGGGCAAACCCTTCCCCATCATATAAATCAGATAGAACTGCTGGGGACTCATCAGAGCTGAAGTAGAACAATAAAGACTTTCTAAAAGATCTTTTATAGATGATCACTCTCAACACCAAAAACCAGTGTGCTTTAAACTTTGACTTCTTACCTAGGATTTTGTCTTCAGGAAGGCTTCCTTTAGTAATAAATTCTTCGATATTATACCTGTAATCTTGACTGACTATGGCTGATATTTGGAAACTTTCTTCATTTTAAACTTCCATTTTGAGGATTGTTTTTATTGAAGGGAACTCTTGTACCACAATCCAAGGGTATGGCTCAGAATATGTAACAATGGCTAAGGAGTCAGCCATCAAATATTTTTATCTTGGCAAGTGTTCATGTTTTACAAAGGAAGCAAAACTTTATTTCAGTAAGCCTCTGTGAATCCCTACGCTTGATCTACAAGCAACTACGAACCACTCAACAATAAGATTCTTTTGGCACCACATATTTGAGCAAGCCTCAAACCTGTTATAGTTGCTTCGTATTGTGCTTCAACCAAAGCGTATAACTTAGTAAATTGAATATCCAAAAAGGGAAAGTAAACAAATTCCTCCCCCACAACCTATTAAGCTAGATCCTCCATCTTTTGAATAGAGTTTTAGGAGAAGATAATTTTTATTGATTTCAATGAACAACTTATCAAAACTTAGGGTTTAGTTGAATTCTTTGGCATCTCTGAATACTTGGAAAAACTGTGCACATTTATCTAAATGATCTTGGAACAAACATATTCAAGGCTGCCAACCTTCCAATTAATAGTTGAACTTCTTTGGTAGACTGAGGAGGGTCCATAGTTAACAATGCATCTAATCGCATGGGGTCAACCTGGATCCTATTTTCATTAATGATGTACCCTAAAACAATTCTGGATTGTACTCCAAAGGTACATTTTTCTAGATTCATATTTAAATTAATGGCTTCCAAACTAGAGAAAATTATTATCATGCCATCAATATAAAATTCTACGTTTCTCCCAATTTGGCTGACAAATGCTTTATTCACTAGACACTGGTAAGTAGCCCCAACATTCTTCAAGTCGAATTAAATTAACCTTCTAAAAGTGAAACCCCATGTCAGTGATAAATTTATTATGATCATGGTCCATCGAATCCATTTGTATCTGATTTTTACCTAACAATAAAATCCATAAAAGATAACAACTTATTTCCTGAAGTATAATTCACTAACTGGTCTATTCTAGGAACTATGAAATGATCTATGGGATGTTCTATGTTGAGATCTGTGAAATTGATACATATTCACCAATTACCATTCTTATTTCTTATAAGTAGTGAATTGATGTCCATAGTGGATACTAAATTCCCTAATATGTACTATCTTGGTCAATATTTTCATCTCATTAATAATGGCTTCAAAGTTCTCTTTGGAAAAAACTATTCTTCTTTGGGGTACCGGGCGCAGATAACTTGTGACAAATGACACTAGCTAGTACACCAGTCATATCTTCATTTCACCAAGCGAATACATGCACATTTTCAATAAGAAAGATAACAATTTCTTTTTTAATTTAGATGACGATCTAGCTCCAACTCTAACATTTTCCTATCTGTTAAACTGTGCACTTTGACCTATTCAATTAGGATAGCATCAGTAGGAGTCTCTCATGGATAATCTATTTTGATCGGATTCGAAGAGGTTTCAAGTAATCCTCATTCCTTCTTATCTCTTATATTTTCTAAGGACTTTGGAGTAAGAGTAGTGACATAACATTCTTTAGCACTTTTTGATTGCTCCGAACCACCCCTACTTGATCTCTAACAACATATTTCAAACATTAATAAACTATTGAGGCAACTGTATGCATCCTTGATAACCAAGATCTATCGAAGATGGTGTTATAAGGGGTCGAATAGTCCACCATCACAAATAATACAATAACCATTTTTTAATGGTCATTTGACATGGATTTCTTCCCTTTCTAACTCCCTAATAACATCAGTAGAGTTACCTATAAACCATACTATGGTTCTATTCGATCAGATTATGATAGATTTGTTCTTTATTTGTTAATAGGTAGATGAAAACAAGATATTAGTTGAGCTACTTGTGTCGATTAAAATTCTTTGGATCTCTATGCCCTCAATAAATTTCCCTATCACCACAACATCCTCATGTGGGCCTATGATATTTCTTAAGTCATCTTCATTGAATACTATAAAGTGAACATGTTTTTGAGTGAAGACATTTTCCCTTCCAATTGCATGGTCAAATTTACCGAATGCCTTTTCTGAAGCAACTCGAAGATGTTGTCCTTGTATCTTCTCTGTAAATAGTTAATGAATTAAATAAGCGACACAACTTATAGACATTTCCAGTAGTTTCAGCCACCACATTCACCCGATCCAGATCCAGATCCAGATCAGGATCTGGGTACTCTAATCAATAATCACCATTATATTATCTTGTTTGGAAGCTCCTGTATTTTGCCTACAAATAACAGGTGATGGAACCTGAGCCCCACTTGTATTTGGCTATGACTTGTTACTCGATTTCCTATTACCCACTTGTGACTTAACAATTTTAGTTAATTTTTTGTTCTCGATTAACGATTTTATATCCTGTTTAAAAAAATAAAATCCTTAGTGTCATGTCCCGCATTATTGTGATATCTGTGAAACCGTGTGCTTTGATTTTCCCTCGGAGTTTGGATAGGTGTAAGCCTTTGGAAGTGCACAATATACTTGGTTTTATCATAAATGGTAGCCATATTTTCAATTAGTTCTGCAAATAACCATGTTTTACCCATTGATTTCCTCTTGGCCTAGATTATTTCCCCTAATTAGACTGGATTTTTCTTGAGTGATGAGAGCCATGCCTAGACTCCTTTGGACGATTGTTAATTGTAGTTTATAACTGGCTATTAGCTTGTGAGAAATGGGCTGAATAAGTTTCTCTATACTTATGAGGTTGCCTTAATATTTTGGTTTCCTCCATAGTGATTTGCTTTCCAACCTGGTTTAACAAGCCACCTAGGTCATTGCCTTTTTTTGTGTTACTGAATCAGCCAAGTCGCCAGCTAACAACCCTTGTTCAAGTGAATCTATGGCCACATGTTCGAAGCAATATGCAAGCCTATCTTTAGTGTTCACAAAATGGTTAGTGTAATATTTTAGAGATTTATTTGGATATTTCCAACAATTAATTATCGTATCTCCATTCCCTCTAAGTTCTTTACTTCCCACAAATTACCTTCGGAATTCTATCCAAAACATGTCAAAATTCTTGATTGATCCCTGCGGTAATCTGTTATACCACTTAAAGGTGCTAGCGTTGAAAGTTTAAGAAAAAGCTTTGCACAATAGCATGTCATCATCATTAAAGCTCATCATGAAATTCTTAAATTTATTGAGATGATAATCAGGATCATGGATCTCATCACGTTTCTCTATTTTTGAACTTCCAAAATGCTTAGGTATATGTTTAGAGAGGATTTCTGAAGACAATGATGACTGCCTCAAATTATATCATTGGCTAAAGAATCCTCATTAAGTGTGGAAAAAATCCTAGGCTCCGATTGCACAACAAACTGATCACTGAGCAAGCAATCTATGTTATGGTCAGCTGATCTTTGAGTCTTTTTCTATTCCCAAGACACGTGTTTACTTGCTTTGTGGTGTTTTTCGAATGTTTTTGGACTAAACCTTCCTTTTTTTTTCCAAAAATGATCATTACTTAAAGAATATGATGAGACTTCCGAGTCTACTGTTGAGCCTTCGATAGTTTCCAAAGTGTTAGAATAGTTTTTAGCTCGATTCTCCTTTGTAAATTCTCGGTAGGATTTGTGGGATTGATCATGTTGACCTTGCTTTATATTATCGGGTAGTTTATTTCTCCAAAATAGGTAAGGGATAACAACTTGTATATTATAGTCAATGAGGCCATAAAATTCCTCAACATCTGTTGCAGATATAGGATACCAAAATTCATCATAACAAATAATAAAGCTCAATTCTAACATAAGCAGCTACCATGGTTTCCTGTAATAAAAGGTATAGATAGAACAAAACTCATCTTCTCATTTTCATCTACAAAAAAACGGCCAAACGGAGGTTATTATTAGCATACCAATAGATGATATCAAACAATTATTGGTCGGAGCAGCAAGGAATTGACTTGATTTCTTACAAAATATTATTTAAGGTCATATAATACTACCCTAATATCTACAATAGTTGAAACATAATTTGTGTTCGTGTACGTGATGGAAACAGTAGTACAACCAAAACTGATATGCTTTCCTTCAGAATATCAATGTATAAGGAATAAATCAACTCATAAGTAAGGACATCTGAACTTGATGTGATTGAATAATAAAGAGTAAAAGTTCATCTAAGCTCATAGCATTATAAAATTTGTTGATCAATATATACAACTCCAAAATTCGCTTCAGAAGCTTCAAGATGGGAGACAAGTCCTCGAAAGATTATACCTTCATACAAAGGTAAACGTTTCGATAAGCTATGCCCAAAGTGGAGAGGATTATTCACAATAACATAAATAGTAAAGTTGGGAACGTACAAATTATTGGATGAATAAGGAAATCAACTTCAACATCCTTGAAATATAAACCATATAAAGATTTACAACTCAATATAAGCTTAAACTATTATTTGAAATATAAACCATATAAAGATTTACAACTTAATATAAGCTTAAACTGTTATTTTAATTATCTTGTATGTTTTTAGGAATATGAGTACCACATATTCCGCCTCAGTATATAAGCAAGTACAATCGATCTCCACACTAGTATGATATTGTCTACTTTGGGTCTGAAGGCCCTCATGGCTTTGCTTTTGCTCCACTTTCAAAAGCCCTCATACTCGTTGAGGTATGTTCTTACTTATATACCATTGATCCTTCCCATGTTTAACCGATGTGGGATGTGGGACTTTGGTCCTTATCCCAAAAAATCCTCCTCTCAAAAAAAGTACCACTTCAGTCTCCTCTCAAGTGTCTTCTATCCATCCACTCTAATCAGGTTGGGGCTACCTGGCCATAGAGGCACTATGAATGTTAGTACTCACCTCCTCTTATACCACCACGTATCTTGTTCCTTAGTGCCGCTCTAATAAAGCCACACCGCTTGATGAGCCAAAGACACTCCAAATTAGGATCTCTCTAGAGAAGATCACCATGAGCACGGTATCTGATGGTTCATCATGTTCGGCCTCCGAGAATTTCACCATCATCCGGTTTTGTCTGGTCCTGACGCTCTGATACCATTTGTTGGGAATATGGATACCGCATATTCCGTCTCTGTATATAAGTAAGAACAACCGATCTCTACACTAGTATGATATTGTCCACTTTGGGTCCAAAGACCCGCACGACTTTGCTTTTGGTCCACTTTCAAAAGGCCTCAAACTAGTTGAGATATGTTCTTACTTATATACCACTGATCCTTACCATGTCTAAACAATGTGGGATGTGGGACTTTGGTCGACACCCTAACAAATCCTCCTCTCGAACGAAGTACCACTTTAGCCTCCTTTCAATTGACTTTCATCCGCCCACTCGAATCAGGTTGGTAGTCTACCTGGCGTCTAGTGGCACTACGGATGTTACTACTCACCTCCTATTAGACCACTCTGTCTTGTTCCCTAGCGTCACTCCCCACTCTAATCAAGTACCAATGCTTGATGAGCCACGGGCACTCCGAACTAAGATCTCTAGAGCAGATCACATTGAGTATGACGTCTAAATTCTTCATGTTCGACCTCCGAAAATTTTACCACCATCGCGTTCCGCCTGGGCCTGGCGCTCTGATACCATATGCTAGGAATATGAGTACCACATATTCTACCTCCGTATATAAGCAAAAACAATTGATCTCCACACTAGTATGATATTGTCCGCTTTGGGTCCGAAGTCCCTCACGACTTTGCTTTTGGTCCACTTCCAAAAGGCCTCATACTAGTTGAGGTATGTTCTTACTTATATACCATTGATCCTTCCTATTTTTAACCGATGTGGAATGTGTGACTTTGTTCGCTATCCTAACATATGTTTTGTCAAAATCTTATTTGAGATAGACTCTTTTCTACTTCGGTGTCGCGAGAAAGTTTTAAAGACGAATTTGATATTAATAAAATATTTTTACCATTAAAGAAGTCTCATATTAGTTATCATCAAAAAAGTCAAGAAAGTTTCTAACTTCACAAAAAAAGGCCAAGTGGGGGATGATTCCAAAAGTATTACCCAATAATTTAATAAGTTTATGAATATTTCAAACAATAAGATAAGTGTGGAATAATTCCAATTGTATTCCTTAAAACTTCATGAAGTCTCAACACCCCTAATAAACAAACAAGAAAAGTGTGTGATGATTCAGAAAGTAATCATCTACGCTTCAACGAGTCTCATCACCGCTTAAATAAAAAAATTGTAATTTCAGGATGATTCTAAAATTAATCTTTATCGTTACAAGAAGTCAAAGTATCCCTCCATAAAAATAACAAATTATTCTGTGATGATTTTTAAAGTATTCTTAGATATCAAGAGTCACGAACCCTTCAAATAAAAAACGAACATAATTTGGATAATTCTAGAAATAATCCAAAGAATGAGCCCATGTGTTTCCTATATAAGTATTTGCTACCGGAATTAACCACTATGTTTGGAACAACAGATTCCTATAAACTGTAATGTTTTTTCCAAAAAAAATAAATTAAATTTAAAAGAAATCACAAGTCACAAAAAACTAATTCAATATTTATACTTAAAAAAATCTCAACAAATAAATAAATAAAGAGAGATGTGACAATACAAAAAAATTCAAAACTTTCCTCAAGGACATGTCTTGGGGCTTGCAATATATATCAAGCACACAAATTCTAGAGGAAAATAACATCAGAATGTTCGACAGGAATAAAAACTTTGGATTGACTAGAGGAATTTTGGTTACTTTACCAAGATGAAGATCAATTAAATTTACGGAAGCAATATAAGAGAGTTCTTCATTAGCAAAACTCGAAGCCAAAGAACTATAAACCTTCAATTTCTCAACTTTAAGAAGATGCTCATCAACTTTAAATCAAAATTTTTAATAGTAGAAAGAGGTATGCTTTCTTTATGAGAACTATTCTAAATGAAATCATCTGGCCTTTCATCACAAGGAACATAGTTCCATTAGGCCAAACACTAAGTTCTTCAGCTACCACTGCTTTCTCGATAACCTTTTGCATCTCAACAAAATAAAAGATTGCTTCTCTCTCTTTCTCTCTTTATGCCTCTATCTCTCCCTCACTCTCTCCCTCACTCTCTCCCTCTCCCTCTCTCTCTCTCTATATATATATATATATATATATATATATATCGGTTTTATCAGTATTTATAAACTCAACATGCTCTATTTGATCAGCAGCTCGAAGCTCTTGTTCAGTTTGAGTTGTGGAAGAAAAAATCATCAATTATGTAAATGAAGATGCAATGGTTGAGGTTTGGATAAAAGTTATATCTCTCACATAAACTACAAACCTCCAGCTTAAAGCATATTTATTTTAGAATAGTCTAGCTTATATTGCAGTTGTATATTTAGTGTAGCCTTAGTCTGAAGCTCATCCATCAACTGCATCTCGACTTTGGCTTTCACTTAAAGATCTTTTTTCAACCTCTTTTTAACCTCAATTTTAGCTTGGAGTTTGGCCTTAACTCTTGACTATCTTTAAAAGGTTATGCAACAACTTATAAAAATGGACTAAGGTTAGGGATAGTAAGAGCCAAACTTTTGCATGCTTGATGCAGCACTATAAGAATGTTAAATAAAAACTGAAAAGAAAATTAAGTTATCAAAACCAACAAAAGAGAATATATATATATATATATATATATAGAAAACAAAAATAGAATCAAGTGTTATAAACTTACTTAAACTCTCAAACACATCTGCATTCTTCCTAACTCCAAAGAAATAAGCTGGGTCATTAGCTTTCTCATACTACCAAAACTATAAAGTGGTTGAATGCATCTCACATCTTCTCCAAAGGAACAACTCTAGTTGAAGGAATAAATTGAATCTTAGATAAAGAAACATTACCACACATCTCAAAGTCAGGGGTGTCCACATGAAGTCCATCAATTGTTACATTATGAGTGTATAAAGTTGATGCCATCTTGTTAACATGTAACTGGTAACTTGATATGCCTGTATGAGTTCCATCAAAATAAAATTCAAGAGTCTTATTAGCAACAAAAATACTTGTAATAATTTTAGGAAGAGAATGAGCTTCATCAATCACATATAGGGATACAACATCAAACTTTGCTTCATCTTTGGTCATAGGTTTTGGGAATTAGTTCATTCAACTGATAATTTATTTTTCCATTTTCGCTTCAGCTTCATATTTCCCTCGTAACGATTGGCTAAGATCTCAAAACCTTTCATAAATTTTATAAAAATATATAATAAATCACCTATGGAAACCTACATGTCCGAGAAACCTACATGGCCTCTATTTTAGCATGATCTACCTTGTTTGTTTCTCTGAAATGCGATGCCATATCAAAATTCCATCTTGTACCATAAAATGGAACTTCTTCTAATTCAGAACAAGGTTAGTATCCACACATTACTGTATAACAAGAGATAAACTAGCTTGATAATTATCAAATGAGTCACAAAAACACGAAAATCATCCATAAAAAGTTCAATACATTTTTCAGCCATGTCTAAACAATGGGCATCATGCATCATTCGAAAGTGGTAGGAGCATTGTATAAACCAAACAATATTATCCAATATGAACAAGTTAAAGTAGTCTTATCTTCGTCCTCTTATATGAAAATTGGTTATACAAAAATTATCTATCCAAAACAATAGAAAGTGTGACCAACTAATATTTCCAACATTTGATCAATGAACGGAAGTGAGAAATTATATTTTGTTTTGCATCATTCAATATTCTAAAATCATTACACACTCTGCACTCATGAATCTTCTTGTTGGTATCAATTCATTTTTATCATTCTTGATTACCGGTTTTTTTCCTTTATTTGGAACAACGTAAACCTGACATACCTAACTGTTACCCGAAATTGGGTAAATAATTCTTGCACATTCTTTTGACTACTTCTTCTAGCGATGGATTCAACCACCTCTGGGCTGCACTATAAGTTTGTAAATATCATTCATCAAAATATTATGTTAGAAAATAAAATGATGGATCTCTTTGATGTCTGATATCATCCATCTGAATGCTTCTTTAAATTATCTTAATATCCTTAGTAACTTTTTTCATTTGCATAATTAAAACTATATTAATAATAAAATGAAAATTGTTAGGTTATTCCAAATATACATACCGCAAATAAAAGGATAATTTTTTAATTCTAACTAAGGTGATATATATTTTAGTTTAAAAATTTGAATATTCATAAATTTTTTAATTTTAACATTATATAGCCTCATGATTTTCGATTTATTTTTCTTCTAGTCTAATATGTACTAGTGAATTCTCTAAAGCCGAATGAGGATATATTTCATGCATGTGTTTATCAATAATTTTATCTACCACATTAAGGATAAATAAGTAATGGCATATTTAGGAAATTTTAATGTTTCTATATGCTTAATTCTACATGCTCGTATCATACTCAAATGATCCATTTTTTAGCCTCGAATGATACAAATCTATATTCCTCTATGTCTAAAATAATTAAGATCTACTGGGAAGATAAACTTGTCAATCTTCAGTAACACATCTTTCAACTATTTCGTTAGAATATGTGAAGGATCGGTCAACTAGTTACAAAATATATGTTGTAGATTTTATTACTCATATATCTAGCTTTTTATGGATACATAACGGTATAAGATTGATAGTAGCACATAAATATCATAAGCATTTTTCAAAATCAATATTGCCTATTTTACAAGGTATCGTAAAACTCCATGGATCTTGTAGTTTTGGTGAAAGTTTGTTTTGAATCAAGGCACCACACTCCCCTATTAGCATCATTGTCTCGATTTCTGCAAATTTTCGCTTGTTGAAAAGGATATCCATTACAAAGCTTGAGTACTTGAGTATATCCTCCAGCAAATCGGTGAAATGTATGTTGATTTCAAAGCTCTAAAACATCTTTAAGAACTTAGAGAATTGATTCTCAGTATTTTGTTTTTAATACGAGGTGTGTATTTCTAAAAAAATAAAGATCAGTGTTGTAGCAAATTGACCACGATCAACTTTACCTCCCCCCGAAAATGGTGTAAAAAAAATGATGTCATATATCGTAAGTGTATGATTATCGTCAAGTAATACGAGTATTCATACATGTTTTTAATATCGAGCATAAAAAAATTATTTATATATATATCTATATATATATATATATATATATATATATACTTTTTGTGATACGAACAACGAATTTGAGGGTTTTATGAATATCTAAAAACATGAGGAAAAAAAAGGAAAAAAAATAATAAACAAACAATAACAAAATAATCGAGGATCATTGAATATGTAATTTATTTCACATTTATATTAATTTAGTGTTTATACTTTTCCTAGAAATCGATTCTCTTACGGGTAGTTATTATTCTCTAAGATCTCAAACAACTAACATTATTGTATCGTTGGATACATCTATAGTCCATACTTCTTATAATGGGGTTATATACACTAAGAATCTAATTCAGTTCCCAATCGGTTATGGCAGTAGTATACTACTCATTCAGTTTAGGAGTATTAATATAATTCGGAAATAAGTTTTACCTCTTAGTCACTAGAATAATTCAATTGATCCCGAGGTAATTGAAAACGTTAAAATTAATATCAATCCTAAGAAAATAAATATAAAATTAAATTAAAATTTATATATAATATTAAATCATAATAAAAGTATTTACATAAGTTCGATAACCCTAAAAATAAAAAGTTTACATATGAAAATAAGAACAAGAAAATAATCCAACTTTAGATGTTAAAGTCAACAAGATATTTCTTGCTCCACATTTATTACACCATGATATCAATTCAAATCCACCTTGTAAGACTAGAGCACAAAATATTAAAAAAAATATGTTATTGTTTTTTTTAAACATGTAATTATTAAGGTATGTTTCAAAAGTATACGTCTTTTATTTTACAAAATAAGATGTAATTTCGAAACATGACCTCAAAATGACATGTACTTTTAAAACAAAATAAAAAAAATTAGATACTCCCAAACCAAACAATAACTTAAGAAAAATCTAACCATTGCCATTTCCATAAACGATTATAAACTTCACAATATGCATCATTGCATAAAAACCTAGCAAAAACTACAGAGAACTCAAATTGCAGACGTAAATCAATTATAAAGTTATAGGGAACTTAACAAAAACGAACTGC
Organism: Limnanthes douglasii subsp. nivea; assembly: GCA_036936605.1. Classification (NCBI taxonomy): domain Eukaryota; kingdom Viridiplantae; phylum Streptophyta; class Magnoliopsida; order Brassicales; family Limnanthaceae; genus Limnanthes; species Limnanthes douglasii. The sequence continues at coordinate 184,695,524 of JAUPFV010000001.1, forward strand.
AAGGAACTTAATAATTGTAATTATCAAATTATAGAGATCTGAACAAAAACGAACAAAAATCAACTATCAAATGGAATCAACTAACAAGAATGTTTGTCAACTAAAAAACCTATTATAAACAACTATCAACTAACAAACCCGAACTTAACGAAAATTCATACCGTGAATAATGGGATATTTGAGGAAAATAAAAGAGAAAAAGATATATATTTTTTTTAATTTTATACATTATATATATATATATATATATATATTATAGTATAAGTATATTATATTGGTTTAACCATAGAATAATATCTTTTATTAATACAATATATATTTTATTAAATATGAAATCAAATCTAAACACATTTGTTTGTAAATTGAATAATATATTTTCAGTTGAATAATATTATAAATTGAATAATATATATTATTCAAAATCACATTAATATTTTTTCATATATCTTTTGAGCAATTAATTAATTAATTCAGTGAATTAATTACTTAATATATTTCAAGTTTGATTAATTATTGTCCTAACAATTCCTTCCTTAAATTAAGTTTGTTCTTCTTTTCTAAACTTTCAACATTCCTTTTGAAGACTTGTGCACTTTGTGGCTTTCTAAAGATATTAACCATCTGATTTTCAGTCTTGCAATACTCAACTTGAACACTACCATTATTCACGAACTCCTTTAGAAAATGATATCGAATCCGAATGTGTTTTGTTCTTCCATGAAGAATTGAATGCTTTATGACTCAAATAGTAGAATTATTGTCACAAAATAAAATGTTTGACTTGACCTGCTTTCTTTTTAGACTTTATAAAATTCTGCGCAACCAAATCAGTTGACATCCTGCATAATATGCAACAATATATTTTGCTTCCGTAGTCGAAAGCGCCACAACTGATTGTTTCTTTGAGCTTCATGAAACCGCACCTTTACCAAGGTGATACACATATCCAGAAGTGCTTTTGCTATTATCAATGCTTCCTGTTAAATCACTATCTGTATAACCAATGAGATTAAGTTCTGTATTAGCTTCATAAAATATTCCATAGCCAATGGTTCCCTTTACACATCACAATATTCTTTTGGCAATCTCCCAGTGACTAAAATAAGGTTTTTCCATGAATTTACTTATCAAGCTAACAAGATACACAATGTCAGGCCTTGTCGAAGTAAGATACATCAGATTTCCAACCAGACTTCTGGACATGGTTGAATTGACAAGTTTTCCTTCACCTTCTTTAGATAACTTCAGACACGTGATGCATGGAGTAGTGACTAGATTAGCAGCTTCCATCTTGAATTGTTTTAATTTTTTTTTGCATAGCTCTCTTGTGACATAAAAATTCCTTTATGAGATTGATGAATTTCAATGCCAAGAAAATGATGAAGTTCTCCTAAATGTGTCATCTTAAATTCTCCCATCATTGACTGTTTAAATTATTCCAACATTTTTACATAGTTTCATGTGAAAACAAGATCATCCACATAGAGACTAACCACAAAAAATCTTCCTTGGGAAACACTTTTGATGAAGAGAGTATGTTCATATGGATATTTTTGGAATCCATATTTTTCAAAATAAGAATTGATACGACTGTACCAGGCTCAGGGTGATTGCTTCAACCCATACAATGCTTTCTTTAGCTTTTAAGCTTTTCTTATTCTCATTTCTTGATAAACCCAGGTGGTTGATCAACATAGACTTATTCATTGAGAACACCATTAAAAAATGCAGACTTTACATCCATTTGGAACATCTTCCAATTATTTTGAGCAACAAGAGATATGAGTAACCAAATTGTTTCAAGTCTAGAAACGGGAGCAAATACCTCTGTAAAATCTTCTCATTCTTTTTGCTTGTATCCTTTTGCAATTAGTCTCGCGTTGTATTTATTGATAGAACCATTTGGATTCATCTTTGTCTTGTATACCCATTTTACTACGATAGAACTCTTGTGACGTGGTATATATGTAAGCTCTCATGTATCATTATTTTAAATTAAGTAAACCTCTTCGTTAATAGCTTTCCTCCAAAATGTTTCTTGATATGCATCATCAAACGAAATTGGATCTTCTCCTGCAAAGAAAGCAAAAAATACAGCATCGTGTTCCACGATTTCATCAATTACATCATATAGTTCTTGAATACTTCTCATTTTTCTGACCCGACTAGATGAAGAACTTGATGAAAAATTTAGGGAAGTAGGAGGGCTTCCTGCTGGAGTATTATTTTCAGCACTTTTAAAATATTCCTCTTCTTTTACTTCAAGTTCAAGTGGAAATATTTTCAAATATTCTTTCTCAGCTGTCATCTCTTCAAAAAATAAATTTTCATCAAATTGAACATCTCAACAATCACAATTTTTTGTTACTGGATTATATAACTTGTATGCCTTACTTATTTCACTATAACTAATGAAGATGCATTTTTCTGACTTGTCATCTAACTTACTTTTCATTGCATTCAGAATATGAGAGTAGACAACACTCCCAAATATTCTTAGATGATGAACATTAAGCTTCTACCATACCACATCTCATACGGCGTGCAATTCTCCAAGCTTGTTGTTGGTGATCTGTTAATAAGATAAATTGCGCAGACAACAGCTTCAACCCAAAAACCGCTTGATAACCTCTTCTTCTTTAGAAGATATCTAGCCATCTCCATTATTGTTCTATTCTTTCTTTCAGATACACAATTTTGCGGCATATAAATGGACTGTCATCTCATATTAGCTTTGTATTTTTCTTTTTCCTTGTACCAACAATCATTTTCCATATGACCAGACTTGTGATAATAAAAACACTTAAAATAATCACGACCTGTTCCTCTTTGATTTCCACGTCCACGTTCTCTTTGCGAACCTCTAAATTTCTGATTTTGGTTTGTTTCTTTCCATTGATTCTCATAATGACCCATTCCATAAATATTTGAGCCTCTTCCTCTTTGATTTCCGCGTCCTTTTTGTGAGCCTCTATGATTCTATTTTTTGTTTCTTCTGTTCCATTCTCTTGTCAAATGACCCTAATTTTTTCCCTTTAATTTGTAGAATATTCTTTTTTTTCACTTAGAGACAAGTTTAACTGTGGCACTTGATCTAACGTTACTTCTTTAATTTTCTTATTTAATCTTTCCTCGTGAGCTTTCAATGAGCCTATTAATTCATCATTCGTCATGATGTTTAAATCCTTAGATTCTTCAAAAGGAACCACGATATAGTCAAATCATGAATCCAAAGAGCGTAGAATTTTTTTTATTACACGGACAATACCGTGAACAATAATCAGAAACGGATTTAGACACTATTTTTTTTGCAAACTTTCAAATTCTCCTCTAAGAGTTTGTAATCGAATTATTTTTTACTTTTTCATCTCCTTTGAATGATTTCTCCAAAATTTCCCATGCTTGTTTTGCTGAAGTGGCATAAGAAATTTTTTCCCAAGCTGCTTCATATGATTGAACTCCTTGATATATCCAAAACAATGCTTTCTGATTTTTCTTTCTTGATTTTCTTAGATCTTCCTTTTGCTTTGGATTTAAGTTTTCTTCTTCAGCATCTTTTAATTCGATGTATCCTTTTCTAAAAAAACTCCCATATTTCTTGTGATCCTAGTAGAGCCTTCATATGAATAATCCATTTATTATTATTCTCTTTTATTAATTGAGGAACAAAATAAAGAGGAATTGAGTTGTTCTGATCGAACATAACTCTGATACCAATTAGAGTTACCAGTGTAGGAAATGATGGGATATTTTGAAGAAAATAGATTAGAATCGGAAAGAACATAATTATTTTTTTCTTTTCTTTTCTTGATTTATTGATTTCATATATCTCCTACATATATTATTATATGTATATTATTATGTTTTAATGAGGGAATCATATTTTTTACTAATAGAATATTTTCTTAAAAATACAAAATCAAATCTAAACATATTTGTTTCTAAATTGAATAATATATTCTCAATAAAATAATATTTTCAATTGAATAATATATTACAACTGAATACTATATATTATTTAAAATCACATTAATAGTTTTTTCATATCTTTTGACCAATTAATTAATTAATATATTTCAAGCTTAATTAATTATTGTCTTAACAAACGAAACCATTTTTGTGAGAGACGGTTGTTGAAAGGTTAAGATCACAGTTTTTTTGTCTGGAGAGGTTTGAAACGATTCTTAAAAGAGTAATTTGAGAGAAAGTGAATGTTATATAGAAATTTAAGATTTAAGGATGACTCTTGAGAATGTGAGTATTTGATCATGGTTAGATAAAGAAGTAAATAAATAAAATAAATAATAATAATAATAGTATAATAAATGTGTGTATATATATGTTTTGTTTTTCAATTAAGGACTTTATTAATAAAGCTTGGGAAATACAATGGGCAAATGAAATATTCCCTACAAAGAAAAATACACGAATTGAAAGGAGGGAAAGGAAATTTGAGTAAACTTGAATTTGCCGCCAAAGAGATGAGAAACTGAGCTAGGATTTGACTTCCATGAGCAAAGCTGATTCACCACAAAATTTTCACAGCCTCTGGATGATAGAACTGGAGAGATGACTGGGAAGAGCTTGATTTTGGAGATGGGTTGAACCATACAAGCTTTAAGGAGTACCAAATCTCACTACCAGGGAGGAAGAAGATCAAGAATCTTACAGAAAACAAAGGTAATTCGATAATACTCAAAGGTATAGAGTCTTAGAAGTAGTCAGAAGCATTGATTCTGATATAGCATGTACCCAGGCTCTCTAGAAAAGTTATAGCTCGAAGAGGATTGGGAGCTTGAGACTGGTTAAAGTCCAGATTTTTCTTGTCGTTTAGAGACTGTTTTGCTATCCAATCAGCTACTTTATTTTGCTCACGAAAAATATGTTTTATAGACATAGATGAGCTGATAAGATTCCTGCAGCAGCTGATAACTAGATCAAGAAACCAAGTAGTTTTTCCTCTTAGTAACATTTCTACCAATATGCTTGAATCTATTTCGATGTCCAGGTTATAGATGTTTCTAGATTTGTAGACGAGTATACTATCTAATAAGGCTCTAATTCTCCAATAATCGGTGAATTCTTACCATCAAGTCTTCCAAAACTAAGAAATATGATTATATTATGTTCCATGATCAATCCACCTCCAATGGATTCCCCATTAGGATAGCAAACACCATCAAAGTTTAGTTTAAACCTGTTAGAACAGTGGGCTCTCTACCCCAGTCGGCTCTCTTGATAAATTTGCATTGTTTAGAACAATTAGGATATAGATTACCTGGTCAATCATTGACTTGAAGCTAGGATTCTGCTCATGATATTTCTTTTTGTTTCTAGAATACCAGATCACCCAGGAGATAATGGATAGAAGGATAGTTATGATATAACAGGTTTTAGTAGTTGACCAGAAACAGGATCAAATTAGGTGAGGGAAATTCATATTTATGGTAATGTGAATGTTGAGAAGAGAGCTAAAATAGATCCATACTACTCATGAATTCTGACACTGAACTAATATATGATTGATGCTTTCAATATTGTTGCAGAACTGACACTTGGAAGCAAGCTGAAAGTGCTTCTTTGGAGCACAGATTCAGATGAAATCCAATTGAAGATGACTTTCCACAAAAAAGGAACATTTTCTAGGTTTAATTGAGTTCCAGGTCTTCATGCAAAGGTTAAAAACATTGCATTTTGTTCTGATAGTGTTCCATATCTTCTTAGTGCTGAAAGAACCATCTAAGGATAAAGCCCACTTTATTGTATCAATATTAGAGTTTAGGTTGATTCTCTAAATCTTAGTGATTTCTATACTAGTGACTGTAGTTTCAAGTCTTGCTAAGTCCCAGACACCATTAACCCATAATTGATTAATTTGAGTTCTTTCATACCAACTTCTGTCATCAGTTTCATTGAATTGGATGAAAGACATGGGCGAACACCAACGATCCAACCAGAAATCAATATTTTAAATACCAGGATTCTAGAAGATGAACTTTTAAGCTTTATCGCTAACATTGATGAGTCTAGACCAGATTGTTGATTTTCTAGAAGGGTTAGGGGTAGTGAGAGGGTAAGAGTTACTACAGTAGGTAGAAGCCATCATTTTAGCTGAAAAAGTTTTTTTTTAGCTCTGAAATTGTACCGGAGTTTGTAAGAAAATGTTTATTGGAATTTTTATCCAGTTTCTTAACATTTAGACCTCCTTTAGCGTATGGTTTGCATAGCCTTCTCCAGGGAGACAAATTAATAACCTGATTATTCTCTTTGTTTCCTCAGAGAAACTTATTATACAAATCTTCAATCATGTAGATAACTACTTTGTGTAGAATAGAGTTCTGAATATTATAGATAGGGTAGGCTGAAAGGATGGATTAAATTAAGGTTACCCTAGTACCAAAAGAGAGGAGACTACTGTCCCATTTTATAATCTTGTTTCTGATCTTGGAAACCAGATCATCATAAGTGTTGATTCTATTAGTATTGCTGATAGTGGTACCCAAATACTTTAAAGGCATATTACTATGCTTGTAATCTAGAAGTCTTTCCAGGCCATGAATTATTTGACTAGGCATTTTATTAGAGACAATGATCTTAGATTTATCATTGTTAATAAACTAACCTGAAGTAATCTGGTAATGAGACATGAAGTTGTTGAATTTGTTTATAGAAGAAATAAAGCCATTGCTTAAAATTATGAAATCATCTGCAAAAGCCAAACAAGGTATATTCTGATCTCGTCCTGTCTTGTATCTAACAGAGCATCTTTATTTTGAAATTTTCTTGTTCCTTATAGTAAGATACTCCTCAGCTAGAATGAACAGACTTGGAGACAAGGGATCTCCTTGTCTCACGCCTTTATTAGATCTGAAATAACCTTTAATTTCTCCATTAATAATCATAGAAAATACTAGTATTTATGATTTTATTCATCAAATTGAGGAATTGAGAATTGAACCCAAAAGAGCCCAGAATTTGTAAGATAAACCTGTAAGAGAGCTTGTCAAAGGCTTTGGCCATGTCAATTTTAGGGACCATATTTCTTCCCATGGTATTTAGGTTGAGGTCGTGGCAGAGCTCTTGAGCAATTAATATGTTTTCATGAATACTTTTGCCTTTGACAAAGGAACCCTGCTCTTTTGATATTATTTTTGGTACAATGAAAACCAGTCTATTCTTGATGATCTTTGAAGTAATTCTCTTCAACATGATAGTTAAGCTGATAGGTCTAAAGTCTTTCCAGGAGTTAGGAGAATGGATATTTTGGATTAGGCAGATCACAGTAGAGCCTTTAGGGGTAGATTCTTCTTTGAAAATTTATTCAAGTCTTCACAAAGATCTTTAGAAATAATTGGCCAACATGATTTGTAGAACTTGCAGTTAAATCTATCAAGACCTGCAAAACAGTTAGAGTTTAGATATGATATTACATTACAAATTTCATTTTAAGTGGGGGGTAGCCATCATCATAGCATTATCTTCTTCTGTGATTAGCCTAGGAATAAGGTTTTGCAGATCTTTAGTAGCATTAGGATTTGGAGAATCAGTCAGAAGAGACTGAATGTAGTCCATTGCAGAGTTGCTGATGGAACTCTGATCTTCAAACTATTGACACCCGTTCCAAATTTTATTCTTCCCTAGCAAGCAGAGTAAGGTGCGTGCCTTTAGCCTTGTCTAGTAGCATTTTATCATTACTGGAGTTAGAGATTTGGTATTCACTTCTTTGAATTTTATTTACTCTTCAATTTGTTATATTGCCTCAACGAATATATATATATAGTAACCGTAAATTAGTATACTTTTTTTTATAATATAACATAATAAGTTTTTTCAAATTATGAAAAAACTAACAACAATGTAGAGATAATAATAATTTTTTCTAAAATTGTGTGTTCAGACTATATTATGATTAGTATGATAAATGAGATATGCGATTAATTAATTTTTGTTTATATTTTATCTATTTATTTATTAATGTTTTTAATTTTCACTTTTCAATTTTAACTTTAATAGCAACATTATAAGAGACAATTTTTCTAAAGAGAGAACTACCCATAAATATCCAACAAAGTATTTCATTACCACATAATACCTAAAAATGATAAACTATCAATGGATACCTACACCATAAAATTGGACAAAAATATCCCAATTTGTATAAATAGTCTTATAGGTTCACAAATGATTTTTCCTTTATTCGAACCAATTTTTTTTCAAATACTTCTTCTTTCTCTACCTTTCCTTCCCTCTTACACCCGGAAACCAAAAACATGTACGAATCAAATTCATTATCGACGAACTCCGATTTGAATTACAATTTTTCGTTAGAATATTGGATTTAAGCTCCAATTTGTATTTGAAGCAGGATTATCTTTGTACAACCTCATTTGACCTTCATTTAACCTCGATTCGAAGTACGAGTATGTAGAAATTAGAAATTAACATGTAAAAACTATGTACGACTTCTTCGTTTTTCTGTATTTGGATGCTTTAGGTGCTACTAGTTTTTATCCTAAAGTGAAAACAAAAATTTCAGACCTTTGTACTGTCATTTTATGTAAACCAATGTTTTAGAGTATGAAAATATCGTACTATTTGCATTCGATGTGTTACATTTTAGTAATTAGGTTCTAACGTATTGTCTTATATCCTATTATTTGATATTTTCAGATTTTAATTTTGATTTCATTCAGTGCAAAGGTGAAATATCACCACGTCTTGCATCTTCTTTGTATATCATACACACGCATCGTATTATTTTTCATCTTTTAGTTTTTATACATGTAAATTGTATATTGCACATTTGCTTGTGTATAGCATGTTTATTTTTAAGATGTTACACATGTTTATAATATCCATTAAAGTTGGTCTCGTATAGTTTTGCTACATAGGTCTGCAGTCTCGCTTGTTTCAACAACCCGTCTTGCATTGATTATCATAATTGGTCTCACGTTTTGTTTTAGGATAAAATGTCTCTTAAAGTATGATTTTTCACATCATGTTTAGTTAGCATACAAAATTTGATGAAAAAGAATGGTCACATTCTTACTACAGAACACATATAAGTTGCAAAAGAAATGCCTTTCTATATGATATTAAAGGCTTCGTATCATCTTTAAAATGAGAGTCTAGTAATGAATAAGCATTATCAGATTATAATTGAGATCATAAAGACATAATCGATGGGAGAAGACATTTTCCGCATTGGGTCCAAACTTGTAAAACCAACCACCAATGATATCAAGACTATTTTTGCTTTGAAACATGAGGATGAGGAAATGTCTTTAAACTCAAACAGAGGATTCAAACTTCAATACACCGATGGTTAAGAAATAGAGTCTACGACCATGGAAACACGCATTTTTGGAAGAAAATTTAAGAAAAGTAGGAAAAAACAAATCAAAACCAATATCAATCAATTTTAAAAATGAGTGACTTTATCATTGGCAGCGCATACATGAGGATCACATGTTTATACGTACTAGTTTAGCATGGTTTATTTGGACTAGTCTAGCATATATTGTGTTTCACCAGGAATTCACGTTTAATTGCGCTAGTATCATATGGTTTGTTTGAGCAAGACTAACATGTAGTTTTTTCAGCGGAGTCGTATGTTTACATGCACTAGTCCCGTATGATTTATTTGTACAAGCCTGGCATGTATTTGTTTTCACAACGATTGCGTGTTAAATTAAACTAGGCTCATATGGTTTGTTTAATTCAGACTGTCATGTGGTGTTTTTAACAGGATTGGATGTTTATTGTGTTGTGTTTTACAGGAAGCAATATACAAATCCATTAGTAAGGGGGATCGGGTTGGCAATGATGTGTTATTTTATTAATCATGTTTATGTGCTTTAAATTGTTCTATTCAATATCAGAAGATATATTGGGTAAAATAACGGTCTTTTATGTTGAAGATCTTAAAAACATAACCAACTATGATTGGTTCAAAGAAACAAACGTGCATCTCTTGGGTCGAATCTAACATGTATCTCTAAAACACTTGATAGAGTTATCGGATGTGTTGCACTTTTAATGATAAGTATATTGCTATATAATTAAACAAGTAAAGAATATATGTAATGATGTTAATATATTTTTTGATGTAGCTATTCATCATGGATCACACAACCTTTACGCAAGGAGAAACAATGGCTAACATGATTCCAACATGCTACAAATAATAGGAATTTAAGTCAAAATCATCAAACTTGTACATAATTCAAAATATAAACAAGCTTAGAGATGATGAGGTATCAAATATTTTAGACTCACACGTTATAGTCACATATGGTGAATTCAAAAGTCCCATGTTTTTAGAGGAGTACTTTTCCTGTGTGAATCACAAGTATGGGTATATAACCGAAGACGACTATCATGAATTTAGCGTTAGGTATGATATCCCTGATGTTTTCATAAGCGTGTGTTGGCCTTTGGCGAACAACCATATTAGGCCCAAGAGAACGAGACATGCTTGTATACGATGTTGTTTGATTGGGGGATTCGCTTACCCTTGCTAACCTTTATTCACAATTTCTTTATCTTCGTAAATATATATCCCACATTGCTTACTGCCACTGGGTGGAGGGTGCTCTTAAGTATAATACTTAGCTCCAAGTTGCTCGACATTCTCATGTGCTTAGCAGAATTATTGGATGTGGTAGACGTCTTCAAGTTAGCCTGGTATCCTTTATTTTATCTCCAAGTAAAAGGGGGTAAGGAGGTTGGTGGATATACAAGCATTAGATAATAAATGGAAGCATATGTTCATATATATCTCCAGGAATTAGGGCCATGAAAAATCTGTAGTTGGAGAGGTGTTGAAGGACCAAGTGTAATGAGTGGAAGTTTTAAATTTTATTTTATATATGTATACCATTATAATGTATTGCTAAAATATGGTATTTCGTTGTAGGTGAAGCGAGACACCATGAGTGGTGTAAAAAAGGAAAACCGGAGGGTGTTGTAAATCCATTATTGGGCTTATTAGCTCATGCGAACGTGGCGTGGGATTTAAATGCATATCGCTTGTTTGCACATGTGAATTACTTATGCTTCGGGTTGTGGTGTGTGCCTAAGTTAGAGATTACTAAAGAAGATCAGGTAAAGATGAAAAAATAGTGGGGAGATTGCGACAGACGACTGGCTGTGAGCGTTAATGGAACAACGATTATAAGATCGTAACGACACTAGGTTAGGCTTATTGGTACCCTAAAGTCACAAAAGATAAATATGCTACAAAGTCATCCCCTGCGCAAAGAAAAAAAAATAAGACAAGAGGAAGGGCTCTCGGTAAGGGATGTTGGAGAGAGTAGTCACCCAACAAGGTGGCAGTATTCAATTTGGAGAAAATGATAGAAAGAAGGGGGTATGCCCTTAGGTGAGGATGATGAGATGGTTCCTCATTTGAATAGGAATCGGGTGATACGCGATTCAATACCGATACCATATAGGAAACTAATGCTGGTATATAAAGATGATGTTGTCGGGGGATGGGGAGGGGTCTGATGGAAAATAAATGGGTGAGACATCAGTACCTTAGTCTGTCGGATAATAGGGAAAATTACTCCAAGGAGGTGGTATTGGAAAAATCGGATGAGAAAAAGAAAGGCGATGAGGCCGGGATGAAGCCTCGTGAGGTTGGTTTTGTACCAACAAAGCCCAAAGGGGTGCCTGTAGGGGGGGCGTCATGCGGGGAAACTTTGTAAATGGTGTGGGGTCTTAGTCATCTTTTGTAAACATTATAAGTTTGAACCTGGTGCAAGTAAGAGGACGCACTGTTGAGCCTGCTCGTGGTGCCGCTTGTACATAGGAGGTCCCGCCAGTTGACATGACCATGCCTTGCCCCTCAATAATGATGCTGAGGCAACTGAAGCACTGTCCTGAGTTATCTTTCTATGGCAATATACCGATGGCTGAAATACTAAAAAGAAAACTAGAGCTGGCTATTGAGGTTAGTATATCTAATGTTAGTGATGGTTTTTTCATTGGTACAGATATTGAATGATGACATTGTTGTTTATATGTGTCAAAGTCCTCGCAACTTGGTGGTGTTTGCTTACCGACGTATGTTGCCCTCCGATGCTCAAACCATGGAGAATTGGAAACCATATGATTTTTTTTCGAGCTCGGTTTGGGGGATGACTATTGATTTAGCACAATTCAAGAATGCCTATGGGTCGCGTAAGACACGCCATGAGAAGGAATTACGAGACAACGAGGAGCTGTAGTGCACGCTCACCGTAGTGGCTAATGGAAAAAGCGCATCTAAAAATGTCCATAGAGCTGATTAATATAAGGACTTTGTTAACTACCCAAAGCGATGAGGAAACAAAGAAGAACGACGTACTAATAGCTCAGAGTGCTGGCCTGCTGACACAAAATATGGTCCAAGCAAAGAGGTTAGAAGAGCAGGTAGAAAATGTTATAGTATTTACTATAGAGAACACCAATTTGCATGTGGCCTCTCTAAAATCTAAGGCAAAAAATATCAATAGATTGTAAAGCTTCTGAGGAAAGCCGATGAAGATGTGGTGGCTCGGGAGAGCCAAGTGGTGGAGGTGGCTCTGGGGATTATTGAGAAGAATCAAAAGGAGACTAATATTGAGTTGTTGAAAATGAACCCAGGATGTCTTTGGGGTCACTAAGGAAATCGATTCATATGGAGTAGCAATTGGATATGGTTTGTAATTCCGTAGAGGTTGTTGATCCTACAAAAAGGCAACCACAACTAGATACCTACGATTCTATTGTGCTGGCGAGCAAAGTAGTTGATACCTACAATTCCCCTCGGTACGGGAGTGGCAAGTGCAGTGTCTGAAATTGGAACCACCCCGCCTTCTAACAAAACTTGAGATTTGAATTGCTTTTAATTTTAACAATGAACCTCGTTTGTGTTTTTTTGGAATGTTTATTTTTTACAAGTAGTTTTGTGACAATGTTGGAGAATGTAGCGAATTAACTGTCTTTGGAAAACATGTATGAATGTGAAGTAATTTTTGTTTTTGCGATTATAAATTTCTTGAAATATCTCTATGACATTTGTGCGTTATATTGGCTGAACTTGATGTGTTTGTTGATCTTTTCTCTCTTTACAAAATTAGGACTCAATATGGCCCAGTGCATTGACTTATTCGCGGGAGAGTCCAATTTGGCCTATTTCATAACTTATATAGGCTTGGTTTATTACCAGTTTGCGTATAATACCAATACCATGGATTAGGCTCAATGTGGCCCTTACGTATCCCATTGAGCATGACCTATTAGTTCGTTCGTTTAATTGACTCAAGTGGTCTGGGCTTAGTATGACCTATTGCGTAACCCGTACGCGTGACAATGACCTTAACTCATATTTTTTAAAGAGGGTGAGAATAAATAACAAACACACAAATTGGTAAAAATAGTAAATTATCACTGAGTAAATAAAAAAGATGCCTCGTTAAAGAAATCCTATGCACCATCATAATGGAAAAATAGTGCACCTCTAAATTACATAACTTGGTGATAAAGTTTTAAATGACTAATAATCCAAGTGTGCTTGAGTATGCTATCAGAATCAGCAACATGATATGCGATATGATGACCTTTGGTGTATAGTAACCCTCCCAAGGTAGGACCCAATTTTCCTGCAACTTTATCACCTGCTCCTTCAAAAACAATGCATGACAAAATCACCTTCCAGTAGGGCACGATCTTAGTTTTGAGTTGAATCGACTCTTCAACAACCTCCTGCAATTCTCAATACGCACCTGGGCTTCGTCGCGATACTCTTCGATCAGATCAACGTTGATGGCACGCTCGGTATTATTGAAGATCTCTAAGTAATTGGCCACCCTATGGCTCGATATAATGACTTCCGCAAGTACTACTACCTCTAAACCATAGATTAGGGAGAAATGGGTCTTACCTGTTGTTGTGCGCAGGGTGGTGTGATAAGCCCATAACACCTCAGTTAGTTTATCAAATCACTTCCTTTTGATGCCTTCTAATATTTTTATTTCGTCTAGGATAGTGCGGTTGGACACTTTAACTTGGTCATTCTCTTGGGGATCATATGAGGTAGAAAAATGTTGTTCGATGCATAACATCCGCAGAACATAGAAATGACAGAGTTCTGAAACTAGGAGTCATTGTTTGTCATGAGTATAAGTGAAATACCAAAAAGGGCGAGGATCTGGTGGTGTACAAAGTCACATATTTCTTGGGCTTCAGTGCGGGAAAATGCTTTGGCTTTAACCCACTTTGTGAAGTAGTCCACAACAACCATTAAGAATTTGTTGCTTCCCTATTTCCATGGGCATTGACCCAACTAAATCGATGCCGCCTTTATAAAAAATGCATGATATTGGGTTTCAAATCATAGGCTTGCTTGGTAGGTGACTGATTTTAGCAAATTATTGGCATGTGTGTACTATTGCACTATAAGCCTAGTATCAGCAGCCAGTGCGGGCTAATAGTATCCCATGAGCAAGAATCAGCGGATCATATGTCCACAGTCTGCTCTGGTGTTCTCAGTATCCAAGTCGTGCAGAACTGTGATAGGCTCATCTCGACTTAAACACTGCAACATAGGTTGTGTAGCACTATTTCGGTAGAAGATGTTTTCCAATATACTTATTTTGTCGCGCATAGCTGTAAAGCACGATCGATCGGTCTATCTTCGGAGAGGGAACCATCACGGAGGTATAGCCGGTAAGGCTTGCGCCAGTTGTTTTTTGGATTTTACTATGCAAACGTCTGAATCGGTTGAAAGGGTTACGGTGGTGGGGGAAGTTTGTAGAAAGAAGAGCGGGTGATCTCCTGAGGGGGCTATTTTGGCCAAGATATCAGTGGCCGAGTTATCAAGGCGAGGAACTTGCTCGTAGATGATTGACTGGAATTTGGAATCATATTCCTTCAAAAGGGTTATGTAATTGCGAATTTTTTCCTCTTGGGAATTTTAGGTGGTCTTTGGTTGGTTGATAACTAGTTGAGAATCAGATCAGACTCTTATTACCCCTGCTCTGCATATATATGCTAACTTTTTCCCTCTAAGGACTGGTTTATATTCCGCAATATTATTTATGATTAGGTCACCGAATCGAATGGCATGCAAGATTCGTTCACCCATAGGGAACTTTATTACTATACCTGTTATACCCTCTAAGGTGCTTGAGGCCTCATCGACCTCGATAATCCACTCTTGTTGGGCATCATCCGGTAAGGCCTCGGCTTGGTTGAACACGCTTTGTGCTATATAAAATTTGTTGATGAAGTTCGTAATTGTTTGTCCCTTGATTGTTGTGCATGACACCAATTTTATGTCTTACTCCCTTAATTCTACTAACGATATTGTTAGTCTACCGAATATATCAGGCTTTTATAATACATACCTCAACAGAAACGATGTGCGCACGATGATGGTGTGACTCTGGAAGTATGGTAGCATCTTTTGCGTTGCTACCACAAGTCCTAATGGCAGTTTCTCAAGATTAAGATAGCAGGTTTCTTCATGGATTAAAGTTTTGCTGGTGTAGTATATTGGCCATTTCACGCCTTTAGGTTCCCGAATCAACATTGCACTAACTCAAAAACCAAAACCGAGAGATAAAGTAACAGAGGCTCATCTAAGGTACGGGCGGATAAGATTTATGGAAATTTGAGGTAGTCTTTAAGTGTGACAAAATCTTCGTATAGGATTTATGGCGATGTTAGGTAGTCCTTAAGCGCGACAAAACTTCGTTACACTTTTCATCCCATGCAAAAATTTTGGCCCATCGAAGTACCTCGAAGAAAGGGTGACTTTTATCTGATGCTCTCAATAAGAAGCGCGATAGTGCCGCTAAGCGTCCCATTAAATATTATACCTCTTTGATGTTTTTAGGAGGCTCTATATACAGTAGTTCTTTCAATTGATCGGGGTCAGCTTCTATCCATTTGTTACTGACAACGTAATCCAGGAATTTGTCGCTTCAGACACCACATGAGCATTTAACCGGGTTCAACTTGAGATTAAGTTATCGTAGGATGACAAAAAGGTTGCTCAATAATTTAAGATGGTGAGCCTTTATAGTGCTCTTAACGATCATATTGTCGATGTAAGCTTCCATATGATGACCCAACTGGTCCTTAAATATCTTATTTACGAGGCGCTCATAGGTGGAACCTATTAGAGGAAAATGCCATGAATAATGTTCCAAGTAGTAATTTTATTAATTTGGGAAGAAAAGATAAATATTTACACGTATGGGATATTATTTATACACCTCATAGTGTAGTTTCTCTCTCCTACTAGATACATAATTGCATTAAATGTGATCGCGGACCTACATTTATGACCATCACTTAAGTCGTGACGAGCTATGCTAATTTTCTAATCATTAGTTATCTTAATGAGTATTGACGCTCTTTAATGTCCTTTATTATGCATTGATCAAGTTTGTGCCTTACAGGAACAACCAATTGATGGTTATTATTCTGTAGACCTCAGTATGACAATGTAGGTTACTTTAGATGGTCTCTGCTTGTTTAAGACCTCGGGTAGGAAACATCGTGCAACTTGCACCTAGGTCTCTTTAAGGCCTCTAATGGCTCTGCTTGGTCATTCCTTCTGAGGTGACATAGGTGCGTCATAATTGGGTCTTTCATTGACTATTAGATTTGGCATGTAGATGTTGCTTCTTGAGTCATTGACATATGGTACAAAGGTCTCTTGGTTTGGCCGTTGTGTGCGGCGTTTATATACTACTTGTGAATTACCTCGGTATAATGCAAAGACCGCTCGATTTATTATTATATGCTCTTATCTTGCCCGATAATATCTAATCAGATGAGGGGGACCTTATCAATGATCCCTTAGTCCATATAGTAGATTTTGAAAAAAGATAGTCGATGGAATAACAAACTTTAGAGAAGAGTAGATGAGAAGAATTGAAAACATAGTTTGTGATGTGGCCCCGTAGTTTACTGGGTCAGATGATGAGTTGATTGATTTCCAATGTTATAATGACACGTAGCACTTGTTAGACGGCGCTGCAGTATGGCGTTTCTGAAACAATGATAGCTAATTGAAAGATTGTACCACTTCGAATCTAACCGAGGTTATCACTTTAATTAATGTAAATGAAAACTAATGTCCCATCACATGTGGAATGTATAGCCAATTTCTAGGGTATATCGGTTTCAAATTAATCTTTCACTCTATTAACTTGATTTAAAAAATTTCTCTCATAGAGGAAAATATTATCTCGTGATTGTTGTGTAGCGAACTTTACACCGCCTTCTTGCGCTATAGATCACACTCGTATAAAAGGTATGCTTAAAACTTAAACTTTTTTATTGCTCTATAGTTATAATACTAGCGGTGTTGGATTAGGGTTATTCCTAGACCAATTAGATAGGCTTGCATGAACTTGGTTGGGTGCCCTGAGACACACCTGTCGGTAGCACTACTCAAGGCAAGCGATTCCGACAATTTGCTTGCTCTGATAATCCCTTTCGGATCATTACACTCATTGATTGATGGCGACAAAAAAATGAGTTAAGAAGAATGAGAAAGTAGGCAATGTCGTTAGCGATGGTACATAGTGTGAGTTTGAAAATTCGTCATTTTTAGATGAATATTTTTTACGGTTGACCCCCAAATATGGATATCTAACTAAAGATGGCCTCCAAAAATTTGAAGTTAGGTATGGGATCCCTAATGACATTATTGTGATGGTGTCAATTCCTTGAGAGAACAAAACCTTCCTATACACGACCATTTTCGATTGGGGTTTAAGATTAGGCTTAACCTCTTTGATTCGTGATTTTTTCAGTTTCATAAACATTTGCTCCACGCAACTGACAACTAATGGGTGAAGGGTGCTACTTAGTGTAATTTTAAGTACCGAAGTTCTAGATTTTCATATGTGTCTGATAGATTTCCTAGTTATAGTGGATATCGTAAAGTTCACCTTTCTTCTATCTCCGACTTACGAGGGTAAGAAGACTGGTGAAGTTTCTTACGTCTAATAAGAACTGGAAACATGCATTTGTGTTTGTATCCAGGACTTGAGAGCACGAAAGTGTTGTGATGAACCTTCAATTCGAAAGACGGTTGAGGGCTACGTGTAAGCAGTAAACTATATGTGGTTTTTGTGAATAGAGGTCACTAGTTACGTTATTTAAGTTGGTGTTTATGTTTTCAGGTCAAGAAAAGCTACAGAAGTGGTGTAGAGAAGGTTTCTTGAAGAAGTCAAAAATTTGTTGATCAATTTATCAGGAACGACCAACACAACATGGGGTCAGGTTGTATAACGCTTGTGTTACGCAATTGAATTATTTGAAGTTCCAGTTGTGGGGTGTGCCGGAGTTGGAAATTAAAAAAAATGGGCAGGTGAAGATGGTAGGTACCGGGGAAACAACGACATTGGATAGATTGCAAGCTCTGATGGAAAAAAGGTATCGTGATCTCAATAATGCGGAAGGTTGGGTTGGTGGTGCCCCAAATTCGTAAAGCAGAATAAGTGGAAGATGCATTGCCTCATTGAGATAAAAGTGAAAGGGAATATGAGATGTTGGTTATTCAAAATATCGTGGGAGATAGTCAACAACAATATAGTAATGCACAGTCTGGAGATGAGGTAGTGAAAGACCAAGGTCGGTGCCTACGTGAAAATGATGGGGAGACTAAAGAGGATGAGTATTCTCCATTACAAAAATAATTTTATAATAAAACTTGTTCCGATATCACAACGTAAATTATAGTTAGTAGATGAGGGAAAGGAAGATGATATGGGTTTGACAGAGAAAAAATATGATGGAGTGTCATTTTTTAAAGAGGGAAAGAGAAGAGGAAGGCACCCTGAGGTGATCGTACTGGAGGATGCTAAGGAAGATTCACGGTCGAAGAAGGTCGATGATAGTCGTGGCGTACTTGAGAAAACAAAGAAGATACCCGAGGAGATAGATCGATGTATGGAAACCTTTGCGAAAGAAGTGGGTTCGGGGTTGTCTTATGTTAACATTGTGAGACCTGACCTCACACCTAACTTAGGTCGTGCTGCTGAGTTTCCTGAGGTGCTGGTTTACTGCTTATGCTAAAGCAACTAAAATGTTGCCTCAAATTTTTGTTTTACGACAATATGCCTACGAGCGAGATTTTACAACGACAATTAGAGCTTACCATCGAGGTGAAAAAAACTGTAACGACAATATGCCTACTTGATGCGATATTTGGTTGAAAAAAACTGTTACCTTGATGTGTATGTAGATGCACCATAATTTAGTTGTTCTGGCATATCGATGCATGTTGGGCGTGAGTTACCAAGTAATGGAGAAATAGAAACCGGAGGCCTTATTTTTTGGCTCGGTAAAAGGATTGATCGTTGAGCTAGCTAGGTAAAATAATGGTTATGGGTTAACTAAGACGCGGCACATAAAATCTTCGTATGAGAATGATGAGTTGCAGCGCGAGCTGGCCTCAACTATTACTGAGCATGACGCTTGTAAGTAGAAGTTTCAAGAATTAATCAGCAACATTGCTTTACTGTCGACGCAGTACAATGACCTGATCAAGAAGAATGATGGCTTAATGTCTCAAAGCGTCGATCTGCTTACACAAAACGTGGCTCAGGCAAAGAGGGTGGAGGATCAATTCATGAGACATACCTCTAATTTTATTCACGAGAACGACCTTTTCTACCAATTGTGTGGTCCTAATAGGCTTGATATGTTATTAGTTCGCTTATTAATACCGGTACAAGGTATTGGGCTCAGTGAGGCCTTTACATAACTTTAGTGGGCGTGGCCAATTAGCTCGTTCGTGTTAATCGACTCAAATGATCCAGGATAAATATGACCCCTTTGGGTAGCTCGTAGGCGTGGTCGATGACCCATTCACGCATTGTAAGGATGAAAAGAGATAATAAACAAACATATAAGTTGGCGAAAGCAAGAAAAATTCATTGAAGTAAAATAAAGTGTGATGCCTCGTTAAAAAAACCTCACACACTATCATGGGGGAAAATAATGCATCTTTGAATTAAATAGCATGGTGATACAACTTTAAATGACATATGTTACAAGAATGCTTGAGAGAGTGACCATCTTTATCAGCAAGTCAGAAAGTGCCATGGTGTTCCTCAGAGATGATGGTGTCAGGGCCCTCCACTTAGGGCCTAACTTTCCAACAACCTTATCTTCATAGCCGTAAAAACCTTTCTTCATGATTGAATCACCTACTTGCAGAGTTTTGGGCCTTTAGCGAGAATCAAAACGGCCTCTCATCGGACTTCTATAATGCTTCGTGCATACTCGTGCCTGATCATGACGTTCTTTAATAAGATCAGCGTTAACGGTTCGGTCAGCATCATTAGTGGCCTTGGTATAGTTGGCAATCCTATGACTTGGTATAATTACCTTTACAAGCATCACCACTTCGATACCGTAAACTAGCGCAAAATAGGGTTCACCAATTGCTGCCCACGGGGTGGTGCGGTAGGCCCATAGTAATCCTCCGTTATTTTTTTATCCTATCAAGCATCATGCAATTGGTTACTTCACTTTCCTGTTTGCCTGCGGGTAGTAGATGGAAAAATGTTGGTCGATGTCATAGCACTTGTACAATATTGTGATGACAAAATATTTGAATTAAGGGCTATTTTCTGTCAACATCACACGGGAGGTGCCAAACCGAGACAGGATCTAATGATGAACAAAGTTCCAAATTTTTTGGGCTCAAGTATGTGAGAGGGCTTCCGCTTCTACCCATTTAGTGAAGTAATATACTACCACAATTAAAAATAATGCTTTTCGGTGCCATTGGCAGCGGTCCGACTAAGCCAGCTCAGACGAATAATAAACCGCTAAGAGAAATCGCTTGACGATGCTGCGGTGGCGAACATGTGCTCCGGTGTCCCCGACGTGCAATTCATGTAGAACCGTGGTAGCTTCTTCTTAAGTTAGAAATCAGAGCATTGGTCGTGTTGCACTCTTTCGAAATATGATATTATCCAGGATACTATTATTGGTTGCACGTAGGTGTAGTGCCCGAGCTGCGGCTTTATCATGCGGGAGCTTTCCATTACGGAAGTAAAACAAATAAGGCTCCCTCCAATTGGTCGGTATCTCAATCATGTAGAGTGTGTCGGGGGAAATAGGGGTTTCAGTTGTTGGTTGTTGTTGCACGAGGCCAAGTGATGGAGGTAGCGATGGTTACAATGGAGAATAATCAAAGGGAGGCTATTTTAAAGCTGTTGAAGTTGAACCCAGAAATGAAGTTTGGGCCGTCTAAAAAACTGGCACCTTTGCAATATCAGCTGATTCTGGGGGTACCGCAGCATTTGCGCCAAAGCCTATGGTGAATAAACTAGTGGCAGTGTCCATCATTTTAAGTACGGAAGGCTCAGAACAAGGCTTGATCGATGTGCCTACTAATGGTAAAGTTATATTAGACGCTTGACCCATATTTCTCGATGCTTAAGTATGTGTATTGTAATTGTGAAAACCTAACACTGGATTTATTATAGTGTGGTGAAGTTGAATGTTGAGACCATGTTTGTTGTATTTTTATTTTGCAACCTTCAGTTTGATTTATCTTTGGTTTTTACAATTGATGTGTACCTAAAATAGTTATAAATAAGCTTGATGGAGACAAGATCGAGCTTAGTGTGGCTCATCACATAGCTTGAGTGGGATATGCCCCTCATCTTATTCATGTGAGCGGTATTTTACCAATTCTGTGGCCATACTAGGCTTGATATATTATCAGTTCTCTTATTAATACTAATACATGGTTTTGGGCTCAGTGCGGACCTTACGTTAGCCTTAGTGGGCGTGGCCAATTAGCCTATTTGTGTTAATCGACTCAACTAATCCAGGCTCAGTATGACCCCTTGCGTAGCTCGTAGTCGTGGTCGATGACCCCTTCATGTATTCTATGGATGGAGAGATATAATAAACAAGCACATAAGTTTGCGAAAGCAAGAAAAATTCATTGAAGTAAAATGTCGTATGATGCCTCGTTAAAAAAACCGATGGCACCATCACTGGGAAAAAGAGTGCGTCTTCGAATTACATAGCATGGTGATACAACTTTGAATGACTTATATTCCAAGGATGCTTGAGAGCGCGACCGTCTTCATCAGCAATTCAGAGAGCGCCATGGTGTTCCTTAGATATTATGGTGTAAGGGCCCTCTACTTAGGGCCTAACTTTCCAGCAGCCTTATCTCATACCCTTGTAAACCTTTTTTCATGACTGAATCACATACTTGCAGAGTTTGGGGCCTTAAGAGAGAATTGAAACAACCTCTCAGCAGACTTCTATAATGCTTCGTGCATACTCGTGCATGATCATGACGTTCTTCAATAAGATCAACATTAACGGCTCGGTCAGCATCATTAGTGGCCTCGGCATAATTGACGACCCTATGACTTGGTATAATTACCTTTACAAACACCACCACTTCGATACCGTAAGCTAGAACGAAATGGGTTTCACCAGTTGCTGCCCACGGGGTGGTGCGGTAGGCTCATAGTACTTTCCTTAGTTTTTGTGGCCACTTCCCTTTGGTACCCTCCATTATCTTTTTTATCCTATCAAGCATTGTGTGATTGGTTACTTTTACTTGACCGTTTGCATGTGGGTAGTAGTGGATGGAAAAATGTTGTTCGATGTCGTTATGCATGCAGAATATTGTGACGACATAATATTTGAATTAAGGGCCTTTATCTGCCATCAACACACAAGAGGTACCAAACCGAGACAAGATTTGATGATGAACAAAGTTCCAAATTTCTTGGGCTCGAGTACATGAGAGAGCTTTCGCTTCTACCCATTTAAAGAAGTAATATACTGCCACAATTAAGAAATGACACTTTTGGGTTGTCATCGGCAGTCATCCGACTAATCCAGCTCGGGTGAATAATAGCCCGCTAAGAGAAATCGCCTGATGAGGTTGCGGTGGCCATAATGTGCTCTGGCATCCCGGGCGTGAAAGTCATGTAGAACCGTGGTATATTCTTCTTGACTTAGGCATCAGAGTAGTGGTCATGTTTCCCTCTTTTGAAAAAGGATATTATCCAAGATACTATACTTGGCTGCACGTAGCTGTAGTCCCCGAGCTGCGACCTTATCAGGTGGGAACTTTCCATAACGGAAGTAAAAGAAATAAGGCTCCCTTCAATCGGTCGGTAACTTGATCGTGCAGACTGTTTCAGGTGGAATAGGGTTTCAGTAGTTGGTTGTTGTTGCAGGAGGACAAGTGGATGCTTTCCCAAGACAGCTGGTTTAGCCATTGTATGAGTTGCGGAATTATCGATACGGGTCACCTGATCATAAGAAACCTGCTGGAACTTAACCCATATTCTTTTAACGATGTCAGATAGTTGTGAATCCCCTATTTTTAGACATAAGTTCCATTGTGTTAGTACACAACCAGCTGTGAATCAGAGTGGATCCTGACTATCCCAGCTCCACATATCAGAGCAAGCTTCATACCTAGAAAGATTGCCTATATTCGGTCACATTATTCGTTACCGGGAAATTGAAGTGGATGTCTTGGAAAATTTCTTCATCTATTAGTAAACTCAGAATGATGTCGGCACCGCCCCTCGACGTACTCGAGGCCCCATCAATTTTAGTGATCCACTCTAAGTTCGAGTGATCGAGCGGGGGTTCGTCTAAGTTAGAATCGTTGTGGGGCATGTAAAATTCTGTGAGGAAATCCGTGATGGCATGCCCTTTGATCACGGTACGGCGATATAATCTAATATCATACTCCCCTAAATCAATGTTCCATTTGGTGAGGAATCCAGAGATCTATGGTTTTTATAATACAGTCTTCAGAGGGAAAAAAGTGTGGACGGTAATGGTGTGTCCCTGGAAGGTAAGGAGGCATGGGTCATCCATCAGATCGAGCAAGGAGGGGGTGCTTATGATGGCCTCGACTTGTTCCGCCTTGCTGGCTAATTTCTATCAAAAGAGACTTGGTTGGGTTAAAAACTATTGCATAACAGGTTTTGGCAGTCCACTAGATCCCCCTTATAATACCAATTGAGTTTCCGATCGAGAACTTGATGCATTGCCTAAAAGTGCAAGGAGTGCCCTCCATTCGATGCAGCCACGGTCTATCAATAATACCTTGATAATAACTTGGGGCATCAGAGACCATAAATAATTTTTTGAGTTCCTTCTTAGTAGCCCCATGGCCCACCTTTACCATAAATCGACCTCATCGAAGCATTAGGATGACTTTGATATCGTACCAAAGTACGATGGGTTGTATTATATGGTGCTACCTCATCGACCTTCATATCGTACCAAAGTACGATGGGTTGTATTATATGGTGCTACCTCCAACATGCGATCATAACTGGCTTTGAAATATATGTTTGCCAAGTTACCCTCGTCGACTAAAACCCTCGTGACCATCACTCCTCTAATGTTCAAGTTAACCGTTAAAGCATCCTATTACAGCGTGAAAATCCCGTGTAGGTCGTCATCATTAAAGGTAAGGTCGGTTACAAGATCAAGGTAGTTTTCGTAAGATGAGCCTTCGATAACTTGTACCTCATGCTCGGTCTTAGCCCTCTTACTAGACTTTTGGTTGCTTCATGGTAAGGTTCCACCCCCTAAGATTGTGAATAACCATTGTTACTTACTATTATCCACCCTTTTGTTTTTCCAGCGTCCCTCGTCATCAGCCAGATGGGTTTTTTCCCTCTAGTCGAGCTGGTGATGGTGCTTTTGCTGCTTAACTAACAAGATAAGCTCACCACTATTTATCACCCTTTGAATTTCCTTTTTGAACTACCAGCATTTATCGTTCAGGTATCGTGGTCGTTATGGTAAGAAAAAAAGTTTTTACTCAATATTTATGGTCGAGAGCGCTCATAGTGCGATGGGGTAAATACCTTATCCTTTTTTTTGCCCGATCATAAATGACCAAGATCATCTCGGTTAGAGGGGTAAACTGCAACGTTAGGTTTTCCTAGTGCGTTGGTCGGTAGCTGTTGGTGCCACGGGCACCCTCACAACGTGACCCTTCCTTCATTCTTCTTCTGTCGTATGATCCCCTCTTAGTGTGTGGAGGGATTCTTTCTAGATAGTCCCTCTTTAAAGCATCGTCAACTCGAATGTTTTCATCCACTCGGGCTAGAAGATCACCCATTTTCTTCACGGGAAAGTGGATTAAATTCGTGTATAGCTCCCTTTTTCGGTCGAGGCTTCTCTTGAGGGATACAACCGTCATATTTTCCTCCAAATCGGGTAAGGCATTCATGGTGTGAACAAAAAACTTGACACAGCTTGTTAATGTGTCACCTCTTCTTTGGTAAAGGTCCATAATAGAGTCGCTTTCACACCAGATCTCTTTATTGCTAACAAATATTTATCTAAAGACGCCCTACAATCCTGCGAAATCATAAATAGATCCTTTAAAAAATGCTAAAATAGTCCATGACATTACTTTTAAGGGTCATAGATCAGGCTCTACAGAGCATGACATCATCTGGGTTGAAAGTCATCATTATATTCCAGAATTGTTCCAAGTCCCTTTGTGCATCCTCTGTGTCGTTGTATGCTGCCATTCCAAATGGATTGAACTTTTTGGGAAGTTTAGCTTCAAGGATATTTTACAGGAATGGAAATTCTTAAAGGATGTAGGCAGACATTTTTGGGCGGACTTGATCATATTGTAAGTTTTTATTCTCTCGAGCCCTTTTGGGAGCCTCGGGTCGCATGTCTCTGTGCGGATCCCGCTCCTTAGACTGTTTTTTCCTGCTGCTCTCACCCTCTCATTCGCCATCATTTTTAAGTTTACAAGACTGATTTCCTTGATGTGCTCGACTGATGTTGATTCTCGAGCGCTTTTTCACCTATTTGTTCTCTCGCACCTTAGCTGTCAACGTAGAGGACATCATTCATTTCTGCCATGGTTGCTCTTGGTGCTTGCTCTTTGAACTCCTGGTCATAGGAGACCATAGTTGTTCTTGCTACATATTCTTCAACTTCTGTTCTAACTAGTGGACTGTAAACATCGCAACGGGGTTACCGGCTGCTGTCTCAGGCTTGACAGGCTCCGCAACGCCTACCGCCGCCAATGGGGGGATCTCCTGGCCATTTGTAGTAGGGGGTTGGCTGCCCTCAGCTCTCGCTTCAACGAAGTTTGTGTTCTGATTTTCCATATTAACAGCACCACTATGAGGGTCCTAAATTTGTACACCAACCTAATCCACCAATGTCTCTTGATTCTCTATAGTATCGTTTCACTTAAAGAATATCCCTTTCGATCCCAGTTCGCGTTACCACCATCGTTCAAAAACTTGTTGTTGTGTTTTTTACGATTTCCCACAGACAATGCCAAACTTGTTAAAGGAAAATCTCACAAATAATTTGTCAAGTAGTACTAATATGGGAACAAACTATATAGATTCACTCATCTAGGATCCTATTTATACACCTCATAGTGTAGTTTCTCTCTGGTACTAAATACATAATTGCATTAAATGTGATTTGGGACCTACGTTTAAGGCCAACACTTAAGTCGTGACCATTTATGTTGATTTTCCGGCCGTTAGTTGTCTTTAATGACTATTGACTCTCTTTAATGTCCTTTATTATACGTTGATCAAGTTCGCGCCTTGCGAGCATCAACAACTAATGGCTATTCTTTTGTAAACCTCGGTATGATCACTTCGGTTTCTCTAGATGGTCTCTGCTTGTTTAAGACCTGGGATTGGAGATGTTTCCCAACTTACGCCTAGTTCTTTTCAAGGTCTCTCCTATGATCTTCTTGGTAATTTTTTGTGAGATGACGAAGATGCCTCATAATTGGGTCTCTGCTTGACTATTATATTTGACATGTAGATGTTGCTTCTTAAGTCGTTGACATATGGTGTGAAGGTCTCTCGGTTTAGCCGTTGTGTGTAGTATCATTATACTACTTGCGAGTTAACTCAGCATAATGCGAAGACCGCTAGGTTTGGCCTTGTTTGAGCCTTAGTTTATTATAATCTGTTATTATCTTGCCCGATAGTATAAATTCCGATGAGGGAGACCTAATTAGAACCTGCATTCCTGAGGCCAAATGGCATAACAGTATAGCAGTACAGCCCTATCTCAGCTTGAAATGTGGTATGTACTTCGTTTTTTGAATGCATGCAGATCTGGTTGTAGCCTGAGTGTGCATCCATAAACGACAAGTACTCACATCCAGACGTTGAGTCCACCAACTGATCTATACGTGGGAGCGGAAAAGAATCCTTTGGGGAAGCAAAGTCGACACAGATGCACCATTCCTCGTCCTTCGTTTTAACCTAGACATCCCGCGAAATGATCTGACAACTAATTCTCCTGGAAATGCAAGTGACGAATGAGTGGCTCATGGTCGTGTACTTTGAATAGGTAATGATTTAGACCATACTTTTCGATGTTTATTCATTAACTTAATACAATAAAATTTGGATATTATTGCATGGAGGGCTAGCAATGTGTTTGGGGTTGACCCCTTGGTAATTTTCCATGAGCTCGTAATTGATAGACGAGGAAAGCCCATCCGCCAGAAGCATCAGTTATTTTCGACATAAAAGAAAAAATCCATTAACAGTGAAGTCGACAAGCGTTTCCAGATCTGGTACATTCGTAGAGCCAGGTACACACTATAGGTGGTGAATCATGGGTCATCGATCAAGTCAGGCGACGGGATGGGGTTGATTGTTTGGTCTCCTTCCACATCACCCTTTAGTTGCTATCACATCGGTTTGGTAGGATCGACGACCATCGCATAACAAGTTCTGGCCATCTGTTGGAGGAAAGTGCATGGAGTGGCTTCAATCAGGTACAACCACGATCTTCTTATGATGGCATGGTACGAGCTGGGTGCATCAGAAATAATAAAAAAGCGTATTGTCTTCCTTCTTGGTAGCGTTATGGCTAACCTTCACTATAAGCTCAACCTCGCATATGCATTGGGATAACTTACCCTCATATCAAACCAGAGTTTAGTGAGTAGATCGATAAGGGGTAACCTCCAACATTCTATCGTAGTTGGCTTTAAATATTATTTCCGCCGAGCTAACCCCATCAACAAGTACCGGGGCTACAATAACCTATATAATGTCTAGATTGATGGTCAAAACATTTTCATAGGGCGTCACAATCCCCCACAAATCATTCTTGTTGAAGTTGAAGTCAGCTACTAGGTCACCATAATTATGGTAAGAAGACTCATCGACAGCGTGCACCTTGCCACTGAGCTTCACCATTCTCAAGTTAGACCTTGTCTTTTTTTTGTCTTAGTGGAAGTGCTCATGCTGCTTAACATATTATCCGAGCTCCCCGCTGTTAATGAGCCTTTGGATCTCTTTCTTGAGCTACCATCACTCATCATTCGGATGACTGTGATCGTTGTGATATAAATAGAAATACCTATATAAATGCTTATGGCTAGAAGCATTCATGGTACGTGAGGGATGTTATCGTGCCTTTCCCTTAAACCTATAAGAAATTATCGATATCGTTTCGGATAAAGGAGTAAAGCATCATGTCGGGTTCTCGTAATAAGTCATGATACATATACCTAAACCTCTTGTAGTATTATGGGGAAACCCCTCATCGGTTTTGCTTATGGCGGACGATATGCCTTTATTATCCGGGGGGCTCTGTCAGGGAATCGTCTTTTGTTGCATAATCTATTGGGATGAATTGGTCTGCTTGGGACAAAAGGTCTATTAATATTTTAATCAAGAAACAGACTAGATCAACGTAGAGGTCCCCCTTTGGTCTATGCCTCGCTTGAGAGATGCGACCGCTACTAGATCGTCCAAGTATGGCAGGGCCTTCATTGCATGACAAATCTCAGGGCATAGCTCTTTGGTGGCTCACCCCTTCTTTGGAATAAGTCCATGATAAAATCGCTCCCATGCTTAGATTTATTGTTTACAAGAAACCTGTGTCTGAACGTGTTCTAGAGTCCTGCGAAATCATGTATAAATCCTGTCAGTTAACCACTACCTTTGAGATTCATGGAGAGGGCCCGACAAAACATAGCATCATCTGGATTGAGGTGATCATCATGTTCTTGAATGTCTCTCAGGGTCTCTCGTGCTGTCATAGGCTTCCATACGAAACTGGTTGAACTAACGAGGGAGCTCAACCTCTAGGATTTTTCCATAAAAGGAGATTACGTGAGCATGTATGCAGTCATCTTTGGGCAGAGGTGTTCGTATTATGGGGCTCCGTTCTCTCTGGCTCGTTTGGCAACTGCATGCCTTGCCTCGCGGTTTGGTGCCCTATTTTGGGATCGTGTCTTTCTGTTACTTTATCCTTCCCCTTTACCATGCTTTTCTTGCTTGAAGGATCTGGCCTCTCGGTTAGGTCGGTTGACTTTAACATCAGGTAGTTTCTTTCTGTAGTTTTCACCCCTCACCTTAGCGGTCAATGCATGGAGGGCGTCATTCATCTCTTCTAGTGTAGCTCTAGCTTCCTAGTCTTTGGTTTCTTCTAATTGTGCAGATTTTTGCTGCTCTCTTGCTATATTTTGTTGATCTGTAGGTCCAATCGGTGGACTTCAGAGGTGGTCATTAGGTCGCATATATCGATGCAGGACTTTACCTAATCTGGTACGCCAGTTGTGCCGATATGAAAAACTTCAGGGTCGACTGTGGTCGGATGCTGATTTCCCTCTGCTAGGCTCTTCTCACTTGGAGGACCTGCCCCCTTAGTTAGCTCGGCTGACTTCTATATTAGATCGCCACTTTCCAAGGCTACCACCTCTCACCTTAGCAGTCAATGTGTGGGGGCGTCATTCATCTCTTCCAGTGTAGGTCTGGCCTCATAGTGTTTGGTTTCTTGTGATCTTGCTGTATTTACTTGATCTATAAGTCCAATC
This sequence comes from Limnanthes douglasii subsp. nivea, assembly GCA_036936605.1. Lineage (NCBI taxonomy): Eukaryota > Viridiplantae > Streptophyta > Magnoliopsida > Brassicales > Limnanthaceae > Limnanthes > Limnanthes douglasii. Next base: position 184,725,378 of record JAUPFV010000001.1, read on the forward strand.
GTTGGAATGCAGAGGTGGCCGTCGGGTTGCTTACATCAACCTCGGGTTTTACCTCATCTGGTACACCAATTGGAACAACTTCCGGGTCGACTACAGTCGACGGCTGACTTCCCTCTACTAGAACTCCAGTTATGGTTACAGTCGGGCCTTATTGTTGGACCACATCAAGATGTGGAGCATGAGACTGAGAACTAGCCTAGTCCGAAACGGATACTCAAATTTTCTATCTAGATATTCTCTCCAAAATTTCCCTTCAATCTCAGATTTAATTACCACCATTGGTATAAAGCTTAGTGTTTTTTTAGTGACTAGGTTCCCACAGACAGCGCAAATTTGTTGAGGGAAAATACGCCCAAATATATGCCAAGTAGTAACTTTATTTCACCAAGCCAAAAGATGTGTTTTACATTGTCATAAAGCTGTTTATATAAATTGTTATATTTTTATCTCTCACACCAAGTACACAACTCCGCTCATTACAATCATGGACTAACACTAATGACTATTAATGTGGTAATAATCAGTTATATCGAAGAAGTCACCAAAAAACATCTTTAATATTCGTTGAGTTCATTTAATTCTTACTCTACTGTATACTGGAGGCTGTTATATTGTTTGGACACCGTTACATATATATTACATCAGTAAAACACGGATCCTCCTCGGTGGGCCTTAGTGGAGTTGCGTCGGTTTTGACGCTCGGTAGGCACTGCTTAAGAACGGTTGTGTTAAGGCCTGAGACCCCTTGGTCTTTAGGCTCAGAACCCCCTCGGTCTCGCATCGTAGGTAGGCTGCAGTTGTATTATTTGGGTATCACTATATATAAACAACCTCGGTGTAACATGGGGTCACTTTGGTAACACGTGGTTATACCATTTCCTTTTAATGTCCATGTTGCTCGATATTTCTCTTTATAGTCGTATCTTGCCTGATAGGAGCAACCTCATCAACATTTAGCTGAAGTAGAATCACATGTTTTTGTAGCAGTTGTCTTGCATGGTTTGGTTTGCAGTAAAGTCGCATGTTTAGTTTCAGTAATCTTGCATATTAAGTTGAACTAATCATGCATGTTTTACTAAGTTTTTCACTTAGCATTTTATAGGTTGGAAGGTGAATTAACACTAACAGCGGCATAAATAAGAGCACTGGGGGAGGGGGGGAGTAAAGCTAGGGAGCATGATCTGGGAGATGATCCAGTTGGGAACCCATATCCAATTCCTAAGAAGAAGACTAAATCTATAGCAATAAAACAAACAATTAATCCTTTAAACCCTAGACAACCACCATCCAGAACAACCAGTACAACCCCAACCACCCCAACCCAAACACACCAGCTGACAACTAAGGAAACAATAATTTGGATACCCCTTAACGGAAATCGAGGGTTTTAGCGAGGACTTTGATATTTGTTGACCCTATGTGAATTCATCCAATAAAATAGGAAGACTCAACACCCTCCAAGAAGACTCCAACCCCCTCCAAGAGCGCTTTAACCCCCTCAAAGAAAAGTCAAACCACCGCCAAAATAAAAATTAAAACCATCTGTAAAATGAGTTCTCTTTTACGTCGGAAACTGGAATATCAAAGACGTAACAATATGTATATGTAGTTTGTTGAGTACTACTGTACATAGTATTCATTTGAAATAAAGAGGAAAGAAGTATGTATATATTTATCATCTAGCCTCACTTGTTATCTTTGTTATATTTGTTTCAGTCTCGCAGGCCTCGCACTAATATATATTGCATTGGTGTTACAAGTGGAAAATCAAATTAACGTGATAGTTGAATTACGTCAAAAACTGGAACTTCAAGACTTTGACAAAAGACTATCTCTACATATTTATGATCCAAAACCAACTGAATCAGTACCACCATCACCACAAATCAAAGAAAAAATCCCACCATTACCATAAGAACACCTAATAGAACAGCTAACAGAACACCCACCAAAACAAGAAATAGAACACTCATCCGAGCAACAAACAGAAATCCCCCCTGCACCACTTGTAAGTGTTATGTGCAAGTTGTGCATCTTTATTTTATAATTGGTCTATCCAGATTTTTGGCAAACGTATCGCACTAATATTGCACCATAATATCATGTTTCACCTTTCATATGTGCTTATACAAGTCTCGCATTATAAATTTTCTAGTCTGGCATACATTTATTATTTGTTTATTTCAACATTTTTTACTCTAATTAGAACCATAACCAGTCAGCTCACTGGCATAAGAACCCCAACACAAATAACCTGAACCTGAATAAGTCAGCCAACATACAAAATAATCCCAACTCTATCAACTAGAACCAGAACGAGCTATATAACAAGCAGAAGAACCCAACCACAAACAACCCGAACAATAAATACCATAAAAGTGCAAATGGGAAGCATTCACACTAGCCTTATCTAATATACCATCCAAAAGAGTATCTATAGAAGAAGAAGAAAATGATGTTTTTTTACAAAGTCTACACAGTCCTATTATGATAAGATTGATAAAATTGAGTCGAATGTTGCAGTGGAACAAACTTAGGATATTATCGTGAAAGACATGAAGACTGTTGTTTTACTAGATGCTACTACTGACAAGGCTATAAATTATACATATAAAACATCAGGGGTATAAGTTCGTAAATATGTAAGTGGATCTTAAGTAGATTAAGGTTCAACTTTGAATATATTTATTCATATACAATGCGTTTCTAAAACACTACATTTGTCATATATGTTATTTTAAGTGGATTAATATTCAACTTTTAATATAATTTTTCATATACTGTTATTTCATATTATACTTGGTATCACCTGTTTATTTGACTGGGTTTCGCATGTTTTTTCCCATTCAGATCACATGTTTGTTTTCAATAAACGAGACACATCGATATCTCACATCAATCATGTATGCATCTCAAATCTTGCAAATTTCTTAATGAGACGTGTGGATATCTCACATCAATCATGTATACATCTCTAATCTCATATATTTCTTAATAAGACGTGTCGATATCGCGCACGTTTACTCTATGTATAACTGGTCTCGCATGTTTACTTCAGATAACTGGTTTGCACATTTACTACATAGATAGATGATCTCGCCTATTATTTCATATATGTCTCGCATATTATTTGACACAATGTCTCCTATATTTCAGATAAGCAAAATACAAGTGCATGAGAATGATGAGTGACCTTCAAGAAACACATTGCGGGAAACAAGATGAGAAAATGAATTTCCCTGATTGAGAAAAAAATACAGCAACATAACTACTAATTGATGTCTATGAATACCACAAAGTGTGTAAGATATAAAGTGAAAAAAAAACAGGAAAATCTATAAGTATGGTATATACCAGTAGTACAGGGACCCTAGAAAATGAATATTTATGTAAGTACTTTAATAACGTTACCCAATGAACACGGCCTAGACTTTAAGGTAAAATATATAAGTATCATATTATAGTAGTGAGCCAATATCTCATAAGTTATTTATAACATTTCTCAGTCTCATCTTTTGTATACAATGTCCTCCATTTGTCATTTGGTAGATTATTGACGCTTGGATTTATAAAACGCTTCAAGTATGCAACTGGGAAGTATAAACCATAGGTTTTGATGGGAAATACTCGGATATATGCCACATGATGGAACTTTTGGCTCATACGACGGTAAATATACCTAAATTATCTATTTTAATTTGTTGTCTTAATGCAGTCTTAATTACCTATGAAGAAAGATCTTACAAAAATGACTGACTAGGTAATTCTAATTAAGCTTACATACACGTATTATGTGTTGGTCCTAGTATGCACCATCTCAAAAAATAAAATGAACCATTGGACATTGTTGATCATTGACCTTACATCGACATTAGCAACAAACTATAACCCAATGTTGCCTCCCAATAAACACATACACGATGAAACAATAAAAAAAACTCAACCATTAGCAAGTATTTAAAGTCATACATGATTTTTATTTTCTATTGGTCTTACATATAACCTTGTAACTGGTCTCGTCTCTTGTTAACAATTGGTGTACCTTCATGGAAAAAACATACCTATGTATAAGAAGACATATGAAGTACAAACATAAAAACATATCTCATGACAAAAACGAAGAAACCTCGACTGTGACATTTTGTTTGCGTATATGCCAAAGACTTTATCTAGAATGGGTTTGTTCCTAACGAATACAGTGAAGACATGTGTTGGTTGATAAGAGATTGTATGTTATATTATTTCCTTAACGATGACAAAACAAACGTTCACTTGAAGCTCTCTTTATATAGTATTTTATGATGTTACCTATTTTGTAGGTAATATGTTTTGTAAGTAAACAAACAGAATGTTTTTTTTGTAAACTACCGCAATTCTCACATATTCCAATTGCGGTAGTCCCGCATGATTAGTTGGAGTTGAATCGTAAGTTTTATTATAGTTTTTTTTTCATATTGTGTTGCTCCGATATCGCATGTTTTAATTGGTATATTCGCGCTTATTTTTTTGTATTCGTTTCTTAATTAATCTCTTCAAGACTCGCATGTTTAATTCTATTCAGTCTCGCACGTTTCTCATCGTTTCTTATCCATTTAAATTAAAAATGCACTGGTCTTGCTTGTAATTAATACAAATCACCATCATCTAACAAAATTAGATAACTAATGATAACTAAAGTAATAACTACAAAATAGATATCGAGAATGAGTTAGATGACCAAGAAGAAAGGACTTTTTATTAATTTTATACTTATATATAAGTTTACAAATCCAATAGGCTTTCATACATAAATAACTCAAAAAAGTTTCTGAAATAAACTTCCAAATTTCAAAATGGTTCCTTACATTGACATATTTTTTATGATGATTCTTACTACTCAAGCTCTTCGGATGATGGCTTATCTTCTGAAGGACAACACTTAGTATACAAAATGACGACCACCCAATAATACTCTTCCGATTTGAGGGTCAGATCTTTTCATTTGCTGTTGAATATTATTTTCCATACTTTTTTATATTATGGAGATAAAGACGATCTGTTTATCTTACCTTCTTATGTTATTCCACCCAAAAAGAGGAAATTTACTCAAGCGAAGGAGAAAGAAAATAAAGATGAAGAAAAAAAACTCAGAAAAGAAGAAAGACGATGAGGAAGAAGAAAAAAAAACAATATAAAGAAGAGTACAATGAATGAGACTTTTCTTTTGATGTTTGGAAGTTTATTTATTAATATTTTTGTTGTTATCTTGCACGGTTTCCCGTCCAATCCTAAATATTTCATTTGTATTTTTAGGGTTGAAATTATGAACATTTCATGTTTTAAAGTTGAGATTGTATAACTATAACAACATATTTGTCTTTATTGTATGTCATTTATATCATCTCGCAATATTTTGCATGTCCAATATGTTTGGTCTAATGTATTTTAAACGTGGAAATTTTTCCAATACTGTCTTTTGTATTTATTCAATTCTTCAATGTCTTTATAAAAAGACTCACACACCTTTATATATAGACTCACGTGTTTACATACTCCAAAGCTAGAAGCACATGTTTAGTTGTAGTACTCTCGCATGTTTTAGTTGCATTAGCATTACATATTTTAGTTGCAATAGAGTCACATGTTTAGTTATAGTAGAATCACATGTTTATTTTAAGTAGAATCGCGCATTTAGTTGCAGTAATCTTGCACGTTTTAGTTTAAGTAGAATCACGTGTTTTGATGAAGTGGAATCGCATGTTTAGTTACACTAGTCTCGCATGTTTTAGTTGCAGTAGAATCGTATATATTTTCAAATTATACTTTAATTTCTATATTTGAATTGTCCTTTAATTTGAATTTGACATTGTTATATTTAGAAATGTAGTAATCTTTATTGTATTAGTCTCGTATGTTTTAGTTGCAATAAAATCACATGGTTATTTTAAGCAGATACGCACGTTTAGTTGTAGTATAATCACATGTTTAGTTGAAGTAGAATCATATATTTAATTATAATAGTCTCGCATGTTTTAATTACAATCGTCTCGTACGTTTTAGTTACAGTATAATCGCATGTTAAAATAAAGTATAATCACATGTATTGTTACAACAGTCTCTCACGTTTTAGTTGCAGTAGAATAATATGTTTAGTTTAACTCGAATCACATGTTTCTATACTTTAAAGTTAGGCTTACATATATTCAAGCATGGTATCACGTGTAAGTATAAATACAAATACTTTGTAATATGAAAATTTGCAATATTCCCAAAAGTCTCAAAATAAATGTCGTGAAATTAAAACTACAAAACATGAAAAACAAAACCCAAACATTTTAAACAAGTTCCTTGCAAATCATTTTATTATATCCTAAGTTTGAACGTCTAGCACACTTCATTTGACTGGTTTTTATTTCTCATCTAGACGAAATACTTTTCTTTTTAGACCTTCCCTCTCATCTTTATAGGTTAGAAGGCTCCGACGATCCATTAGAGTTTGATCATTCACCAAAAATGGTAAAAGTAGGTATGCTAAAAGAGTAAGTTAATATGTAATTTCTAGTAGTGAAGAATGAATCTATTAAAGTCATATGATCTTGCTAAGTCGAATGTATTGCAACAAAAACGTAGGGAACCATAAGGTATGCTATAAGAATGTATTGTTAAGTCATAAATCATGCATCGCGCGTGTTGGTAAGTGGAACCATTACAGACAGGTCTCACATGGATCACTACTAAGATACTAAAATCTCTCATATTTTATGAATATAATATGTGGGTCTCGCACATAGGGTCGCACATACAACCTATACAAAACTGGTCACGTATGAATGAATAATAAGAAATAAAAATGCATGAAAGTTACCATTATTACCATCTTTTGCTATGACATACAATAATAATCCTTTATGCTTGCCGATGAAAAATATTCCATCAAAAAGTAAAAGCGGACAACAAGAATTAAAACCTTGAATACAAGAGTCGAATGCTATGAAATATCGCTTGAAGGTTTTTTCATACTATATTCTAAATGATAGTCGGTCGTAATATCACGAATCTTCAATCTTTTAAAATATCCCTTAAGTAAATTAAAGGAAGTAACATTATCTCTAAAAATCCCCTCATAGCTTTCTCTAAAGCATTCTATGAGAGATAGTCATAAATGTCTAAACAATAGTCGTGTTTAACAAACGATTTTACACTTTTCCCTCTCAGAGAATTTCATAACCTAATACAATCATGAACTTCTGCAACAATCAACTCGGATGTCAAATGTTTCCTATGCTCTTTGGAGAAACCAAGGCTGCAAGTATGTAGGCCGACAAACCACTTAATGATCATAAAGTCATTGTTGGAGTTAAATAATATATAAAATGTCCATTTACATTCCGTTAAGACTTTATATTCACAATAAACAATTATCTTAGATATTGTATTATGCTTGTGTTTGAAACAAAAACCATACTCTAAAGCATAGCGACATAAAGTTGGCCTTAGAGGTGCAGCACCTTGATAAAAAACTTGACCAACACCTATAATAGCATCAACCCAACCAATGGTAGCCAGTAATTTTTTAAGATAAAAAAAACTTAAACCAGTACTACTCTCCCCACTAAGTAATTTATTATTTAAGACTTCAAATAAACTTAAGCTAGATTCTTTAGCATTTCCTTAACAACTTTATCAACCGCATGGTGTTCTATAAGAAAACTAACACTTTTTAAACGCTTAACATCAAAAGATACTACCAAACCAACAAAATCCGTCTCATTTGTAAATAAACAATTCATATTATCACTACAATAGCGGGTCATACTATAATTACCTCTAACCAACACATTTAATATACTTTCAATATACTTCTGAATACTTTCAAAGCCTTCAAACTCACTAAGAGGAACGATTGCAATTTGACCATTATGTTTGAAAACGCATACTCGAGCTTTAGACATTGCTTACCTATATTGAACAATTCAAAACAGTTAGGAGCAATTAATGCATCTCGCATAATAGACATGCCTAATCTCATATATAGGACATGTTGAACTCTCGCATATTTCATATAGAAAAGATTACAGTCTCGCATATGCGAGACATGTGATATTTTCTTAACGCCCCGCACGTTAAAGCCCTTCAAGGCTCATATGCTTTAGTAGTAAGTCTCGCATATGAGACGTGTGATATTTACTAATATGTCTCGCATGCTAAATCTGCATATATCTTGCATCTTCTTACCCCGTCGTATCACATTTTCTATAAAAAAATCTTGCAAACTCTAAAATCGACTCCCAAAATATTTCATAATATAAATAGAACTACTAATTCAAGAAAATATATTTTACAATCAGTTTATAACTTATTACAAAAGAAAAAGAGATGAAAATGTATTATTATGAAATCAGTCTCTACAATCTGTCCGTCGAAAAAGATTTTTATAGTCGTCACCCGAATCAGTACCACAACAAGAAAAATTCTCTTAAATCTTTGTCGAATATGTTATAAGCATAAACATCTCACCATAATGTAAATATATTGTTTGAACAAATATATAGATTCTCCAAAATTTGAATTTGGTTCGACTAGGCAAGATTATAAAATCGATTCGATTAGGTACAATTAGGTACAATTACGTCTAGTTGTGATTTCCAAATATCGCAAGGTCAATTTTGATGATTATATCGGTAATCTATTTCCAAATTTTGAAATTGGAATAGTACCAGTGAACTATTTCAAATTTTTGAAATCGGAATAGTACCAGTGAACTATTTCAAATTTTTGAAATCGAGACAGTGGAGAAAACAACATGAGCTATTTCTCTCTAATTTCAAATTCTGAATTGTCAAAAGGTGAAAAATCAAGTTCTAAAAAAACTATATAGATGGTTGAAGGTATTTATGATATTATTAAAAATATTAGATATTGAATTAAAATTTAGTATAAAAAAATAAATATTAAGTAGATAATACTGATATTGAGGATAAAAATTAGTTTTGTATACTTTTTATATAATGTTACCCTTTTTAAAAATCCATTCGACAAGAAAAATAGCTAATTATTTTTTATGGAAAAATATTTTCTAACGGTTAATTTATTTATATTTATTACTATATTTATAATTTTTATCGTTCTCCTGCACTATTTTAAATATAAAATAAATATTTAAATATAAATGATTTATTAAAAAATTCATAATCTAAAATTATAAATTATAAAAATATTATTGTATTTAACAAAATTATAAGTAGTTTGTTAGAGTTGTGCTCATATAACAACAACAAAAAACTCTAAGAATTATGCTCCAAGAAAGAGATTCTTGTTTATCAAGAATCCTCATTCCTTCTCTTGATTCCAAATTTCTCTTATAAGTTTCATTGAATTGTTGCATGCTCCAGCTTCTTTGCAGCCATATAAGATTCAATCAATCTACAACAAAAGAACTCTTTTAATCATGAATATTTTTCTGCAACTTGATCATCCAAAACAACCTTAAATCAACGTGATATTATTGGAAATTCAAGCAACAACAATAATGAAATCATAAATGGAAATAACAGCTTAAACCCACCACACAAGTCCTACAATGATATTACAAGATCACCTACATATTGCTCAACTATTACTCCTATAAAGGTTCTAATTAAAGAAGACCACATCTCCTTACAACATCTACAAAGTGATAAGGACAAACTAATGAATGTTACCAAATTTAATCTTATTGGGAAGTTCTCCTGGATAAAAGGAAGAAATATTTTGATGAATAAAAAAATTTAGATAAATAAAGTAATTGATTTGATATAATAAAGTATTTAGGATAAAACTTGACAAGTATGTAATGATAACGAGGTCATATGTAATAATTAATATGTATAGTTAGAGTTAGTAAATTGGTGGGGTGTAAAGACCCACATAAGAGGCGTAAATATGTAAATTAAGGGTGTACCTGTTGTACTATATAAAAGACAACCCATTTTAGGGAAAATGGTCCAATCATTAGTCGATTATTAAAACATTATTCCATTTGTCTCTTTCTCTCACTAATCATTATGTTTCTCTCTCTAAAACACTTTCATACGAACATTATTGTGACAGATACTCTCTTACAAACATTGTCGTGACAAGAAACACCACTAAGAAATCTCTGGAACACATCACTCCTAAGGTCTGCCAAAGACAACTCTGATCAACCAATTCTTTGATGAATACAATGTTATAAATTAGGATGCAATACACATCTTTATTGAATTCTCCTTAAAAGATGATATGTGTAAGTTGTGGACAAGAAATATATGGTCTATTGGTGATCGATTCATCCAATATCATATAGTCCCCACATGGATAAGAATTGAAAACGTACCAGAATACCTATGTGACACTGACATTATAAAGTCTAGCGCTAATTCTATACGTCGGTCTCTAAAAATATGGGTGCTAAAGAAAAATCGAGCAATGTATAATCCCTGCTACGATTGGATAGAAGTGGACATTACTAAGAAGCTCCAACACAATGTTTGGGTGGGTTTCAAAGAAAATGATAGAGTTTGGCTCCAAATCAGTGACAAAGACATCCCAAAGTATTGTAATTACTGCTACCAAATTGGTCAAAATGAAGATTCTTACAAAAAATACATTCAACTAGATGAGATCAACAAAGAAGTTTCCAACAAAAACAAAGAAGAATTTTTATAACAAACAAATGTAAATAAAAATCCGGAGGTACATAAATTGAACTCTATCATAGTCAAGACAAACCAACAATACAAATTGAAAGGCATTTTACCTATTGAAGACCAAATTATATCAACTGAAGATCCTTCAAAAGACAACTAGACTCACCTGACAGATCTCAGAACTCCCCAAGATGAAGAAACCATTGAAGCTATCAAAACTCTTGAAGAAATGTATGATAATAGCCCTTCTAAAGAAAAAAAGAATGAGTTTACCTCTCATTTTGACCAGAATGTTACGAAGGACAATGACAACCATCATCCTCCCAAGGCTGAAGTCATTGAAGCTATTGAAACTTTGGAAATAAGCTTCAATTGCAATAGCTCATCTGAATACTTCAACTTAGCCTATGAGCATTCAACCCTTAACAAAGAGATCATAGTAAGACACAAAACTGAGGTTGACTAGGACATGAAAACATTTACTAACAAGAAGCTAAAAGATGCTAAGATAAAGAAAATTTGGTATGAGTTATGTTCGTACAAATGACTGATGATATTTCTAATATCTGTTGATGTTTTATGTTTCTATCAAGCTCATATGGATCTTAATTGTGCCCAGTCATATAATCATTGTAGAACAGTTGGTTTTCTTCCTAATGTTTCAGCTTTTCCATAATCTCTTGCTTATGCAACAATTCTCTTTCATGATCTCAATTCGTTTGAATCAATTAAAGGTTGAGGTCATCAAGAATCTTACATGATCTAAGGTTTAGGTTGACTATATGGACAAACGTCACCTATAACTTCTGAAGCTAGAGCCCTCATGGCTTTTGCTTTAAATCAAAGCAATGCGGCTGGCTCGCATGGTATTCTCTGTAGTTGGTCCATGGTTCTTCAATAAAAGCAAGATAATCAACGCAAATAGATTAAGTTAGTTAACCAATTTAATCTATCAGAATAAAATAAATTTACCTTCATAGTGTAGAATAAAGTGAGGCCTAAAATAGTCAAAATTTTTAGAGACCTGCCTCTGATAAATCTTCATCACCAAGGTTTTTCCCTGATGAAGGCCAATCTGTATTTTGGAATCTACTTTCTTCATTCTCAAGTTCAAAGAGAGACGTTGATAATGGAGTAGTAACTATGCCTCTGTTCTCATAAAATTGAAATGAGTTCAGTCAAATTAATCTTATGGGAGAAGAAGGAAGTGTGACCCAAAAAATAGCAAAAATGAGAGGAGAAAAAATAAAGCAGAGAGAAAACCATCAAAATCAGTAGCGGAAGTAGACAGCTGACGGGTTCTGTGTGTGCGGGCTCTGTTATATTAAAGGTCTTTGTTTTAGAATAGCCCCTAAGATTTTTGTCAGCCATCGTCAAACAGTCTTAAAGACCAAAAATTATAAGTTCTAAGGTTTAAAATCGTTTATCTCTGCCGTCGAAAGCTCGTCCTCTTTCTCTTTTAAGAAATCCTAGCCATCAAAGTCGTCATTCCTCTTGTATCAGTCCATTATGCAACCAAGTTAGCTAATATAGTTATGCAAGACCTCCTTTGGTCTGATAGCATTTCATCGAGTACATGAAAGACCAAGTCTCTTAGCTCTTAATCGTAGCCAAATCACCTGTTTCAATTCGTCCATCTTTAATAGATCTTCAATCATTTTCATATGTTGTATTGTTTTATCTCAAATCTTCCTTTTGTTTGTCTTAAATTTGTAGTTAAAAAACATCTAGATAGCCATGGTAAATCCAACTCGTGAATCTATATTTGTATGGTTAACATGTGTCAAGTTTGACTTTTCATTTTAAAATCTTTTTGTTTGGCGTGGCTTTTTCTATTTTCGATCTAAGTTGTATAAACCTTTAAATCAATAGAAAAAATTCAAATTTGCTTAAAAATAATAATAAAGTATTGTGTAGTGGGTTTTGGCTAAATTAGGGCCCCTTTGGATAAGTAGCTCCAATTATAACCATACCCACACATATTTTAAGTAGTCTCAATTTTATACCAAAAACACCCTTTCGTTTTTACTAAGTTCTAACCCTATCCACTAACCATCCCCAAAACAAAAACAAATCTAAATCAGCCACAGTTTTCCCTCTCATTTCTCCACTACTCCAAACTTCCAAATCAACCCCAAATTCGAACTTAAAGAACTTCAGTAGATCGATACCCAGTGAAGAACGACAATGGAAAAAGGAAAAGAGTAAGTTTATACTTTTAAATATTGTTTTTTTTTTCTATATTTAGTTTTTCTTAAGTTTTGAAGATTTTGACATAGAATGGCTATTAGAATATGCGAAACATGTTTATTAAGTTGTTTTCAGTTGTATATTGATGCTAGGGTAGAGTTGGTGTGGCCGATTTGGTGTTTTAGGTTAGGATTTGGAGTTTTTGTTTCAGGTCTCCAATGGCGATTTAGGGTCTGTTTGAGACCCACCCCCCCCCCCCCCCCCGCCGGGTGAGCATATTCACACCGGGAACCTACTTTTTTCAAGAATATTCTTCATCCCACTGGGTGTAAACGGGTTGACCCGGCGGAGTAACCAACCTGGATTTGTTCATGTTCTTAAGCCCCGCCGGGTGTGGCTGGATTGACCCGGCGGGGTCGAAATTAGAATTTAAATTAATATTAAATCCCCGCCGGTTGAAAATTGTTCACCCGGCGGGGTCGAAATAGAATTTTGAAATTAAATATATTTCCCCTCCGGGTGAAAATAGTTCAACCGGCGGGGACCTAGTTAAATTTGTAGAAATTCTATATTATTTTGTTTAATTTGTTCCCGCAGCCACGAAGCACCTCGCCACGCTAAAGAGAAGGCGCCAAAAATCTCGAGGCGAGAACGAGAAATCCCTCCCCCAAAAAAAGACGAAGGAGGTAGCTGACGGCCGGCGGTCGATCGGCCCGAACAAAGGGAACGCCCCGAGCGTGAGGTGCTCCCGGGCCACACCAAAAGATACTTGCGGCATAGAAAATATGATGCCACAAGGGAGCCCGCTGTACGACATTCTCCTCCACGTGCGCTAATAGACGAGGTCGAGATGGAGGAGGAAACGAAGGTCCCAATACCACCACCTCGAAGACTGGGTACGGACGGACGTCCTACTGATCTGGAAGGATGGAGGAACTTGTTTTTATCGTAAAACAATATCCTTCTCTTCCCAGATTACACGTAGCATGAGGCGTACTACACATTCATGGACGACGTAAGTTTTGTAATTTTGGATTAACTTATATTTTGTTATTAGTTTAAATGTTTTATTTATGTTAAAATTATATGTGTGTTTGAATTTTTTGCAGGCACGATCTAGTATCACCGTCCAGTCGAAGTACGGTCTGCTCAGTCAGTGGGACCTTAGCAAGCAGCTGGCTGTCAAAACTTTGTTGGAAGAGACACCGTTCTGGCCACTAATGCGCCATCTTCCGAAGTTCAACACGCACGTACAGTATCTGAAGTTCAACACGCACGTACAGTACGTGTATGTCATCATTGGCCTCCCGATCGAGGGGAGAATTATTGATGCCTTTAGGATGGAGGATATAGGTGCGACATATGCACGTTATGCATATTTGTTGGGAGTTTCGGTGGATGCTGTGCAGGAGGATATGGAGGCGCATGACGGGAGTGGGTTTGGCCTCCGATGGCTACGGACAACGTTTTCCGGGGAGGAGTATTTGGATTCCAATGCCGACCTTACTATCGAGATGAAGAAATCGGATGTTAGGGCATACATCATGTTCTTCCTTGGGTGTACCATCTTCGCAAACACGAGCCAGAAGAACATCCAGTGCAATTTTCTCCACTACCTCGAGGATTTTTCCAACCTCCGTACGTATACATGGGGTACATGTGCACTCGTGTGGTTGTACAAAAGCTTGGGAGGCGTTTCAAAGCACTTCTTGAAGAGCTTGGTCGGGTTTTCGGCCCTGATGGAATGTTGGATCTACGACCACTTTCCCATCTTTCGGGCGGTGGTTAAAAGTGGTTATAGCCCGACCGATCCAAAAATGCTAGCGTGGTTGCCCAAGAGGATCACTGGATCAGTAGCTCGCGGGAAGCCTTACTACCGTGACATCCTCACGGCCCAAGGAGAGACGGAAGTAAGTATTGTTGTTTACGTATATTATTATTTGGTTTCTAATTATATGATTATATGAGTAATTGTTTTTTTGTAGGTGATATTACGACCTTACGAGGATGTATGTGAAGTGTGGCATGAGCAGGCAATAGGGTTGTATCAGAACCCTATTCGACTTATGCTAGTAAGCGAAGCATATCACCGGACCGAGTGATGAGGCAGTTTAGTTGTATCCAGAAAAAGCCGCTGGACCCCCTTATGGCTAGAACCGGTCTGCAAAGAGGAGACCATCTTCGTTATGCGCTGCATGGGAGGCACTGAGCGAACTGGAGGGAGCACCTTTACATTATCGATAGGTACTCGAGGCCCTCGGAAGGGAGTACCCACACGTAATCCCCACAGTAGAAGGAGTACGTGAAGAGGTACGGTTACTTTAACATCACGCCTTTTATTCTTAGCGAGAGGTCCGCGGTTGATGCGATCAACACGATTAATCGTGTTCGGCCGTTAGACAATTCCCCTGACGAGTTCATGTCGTTTGCAAAGAAGGTGTTGGAGATCACTAGTCTGTGGCTTTTGATTATGGTAGTCGCATTCGTCATTTGCATGCTGTTTTAGTTTGTGAACTTCATTTTATGGATTGTGTTTGTTTTACATTATGTGTTGTTGTACGATGATCACGATACTATTGTTTTCAATTTGTTGTTAACTATATTGTTCGCGTGATATAATTAACTACATTGTTTTCAATTTGTTGTTAACTATTTTGTGGATTGTGTATTGTTTCTCCTTGTACCATGAATTTAACCAAAACACGTTTTCCATTTAAGCAAGTGTGAACTTTTAGTGTTTGGAATTCCTTCCAACCCGGCGGTGGAACAAATTCCAACCCCCAGTTGAAAACAACCCCGGCGGTTGAAAAAATGTCAGCCGCCGGTTGATAACGAGTGGAAAAATAGAATTTTCTAATCTTCCACCCCGGCGGTAGAAAATTATTCAACCCCCGGGGACACTGTCAACCGGCGGTATGAAATTTGTGGCCCGGCGGGGTCCTTGACCAACATTCCATATGAATTGTAAGTGCCTTGTTTCCAATCACCCCGCCGGTATGAAAAATGTCAACCGCCGGGGAAGTTTTAACCCCATCAGTGTAGTATTCAAACCGGCAGGTGAAAAATTCTGACCCGACGGGGTTCTAGACCAATAAATCATTCCAATTCCAAGGGAAATGTTCCTTCCACCCCGGCGGTAGAAAATGTGTAACCCGGTGGGGAACCACTAGGAACATAGTAAATGACTCTCGCGCCTAAAGAGACTCCCGCCAACTGAAACTCCCGCCAAATGAGACTCCCGCCAACATGTTTTACCATTATAAATATACAAGTGTTATCAACCAACATGACATCCACCAAACACTCAAAAATAAATGGAGTTTACGCTTAATGAAGACTATTATATGCTTGTAGCAGTGAATGATTCCCGCGCCGAGTTGGGTGAAGATAGGAGTGATGCATTTTTTGAAAGGGTCTTATGTCATATGTATTACAACTACGGTTGTTTACGAACTGGAAGTTTCGTTGTGCGCAGCCGTGACGAAATCAAGAGACGGTACATTTTCGTCCAACCGCTCACGAAGTTGTTGTTCATGCCGCGGAGAATAAAAGAGGAGGCAGTAAAGGTCTGAGACATGACAGTCTGCGACTATATCACTAGGGATATGGTAGCATATGTAGAAGATATGGTTAAGGCAAGGGAGGATGGTGACGATGTTTTACACAGCTTGCGATACGACTGCTAATAGTGCAATGTGTCGTCTTCGAACGTGTTTTTATTATTTATGTTTCGAAATGTTGTTATTCTCCTCATTTCTTATGTAGTGCTAAGTTGTTATGTTTGAGTTTCTAGTTGTTGTTCAATATTTATGTATTTTACATATCATCGCATTCTAAGAAGATACATTCATCTAAGGAGATACATTCATTAAACCTCATACAATAGAAGATACATTCATCTAAAGAAAATTAATCCGAAAGACAAACTGATACAAACAGGCACTATCCAGTTATCACTCATTTCCTGTAAGCGGATGTCGATAATGTCAGAACGAACCCTATCCAGCTGATCCTCCGTTATCGAATCTGTGTCTTGACAGTTGAACAGGTTACACGCAACACGACGTTCTAATTCGGTGAGGCCAGAAACCGGATGAAGACGGAGTGTGAGTAGGATTGACCACCTAGCCTTCACCTCATCAACACGCCTTGAAATTGTTGCCAGTTGGACACCATCCCTTCCGTATAAGAAGTACATCTGGCATAGCAATGCCTCCCAGTACGCTTTACGCCCCTCTTCCATGTGCGTGTTACCAACTTCGATTGATGCTTTCATTAGATATTGATCTTCGAACTCGTTCCAAGGACACATTATTTTTGGGTTTTTTCAAGTTGTTTACCCTTTAATGTGTGGATAGAACATTTATTTTATAGACATTAAATTCCCGCAAAAAACTTTGCCACATAAACTCCCACCAAATTTTTTTTCCACATAAACTCCCACCAAAATAAGTCCCGCCAAATAAGTCTCCAACCAAATGAGACTATCGCTTCGAGAGAATATAATAAGCGGGAATAATAACACCCTTTCTCGCTTATTATTTTAGAATTGGCCACCGACTCGTACTCTATAAATACTAGAATATGAGTATGAAACTAAACATTTAAGTTATAACAATGGCTGATTCTGGCTGGAACGTCCACGAAGATGCAAACCTCCTAAGCGCATTTGACTTCGTCAGAGGTACGATGCAAGACGAGATCCCTAGTTTCGTAGATGTGGTTTTGTCCAGAATGTTCTTCAACCACGGTAGGGAGGCATCGTGTCCAGGATGTTTAATGCCCCGACCAAGCGGACGCGAAGATGTGGCCGATAGGTTAGCTTATCTTAGAACAATGACTATACCGATTGAGTCACTTCCTTTTGAAGTCCGAAGCAAAGTCCGAAAAGTTTTCAACATGGGATTCCAAAGTACAATTACGCAGGAGATGGTGTCACATGCGGAGAGGCAAATTGAGCAAGAAATAGCCGAATCAATAGCCAACAACGTTGATACTAACACAAGTCCCGAAGGAAGTAGCGACGAAGAGGAATATTCATTCGAAAAATGTTTTGAGTATGGATGGAACTATCCGTCTACATGAAACTGAGTGCGCTATGTTTACTCAGGGTTAGTTTATCAATCATATGTTTTAACTTATTTTCTTATGTATTTCTAATTATGCAATGCTTTTGATTTAAGTGTAATGTTATAATGCAATCGCCGGCAAACGAAGTTTTAGTGTTATTGTTTTTAATCCAATGCCCACCCCGCCGGTTCGAAAATTGTATACCGCCGGGGACCTTGTGAACCGCCGGTTAACAAATGCTCAACCGGCGGAAACCTAGACTAGATTATTCATAAGGGTGCGATTCAACCGCCTGTCTCAAAAATCTCAACCGCCGGTGACATTTTTACACCGACGGGGGAGTATTCCAACCGCCGGTGTGAAAATATCCACCCGGCGGTTGACTAACATGAAATTAATTTTAATTTCTCCTTAATTTGTACCCATGTATACCGCCTGTCTCAAAAATCTCAAGCGCTGGTGACGTTTTCACACCGGCGGGGGAGTATTTCAACCGCCGGTGTGAAAATATCCACCCGACGGTTGACTAAGATGAAAAAACGTTCATTTTCTCCTTAATGCCCACCCATGTCCCCGCCGGTATCAAAATTCGAAACCGGCGGTTTATTATTCCACACGCCGGTATGAAAAATTTGAACCGGCGGGGATAAACATGAAAGTTTCATAAGTTGTTACTTTCATGCCAAACCACGTCCCCCGCAAGAGGGTATATTTTATTTGTATGTTGTTAACGTTCGAGGAACATGCATACGTTAGTAATAAGCATAAATAAGCACAAAGGAGAACATAAAAGAAACAACCAACTCAAACATAAAATTATTGTATTTTTATGTCAAACATCAACTCAAAAAACACCAAATTTTAGCATGCATGTGCATTACAATAACATAGTAATCAAGCAAAAGTGGATAAATCTGTTACATCGGGGAAAACATTTTTTAGTTCTTGATATCTTCTGCAACGAGAGACAATCAGCAATGCCCAACCCTCTACTTCAGGTGAACGCAACTTCAGGCAACATGGATGTATCCTTGCGCAAGGGGCGTCCACCATAATCCCAAGCTACAAATGAAACGTCGATACAATAAATATCTTAATGTTAGAACTAATCGTGAATGTAAAAAAATACTTACGTTAACAAAAATGGTTGGAGTTGACCCAACCCAATCCGATTTCCACCCGGTTTGACATTGGAGGCGGTGCACCTCTTAGGGGGGGAAAAGGGAAGCCGACGTCCATATTTCGGTACACTACAACAAAATGGAGTACGCAGTTAAACGCAGATGCAATTGCCACCCCCATCTCGGGCATGCACATCCAAAGAGCTTTAGTACCCACGTTACCAAAGCACTTCACACACTCCGCAACATCAATCAGTTCCTCTATGCTTGTAAATATTTTAACATACACAGATGGATAATCCAACAACTCGTTGTAAAGGGAATCCCTTATCAACCTCCACCCATCTTGTTGCCCGCTTAACGCATACGCTATGGAGCGGTACCCGCAATGGCCATCGGCATTTACGTCATTAATTGACTCTACAAATGGTCTAAAGTAGATGGGGAATTGTCTTAGGTATCCTTTAGGGTCTACAAAACTTGCCTTCGCCGGCAACGTTGAGCTTGATCTACAACCAACCGTTCCACTTTCTTGGGTTGGAATCGGACTACCTTTCTTAAGAGCGGCAACACTATCAGAACTAATTTTATTCCCCAAAATTTTTCCCTAGAATTTTTTCCCCTTTAGTTGACGTTGCCGGAAGAGATTTGAATTCATCCGCAAATGAAGGAGAACTAGCATTTTCCGATTCAAGCACATACTCGTGCCCACTTTTGTCGCGTTTAGTGGATGTATCATCAACGGCAATAGAAAGCTTGCACTTGTTAGGTGGACGACCGCGCGCTTTTGGCTTCGCCAATGGCTCCAAAATGGTAGTTGTTTCCGGATGGACGACGACAAACCATTTTTTGTAGACGTGCTCTATTCGCGCTTCATCTTTGGATTCCATGACATCATAGTCGTGAGGTTTGTACGGAATAAAATTTCTAACCTCTTCTAATGTTCGTTAAAAAACTGTAGCGGCACCTCTAACCCTTTGGCAACAAACTCGTCGATATCGTGCGCGCAAGGGATACCGTGCGTGCTTTGTATTGAGCAACCGCAAGGCATACAACCCGCGGTTGTCATGTTACGAGCACAATCTACTTCGCTGAACAAAATATCAAAGGCATAGTGTGAGACGTTGGTTTTAGTTTGTCGTACACCTTGTTTGTGAACTTGTGTAGGGCTAACAAGCGGCTCTTTTCGAATGAACCCTTTATGTCCCCATGCTGCAATTCTATCAAGGTATGCAACTTCAACCAAAAAGATTCAAAGTTACCTTTGCTCATACCGATGAAACGTTGGAGGGTCGAATGAGCGCTCTCCACGCGGTTTGTGGTTTGGTTACCAAAATGCATCCACTTGTTGGTTCTCCACGTAAATTTTTTTTCACCGTAAGACCCTAACCAACTTTCCGTATATTCAGTTGCTTGCAGATACTCTTTGAAGTCACGGTGCAATTCGGCTCGGTAGTCGTTGAACGTTATTTTCGTTTCAGCCAACATCTTTTCATTCCACACTTTCAAGAATGCGTTGGACACTTTCTTATCCTTTATGATCTTTTTTGTTTTCCCTAGGACGTTCATGTTGATGTGCCATCGACACAACATGTGTGTTGCATTGGGGAACACATCCTCCACCGCCTTCACAAGCGCCAAGTCTCTATCCGTCAAAACGATGGATGGTAATTCGATGAAGTGAGTTACCATCAAAGAATGTAAGCACTCTAACACCCATTTGTAGCTCTCGAATTTTTCCCCCGACATGAACGCGAATCCGATGTAGACAGTCTTCCCCGTACAAGTGGATCCGACGACCTCGTACAATGGCATCCCGTATTTGATCACCTTGTACGTGCTATCCATTTCAATCACGTTTGGAAATATGCATAACGAATCCAAACTAACCGGGTGCACGAAGAAAATCTCGCCGATGACATCGCTTCCGTCTCCGGACTTTCTATGAAATTCGTAGTAATTTAGCCGCTTAAGTTCGCCCAACAAGTATTGGAATTGCGACCGACCACCTTTCTCGAACTTCCGATATTTTAGTTGAGCGTTGTAGACGGTGCACATTGAGGAAGAATTCTTGGGGTTCAACTTCTTAACCCCACCGAGAATGTCTCGAGGACATGATCCCATTTTCATAGAAGTAACTACGAAATCTATCTCTTCTTTGTTAAATCATCCCAAGTAAGAATGAACTTCTTTGTACGATGTAGTGTCGTGATTGTGAACGCCGCATTCGACCTCTAAACCCCACAAATCATCACCCAACTTCTTTCCTTTTAGGGTGAAAGGGCATCCACATTTTTTTCGTGCCGGTTGACTTCCTCTTTAGATGCTTCGGATCTACCAATTTTTTGTAAACTCCAGATCTTTCGCACACAAACTCAATTCTCGGAGTTTTTCTATCAAGTCTATCGCATCGTCGTAATATTACCACGAACCCGTTATCCGTTGCTGCTTCACCCATTCGATCAACTCCACTTGAGATTAGTGACATTTGGTGTCGAACAAATGGCTATAATCGACCGAGAAAGTCACCGACGTTTTCTCCTCCTTCACCATGCACGAACTAAAATCATCGGCCTTAAAATCTTCCTCCTTATAATTTTGATTCTTTAAATCTTCGGCCTACGTAAAAAAACAGGAAATTATGTTAGGGTTCTAAAAATAATATTAATTAACGCCTTCCCCCGCCGGTTTACAAATACCACAGCGACGGGTTATACAAAACCAACCAGCGGTTGGGGACCTATTCCCAGCGGTGTAATAAACATCCCGCCGGTTGAAAATACACAAACCGCCAGGGGCGTTGTCAACCACCGGTTGAAAATTACTTAACCGGCGGGGTTAACCCTAACTATTTTTAACCAATTGGTAAATATTTCTAAGTATTCGGTCCCGCCGGTGACGGCACTATATCCCGCCGGAACACTAAGGCTATCACCGACAGGTGGTACTCGATGCTACAGCTGGTTGGGCATAACCTCGACCGGCGGGGGACATTCATCCTCAGAGATTAATGTTCTTCAACCCCGCCGCTTGAGGAGGCTACCCGGCGGAATAGTTCGAGTCCAACTTTCTAAAAATAGAAAATCTACCAAAACATAATTTTTTTTCGAAAGATTGGTTAGAACAAGTACCATGTTTGGAGTTCCACGCTCTTTATCAACCTTCTCACGTGTTGAATCCATTCTTTAATGATTTGAATTTTTTTCGAAAAATTAGTTGATTTTTGGAGGCTTGAGAGTGTATGGAGTTTTTTTAGTTTTTGAATTTTTTAGACTTTCAGAATTATTTTGAATTTTTGAATTTTTGGTTAAATTTTAAATATAAGAGAGTTGTTGGGAGGAGTAATTTTGTGTTCTTCTATATTTGGTTAAATATACCCACAATGGACTACAAGACGAAATTAAAGATTTTTGGCAAAAGACAATACCGTCTTTAACTATTTATTAAATTTTTTTAAAAAAATTTGAGAATGGTTAACATTTTTTTTTGGCCTAATTTAGTCAAAACCTTTGAATGCGTTAATCTCACACTCAAACGACAATAACCTCTGTTCACCTGACTAATCCCTATAAGAGTCGACTCCCTCGACGATGATTGCTTCTTTGTCATTCTCTACTTCACCGTTCTCTCCCTCACCTCAAATTGGCGCATGGAAACCAAGCTCCGCCGTTCTTCTACCATTCCCAACCACTCCGCAAAGCTTCTTCCCCTTGCGCAATCACCGACGGAAATCTTCCCGCACTATGTCTTCCAGTAACCCTGTCGAGTTGAGCGACGTGTCCGATTTCGAGAGGCTTCTCTCTCCTGAAGGTCGAATCTCTATAAGCGGCTTCGGCTCTCTTCTCTCAGGTACGTATTATCAGTCTGGATGTTACAGGACTCGTTAGGCACGATAAATCCAAACTAGAAACCCGACGAAAGGTTCGAAGAATGGTAGAATAAGGACTATGAGATAATACTGTAAGTAAGAAGATTACCTCTAAGAACACAAATTCTCTTGAATGAGTATATGAATTAGACAATAGAGAGGAAGATAAAATAACTTGAAATTATGATTATACCTTTTCGGAGTTCCTGTCTCTCTTACATATAGATTTAGAGTCATAAATAAAGAGAACGAAACGGACATCAATTAGGGCTTAATGAATGAAAAGTAACGGTAGTAAATGAATGAAAAGTAACGGCAGTAAATGAATGAAAAGTAACGGTAGGAGTAGGAGACCAATAGGATCTCTGTAACATTGCCCCCTTCTTCGGAACATCCTTGTCCTCAAGGATTGAAATTTGGATACTTGGCGGCGAAGTTTTGGTAAAACTCCCAAGTAGCAGCCGATGACGGATAACCCGTCCATTGAACGAGAACTTTGGTGACAGCGGCGTTGCGGTGCTGGACTGTTTTGCGTTCCAAGATTGCTTCAGGTTCTTTATAATTTCCCAAGTCGACGATGTATGGAGTTAGAACAGAGATTGTTGACAGTGGGTTAGGGCAAAACTTCAGTTGGCTCACATGAAAAACGTCGTGAATGGCTGCGGTGGCCGGAAGCTCCAGCTTGTAGGCAACGCTCTTAATTTTATCTGTAGCACGAAAAGGACCGTAATATTTCGGAGCAAGCTTATTCGGTACCTTATTGGTTTTCAACGAATTCTGCCGGTATGGTTGGAGCTTGAGGTACACATAATCGCCAGCCATGTAGCACCAGAATTTAATGTCGTTCACTTCTACTGGTTGATGAAAGTCAATAACCTCAATTTTCTCCATGGATGTGTTTATGTCTTGTTCGTCAAACAGCATATCTTCAACTGAAACTTTGCTCACTTTTACATAATCAGTCAACAGTAGCTTATAGATTGCCTTAGTTGCAGGGGCCATAAACACTCGTCCCTTGAATGTCGTATTTACCAGAAAATAAGGTAGGGATGCAGCATGATATAAGTGAAAATGGGTGATAAGAAGGACATCTATGGTTGAAGGGTCGATTTCATCAAAATAAGGCAGTGCAGACATCCCAGAGTAAGCAGGATGAATTCCACAATCAAACAGTATGGTGTTCCCTTTGAAAGACATGTAAACGCATGATCGAATTATTTCATCCTTTTGAAGGGATGAGTAGCGATAGGGTCGGAGATTAACGGGATTAGAACCGCTTACCACAAGAATTTTGTGATTAAACTCTTCACAAAAAGGCGGTAAAGCTGTGGGTTCGACGAAAATTCCAGAGTACGAACTGATCAACTCACGCAGTGTAGAGTCCGCCGAAATATGAGACAAAAGAGATTTTGGGTTTAAGTCGTCTAAAACGTCATCATGGCCAAACAACAATGTGATCTGAGGTTCTTGCAGCATTAACTTGTTCAGACTTGCTCCGTTGATCGCCTTACAACCCTTATTTACATTCCCACGCGGCACATGCTTCAAACCATTAAGGTTGAATTCCATTCGGAGGTTGAGAAAATCCCATAAAATTGGACCAAGGGTGTGCAACCATTGAATACCTAGCACAAAATCACAACATTCAAGGTTTAAAGTTCTTACCTCGGTGGTGAGATCATAGCCCTGTACTTTCCAAGAAAAATTGCTACACTTGTATTTTGTAACAATTGTGCTTCCCAGGGCGGCAGAAACCACCATCGGTTTAGTCGCTTCGAGAGGGCAACCGATTTCATTGGCAACCTTTAGGTCCAAGAAGTTGTGTGTACTCCCGGGATCAATCAAAATGTGGATCTTTCGCTTACCACTTTGTCCTGTCAAACGCATACAATTAAAGGTTGTGTTGCCCGTCAGTGCGTGTAGCGATATCATAGGCGGTTGTGTTTGCTCTGACTCAACAGCCGTCGTGTTGACTACGTCATGAACCTCATCTACATCGAAAAGTTTAGATTCTGCATCACCTTCCATGACATATATATGAGCCGTGCGATGGGTTTGTTGATGGCCGGGAGTGAAGATTTCATCGCAATACATGCATAAACCTTTTTGTTTGCGATCTTGCATCTCTTGCCAAGTAAATTTTCGGGGTGTTTGGTTGTTGTTTCTTGAGATAAAATTTGGCGTCTGATGTGTTTGTGTGTTGCTAGGGGCAGTGGGTAAAAGCGGTGGCTGGGTGTTTTGATTCAGATATTTCGGTGTTTGATAGGCGTTTGGAGTAGAATAGGTGTTGGGTTTGAATGAGGGTCGTTGTGATTTGTGAGGGAGTATGCGTAAATATGATTCATGCATCATAGCTATTTTTGCTGCTTCGGCAACGGATTCCACATTCTGAAACTGTCTCACATGAAGCTGCAAATGTGGATTTAGATTGGTTAAGAAAATACTTAACGCATGGGCGCGTGGTAGGGATAACCGTGTGAGTTTACACTCAAATTTATCATGAAAAACCTCGACCGAATCGGTCTCTTGTTGTAAGCTAACCAACTCCGATAATGGATCGACATACAAACCTCCAAAGCGAGTAGAAATTGCAAGAACATATTCTGTCCAGGGTGGGTATCGATTGAAACGTTCTGCAATATAGTTGTGGTGCCATTGCAATGCCTTTCCTGTCATATGGATAGTAGCGAGTCTTACCTTCGATTCATCTAGCGTTCCGTCAAGCGCAAAGAATTGTTCGCATTTAAAAACCCAATCGCGTAGGTCGGATCCATCAAAAATAGGAAACCCAACCTTAGTAAGGCGGGTGAGCAAACCGTTTGTTGGTGTCGTACGAGGCTCCTGATTAGTTCCACGATTCGAACCGGTGACAAGGTTCAGCGAATCAGGTGGTTTCGGAGAGAATGTTCGGGGAAGCGTCGTGAAAACGCCGGAATGTGAAGGATCGTCGTCAACCAGCGGACGCTTTTCAGGGTTCTGTGTAATAGGGCGTAGCTCCGCAAACATGTTCTTAATATCGTTGAATCGAGCAGTCATCTCATTCCTCAATAGATCGTTTTGTTTGAGTTGAGCCACACGATTTTCTTCATTTTGTTTGGCTTGATCGGCCTGAACTTGCTTCATCTCCTCAAGTTGCTTGTTAACCTCGATCAAAGTTTGTGCCCTAGTTTCCATGACTGCTTATTTTGAAGTAGAAAAAAAAATTCGGGTCTGGAAGATCGATGGCTCTGATACCAATGTTACAGGACTCGTTAGGCACGATAAATCCAAACTAGAAACCCGACGAAAGGTTCGAAGAATGGTAGAATAAGGACTATGAGATAATACTGTAAGTAAGAAGATTACCTCTAAGAACACAAATTCTCTTGAATGAGTATATGAATTAGACAATAGAGAGGAAGATAAAATAACTTGAAATTATGATTATACCTTTTCGGAGTTCCTGTCTCTCTTACATATAGATTTAGAGTCATAAATAAAGAGAACGAAACGGACATCAATTAGGGCTTAATGAATGAAAAGTAACGGTAGTAAATGAATGAAAAGTAACGGCAGTAAATGAATGAAAAGTAACGGTAGGAGTAGGAGACCAATAGGATCTCTGTAACACTGGATGGTTGCTTTTGTTTGACCTTAAGGAGATGTATGCGTTCGCTATGTGTTGTTGGTCTTTTGCGAGGGACAGAGAGAAGCGCGAGAAGTACGTTTCCTGATTTGGAGGATTTTAGAGTTGCCAAATTGAATGGATTTCGTCGAGTTTTTGCTCACGCCGCTCCCATCTTCTTCGAACGAGGAATTGCAAAACCTGAAACAAAAGTTAGTTTTCTCATTTTCCTTAATATACAGTTGTTTGGTTCGCTAGAAAATAAAACGAAGTAAAACAAACTTGAATTGGTACTGTACCTGTCTCGAACTAAGCTACATGGCAATCCCGGGAATTAGATGAACTTGTTAGGAATTGCAGAATATCTGTTTGAAATTACGAAAAGATAGAAACTTGAATCGTCTGTGTTATGGTTAGAGTAAAGTTAGGTTAGTATATAAGATGGATTTGAAAGGAAATCTCGTTCAAGGTGTGATGATAAACTAGAGGGTCGACGAATGAAAGTAATAAACATTTTAGTTATTTCAAGAATGATTTACTTTCAAGAAGAAGCTAGAATTCTATGGGTGTTTGTTTCTTGGTTAATTAGTCTTACTTGCTTTAGGGCTTTGCAGGAGATCTCAAGCTTAAGTGTAGAGCCTTGGGAAGATGAAAAACTCATTGTCACTGTTTTTGAGATTCAAAAGTCCGCGGTAAACATTATTGCTTCCTTTAGAGTTAGAATGAATTAATAAGCCTCTTACTATATATTCTTTCTGAAAATATATTACATTCCTTTTATCAATTTTTTCAGATTCCAGCTTTTATTCAAAGAGAGCTCGAGTTCCGATTTCTAGCTGTGAGTATCTTTGTTTCACGTGTCATGCTATTATAAACACCCTTTTGTCCATAATTGTAATGTGATTTACTTTTTGTTACAGGTTGTGCCTGAAACGTTTGATGGAGTACCTTTTCCTAGTCCAGCCGTGCGTGCTATTCGAAACTTGTCGAGTTTGGTTAATAAAATTGATTGCACGCCACTTTGGTGGAAAAACTCCATAATAACTTTCAACTTCGGAACCAAGTATTTCAATTTGATAAAAAACAACAATTAACTGGAAAAATGGAATTGGGATATATATATATATATATATATATATATATATATATATATATATATATATGTAAAAAGTTTGTTCGAAGTTGATATTTAGTCTACAGAGACTAACCCATATCTATATGCGGTCTTGAAACAGAAGCAAGCCATGAAAACTCCAGTTTGGAAACCTCTGTTTAAAACTTCTCAAATACTTTGTTCGCTATAGATGTCTTTAAATGGCATGTCTCTGAAGTCTTAATTTTATTGAATACTATGTTTTCGAGTGGGAGGGCCTTTTACGTATTTCTCTTCTATCTTATAAGCGACTACATTGACAGAAAAACTAAGTATCATATTGATAACACACAATTTTTCTCAGGAAACCCTTTAGAGACCTATTTGGCAGTAAAGCATCCCTGTTTGATAAAGTAACTCTTACAAATTGGCTAACCATGGATATCTATATAGGTTCTTTGCACCCGATATAGTGATGAGGAGTTTTTCAAAATCAGATGCAAAGGTGGACGCCTATAATTTTTCCCCTTCTTAAGCTCTATATTTTAAGCCTATAACTTTGCTTCTACATTTGTATCTTCTTCTTTAATTTCAAGGAGAGAGTAAACTGTTGTCTTGCTTTTCCTGCAGGAAGAGAAGAGATTTACTTGAAGCATTATGGGAGATATAACATAAACAAAATATGGAGAGATGATATCTTACCTTGCCGTGTTTACCTACGACATTGGTACATACTTCTAAGTAGTACAACTTTCGCAAGTCAAGTCACCTTTGCATTGATTTGTCAGTTAATGTTATTTTGCCCTATTTCAAGGCTTCTACTTGATGACCATAAGAATAAATTATGTTTCCAAGTGCAGTTACCATTCTTAGTTTAGTTTGCAAGCTGCTGGTACGAATGCATACTATGGACAACTGACAATATAATTTATGCAGTTCAACTGAAATTTGAGAGATTAATATTTGCAGCGTGTTGGCCGCAAAGAATCTTGGTGATGAAGCTTACGACAACTTTGTCGATCACACGTTTCTTGGAGACCGTAAGACAACCATCCGTGAGTACTTGGCCACTAATGGTTCAGGTATTATCGAAGAAGAGCCACCTGAGCCGCTAAAGATCCGTTATGGCGGTTGATTCACAATTCGGCTATTCTCTCTGAGGATAGTCTAGTAACTTGTCCCAATTTAATGGAGTGTATTCTAAATACTATGGGATTTTTCTTACATATTTGCTAATACATTTTTGGGGTTACTTTAGCAGTTCAAAGATTCTACGAGAGACAGAAAGCAATAATAGGTGTTCGTTTTTACGGTCCCAGGGGAACTAACCCAACTAGTGGTTTTTGCTGTCCCAGCTATGAATAAAAAGACAAATTTACGCAAATTAACAAATATTTTATATAAGATTTGACCATAAACTGTTGTATGATTTTTCAATCTTGTATACAGGTAACTGCAAACTATCGGAACAGAGAACTCTTTAAATTCAGAGCTAAACTTTTTTCATGAAAGCTTAAATTAAAGACCAACTAATCTAAAATAACCCCATAAGATATTAGTCTTTTTAAAATTCTTCATTGAATTTAGATTTTTTATTTTGGCACATGGATGTTTACTCAGTGTTTTTGGGATAGTTTATAAAAGTTTCAGTTATGTTGAAATCATCAATATTTCCAAAACTTCAGTAAATACCCTTCTATAAATTATAAACAACAGCAATTCATAACGCAAACTTATTTTACAAAATTTGTTACACTTCAAAATTTAAAATTGGTTAAACTTCCGAAGTTTAAATGTCCCGAGTTCAAGCTATTTTCACAAATTTAAAGTATGAGATGGAGCCTTGATAAATAAATAAATAAATAAATAAATAAATAAATAAATACACATAAAAATAAAAATATAGCTACCTTCAAAATTTGGTTTAAAAAATTGGAGGCAATAAAATTGGAATTTAAAATTAAGCGCCATATTTTTTAGCAATTTAGACAATTTTTATTTTTTAACTAGACAAAATATGAAGGTTCATATTTAAAGAAGCAAACCATATAGCGGGATTTTAACTAGACAAAATATGAAGGTTCATATTTGCGAATTCGTTGATGAAGTAGGCTACCACTTGACCTTTTATCGTTGTGGGAGGTTCATAGAAAATTTCACATTCTCCTAATTCAACAAACCATATTTTAAGTCTTCTCGAAATATCGGGTTGCAACAAGTTTCATACTGATAGGGACGTGCGTAAGATAATGACGTGGATCTGGAAATATGATTATATCTCTCTAGTAGCCACTACTAGCCCCAAGATGAGATTTTCCGGGTCCAAGTATCTTGTTTTGGCATCGAGCAGACCTTTGCTTACGTAATAGATCAGGTTTTACGCCCAGTCGGATTTCCTTACAAGGACATCACTTACTGGATAATTTGCACGAACAAGTAAAAAAAGAACGGCTCACCGGGTTGTAATTGCAGATGTTCATGAATGTGTTGGCTAATAATTTGAGTTAATGACTCTTGGTATAAATTTTTATGATCATATCGTCGATATAGGCCTCCGTATTCTTGCTGAGTCGGTTTTCGAATATCTGATTCACGAGTCATTGATAAGTTAACCTTACATTCTTTAATTCAAATGACATACTTTGTAACAATAGAGACCTCGCTCTATTTGGAAAATCGTGTGCTCCTCATTGTTGGGGTGCATGTGAATCCATTTATACTCTGAGTAGACGTCCATGAGCTAGAGGAGTTTTACCTGACATGACATCCTATAGCTGGTCAATTCGAGGTAGAGGGAAGGCATTAGTTAGGCCTGCTTGATTTAGGTCCGTGAAGTCGACACCCATTCACCATTGGTGGCTTTTTTTTCTTCACAAGCACGGGGTTAACCTATCTTGTTTGGATACTTCTCTTTTCGGATGTAACCAAGTTGCTAGTTTATCCAACTCCTTGAAAATTTCTTCTAATTTTTTCGGAGAAAAAGTTAACTTTTTTTTTATAGATTGGTCGCATATTTTTATCAATGGCGAGTTCATGACATATGACCTATAAACCGATCCTCGTGACCTTGTCAGTACTCCAGACAAAAATATATGAAGTTTGTTACAATTGGACCACCAGTATTCCTCTAAAGATAGAATCGAGTTGGTTCCCAATGCGAACCAATTTCCCTTCTATGAACGTTATGTTGATAAAGTCCCCCGTAGGTTTTCATCTTGGTTCTCTTCCAAGGATCGTCAATTTCAACTCGCAAGGTCTCACTTTTGTATTACCGACCCTCGTTCCCCACGCTAGTTAATTGCTATTAAGTTAGTTTCTTACGATCCATATATATTGTGTAACAGTGTCTTGTAGTTCTCTGGCTACCTCGCACAATTTTTAACTAAATTTTCTACAAAATACTTTAAACATTGCTGAAACGAGCATAAAGCTGCCTCAAAACTATACAATTATGGTTGTTCGAAAGTTGGATTGTAAGAGTTAGGAGCATCAACAATCATAACTAGTATTCTTATCACCTTTTTATTGTTTCCGTGTCCCACCCTTGCTGGGAGCTCGATCTCGCCCACACATCAGGTTGACTTCCCCTTATAGCTAATTAGATGTCTGCCCGTTGGTTTGTATAGTGGTACTCTACTCTTTTTCAACTGGCTTTAAAAATGAATTAAAATAAGTTATCGTTGTCTACCAAGACACACTTTACCATAACCCCTAAGATATCCACATGAATGGTTAGGGATTCCTTGTGATGGGTAATGTCCTCTCTTCAAATCATCATCGTTAAACGTTAAGTCTGCCACCAGATCTTTTTAGTTAAGATATGAAGATTCATCTACCAAGTGGACCTCAAGTTCTTTATTGTCCCTGTATTAGGATACCATATATGTCCATGATAGGGTGTCTCTATCGAAGATAGTGCATAGCCATTGTTGCTTCCCTTTCACATATTTTTTCTTCTCTAGAGTGTCATCTATTGGCCGCTCACCCTCTCTTTCGTTACATCGGTCCTTGGTGCCTAACATATTGGACGAGCTCACCATTGTCAATCAACTATTGAATTTCTTTATTTAATTTCCAACACTCATCGTTGGTATGGTCGTGATCTTGGCCTACTATGTAGCATACTAGGATCTAGGATACTATGTAGCGATTGGTACATGCCACAAACTTTGCTTTTATCATAGATGGTCGCTATGTTCTCAATAAAGGGCGTGAAATTATAAGTTGGATTATCATAATAAGAAAACCTTGGCCTACTTACCGGGGCTCTCGGAGTATCACTTCATTGTTCATAGTAAGTTCTCTCCACTCTTCGACCTGTGTTTTAGATTCTTAAGACTTCAGGTAAGAAGGGTTAGAAGATTCTCCCTTGTTCGAATCTTCAACATCGATGAATTGGTCCGATATTGCTAGAATATCCGTCATCTTTCTAACCGGGAACCAGACAAGGTTAGTGTAGAATGGGTCAACATATTTTAGCCCACTTTTAAAAGCAGTCACTGCTACCAGCTCCTCGCATGCTGTAAGTGAGTTCATCTCACGGACAAACCTTTCGACATAGCTTTTGAGCGGCTCTTTCCATCGGGAGGTTATTGAACCAATTGAGCTCGTACCCTTTCAACGCCATGGAGAAAGCCTTGCATAATAAGACATCACCAGGGTTGAAGTCCAATATCATGTTCTTGAATATCTCCAGGTAGTGTTCCAGGTCTCCCGAGCCATCGTACTGACAAGAAATAGAAGCACAAACGAAATCTTCCTTCTTGTATCAAGTATGATAGAGATAACGATCCCAAAAATATCAAGTCTGAATAAAATAAACGCAAACAACACAGAACACTTTTTACGTGGAAAACCTTTCCAGTGTAGGAAGTAAAAACCACGAGACTGATTTCGGAGTCCAACCAAATATTCACTATCAGAAGATGGGTTACAAAACTATTCTCTAGATTAAACTAGAGCATACGCGACAAGAAGTATGACAACTTCATACACAACCCCAATACACAAGATAATGAACCGAAATCAGAAAACTCACTGAAGTATCCCCAAAATGCAGTTAGAAGAAGATGCTCGAAAAACACACTTAGATGACTCCAAATCAAAAACCCTCTGGACAGATTGTAGAGGACAAGTAGACGAGCCTTCTCACCAAAATTGAAGCCGATCGGACAACCGGAGACAGTCCGACTGAAAGCACAAAGTTCCACCTCGGATCACTTTTTTCTCTCAAAAACTGCGCTATAGAATATGATGCTCATCACAGAAAGACACTGTATAAATATATATTTATACATAAACCAAAATCCTATGTGTTATCCAAATTGGGCTTAGCCCATATGATAATTGGACTCCCACATAGGAAGAGCCCAACAAATCTCCCCCTCACGACTATGTGGGAGGATTCGCCATCCCGGCGATCAATCTACAATGTTCAAGCTTTCCCCTAGGCAAAGCCTTTGTCATCATGTCAGACCCATTATCATCTGTATGAACTTTATCAACCTCCATTAGTTTAGCATCAAGAATATCTCGAATCCAAGGATATCTCACATCAATATGTTTCGACTTTGAGTGAAATGACGAATTCTTCACGAGATGAATAGCACTCTGATTATCACATAACAATACATACCTGTGTTGCTCAAATCCAAGTTCTTTCAAGAACTTCTTCATCCATCGTAGCTCTTTACTCGCTTCTGTCACTGCAATGAATTAAGCTTCTGTCGTTGAAAGGGCGACGCACTTTTGTAGTCTTGATTTCCATGAAACAGCGCCACCACAAAAGTTAATCAAATATCTAGAAGTAGACTTGCGAGTATCAACATCTCCAGCCAAGTCTGAATCAGAATAAGCCAACAACTCAAGTTTATTCATCCCAAAACTGAGCTTCAAATTAGAGGTTCCTCGCAGATACCTCATTATCCATTTCACGGCTTCCCAATGCTCTCTACCTGGGTTTGACAAAAATCTGCTCACAACACAAACACTATGAGCTAAGTCAGGACGAGTACATACCATGGCATACATGAGACTTCCAACTGCAGATGCATATGGAATATTAGCCATGTCTATCTTTTCTTCATTAGTTGAAGGACATTGTTTCTTGCTTAACTTGAAGTGACCGGAAAGTGGTGAGCTAACCAATTTAGCATTGTCCATATTAAAATTCTGAAGAATTTTCTCAATGTATTTTTCTTGTGCTAAGAACAACTTCTTCAAGTCTCTGTCTCTAGTAATTCGAACGCCGAGAATCTGCTTTGCTGGACCTAAATCTTTCATTGCGAAAGACTTACTTAACTGTTTCTTCAAAGAATCAATCCGCGAAGTATTCTTCCCAACAATAAGCATATCATCCACGTAAAGTAAAAGAACGATAAAATTGGCATCAGAAAATTTCTTCACAAATACACAATTATCAGAAGAAGTCTTCTTGTAATCCTGCTCCCCCATAACTGACATGAACTTCTTATACCACTGTCTCGGAGCTTGCTTCAAACCATATAGACTCTTTTTCAATCTGCATACATAATCTTCTTTTCCTTCAACCACAAAACCTTAAGGCTGTTTTATAAAAATCTCTTCTTCCAAGTCACCATGCAAGAATGCTGTTTTTACATCCATTTTCTCAATTTCCAAGTTTAGACTCGCTGCAATGCCTAGAACCACACGAATAGAAGACATTTTTACAACTGGAGAAAATATTTCATCAAAATCAATACCTTTTTTCTGACCAAAGCCTTTGACTACCAATCTTGCTTTGTACCGAGGTTGCAGAGAACTATCATCTTGCTTCAACCTATACACCCACTTGTTACTCAAGGCTTTTCTCCCTTCAGGTATCTTCACTAAATCAAATGTATGATTCTCATGAAGTGATTGCATCTCTTCATTCATCGCTTCAATCCATTGATTTTTACATACACCACTAATAGCCTCATCATAACACTCAGGCTCACCTGCGTTGGTTAACAAAATATATTGATCAGA
The DNA here is from genome assembly GCA_036936605.1 of Limnanthes douglasii subsp. nivea. Taxonomy (NCBI): domain Eukaryota; kingdom Viridiplantae; phylum Streptophyta; class Magnoliopsida; order Brassicales; family Limnanthaceae; genus Limnanthes; species Limnanthes douglasii. The sequence continues at coordinate 184,759,960 of JAUPFV010000001.1, forward strand.
AGGATATCTAGTAGAGGGTTGTCTATCTCTAGTAGATCTCCGCGTTGGAACTTCAAATTGTTCAACATCTTCTTCATTCACTTGTTCATCCACGAAATCATTATCATGATCACCATTATCAAAAATATGTGAACCTCTGGAAGCAGGTGAGTCACCATCCGAATTTTCTTCAACTTCTGTAGGAGTATGTGCAAGCGGAATATGCCCCAAATCTACCAAGTCATTCTGAGACATAGGCACTGAATTTTGACTCTTATCAATATAATGAACTATCTGATCTTCCATAAACACGGCATCTCTGCTCCTAATAAGTTTCTTATTAATTGGATCATGAAATCTGTAGCCGAACTCATCAAGACCATAACCAATGAATACACACTGTCTTGTCTTCGAATTGAGTTTAGATCTCTCATCTTTAGGAATATGCACATAAGCTTTGCACCCAAAGACACGCAAATGATCATAAGAAACATCTTTACCTGTCCAAACTCTATTTGAGATATCTCCATCTAAAGGTACATAAGGACTAAGATTCAAGACATGTACCACTGTATTCAAAGCTTCACCCCAAAAGTATTTAGGGAGTTGTGATTGTGAAAGAAGACATCTTACCCTTTCAATTAATGTTCGGTTTAGTCTCTCCGCTACGCCATTCAACTGAGGGGTCTTGGGAGGTGTCTTTTGATGCCGAATACCTTGCTGTCTACAATAATCATCAAAAGGACCAATGTATTCTCCCCCATTATCACTTCTAACACACTTCAATTGTTTCCCAGTCTGTCTCTCAACTGAAGCTTGAAACTGCTTAAAGACATCTAACACTTGATCTTTTGTTTTCAAAGTGTAAGCCCAAATTTTCCTGGAATGATCATCAACAAAGGTAACAAAGTACAAACAACCACTAAGTGTTCTCGTTTTGAAAGGACCACAAACATCAGTATGTACCAAGTCAAGCAAACTTGGTTTTCTTGAAGGAGCCGAGCTCTTGAAAGATACTCTATTCTGCTTTCCAGCCAAACAATGTACGCATTTCTTTAAATGAGCTTTGTGTATCCCACGAATGTACTGTTTCTTCCTCAGAATATCTAATCCTTTTTCGCTAATGTGACTGAGTCTTTTATGCCATAAATCAAGCATTGCTTCATCATTAACAACATTGATTTTCTCAGCAGACACCCTTGCAGACATGATGTAGAGGGCTGAATATTTTTGTCCTCTTGCCACAACCGACGAGCCCTTAGTAAGTTTCCACTGCCCATTCACAAAAATACTGCAATAATCTTCATCATCTAGCTTCCCTGTAGATATCAAATTCAATCGAAGATCGGGTATATGTTTAACACCCTTCAAAATCAATCTTGCACCCATGCTTGTTTCTAGATAAACATCACCAATACCAACCACTTTAGACAAATCATTATTTCCCATCTTTGCAGAACCAAAGTCACCAGAGGTGTAAGATGAGAAAAATTCTCTACGAGAAGTGGCATGAATTGTAGCACCACTGTTAACTACCCAACCATTTTCATCAGACACAGAATTCACAACAGCATCATCAATAACAACGAAGTAGCTATCTGAAACTGCAGCAACATGTTTCTCGTCACCACTTTCATTATAATTTTTCTCCTTGTTCTTTTCTTCTTTACCATTATTAGATTTCCCAAAATTATTCTTCTTTCTCAACTTAGGACAAAAATTCTTAGTGTGCCCGATCTCATGACAGTAGTAGCACTCCCAATCTGCAAATTTATTAGACTTGTTTCGACTTTTGCTTCTACTTTTACCTCTAGTTTTCCAACCGCGATTTTCATTTCTACCACGTTTCTCAACGACTAGAGTTTCTGAATGTGAAGAGAAGCCAACTGTTTTTCTTCTCATATCTTCATTCAACATACTACTTTTAGCTAATGCCATTGAGATATTGCCTTCAGGAGCTGAATTAGAAAGAGACATTCTGAAAGTATCCCATGAGTCTGGCAGCGAACCAAGCAACCATAACGCCAAAACCTCGTCATCAAATTTGATACCCATAGCAGCCAACTGATTAATCAATCCTTGAAAGGTATTCAAGTGATCTATAAGAGGTGATCCATCTTGATACCTCAAATACATCAACTGTTTGAACAAAAGTAACTTACTATTTCCTGTCTTCCGAGCATATAACTCCTCAAGTTTACTCCACAATTTAATTGCATCTGTTTCGTCTACAACATGATTCAGCACATTATCATCAACCCATTGCCGAATAAAGCCACAAACCTGTCAATGAATAATTATCCATTCTGCATCAGACTTATCTTTAGGTTTTTCATCACCGAACACTGGTAAATGAAAACTTTTAACATAAAGAAGATCTTCCATCTTCGATTTCCATATATGATAATTTGAACCATTCATCGTCACCATTCTTCTTGTATTCACCTCCATATTTGATACAAGACAAGTGCACAACCTCTCGCTCTGATACCACTTTGACAAGAAATGGAAGCACAAACGAAATCTTCCTTCTTGTATCAAGTATGATAGAGATAACGATCCCAAAAATATCAAATCTGAATAAAATAAACGCAAACAACACAGAATACTTTTTACGTGGAAAACCCTCCCAGTGTAGGAAGTAAAAACCACGGGACTGATTTCAGAGTCCAACCAAATATTCACTATCAGAAGATGGGTTACAAAACTATTCTCTAGATTAAACTAGAGCATACGCCACAAGAAGTATGACAACTTCATACACAACCCCAATACACAAGATAATGAACCGAAATCAGAAAACTCACTGAAGGATCCCCAAAATGCAGTTAGAAGAAGATGCTCGAAAAACACACTTAGATGACTCCAAATCAAAAACCCTCTGGACAGATTGTAGAGGACAAGTAGACGAGCCTTCTCACCAAAATTGAAGCCGATCGGACAACCGGAGACAGTCCGATTGAAAGCACAAAGTTCCGCCTCAGATCACATTTTTCTCTCAAAAACTGCGCTATAGAATATGATGCTCATCACAGAAAGACACTGTATAAATATATATTTATACATAAACCAAAATCCTATGTGTTATCCGAATTGGGCTTAGCCCATATGATAATTGGACTCCCACATAGGAAGAGCCCAACACGTACAAGTCCATGTTGTAAGGCTCGAACTTTTGGGAGAGCTTTCCTTCCAAGATTTTCTTAAAAAAAGGGATTGTCAGAGCACATATGTTGTCATGGTCAGCCTCACCTGTTCGTATTCTAATAATTCTTGGTCCAATCTTTACTTGCTATTTCATTGCTCGATTGGTCCTCTTACTCGGATTCAGTCACTCATTTTTTCTGCTTCTTGCCTTTACTCTCATATGTGCGCTCAACATTCTTTGCTCGTCCCTTAGTCTGTTTAGTGTGGGTAGCCTTGTTGGCTTCCCAAGTGAAATCCTACTTTACCTTATTTTATGTCAGAGCTTCTCGGTTCATAGTTATAATACCTCAGTTATTTCTCCATTCTTTCTTTGGCCTCATAATCCCTCTCGTTCTCGCTCCTCGATTGGACGCTAGAAGGGATGAGTGGCGTACTTGATTGAGAGGATTATCCTCTTGGATTGGAATGACGGCAACATTAAGATGGGTGGTTGTTCCTGTATAAAAAATTTGGGTCGGACTATCAATTCCATCTTAAATCTACTGGTTCACCGGGTAAAAGGCTAGAGCGAGCCCCAGATTGCCTCCACCAGCCGACGAGTTTTCCATGATTCTTTAAGTGTTCACCTGATCAGCCCGATCGTGATGTGTCCGTGGGGCCTCCCTTTCAAATCCTGACCTTTATGCCAATCTGGTGATGGTAAAATCTGATTTAGGGGTAAATATGGAAGATCTTTAAGTTACTTGGTATTGAGTTTTTAGTAGAGAGTAGGGGTATAAAAGAGGTGTCTGCTTGTATTTAATGTTTTGGAAAAAGTCCAAGCCTCTTAATTATGTTGGTTGAGTTATTTATACTCTTTTGAGACCCATAATTCGATGTATTAAGTATACAACTGAGTCATCAAGTTCACTTAGTTTACTGCTCATTCATCAATATTTAGCTATCTGGTCCAAAATACCCTTCTCAATTAAATCTGAACCACTTTACTTTAATGGACATCCAGAGATATCCGATCCTATCAACTATTATTGGTAAATCCCAAATGCAAATACCTATAAAATAAAAAATATTTGTTTACATTCCCATAGACGACGCCAAATCTGATGTGGAGATTTTCAAATGAGATGATAATAGTGAGAAATCAAGAAAGAAAACAAGTGATAGTAAAATGTTTTTTATTTCTCTATAAATCACGCCTCTACATCTAGGATTGTACCCCTATTTATACTTATTTACAAAAGATTATGTTACTTCTTACTAACTCTAAGATGATTATTATTTATATCATATTTTCAGTGGGTGAAACACACATTGCCTTTCCTAATTAATCGTTACCTATGTTCTCTTAGTTACACACAATATGGTAATACGTAGATTTTCCTGATAACTGCCTGTAATGTTTCCCCCTCAGCTGGTTGTCTCTTCCTCGTGAACCTTCTTTTGTTTGATTGTACCGATTTACCGACCGTACTCTTGTTGAGGACTTACTTCGTTATTCCTCTGTTGGATCATCCCATTGCTTGCTAATTATTCCTAGTTTTAGGTTTACTCTGCTCTTCATTCAATTTACTATGGTTTTTAACCTGTCCTGTCTTTTCGGCCCAATCTCATTTAGTTAATTACCCATCGAATCCTTCTTTAATCTATAAAACGGTTGCAACTTCATCCACTTATATCTGCCTTAGTTGTATCAAAGAATCTTTCTATAGATAAATATCTAGAAAGCATTGGCTCATGTTTTGGGATGGTAACATTCTATTCTTTCATAAAACTATAAAAAACATATATTGAGAAATAAAATTGTATCAGTCTATAATAGTATTGGAAACCTTTCCACTTCCCCAAACGGGGTGGCGAACGTCTTAATCAACTATTTTTCCAACCTTCTAGGATCTAGTTTCCTCCTTGAATACCCCTAAGCTTGCTAAATTCTCCTCAATTATTTTCATTAAAGTTAATCCCCAATACCACACTTCAACGCTTCATTAAAAGTGTAATTTTTAGTATTGATAGCGATAAATTCTCGGGCTCCGATGGCTTCAACGCAAGTTTTTTCAAATATTCATGGAAAATCATCGATAAAGATATTTTTGATGGGATCGTAATATTCTTTAATAGTTGTCTTTTTTAGCCCTTTTAGAATTCCACCACCATGACCATAATCCTAAAGAATGATTCCCCCTTTTGCACCAAAGATCTCATGCCAATGACATGTTACAATGTGATCTATAAGATTTTCTTCAAGATCCCGGTTGACATGATCAATGACTCTTTTCCATATCTGATTGGTTAATCTCGATAAGATTTTGTGGTTGGCCATTACATTACGAACAACATCCTCATCACTCAAGAGTTTTATCAAATTAATTGCAAGGCTCTTAAACTTGAATTAATGAAGCTTTTGAACATGTTTGGTGACACATTATTCTTCACATCTTGGTGGCTATGAATTTTCGGGTTCATCACCTTATTTATTTGATGTATCTTCACCCCATCATATAAAATTAATATTAATGGAGCCCCTTATAGAAATTTCAAAGACAATAGGTTTTAGACAAGGTGATCATCCTATTTCTGCTTGTCTTGGTCATGAAAGTTTTTTCTAGTGTCCTCAAGGAAACAGTAATGATGCAAACTTCAAGTTCCAATGAAAGTGTCATAAAATTAATATTGCCAACCTCTTCTTCATAGATAGTCTGATGATTTTCTATCATGGTGGTATAAACTCCCCCAACCTCATAAAGGATGGTCTTACAAATTTATTTGATCTCCCGTCTAAAGTTAACTCTGAGAATATCCACATCTTGTTCTTTGTGGTTAAGTCTTCTCTAAGGAATAATTTGATTAATATCATTAGATTTAATATATGTTGCCTCCCAATTAAATAACTTGGATTACCTCTTCTCACGGGTCATCTTTCCCATAACAATTGTCACTTTTTATGGACAAAATTATTACATGTATTGCTTTATGGAATTTCAAACACCTCTCATATGAGGGTAAACTTCGACTCATTAAATCTGTGCTATTTGAGGGGTAGTTTATTGGTCTTCTATCTTCATTCTCCCTGCTAAAGTGCTTAAAGAACTCTCATAATCTCTCTGTCATTTCCTCTTGTATGAGCATTAAATGAAAGTTTAAGGTACAAAAATGGCTTTGTCAACAGTTACCTTGTCCTTGTCTGACGACGGCCTTGGAATTGTAGACCTAAAAACCTGGAATCATACGGTTGTCACCAAAAATTTATGTTCCAGAGTTAATAAAAATGAAAACTCAATCTGGTGTGACTCGATTAACTCTGATAAGATTAAAGATACAATTTATGGTATTTAAAGCTTAACTGTTCACCCTCTTGGACTTGGAGGAAATTTTTAAATCTTAGGCCACTGACTAACAAATTGTGTAGGGTGGCGATAGGTAACGACGCGAATACATCCCTTTGGTAAAACATGTGGTTGCTCTCTACCTCTTTGGTAAACAACTATGGACAAACTATAATTCGTGATTCAAGAGTATGAAATATCTCAAGGTTTCTGACATTATTCAAGAATAGTCTTTGAAATTTGCCGACACAATTAAGGTCTTCGAGTGCTAGAAACCATAAAAAATTCCATGAGATCAACCATCTCGTCTTCTCTTTGTTAACTTTTAGAATCAACTATGGTGATGTACATTGTTGGTCTGCTAAGATTGAGAATATAAAGTTCAGAATTTAAGACACTTACAATGTCATCCATTCGCGTACCCCTGGAGTTGGGTGAACGAGGTTGGTTTGATATAAATATAACATCCATGCCATTCTTTTATCCTTTTACTTGCCACCTTGAGTAAGTTGTCTACTTGGGAAAAGATGATTAACTCGGTAATAAATTCCTCTCCAAATTGTGTGTTGTACAATTTGTGTGATAAATTCATCAACCATATCCAATATGAATGTGTTTATACTCATGATATCAAGGCTACTTACAACACCAAGCTCAGATTCATTATTAACGACGTGGATTGACCATCTTAGTATAAGGTGGCTTCAATTAGCCTCCTTTTAGCTACTATCATCGTTGGTGTTTATACTTTGGCGCGATAATTTTATCACGTTTAACGGAAGAGAAACTCAAGAATTTGTGTCTCTTCTCTCGTCCTCATCTCAGCAATTTCGCAGTGTATATTATCTGACCTTCAGTTTAGATTACTTGGATCCAAGGTGGCCTGGCTAATGTAATCGTGTGCTCTGTTACTCACTTACCTTTTTTGGTTGTAGCCCCCTTCATGTCTGGGGAAGCTTCAATTGAATCTTGCAATAGCACGCTTTCCTCACGTATGCTCTAGTTAAAACTCACGTTTTTGCTCTTCTTCCACTCCCGCCTTTGTTGTTTCGTTCATTTCTTCCCTTTTATTTCTAACCTTTATTTTCTGAAAGGATTGAAGTTTGAGCTAGCATCATACAAGTTTTTGTGTCATTTTTTATTTATTTAATATGATCTAGTTTTGTCGACATTTTTACATTTGTTGACAATATTGTTGTCTCGGGTTTATTGCTATGTTGTTTTAGTAGTAATTTATGTATCATGGTCCAAACTATTTGGATACAACGGTAACTTAATATAATTATTTTAGATTAAATATTCTTTCTTCAAAATATACTTGTTAATACGTATAAATAATATTTTTATTTAATTTATTGTTTTAGTTATAAAAAAAGTGAGACGTTAAAATAGTAAAAATATATATTTCAAATTCAAATACTATCAACTACATATCAAAGGAAGACAGAAACCAGACCCTTCCTGAAAATAAAGATAAAGATGGAGCCACAGAATCCAAAAACAACAAATTGAAATCTATTGTGGTCAAGAAGTCTAATGATATAAACATAAGGAACAAATCAAGTAAGATGGAGGAACAAAATTCAGGCAGATAAAGAGATATCAGTGCAAATTTTATTCCTTCTGAAGATACTAGAAAAAACACAAAGCAAAAAAGATGACATTATAGACGCTCTAAAAACTCTAGATGGTGATTACTACTTATCTTTAGTTATGGAAGATGATACACCATCAGGAAATCAAATCCCTAATGAAGATAATATCTGAAGCATGCCCGAAACCCCAATCTACAAAAGCAAGACTATTGACTCCAGTTTTCAAAATCTTCTCAATAAAAAGTGAAAAGAGGTTAGAAGCAAAAAGAAAAGCAACAATCTTCTGATTAAATCTCTGAAATTCTCAGAGACAAAAATGGCTAACCTTACTAGTCCCAAATAATCAAAGTTCTTAATTGAAACATCCATGGATTAGGGAATACAACCTTTTTAAGAAGGCTCAAATCTATACTCACCAAGGAAAGAACCAACCTCACAGTTATCCAGGAACCCTTTATTGGTAATGAATGACAATAAGTTATATCTTCTAAACATAAACTAAATAACTTCACTGCCAATATTTCAAATAAAATATGGATTTTATGGAGTGATGCTCTTTAGATAAAGGTTATAGTCAATCATAATCAATGTATTCATCTAGAAATAAAACACAATCATCTTAATGATTTTTTCTCTGTCACTACAGTATATGCAAAGTGCGAGAGAATTAACAGAACCTATCTTTGGCATGATCTTCGAGCTATTGCTAGAAATGTTAAAACATGGCTTGTTGTGGGAGACTTTAATACTATCTGCTCTCTCACTGAAGATAAAGGTTGTTCAACTTTCTGTAATCAAAGCTCTGAGGATTTTAATAATATGATTTGTGATTGTTTTCTTGAAGATGTTGGTTTTGTAGGTTCTAAATATTTATGGACAAATAAATCCAAATGGAAAAAGCTTGATATGGATATGATTAATCAAACATGGTTCGATCAATTTAATGATACTATGGTGACTCACATGGTATGTACGTGCTCTTTATCATTCTTCTTTAAGCATCAAAATAACTAAATACAGACTCAAGCACAACAACAACTTCAAATTTCTTAATATGTGGACTTTAGACAAAGAATCAAAAGATTCAGTGGAGATCAACTGAAACATTCCTATCGGGGGTCAACCTATGTTCAGGTTTTCGAATAAACTAAAAAGATATAAGAAAATGGTTAGAAACTGGAACAAGAACAACTTCAGAAACATTTTCGACAAAGTTTTTTATAATGTAGAGATGGTTAAAGATTTTGAAGATAACTATTGATTGACAACAATAATGAGAACAAAATCAAGTATGACAAGGCTATTGTTGATCACCTTCTTGCTCTTACAATGGAAGAAGACTATTCGTTTCATGAATTTTATAAAAGTTGGATGAAGGATGGTGATCATAACACCAAATTTTACCAAAATTTTGTTAAGAAAAAAAAGAGAAAAAAAAGAATCTTTAACATAAAAGATAATGAAAATTGGATAACAGAAGAAAACCTCATCAACAAATCAGCTGAATGCTACTTGCATAACATTCTTTCTTCTCCCAATTATATTGACACTATGATTAATACTAATGAATACATCTAGAAATCTATTCCTAACCTGATTGATGATGCAGATAATAAAAACTTACTGGTCAATCCAACTGAGGAGGAAGTCCTTTCAATCATCAAGAATCTCAAAGCCACCAGTGCTGCAGGCTTAGATGGCTTCAACAAATGCTTTTACATAACTTGTTGGAGCATCATCAAATCTAACTTCTGTAATGCTATGATTGATTTCTTTCAAGGTCATCAAATTCCAAAAGGTATAATAGCTACTAGGATTTGCCTCATTCCCAAGAGTAATAACGCAATTCATTGGAAAGATTACTGCCCTATTAGCCTATGCACAATCATGAACATAATCATGTCCAACATCTTAAAAAAAGAATTTATAATCTTCTTCCTAAGTTAATATCAGAAACTCAATGACGTTTTATGAAAGGCAAACTCATCCAGGACAACATTCTTCTAGCAAAGGAAATCATTCATGATCTGGGCAGAAAAAAAAGTCTGGTAACATTTTCATAAAGCGTGACATGTCTAAGGCTTTTGATAATACCACTCACAACTTCATTCTTCATGTTCTAAAATGCTTTGGGTTCTCTATTAGTTTAATAAACTAATTAAGTAGTTTTTTGTGTCTATTATAATCAATGGTAACATCACTGGTTTCTTTAAGACAAACAAAGGTATCAGACAAGGGGATCCCTTGTCCCCTAGTATGTTTATCATGGCTGAAGAAACTCTTATAAGAGGTTTAGCTAATCTATATGAAATAAAAAACAAATTGAAAATTCCGTACTAGAAGAAAACTCATTATTGCCAGCCTTGCATTTGTTGATGACTTACTCATCTTCTCTAATGGTAAGCAGAGTTCTATGAATATAATTGGTAATTTTCTGCAAGACAATCAAACAGCCTCTGGCCAATCTATCAATAAGGAGAAAACCAAACTTAATACTGCAAACAACATTTTCACAAGACAAGATAAATTCCTTACCATTCAAACTCAGTTCAGCACTAGTTTCCTACCCACGACCTATCTAGGCATCACCTTAAATTCCAATAACAAGACTAGTAACAATATCCCTCTAAACTCAGAGGTAAAATTATGGAATGGGAAGGTAAACATCTCACTTTTTGTGGCAGGTTTACCTTAATTAACTTTGTCTTGCTCTTTATTCCTTTGTACTGGTCTCAAACTTGTTGGCTCCCAAAATCTACTATCTGCAAGATTGAAAAAATGCTGAATAATTTTCTCTGGAGTGGTTCTCTGGAGACTAGTAACATTCACTGTTCTAAGTGGGAAACAAATAGTAAGACATTTAGTGAAGATGGTATCAACTTAAAAAGCTTAAAGGATATGTAAACCACTTGTTCTTGTATAGGTACAGGGAAAAGTGTTTATGGTCCAGATACATATATAGCATATATACTAAAGATAAGCATCCTCTGTAAATCTACTTCACTAAGCCTGGCTCTCAGACTTGGAAGAGGCTTGCTGGTATCAAAGACTTGGCTGAAAGCTTTACTTATTGGAAACTGGGAAATGGATCAATAGACTTCTAGTTGGAAATCTGGTTTGATTCCTGTTCTCTTATAAAACTTGACTCTAACATGGACAATAGTTGGTTCTTGAAAGATCATGTGAAAATTTCTGGGATATTAAATAAATTCAGTACATTTCCTAGTGTCACTAACAAATTTCTTAAAACAAAACTTTATGTTAATCCTTTTGTTGAAGATCTCATTAAATAGAAGGCTTCAAAAGATGGATTTTTAATACAAAAGACACCTACCATCAAATTAGAATCAACTTCAATAAATCCTCTTTGTTTGAAAATGTTTGGAATAACATTACCCCTAGAAAATTTTCATTCATTCTTTGAAGAATCTTAACTAACAAATTACCTATTGAATCTACTCTCGAAGCTAGATATATGACAATCGTTTCTAAATGCCAATTTTGCCTAAACTATGAAACTCCAAATCATCTTTTTTGTATCTTGTGATTATGCGTGGAAAATTTGGAGTTATTTTGCAGCTATTATAAAGATAAACATCAGCAAATACATGTCTACTACTCATATCATCACGAGTTGGTTTTGGAAATCTACATCAAATGTTCACATTACCACCATCTTACCTGCTATTATTACTTGGGTCATCTAGAATAGTAGGAACAAATACAAGCACAAAAATGATTCTCATTCTCCCAATTATGCAATCAACTGCATAATGCAAATCAGTGCTGCCATCGATCATTCTAGTCTTTTAAAGCGCAAACACTGGAACAAGAATGAAGATGCTGTTGTATCTCTGAACTTATTTTACCATATGAAGAAGCCCAAAATCCCATCACTACTCTCATAGACTCCTCCTCAAACTGGTAGATACAAGTTAAACTCTGATGCTTGTTGTGATTCAAGTGGTGGCATTATAATTCGGGATAGTACTAGAGACATTGCTCATGGTTATGGCAATGTTTATGGATCCTTATCTACTATCTAAGCTGAAGCTAAAGCTCTTCATGATGGGCTCCTTATCTGCAAAATTAACAACATTACAAACGTTGACATCGAATCAAATTCAGAAATCCTCATAAATATGTTAAATTTAGGGAAGTATCCATTCTCTCTTAACTCTATCTTAACTAATTTTAGAGCTTTAATCTCTTCTACCATGACCATGCAACATATATTTCGAGAGCAAAACCTAGCATTTGTCTGGCTTGCTAGGTGGACTCTTCGCTGTAAAATGAAAATTGAATACATAACCTTTATAGCTCCCTCTGCTCTTAAAGCCATTATCCATATTGAAAAGGAGGGACTTGGTTACCTTAGAGCTAATTAAATTTCCAGTCCCCTTGATTTTTAAGGTCTCGAATCTTTTGTCAAGTGCAATCTCCTCAAGAATCTTTTGTCAAGTGCAATCTCCTCAAATCTTCTCAAATTTACACATTGCTTCGCCTATTCAAATTTCCCTCTCCTTTGTCGACTATGATGGAAGAATCCGATCGTGTTTGTGTTCGTGACCACCTTTCCACCATTCATTCGCGACCGTTTTCGTGAACTGAAGGATTGCGATTCAACTCTCTCCAGATTTCTCGAAGGATTTTGATAATTTCATATTGTCGCTCTAATCTCTGTTATTGGCGCGTATATTTTCATTTTCATTTTTTACTTTAGTCTTTAAAAGACTCTTTTGTTCGAATTCAATCCCTAGCTTGGATTTTCCTCGTAAAGTAACCCAAATAAAAAATATTCTCCCTATTTTGAAAAAAAAAATCCGTAAAAATACGTTTGAAATATAATCATATTTTGGATTTTAGATACACTAAATTAACAAAATCAGCACTAAGCTTTTACGTTGGTGTGTCACCGAGTCTCTTTCTCATCCAAAGCTTTTGTTTGGATCAGACACTGGAATTCATGGCACCGGACCTGCATTTTGGATCGTGCATTCATCTTGAGAAAATCCATACCATTAATTATTTTTAAATGGCTAGAATTTTGAATCGGAATTCATACCATTAATTATATTGTCACTAGTAAAATTTCATTATTATGTTTCGGTCGTGAAGGATAACAAAAATTCATTAGATCCAGTGCCCTTGATAATATTCAACTGATTTATTGGCTTTCGTTTCCAACAAAGCGCATATAATAAGTAAAACGGGAAGGCTATATATAGTAAAGATCAATATGTGTCGCGGAGAACCAATAAAAAATTATATTCATACTGTTCGTTCTCATCTCAAATTGGAATATAATCAGCTACATGTTATATTCATACTGTTCGTTCTCATCTCAAATTGGAATATAATCAGCTACATACTTTTAGAAAAACAGATGCAAAGAAAAATTAAAATTAACGAACCTTGTTGTCTTTTTGTTTCATCTTTAAATAAAAATCTAAACATCCATCTGTTTATTTAATTACTAATTATAAAACATAATTACCAAAAAAATGTCTAAAATTCTGGAATTTAAAAGTTTTGAAGTCAAAACAACACATTATTGTTAAACTTAAACTTTTTTAATCTCAAAGTTAACCTAATGGAAAAACAAGCAAAATAATAATGCATATTTATAATCATACTTTCATAAAAAAGCGTATAATTATTTTGGTATTTTATATTTAAAAAAAATTGGTGTAAAAGGTTATAACAAAAAATAGAAAAATTGTCATTGACTGATAAAAGTTTTTGTATATTTTTTTTGTTATATTCTCACGAAGAAAAAGATGTTTTTGGCTAGTTTAACAAATTATCAATTATTTTTTTAAATGGTAAAATGTATTATATATAAATTACAAATCATGGTATGGTAAGCTGCTATTATTATTATTATTATTATTATTATTATTATTATTATTATTATTATTATTATTATTATTATAAAACATGACGTTTTAAATTACAAAATATAAAACATTGTAGTTGGGAAACATGATACACTTCCGTTCTAAAATATTGTATAAAATTAAGTTATAAAATTTTAAATTATGAAATATGATATATTAAAACTTGTGAAATATTAAATTTGTAATAATGATATTAATTTTTTAAGGTTCTAGTGAATCGTGTAAGAATTTCGCTAAGCTCTAGCGATTAAAACGTATATTTTTAATGTTGTAAGCTTTATATTTTTATGGAATATTATTATTAGTTATTTTTAACTATATTTTTATTTTAACATTTGAAAAAAATAGTCATTTTTTAATGTTTCATTTATAGGTGAAACATGATATACTCAACATTTGCAAAACTTAATGTATCTAGATATATTTTCAAAATATGGTATACACAAAATTTGAGTAAGCCAATGCCTTGTATAACTTGAAAAATATGATGTATGTAATTTACGAAATCTTTTTTATTTTTACTTTTCAAAACGGTGTATTAAATTTGGAAAACTAATGTTGTCTCTCAACTACAAAATATATTATTGTTGTAAGTTGTGAAATCGGACTTTAAATGTAAAGCTTGATTTCAACACGGTCTGACTAAAAGAATTCTTAAACGTGGAATCTAAATTCAATAGCCGCTGTCAAAGTATGAATAAGAAATAAAAACAAATATAATTGGGCATAATTTTTTCTCTTTTGATACTCTATTTTTTTTCTCGAACAATCATTATTTATCGTAAATATGTAAGTTGAGTTAGCCAAAATTTACAAGTGAGAGTTAGGCATGTTCCACAAAACATTTTTTATCAAGGTTTCGTCATCTGACATTAATACATTGAGAATTATGTAGTTAAATTTCATAATGTAGTGTCACCAATTACCAAGGTCACACATGAGCAACGATTCTCACACAACATAACCGCACTCAGCACATAATAAGTGATAAGGTCGACATTATCGGAGTAGAGTCCATTGGGCAAGACGTGACTTTATAATAACAAATTCAGCTGTGCATGCACACAACAACAACTACGCTGAGGCCTAACTGAGTGGTATCCGCATCATAACAAGGCAACATGCGAACCATTGGGAAAGACCAACGTAACCCGACTGAAGCTTGCCCGACCGGTAAAATGACCAAACAAAGGTCATACGTGAAAACTAGTGCATATTCATCTAGGGCACATCCAAGCGGTCATCTTACCGAGCATAGGCCACATGCAAAGAATAACATAGTCAAGTCGAGATTCATCAAATAATGACTACTAATTGTTAATGCTCATGAGGTATAATTGTGATTAACGCGCAACAAAGAGCTCTTAATGGACTAAAGAGTTATTAAAAATATTTATGACTAATGAACAAACATAACTTACCACGACCAAAATAATGGCCATAAAGACATGTCCACAATCATAAATATAGGTCCACGTCGTAATTAGTGGAGTTATATGATTAGAAGGAGAGTGAAAATACTTTCGAAATAATATAAATAGGATTAAGATCATGTAAAAGATATATTTTCTTCTTGGATTAATAAAATTAATACTTGGCAAATATTTGTGAGATTTTCCTCTAACAAATTTTGCGCCATCTATGGGAAAATTTTAAAAACAAAACACAAACAAACCTACTTTAAACTAGTGGTAGTTACAAGACCCGGGATCTAAAGGGAAACCTCTAAGAGAAATATTGTAGTAGCAAACCAAACGACAACACCACCCTAAGTCGTTAGGTGGAACCATATCCCTCTCTCCGGTGTAACTCCCTAGGAAATGCAGAATAAGGGTAAAAGTTGGTATGCACCCAGCTCCGATTAGTCCCGAAATCGCCCAACTGGCGGCCAAGGGTATGACAAAGCACATGAAGTCGGTTGTTGAGGCTAGTAACCCCGCTGATTCTACTAGGATTAAAAAATTGGAGTAGTAGGCTCAACAAAGGCCTCTAACCATTAGGAAGCTAAGGACTAAGCGGCCAAAACAACCTTGGAAGAGATGAACGACGCCCTACAGCCATTAACCACTAAAATGTGAGGAGGTAGCCGAGCGCGGCAACAATAAGGAGTAGAGGCTAATCGAGCACCACGAGGAAAAAGGACTTTTTAGAGTGAGGATCGCGGTTCGAGGGAAGGAGAAAGTAGCGGAAAAAATGGTCGAACGAGCGGGAACCACACCGCGAGGGCACACAAGCCGCTCCTAAAAGGTGTAAGGAAACCAAGGTCTAATAGTACGATCAAGTTCGTCCAAAAATGGTTGCCTACGTCCTTAAGGAACCACCATTCATGGAAAATATCCTCAAGGCTGAGCTCCTCATAAAGTTCGATCCATTGCGAATGGAAGCTTACGATGGCACCGTAGATCCAGAGAAACACTTGGAACAATTCAAGAATATGATGATGGCTTTCAACCCAAATGAGGCCGTGCTTTGCTGGGCCCTTTTTATGACACTTAAAGTTAAAGTCATGGACTAGTTTAGCGGTTTACCTAAAGTTTCTATACATGATTTTACACGCTTGTGGGTGCATTTAGATACAAATTTATTGGCAACAAAGATTCACGACGTGAGAGTGATTCCATTATGGACCTTTGTCAAATAAGGGAAAGACATTAAAAGGCTAGGTAAAAAAATTTATCCATGTGATGAACAGTTTGCTAGATCTAAAGAAATACACGGTTGTCGCTTCACTAAAGAGAGGCTTCGACAAAAAGAGAGAACTGTATGCTAACTTGGCTCACTTTCCAGCTAACAAGATGAGTGACCTCCTAGCCCAAGTTAATCAGTTCATCAGGATGGAGATGCAAAAAAAAAAAAGATTCCTCAGAACGAGTTGCACCGGAATCAAAAAAAGGATCGTGAGACAAAAGGATATTGGAAGAGGGGCATTGACGCGAAAGGCCACATGGCGCAAGTAACCACCAGTTTGAAGCCGATGAGAATCCATCTTGACGTTTTATTCCACTAAGCTAGACTATTTTTATCATGTACGATAGGAATCTTCTCCCTCGTACTATGAGTGCCCCCAACCATAAATATTTTATCATGCATTTTTTTTCCTTATCATAATAAACACGAACATCCATCGTATGAGTGCTGGAATTTGAATGAGAAGATCCAAAGAATGATCGACAACGAGGAGCTCGTTTACTTTATTAAGCAGCAAAAGCGTCATCGCCAAAACGACATGAAAGTTGAGCCTCGCCCAGAGAATGATGAGGCCCATAGGGAGGATAAAAGGTAGAGATGGTAATTGTTTCGAACCCACGGGTACCCGGCCCAAGCCGACCTGATGGGATGGGTTATGGGTTTCATAAGTTTCCCACGGATGGGTCGTGGATTTGAAAACTCAATACCCGCCGGGTTTGGGATGGGTTATGGGTTTAAGAAATTTCTCACGGAAAAACCCGAACCCGAAATACATAACATATTCTAGAATATTAAAATTAATATATGATATATAATTATTTTATGAATTATAAAATTATATTATAATATAATTCAATTTATTTTTTCATCTTTAGATTTTATATATTTATTATTTTGGTTTTGATAATTTTATCATTATTTAAAATTTATCATATTTAAAATTATTTAAATATGTATATACTTAACAAATATAAAGATTTAGGTTGAATCAATTTGAAAAAAAAAAGTTACAATTTTCTAATAAATTTATATTATTGAAAAATAAATATAATTTCTTAAAAATATAAGTAAATATAAATCGTCATTATTAAATATGTTTTATAAATTTGATAATAAATTTTTAGATTTCTTACGAAATTTAAGATTTTATATTCCGTATGTTATTACTATTTTAATATATTGTTTTTGTTTTTTTTTTAAATTTTTATTGGAAAGTTAATTAAAAAAATATTTTTATTGATAAATAAATTATTAATGGGTACCCGGGGGTGGGTACCCGAACCCGACGGGTTTGGGCATGGGAAACAAAATCTCTTACCCGAACGGGTACCCAAACCCGACGGGTTTTTAAAAATTAAGACGGGATGCGTCACGGGTTTAGCAATACCCGCACCCAATACGACCCATCGCCATCCCTAATAAAAGGGTTGACAGAGGAAAGCAGCCGTGGCTCCTTACGATTTCTAGAGGGGAAGCCTTGAGAGGTGATGAGCAACACTACAGAAAGAGAACGAAGGCTGACCATGAGGTGCACGCAGTCGAGGGCTTTTCCTACCCCAATTACGGTCACCTAGTACCTGACCTCATATTCAATGACGACAATTTGTGAGGGATTGTTACCCCGCACGAGGATGATTTGACTGTCAACCTGGATATTGAAGGAGCTATGGTAACCAGGGGGTTGGTCGATGGGGGCAACTCAACCAACATCATCTTCAAAGCAAGTTATGATCAAATCTTAGGGGTCTCGTCGTATAACTCTACCCAACACACTTTGGTGGAATTTGAAAGAAAGACATTGCAAAGTGTTGGTGAGGTCGAGCTCATTATTAAAATAGGCCACATGGCTACCAATAAAGAGATTGAGACATTATTTATGATTTCGGACGCCTCACACTCATACCACGCCATTATTAGATGATTGTTGCTGCATCAAATAGATACCACTCCCTGTACTTTCAAGAAATGCATCAAGTACGTAGTTGGAAATTTAGTTGGCATCATAAGAGAGAGCCAGTGAAAAGTCATGACATATTATGTGGTACTTGTTGACACTCTCAAACTGATAAAATAACAACTAACTAGCGAGGGAGAGAATGATCAATCTAACAACAAACCTTTTTGCTTGACCGAATGGGCGATCCTTTAAAAAGTGAACGACCAACGGATGCTCTCTAAGATGCGAGTGATGAACTTGTGACCAAGGGTCGCATCCTGCGCATAGGTAACAATTTAGATTTCATTTTTAGAATTTTGTTGATAAGTTTTTTTGATATTTTTAAAGAAATTCTAGTGATGTGTCAAGGTGTACGCTTGAGAAATTTTCCATGAATTAGAAATAAATAGATACGTTAAACCCGTCAGGATAAAACACTGTTCTTTCTCAATAGAAAAGCAAGAAGCTATTAGTAATGAAGTAGATAAGTTA
Source organism: Limnanthes douglasii subsp. nivea (assembly GCA_036936605.1). NCBI lineage: Eukaryota > Viridiplantae > Streptophyta > Magnoliopsida > Brassicales > Limnanthaceae > Limnanthes > Limnanthes douglasii. The sequence continues at coordinate 184,779,020 of JAUPFV010000001.1, forward strand.
TTTCGGTTGAGGCATGTATGTCGCGCTCGGTATCCAGTCTAGGTCGCAAACCCCGTGTTGGTAAAAAATAAAGGAGGGGAATGGTGCATGTGCGTCCACTTTACTTAATTGAATCAAGCATGCCCTAAAGATTCTTTCCCATTCCCCGTACCGATCAATTGGTGGACTCAGCTTTGGGTTGTGAGTATATATCATTCATGGATGCATACTCTAGCTATAATTAGATCTGGTTGCACCCAAAGAAGGAGTAGCATACAACATTCTAAACCGAGTGGGGGCTATAATGTTATACATTATGTTGTTTATGCTAAAGAACGCATGATATACATATCAACGCGTTGTCAATCACATCTTTAAAGATCTTATAGGCCACCACATGGAAACATGCATCGACGATATGATCGTCAAAACCAACACGAGGGAGCAATAGTTGGAAGTACTGAGTAATATTTTTGTTATCCTACGTATGTTTAATCACAAGCTGAATCAGGTCGAATGTTCATTTGGGGTTTGTAGCGGAAAATTCTTAAGTTATGTCATCAACAAAAGGGGGATTGAATTAGACCCTGTTAAGCTAAGGGACTTAATCCATATGGAGCCCCAAAAAAATATGAAAGAGTTCCAATGCCTAACAGGGTTCCTGGAACTGTTGTCCCGCTTTATTTTGAGGGCATCAAATATGATCCACCCATTCTTCAAGGTACTTTGGGGGGTGAAAATTTTACATATCACGAGGATTGTAAAGAGGATTTTGTAGCGCTTAAAAATCATCTCACGTCGAAAGAAATCCTCTCTGCTCCTACAACAGGTGAATCCTTATTTATCTAACTATTTGTCTCCTCTTTTTTATTCAGTGTTTTGCTCATTTATGAACCAGACAACATTCAAAGGCCATTATATTACAGGAGTAAGACTTTGGTAGACGCAGAGGCTCGCTATCTCAAACTGGCAAAGCTCGCCTTAGGTTGCGTGGTTGTTGCTCGCAGAATGCGCCCCTACTTTCAGGGCCACACCATTATTGTACGAACCTCATTTCCCCTAATGAATATATTGCAAAAGCCTAGAATCGCTGGCCATCTCACCAAATGGTCCATCAAGCTAGGGGAGTACGACATCAAATTTGAGCCACATACCACAATTAAGAGATAAGCCTGCAACGGACTTAGCCTGACTGAACCCTCGCCCGCTACCTCTGAACTGGGATGGACACTAGAAGCAAACAGAGTATCAAATACTTCAGGTGGTAGATCCGGTATATTCATGAAACTACCCACACAGGAAGAAATCCGACAAGCCATCCGCTTTAGCATCACGGTGCCAAAAAATACAACATAGTAGGAGGCAGTCATCTTAGGTATGAAGCTGAATCGTACATCTGGAGCTAAGATGCTTCAAACCCGATATGATTTATAGTTAGTCATCAACCAATATAAGGGTACCTACGATTTTAAAAAAGACGCAATACGAGTCTAAATTTCAGACAGTCACTTAAAAAACAGGTTCACCGCCTTGATAACTCTACAGCCGACACCTTGGCTAAACTAGCAGCCTTAAGGGAGCATCCATTAGTGATAGTACCACACCACCCAACTGCCAAAACATCCATATTCATGGAAATCATGTGTACAATCGATACCACTATCGACTGGCGACAACCTTACTTACTGTACCTTGGTGACGACACCTGCTTGCGGATAAAGCAACGGTTAGGGCGTTACAACTGCGCGCCACTAAATATTATGCATTGGATAACATTCTCTACAGAAAAAGTGCAACACAACCCATACTATGTTGTTCATGTAAAGAAGAAGCTACCAAAGTTCCACATTACTTACATTCGGGCGGTACAAGAGCACATTATGGGCACCCTAGCCTCATTCAGTGATTTCTCTTAGCTGGCTATTACTAGCCTGAACTAGGAGCAAATGTTGAGCGCATATTCCAACAATGATACCATGCCAACAGTTCACTAATATATTCCATCTATAAGGCGAGCCGATGGGTTCTAATATGATCACATGCCCTTTTGATAATTGGGGCATCGATCTCGTAGGACCACTGTCAATGGCTATTGGGAAGCACCAATTTTTAGTAATATTTGTGGATAACTTTACCAAGTGGGTCGAGGCTAAAGCCATCTCCCATTTGCGAGCCCATGGGATTTTTGAATTCGTACATCACCATATACTGGACTGGTTTGGTATTCATCGTGTGCTAATGACATAAAACAGCCCCCAATTCAAACATTTCACCGTCACCATGTTGTGTAGGTGTTATGGCATCAATAAACATTTCTTCACACCCTACAAATCATAACAGAACGTGCAAGTCGAGGTGACCAATCGAACGATGTTTGACGACATCAAGAAGAAGTTGGAGGGTGCTAAAGGGAAATAGCTTGATAATCTCTCTCAGGTGCTATAGGCTTACCACCCTACTCCACTCATAGAAACTATTAGAACCCCTTTTGCGCTCGTCTACGGAATATAGGCGGTGGTACATATGGAAGTCATTATCCCACATCGAGGAGCGTCGCCAATAAGCATGCGTGAGAACCAAGTATTACAAAATTCTAATAATGGGATGTTATAATTCAAGATTGCAACCATGTACTCTCCAAATTAGTGACCTTGTTATAAATAAACTATTTCAAGCATCAAGTGATAAAGCTGCTGGAAAGTTAGGCTCAACTAGAAGGGCCCTTACACAATCATCTCCATAGCTGACAAAGAGTGATACTCCCTTAAACATTCTTTGAATATAATTCATTTGAAGTTATATCACCAAGCTATGTAATTTACCGACACACTTTTTTCGCTTATGATGGCGCGAACAAGTTTTTTAATGAGGCATCAGATTCTTTTTTAACAAATACATCGATATTCGTTTAGATAAATTCTAACTTTTCTTTACTTCAAAACACATGTGTAAAAAATAAATTAGCACCTATTCATACATAAAACAATGTCACCACCATATATCAAATGGCAACCAAAAGATTTTTGTTATTCAATTTTACAAAACATGTAAAATACCTCGGTAAGCATAAACTTTGCCACCTCGACAGCCAACTTAGGGGCATTTACCTCTGGTTTTTAGATAACAAGATCTGTAGACTCCAAGTCGAACTACTTTTTTCGGGGTACAAACTTCTGAAGTGACCCTAATAACATCCCGGGATTAAGGGTAAAAAATTCCAGTTCCATTTCTCGCTGGTTTGTCTCTATCATTCCCATTGCGACCTCCATGACTTTCTTTTCTCGGTTTTAAAAGTCTTGCTCAGCTTTCCTCAGCAACTCTTCCCTCTGTCGATATTTTTACGTGTTATCCTCCCAATGGACACCTTCAAATTTGGTGTTCTCTTTGGTCAGCTCATCTATCTTCTCGGCCTGGTATTCTACTCTATTCTCTTGGACCATATTTTGCGTTAGCAGGCCGACACTCTATGATATCAGCCCATCATTCTTTTTCACAAGATCGTTATGATGTGGGGGTACTAGGTAGTGTCACTCACCAGTCTAGGTAATTTTTGCGACACACGTCACGTTGATAACCGAGGTGATCTCACGTCGTAGTTCCTATTTCTTGCGTGAATATATTTCGTGCCGAGTCATTTCCAAACCATAAGCATTCTTGAACCGGGCTAACTCTGTAGTCAGGCCTCGAACTGAGGCAAAGAACAAGGTTTCCGCTTTCCATTTCTCCATTGCTTGGCAATCAACAACGACATGCATCCATAGGTCAACGCTACTGAGTTATGGTGTGTATACGTGGACGCACATTATAAATTATCTAACAATCGACATTTTATTCCACTAAATAGGTATACACTTTTAAGGTTTACCTTGACGGCTAGCTCTAGTTAACGTTGAAAAATCTCTTAATGGGCATAATGTCATAAAACTTAAACTTTGGGAAATGCTTCAATTGTTCTATCATTAACTGCGAAGAGCGATGCATCATCACTTTCACGGGAGGAGTCTCCTCAATCACTCTCAAGCCCTAGGAAACCTCACCAGTTTAAGTCTTCTTTAGCATGAGCTCTGGCCTAACGATGTTTACATATGTCAACCCTAACATTGAGTCTTTCATGATTCTTCTATCCGCTAAGCTGCCCCCCTCTGGTAATGCTGTCTTCTTCGCCCACATCTATTTTCTTTATCCCACAAACATCCTTTAAATCTTCTATCACGATATCCTCGTGCCCGTCTATTTTACTTTCTCTTGTGCCGACGCCTCATCCACCTTTTTATTTCTCCAACCCCCATCGACTTCATCATTCATATCAACCAACGTTAGTTTGTGTTGCGATATTGGTATCGTATTAAGTACAACATGACTGCTTTTTAGTAGAGGGAATTCCTCCTCGTCAGTCTCCTCATCATCATCACGGGGATGTTGACCCCCATCTTTAACATCTTCTTCTTTAGAGTACACATGGACGTCTTCTTGTTGACTATCCTCATTTCCTTTTCTATCTGAGGGTAATGACTAGTCACCCTGTGATTCTGAGGCACAATCAATCCAACCCATGCGTTGTTCTAGTCTCGATATATTTTCTCCATCAAATCCTACGGCCGGTCCATCATAGCCATCTCCATACTGCCCACCATCTTCACTTGAATATCTTATGAAATCTCAAACTATGTTACACGCCATAACATAGACCTAAGGTAATTCACGTGTGTAACAGTTCCCAAACCCCTTAATAAGATATCGGTTAGAGTAGTAGTTCAACTAAAAACGGTCATGAATATACCTTTTCTCTTTTAACATTTACTATCTCATGCCTCTAAATTAAATCGTTGGTCCATCTTCAAGTTTGAGGTATTGGTTGTCACTGTTACTAGAAACTGGAGTGTGGTTGCCTGCAAATCTTAATCGATAGTATTATTCGACGATAATAATTTAGAAATAGCTTTTGCATAAAGAAAGAACTGTTCTCACATCTTTTTATTTAAAAGAGTATTCCACAACCTTCCAATCATCTTCAATCAACTTCTCAAATTCTTTTTAATAATCTTTGAATTAAAAAATAGATAAGAAAATAATCCAAATTTCTGTTTGCCAATGTGTTCTCTGATCTAGGAATATGCCCATACCAAATACTTTTAAAATTGGCTGCCACTTCTTTCAAGATGAGCAAGTACTTAACCAGCTGTTCCTTCTTAGCCTCAGACTGTCCTTGACCATGGTGGATGAGTAATTGAGAGTCACTCATTAACCGAACTCTCTTAGCTCCATAGAGGAGGGATACCTTGAGACCGGCTATAGTTGCCTTGTATTCAGACTCATTATTAGAGGCCCTGAATCCAAAGCATATAACTTGATACATTTTACCACCATATGGGGAGGTTAAGCAAATTCCAGCTTTACAGCCCATGGTGTTTGATCCACCATCAGTTTGGACCATCCATTCCCTTTTGAAATTGCCTTCTAAATCTTGTCCATAAGATCTATCAGGATGAAACTCTAACAAGAAGTCAGCCACCGACTGAGCTTTAATTTTCGTTCGAGGGGAAAAATCAATGTCGTATTCACCCAATTCTACTGACCACTTGGTCATTCTACTTGATACATCAACCTTTTGGAGAACATTTTCAACGGGAAAGACGTTCGGACAACAATAGAATGAGCTTGAAAATACGGCCTCATCTTTCTTGCTGCAATTACTAAAGCTAATGCTAACTTCTCCAATATCAAATATCTTCTTTCATCATCCAATAAAATATTCCTGATATAGTATACCGGACGAGGGTAATTTTCCACTTCTCTTACTTGGACATCACTTATAGCACATTCCGATACAGCTAGGTATACAAAAAGCTTTCCCCCCGAACAGGTTTAAAAAGAGTTTTAAGTGAAGATAACTGTTTTTTTATTTTAATAAAAGCTTGGTCACACTATGGGGAGCAATTGAAATCTTTAGCATTTCTCAATATTTGGGAAAAAGGAGCGCATTTGTCCGTTGACCTTGAAATAAATCTATTCAAGACAGCTAACCGCCAGTGAGGCTTTGAACTTCTTTAATATTTCGAGGAGGATCCATTGCTAATAAGGCATTAAGCTGATCCGGATCAAGCTGGATTCCTTTCTCACTTATTATGTTGCCTAGAAATTTTCCAGATTGGACCCCAAACAAACATTTCTCTGGATTTAACTTTAAATTCACGGTTTCTAAATTGGAAAAAGTCTCTTGAAGATCAGTTATGTGTAAATCCTCCTCCAATATTTTAACCATCATATCATCTATGTACACTTCCATGTTTCTGCCAATCTGATTAGCAAACGTTTTGTTCACCAGCCTCTGATAAGTAGCCCCAGCATTTTTCAATCTGAAGGGCATCACCTTGTAATAGTGGAGACGTCTATCTGTGATAAAAGTAGTGTGATCTTGATCCTTCAGATTTACTTGTATCTGATTATACCTTGAAAAGGCATCCATAAAGGATAACAACTTATTTCCAAGTGTAAAATCTACCAACTGATCTATCTGAAGGACAGGATAAAGATCATTTGGGCAAACCCTATTGAGGTCAGTGAAATAAATACAAATACACCATTTTTCGTTCCTTTTCTTGACTAACACCGAATTAGCAGTCCATAGAGGATATTAGGACTCTTTAATATGTCCCATCTTGGTTAGCCAATCAACTTCTTGAACAATCACATCTGCTTTTTCCTTGGAAAAAGCTCTTCTTTTTCGCACAACAGGTGCAACATCACATCGGATAGACAACTTATATGAAATAACATCTGCTGGTACTCCGGTTACATCACTATTGCACCATGCAAACACATGTTGATTATCCAGCAAAAAAGACAACAATTTCTCCTTTAATTCTGGTGCCAACTTGGAACCAATCTTGACATTCTTACCATCTACAAGGGAATGAGTTTGAACTTTCTCAGTGGGTATTATGACACTGGAAGCCTCTGTGGCATCATCAATCTCAGCCTCCTCAGTAGAAGGCTCCAGTAACTGCTAATCTTTATTAATCCGGACTGCCCCCAATGTTTTAAGAGCAAGAACTGTTGCATAGCACTCTCTAACTATCTTCTGACCACTTCAGAAAATGTCTACTTGTCCCTAAACCACATACTTTAAACACTGATAGACTATGGAGGACATAACATGCATTTTGGAAAGCTAAGACCTCCCAAAAATTATGTTGTACGATGTGGGGTAATCTACCACAACAAATAGTACTCTTACCATCTTTTTAAAGGGCCCCTTGCCCAACAATACTTCTTCCTCAAACTCCCCAATTACATCCGTAAGAAACCCACAATGGTTTGTTTGAACATTGAATAATAGCTAGATTTCTCATTTGTTTGTATGAGCTTAAAATTAAGATGTTTGCTGAACTGCCCGTATCAATCAGAATTCGGCGTATATCATTTCCCCTTATAGAAGCTCCTATAACAACCGCATCTTCATGAGGCCCTGCAATATCCCTCAAGTTATCTTCATCAAAGACTATGAATGGGAATGGGGACTGGAATTGATGGGAAGATATTCCACCTTCTAACTGGGTAACCAAATTATGGACATGTCTCTTTCTTGATGAAGAGGTAGGTGCAGTTACAGTATCTCCTTCAAAAATAGTTAATGATTTAAAGAAGCTGATGAGTCCGAAAACTTCTTAGTTTTTTATGTTATCACCCCCACCTTATTTCGAGTTCGATCTGGATCCATATACTCAGAGTCTACATCGAATATTTCAAGGATCACCATTGCACCCTCTTAAGCATATGTTCCAGGATTGTTCGAAGGACCTATCCGAGGAGCATTATCCGGTCAGTTTCCACTCCATCCTTTAACGTATGCCCTCAGCTTGCCCCTCTCAATAAGGTTTAAGACCTCTTGTTTGAATGCTATAAAGTCCTAAGTATTATGGCCTATATCATTATGATATTGGCAAAAACAAGTGTGCCGGTTTTCTCTGGGGGACTGCATTGCCGCTGGCTTTCGAAAGTGTACTTCATCCTTGGTTTTATCATAGATTGTAGCTATATTTTCCCTCAATTCAGCGAACCATTTAGGCTGGACCCAAGGATCTCTCCTACTTCTGGTTTGTTGGCTCTGGGTCTGATTCTGGTTGGATTGAGTTTGCTTGGGCCGGTTAGACCCTTGTCCGGTCTCTTTTTCCCTGTAACCGAATTGGTTAGTGGCTGGAGGAGCTGTTGTGGTGGTGGACTTCACCTGACGGTGCACCATCGTTTTCTTTATTTCTTCCACATTAATCTGTTTTCCCACTTGGTTTAATAAACCACCCAGGTCATAGCCTTCTTTCGGGTCACAATATCAGTAAAGTTCCCAGGATTAAATCCTTATCCAAGAGAAGCAATTGCCACTTGCTCAAAATAGTCTGCTAGTCCGTTCCTTATATTCACGAAACGAATTATGTATTCTTTCAGAGACTCATTTGGTTCCCGCGTACAATGGATAATGGTGTCCTAATTACCCTTCAGTCCTTACTGCTAACAAATTTCCTTATGAAGGCAACCCAAAATGTATCAAAGTTTTTAATACATCCTGAGGTAAGCTGTTATACCATTTAAGAACACTCCCCATAAAAGTTTGGGAGAAAGCTCTGCACAAGAGCTTATCATTGTCATCAAAATTCATCATAAAGTTCTTGAATTTCTCCAGATGGTTGTCCGGATCCCGACTTCCATCGTATTTCTCCATCCTGGAGCTACCAAAACTTTTAGGAAGATGTCCGGACAGTATTTTCGCAGACAAAGATGATTGTCTTGTCTTTTTATTGCGACTAAAAACAGTATCTTCATTACGAGTTGCAAAAATACCTGGTTCTGACTCAAAGCAAAGGGATTAATCAACAATTGATAAACATACTTGTGGGATGATCCTTTGCCCCGGTGTATTTTGAGCCTACCATGTATGTCCCTCATTCTTGAGTGTTTTCTGGTTAACTTCATCTTTTTTGTGGATCTCCCTTCATCACTGCTTGAAGACAATGATTCTTCAAGTTTTGCCTCATTTGAAGAGCTGTTGAAGGATTCAGATCCAAAACTTTCAACAGGCTTAGACTAGTGTGTTTTCTTTGAACTGAGGTGAGTCTTTAGGGATGAGTCATTCTCCCCAGGGTTGTCAGTATGGTGAAGTACTGACGCTCTGAATTTCTCTTTGATACCTTTCTCTACTTGCTTTATGGCTCTAAGCGCCTTTATCTCCGCCCTCAGCTGGTCTCGTTCCTCGATGGTGTATTCCTTATTTTCCTTTGCACCTTCCACCTCAGGAGGTGGAGTATTTTGCCCATTCGGATCCATTCGAACTGTTTTCCTTACCGGTTTTGAATATAAAATTCAGGCACCGTCGCCTCCCACTGTGGTCGCCAATGTGGTTTGGTTAATTTTTGGTTGAGGGTAGACTAGTAAAATGTCTAAGGAGTGTTTTGATAATTTTGTGATGTTTTGTGTTTAGTGGAGTAGAGAGATAATTAAGCTGTCTACTAGTATTAAATTATGATCCCCCTCATTAATGAGAGTGGTTGGGGTATTTATACCTTAATTACTAACTCGTAGGCTTATTGGGTCGGGTCATAAAACCGGGTCAAATTTAAAGACCCATTACTAACATGCAAATTCTTTCAGAAATCAATCATGTGAGTTCTTTGAAAAATCAATCATGAGAGTTCTTTGAACAACAAATAAAAAATTAAAAACATATCATTAATGGATCTACTTTTGTTCGTCCTAAAAATCAAAACCGACGGTACTTTCAATTGTTTTTCCAAACTACAGTTTGAAAGATACTGACTTTTTAAAATAAAAAGGAAAAAGAAAAAGTAAGAGAGAGAAATTTGGTTTAAAATGAAGCAAAAAGATGGTTACTTGTGGTTTTTCAGCCCCATAGAGGTAGTTGTTCATAGTATAAAATTTTTAAGTATTAAGTAGGTATTTACGAGTACTTTTTTCATCATTTTAATTTTTTTTTTCAAATTGTTATTCAAATATGAAAAATTAGAATCTGACTAGTAACTCGTCCTTAGACTATCGACTTTAGTGACAGATAGTCCTTGGACTTTCAAAAGTTTAGTATGGATAAAGTTAATCCCTCATATGAGTTGATTAATGTTATGTTGATTAATGTAAAGTTGTCACCTATCACCATACTCAACATAAACTTGTATCACCAATGGTCCCTCGACTTTAAGTCGAACTTCAAATGTAGTCAACATTAAAGTCAAGGGACCATTGGTAATACAAGTTTCTGTTGAATATGGTAACACGTGACAGCTTTAGATATGGAGGACAAACTTTATCGAAACTAGTCCAAAAGCTACCATCGGACTTTTACAAAATCAAAGACTATTTGTCACTAAATTTGGTAGTCAATACACGAATTAATATTTAAAAAAATAACTATTTTTTAGTTTAGAGTTATGCCTGCAAAATTTTCCTTCGAAAGGTCAGTCAAACCTTTGTTTTTTTATCTTTTATATAATTATTGATTATTTACTTTCCACATATATGGTCCTTATATGTGGTTTCTTTTGCGTGGTATATTGTATTTTGCATAAATGTATGAATCTATGTTCTCTTTAGAACACAACATGTCTTATGTCCGGAAGCAACACTCGTTTGTTTAAAACACAATTGTCTTCTGTTCGAAATCAACACTAACCTAAACTGATTTTGTTTGTTTCCAGTTACTCACTCAGCTACTATTTATTTCTTGCTTCTTTCATTAATCTATATGTTCAAACAATGTAAAATATTTCTTGTGAATTTGCATTAGTTCTTGAAATGTTTAGGGTTTAATCTAGTCTATAGCGGAAAGAGAAAAAAAAACTATTCATTAGATTTCCATATGATTCTTGCTTTAATTGGTATATTATGTATTTAGATTGCCATTGAAGACAACAACTCTGCAAGTAAGGAGTAAGTCGACAAAGACACTGACTTGAGCTCCTCACTTAGGGTTGAGTCAAAATGCAAAAGGACTAAGCGTTTCGGGTCAAAGTATGAAGAATGGGAAAAGGTGTGTTGGACTTAAGTTACACACTAAATCCCTATCGGGATAAATCTACATGTGTTATTCCTATAGCCAAACAACCTCCTATAGTAGTGGATAGAATTATATAACAAACTATGGAATATTCTATAATTTTTTCCATTGATGTACCTGTATATATTAACATCACATTTACTGTAAATGTAACGTGAAAATTAAAAAAGTTTCAAATTACACATTCTCTTCTTAATTTCTACTTGGTATCAGAGTCATTGTGAGCCTTCAAATGGAAAACTCTATTGATACTCTATCTCTGCCCTCAGATTCTATAAGATCCATCTTCCCAAAAAATCCTTCTGCTGCTCCAAAGAATCTGCAGCTACATTCAATAAAAAATTCCAATAATACCAGTCTTGACAGGAGTAACTATCTTCGGTAGAAGACACTAGTGTTACCTATGATCAAAGGTAACAAGTTAGGAGGCTATATCTCAGGTGAGAAGGTCTGTCATCCTGGATACTGATAATGAAGGGAACGTTTCTGATAATCCAGACCATGAGGAATGGATTGCTAAAGACCAGCTATTATTTGGTTAGTTGTACTCAACTATGAGCCCTGAGATAGCAGCTCACTTGATGGAAGAAGAGACCTCTAAAGGTCTTTGGGAAGCAGTTGGTAAATTATCTGGCTCATAGACAAGAGCCAGAATCACATACTATAAGGCAGGGTTCCAAAGAACTCGCAAAGGAACTACTAATATGATAGAGTATATAAACAAGATGAAGATTATATTTGATAATCTTATTCTTGGAGGATGTCTTACCTATATGGATGAATTGATTACTTAAGTTCTTGCAGGGCTTGATGATGACTATAGTGCCATTGTAGTGAGCCTTGCTTGCAAAGAGGGCCTAACTTGGCTTGATTTGCAAACTAGCCTTCTGACCTTTGATAGTAGGTTGGAACAGCTTACTGACCTGCAGAATTCAATATCAAACATCAGTATGTCAAGTTCCAACTATACACAAATAAATGAGTCAAAACAACAAGTTCATAATGAAAATCCAAGAGAATTTTATGGACAGAACAAGTTATTAAATAGAAACTACAAAGGGAGATCTAATCCTAACTTCAGAGGTCGAGCTAACTTCTACAGATGCAGAGGTGGAAGGTTTTCTCAAAGAAAACTAACCTGCCAGATCTGCAACAAGTGTGGTCACTATGATATTGTGTGTTATTACAGAAATGATCCATCAGTTATGGGATCCACATCCTCAGAGAATCCTAGATCTTAAGAAGATCACAATACATTGCTTGGTGCCCAAGACACATCAGCAGAAGGAGTTCGGTATGCTGACAGTGGTACCAGCCATCATGTCACAGGTAGTACCAGTCAAATGACTCAGAAACATGATTATTCAGGTAACAAACATGTTATAGTTGGTAGTGGTGAGAGACTCCCAATCTCTCGCATTTGTCAAACCACCTAGAAAACTTTAACTAAACAACCCATTTATCTTAAGCCTATACTACATGTTCCTAAAATTAACAAGAATTTGCTCTCTGTTTTTCATCTTACAAACTATAACCATGTATTTGTTGAATTTCATAAGGATTTATGTCTTGTGAAGGACAAGCGAACATGGAGTATACTGCTCAGAGGGAGGTCTAAAGATGGTTTATACATGATGGATACTCTTTCTAAGTTACAGCCTATCAATTCAGCTATACACAATCCACAAGTTCATCTTTCTAGTGTCTCATTGAGTCTTTCTAATGTTTTAACTAGCAGTGTGTCTGGGTCTCTTAATGATGGAAGGCATATGAAGCTTGGCCATCCATCTTAGATCAGTTTGTTTTATTAAATGATAGCAGTTTTGTGAGGCTTGCCAGATAGGCAAGTCTCATAGTAATTCCTACTCTATATCTGACTCTCATGCTAGCAATGTACTTGATCTTATCCATACTGATGTCTGGGGACCTTCTCCTATTCAATCAACTAGGGATTTAAATACAATGTTCAGTTTTTTGATCCTATCAAGGATAAAGGTCAAGTTCTTGAGGTATTCAAAGCCTTTAAAGCTCTTGTTGAAACACATTTTGAGAGGAGAATTAAGGCTATTCAGAGTGAATAGGGGTAGAGTTTAGACCTTTGGCTTCTTTAGCTAAGGAAAGTGGCTTCTTATTGAGGAGATATTGTCCTTACAACTCAGCCCAAAATGGTAGGGCTGAGCATAAACGCAGACACTTGGTGGAGACTGGGCTTAGTCTTCTTGCTCAGGCTTATTTACCCTAAAAGTACTGGGTTGAGGCGTTTGAAACTAGTATCCATCTTCTCAACAAACTTCCTACTCCTACCTTACAAATCAAATCTCCTTTTGAAGTGTTGTTTCAAAAAATACTTAATTATCTAGTTCTAAAGACGTTTGGGTGTGCTTGGTTCCCATGTCTCATGCCCTATCAAACACATAAGTTCCAGTTTCATTCTCTAAAGTGTGTTTTTTCTAGGCTATAGTCAGAATCATAAAGGGTATAAATGTTTTAGTCCTACTAGGAGACTCTGCCTATCTAGAAATATTGTCTTTAATGAGAATGAATTCCCTTTTGTCTCAGGCTTTCTTCGCAATTCTCAGAATGGTTAGTCCTGTGTATAGTCTGTCAACCTACTAGGCCTATGACTTATGAAAGAGTGAGGCCCAGTGATTGGCTTGCACCTTTACAACTTAACTCACACAACATGCAGATTCTTGTTCCTGATTCTCAAACACATACTCGCAATCCTACTTTAGCTAATCATCAGACAGACTCTTCACAACATCCAGACATAACTTCAAACAACACAAACGTAACAAATCATCCAAACCAACAGACTAGTACTGCATCTAATCATACTCCTGCCTTGATAATTGACTTACCTTTCTCTATCACAGATCATCCAACCCTTCCCCACCAAAAACTTAACTCACACAACATGCAAACCATACACAAAAGTGGGATTTGTAAACCTAAATTTCCTTACATTGGGACTTTTACTTCTACTGATAAGAATATGGTTGAACCTTCTAGTTTTTCTGAGGCAGTTGGGAATCCTAACTGGGAAAAGACTATAGTTGCTGAGTATAGTGCTCTCATGGCTAACAATACTTGGTCTCTGGTTCCAGTACCTTCCTATTCTACAGTAGTAGGCTGCAAATAGATGTACAAGATCAAGTATGCTATGGATGGGTCTGTTCAACGATACAAGGCCAAGTTAGTGGCCAAGGGGTTCCATCAGACCCCTAGTGTTGACTTTTATGAAACTTTCAGTCCAATTGTTAAGGCTTCTATAGTCAGGCTCATAATGATCATTGTTGTCTATAAAAACTGGACAGTTAGACAACTTGCTATCAATAATGCTTTTCTCAATGGTGTGTTACAAGAAACTGTTTATATGAAACAACCTTAGGGTTTTGAAGATGAAAACAATCCTACCTATGTGTGTAAAATCCACAAGGATCTATATGGTCTGAAACGACAACCTAGAGCCTGGTACTCTAAGCTAAGGGATACACTTATCACTTTGGGGTTCAAGAACTCTAAGGCAAACTGCTCATTATTTTATCTCGTTTCTAAGACTGTTGTCTTGCTAATTCTGGTCTATGTTGATGATATTTTGGTGACAAGAAATGATGAAGCATGTCTTATACAGTTCACTCATAATCTTAATGCAGCAGTTTTACTCATGGACACGAGATCACTCCATCTATTCCTGATAATATAGGTTCATCGTGACGAGACAGACATATACTTAACACAACACAAGTATATTGAAAACTTATTGGTTGATCAATGACTTGCCATGTCTAAGCCCTGTCCTACTCCTCTTGATGTTGGTATAGCCCTCTTTGCTCTTGATGGTGTTCATCTTGCTTCACCTATACAATACCGAAGTTTGTTAGGAGTATTACAATATTTGACCCACACTCGTCCTGATATTGCTTATGTTGTCAATCGACTCAGCCAATATCAGCAGAATTCTACGACATCATATTAGCAGTGTCTTAAGAGGGTGTTACGATACTTATCTGGGTCGAGGTAGCTAGGGCTACACATCAAGCCTTGTTATCTCTTTCAGCTTCATGAATATTCTGATGCCGATTGGGCTTCCTCACCTAATGACCGTCGAAGTGTTGGCGCTTATTGCGTCTTTCTTTGTGAAATCCTGATTTTGTGGTCGTCCAAAAAACAAAATTGGGTCTCTCGCTCCCCTACCGAATCAGAGTATAGAGCTCTTGCAAATTTTTCTTCAGAATTGATATGGCTTCGGTCTTTACTCACTAAAATCCAGATCCCATTCATACCACCATCGGTAATGTGGTGTGACAATGTAGGGGCGAGTTCTCTAGCTTCCAACTCGGTCTTCCATGCTCGCCCTAAGCATATTGAGCTCGATGTACATTTTATTCGCGATCAGGTCCTTGAGGGTTCATTCTAAATTTGTTATGTACCCTCCCAAGACCATATCGCCGACTCTCTCACTAAAGCTTTGTCTTCATCTTGGTTTATCTATCTTCGCGGAAAACTTGGGCTCCTGGAGTCACCACTGTGTTTAAGGGGGGATGTCAAGTATACACCTTTGCATAAAGCTGCATGGAAGACAACAACTCTGAGAGTGAGTAGTCGATCGACAAAGACATTGACTTAAGCTCCTCACTTAGGGTTGAGTCAAAAATCCAAGGGACGAACCATTTTGGGTCAAAGTATGAAGGCATGGCCAAGGTGTGATGGACTTAAGTTACACACTAAGGCCCTATGAGAATAAATCTACATGTGCTATTCCTTAGCCAAACAACCTACAATAGTAGTGGATAGAATTAAATAACAAACTATAGAATATTCCATAAATTATTACATTGATGTACCAGTAGATATTAACATCAAAATCACTGTAAATGTAACGTGAAATATAAAAAGTTTCAAACTACATATTCTCTTCTTAATTTCTACTTCTTTCGATTTATATATCTGGTTAGATGTGATTTTTGTTTCTATTTTTATCTCGTGTTATATGAATGTAGCTCCGGCTTCAAATTTTTTATTTCACATTTATTCATGTAGCAATTGGTAATAGATCTAGTTCTAGGTTGTAGAAGGATTCTGATTTTAGTAGTTAGATTGAGTTGGCAAACATTTATTTTGACGAAATCGATTTGTTCTAGATTTGATTTTATAGTGAATCATAGATGTATAATTATAAAAATTAGTTGAACAATATAAAGGTTTTGTGTTAGATAAATTTTGATCAGAACATAACATCTTATGATATATACTCACTTTTTTTCATTTTTTTCTTTGGATGAATGTATTTACAGTATTTCAGTGAAAAAACTGATGGCCAATGCGCCAAATGTAGAAGAAACTGATTGTCAATTCACAGTATTACAGTATCACAACAATGCAATTATTACCTGTATCAAACAAGCGTGGTATAACTAAGTCAATCTAACTTCCAAATTCATAGGAGTGGTGACTCAACAAAATGGGAACTGGGGTGTCCAAAATAAAAGCCAATTATCAAAGAATTTGGTTAGGAACTTTCAAAACCGAAGAAGAAGCTGCACCCGCTTACGATACTGCTACAATTAAACTTTGGAGCACTGATGTACCAAGAAATTTATTGTGGACTAGTACAACGACTGCGAAACAAAAATTTCAAAGCTATTACACCACTGAAGCTGTTGTTAATATGATAAGAGACACTACTTATCAATCAAAATTTGCCTAATTCCTCTCTTCTATAAACCCTAATTCATTTTTTCTCTAAATCTAAGCCAGTAAACTTATTTTTTACTAATTCTTGTTTTTTGTAAACCCTAATTCTCTAAATCTAATCCAGTAAACTTTCTTTTTACTAATTCTTAACTTCTGTAAACCCTAATTCATCTCTTCTACCTGATAGCTCTGCATACAATCTCCTTCATTAAAATCTGACTTTCTTCAAATTAATTTTAAATTCCATTGGATATCGTATCATCGTTGAAAATTCTTTATTTTCTCAAGCCTAGAACCAGAAATCATGAATTCAAATGAAAGTCTATGATTTGTAAGTTGGAGCTTTTGGTTATCTACAACAATTAAAGGCACATAAAAGTATCGTGTTAGGTTTTCTTGACGATGATTTGATTTTCAAATGAAAGTCTAGGGTTTGCAAATTTGGAGTTTTTGGTTATCTACAACAGCTAATCCAAATTAAGGTACTTTATTTTTTAGTTTGTCATCGATAATTTGATTTTCAATTGGTAGTTTACTGGAAGTATTGACTTTTTATAAGAGAAGTGAATATTAATTTGAATTTGGTAATTTTTTTAGTTTAGGCCGAATTGTTCCTAATTTTATATGGAATGACCGAGAGAGATGATTTTGTTTGGACTACTACGGTCTCTCGTTACGCCAGGGTTAAGAATTTAACTTGTGCAAGGAAGTTATTCGATGAAATGTCTGCAAGAAATACTACTACTTGGAATTAAATAATTGATGGGTATGCAAGAGTATGAATTTTGGAATATGCAGAGCTTTTGTATAGTCTATTTCCAGCTAAAGATATAACATCGTGGACAACTATGATAACTTGCTACTATCAGAACAAGAGATATAGAAAAGCATTAGCATTTTTTGAGAGAATTTGTATATGTGGATGGAAGAATATGTATCTTGATAGAGTTTACTTTTTTCATTCTTACATCTTCATGGCTTTGGAATCATGTTCTTCATGAATCAACGATCACCTAATATAATCAATTGGCTTTGAGTGTTTCAGAAATTTGTAATCATTCAAAATTTATGCACTTGTTTGCAAAATTGAATTTTGTATTCTAATATCCAAATGGTTTATATTCTTGCTGTTTTAGTTAAATTTCGTGTTTGTATTTCCATTTACTCTAATATTCTTAGTGTTTTAATCAAGTTTTGAGTTTAGGTTTCTAATTACTCTATGGGTTGGATTTCAATTTGTATGTTTACTCTAATATGTTTAATGTTTTAGTCAAGTTTTGAGTTTGGGTTTCTAATTACTCTATGGGTTGGATTTTTAATTTCTATGTTTACTATAATATGCTTAATGTTTTAGTCAAGTTTTGAGTTTAGGTTTCTAGTTACTCTATGGGTTGGATTTTAATTTGTATGGATGATTTTTAATCATGATGGAGAGTGATAATGAAAATTTGAGATAGAAAATGGTTTGAAATTAGAGTTTAAATTTTGGTGTAAGTGCACTTGGTTATTTTAAATTAAACGGGACAACCCAGTTTTTAGTTTTCGGCAATTTAATGAAAAGTAAAAGTAAAATGGTAAGATAGTAAAATTAAATAATAAATATTCAACGGTAATTAAACGAAAGTGACACTTTAACTGTAGCGAGGTAAAAAGTAAAAAAGGTAAATCGGTTTAGTAAAAAATCAAAGTAAAAAATTAAAAGTAAAAGGTAAAAGGTAAAAACTAATAACCAAGGGTATTTGGGGGAAAAATTAATGGGTGATCGAGTAGATTAGTGTGACATGTGTCAGCCTCCTATTAAGTTGTACGGGCTAGTGACCGACAATGCAACAATTTTGGGGACAAAGGAAGCTTAGTGGCATGAATGCAACACGTGTCAAATACTGGTGACTTGATAGAGTTTTTAGCCGGTGTACAGAATACAAAATTAATAAAAAGAAATTTTAGTGGATTATATTTATAGAAAAAATGAATTAGGGTTTATAGAAGATAAGGGTATTTTGGGTAGGATTTAATGGGTGACCGTATATGTAACACACAAGAGTAGATTATGGTGACACGTGTCAACCTCTTGTTAATTTGCATGCGCTAGTGACCAAAATGCAACATTTTTAAACAGCAATGACTCGTTTTGGAGACGAAGGAAGCTTAGTGGCACGAATGCAACATGTGTCAAACACCGATGACTTGGCACAGTTTTTAGCCTACAAACATACATAAATATGTCTAAACTAACATAGGTTTTTTAATTTCTTATTTGATTCGTATTATTCTATACTTCGAATGATCTTTTCTTCGTATCGGGGTTAATATCTATTTTACCTAAAAAAAAGATGTCACTACATTCAGTGTGGTGACAACATCGTCCTCAAACATATGCATAATAATCAAGTCATTTCTAACATTACCAAAATGAACTTTAAAACTACCTTCAAGAGAAGCTAAGCTTGGTGGAAGGTTTTTTGGATCATTATATTCATATTCATAAACCAATTTATGATAATAAAAAAATCATAAATATTTATTAATCAATAAACATGAAAGATGTCCGATCAATATCATCTTCAACAATAAGTTTCATTTTAAACCTTCAATCGTAATTTTTTTTTAAATTTAGTTTCTTTATAACACTAACAAATCTAATAGTTCAAAAACATGATTTATGAACTTATGAATAAAAATATCTTATTCTAGGAAATGGAGATGAAAAACTAAAAAATATAAACCTTTAATGCACTTATACCAAGAATTTTTTATATTTTGTTTAATCTTCGTGTGAATCAGATATATCTTTCAAATTAATTTATGAGAAAGTATTTAATATAATTTACCATCTAGTATCATCTAGTCTAAATTGTATTGTTAAACATTCATGAATCTTATCTTGTATAATATTATTTCAGGTACACTACGCACACTACCAAATCTAGAAACAAATTCTTAATGTAGGTGAAGACCTTATCCTTAATGAATAAGAGATTTTATTTTGGCTAAGGTATATTTTTATCTCCAAAGCTACTTAATGAATAAGAGAATTAATTATTAGTTAAAGTCTATTTTTATCCTTAAAAAAATGAGTTGGATGATTTTTTATTTCAACCTAAATAAAAATTAGAACATAATGAAATATATAAGTAAGATATACCACTTACCAAGGGTTTAGTGATTTTGTTAATTGTTCGTGCGCGGGACAATTATGAACATTTAGATATGTTTTAACTTGTTTGAAACATGTTGGACATGATTTGTACCACCATCCTCCTCCAATATCGCTTCTGACGATAATTGCACGACATGAAAATTCAACATTCTCATATATCAATGAGAATTTTATAGTAGAAAACTATGATGCTAATATTTAAATGAATGAGTACTTTATAAATTTTAGATAAACAATAATGTTAAAGTTTGAATGGAAGAATTAGTATTCACCTTATTCTGACATGAAAAAGTTGAAGTTCATCAATAGTTTTCTGGTTTAGATATTTTCATCTCGTCGGTTGTTAGGTGTACATTCTTATATGCGGAAAGTACCTCAATAGGTAATGTAGAAGATTCAAACCTATAACAATTATTTTAAACTTCTAACTATTAATACAAAATTATTATAAAATAATATTAAAAAAATTAAAAAAACTAAAAACTAAAAGAAAATGAAAAACTTACGCCAACTTATATGAGTCATGCTCATGAATATTTGGATTTAAAAATCATAATTTTGAGCATGTACCGTCGAGACAGTGTTTGTCTAAAAACTTAGATATGGGTCAAATATAAAACGCATATAATTATAAATAATAATAAAAAAAGCGTTAACTTACTCAAAAAATATTTGACTTTAAGACTTGTGAAACAGCAAAGAGAGGTTGATCCATTTTTTTCAACGATGGCTTGTATATTAATGTCTCTTGCTATCTCGCCCCATAACCCGATTTTTTTTAATCTATATTAACATAAATTTATAACCATTAATATAAAAAGTGTAGTTCTAAAACAAACAACTTATTAAAAAATTAAATATTATACTTTAAAGTATAAACTCCAACTTGCTCTCTACTCTTGAAAAGTTTTCAACGGGTCTATTCTCTAACAGTTGTACTTAGGGATGATAATTTCTTCCAAACTTTTGGATACCCGACCCGATAGGATGGGTTATGGGTTTTAAAAAATTTCCGCGGATAAGTCTTGGGTTTGAAAATTTACTACCCGCTGGGTTTGGGATAGGTTATGGGGTTAAGAAATTTCCCACGGGTATCCAACCCGAACCCAACCCACTAGATAATACCCGACAACTACCCGCTAAATTAATATTACATAAAATAATAAATTATTTAGCATTATTTATTAAACTTTAACATTGAGTTATTAATATTAATATATGTATTCTGTAATACCAAAACCATATATTATTTGTTAATATATACAATATATTTTGAAAAATAGTATTTTATATTTAAACATTACATTTGATTTTTCAATATTTATTCAATCTAATATTATTAACATTATTAATTAAATTAAAAAAAATTAACATATACAAAAACCATATATTAATTATTAATAACATAACAAAATTGCGAAATATTTACTAATTAGGATACCGTATATTTTGAAAAATATCATTCTAAAAATTGGATTTGAATTTTCAGTTTCTCTTAATAGTAATAATATTATTAATTAAATTAAAAAACTATTTACTAACATATACCAAAACCATATATTAATTATTAATATATTACAAAATATTCGATAATCATCACTAGGTAGCATATATTTTGAAATAGTATCTCTATATTTAAATATTAAATTTAATATTAACCTAAAAATATATAGCTTCGATGGATACCTGCGGATGGGTACCCGAACACGTCAGGTTTGGATGTGGGAAAAAATATTACTATCCGACGGATACGGGTTAGGGTATGGGTTTGAAAAATCTTGGACGGGATGGGTTACGAGTTTAGCTATACCCGCACTCATCCCGACCCATTGCCATCCCTAGTTGTACTACGGATATACGTCCCAAAATATCTACAGATACAAAAATATTTTAATATAAAGAATAAATACAATATAAAGCTATTTTCGAAATTAAATTAAAAAAATATAAGATTGGTCACGCTTGTCAAGACAATTATAATCTACCAAATAAAATCGATGATTTAGTGTTCTTGGTCCCACATATAAACCTCCTTATATCTATGTGAACGAGGATACAATCTAAACTTATAACTTTGTTTGAATCATTAAAATAATTTTTCTTCCAAATTCGAAAATCAAAACTTGGATCTTTTGTTGTAAATAACTTAGAGGCGTGATGTTTATAACTGTACAAAAAAATATTAGAGATTATTATATTCTATTATAATTCTTTATTTTCAATAGAAGCATAATAATTGATGGATAATCAAATATATAAAAAAAACATTATATAGAAAATAAAATCAAATACATAGCCTTCAAAAACTGGGTGATAGGTTATCCAAAACAAACCTCAAAATCGTTAAAAGAAGAAAAGGTAAAAATGATTGATAATAATGTTTACCTTTTAGATATGTATATATACTCCATATTTAGAAAAATAATTAGTGAATAAATAGGTGTCATTACTTGAATTTTCATAATTGTTTAATTACATGGGGTAAGAAAGCTTGGTATATACATTTGTCAGTCTACACTTGTGAAAAACCTGTGAAACATAAGTTAAGTAAGTTTGTTGACAGCTATGTTAATATGAATTGTTTAAACATATGAGTTAATTTTCAAACTAATGTTATATCACTAGAAATTCGAAATGCATGGCACTACTAAAACCTACAAATATTTTCTAACTCACATTGTCACCTAAAAAGGACCTTCCGATTGATCCGAAACTTAAACGAAATACCATAGTGAATTTCATATTATCATACAAAATTATATGTAAAAATCAGAATAAGGAGTTATTAAAAGTACATGAGCCGAATATTAGTTCTTTTAACACTATTTCATAGTTTAGTATATACACAAATATTTATAAAATTATATTCTTATCTATTTTTTTTTAATTCAAAGATGATTAAAAAGAAGTTGAGAAGTTGATTGGCAGATTGTGGAATACTCTTTTAAAAATAGTCAGAACAATTCTTTATTTATACAAAATGTATTTCTAAATTATTATCTTCGAATAATACTATTAATTAAGATTTGCAGGCATCTGCACTACAATTTCTAGTAACAACGACAACCAGTACCTCAAATTTGAAAATGGACCAACGATTCAATTTAGAGGCATGCGATGGTAATCGTTAAAAGAGAAAATGTATATTCATGACCATCTTTAGTTGAACTACTACTCTAACCGATATTTTATTAGGGGATTTGGGAAGTGTTAGTATAGAAGTTCATAGAGGAAATACTTAGTTGAACTACTATTATTATTTTTATTTCCCAACTATCCTAAGAAACAACTACTTTAACTAAGTATTTCTTTTGCGTCAACAAAAAGGTTCATACAGGAAATACTTAGTTGAACTACGACTCAAACCATACTAAGAAAATTAATTTTAAGGTTTTTTCTATGTTTTTGGATGACAACATACATAAGTATCTATACCGAGATATTTTATAGGAATTTTACATGCTCAAGGGAAAGCATGTGGTTAGGGTCATTTATAAAAGGCCACTTTTTAGTTGAAAAAATATATGTTCTTAGCCTATTCTCGACTTGCTCTCTTTTAGTTTTCTGTAAAGACTGATCTACTTTTGCAACTGATGATTTTAGTTCTTACCTAGAAAGATATCCACTTTTTAAGATAAAAGATTTAATTTCACCTTGATGCACTTGTCCGAACTTTTCAGAAGAAATTGTAAACCTTCGCTTAAGAAAAAAATCTATTTTAGGTCACAATCTAGGAGTATAATCGTCTCAAGTACGATGACTTTATATAAACTATAATAAAACTCAAGCATATTAAACAAAACGAAAACATAATTAATTTTAATTTTTAAATATTTTTTCTCAAATCAATAATTTTTTAATTAATTTTAAATTATTATTAGTTTCCAAAATCTATACTTAGCAACCGTTTATTTTTAGCAATTTTAAAACATGTAACCATTATTTATATTTATAATATTAAAAATATGGCAACTGGTAAGCGGGAATTTCTGATTGTCGTAATGGATTACTTTTCGAAGTGGGTAGAAGCCAAAGCCCTTTTCCGAACCTGGGCTTAGGAGATATATGACTTTGTCCACAATAAAAAATTCACTAGGTTTGGCATAGCCCACATCTTGATGAAAGACAACAGTCCATAATTTCAAAATGCCACGGTAACAATGTTTTGTAAGCGTTATGGAATCAATCAGCACTTCTCCATGCCTTACTACCCTCAGGAGAACGACCAGGTTGAAGTCACCAACCAGACCATCATGGAAGGCATTAAAAAGAAGCTTGAAGGAGCTAAGGGCAAGTGGCCAAACAAGTTCCCCGAGGTCTTATGGGGGTACAGACTACCCCTCGTACAGCTACGAGTGATACTCCTTTCGCACTTGTTTACAAAAGTGAAGCCATAGTACCGGCAGATATAATCATACCAAGCCATCATATCTTTAGTTATGAAGAAATCAATAACACCACCGACCGAGCTGTAAATATGGACATCATAAAAGAGTGTCGGGATCAAGCACGGGTTCGAGCAGAGCACTACAGAAGCATAATGAGGAGGAGATTTAATGCTCGCTTAAGTCGTGAAACTTCCAAATAGAGAACATGGTCATGAAGAATCTTTTCCATGGATCCGGTGACAGATCAGCTGGAAAATTAGGACCAAATTGGGATTGCCCATACAAGGTTATCTCCAAGAGACATAACAGAGCTTATCGCCTCGCCGACGCTGAGGGCCACGCTTTGAAGCATCCATGGAATATAAATTTCCTCAAACTTTATCGCCAAACGTTTTAATATAGTAGATGCACTCTTCCCCTGCCCCTTAATGCCTCTGGAGGGTTTTTTAATGAGGCATGAGACTAACATTTATCACCATAATATAACTTTTATGCTTTCGCCAGTATGTGTGTTTGTTTAATTGTTTAAATATTTTCATCCTTACAATAGCGAATGACTTAATGACTACGCCTACGGGCTACCCAAGAGGCCACACTAAGCCTAGAACAATGAGTCATTTTACACAAACGAGCTAATTAGCCACGCCTACATGCTATGTAAAGGCCATACTAAGCCTCATAACTTGTACACGCTATAAATAAGCGAAGTGGTTAAGTTTCAATCCTCTCTGAGGGCCACACAATGGGTCTAATCGACCTTACCGTGAATAAATATGATGAGAAAGTCTCCCCAAACGGTACGTATGAGCCATACTGAGCTCGACCTTGTAAAGACATCTCCCGAACGAATAAACACACATATACTAATCGCCAACCAATCTCTAATTTTACTAAAGTCAAACGAAAAGTTATACTTTGTACATTAAAAATTCAAATCACGCATACAATATAATTAAAATTGTTCATACAGCTACAATATCAAGAATTAAATATTTTTCAACACAAAATAAGACAAAATGAAGCTTCAAGCATCAGAAACATGGGGATGATCATTGGCTTCGTCCCCATGGACCGCAATTCGCTTGGTTCTGCATCTGCATCCTTAGCTACTATGATAGACACCTTTCCCGAGCCTAGTTCATCTTGAGCAGGATCAGAAATGATTGAACCCCCACTTTGGGCTATATGGTTACCGATGTAAAGTTGCTCAACGTCCCTAGTTTCATATCAGGATTTAAAGTCAGCAGCTCAACAACTGGCTCTCTCTGGTTTTTTTATATCATCTTGATGACCACTTCCATCACCTTTATTTCCCTCTCCTTAAGGTCAGCTTCCACATTCTTTGCAAATTGTTGGCGTTTGTTTTCAAAATGCACCTTCAGATCGCCCACTGCAACCATTAATTTTCCATTCTCCACCACCAGACCAGTAAGACGGTCTTCTTGTTCCTCCACCCTCTTGACATGAGCCATCTTCTGAGCTAACAGTTTAGCGTTCCGCGACATTAGGCCATCGTTTCTCTTAACGAACCCACTATTCTACGTTATCAGCGTCGCAGTCTCTATGGTCAATTCCTTGTTCTTCCCTTCATAAGTATCACGAGCACTTCTATGGAAACCTAATGAGGTTAATGAATAGGGGTCGTCACAATCCAAAACCCTCTTGAACGCCGCTACCGATACTGCTTCATCACAACCTGACAGGGAGTTCATCTCTCATACCAAATATTACACATAACTCTTTGTGGTTTTCCCCCTTCGCTAAAACAAATCCATAATAGCCTCGCCTTCACGTTTGTGCTCCTTATTTCCCAAGAATCAATTTCGAAATGCAACCCATAGGCCTTCGAAATCCATGATCGACCCTTTTTTGAAGGTTGTTGAACCAGTCTAGGGAATTTCCTTTGAACGTCATTGAAAACGCTCTACATAACAGCACATCGTCCAGGTTGAACATCCTCATCATACTCCTAAATTGTTCGAGATGGTGCTCAGGGTCTCTTCAACCGTCATACGAATCCATCTTATGTGGGTCAAATTTTCGTGGAATTGTCCCCTCGATGATACTCTTCACAAAAGCGGATTCTTATAAAACATACGCAGCCATAGTAGGTTAGACTTCATCATATTTTATGGCTTCTACCATTCCATTTTCTTTAGGTGCTCCATTGGTAGACTGATCATCCTATGATATTTTGTCGCGTTTTTCTTCATTTGTTTTTTCTTTTGCTTTCACATGTGTGTTCGCCCCTGTGAGCACATCTCTTTCTTTTATGCGTGAGGTCATCCCACCATTCTACAGTATGGTATCTTGTCTACTAGCGCCTCATGGGTGGAACTTCTCGCTTACAAACATGAGAGTCTCAACAATCTGATCAAAACGCAGTCTGCCTCGTTGTCTCTCTCTCATACTACTACTTAGCTACCTGTTTCTGTTCACGTTTGATATCCTCTATTTGAGTTTCGAAAATCTTCACGTTAGAAGGGGTAGAAGACATACAAAGATTTAAGGGGTTTTCACCCTCAACGGGTTCGTCGGCGTTTTCCTCAGCATTAACGTGGGACTGATCGTCGGTCTGGTTTGCCGTTACGTAAACCTCTTGATGGTCTTCTTGGTCAGGTCCTATGATGGCCTCGTCGTTGGGCTGGTTCTCCTGAACTGCTTGGTTGCCTTTTCCTGCTTCCCGTGTGGGACTGCCATATTCTCCATTTTTCATTCCAAACCTAGTTAACACCATCAATTACCCAAGTACGAGCTTCGCGTAGCGTTTATGACAGATGGTGCTGAAATGGTGAGGGATTTTAGTGACATATTTAAGGGATAGAAAATATAAGAATAAAGTGATAATATCTTATTACTTTTCTCTAGAATAAAAACCTTACATAGTCTTCGAAACTCTACTCTCTATATAACATTTATTCTAATACATTATTCCACTACCTCCTAATAATTCTCAATTTTCTGTTGAGCTTGATCGTGGGTTCAAGCCTGGTTTCCTCCTCATGAATATTTCTCTTAGTGACCTTAAATTTTGGTGCCCCTATTCCACTCTAGCTGAGGTATTGTACGATCTTCACACGGGTTCCTACTCGATGCAGACCGTGGTACCGCTCTGCGATAACGCGAGATCATGGTTATGTTTGTCCTCGGGTAACGCCTAGCTCTTCTGTCCATGTCTTTGTTTTTTCCTTGTTCTTCCTAGGGTACCTCTTTCTGTTATCCCATGGTTACTCTTCTCCTAACTTCCTTTGATCTCGACATCATTTAATGTAGCGCCCTTCGGTTATTATCGAAGGTACCTCGGTCTGGCTGAAAGGTATAAGTTAACGGTAGTGTTATACATTATCATTCACCTAAGAGTAACTTCTCTAGTTCTTTTTAAAAAATGTAATAATAACTACTAAAACTAATAAAATATATAAGAAATCTTGATTCTCAATATATGTTTTGCTGAGAACCTCAATATCCAAAATTAGCTCTAAGTAATTTAAAGTCAGTATCTTATTAATAATTTAAATTTTTTTTTTAGAAAGTGCATAATTTTATTTGATTTTATGTAGATAATAATTTCAAACGGTAGCTTATCGTCGGTACGTGTATAAGGAATTTATAAGGTCACTTCACCTTACATATGTTGTCGTTAAATCTACTCTCATCCTAGTCGTTCATGACCGAACGAGCCCCTTCGTTGATTTCGCTAGTCCTTTATGTATAAATACACTTCTTCTCCATTTTTTTACGAAATCGTCATTCCATATATTGCTTCAAGATTCGATCTTTACTGTTTCTTTCTTAAATTATTCAAATATATTTTTGTTATCAACTCTTTAATTTTTCTATTTCGTCTCAATTTAATTCAATTTATTTGTAAAATGATGAGGAAAATAAAACACCAGTGATATTGCATACATGCATCATGATGGTGATGATTCACCATAAGAGAGATGCGGATAATCTTTTGTGTTATTGAACCCTTTTTAGTTTTTCCAAGTGTTTCTAATGATGATGATGGTGATGATTCCATAGTAGTGCTTTTTTCATCTCATTCTACTAAAATTATAGAGTTAGCGTACATTAATTGTTATTTGAGTGAGATTAAGAATATACTTATTGTTCAATACCCATATGAGTATATCTATCATTGGGAATATAAGCAAAAATAAAAAATATTGGGCTATCCCATTAAATATGAATGTTCGATTTCCTCAAGCTGGTGAGAAATATTTACCAATAAAGATGTAGTAGTTATCCTTACTTATATTCTTGATATATATGTCAGGTTTTATTTCTATCAAATAATTTGTAATTTATTTAACAGGATTGGTATGTGCTCAAGTCAATTAGTGTCGAATGCTCGGAGTTTGTTGATGCCATGTATTATCTTTATCTGAAAACAATTTTTATACGTTAAATAGTATTAATAACCGAAAGGGTAATCCTTTAAATTACTTTTTCATGGATGATGGTGAGAAGATTTTAGATGATCTTTCTAACTGTGACAAAGTGTGGAAATGTTTCTATGTTTCAGGCTGTTGGAAAACGAGTGCTAAAGAGTATGTTCATATTTGCTTTTGGATTGGGCAGACAAACAAAAGTTCTCATGTTTCTCTCTCACAACTTCATGTTTTTATTCGAATAAATTTTATTTATTGTTCTTATATTATTCTGCTAGTACCAGAAATTGATCTTAAAAATGAATGAACTATGCAAAAGAGAAATATATCAAGTTGTGGAAATAACAACTAATTTCCAATATCACTATAAAGCTCTGTTGGTTCTCGAAACATTTGTAAGTGGTGGTAACTGGTAGAGAATTTATTAGAGTATAGGATTCTTCATTTCTAAATAGGATGTCGAAAATAGTCATATTAAGAATAAAACTAAAAAAGAAATGGCTAATAAAGTTGTTAGAAGCAGGAGTTCCATTGCTAAAAAAGTTGTTGTTAGGCGTTCTTCTGGTAAAACTTTTCGAAGATAATACGGCTGAAAGAAGAAGATCATGTAACGTTTCATACCATCGAGTAGAGGTCTTGATGAGATATCACAAAGAGATGTTGTTATTAAGAAGAAACTTAGTATTTTAGGTATCAATATGCTTATTTAATAGATATAATGTTGTTGAGGGGTTTGAATGTTTTGAATGTCGAGAATGAATATATATATATATATATATTCATGCTGAAGAAGATCAAGAAGATAATATAAATCTCATTCTATATCTTAAAACATAAGATGAATATATTCCTCTTGCACATGTAATTCCATTACCTCCTTCCACGTTGAAATACAATATGTTGATGTTTCTTTGGAACCAAAGACTCTAACAAGGACCAAAGAAGTCAAATTTGTCACAATAAAGATATATCTTGTTGATAAGAAAAGCATGGGATAAGCGATAAAGCTTCTTTTAATATGAAAGAGGTAATGAATATTGAAGGTGATGATCAAACTATGTTGGAAGGTTCTTCTTATGCTGGAAAAAGAAAAAGTACTTTAGCACATCGTCTTTGTAGAATAAACTTTACTACAATTAAAATAAAAATTGATCACATTCTTATGGACAAATAATTTTTAGGGAAATCTTAAAGAAGAGGTAGAACCTCAGGTTTGGTAAGTCTCCTGATGTAGAAAAATTATAAATTGATAACGCGTGCAGACTTCCATGGTGGATGGCACTTGTTTTAAATAAAAACCATTTTCTATTGCAATCTAAATGTTGTTAATGCATTGGCCTTGAGAAAAGATCAGTTGGTTACAGCTGAAATTACTTTGGTGTTGATGTCCCCATTATTCAAAATAATATTGTTGAGAAATGGTGATATACTGCAGATATGTGATGGTGCCAACAATTTGGAAGATTTTGGTAAAGAAAAAAAGTATAATGATTCTGAATTTTCTTCTTTATGTGATGTCTTATGAATATTACAGACAACACTCCTTCAAAACTCATGCTTTATGTTTAACAAAAAATCACGAAGGTATTATCCAACCTGATATTGCATCTATTGAGTTTGTTTCTAAATATGATGTTTCATCCAAGCGTCGAATATATTTCAAAATTCCAAACTTTTCCTTAGATAAAGTTATTGATCAGGTTAACCATTTTATTGTCAATTCTACATCCATTTGTCTACTTTGGATCTAGTCAAAAGATAAATGAACTTGGAATTGGAGACAATCCTTTTTTACAGTTACCCTTATATTTTATACACATACTATGTACTTAATTAACTTGTGTTGATGGTGCATACTATGTTTTTTCACCAATTCCTTAATTATCCGACCAACCTTAGTCTAGATCTCTCATATTGTTTCGAGAAATTTGCAGGGTCCATAAAAAATAGTTCAGAAAACAAAATGTTGGATGCCGAAGAACCTTTCCATCCATTTTTTCTGAAATCATAGTTTCCCTTGTGGTTGAAAATATCCCTCGAGTTTCTCCAATTTAATATATGCGCACAATTGTTCTGAATGCAATTCTAGTTTTTTTTACCTAATAGAGCTTCAACGTCTACTCCTAAATAGTGTTTCCTTCAACGTTGTTGTATTTAGATTAGGTTATATCATATATGCTTATGTTATGAAACAACTCCCTTTTGAAGGAAAATTTATAAGGTTTTAACCTTTGTAGTGAATTTGTTCACTTGACGCAAGTGCCTTTTTTATATTTAACTTATAGTTAATATCTTGCATGTTTTTCCTAAATCTTCTCTTTTTAAATTTAAGTGATCAGATTCATTGATACATGTATTTAAAGGAAGATGTGTGCCTCTTATTTAAGTTGTATCTAGAGTATCCAAATTTTATTTTATATAAGTGGGGTTCGTGACTTCTCTTAGGAATTTCTATAAGAATAATCTTATATTTAGAAAAGCATTCGTGGATTCTATAAAGTGTCGAAGACTGTATTTGTCTTGATGTATCTTTATTTAGGTGTTATGACTCTCGAAGTTCTAGTCTTATCTTCTTTTAAGCTTATAGATTTATCTGAATCCTTATATTATATTCTTAATGGTATAATGAAATCTTTAGATTGGCTTCTTTATTGTATCAGAATCTTTATATCCACTCATTGAAATATTTTAGCCGAATCCTTAGATTCACTCGTTGATGAGAAATATTTAGATTCATTTTCTTGATATACTTTAGTAAAATCCTTAGATTCACCCCTTAATATATTTTAGCACAATCCTTATATTTGATCCTTGATATATTTACCTGAATCTATAGATTCACTCATTGTGTGTTGTGGAATAGTTTTATTTATTGTAAAATGTCTTGAATTCGATTGCATCTCATATGATAGCAAAATCATATATAAGATACATGTGATAAATAAAGTAGTCGTAGCTTGGGGGGAATAGTAAAGCTTTGGGTGTTCTATGTTCCACGGATATCTAACTTGGCTTCCTTCCTCATCCCGTAGTTGTTATGTTTGTGGCTTCACTTTAGGTTATACAATATAAGGCCATTTCAAATACAAAGCTAGCTTGTCGAGGAGTCTTTCTTTTATATGTTGGGACACGCTTCGTAAGACTTTTCTCATGGTTAAAAGCTTCAAAATCAGACCTTAGAGTTATATATGTTTCGTAATAAGATTTCACAATATTCTGACCTAAGGTGATGTTACCGTATTTTCATTTATTATATTAAGTCCAACCTTCCTTCCTTCCGAATTGGTTCGTTTCTCATAGGTGGAGATACTCTATGACGGCATAATTGTTTCAGCAGGTTTACTTCCCTCTTGTTTACTAACACAAATGATGTTACACCAATTTTTATTCTTAGAATGGTTAGGTATGACCAAATGACTTCTTGTAGAAATTCTGGTCATTTTGTGCTACTTACCTCAATATTTTCTTCATTCTTTTGGATATGATTTTCTACCCGTCCGTTCGTTTACGGATGAAAATGAAAGAAATTTTATTTTTATTATTCTTTTGTTTCCATATAACCATGTGAATTTCTCATTCCAAATTCAGGTCTATAGTGGTGACCCTTTTCCTCCATAACGACCAAACAGATTTGTTTGAAGAAAGTTGCCTGTTTTTTTGTGATATTTTTCACTGTTTGAGCTTCTAACCATTTGGAAAAGTAGTCTACTTTTACTATTACAGATTTGTTTTTCCTCAAGATGCCTTATGAAATGGTCTCACTATGTCGATGCCCCATTTATCAAATAAAATATCTTCAAAAAATACAACTGTAATCTCGATAGAATTGGAGAATCATTTTGTTGTCATGTGTCACAATGTTTAACCTTCTTCTTTGCACCCTCTATTATTGTGGGCCAATAATATCATTGTTGAAATAATTACTTTATGTAAGGATTTATATCTATAGTGTGCACTTTCATTTTCTTTATGGAGTTCTTTAACTATGAAAATCACTTTGTATAGTCTAAGTCACATGAGTAATGGTTTGGTAAAACATTTCTTATACAAAGTATCTAATATCCATACAAATCTTGCAAACTTAATTGTGATTTTTACTTGCATCCACCTTACTCGCGAGCAGTGTTCCTTAACTCATATATTTTATGATTGAGGCTCTCCAATATTGTTGTTCTTATTATCCTTCAATTATCTTACTCTTGAGGCCAATACTGTGGATAAACATTTGTTAGGAAATATAATTGTTGGCTTGTCTTGGAAAATGACTCATACTCTGGATGTTGTGCAAGCTACAAATGACACAATATATGTGTCCACACTTTCTTCTCTTTGTATATGCTCAAAGTTTACTTTCTCAAAAGAGTTACATGACATCGAAGATCTTTTAGATATTGAATAATATTTTCCTTTTTTGCTTCGGTTTGGCCGACTACTTGATTGACCACCAACTGAGATCTGTAAAAAGTTGAACTATCTTGGCTCCAAATATATTTGCTAATAAAAGACCTGATATGGGTATCTTTTACTCTGATTCATTAGTTGCGAAGTTACAATTAATAGATTCGGTGAGTACTTATTTAGTTTCTGATATTAGTTGAATTTATATTCTTCACGCTTTATTATTACTCTCTTTATTTGTATGAATTTTCCAAGTTCATTCGGATTGGCCTCTTAGATGGATATGACTCCGAGGTTGAAATTATGTTTAGAAGTATGCTAATTTTGGAGCTTTGATTGATGTTCTTGACTAATATATGATGTTATTATCCCCTAAATTTACTGATCATATGTCAAGTCTTCAAGATACAGCTTACGTTTTCATAATATGGCTTGATTAGAAAAAAAAAAACTTTTCTTTTCTATACGTGTATGAACTGGATTGGAGAAATTCTTCTTTATCTTCTGAGATTAGTTCGATACCTCTACCTAGGGGCTTTGATATTTTGAAGTTTGACAAAATTGATGGAATATAGGATCCTGGTGATTATATTGAGTACTTTAAAAATTATATAATGAATTTCGAGGAAGATGACCAGTTGGTATGTTGAGCATTTTCACAAACTTGTAAGGATTCCATTTTAAAGTCATATAATAGAATTCCAAGGGGATCTATAACCGGTTTCTGGGTCTTTTATACTGCATTCCGAAGATAACTCGTGAGAAGCAAAGAGATACGAACTAACGTCTATACCATAATACAATGTAAACAAGTTGTGAGAGAGAAGAAATTAAAAGACTTTACCAGACATTTTGTGTTAACGAAAACATAATTGGAAGATTGTAAAGAGCAAGTTACAATGACAGATTTTAGGCAAGGGCTGCTTCCGAGTGATTAAGAAAATAAGACTACAAGGAGAAGAGCCTTAACATTTGGGGCTTTAATGACTGAATTGGATCAAATTGGGTCAACAAATTAAGGTTGAAGATCGACAAGAGTTCGAATTGGGTCAAGCTCCACTAAAAGATATTCAGAGCATGAACCTAATAGCCAAAGTGTTAGAATACTCAGTGTATTAAGTTTCCTTGTATAGGCCTCTAAGTCTTAATATTGAGTTAACATCTCTAATGAATCGATAAAACAAAAATGAACATTTTCTAATAAACACAAAACCCTAGCCGCTTCCTACGACTACTTCTCTCTTTGTTTTTTAACACAAAGGTATCAAGAAATCTCTTCGAATTCCCAAGTACCATCTCGTTCGAGGGAGAATACTAGTCTTCCTCCTCAAACAGGAGGAGCACCTCAACCTTCTAGTTATCAACCTCCGCCGGTACCAATAGATAAGGCTAGAATATTTTGTAAAGTTAAGAGAGAACATGGCGATAATATTTGAGAGGACTGAGAATGTTATTTAAAAAACAAACCCCGATAAATAGGCCAAATGAGAAGCAAAACAACAAGCTTTGTTAATACCATAACGACATTGAGCATGATACTATGTATTATATAGCTTTAAAGAAAGAAATTTAGATTTTGATAGAAACAACAAGTTAACAACTTTTGTTAAAGGCATGGATCAGAAGAATCTTCCTCGCCGGGTTCAATTGGCCAACGGTTACGACTGATGCTCAGCAGATAGTGAAAACATGCGACACGTGCCAAAGATTCGCGAACGCAATAAACATTCCTGCGGCCCTCTTAGAATCCATATCTGAAGTCTTACCTTTCGACCGATGGGGAATTGATCTCGTAGGACCCTTACCAATGGCATCCGGTGGAAGACAGACGATCGTGGTGGCTGTGGATTACTTTTCCAAATGGGTGGAAGCCGAGCCATTGTCGGCTACAAAGACCAAGGATGTCATCAGATTTATTTGGTCGAACATCTGTTGTAGGTTCGGGGTACCTCAGAAGCTCACCATGGATAACGGACCCCAGTTCGATAGCCATGAGATGAAATCTTTTTGTATGACCCATAGGATTCGGCAATGTTTTTCCGCCCCCTTCCATCCCCAAGCAAACGGGAAAGTCGAGGTTACGAACCGAACCATTTTGGACGGGCTCAAAAAGAATTTGGAAAGGAAAGCCGGCAAGTGGCCGGATTACTTACAAGAAGTGTTATGGGCTTACCGAACCACACCTCGAACGAAGACCAAAGAATCACCTTATGCCTTAGTTTATGGAATGGATGTCGTCAACCCAGCAGAATCAATCTTTCTGTCTTTTAGGGTCGTTACTTACACGGAAAGTGAAAACAACGACGCCGGACGATTAGCCCTAGACCTGATAGAAGAAAAAAAGGGCCGAGCTCAACTAAATTCTTTACATTATGAGACCTTGATGAGAAGCCGGTATGCGTCCAAAGTACGTCGGCGAGATCTCAAAGTCGGGGATAAGGTTTTAAGGAGAGTTTTCCCGCACATCAAAGATAAGAGCCTCGACAAGCTCGCCCCGAACTGGGAGGGACCATATATAGTAGTAGAACGGATTAAGAGTGGAACATACCGCTTGCAGGACACACGCGGGCGTTTGCTGAGACTCCCGTGGAACATTGAACACTTAAAACTATATTTGTAGTAACTTTGTTGGTTTTTGTAACTTTTTTCTCGCAACCGTCGTTTCGGTAAGAACCTTTGTTCGGGGATGTACTCTTTCCTAACTCGGTGGCGCGAGAAGGTTTTAATGAGGCATCCATCGCAACAGACCCTTTTTAATTCAAAATTTTGCCTTTATATCTCCGAACTATTAAAAAGGAGTCCATCAGCTGACGAGCTGGCGGACAACTTATGAAGATTTTAATTGATTAACAGAACCTTAAATGGTTTTTCAGTGATTAAGCTGATCTACATCTTATATTCCCGACCTTATGGGAGAATTTTTCAATTTGAATTGATCAACAGAACCTTAAACGGTTTTTCAGTGATTAAACTAATCTACATATCATATTCCCGACCTTATGAGAGAATTTTTCAATTTAAATTGATCAACAAAACCTTAAACAGTTTTTCAGTGATTAAACTGATCTACATATCATATTCCCAACCATATGGGAGAATTTTTCAATTTAAATTGATCGACAGAACCTTAAACGGTTTTTCAGTGATTAAACTGATCTACATATCATATTCCCGACCCTAGGGGAGTTTTTTTCAATTTAAATTGATCGACATAACCTTAAGTGGTTTTTCAGTGTTCCAAACTGATCTACATCTTATATTTCCGAGCTTATGAGAAATTTTCAATTGACATTGGGAAACATAACAGCAAGATAGTGGATATTAATTTTCGACATGAACTGTTACAAACACAGTTCAAAAAAGGGTTCTACCTACCCAGCAGTTACAAAATTTTAAAATCGAAACATAGGAGGTCAAACATCCTCTCCCTCAGACTCGGTTTCGGTATCGTCTGTCTCATCATCCTCAAAAACCACGCCCTCGGGGCGGTCGGCCTCAGGAACATCCAACCACATTGACCCAAGGGGCAGGTCGGGGAAGCGGTGATGAAAGGTCAGCACATAAGCAGCCTTGGCCTCGCCCGTTTCCTTCTCCATCCATCTCTAGCACTGGTCGGCAAAAAGGGCATTAGCAGCCTTCAGGTCGGAGATTTCCTGACCTAGTTTTCCGGAACTATCATCCCAGTCTTTTCTGACGAGTGCAAAGGTTTTTTCGGCCGTTTCCAGCTTCTCTTCCAACATCCTCTGAGCCTCCTTCCCCTTCCTCACTTCCTCTTCAAGCGAGGCAACCTTCCCCTCCACGTCCCCTAACTTCTGGCTTAGCTTCGCTGCCCGTCGCTCCTTCATCGCCAAGGGCACAATCATATTATACAGAGACAGGGACAACCTGTCTGTTATCCGCAAAGGGAATGTGTGCGGACTTCCCGGCATGGACAGTACCGACAGCTTGGTACCGCTCGATGACGCCACGACATCTTTCGAAGCTGTTACAGGGCTTGCGTCATCAGGTAACACCGCTATGGGATCGGTCACAGTTGCACCCTTAACCACCCCCCCCCCCCCCCCGAATTGCTCAAACAACTCCGGGATGGTCGCGTTATCAGCAGACACAGATGCAGCGGCAGCTCGGTTTTCCTTCTTCGCACGCTTCGACTTCTTGTTCTAAGCACCATCTCCTTCAGCCTTTCCTTTCCGCTTCTTGACCAGCTCCTCGGACTGATGGGTTTCGCCATCCGCTGCGCCGGTTTCCCCTTCTTGTCCCTCAGAAGCGCCCCCTTCAGCCTCGGCATCGGCCTGCTCGGCCTCTTCATCCAACTTAGGACGCTTGCTGGAGCTTTGTTGCACTTCGGAAGAAATAAGTGCGCGTCAGACACGTTTGTCTTCGCAACCAGGTCCACCAAGCTTGGTGGTTGGCGCAGCTGCCCAATTGTAAGCGGCTCCGACGAACAACGCCAGAGGTTGCTCATGATCATGTTCGTATCTTTGAAAGCACGATGGAACGCCCGACCCCAGTGCTTCCTGAAATTGTCCTTTAAAATTTGGAAGGTCGTTTTGCCAGGTTTGAAGTGGTCTTTCTTCAGCCCCTGGATAAATTCCTTCGACACTGCACAAAGGATCGGTCTATTAGATATTAAAAAAACATTTTGGTGTAGCATTAGGAACCCAAGTCCGCAGCAATCGCCTCAGATTCTCCTTGCTATATGGGCGACCGTTTTTCAGCAGCCACTGAGAAAGACGACCCAATGCTTCCAACCTTTATCGCCCTCGAGAAAGTCATTCACAATCTTCCAGGTATTGGCCAAGGAAGAGTAGAAGAAGGGAGACTTGGGGGATTTCGAGAGCCCCGACATGGCTATGTACTCGGTCATTGGCATAACCCGACCCGATAAGCGTGATGCCATTATACACGACATCAGCGTATACCACGCATTGGGCGTTAGCTGTGAGGGGCAGATGTTGAGGGTCTGGAAATATAGAGCAATCCCATGGTCCAGAGGAAACCTGAGACCCCAGTTAAAGAGTTCGGTGAAGATTACGATCTCTCGTGACCGAACATGCACCAGCGTCTCCCTAGGAACGGGAAATCGAACATTAATGCACTCCGGGATACCCCACTGGATCAGAAGTTCTTCCTGCTCTGCAGCGGAAAAATAAAGATATTTGCCCTCGAAAAGGGAAACGACATCGTCTCGGGGCAACCAACGATGGTAGTTAGTGGTGATGACGGCCTCAATATTCGCAGGAAGAGGCTCTTCGGGAGGAGCAGCGTTGTTGCCGACAACGGCAATACCTTCGCCAGCAGTCAAAGCATCCGTTTCTGGCTCTTCGGTATTTTCTACTGGAACTGCATCTGACCTAGGGGGGCTGGCCGCAGGAGGGTCTGACGATTGAGCAGGAGGATCTGCAAAACCGGAACTACTTCCGGTTCGGGCGAGTTGCGCTCGTCAGTTAAGGCCTAGGAAAGTACGCGCAGTATTGGTGCCAGTCCGGTACCCCTGCATGTCGTGAGTAAGTTGGCCATATCAGGAGAATTTTCGCTCGCAGGCGAAGTTGAGGTTTGTGAATCGCCCATGGAAAGGAATTTAGCTTTGCCTCGACGTCGGGGAGGAAAAGGGGTCGGAGCGGTATAGGAATTCACTGACGAAGGCGTCGAGCGATCGATTTGAGTAGCAGGGGAAGGTGGCGAACTGCTTCTTGAAGGAATAACGATATTATCGGGGGTACTCACGTCGGATGGGACGGGTATGACTAAGGATTCAGCAGGGACCGGGTCGGGTAGTACGGGGTCGTGAGGAAGCGGAACGGGTGTAAAAGGCTTTGAGTTAGAACTCCTAATCAGTCTCGCGCCTCGGTACTCTTCGGCGCGGTCACCGATACTAGCCCAATCTTTAAATCCGAACACGGGCTCTTTCTTCTTGGTTTTTGGTTTTGGCTTCGGGTTCCTATTTTTCATAAAACGAGCTCTCTCTCTCTCTAGAATGGTTCAGACATCACTTTATCTCTCTAGAACTCTTCTGAGAGCAACTCTTGTTTGTGAGGTATTTATAGACACCCCCACTTAACCGTTTCACGTACGGGGGAGTCCAAACGACAGAAAGCCGCGGGAAGACGAAAGGGCCTCTTGGAAAACTGTGCAGACGAGCACGCTTCGAGTATTCGGATGAAACGTGTAGCCCTTAGTTAGACTAGCACGGTAGACATGTGCCAGCTAGCTCAGGTAGATGCGTTAGATGGGCCACATCCACCCGACTTATTTTTCAAAGCCTGATCGCCGGTCTAGGCCCATGTAGAATCTACCAAGAAAGATTGGAAACAGACCCAAAATGAGTTCTCGCAGCATCGGGACAATTCACGACCGTCACAGTAACAAAAAACATGGAGGGTCGGTCATCATTTGAAAGAAAAGGTTCGACCGAGGTAATCCGATCAATCGATACCAGGGTCTAAGGGACAGAGGCGTTCCGAGTTGGTTCTTTTACAAGTCTTCATTCCCGATGCTCTTGAAGACTGGGGGCTACTGATAAGGGAGAAATTCGTCGATCTTAATAGAAAATGAGTCAATTGTAAATAGAAGGAGATTAATATACCTATTATCGTATTTATTATTTATTAGAGGGTGATTTGTAAACAAAGTATTTTATAAAGGACTAAAGGAGAAATAAAACAATACTACCAAGGACATAAGTGGATCCACCCTTCCCCACTATAAAAGGAGACCCATTATTCTTGGTAGGGGGACAATTTGAATATAATATTCTCTTTATACTTTCTCTCTCGAGAATATTGAACCTTAGTCACATCAAGTCCAAGATCCAACATTATTCTCTTTTGTCATTTATTCTCTCATCAATAAGCACTTTGATTCGTTATTTTTTATAGAACACTCACAAATGGAATCAAAATGGAAAATTATGAAAATTAGATGATGAATCGATTTATACCACAGAAAGGATGGTAAAGCGTTTGATTAGCAGAACTAAACCTTCTTCTCACGAGAATAGTTTGGAGATAAATTTGTCAATGATACATGTTTTGACTGGAAACTCTACTATTTATTATATTTTATTAGTTAATTGAATTTTAACAATATAAAGACTCTATGACTTTATTTATACTTATACAAAGGCAAACCAATAATAAAAACGAAATAATTATATTTGGCTCTCTTAAAAGAGAATTAAATGAGTTTAGAGACTTAAAAAGTATATCTTAGATTATAATTACAAAATAACTTCACTCGAGCCTCTTAAAACATAATTAAATTAATTTAAAAAAAATCATAGATAACAAATACAAAATAATTCTCATTAACTCTTGAATTTTGTCACTTTGATGTCTTCTATAAGATCTCCTCATCTAGGCCTTGAAAAAATGGGTTGATATTTTTAAAATGACTTAGAATAGATTTATGGTCTTTAACACTTAGGAATATCATCTTGAACTGTTGTTATTGCAAACTAAAACAAATTTATCATATTATTTTCTCCAATTAAAGAAATTTCTTGAGCATTAACTAAAATGTAAGTTGACTCATTTTCCATTTGTCTTATAAGACTCTCCAAAGCCTGCTTAAACTCTTCATTAAGTTTCCTTACTCTTGAGCATGTTAGAGGATCAATTCCAATAGTTGGTACATTGATAATCTCATGTTGGTCTTCAATCAGATCTGGTTTGATGTCTTCGTAATTTTTTCCCCTTGAGAAGGTTTTATCCTCAAAATTGGTTCACCTGTTTCTAATAGAGATAAATCAAAACCATTAAAATTTGCAGAAATATTCACATCACCCGGAAGTTTCAATTTATAAGCATTATCATTTATTCACTCCAAAACTTTGAATGGATCATCTCCACGAGATTGAAGCTTAGAAATTTTATTTTTGAGTGAATCCTTCATGTCTCATGTGTATCCAAACTCATTTTTGTGCGTTATTTATCTCCTTGAGGATTATACTACTCTGTTTTGTTTTCTAGGTTCCCCTTATTCTCTTGGTTTATTTTGTTGACATGTTTAATCTTGTTCTTTCCATTGTTGCTTGAATACTCTGATGTGGTAGTGGAGATAAGTCCAATGGAGTCAAAGGCTGAAGTTCATACATAATTTCAAAAGGAGAAATTTTAGTAGCATAGTGGGTGCATGGTTATAAGCAAACTCAATGAATGGTAAACATCCCAACCAATTGCTTATAGTTTTACCCATAATAGCTCTAAATAAAGTCGATATTGTATGGTTTACCACTTTTACTTTGGCCATCTATTTGAGGATGATAAGTTGTTAAAAATAGCATTTTAGTCCTCATTTTCTTCCAAAGTGTTTTCTAAAGGTTTATGAGGATTTCTCTCTCTCAATATGAGATAATAGTAATTGGCACTCCATGTAAATATACTAGTTTTTTTACAAATAAGTATACTATTTGAGAACCATTATTCACCTTAGTACACGCATAAAATAATTTTATCTTCGAGAATATGCCCACCATAATGAAAATGGAGTATTAGTGTGTAAATTTTGGAGGTTCCAACACTAAATTCGTAGATGTATCCACCCATTATACAGTCGGAATCGGTAATAGTAGATAAAGACCATAAGGATGTGATCTGGATTTTGATTTTAACCAGACAATAAAATGGTTGCAGAAATTCTCCTCACACATTTCTTCAAGTGAGGGTAAAATAAATGCTCGCTAACAATAATTGAGGTTTCATCTATTCTAAAGTGACCTATACGACCCCCTCAATATGCTTATCTTAAGATGGGATCACACATGGAACCTTTTGGAATACACAAACCCTTGTATCTAAACAAATCTCATCATGTTTGTAGAACAAGCCAACTTTCCTTTTAGAACACTCCTTGTAAGTATGTCAAAATTCTAGATCACCTCATACAACCCTTTGATGTGTTAAAATCCTAGAATATTTGCCTCAAGTTGAGAGATTAATGTATGTCTCGTGTATAATGTGTATAATTAAATGTTTTATTTTCTTTTTTATATTTGATGATGTAAGGGAATGTCTTAATAAACTCTAGCCACTTAGCATGCCTTATTTTGAGTTTGGTATAACAACTTAGATGCTTAAGAGTTTGATGATCTGTATGAATAACATATTCTTTGGATAATAATAATGTTGGCATGTTCTAAAAATCTCACTAATGCATATAGATCTTTACCGTGGTTCTAAAGTTGTGTGATGCTCCACTGAATTTCTCATTAAAATAGATATTCTATTTGAGTCAATACACCTTCAATACGAAGACTTAAATCATCACACTCTGCTTTCAATGTTTTGTCAAAATCAAGAAGAACCAAAACTGGTACTTGTGTGAATCTATATTTGAAGGCTATAAAAACCTTTCTGTTGTGCATCTTCCTACTTGAATGCTATGTTTTTATTACTCACAGTAGTGAGACAAGCTGCTAAGGTGCTGAAAGCTTTAAAACATATTCTATAAAAGAAAGCTAGTTATGTTCAATTACCATTGTTGTTGGCCATTCTTGGCTTGCCTTAATTGTATTTATCAACTTATAGCCCTTGGTAAATCACAATAAATCCAAGTAAGACATGTTGATTAGTATAACATGTACACTTCTTGATATTAGCATAAAGACCTTATTGTCATAGAGTCTGGAAAACCAGCTCAATGTGCTCTATATGCTCTTTCAAACTCATGTTTTACATCAATATGTTATCAAAGTATACCATAACAAACTTATATATATATATATATATATTAGAACCAAATGCATCAACCTCAAAACGTACTTGCAACATTAGTTAGCCCAAATGGAACTACTAACCATTCATAAAATCCTTTCTTGGTTTTGAAGGTTTTCTTTCATTCATCTCATTCTCGCACTTTGACTTTGTGATAACCACTACTTAAATCAATCTTAGACAAAATGGAGGAACTACTAAATTTATCTCGTATGTCATCGATTCGTGGAATGGGATAAAGATATTTGATGGTGATATTGTTAATGGCATGACAATCCACACAAACATTCTCCAACTTTAATTTTTTAGGTACTAATATAACTAGTACTAGACATGGTCTAAGGCTCTCTTTGATGTATCCATTTATCCATCAATTCATGCACTAGTTTCCTCAAGTTATTAATTTATTTTGGGTTCATACGGTATCTTGACATGTTTGGTAATGCAGAACGAGAAACATTATAAATTTGATGTTTAATGCCTTGCAAAGGGGACAAACTATAACGTATTTTTCCGGAAAACATATCCTGATACTATTTTAAAATGTTTTTTACTTTATTTGGTAGATCTGACATGTTAAATCCTGAATTTAAAAACTCATTTAACAAGATCAGTATTACGGTGCTTCCGTCACCCATGGAGTTATAGAAAATATTAGAAGATAAATACAAGTTTGATTTACTTACCTTGGCTTCGTTA
This sequence comes from Limnanthes douglasii subsp. nivea, assembly GCA_036936605.1. Lineage (NCBI taxonomy): Eukaryota > Viridiplantae > Streptophyta > Magnoliopsida > Brassicales > Limnanthaceae > Limnanthes > Limnanthes douglasii. The sequence goes on from JAUPFV010000001.1 coordinate 184,822,507, forward strand.
GTCGTTCGTGTTTGTATTTCATGAACTTCATAAGGCTAAGAGATGCTAAGTTGATCGTATTCTTATTATTTACAAATGAGTGGATGTTTGTGCCTCTATTGTGTCATATTCACGATCAAACTTTCATGGTCTACCAAGAAGCAAGTGTCCTGCTTGCATAAGCACTACTTCACACAAAACTTTATTTTGATATTTTCCTTATACTTAATGGAGTAGTGACCTAATATGTGATGTGTAACTAAGATTGATCATTTAGCTAACTTAGCTTATAAGGACACGAATGTTTTATCTTTACAAGACTCAACATGTCAACTATACACTTCCTAACTATATTAGTACAAAAACCTCCATAATGGTCAAATTATATAAATATTTACTGATAATACATATAATGGAAACGATGTTCGTAATTTGGATTGTTTCTTCTTGTTGGATCATCTTTTATTTCAGCATGATATTGTTCTTGCTCTTGTGGAGGTGTATTGATCTAAATCTCTTTGGTGGGGAGGGGGGGGGGGGTCGCTCAATTTTCCCAATACGTTCTCCAAATTTGTTCCACGTAGTATGAACTTCTTCACATTTTATTTGTGTCGTTTCATCTTCTATTCGCATCCGCTCTTGCATAAAAGTCATTGATTGAACAAGAGTTTCCATATCGTTGTGTGTAAGGATGATACAACCTTGACAATTGAGTTGAACCTGCCGCTTTCTTATAGAAGCATGTTCCAACACAGCTGCATCAAGCCTCTCCTTCGTCGGCTCGAGGTTTATCCTACTCTACTACTGTATCTTCAAAGAGCTTCGAAAGTTCTCATTCAAGCTCGACTTCTACCTAGCTCTCTCTATATGCCTTTTCCCTTCCTAATTCTTAACGCCACTTTTAAGAGTTTTGTTTTTCTCTTATCTAGAGCTTGAATGTCGTTTTGTTATTTGAATTTAATGTTCGATCCAGCAAACAGCAAAACCACCACAAGGATTCTGCTTCAGGTTTTGTTTCTGCTGAAATTGTTTGGGCTTGTTACGGGTTTTTAAAATATTTTTTTAAAAAAATTCAAAACATATCATGAGTAGTACTAGTTTTGTTTGTCTTAGAAAAACTAAACCAACAGTAATTTTATATATTTTTCTGTACAGTTTAAAAGATACGGACATTTAAAAAAATTAAATTGAAAGGGTAAACGAAGAAGATGCGAAACCTTCTTTATATTGATAGATGTGAAACCTTTTTTATTTTACTAGACGCGAAACCTTTTTTATTTTGATAGATGCAAAACCTTCTTTATTTTGGTAGATGAGAAACCTCTTTGTTTCGATAGATGCGAAACCATTTTTTATTTTGGTACATGTGAAACCTTCTTTGTTTTGCTAGTTGTGAAACAGTGTTTGTTTTGATAGGTGCGAAACCTTATTTGTTTTGATAGGTGCGAAACCTTATTTGTTTTGCTAGATGTGAAACCTTATTTGTTTTGCTAGATATGAAACCTGTTTAAATTATGAACAATTAGATGCGAATTCAGAGCCACTATGATAGATGCTAGATGCGAAAACAACCAGTAGATGCGAAACCATATGACTGAGAAACGTATGTAAAAATATATATTTAAAAAAATCAAAACATATCATGAGTGGTACTAGTTTTGTTCGTCTTAAAAAAAACCAATGATATTTTCAGATTCTTTTTCCGAGTTACGGTTTAGAAGATATAGACCTTTTAAATTTAAAACTGAAAAAACAAATTAGTTACCGTATCTTATATAGAAGGGTATTAAGGTATAAAGTCTCTTAAAAAATTTAGATATTTATCTGTAATAGATTTGTTGGATGGTAAGTGTCTCTACAATAAAAAAAATGGTATTAATTAGTAACATTATATTTATTTATAAAAATTAATTACTAATTAGGGGAAAGAGCGAACTTTATATATCATAGGAAGGCTAAAAAACCTATCATGTCATTTGTGCCACTAAGCTTCATTCGTCCCAAAACGAATCACTCGTATTTCAAATCGTTGCATTCTTGCCACTGGCGCGAACAAATTAACAAGCAGCCGACATGTGGCGCCCCATTGTACCCAGGTTTGTTGCATATACGATCATCCCTTATTTCCTTCGAAAAACACCCATTTTTACTACATTATCTTATTTACTTTTACTTTTACTTTTTAATTTACCTTACTTTTTTTACTTTCAATATTAACTTTATTACTTTTACATTTACTTATTTACTACTACTTATATTCTTTAAAACCCTAATTTTTATTTTCTACAAAGCCGAATACATTCTCTTTTCTATTGCAAACTAGAGGTAGGATTTGGGTTACAAATTGGAGGTAGGATCTTTGAGAGAGAGCGCGCGCGATGATAGAGAAGTAGTTGAGGCTATAAAAAGCGAGGTCCATAGTTTAGCTTCACTCTCTTGACGATCAGGACAACGTCTCGGTCTGTTTTGTAAATTCTCCCAGCCACCATCCCTCTAAATTAAATCACACTCTTCATATCTTTCTAAAAAAACCTTCAATTTTCTTCTCTCTCTAGACTAACTCAAGGGTAAAAAGCAGAGACTCACATTAAACAAAACTTCCATAAAAAAGTTAAGATTTTTAGTTTTGTTAAGAGCTGGAAGTATCTTTTTTGCATAGATTTTCCCTGCTTTTAAGGTCCCCATAGTCGTCTTTCTTTATGTAGCGCATTTAAAGTTTATTGCTTTAACAACGGCACCGTTTCAACACTTATCTTCTCTATTTTGCATTTAAAGTGCGCTCTCTCTCTCTCTCAACTGGAAATCGATTGCTTTTAAATCCTCATTTTTTCTCTTTCTCACTACTTCAAGATTTGATTTCTTCATTGTTTTTCAATCTCAACACAAGTCTCTCAAAAATAGAGTAGGTATGTATATGTGCTTACTAATTGAGTTTGCGTTTGGGTCAAACTATAAACAAGTTTTCAAATTCACACAAACAAGATCCAAACCCAAACTGTATTTTGGATTAAAAATTACTAAATGTTTTGAATTTTTTGGATGAACAGACAAATAAAATTTTAAAACTTTTTTTATTTTGTGGATCTAATTTGGATTTTATTTGACTATTAATTCTTGATTAGTGATTTGTGATTATATTTTGTCATAGAGAAAAAAAAAACTAAAAATGCTGGCTCAAAAGCACGCAAAGGAAGCAAGAGTATCAAGCAGGAATGAAACAGAGCTTGATCAACAAAATGGAAAAAAATAACTAGATGACAAGAATAATGTTATTGAAAACATTTCTCAAAAACTTCTTATAGCATTGCGGTTTTGCTTGGTTTAGCTATAGCTCAAATAAAATAAGATCAAATAAAAAAAAAAGACAATAAGCAGTAATAGGGTCCGTAATAAAGTAAATATTAATAGGGTTAGTAATAAAATAAAAAATAAAAAATAAAAAATAAAAGGTAAAAATTAATAAATAAAAATAAATCGATTTTAAATTAAAAAATAGAATACAAACAATAATAATAATAATAATAATAATAATGAAGAGGAGTGTTTTTTGGTTAATTTGCACGGACCGGTCTCTTGTTTTAAAATACGAATGAGGGTTTTGGAAGGAATAAGTTTAGTGAGACGAATGCAAGCTGTTACTTCACCGCGTTTTTAATCATAATTCATTATATAGGAACGTCAGAATCTTTAATTAGTTGGATTTTTTTAAGGGAATTGCTAAAAAAAACGGCCAAAACTACTCCGCGAAGTCGCATGTTTCTGATTTTCAATATTTACAAAAATGCCACAAGGCAAAAAACCCAAAAAACCCTTCGAAGTGTAGATATTTACAAGTGACGCCATTGAAGAGAACCAAACTACTCCATGAAGTTGCAAACTTCATCTTCTCCAAACATACTAAAAATAGAAACTTAACAACCAACTAAACCCATTTTTTGAAAAATTTCAAAACCTTCACAACATGGACGGAAAAGGGTCGGAAGTGCTTCCCACACAGAGCAGCATGGTCGTCGAGGAGGTACATTGCATTTCCCTCTTTCATTTCGGCCAAAAAATCGATTTTTGGGAAAAAACCCGTAAAGGTGTTCGTCGCCATCCTCTGGCGTGGCCGACCTTTCGTACGCCATTCCAAAGGCGTGGGGCACACTACATTCGCCATGGCTTGGCGTGGGGTAGCATCCGTACGCCACACGTGTGGCGCTCGGTCGGTCTCCCACGCCAAGCCATGGCGAATGGAGTGTGCCCCACGCCTTTGGAATGGCGAAATGTGGTTCCGGAATCCGGAATGCCGGTTTAATTTGTTATTCTACTTCTTACGTATTGCAGGAGGTGAACGAATGCGATATTTCGCTTGTTTCGGACTATGCTCACCATTTCACCACCCACGACGAGTATAGCTTAGAGTCGATGACCGAGTGGGTAAAAGTTAGGGGGAAAACGTTGGGTTTTTCGATAAACGTAGCATCGAAGGAAGTAGGGAAGAGGGGGAGAACACCGAGAGTGGATTATCGGTGCGAGCGATCCGGAATTTTCAAGTCGGCCGTTAAAGAGTGCGACCGTAAGCGTAAGGCCACCGGTAGCAAAAAAATAAATTGCCCTTTTCATTTGGTGGGTAATCCGTTAAAAGGAGACGATAAGTGGGCTCTTAGTGTCCTTTCGGGGAAGCACAACCACGAACCGATCAAGTATGCCGAAGGACATTTGCAATGGTCGAAGTTAAAACGTAAGGAAAAAGAGCTCGTTGATCTTTTAACGGTGAACGGGACAAGTCCGCGACAAATATTTGGTGCTTTGAAAAAGGCCGATCCGGAGAATGCTTCAAATATCCGCCACGTTTACAATCACCGTCAAAGAACGAGGATGGCCGAAAACGGCGGTCGATCCCAAATGCAATGCTTGTTAGTTAAATTACAATTGCACAAGTATAAGTATTGGACACGGACGGGGAATGACGGTTCTAACGTCATAACCGATTTGTTTTTCGCACATCCGCTTAGTATCGACTTACTACGAACCTTCCCACGCTTGCTAATCATGGATAGCACATATAAAGTCATTCGTTACGGGATGCCTTTGTTCGAAGTAGTCGGGGTAACATCTACGAACAAAACGTTTTGCATTGGTTTCACGTTTATGGTGAGTGAAAAACAAGACAATTACGAATGGTCTTTGGGATGCTTGAAAACGGTAATGGAGGAGAATGATTGTGAATTACCGTGTGTTATCATTACGGACCGCGAACTAGCTTTGATGAATAGCATCGACAAATTTTTCCCTAGCGCTAGTCACATGTTATGCGAGTGGCATATCAACAAAAATGTTAGCGGGAGAACGAAAAATATGTTTGAAGACGGAAAAGTGGCTAATAGTTTTTTGGGGGCTTGGAACGACGTTGTTTCATCCGATACCGTTGAGGTTATGAACGAGAGGTTGGCTAAGATGCGGTCGATGTTCAAAGACCAAGATAAGGCGGTGGACTATGTGGTTGACTCCTGGATTACGCCTTATAAAGAGAGGTTTGTTCACGCTTATACTAACAAGATCATGCATTTTAATAACCACACCTCTAATAGGGCCGAAAGCTCGCATGCTACATTGAAAAAATATGTTGGGTCTAGCCGATTGGATTTCGATGGGTTTTGGGATAAAGTGCATGGCTTGTTAGCGATGCAACATTCTACTATTAAAGAATCGATGGAGCTTAGCAAGTGCCGTTTAATTCACAAATTCCAAGATTTCAAACCGTTCAAATTTTTACGGGGGTACGTATCACCTATTGCATTGGCGATAGTATATGATAACTATGTTGATAAAAGCGGCGGTGAAATTTCTATGTGCGCTTGCACCGATCGTACGATCCATGGTTTGCCGTGTTCCCACGACCTTGAGGCAATCCGAAGAGTGGACGGCCACGTACCTACTCGGATTATAGATGAGCATTGGAAGAGACTAGATATCGTTCCGCGAGTTAAACTCACCGGCGAAGAAGAAGTGAAATTTAATTTGGCTAATCTAAATGCGAAACTTGAAGAGTTTGATGTTTACGAACAAAGTCATTGGCTCAAAAAATTTCAAAAAATTTTGGATCCTTCGACTACACTCCTTTGCGAACCCCTCGAGAAGGTTAAAACCCGCGGTAGAACTCCCGGACGTGTTGGAAGCCGTGGTCGTGGACGGGGTCGGGGTCGGGGTCGCGGTAAGGGTAGCAAAGTCCAACGTGATTATTCTACGAAAAGAGATCCTTCATATCACGAATACGTCGAACAAGAAATGTTTGAGTCCCACGATAGTGCCGCAACTCCACGAGTTGTAACACCCGCCGCTAGTATAGCAACCCCGGTCGGCACTCTCGGTAGCACCGCAAGAACGGTTAAGGCACATACTTCGACTAATTCCGGAGCAAAACCCCCAAAAAAAATAGCAAAACGGGTTCAATGCGTCGGTTTAGGCACTCCGGATACGTCGACCCACATCAAGGCTATACCGTCATTCACGGCTATACCATTACCGACTAGATTACCAAATGTTTTGGACTCGAGATTTTCAAAAGACATACCTCAATATATGCGTCCTTTCATAACCCGAATTACAAATGTAATGCCCGACGGTAATTGTGGTTTTAGAGCCATCGCGCATGGTATGGTTGGTAACGAAAGTGGATGGCTAATGGTTAGAGAAGCCTTGGTTCACGAGCTAAAGAGCGATCGGGAGTTTTATAAACGGGTTGCATATTTTGTGTTCGGCTATGTTTTTGCTTTTTTTGTTGTAAACTAACAATGTGTTGTACCCTTTAAACCTTTTTAATTTAATTGAATTTTTTTTTTTTAAATTTTGACTTCAAAAATTCGAGATAGCTGTTTTCGCCAGCCTAATGGCGTAACCGCCGTCCCGTACGCCACGAGACGGCGTAACTGCAGCACCCCACGGCAGGGGATGGCGTGGGGATTGCCCCATACGCCATTCACCTGGCGTAGGGGACCTTTTTTTGCCTCTGTCCAAAAAGAACAGAGGCAAGGCTAAGGGATAACCCTATTGCCGCCACTGGTTGGCGAAAACGGGTATCCCTACGCCGTGCTGTGGCGGCAACAGGGTACCCTTTGCTTACAATTTAATTTTTTTTTTTTCAACCATTTTTTAAAAAAAAAACCATTTTACTTTGGGAATTGAGGACAGAATAGTCAAAATTGTTTTGTGAAGTTGCGTAAAAAATAAATGATTTTTTTTAAAGATTTTTGAAGGTTTTTTAATGAATACAAATTTTGTATAATATGTAAATAAATTGAATAAATAAAATTTAAGGTTTTTGAAATATATTTTAGTGAATAACAATTTTATAAATATTTAAATAAATTAAAATACATTCCATGGACACATTGTTTGTTAAGTTATTCAACTATTTTACTCTTCTATGCGTGGACAGCTCGCGTATTTATAGATACGGATACAGACGAACGCATGAATTACTCTGTGAAGTTGCATAGATTATTGATATCAGCCGGGACCCGCCAACACAAAAACTCCCGCCAACACAAAAAGTCCCGCCTAAAAAAACCCGCCAAAAAGTAACCCCCGCCAAGACAAATGTTCCCGCCAAGGACTCCAGCCAAAAACTCCCGCCATGGAGTCTACATCCTAAAAACTCCCGCCAATAAATGACTATACTATATAAACATGCCACATGATACAATATTCGTAATAGAAGCAAAGGGACACTTAAGAAATAAAACACACACACTTGAACACAAACACTTGAACACATGGAGTTTACAGCTGATGAAGACTACCATATGCTCAAGGCGGTCAAGGTTGTCCGCCGACAAATGGGGGAAGATAGTAGCGATGCTTTCTTCGACCGCCTCCTATGTCAGATGTATTTCAACTATGGGCATTTAGGAGCAGGAGACGTTCAAGTGCGAAGTCGTGACGAAATCAAATCAAGGTACAACTTCATCCAACCGCTCACTGCCCTGCTTTTTCAACCAGCCAGGATTAAGATAGAAGCACCTTTGGTCTGGAACATGACGGTAGTAGACTACATAAGTAGGGATATGGTGGCGTTTCTGGAGGATAGGATTGCGGCACGTAATGGGGGTGATGATTCGGATGACAATTTGGGATACGATTTCGACTGATCATTTCACTATTTCCGGGAATGTGTGTTATTTTAGATAGTACTACTATTTCAACTTGTTAGTTGTTGTTGTATGAACTTGTGATGTTTCATTCCAGTATTTGTTTGACGTTTTTATTTCCTTAGTTGTTGTTATTTGAATTTGTGATTGAATGAATGTAAACATTCGATGTTTTATGTTTGGGTGTTCATCTTGAAAACAGTAGCACTAACACTGCAAAATATGTCGATTGCATAAAAACATTACAATTTAATCCGAAGCATTGCATAATAAGAAATACATAAGCAAATAACTGAAGACAAACGACAGGTGGGCTAACCCTCTGTTAACATTTCACACTTAGATTTATGGAGTCGGATAGTTCATTCCGCTCCCGAACTTATAATCATCTGAATCATAAGCACTTCCTTCGGGGGTTGAACACGTTTCAACGGCGCTTGCAATTGCGTCGGCCATTTCTTGCTCCCTTTGCTGCGTCGCATGTGACACCATCTCCGGCGTAACTGGACCTTGGGATCCCATGTTGAAAACGTGTTCGACATGTAAACGGGTCTCGTAATCCAATGACTCAATCTGTACAGTCCTTGGCTTAAGATAAGCCAGCCTCTCGAACACTTCTTGGCGTCCGCGTGGTCGGGGCATTAAGCATCCTGGACAAGATGCCTCCCTACCGTGGTTGAAGAACATCCTGCACAAAACCGCATCGATGAAACCAGGATTATCCTCTTGCATCGTACCTTTGACGAAATGAAATGTGCTTAGGAGGCTTGCATCTTCGTACACGTTCCAGCCTGAATCACCCATCGTTATAATTTAATTGTTTGGGTTCATAGCCAGATTCTAGTATTTATATACTCGTGCTCTGTTGGTTCATTTCTCAAATAATTAGCGGGAAATGGTGTTTTTGTTCCCGCTAAAAATTTAATGAGGCGGGAAACCATCATTTTGTATGTTTTGAGGCGCTAGATATTTGGATAACATGGAAGTTACTGGGAACTGGAGAAGGCTTGATAAAGTTTTAATTAATTCTCAATTGATAAACTGTTTTGATTAATCACTTAACTGTTTTGATTAATCCATAACCCTATTTTATATGTATTTTAGAGATATGAAAATGACTTATAATAACTCTTAAGTCTTGAAAATATGAGGTGTTTGGAAATATTTTCACTGTTATTTCCAAAGCAAAAGAGAAAGTCAGTTATTATACAAAATAAATTTCAAGTAACCTAAAACTTTGATGATAAAGAAACTATTACACAATCTGCATCATACAAACCGAAACTATTACACAATCCAAAACCAAAGTATCATACGAAGTCTCAAAAAACAAGAAACAAACCAAGTAAGCGACAACAGAATAAAAGTATCATACAAACACAAAAAACATCGTAATGTCTATGCGAGCCTCCTGGCTGTGGACAAAACATCGTCATAAGCCCCAGCCAGACGATCGAAATCATGATCAAACTCGCTCACTCCAGGAAACAACGAGATCCTCCGCATACCAGCGCGCAAATGTCGGATAATAGCTCCCTCTCGATCCTCGTGGACGTAGTCAGCGAGCGAGTAGATAGCGGTGTTGACGAGATCGAACCAGCTAATACTCTGGTGAAGTAGTAGGTACTCAGGCTCACAGAAAGACTCCATCTCGTCTGTCACCATCCCTCCTCGAAAACCACGATGCAAAGTGTTAATCTGCCGCTGGTCCCAATCATCCGGATCGAATGCATACGCCATCGTCTTAGGCTTTCTCCTTGATTTCGACTGCATGGCTAGCAGGGGATGCGCGATAGGACCCTGGACACGGCCAAACTGCCGCTGAACTCGCTCGGGATAGTATGCCTGAGAGTGCTCCACACCGCATATGACATCCCGAAACCAAGATAGCTCCTGAAACGGGAAATGATCGCGTATAGCACGATAAGGCTCAAACAGGACCTGCATGGAAAAATGGATATGATCATAAACACAATAATAAATCAATTTTGCGATCACTAAACAAAAACACTTACATCGGTCTCTCCGAGGTTGTTGACGGAGATACGAAGGTTCAGCTTCGTCCGCGAGTCAGATACTGCTGCAGCTGTATCCCATCTACCAATAGTGGGGTCGCGCTCTGTGTAGGTGCGTCGAGTAACGGGCCGGAGCATGGAAAAATGATCCCGTATCCACGTGTCTACCATACCGATACATCCGGCCATAGTCCTCGTGTCGTGCAGGGAGGCCTCACCAAGATGGTGGTATGTGTAAGCGAGAACAGCACTACCCCATGAGTACCTGCCAACACCCTCCGGAGTCAAATCGCGCAACAGAAACAAATACTTGTAGTTGGAGTACATGTTGCTCTTGTCGGGGAATATGACCGTGCCGAACATATGCAATATATAGGCGCGGGCTGCAGCATCCACCATCGGATCACTCAGACCAGGGCTGTCATCGCAGAACTCTGGCCCACTAAACCTACTCCGGAGCCATTTAAATCCCAAACCAACGCCCTTGCACTTCTCAACCTCCGTCACGAAGGAAAGATCATCCACCATAAGCAATTCAGCGCACTCGTGCATGGCCAGACTCTTGTCGGAAATATAGGGAAACACAGCAAGCTCACCATCAACTGGGAGTCCCAAAATAGTGTGAACGTCGTCCAGAGTAATCGTCATCTCACCGAAAGCGAAATGGAAGCTATTGGTCTTCGCATGCCACCTCTCTAGGAAAACCTCCGTCATGTTGGAGTGTGTCTGCATCTCGTAGAACGGCTCGATCAGACGACCGAACGGGGTGGCGTCGACTACAGCGCGTACCCTAGTCTGGGCAGCCAAACTCCATGCTCGATGACTGGGATAATGGGCATACAGCCGCATCTCTCGCTCCTAAAAAAATTTGTTCCCATTATCATAGGACAAAACAAAATAGCTTCAAAAAATGTAAAAAATTTTAATTTCGATACTTACCTCTCCCATCCAAATGTGGTATGCAGCGTGGGAGGTGAAATCCTCGCCGAACAGCGGCGGCAATCTGGCCGGAGGAGGAGCTCTACGCTCCGCTGTACCCGGTGGGGGATGGCGTCGTCCGCGGGAAGCGGAAGCGGAAGCTGAACTCGATCCGGACGCATGCGGTCCGGAGAGTATGGGGAGCTCATCCATCTGCACAGGTGGAACTGGCTGGCCACGTACCCTATTCCGCTTTTTAACTCTCCTCGTCCGCGTGCCATCACCAGACAATGTGTACTGTGCATCGTCGCTGTGATCCATCACCTGGTAAAAACAAAATTACTATCAGGTTTCCTCGAAAACACATATTGTAATGGTGGTACCCGTTTTAGATAAAAAATAGCACAAGGCAGGTTATAACGAACCGAAAAACAAAAATAATCCGGTCCCGGCCCATTCCGGTGGCCGGAGATGCCTCACGCCACCACCGTGGCGTGGGCATATAGACGTACGCCATACTGATGGCGTACGTCTACATGCCCACGCCACGGTGGTGGCGTGAGACATGTTCCCTACGCCATCTCGTGTGGCGTAGGGTTGGACCCCCACGTCGCATGGATGGCGTGGGGTTCAGCCTGTACGCCAACTTAAGGCGTACAGGCTGAACCCCACGCCATCCATGCGACGTGGGGGTCCAACCCTACGCCAGTGGATGGCGTAGGGAAGGTGTTCTTCGCCCGTGCGTGGCGAAGAACACCATCGCCATGGCAGAAGCTTAGAGCTTCTGCCTTGGCCTAGAAACAGCCCAAAACACGTTTTTTCTTACGGATCTATCCTAACTAGACCTATCTAAACCTAACTAGCCTATCAAACAATAACAAAATCGACTTACACTTTAATTTCGATTTCGGTTGCGCTTCCCCTTATTCCGAACGGTCTCTCCGGCGACGATTGCGGTGTATATGGGTCGTGCGGTGCTCCTGTGGTGGTCGAAATAGATGCGCCGGTGGGTGTCGGTGGGTGCCGGTGGGTGAATGGGTTCTTGCCGGAGGGTGGGTGGTTTGGGTTCACGGTTTTGGGGCAGTGGGTTTTGTGGTTGTGAGGCTGTGCTTCAACTTTTTAGTTTTGTCCACAGGTATAGTTACTTTAGGTTTTAGTTAGTTTAGGTTTTAATTTAGTGTAATTTAGTAGTTATATTTAGTTTTAGTTTAGGTTTTAGTTATTTAATTTAGTTTAGTTATAATTTTTTTTAGAGAGAAGGTAGAGGAGATTTTTAGTATGAGGTTTTTTTTTTGAAATTATGGTAACTTCGCGGAGTAAAATTGAGTATTTATACGATTCCGGAAGGGCAAAATCGTCAAACAAAATAACTTCACGGAGTAGTTTTGAAAAAAAAATTTAAGCGACTTCGCGGAGTAATTTTGGCCGTTTTTTTAGCAATTCCCTTTTTTTAATTCTAGTTGGTCTTTATGATTATGGCTCTTTGCCTGCTATGGCGTTTACTTTCTTTATATGAATGTGATCATCCCTGTTTCTGTTTCTGTACATATCCAATTTTAGCAAATGTCTTCACTTCATTTGATTTCAACGGAGCTGGACCTTTTGGAAATCAACAGACTAAAGCTCTTTACACAACTCCAAAACTTTGGGACTCACTCTCTCATTGGTGACTTGGTCGAAAACCTTGATTCTCTCTTCCTCTCTCTCAAATCCTCAATCGAGACATGTTTCGACGAACTCCAAGCCAAGTCGAACGAAATCGATAATCAATTAGAGGAACTCAACCTGTTTAAGTCACAGAGTTTCAATGTTGATGAAAACGGAGAGAAACTGTTGGATTTTGTGATCGATCAAGCGAAGAAGGAGCAGGACAAAGTTGCGAATTCGGTACGCGATGTGTTGACCTTGAGTTCCGACTCTGCGAAGCTGGTTTTGGAAGCGGTTTTGGTTTTCTGGTGGCGAGGGTTGAGCTTCGGAGACGAGAGTGAGAAAAAGAGCTTTGTGATTTTGCTTAAGCAGTTAATGTACTTAAGACCTACGGTGAACAGCAGTGTGAAGAGAGACGCGGTGAAGTTGTCGAGAGAATGGAAACTCAATCTTGAAGGAGGAGGGCGGAAAACAGATATAGAGGTTTTAGGGTTTTTGATGTTTTTGACCGCTTATGGAATTGTTTCGGAATTTGATTCGAATGAAGTTGCTGTTCTATACGACAGTGTTCGGAGTGAGAGTGATTCGGAATTGCATCATGCTCTTGGTTTGGTCGGTACACTCTCAGGTAAATTTCCTTACTATATAAACTTTAGTCATTTGGGGAAATCTCTTACTTTCTTAAACAAAAGTGATAAATTATGCACATTAAACAGTTTATCCAAAAGCAGCCCTAGTATAAAATAATGTACCTTCTCAAAGTTGATCTAATACTATATTATATTTCAAAACCTTTTAGTATTCCATTCTAGGTTCTTGCATTCCACCTACCCAACCTGCTGCTAGTTGCCTTCTAATCAGTTTTTGATTCTATTATCCTCAACAGAAAGTCATGTCATTCAATCCCCTACAACTTCTCAACAACGTGGGTTTGAGTTTGAGTTGGACTTGGAGCCTTTGACGTCCAATAACGCACCTTCACCCTTACCACGACTCCCTGCTTCTCCCTCCATTAACCACTGGCCTGAAATGGAAGCTTACTGCAAATATATGGACGCCACTCATTTAATATCTTTCCTATGTGACCACATCAAGGAGCGCGACTCAATGCGAACTGAACTTTTAGTGGCTCTCAAATTGGCCCCCGATCCTGCCAAGCTAGTTTTGGATGTCTTACCTGGTTTCCATCGTTCAAATGAGTTTTTAACGCATTTTCCACTATGTAATATTAGAAGGAGCTGCCTTTTTTTATTAGAACAGCTACTCATTATTTGTCCGCGTGTGGAACCTTATGTGAACGAAGCAGCATTGACATTTGCACTTGACTGGAAGCAAAAAATCGCTGCACAGAAAGTTCCCTCCTCGGTTTTGGTTTATGGCTTCTTACAGCTCCTAGTCACTTATAAATTAGTGTCTACTTTCAATGAATCTGAGCTTCTTGCTCTGATGGTAAGAGCAACCGATCATAAACCATCCCCAAATCTGTGTGTGCAACTTGGTTTAGCAAATAAGGCCCCAAGTGAGTATTTCTCTCTCTAAGTATGCACCTGTTGGGTTTGCTGATTTTACATTTATAGTCTTCTAATATTTGGTTTGGGTTATCAAGGTTTAAGCCCATTATTGTCTGAAGTTCTAAAGCAAATTGTCTTGCAGAAAAGTCTCTATTATATTCCTGTTTGAACTGTAAATTCCTAGGAGTCCGTGTTCAAGAACAAATTTGATAACTGATAATATTAGTTCATTGGTTTTCATGGACTAGTTTGTAGTTCTGTTTCTGTTTTTCTGATTTTGATGTGAGCAGCTATATCTTATTCAAATGTTTCAGTTCTTATCAGAAGTCTACTCAGTGATGCAAAAATGCTTGAGGCGATTGATTATATTTGTGCATTTGAGCTTCATGCCGACTTCCCCCCAGGAAAGATTCTGCGAGGTTATTTGAAATACATGAAGAAGAGAAAAGCCAAGGGAAAAAGTTTAGAATGGCTGGAGGTATCTTTTTATTTACTTTGAGTTCTGTTGGATCTGGCTTACCTTGAGAGCAAGACACTCTCAGGATAAATGGAAAGGAAAAGAAGTAAACTCTATTAACTAGTTTTGAATTGAGATGCGAGAAAAATATCATTGGAGTTTTTTTTTAACATCCCAATCACCTCTCTAAATAATGTGAGTGTGTTGAGGGAACCCATGACCAACGGACCTGCAATTTAAATTGTTAACCTTTGTCGCAGACGCAGGGAGTGGCAAGTGAGATTACAACTTTTAAAGCTGTTATCAAAAGTATTGTTGATCATCGGCTTGAGACTTATTTTCCAACTAAGGAGCTCGAGGATTGTATTGTGAAGCTTGAAAAGAAGAAAGAGGACAGCAAGAATACTGGCAAGTTGGTAAGGGAAACAGCACAAAAGAATGAAAGTTCTGGTAATATCTCATCTCCATCTCATTTGTTTTCTTGAACTTTTCATATTTGCAGTTTCTTGTTTCTAATTATTTTGTATGTTCTGTTTAGCTTGCTCATCTTTTTCTGGATAAGTAACCGTAGATCCTTCTCATCTCCTCCCTCACATAACAAGAGATTGTTTATTCTATCTATTCCTCTATTTACTGGATTGTTCAAGCTTGTTTTAAAAAAAAGCATACACTGGAAGCTTAATTTTAGGATTCTTAATCACATGCAACAAACATCGTTAAATGGTTTATTTTGTAATATGTAATAATTACCTGTTATTATTATTGTCTGTGAGTGGAATGGTTCACTTTATAGTCATCGCGGGCAACTTATAATTGACTTGAGCTTGCATCTTAACTAAACATTGTTCACCATGTAACCTGTTTAGCTGGCATTGTTATCGATTCTGGCGCAAATTTTCAGCAACTTCAGTTTGAGAATTTGAGTTTGAATACCTCACCCATGTCCCTAGCAAGATTTGATGTTGACAAGGAAACAGATCAAGTAGCGAAGCTCCAAAAACGGAAGACAGATCAAGCTGCGAAAAAGAAAGCAGAGAAGAAACAGAACTCTGGTAAATAATTGGTTCCTTCATGTTTTCCCTATCCCTATGTTCTTGCAT
Source organism: Limnanthes douglasii subsp. nivea (assembly GCA_036936605.1). NCBI lineage: Eukaryota > Viridiplantae > Streptophyta > Magnoliopsida > Brassicales > Limnanthaceae > Limnanthes > Limnanthes douglasii. The sequence continues at coordinate 184,838,266 of JAUPFV010000001.1, forward strand.
ACAGCCCTATTCAGTATTAACAAAATATTTTGGAAGTAGGTTGGATCTGGGTAACCTGGTCAGTGCCAGGTTTGAAGGATCTAAAAGACAATTATTTAGAAGAAAGCTTTGTCCTAAACTAAATCCAACACTTGATAGATTCCATTTTAGGTTGTTATTGGACTGGACAACAAAGTAGTATAGAAAGTTGTGGTTACATTTGATGCTCATAGATGTCTCCTTTCTTCTTTCTGTCTTTAGCCATCACCACTCTGTTCTCTGATGCAAAACTTCAGCAATTTCGATTGCCCAACTAGTAGCTGGACTGGGATTCTTTTGCCCTCCGCCTAACCGAAATTCAGGAGCTCTCCACCATCCATATTACTGTTTCTTCTGTGTGATTCCAGTCAAGTACGTGTTCGTGCCTGACTTTTAAATGTGAAAGGTTGAACCATCCATGCGAAACATACTATCATTTTACTGAATTCCTTGTTTTGGATATATACTGGTGTATATTTATTGTGATTAGTCCAATGGTCACAACTGCTTTGCATGTCTAAGATCTGGATATAATCTTGCAAACAACTCCCATGATTTGCTGAGAGTTGTTTGCAACTACTAATAGGATGCGAACTGTTTGCATGTCCACTAATATTTTCAAATAACGCGCATGGTCTCCTGACAGTTGTTTGCAACTACTAATAGGATGTGAATTGTTTCACATTCACACATTTATACATGATTAAAAGTTTATACAAAAAAAGATTATATAGCCATAACAGGTTTCTTGCACGAACAACTTAGAAACAATCACTACAACCTTTAGTGTTTGTTAGTTGCATTACAAAAAACCAAAAAAACAGAGGAGACAATATCGGTCATCACTAGAGGATTCTTCACCTTTTTTCTCCTCTTCATGCTCATCATCAACCTCTCCATTGTGCTCTTCCTCCTCGTTATCTACGTCCATTATGCTAATATATTTGGCCCTCGATGGACCAGCATCGTCCTCCCTCTTCCGTTTCATGTTTGGAACCTCTGCTGGCTGAGGTGCAGCAACCAGAGGAACCACTTCAACTGGTTCAGAGTCAGTAGAAAAGTAATCCTCGATATCAAAGTCCATAACAGAGGTTGGACTGTTTGGTGGTGCAGCGAGAGTGATTAAGTCTGAGCTTATGTTGGTGGTTATGGAAGACCATGAGTCATCTAAAGAACGAGAGGTGGTGGAAATTGACATGATTATAGGAAATTAAAGATGTAAAAAGTGTTTCAAATATAGAGTTTATTTTTAAATTAGCCTCTAATTACTATAGTTATTTATAGGCATGGAAGGATTCTGAGCTTACGAGGTGGTGTGGCTATATTAATCATTATATACCCTCATTATCCAATCAACAATTAATGGGTTGTGGTGTATGAGTTGGTGTCAATATTATTTGTCTTACTTTCTGATTTCTAATGTTAATGGAACAAACTTAAAAGTTTGAAAATATTATTTATTTTTGCTATTGTATTATTTTGAAAATATAAATAACAAATAAAAATTATAAAAAAATAAGCTACAGTGTGTAAAAGATGAAGCAGTATTAACGAATGAGGAATTAGAATAGATAATATTAAAAGAAAGAAATGAAATATTTAGAAAATTAGATGGTAAAGAAAAAATAGATCAGTAAGGAAGAGAAGCAGATTTGTTTGTATACACTTTCCAGTCTGCTTTGTTCTCAAAAACAGGGGAACTATATCTCTCTATCGGACTCACCATCATTCTGTCCCTCCTCTGAAACCAAAAATCTTCAGGTTTCTTGTAACTCCTACTTCGAACATGAGGATAACCATTCGAAACATAATCAGACGGATCAAAAACTGGCAATTCACTTTTCTGGAACAGAAGAGTGTCTCTTTCTTTGTTGGAAGACAAAGATGAGCTATTAGTATTATTATTAGTAGTAGTATTAGTATTATATGTTTTTAGACAAGTCTCTATCACTTTGGCTTCTTCCTTAAATCTGTCTCTTATGTCTTTGAAGATTCTATATGCTCTTGAGGGATTTGTTCGGGATTTCCGTGCGGATGGAATTTTGTTACAGTGAATGCAAAAGCTTTTCCATCTCTCCGAGTTGAACTTTTTTCTTTTTGAGTCATTGGAAAGACATGTATAAGCCTGCAAATATTATTTATTACTCCAACAAAATTACTCAAGAAATTGCACTTACTTATGTGAGAGTGAGAAAATGAAATGAAGTCAAACATGATAAAATAAAATAGTATAATATAATATAATACAAAAAAACGAAATGACAAAGCAAGAAAAATAAAATTTTCTTTAAGCGTGAGAAGGGAAAATGGATGTAAGAAAATAAATGCAGTCATAGAGAAAAACCTTTTTATAGTTGAGCCACATGGTACAGACCAAAATTTCACGCATTGGATGCACTATTCTATTATGAGCATTCAATCTTTTATAAATTATTTATTATTTATTACTATTATTTTAATAACACGGAACACAAGCAGCGACCTCTTTTAAGTTTGGTGAATCAAAGGTAAAAGGTAAAATGTAAAATGTAATGAAACATTTATCCAAATAAATAAATATATGCGTAACCTCTGAAATAAGCTTAAAGGCCATCTCTGCTTTTGGATGTTCGTTCTTGTCAGGATGAGTCTGCAAAGCTAAAAAAAAAAGTAATCCCAAACAGGGATATTTTTTTTAGTAACAATCCCAAATGAATAAATCACATTAAATAAATTTCAATTTCATGAATGATTGATTAAATGAAAGAAACAAAAACCCACCAAGTTTATGGTACCGTTTTCGTATAACATCAATTTTTTCGTCTTCTTCCACCTATTTATTCAATCAAATTGTAATATCAAAAACAGGAATCCTGATGAAGATTTTCATAACCATATATAATTAATAATAAAAAAAAAAGTAGAACTAAGCGGAAGCGGAAGCAGATTTCGCACCCCAAGGATCCGATACCAGTCTGTAAAATAGGAGTGGAATTTGGTATGAACACAAGCAATGGGTGCTCTTGAAAAAGAACAGATTTGGGACACCAGACTGGCTTTGAAATCAGAATCTTGCCCCATTATCAGCAGAAGATAGAATGATCAATGAGATTCGATAAATAGGTTTAAGATATAGATATTGCTGTAGATGTAGATGTAGTTTTGATTTGATTTGATTTGATTTGATTTGATGTTTGTGGTTTTTGAGAGAGAGAGAATGAATGTGGAACGGTTAAGAAAAAAGTGGAGAGTTTGCCGGAGAGATTTTGAAAGTGGATCGGTTGGACTTGGTGGGAAGGGAACGAACAAGTACAAATGTTCACATAAATCCAACCTGGCTCTGCCTCTTCTCCTTTGAAAATAAATATATATATATATATATATATATATATATATATATATATATAAAATTTAAATGGATAAAGCTACTTATTCCGATTTAATTTTTGCATCCAATCTACGATTCCAGAAATATTACCTTTGTTTTCATCGTGCACTCTGTTCCCCCTCCGATCCACATGACTCGTCCCACCCGGGATCCGGCCCGTTTTAAGGAAAAACAGACTAAGGTTAAACTCATAATCCATAACTATATTTATAAAGAGGAAATTGCATGTATAAGTATCCACTCAACTATTCAATTGTTATCTAGTATCCAAGGTTTGATCTATTAGTTTTTAATATCAATCTCAACTATCTAATTATCACTTAATATCTAACATTATTTTAATATCCTAACTATCCTCAATCTACTATGTAAGTAGAATCTTCTTTTTCTTCCTCCTTTTCTAGTTTTTAAAGATTTGAATCTGTTAAGCCGCTCTAACCACCTAACCCTACAAACCACCGTGAACCACCAAGAAACTACAATTTTCAGGTGATTGGAGCGTTAGAAGGTCTGTATATTTCTGTAAGTTCTGTATAAAATCTATCTAACTACTGTTTTCTACATACAGGAGCTGATCACACGTTATTCAACATTTTTGGAATCTCTGTTGTTTTGATTTTACGTGTTGCTTTTAGGTAATCATGATTAACTACCGATTTCGAAGTTATTTCTTGGATTTCTAAGTTAAAATATGTGTTATTCTACTGTTTCCGTTCTCAGTAAATCTTGTTCGAGCTTTTCTCTATTTTTTTTTTGTTTTTGTTCCAGTGATCTATGACAATTTTGTTAATATTTGTCGTTAATCCTTGTTTAACTAGTTATATACTGATTTTTAGTGTATTAGATGTTGATTTTGAATATGAAACATGTGTAGACTATGAGTTTTAGTTGTCCAGGCATTCCCGACAAAAGATGCGAATTGTTAATGGTTTTTAATAGGTACGGGAATTCGGTTCTTCGGCTCGGTTCGGTTCGGTTCTTTCGGTTCTCGGTTTTTCGGTTCTTCAAAACTAGTACCCATTTAGGAACCGAATAAATTTCGGTTCGGTTCGTTCTTCTTAATTCGGTTCGGTATGGGTACTTAACTCGGTTCCAATCGGGTAGTTTTGGATACTTTAACATATATAAAACTCTTATTACACTTTAAAACAATAAAACTATGTTAGATTGTAAGAAAAAAATACTAAATATAAGAAATATTCAAAATTAATATACTAAAGAATAATATTAGTAATATAAAAAAAATTAGAGACATGATATCAAGTTTATTAAATTATATAAAGGTTGATATTTTGTTATTTTGTTTATACGCATAATAGTTTGAATAAAGTATATTATCTTTTAATAAAGAGAACATAATTAGAGATTAATGATAAAATACAAATTTAAGAGAATCTAACTTTGAAAAGGAAAATATATTTTTAAAACATTTCAAAATTAAGGGTTAATACATAGGTTCAATTCCTAGCAGGTACCCACGGTTCTTCGGTTCGGTACGGATCGGTTCTGAGAACCGTGGGTAATTGAAAGCTGGAACCATTCGGGTATTATGAAAGAACCAAATCTACTTCGGTTCGGTTCTTTCGGTTTGGTTCGGTTCGGTTCTTTCGGTTCCGGTTAAAATGCACATGCCTAGTTTTTAACGTAGAAGATGCGAATTGTGTGATGTATCCAACGAGGAAGATGCGAATTGTGTTACCAATTCTCAGGGTTTCCTGTGAGTTGCAAACATCTCTCAGGATATCCTACGAAATGCAATTATAAGAGTTGCAAACAATTCTCATGAAATCCAAGAGTTGCAAACAACTATCGGGAAATCCAAGAGTAGAGAACAACTCTCAGGTACTATTACAAATTGTTTACATTTTGTCCATGCATGAGTGTAAAAATACTTGATTTGCAAACAACTCTCAGGGGAGGATGCGAATATGGCAATAGTAAACATAAAACTACGAACAATCCGCATTTTATATTTGTACACACCTCTCAAGGGAGGATGCGAGTTTCTGAGTGCAGTAACTAATAACTTGCACTGTATTTTTGGAATTATTAACTAATAGCTTGTTCAGTGCAGGATAAGGTTTGTCTATATCACGAGTTTGTATTTTTAAACATGGTCACCAAACCGCAATTGTGCCTTTCACGGAGTTTGAAAGCTTTCAAAGTATCCAAGAGTATATGGAGAGCACATGGGAGGAGCTGGTCACAGGTGACTACCTAATTACCTACTACTGCGGGGATCACAAGAATTTTTTCTTTAATAACCAGAAAGATTTTGTTGGGTTAGTGTTATATTTTGATTTTGAGTGTTTAAAACGGGTTAGTTTTCTCATAGAACAACACGTCTTCGATAAAGGTTCTGGTGATAAGTGTTTAGGTGATAAGAGTTCCGGTGATAATGGTTCTGGTCTAAAGCGTAAATAGTGTAGCATAAGTTTGGGAGAACCATCTCTTAATCAACTAATTAACGGGGAGAATAGTAACGGTTTAGTTAATTCTGATTAGAGAAAAAAAACTTGCTACTGCTGGTTGGGTTGATGCTATTACAGGAGTGAGTCAAGCTTTCGAAGAAGGTGCTACAAGTCTAAAGTTATCTTTGTGAAAGTTTGCTTTAGAGCATGGTTTTAATTTTAAATACCTGCACAACACAGCAAACAAGATCACTGCTTATTGTGAAAATAAATTCACAAGCGGATGCAAATTGAGACTTTATGCATCTATTGATTCCAGCATCGGCTTGATGACGATCAAGAAGTATGTTCTGCACCATACTTGCAGTCCCGTTTTCTCCCAAAAACATAAGCAGTATAAGCATTTGACATTGGATTTTATTGCGGAAGAAATTCGGGATTCTCTCCGGACTTGCCATTCGTTGACATCCAAAACCATACAATCAACTGTTAGAAAAAATTACGGTCTTGAGATCTCCTACCGTTGGTCATAGAATTCCTTAGAGAAGGAAAGGAGGGGAGTTTTCAGAGATAGTTCAAGTTCTTTTAGTTTACTAAGCGGGTACTTCAAACGATTGAAGAGACACGATATTACTACAGATTGCCTGTTAGAGTTATCAGCTGGAAACCGCTTCAAGCGTTGTTTTGTAGCATTCGGTTTATCCTTTCAGGGTTTCCATTCATGCCGTCTAATGTTGTTTGTCGATGGAATATTCTTATATAGAAAGTATAAGGGTACCTTGCTTACTGTCGTACCAAAAGACGGCAACAACGGTTAGTTTCATTTAACTATTTAATCTAAATGATTAGGATGTTTTGTTGAAAAATTGTAAACAATTCAAGCCTATAGTTGCAAACAACTCTCATGCTATCCTGAGAGTTCAGTACAATTCACATGGAAATATAAGAGTTGCAAACAACTCCCTGGATATCCTGAGATTTCAGAATAATTCTTTGGAAATACAAGAATTGCAAACAACTCTCAGCTAATCGTGAGATTTCAGAACAAATCTCAGGTTAATCTTGAGATTTGAAAGCAACTCTCAAGCACTCATGCGAATTGTTTACATTTTCTACATGCTTGAAATCTATTATATTGTTCATTTGAGGTGCCTTTTTCAGGACTATTCCATGTTGCTCTTGGTATAGTTAGCATTGAAGATTGTGACAATTGGATGTGGTTTTTGGGGTATTTGAAACCTCATTTGTTAGAGCGCCAAATCACATTTATTTTAGACCATCATTCTAGTATCGTTAATTTTGTTTCTGTCTTGTATCCAAACTGGTATCATGCGTACTGTTATTTCCATCTCATGCAGAATTTGAAATCTAAATTGGAACACACTAACTGAGACTATAAAAAAAGGATGTTGAATTTCTTCTATCGTCTTGCTTATGCTCCCAGTCGAGAGAGTTTTAAGGATATACTAACAGATTTTCCATGTGAAGGCGGTGATAGAATGAGTGATTTTCTTGCTAATTTACCCCCGGATAAGTATGCGCAGGCTTACGTTAAAAGGAAACGAGACGGGTTTATGGCTTCTACTTCGACCGAATATTTTAACAATCAGATAAAGAAATATTGCGGCCTACCCATTGTTTAGTTTATTGATTGGATTAGAGTCTTGCTTATGAATCAAGTTTCACGAAGATACGAAGAAGGGTTAAGCTAGAGTACTAATTTGGTCCCCGAGTATGAGAAGGAGCTAAAGTAGAATTTTGACATGTGCCAAACTTAGGTAGTATGTAAGTCTTCTACAACCATGTTCGAAGTCTTTTCAAATCCCGTGGCGGTTGTTAATCTGTTGGATTTTAAATGGTCTTGCGGATCATGGCAACAAAAGTGTTTTCTATGTCCTCACGCTTTATCGACAATACAATATACCGACCAAGATCCCTTTACTATAATAGAGTCGTTCTTTACGGTTAAGAATTACAGGGAAAGTTACTTTTTCAGCATACCAGCTATAACCGATTTCGGCGAAGGGTTCAGCGCTAACGATCCTTCGTTTGTTGAAATTCTGCCTCTGAACGTTAAAAGACGCTCCAGAAGGGATAAAAAAAAGTGAATCCCCTCTAGAGGAGAAACCTATACCAAGCAGTTAGAGTGTGGCCGTTGTTCGAAATCAGGCCATAACAAGAGGACTTGTAATGTTCCAGTTTAAAGACAATTCTTGTTGTGGACAATTCTCGTTGGCCACATCGATTTGTAATACTGTTATTGTTGTGGACAATAAACTAAACATTTTTAGAGTTGTTTCTTCATTTACATATATATTTTTCTGTTTGTATTACAGTAATGAAATGCTAGGTTTTTGGTTAATAAAACCATTTTCCCAAGCAACTTTAAGGAACATAGTTTCAGGCAATTCGCAGGAAACACCGCGAGTTGCAAACGATTCACATCCACTATTGAGAATTGTTTGCAACCATTTGGTATTGCGAACTGTTTGCTTTTCCAACTTATTGAGTTGCATACAATATCTGGGTATAATATTGCAAACAACTCGCATGTCATCCTGAGATTTGTTTGCAACTCCCACTATGGTGCAAATTGTTTGCATCTCCACTATCTCGGTATAATATTGCAAACAACTCTCAGGGTTTCCTGAGAGTTGTTTGCAACTATTACTAGGATGCGAATTTCTTTGCATGTCTAAAATCTGGATATAATCTTGCAAACAACTCCCATGATTTCCTAAGAGTTGTTTGCAACTACTAATAGGATGGGAACTATTTGCATGTCCACTAATATTTTCAAATAACGCGCATGGTCTCCTGACAGTTGTTTGCAACTACTAATAGGGTGAAAATTATTTTCATTGTTTCACATTCACACATTCATATATGATTAAAAGTTTATACAAAAAAGGATTACATAGCCATAACATGCTTCTTGCACGAACAACTTAGAAACAATCACTACAACCTTTAGTGGTTGTTAGTTGCATTACAAAAAACCAAAAAACAGAGCAGACAATATCAGTCATCACTAGAGGATTCTTCACTTTCTTTCTCCTCTTTATGCTCATCATCAAATTCTCCATTGTTCTCTTCTTCCTCGTTATCTACGTCCATTATGCTAATATATTTGGCCCTCCCTCTTCCGTTTCATGTTTGGAACCTCTGCTGGCTGAGGTACAACAACCAGGGGAACCACTTCAACTGGTTTAGAGTCAGCAGAAAAGTAATCATCGATATCAATGTCCATAACAGAGGCTGGGCTGGTTGGTGGTGCCGCGAGAGTGATTATGTCTGAGCTTATTTTGGTGGTTATGGAAGACCATGAGTCATCTAAAGAACCAGAGGTGGTGGAAATTGACATGATTATCAGAACTTAAAGATGTAAAAAGTCTTTCAAATATAGAGTTTATTTTTAAATTAGCCTCTGAATACTAGAGTTATTTATAGGCATGGAGGGATTCTGAGCTTATGAGGTAGTGTGGCTATATTAATCATTACATATCCTCATTGTCCAATCAACAATTAATGCGCTGTGGTGATTAGATAGCTTTTTGCGTGCTCAATGCACCTAACGTTTACCAAGACAGACGTCATAGCCTGTTCGTATTCTTCAACCATGTTTTCTAATTATATAATTCATATCAGGATAAGATGCGAACTACTAATGGTAGTTTACTCTTGAGGATTGTGTAGAAGTAGTCGCTTGTGTACATTGTGAATTGTTTAGTAAGAATTTTGTTTTCTGTATATATCAGAGAATGATGTGAATTGTGCCAAATACCCACTGTTCTTTAAAGTCAGTTCGAAAATGTCATACATTGCACATTTCTGAAACAAAAAAAAATCTATATACACCAAACAATTACAAGGAATATATGTACAAAAAAAATTACAATGTCATTCAAAAAATGTTAATGTCAGTATGAGTTGGTGTCAACATCATTTAGGAAAAAAATAAAACATTTCCGCTCTGAAGTCTCTTACCATATCTTTACGGTAAGTCTCCTGCACATATCCTCGTTGGATAATATCTCTAGCGTATTGACAGATGAAAATACTATAGTCAATGGTGCCTGGATTTTGTTGTGCAATTTTTTCTGTTATTTCTCACCTTGTACCCTGTCTTTGTAGCAGGTATGTATTCTTTATCGACCAAATACTTAATCTGGTTACAATAATTCGTGTCAGAAATCTGTACAAATACTTATATTTTGGATGCCAAACAACTCGCAGCCTATCCTGAGAATTGTTTGGCAAACTAATTCTTAAAGTGTTGCAAACAACTCTCAGGATAGGCTGCGAATTGTATGGAACTCCAGCGTATTAGAGTTCCAAACAAATCTCAGGAAACCCTGAAATTTGTTTCCATTTAAAGATAACTGATTTGGGGAAAATTTACATGAAATCCTGAGCATTGTTTTTAAAATGTGTTTAACAATAATTTTAGTAGTTAGGTGTTTTACCAGCTGCGTCAGTGTCTTTGTTGTGTGGTCATGTCCTTTGAGTTTAGGAACTAGTGGGTTGTAGTTTATTTCCGTCCTGGCGTCTATATCAATGATGAGCAATGTCAAATGGTCAACTTGGTCATTCTTCTTGTTGCATATTGGAATGAGGATGGGGTTGTAGTTTCTAGGCGCTTTGCTAAAAACATCCCCGACTAAATTTTTTATTTCATCTCTCATTTCCATTTGATACTGCATTCAAGCAAGAGTACATTACAACGAGAACATGAGAGGTTTTTGTAGTTTATAGCTAAACTTACCGTAGTCATGCCACAAATCTGTATGCAGTCATATTTCACTTCTGGAAAAGTTTTGTATGGAAGTTTCCAATTTACTTCTCCGAGCATATTTCGAATCCAAACGTCCACAATCTATGAAACGAGTTGTTTATTTACGTTAAATATATAAGAATTGTTTGAAACATTCACGAGAATTGGTTGACAATGGGATACCTTTACGTCGAACTCATTTTCAAAAGGTAGCGCCAGCAGATCAGACATTTGCACACTTCTGTAGGAAAACTTGGACGTTGGTAAATTCTATACTACTTGATCGATACAGTCTTCTATGGCTTTAATTATCAGTATTTTGTGGTATTCACGGACATTGATCCGGTCAGTTGTTCGTGTTCTCTTTGGCCAATCGGTGAGAGTTACTTGTGCCTCTGGAGCTTCTGTCACAATTATCTCTTCCTCTGCCTCCGGATGTTGTGTCGTTGTCAGTAGATTGAAATTAGGCTGTTATGTATCCTCCCTTGACTTGAACATACAAAATAACAAAAATTAAAAGACTTCGTGTCAGGCATCATAATATTAACTTCCCTTAACAATTCGCAGGCTAACATGCGAATTGTTGGAGTTTCTAATTAAATAAAATACCAAACAACTATCAAGATAAAATGGGAATTATTAGAGTTTCCAATTAAAAAAAATACCAAACAACTCTAGGGATAACATGCGAATTGTTTGAGTTTCCAATTAAATAGAATATTTAACAATTCTCAGTATATCTTGAGATTTGTTTATAACTCGTAATATATATCCACACAAGTCTCATGATATGCTGCGAAATCATTTAAAATACCCCTTACCACACGGTCGGCGACAACCAATGCCGTTGACTGCTTCGACATAATCACTGGATTGTGTCGACAACAATCATTGATTGCATCCTCCGACATATTCTTCAAAGACCGTTTTATTAAACCATTGAACTCAACATTATCAATTTTATTTAAAACTTTATGTGAAACTTGAGTGTAAATACCATCAATAGATAGATCAGGTAAACGTACTGTGTTATCATGCGCATCGTTTGACTCTGGATCTTGGCCTTCCATGTTTTGCGGTTGATTCGGTACTAGTACTACGATTTCACCTTGGCCTAGTGATTCTGACTTTGTGTAGACCATTGTTGGGTTTTCAGGTACATCTTCGTCTCGCTTTTGGTCTTCTAACGGTGCTTCTTCCTGGCTAAGTAGTTCCAACTTCTTACAGAGATTGACAGATTCTGACTCTTCCGGAGCTACGTCTTGTGTTAGCCTTTCTCTCTTTGCCAAGGCTAGGTGTTTTTGTTTTTGTTCTTCTTGATTCCGTTGTTCTTATTCTTCTTGTGGTTGTTGTTGTTGTTGTTGTTATTGCTGTTGTCGCTCACCTTGATTTTGTTGTTCTTCTTGTGGGTGTTGTCTGTCGGCTTGTTGTTTCATACAAAATACAAAATAAAAAGGTGGAGGGGGTAAGCATCACTGCACTCTGAGTTGCAAACAAGTCGCATGATAATCTGAGAGTTGTTTGATACCAAAATTTATTAGAATATCGAACAACTCGCATGATACCCTGTGATTTGTATGATATCCAATTCAATAGAATACAAAACAAGTCTCATGATATCCTGAGAATTGTTTGGACTAACATAACAGTCTTGAGATATGTTTGAAAGTTAGCCTAATGTAAATTGTTTGAATATGTATACAATGAGAATACTGTAGACTATTTTAAATACATACACTGATTTTTTTGAATATGTATACAATAATAAACATTAGTAGACAATTTCATCACAACAATATATTAACATATTTGAATCTTAGTGTACTTTCGATCCACTTAGATCTTCGCGGCTTTCTGCGTCTGTACGTCCAGATTCTTCCACTGTCACTTCCTTCTCACCAGCTTCTACCTCATTACCTCTGTATTGTTGGCAGCCTACTTCCTCTGGCATGTGAGGTACGAGCTGTCGGTCATTTGCAAGAGACTCATATCTTTCTTTCTCTTTTGGAGGACTCAGACCCGTCGCTGCCTCCTGTGTAGGAGGAGACTTGTCTGTCTGTCTCTCTGTGGTGTCCATCTTTGTGGATAACAATAACTCTTCATGTCTTTGTTCAGATGGCTCCTCTGGCTCTTTTTCTAAAACTACAATTTCTGCAGGACAATCATTTGTATCGTTCTTTTCGGGTACAATAGATGGTACTAGTACGAGTGAATGGTTCCCATCATCATCCTTCTTTTCTGGCAGTACGCCATCATGCTTTTCAGCATCCTGTATTTGCCCGTCCTGATTCGGCAGTACTCCATCAGGCACAATTGCCTACAATTCAGTGGACACCACTTCTGCTGCAATGTTGGTAGTCCAGGTCCCTTCTCATTTGCAAGGCTTCCAATCTGGCAAATTGGCTGAAAGAGAGCATTGCGGAGTTGTTGTGCTTCAAGCTCCGCTATCTCCAATTTTAATTCTTCAAGCTGAAAAATTAATAGTAAACGTATTATAACATATTATGTGCTGATTAAAGCAATTAAATCTACGTTTACGTAAGGCTCAATTTCCTACTTACTTCTTTCGCCTGTTTGTCTATCTTCCGCTGGTACTTGTTCTTATTGGTATACGTCTTCAAACGCTTCGATGTACCTTTAGTTCCAAACTTATTTGGAGTAGCCCCTCTGCGTTTGAGGACAAAATAACCGACCGTGTCACTCATACTAGTGGTGCCCCGTATTCGGCCTCCTGCTCGGATGTCCCGATCGACGTTGGTGGAATCACTGGCCGGGGGACTATTTGTGGTTGGGGTCTAACTGATATCACCTTATTGGATTCTTTATGGTTTCCGTGTCGCCCATTTCCTTGTTTTTAGGGCTGCGCTTTTCTTCCTTTTCTTCTGTCTTTCTTCGGGTAAAATCAGTTCAGCATCTGTATCAGTTATAGCCTGACTGTTTTTTGCTAACAAATCGCATGATATCCTGAGAGTTGTTTGGAACTCTATCAGTTTGGAGTTGCAAACAACTCTCAGGATATCCTGAGAGTTGTTCTCAACTCTGTCATCTATTCGGTTGCTAACATCTCTCAGGTTTTCCTGAGCATTGTTTGCAAATTATAAGCTGTGAATTGTTTGACACCACAACTCTCGTGATATCCTGAGAGTTGTTTGGTACTATAACAAAAAAAAGTTGTCTGAAACACTAATGCCTGATAGTTATCTATATAAATATATAGATCATACCTCATCATCTTTCAAAAGAGGTATTCTTATAAGCAGCGACACGGTCGATGATAGGCACTCCAATCCCCACCATTTGAAAAACCTTGAGATCAAGGTCAGCTTTACGGCCTCTAGCCCGATTGTTGAGTGCTCCATGACGAATGGCTGCATCGAGACAAGTATTATCATCAAGATGCTCCGTATATGTCTAATATTTACACTAAATAATCAATCTTACGATTAGAAGGGTGGCGCATCCGACGACTCTATCAGGTTTTTTGATAGCTCCGGACTAGTCGTAATCGTATATTCTGCTGAGGTCTTCAACAAAATAAAGCACACTCCAACCCATTACATATTCAGATACCAAGTAGAATAGGTTCGACCATAAAAATAGTATTAACAGCCATGCAACATCTTCCAACTCATGCGCCCCCCTTCGCCGATGGCTTTTGCTATACCTGCCTGTAAAACCCAAGACAACATGCTATGTTAGTAAAGTTCAGCATCCTGCTTGTAAGATAAAGTCCATTTACAAGTACTTTTAAAATGCTGTTCGTGATGGTTTTACTATTCGTCGGCCATATCCTCCTCGAAATTTCACCCATGAAGTATTTCTTCATCATCCTTGATTCGTTCTCCTCGCCGTTTACGTATCTGCTGTGGAATGCTCCGGCTTTTGTTAAAGGAATTTCCTCTGTGTCGTGATTCGGCCAGAATATGACCTTTACATCATCCGTTGTTAGCTTCACAAACTTTGACCCAAGTCGGACGACGTCTTTATCAACAAAGAACCTCTCTACAACCCACTAAATGTTCGAATAGAACTTCTTCTTTGACAGCTCTGCCACATTTCGGAGGTCGAACGCCGCTTTCAAAAGTGTGTAGAAGGCTGTGTTCCTTGCAGCTTTGATGTGTGCAACAGTAATATGGTACTCTTTCAACAGTTTGAGAAGGCTCACCAATCCTGACCTGTAATAGCTTGGTTTTGTTGTCATACTTCCTGGAAAAACACAAATCATCATCTACATGCGAATTGTTTACACAAAGGGACTCTATCAGCTTGTAGTTACAAACAACTCGCATGATAGGTTGCGAATTGTTTAGAACTATATCAGCCTGTATTTACAAACAACTCTAAGGATAGCCTGCGAATTGTTTGCAAATATAAGATGCGAATTGTATGGAAAATAAAGGCTATCAAGCTGCGAATAGGTTTGCAACTATAAAAAGTGATGAAGTTGCGAATTGTTTGCATTACTACATGATGAAGGTGCGAATTGTACTACAACACACATGTACAAGACGCGAACTGTTCTATTTTTTATATGCACGTTGTAGGGATCTGGGAAATACCGAAAGAACACCAAAACCAACAAATAACCACCTAATGCACATCTAACATACATGGCAACTCTCACGAAAGTATTAACATTACATGCAACCTAACAAACTCTTGGGTTCGACGATAAACCCATAAACTAACATACCAACTGCCATCACTAAATACTTGATTTCGGTAGAAATAAGCAACGTCGATCGTCAAATGACAGAAACAAGTGGTTCGAAGTCATCAAAAACGGAAAAAGACATTTTCCAAGAGAACAAGGTATCTGGTTACTGTAAAACTATGTTGCTTCACCGACCGACGAACACTTGACGACAACTTGTCGAACGGATGCTGGTTACTGGCTTGACGGAGTACAAGACGGTGACTGGAAGAGTTTTGGCTGGAGAGAGAGCTTCTAAGAAGTCGAACAGTTTTCTGGTGGTTTCTACAAAATTAGACGTGTTTGAGTTGGTTTAGGGTGCTGAGAAGGGGGAAAAGTGGGTTTGAAGTGAAAAATGGGTATATGTAGTCGGGGGTAATTTTGTCCAAAATTTAGGTGGAGTTACTAAGTGACACTATCCAAAAGTTGGGTACTAGTGGTAATTAAATAGTTGAGTGAGCATTTACTAGTACTTTTCTCTTTGTAAAATTTATCATTCTAGATCTACCACTACCTAACAGAAACATACATTATATCTAATCTAAAGTAAGGATTCATGGTTTCTAGTCTTAGAAAAAGACTTAATCTCTTTTTAGTAATATTTCTATTCTAGTCCGTGTAATCTTAGATTTTGTTGTAATAAAAACTTTGATATCAATACAATTTTCAATTTTTGAAAAAAAAAGAAAAAGAAAGAAAGAGTAAGATTAACTATGTTTATGAGTAGTGAATACTTTACGGTTTTAACCTTCATTTTATATAACGCTACTATTTTTTTAACAGAAGTGTATCAAGCTTCAGGGTGCATAAAAATTAATTACTTTTCTATGTTATTAATTTATTATAATATTTTTTTTGAATATTTTTTTACATGTAACATTAACTTTCAAATATGTCGTCCGTTTTAATATGTGTCGTTCATACAAGGTTTTTTTTAACATTAACATTATAATAGGTTATTTACTGTTTTTTTTCTCATCACTGTCTTGGTTCTTCTTATCTTCCACTTTGATGATACAATGTATTTATTTCTGATTTATCTTTTATTATATATATATCACTCTTTTTCTTTTCTTTTAATGTGTTGATCCTAAAATAAAAACGATGAGATTATTTAAAAGAAAAAAATAGGTTTTTATTTTAAAACATAATAAACTTTTCAAAACTTACCAAAATCAATGAATTAGAAGCGGATTTTATGGATAAATTAAAAACGAAAAATAAAATAAAAGCTTTTCGACGATAATTTTTTATTGCATGGTTCTTTTAAGCGAAATTAGCTATGAAATTTTGGATGTAACTATGTTTTTCTACCATCATTTTTAATATGATTTTGTCAGTTTTGCTTCTAATTCTCCTTTTACCGTAATTGAAATTTTGAGAGGAGCCAAAGAGCATGATAGGTCCATCCAAGTAGACTAGGTGAGTTTTTTTTTTTTAATTTTAAAACACTTATATGGAAAAAAGTGATTCAATGTCTTTGTAGTTTTAGGAGTAATATTCTTTTAGAATAAGTATATATAAATTTATTTGACAAGTAGATATGAATTTAATAAATATATTATAATACACATATTTTGATATTTATATATCAATTATGGATTTTATTATATTTAAAGATATTTCTTATTTAAAAAATGTTTCAAATTTTAATAAATATTAAATATTATATAATTAAGTTATATCGAACTAAATATGAAACTGATTAGCATTAAAAGATTCTCGAACTAAATATTATATCTAATCTACTGAAGACTTAATATTTAGTCTAGATTTTGTTGAAATCAAAACTTTGATATCAATATAATTTCAATTTTTGTAAAAAGAAAAAAGAAAAGAAAGAAATAGTAAAAATTAACTTTTCTTATGAGTCGTGAATTTTTACTTTAAGGTTTTTTATAAACGCTATTACTTTTTTAAGAAAAGTGTATAGGCTTCAGGGTATATGAAAATTAATTAATTTTCTATGTTATTAATTTATTATAATATTTTTTAAATATTTTTTTTACATATACGTGTCGTTAATATAATGAATTTTCAATTTCTTTCTTTTTCTCATTATTGCCTGTCCATTAGATATTCCGGGGTTCTTCATATCTTTTGGTTCTTCTTAGCTTCCACTTTGAAGATAGAATGTATTTATTTATGGTTTTTTTGTATTTCTTTTTTTATTATATATATATATATATATATATATATATATTCCTTTTCTTTTCTTTTACTGTGTTGTGTTGATATTAAATTAACAATTATGAGATCAGTTAAAGGAAAAAAAGTAGGTTTTTATTTTGATTTAAAAAAAAAAGTGGAAAAAGGAAACATCAGAAGTTTATTTTATGAGAGAATAATAATAAATTTCTTATATGTTTAGGTTTGAACCTTTATATGTTATTGTTCTGAATTTCTTATATGTTCGTAAAAAAGGTTCCAAAAACATAGTAAATTTTTCAAAAATTACCAAAATTAATGAATTAAAAACAGGTTTTATAGATAAATTAGAAACTAAAAAAATCAAAAGCTTTTCGACGAAAATTTCCGGTTGCATGTTACTTTTAAGTGAGATTAACTATGAATTTTTGTAACTATTTTGTTTACGCTCATTTTTAATATGATTTTGTAAGTTTTGCTTCTAATTCTCCTTTTACAGTAATTGAAAAATTGATAGGAGCCGAGGAGCATAATAAGTCCATCCAAATGAGACCAGATGAGTTTTTTTTTAATTTTATAACACTTACATGGAAAAATCCATGTAAGTGATTCAATATCTTTATGGTTTTAGCGGTAATATTATTTTAAAATAAGTATATATAAGTTTATTTGGAAAGTAGATATGAATTTAATAATTATATTCCATTTAAATTAATGATTAATGTGGGATTATAAACATATTTTGATATTTATATATAAATTATGGGTTTTATTATATTTAAAGATATTTAAAAAAAATGTTTCAAATTTTAATAAATTTTAAAACTATTATATAATCAAGTTATATCAAACTAAATATGGAACTGATTAGCATTAAGAGATTATGGATTAGACAATAAAAATTAAAAATGAAATATATTTTTTGTTAGATTTATAAGTCTTAAATAGAGATGCGAAATCTTAACAAATATTAAAGTATAACTAAATTTAATATGCCTCCAAAGAATAACCGAGTTGGTTAAGTAATGTATCTTTGTGATAAAAAATCATGAGTTTGAGTTAAAAAAAGAAAACTAAATTTAATATAACAAAAAACCATCTCTATTGTTGTTCTTTTTCACGTGATCTAGAGAGGCTTTTTTTTCTTCTCGATTGGAGATTTTGGATCAACTCCAATTGAGATTCATCGTACTTTTATTTTTCTAACTATCAGCTTAAATCCGACCATTCATGAAGAAAAAAAACCTTAATCTGAAAATTGTTTTCATAGCTACCATCTCAAGAAGCTTAGATTCAGAATAGCAGATTGCGGATGGATAATCAAATTCAGAAGCAAGAAATCCAAATCAGAACTAGAAGAGCTGAAGCTCAAGGATTGAAATGGATGAAAAAGCTAAGTCAGGAAACTTAGATCTAGATTACCGGATAATCACTTCTCAACGAGCTATAAAAGCAACATGCTAACCTGAAAAAGGTTAGATCGACATCTCAAATTAATTTGATTTTCAGAAGATTTTAGAATTGATGATTTGACAAAGTCTCCCAATCAGATACCCTCTCTTAAACAACATATTCTCGCTTAAAGAGCAATTAAGCCCCAGCTTAGCTTCATATGGTTTTTGGCTCAAGACTGGTTTCATGCTCTTCAAATATGAAGACGACGGCTTAAGAAACCAAAAGGGAATCACGTAATTGAAAGATTCTTTGGAACTCTATTTGTGAGAGAGATTTTGCTTTTATTTCTCAAGAAGCTTAGCGGAGATTTCAAAAATCTTCAGGTTAATTATTTACATTGAGTTTTTCTTGATTTAATTTAAATTATTCTTGAGTTAATATTTTATTTAAAATAAGAACGTGTAGTAACGTAGTTTTTTTTAAAATATTAATAGTAACGTAGTGAGCCAAAATTGAGTAATAGTTAGTAGTGGCTCATTGATTTATTTTGATTTTATTTTTTATTCGTGATTGACAATATTTTTATGTTTCGATCTATTGATTCTTCACATAGAATCAATATGTTTCTGATGGAATGATTCAATGTTTACATAATAATTGAGCAATATTGTGCAAACTATTTTGTATAAAAGTTTTATATTTGGTTATTATAGTTATATAAATCTGTGTTTGATTATAATTTATAAGAGAAAAGTACCACAAAATACCTTTTCAAGTATGAAATTCTTAATAAGTATACAAATATTAGACCCTCTCCACTACTGCTAAGAAGCCAATTCTTTTACCAAATTAGCCCTAATACTAGAAGAAAGAGAAAGTACGTTATTATTAATTTAATTTTTACTTTTCCCCCCAAATCCCAATAACTTTTAGAAACTGAAAAGACCATCGAAGAAAGTCAGAGAAGAAGTGAAACCCTAAAATAAATCTGTCGACTGTCTCGTTTTTACCGAACAAACTCCGGCGAGTCTAGAAGAACTATCATACATAGCGATCGCCCAAATCCATCTTCATTTCCTCGTGTGAAGCAAGAACCACCGGTGCCGGCGAAGTTCGTTAGTCAAAACTACGGTTAAGGTACATGACAGTTATTTCTTACTTTTTTTATTAATCGAGTTTAGTCGACTGCTTATTGGATGATATCACTATGGACCGTGTTTGTTCGATAACTGCGTTATAGGGAAACTACTGGGTTTACATTCTCCGACCGGTGATTGTATGCTGTCTTGTTTTGTAAGGTCGAATGTATGTTGTTTGAGAGAGATACAAATTTCTTCTTTAGTTGCACCTACGACCAATTTTAGTTTTAGGTAGGCGTAACATGTCGATTCAGGCATGCTGTCAGGCTCGCTTTGGTTTTCTGATTTCCTGTACGTGTATTCTTGTCTGGAAATTGAAACCTGGGCAGTTCATCATGTATATAGAGTATATCGCGTCTGCTTCAGTGTTTTAATGCATCATGTTTACAGTAGTTTTAGCATGTGTCTCGCGTATCATGGGTCCTAGATTAGAAGATGAGTTTGCTGTTTTATTAACGTATCTCGCGCATGGGGTCATCACATCTCGCTATCTGTGTCGTGGAGTCTGAAATGGTAGTCGAGGTTGCGTTTGTTATGTGTATCTCGCGGATAGGAAGCGAGCCATGTCGCGTAGTGTTTTATTGGGTTATGTAATTGAATACTCGTTGGGATTTTGATGGTCGTGTATCGCACATGGAATTGTGCCATCTCGCATTATGTATCTTGGGGTCTGTAGTGGCTGTTGAGTTTTGTGTTTCTTAGATGTGTCTCGCCCATGGAACGGTCACATCTCGCATATTTAATTGGATTTGTAATACCTATCTCGCGTATGTAATTGGTTTTTTAATACCTATCTCGCGTATGTAATTGGTTTTTTAATACATATCTCGCGTATATCATTGTCATATCTCGCATGGTAAGTGATGGGAGGTGTCTGGGGTAATTAGTAAAGGGTAACAGGCGCGGCATGTAGTGAGCATGTCGCATCATAGGGTTGTTGGGTGTGGCTACAATATGGGTCATTAGCGTGTATCTCGCGCAACATGTTTGGTGTATCACGCTTTGTATATGTTGACTCATCTATGTCAGGTTTACAATAAGTTCTAGAAGGAGATATGTATTACTAAAATCTAGCATGGGTGTTCTTTTGTGTGTACGGGTTCTGCTATGGGCAAAGGTACTTTTTACAGGTCAGGTTTGGTCAGCATATTAAATTTGCTGCAGAAAGACATAGTGGCTGAGGAGCATATCGAGGCTACGAAGAACACGCCATTCTATACGTTGCTGAAAACTTCCTCCATGCTAAGGAACGAAGATCTACCAAATAAGAAGTTTAACAAAGTTATAGAGGAGATTATAAAGAGATATTCTGTAAAGAATGGGTGTTTTTGAATAGGTTCGAAGAGGGTTAAACTGACCACAAACGATGTTAAAGCCATCTTCGGTCTTAAACACAGAACAGAGGAAATGCCGATGAACAGAACAAGAGTTTTCACTGGAAGATTTGCCGATGGTGCTGAGAACCAGTCTCCACTGATGCAGAAATATTTCTTGCGTCCAAGGGCGAAGAAAAATGGACCGTCAAACCAAAAGGTTGTTTCAAATGTGATGATAAAGGTAGAAATAACAGATTATGAAACGTAGCCATGTTTTAGCATATACAATTAAAATAACTACTGTATTTTTGAAACAGTAAGCAATAGAAATATCAGCAAATGATGGGAGTGAGGAATTAGTAATCGGCGTTGGGAAGCTTTTGATCCTTTTCATTTGTTCTACCATTTTCTACTCTGTATCTGGAGATATCATGGGCTGGACAATGGTTTTCTACGTAGAATACATGCTCAAAATTAATGACTATGATTGGTCGGGAGAAATTATTGAGAAGCTGACGAAGTCTATGGTTAATTGTTTGGAGAAAGGGATCGCAGATCACGTCATCAGCTGCGTAGCAGTGTTATTGGTGAGTATTGAACTCGCTGTTTGTATTATTTTATTTTCTTATAAAAGTGATACGAGTGTGACCTGTTTTTTCCCAGTCCTTCATAATTGAGCACACCACGCTAGGGGAAGATTTGGTAAGGCCAAAGATGATTCCTAGGTGCTACAAATGGTGGGGGCTCGAGTGCAAGGAGTCCACTATTGCGCTTGTTAAAAGGCTGAAGAAGCTCCCCGATGATGAGGTAATATATGGCCATCGCATGTTATTTATGTAGTGACTCGCGTGATACAATACTAACGTAGCGCGATTTATATTAATTGGTAATTGCTGTATCGCGATATGAATATGTCTGCCTTCTAGAATTTAGTGAGAGGTCTATGCATCGAATCACGTAGTTCATATATGATTCTCATTAGAGAATCGCATTGTATGCTGTACGGTAAAAACACGACATATACGTTAGTATTTTACGCATCGTTTCGTATGTTCTTGATCAGAGAACGAATCGCATCGAATGATACAAATGTGACTCGCGCATGAGGTCTACGGTTGGACGACTCATATCACGAGATATTTACTTATCATTACACGATTCGCATCTTAGTGTCACTTCATTCGAATGATACGCATCTTATAGGTGCGTGTCCGTTGTTTGTTTGAACATACATGTTGCATGTTGTAGATATTGGAAAGAGAGGTAAAATTAACAGAAGCTGAAGAAATGGCCTTCGGGTCGGGGGAGACCAGTGCAGGGTCTGGTAGGAAGTTGACAAGCAAAAGGAAAAAGACGATAACCAGTAGAAGAGGGAAACGGGCAAAGTATTGTAGTGGATAGGAAATAAATGAGATGGAAATTGGACAGACATCTGGAATAGTTGATTACAGGGGAGTGGATGAGGATTACGGTGAACAACTACGGGGGTGGTTGGATCAGAATAAAAATAGACCCGAGAAAAGGGGCATCTCAAGTACTCGGACGAAGAGGATGAAAGTTTACAAGCCAAGCGCTTGTAGTATTTTATTTAAGAGGATGGAATATGTCAAGAATAGAACCAGTGGAAAATACAGATACTCGGTAGAAAACAAAAGGCTTAAGATTTCTCTTGCACGAAAGAATAGACAAGTAAGTCGTTTAAGAGGTTGTCAATTTTAATGATGCATTTTCATTACTTTGGCTAATACTTGTTGAATTTCACCACAGATTGAAGAACTCCAAAGGGAGGTTTCTTTGTTGACTTTGAAGCTTCAAGAACAAGCTGATCAAGGTAATCAAGGTAATGAAGATGCTAGGGTTAATGAAGCACTAGAGGAGGTTTGTGTACTCCCTTTCTGTTCGGTAGAAGATGAGTCACCAGATAAAAGAGTAGAGGTATCAGTAACAGTGGATGAGGTTCCTAAAACCATAGTTTATGTCTCAAGAAAACATGGGTTCAAAAAGTTAGAAGCAGGACAGAAAAAACATGATAAAGAAGAAGAAGTTGCAGAGGATTCTACACCTGACGACAATGAAGAAGACACAGACGAGGGGGTAGAAGATGGAGGTAAAACGGATGATGAGAAGAATGAATCTGAAGCTGCTGATGGACCGAATGATGTTACTGAGACATCGGGGGATGGGCAAGCAAATGAAAAAACTTTGTATGTTTTGGGAGTTGAAAATGTAGGCATGTTTTGGAAGTGTAACGCAAAGCAAATGTGGAAGTACTAACACATCTTGAGATAAGAGAACAACTACAACCAGCATGGGGGGAAGTGGAAGCAGATTTTTTTGATCTTCCATACCTTGATGATGCATTCCTACTGTGTACACAATCATTTTTTGACGAAGTTAATAAGACGACGGCTATACACTCGAGTGGAGGAAATTTAGGTGGCAGTACTGCGTCGAAAGGTTTTTTACAAGATGCACCTCAAATGGTAAGTTCCAAACTATGCTAATAATCATATACTGAGTTGTAACTTGTTGATGGTTATATCACACAATTTATGTCGTTTTATAGTTAGTAGATAACATTTATCCAAATTGGGATTTACTTACACAGTCGCAACAGGCGGGAGCTATTGATCAAACTTGGGAAACAGAAACAGCAACTACAAAGTTAATAGACGTCAGTCAGTACCGCAAGGTCCTTCAAATACAAAAAAACGAAGATCAACTAGACTCTAAAGTATGGTATTTTCCTAAACACGAATTTACATACCGACTAAGTGTTAGTGTGAGAGCTAATGGCCGTAGCATACGAAGGGGAGTTAGATTTCAAGGTAAAGTTTAGAAACTTGATATAACACAAATAATTGACAACTACGCTAGATATAGCAATGATTTTTACGTGCTGTATATCATCGATGCCTGGATTTATAAGCTGCTTCAAGAATCAAACTGGATTGTACCTTTCAAAGGGCTCGCTGACGAGTATAACTGTAGATATAAAGCTATTCATATTTCAGGGGTCGCAACGGTTAGTATCTAATTATTAAATAACCATTTAAAGTGGACCAGAAGTTTGATACTGTTTTAGTGTACACTTGTTTTATTACCGACATTACTAGCCAAAAAAGGAGATGTTACAAACGTTATTGACGCAGTTTTTTTAAAACGTGACAGACGACCCATTTATCGCATTCATTCCGGTATGCACCATAAATTAAAAAGGTACTAACCACTGGACGTTGTTGGTAATAGACATGGAGAATGGTTTGGCAAAAAAATACAATCCCCTCTTCCCTCTTAGCAAATTCACTGCAGACGACACTATGAAAACGGGCGACGCCTTGGTAAGTAGTATGAAAGCTTATTGAATGATGATGTATGTTCATTGTTTGCAGGCGAATTAACCACTACGCGTGATGGTGAATCGCACCGTAATGGGCATTGCACGCATCTCGCGTTAGTGTGTGTGTGAATCACGTGTAAAGGATGGAACTCGCATCCTAATGTAAAGTGATTCGCAACATTACATGTTCACATTTATCTCAAAAAAAAAATAAACTAACATTTTTCTTATTTAAAAAGTTGAACTATTGTATGAAGAAGAGATACATACCACGTGTGAAGAATGGATACAAAGTTAGAGCTGCTAGTGATATTCCATAGCAAGATAAAGATTCGCTTGACTGTGGAGTGTTCGTCTGTCAGTATGTCAAAGACATTATCCAGCACGGTTTTGTATAGAAGGAATATAGCAAGTGTATGCCAGCTGAAGCACGCGCAGAAAGTTTTAACCACTTCCGAAATGATAAGAATACTAATATCAGGGCGTCAGATGCCTAATTGTTAAGCTCAATTCACCAAAGGCAATTCTTCGTATATAATTTCATTTGGATTTGTTATTGGGTAACACACGAACCAGTGTATTGAAAGTTGTAAGTTAACTAGCACTATATGTTGTAGATGATTCGTGTCACAATTTCATTTTTTGTCCCCTATCACGGGTGATAAATATGTATACCTCTCGGTGGATCATGCGTGTTAAGTTTGTAACAAATCACCGTTTAATCTTTTATGACGCGAGTTATAAATATTTACTCATTATCTCGCGTGATACACTATCTCTTCAACTCCCGCAAAAAATTATTTAGTGATTGATATTGTCCCGCCAAACTCATCTAGCGTCATATTACACGAACGTCTCGCGTGAGTTATGCAAGTTCAACTCATCTAACATTATATTATAAGAACATCTAGCGTGATTTAGGAAAGTTCAACTCATCTAGCGTTATATTATATGAACATCTCGCGTGATAGGGTCCATTTATATCATGCATCGCTATACTTCATCCACGTGTCGCGTCGTTGAATCTTTTTTACGAGAACATCATAACGCGCGTTAGTTTCCAATTTAACACAACTAGTGTTATACATCATCCATACCTCGCGTTATGGGAGCAAACTTAATATATCTAGCGTGACATGATAGGGTCCAGTTTCATCCATCCACTTCTCCAGTTATTGTATCCAGTTTAGTTCAACTCGCGTTAGGGTTTAACCTCATCACGCGCGTTAGTATCCAGTTTCATCCATCTAGCGTTATAGGACATGAACATCTCGCGTGATAGGAGCAAGCTTAATAAATCTAGCATCACATGAATTGAACATCTCTCGTGAAATTACTTGGGGGTTACTTGCGGGTTTATAACTTATAGAACGCAACCAGCGGGTATAATTTAACAATTAAACTGGACCAAGGTACATTTTTCAGTTAACCAAGGTACATTATTCAGTTGTAGATAATGTACTTAACTATATATAATTTAATTAATCACACATTTACTAATAATAAACTAAACAAAAAAATTAATTATAATTAATCAATAAGACGAGATATGTCAAATAAGATGGTAGTAGTACGCGTTGGTTATTGTGATTCAAAATTAAATCGCGTCATAATTACTGGCTAGTGAAAAGATAATGAGTTTTCTTTTCACTAATTGCATTGGGTTTATTAATACACGATGTGACATGGGTAGTTAAAATACTCATTACATGTGCATTAATTGCTCACTAGGGTTGTCCTTGTTTTCGAAATTATATAAATAGGCGTCTCGCGTTTGCTTGCATGGTTATCCATCAGACTATTACACTTCTAAAAACTTTTGGTATTCTTTAGAAAAGCAAAACACCACCATGAGCGGTTCAGACGACTCCTACGATAACAAAGTTTCTGATGGTGGGTTTTCCGACGTGAGTTCGAGGTACTCCGACTACAAGCACGAGACTACCATGGAGTACTCTTCCGATGGAGAGTCGGATGCTTTCTCTCCCTGAGTTTCACCGGAGCATGAGTATGACTCAAAATACTCTCTGTCGTGGCCGGACAAGGATTCTGACTACGACTGGAATCCTAAAAGACGAAGGTAATAAAGAAGAAGAAGACGAAGACGATAAGGAGGAAGATAACTCCTAGGAAGTCTTCCAAGGATTCATCAGACAATTCTTACTGGGGCGAGGAAACCAACAACGAGGAACAGAAGGAGGATGAAGAGGAGGAGGAGGAAGAGTGTGAAGAGGAGTCTGAGGATGACAAGGACACTGAAGAGGAGGGTAACTCTTCAGATTATTAAAAACTGTTTGTGGTTGTTTCAAAGTGTAGTAGTTTTTTGAAATTTTAATTGTTAAACCCTATAACATTTGGTTGTTTTTTTATTAGGGTTTAGTATCTGGGCATGCGTAGGCCCTTTGTTATTGATATGTATTAAGTTTGTCTTCGTTCCTTTTGCAATGTTAAAATTATGAATGGATTTGATTGTCTGCTTGCGATAGTTTGATAGTGTATATAACAGCCTCTAATTGAAAGATAGAATACAGTAGAGATGCATAGTAAATTAATGTGTCACGCGTTGTATATCCTTAATGACTCGCGCGAAGGAATGGTCAAACTAATTTTAATCACACAATGCATGATCTCTGGGATGGCTTGTTAGAATGGTAGCACCATATCGCGCGCTATAGTAGTTTAAAATCGTGTGTTATGATACACTTCAATTAGACTCGAGTTACGAGAAATGAACGCGAGTCGATGGTCTGGCTGCAATAGTTTTATAGTCTATGTGACACTAGGTAATTAACAGACAGAATACAGTAGAGATGAATATGAAGTTTACTTGTCACGCGTTATATATTTTTAATGACTCACGCGTGACATTGACACACTAATTTTAATCACCCAATCCATGATCAAAGGGATGCCTAGTTCAACAGAAACGTATCACGCGTTATGGTAATTTCACATCGCTTGACACGTTGAACTTCAATTCAACTCGCGTTATGTGAAATTACCATCGCGTGGTAGGAGTCAGTTCAGCTAATATGATGTCATGTGACATGAACATCGCATGATATGACGCGTTTCAACTCATCTAACATGGTGCAAGTCAATTACTGATTCGCGTTAGTAAAAAATATAGGATGAATCGCGTCATATAACCATCACCTGTCCTGTTTAGTGGGAAAAGGTATTGCACAAATACGACGGGAGTTGGTACTAACCTAAATCGCGTTATAAGTCAGGGAGAGATAAACTAATTAGTGTTTTAAACAATTTTGAAAAGTATGTACTGAAACAACTAAATATAACTCGCGTCTCAGACGCTTAAAGCGTATCAACTCAAAAAGTTTGGGACAATGACGCGAAAAAGATACAGAACAAGTGGAATCAAGTTAATACATACTCAATAAAACAGATGAAAACAAAATAAGATTAGGACGGGAAGCTCATAGTGTGATATCACATGTCCTTCGGTTGTGCCCAAATTTAAAGCAACGACCACAACGTAAGTGGGTAGATGATACTTCTCCTCTAGATGGAATCCTCTTCTTCCTTGGCCTTCCAGCTCGCCTTTTTACGTTAGGAGGTAGGACAAAAGGTCCTTCAGATTTGTTAGATGATGAACTTTCACCATAGTTGGTTATTGAAGGTATGCTAAACGAATAGGTGGATCTATAATTACTTACAGTGTAGAATGGTTCTACCAACGTCATAGGATCGTTGTTAACAGATGTTATTGCAACCAATGAGTGAGCACATGGAAAACACTCTTGCTGCCATGAACCACATGAACACTTAAAATCAAGTATGTTGACAACCATAACTGGTTCAGAATAAACTTTGAATGAACCTACAGAAGACTTAGATACCACCCAGGTTCGACCGATTAGAACATTCTCCTTAAACTGCTTCTCATATTCGGGGCATAAATAAATGTTCCAGCTTAGCCCTTCCGAATAACGTCTAGAAATCTGAGTCATTAGCGTAACTCTAATCTTGCCTATCATTTCAACAATTGGTATATTGCAAAACTTTTTAATCTGATTGTTAAAGGATTCGGCAGCAGATGATGTCATTGCCCCGTAACGTTTGCCAATGACGAATGACTGGGCGTACTTTTCGGGAGGAAAATTCTCGATGAAAGCCTTAATTTTTTTACCACCTCTACTTAAAAACTTGGAAAGTCTCTCATTAAAAAGTTCAACTGTGGGAGCATAAACACAACTTTTGAATCACTTCAACATCTTCTTCTTAAACTCGCGGTTAGTGCACTCAAGAGTTGTCTTCAAATTATTAAGGAGATGATATATACAGTAAACATGAAATCAGTTTGGATAAACAACGGAAACAACATTAATAATACCAGAGTGTCTGTCGGAAATAAAAGTGATTTGACGGTTTAACAAATGAGGTTTAAGACATTCCATAAACCACATCTAGTTATCGGAATATTCACCACCGAAAATACCAAATGCAACCGGAAAAATACCTGCAATATGAAAATAGGTTTAGGGAGTCCATAATATAAGGATATATGAATCCATTAAGACGCGATTGTTATGATGGCAACACCTATCTCGCGCGGTGGTACATATAGTATATAATATATCGCGCGATGTCTAAATATGAACAAAAGAAGCATCGCGCGATTGCTAGGGATGACCTACTCGACGACGCATGAAACATGAACATTGGCTATATAACAACTCGCGTTAGTGGTAAGCTTATTATCGGATTGGTGAGATACGCATTATTCTATCTTATCAACATGCATATAGATTTACATTTACACAAAAACCAAAGTGAAAGGAAGATTTAAAACACACCGTTATTGCCATCATTTGCTACTGCAGACAGCAAAACACCACCATGTTTGCCGTTTAAATGGGTACCATCCACATACAGCAATGGTCGATATGAGTGAAAGCCTTGAATGCATGATCTGAAGGCCACAAAGCACCTCCTAAAGACATTTCCAAAACCAACCTCCAAATGACAATCAGTAGTAATATCTCGACTTTTTAATCTTCTAAAATAAGCATTGCGCAAGCCAAATGAAGTATTATTATTTCCAAAAACTTCTCTCCTCGCCTTCTCTAAAGCATTCCACGATAATCGGTAGGAAATATCTAAACCATAGTCTTGTTTGATAGAACACTGAATAGTTTTTGCTGTTAAAGAATGACTTGTCCTAATTGATTCATGTATTTCATCCGCGATTAAATCAGACGTCAAAGGCCTACTTTTTTTCTTGGAAAATACCGGGCTACATGAATGGGTGTTGACAAAGCGCTTGATCATCATCAAACCAGTGCTAGAATCTATTGATGCATACAGTCACCATTTACAACCTGACTCTTTGTTGACATAGTAAGCAGTGATAGTGGATGTATTATGGATATACTTGAAAGCAAAACCAAGCTCTAAAGCATATCGGCATAAAGATAACCTTACACCGGGGGCACCATCAGCGAATGTCTGACCAACTCCTGTGATAGCAGAAACCCAACCCCTAGTGGCAAGATGTATTTTTTTATGCTGTGAACAGATTAAACCATTCCTAATCTCCCCACTTAATAAATGATCATCACAGGGTTCTACAAAGCGTAGGCTGTTTACCAATGTCATGCGCATCTGTTTCAACTACTCGTTGTTCTATAAAGAAGCTAACGCTTTTCGGACGCTCCACATCGAGATAAACAGTTAAACCAATGAAATCAGTCTCGTTATTAAACAAACAGTAATTTTGACCACCACATGAGTAGGTAATAGTGTAGCAACCCTTAACCAGATCACCCCATCTACCTTCAATATATTTTTCAAGAGCTTCATAGTTTTCAAACTCACTGAAAGGAACGATTGAGGTTTGCTTCAAATATTTGAAAATACAAACTTTTTGCTTAGGCATCTAGTACGCTGCAAATGATATACAAAATTAGGCTAGGTGAGGGAGCTGCCACAAATCATGTCAGGCTAAGCGCGAGATGTGATATTAACTGCTTGAGTGACTCACGTTAGGGGAAAATTCTTGTAACTCACGCAAATCCGACACAAGTAAATTGCGTTTAATAAAAAATAAAAATATAATACCCCCGCAATGTCGCGAGACATATGTGACTTACCTCCTCCGGTGACTCGCGTTAGTGAAAAACTCAAGTAACTCGCGTTTCCTTCAAAGGGTTTGGGTGCAAACCTATATCGCTTCATATTTAAAAAAAAAGTTAACAAGTCGCGCGAGATGTGGAATGCTAGACACTTCAACTCGCGTAACACAAACTACAAAGTACATCGCGTTACAGAAAATAACGTAACATGCAAACGTCAAATACAGGTATCGTCTTTAACCCAACGACATGTAAGAACAAAACGCCATTGCATACCCTGGATTCAGCTCTACTATGACAAAACTTAAAAAAACCTGTTTTCAGCTAGAAATAAACTAAGCGAGACTTTAATATAAACATAACAAACTTGAAATCTTTAAAAAAACTAATAAACCCCAACTTAAAGACCCAGGAACTAACAAAAGCTTCTACTGGTTGAAAAAAAAACAAAACCCACCTCTAAAAAACTAAAGCAGATAAACCTTAAAGACCGATGTTTGATAAAATCTTCTACTCGTGAAAAAAAAAATACAAAAACCAGCTGCCAAGAAGAAATACAGATAAAAGCTTCGAATCGGGTTGAAGCAAAACATGTCTATAGCAATATTCATATATTACCTGTTTTCTGATTTTGCGAACCAGTTTAAATAAGGAGATTGTTTCAAAATAGTTTCTTCAGGTAAGGTATAGGTTCATGACAACTTTTAAAAATAGCAGACTAGGTTGTACTATTAAGAATTCAAAATTTGAATTTTGGTTCGAAAATATAGTGACCCAAATGTTGAGGGAATTTCAGGAATGAATATATTAGCCGGGTATTAAAAATGAATTAGTTTGTTGAGATAGGTATTTAGTAGGCATAAAAGAAAGTTCAGATACTAGATGCTAATAGGTTTGGTGAAAAGGTATCTAGTGTGACATTTCCCAATTTATAATTCATTTATATTTTTTTATTCGGTCTAATTAAAAAATATTTATTTTGTATTATTTTATTTTTAATATTAATGTATATATATAACAATGGTCAATAAAATAATTTTAATAAAAATAAATAAAATATAAATATCTAATATTAATAATGACCAATAAAATATCTTAATGATAACAACTATATAATTTTTTAATGTGCTATTAGTCAAAATAATCTAATAATTTGATATTCATAAATCCATATAAAATTAATAAATTTTATTTTATAAACAAAATGATTAGTTTCAATAATAAAACCTACTCTTTCTACTTTTCTTATTAAAATAAATAAATATTAAAAGATTAAACAAAATTGTTTATATCCAAGTGAACACTTAAAAAAGTATTGTTTTCTTTTTTAGGTATTTTTTCTCTTTTTCTTTAGATATTCTCTCTTATTTCGTTATTATTTTATCGGTATTTATATTTATAATGGTTATTTTTTAAATTTATTTATTTTGATTTTTTTAGTTGTTTGATCTTTCATATTTTAATCTTTACTAATGAAAAGTGTTAATTGTATGTTTATTTTTTTATATACTAATATGCTGAATAAGGATGGGAGGTGTATTTTAGACTTTGATTAAGGTGATGGAAGGTACAAATATTTAGTATATCTTTATTTTTATTTAAATAATCTTTTTTATATATATTGAATCTTATACAAAATATTTTAAAGTTTTTTATTTAGATTTATAATTTTTTTCGTCCAGTCTAGATCGAGCATAGAAGTAAATCATCTGCGGAATTCTTGAATCCTTATAAAGAAATTTTAAATTGATTGGTTTTTAAAATATTTCTTGTTTATATTTGAAGTTTGTAATGAATTGAGGTCTAGTTGATATTTTTTTTATTTTTATATTAATATAACGAGTTTAAGTGCACTGTTACGTTACATTGCGACAGACATTTCTTAGATCACGTTAATGCGACTTAAAAAAAAATAAAAACTTCTTTTTTAGTTTAAGTTTATAAAACTATTCATTAAGACTAGAAATCATTTCAACCATATCTTAGTTTTAACTCGAAGGGATGGTTCTTGTAGAAACTCTGTTCTTGACCAAGAATAGAGTCAGTTTTATTGAATTTTTTTAATTCTATACTTGAATCTTTCTTCTTTTTTCTGATTAAGTTTGTTTGTTGTTTATGATTATGACTGATAATCCTAAAATTGCATCGATTGAGGATTTTCCTATGCTTAGGAAGTCGACTCAGTCTCAAGTAGGAAAGCAGAGTATGGTGGATTCAAAGTTTTCGGGGAATGATTGCAACGTAATCTCTAATCCGGTCTTTGAGGAAAGGAGTAAGGAGATGAATAATGAATCTAAGAAGGGTTCGTATGCTGATACGTTAAGAATCAAGAAAACAGAGTTCGAACATTCAAACGTCTCTGTCTCTTTGACGAATGAATTTCCTGTTATTACATTTGATATTGGGGATAAGGAGAAGTTAATTAAGATTTCAAAACACACATTAATAGCAAAATTCGCAACTGGTAAACCTTCAATGGAGAGTTTCAGGAACTTCTTATCTAAATTTAAGTTTGTTGGTAGCTATAGTGTTTCTGTCTGGGATTACAGACACATCTTTGTTGAGTTCAATGATATTGAAGATTTCATGAAGCTTTGGTCAAGAAATGTATGGGTTTTGGGTAGTAAGACAATGCGGTTGTTAAAATGGACTCCAAGTTTTGATCATAATCTTCAATGTCCGTATACGCCGATCTGGGTTTCTCTTCCAAGTTTGCCTGAATTCTTGTTCAATAATTCTACGATTAATGAAATAGAGAAGATCTTGGGAACTCCGTTGAAGGTCTGGGTACCTTCTGTTAACAGGGCTAGGCAAAATTGTTGTAGGTTTTGGGTTGAAGTAGATATATCAAAGCCTTTAGTGCATAAGATTCAGTTAAAATTTGGTGAGGATGACAGTTACTGGATTGATCTTGTGTATGACAATATTCCTTTGTATTGTAGTCATTGTGCTCATATCGGTCATTCAAATGACAATTGTAAGAAGTTGTTGCCTGGTGGAAAGATCTTAATGAATGTTCAAGATAATGGGCCTGGTCATGATGGTTCATGTGTGCCTGATCAAGTATCTTGCTCTCATAAGGTTAGTGAGTATGTTAATCATCAAGATTTAAATGGTCTATGTGATCAAGCGGTTCATTTTGCTGTTGTTAAGGAAAATGACATTGGTCGTCTGTTAAAATCGATTGTGGTTGACAAGATTATAGACAGTTCTTTGCATGATGATTTGGAGTCTGATAGTTGCTCTCTTCGAATGGTAAAAACTGTTAAGAATAGTGGTTCTTCTGATCCTGTTAATGAAGGTGAAATGATAGATGCATTGAAAACGTTAGAGAGAAGAAACATGTTTGAAATTCTTAGTGATGATATTCATGATTCTCCAAAGCACGATGGTAGTCTTGCTTGTTCTCCTGTGAAGGATAAGTTTGAGAAAGGTAAGATAAAAAGACAAGAGCCTCAGAAGTCTAAGAAGGTGTCAAAGATATGGAGTTCAAAGGGTCCTGTTTCTTCTAAAATTATGAAGCTCAAAAGAGCCCATAAACCTTCTTCTGATTAATGACCATTACTATGTTAAACTGGAATGCAAGAGGGCTTGCTAATAAGGAAACGATGAAAAGGTTAAAGTCTTTGGTTAATTCTTTAAAGGCTAGTTTTGTTGCTGTTCAAGAGCCTTTTGTGAAGGCTGATAAGATGAGTTTGGTGGCTAGGAAATTGAAGTTGAGTGGGTATAGTTATAATGTGAATAATAAGATTTGGGTGTTTTGGCACCATGATTACAAGGTGGATGTGGTTTTTGATAGTGAGCAGTTGCTTCATCTTAAGGTGTGTCATTCTTCTATGAACAAAGAGTTTGATGTGTCTATTGTATATGCAAAGTGTAGAAGAGATCAGAGAGTTTTGCTTTGGGATTCAATAAGGAATCTTGATGTTGTTTCTCATGAGTGGATTATGTTTGGGGACTTTAATATAATTACTAGCATTCAGGAGCAGTTTTCTTGCTCTAGTATTAATCAAAGGGGAATGAATGAGTTTAATGGTCTTATTATGGACTGTGGTCTAATTGATGCTGGGTATACTGGCTGTCCTTATACTTGGTCTAATGGCCATAAATGGAGGAGGCTGGATCGTGTTTTGTATAGCTCTGCTTGGTTGGACTTCTTTGATTGTACTGCTGTTTCTCACCTTGCAAGAAGTTGTTCTGATCATTGTCCCATGGTTATCAAAGTTTCCTCAAATATTGAAATAACTAAAGC
The DNA here is from genome assembly GCA_036936605.1 of Limnanthes douglasii subsp. nivea. Lineage (NCBI taxonomy): Eukaryota > Viridiplantae > Streptophyta > Magnoliopsida > Brassicales > Limnanthaceae > Limnanthes > Limnanthes douglasii. The sequence continues at coordinate 184,873,214 of JAUPFV010000001.1, forward strand.
CTCGTTTAAGTTTTTGAATATGTGGGTTACTCACCCTGATTTTTTGAAGACTGTGAAAGAGAGTTGGTCTGTTAACATAAATGATGATGTGAGGAATCCCATTATGGCTTTCTAGATTAAGAAGCAAAGATTGAAAGCTGTGTTGAAAGTTTGGAATATGAGTACTTTTGGGAACATCTTTGATTCTATTAAGCATTCTGAAGAGATCATTAACATCACGGAAATAATGCTTCAAAAATGAGTCTAATGATGTTAATAGATCTGCTTTGGAGGAGGCTAGGCAGAATCATTTGTTGCTGCTTGATAGGGAAGAGATGTTCTGGAGGCAGAAGGCTCATGCTTCTTGGTTAAAGGATTCTGATAGAAATACATCTGCCTATCATAGCTTTGTGAAGAAGAGGCTCAAGAGGAATAGAATTGATAGAATTAAGGTTGATGATCATTGGTTAACTACTAAGGAAGACATTGGTAATTCTGCTATTGAGTATTTTAAAACATTGCTTGCTCCTTCTAGTAGTGTTGAGTCTGATCCTGTTCTAAGGGGAGTGATTCCTTCTTTGGTTACTGAGGAAGACAACAGTAGTATTTCGTGTGTTCCTGAGACTGATGAGATCTATGAGGTTATTAAGTCCTTAAATTCTGAATCTGCTGCTGGCCCTGATGGCTCCAATGCAGAATTTTATAAGAAGTGTTGGGCAGTTGTTGGTAATGACCTGTGTAATGCTGTTAAGGGTTTCTTCAAAGGGTTTGATCTTCCTAAGGGTGTGAAGGCTACAATGATTTGCTTAATACCTAAGCTTGATAATCCTAATAAGTGGAGAGATTTTCGTCCTATTAGTTTAACTACAATGTTCTCAAGGATTGTGGGAAAGTTAATCAACAACAGGCTTACAAACATTCGGCATAAGCTGATTTCTGAGGAGCAAGGTGGGGTTGTTAAGGGGAGATGTATTCAGGATTCTATTCTTCTGGCTCAGGAGCTGTGTTTTGATATCAATAGCAACAGAAAGATGGGCAATGTCATCATCAAGACTGACATGACTAAAGCTTTTGATAAGCTGAATCATAGGTTTCTCTTCAACATTCTAAAATTATTTGGTTTTGATACTAATGTTTCTGCTCTTATTGGTAATTGTATTAGCAAGGTCTTTTCTTCCATATTGGTTAATGGTAAGCAGACAGGCTACTTTGCTAACTCCCAAGGCCTAAGACAAGGGGATCCTCTTTCCCCAAGTCTTTTTATTCTGGCTGAAGAGTACCCGATAAGGAGTATAAAGCTAACCTCTAATGGTAACACCATGTTCAGATACAAAACTAGAAGTAATCAGAATATTGCTTGCCTAGCTTTTGCAGATGACTTCATGGTTTTTGCTAATGGAAATGTTGATTCAATGAGTGCTATAAAGTCTGTTTTAGATCACTATCAGAGTGTTTCTGGTCAAGAAATTAATACTGCCAAGTCCTAGCTAATTGTTTCTAACAAGATGGTTCCTCACCAGATTGCTATCATTGAAAACATGTGGAATATCAAGCATACACATTTGCCATTCAGTTATCTTGGCACTACAATTGCTATTAATTCTAGAATTGCTCACTTTGAAGATTTAATTTACAAAGTCAGAAGTAGAATAATGGATTGGGATAAGTTGCACCTTTCGTTTGCTGGTCGTTTGCTATTGATCCAGGCTGTCCTCGTTGCTTTTCCAAACTACTATCTGCAGCACTCATGCTTGCCTGTGGGGATCATCAATAGGCTGGAGATCCTTTTTAATAAGTTCATGTGGGGAAGAAAGGATGATAAGAGAGCCATTAGTTGGGCTAGATGGGAGAGGCTTTGCAAGCCTTTCAATGAAGGAGGCCTTAATCTTAAGAGGCTAAAAGATGTGCAGAATGTGTATTCAATGAAACTATGGTTTAACTTGAGGATGCATCACTCTCTTTGGGCTAAATTCATGTTATCCGTATACTGCAGAGATAGTATACATCCTGCTTTAGCTATATCTCCTAACAAGAAGTCTAAAACTTGGAATCGTATTATTACTGCTAGAGAGAAGGCTGAGGATTATATTTTTTGGCTTCCTGGTCATGGGAACATGAGCTTTTGGTATGATAGATGGTGTTCAGATAGTCCTTTCATCAAAGTTATTAATAATAATGATAGAAGATTGCTTTGGGACTGTGCCAAAAATTCTGTTAAGGATTTTTGGTTGAATGGTTCTTGGGATTTAGACAGACTCAGTACTAGAGTGACTACTACGGAGATTAACAGGATTATGGAGGTTACCCTTTCAGATAATAAGGATGTTTTGCTTTGGTCTCTATCAAAGGATTGGAAGTTTAGCACCAGAGATACTTTGAATCACATTAGAAGCAAGGGTAATGTTACTAGAATTTATGATAAGACTTGGAATGTAGTTACCCCTAAAAAATGCTCTTTCTTATTATGGAGAGCTCTTTACAATTGGTTACCTACTGATGAAGTTATGCAATAAAAAAACATCCATCTGGCTTCTAAGTGTGTTCATTGTAATAACATTGAAACTACTAACCATGTTATGGTGCAATGTCCTCAAGCTTGGTCTGTTTGGCTCAATTTCAGTGATATCTTCAAAGTTCAGATCCAGCCTTACATGACGATTTCTCACATCATCATGAAGTGGTATTGGGCTGCTCAAAGAAGCTGTGACATATTCACAATCATGCCTGCAATAATAGTTTGGTCGATCTGGTCAGGACGAAATAAAAAGAAGCTCAATAATGAAACTACTAATTATGCTACTATAATCAGGCATATTATCTATATCTTAACCAGTCTTGATCATGCGAAGATTCTGAATAAGAAACACTGGGGAAGATACGAAAAAGAAGCTGCTAACATTGGCTGTGTAAATCAGATCAAAGCCTTGAATAAGCCACTGTTCTTGAAGTGGAAGAATCCTAAGCAGAGTAGATATAAGATAAACATTGATGGAGCATGTACCTTCACTCATGAGTCAGGAGGTGGTGCTTTAATCAGAGACAGTAATGGTAGTATCATCAGGGGCATTGGTAGATTGTATGGCAAATGTTCGCCATTGATAGCTGAGTGTCGAGCTCTATTTGATGGTTTGAGATTGTGTAACAGTCTGGGGCTGAGCAGGGTTGATGTGGAGATTGATTCGTTGATCTTGGTTAACCTTTTGATCTATGGAAACTCTGCTTGGTTTCTGGACCCTTTGCTAAGCTGTTGTAGGAAGCTAATCAAGTCTGAAATGGTTGTCAAGCATGTCTACCGTGAGCAAAACCTTGGGGCTGATTGGGTTGCTAAGGAGACCTTGAGGGTTCAATCGGACATCGATTTCAATGGAATGGAGGCTCCTTCGAAGTTGAAGGCCATTGCTTTGTTGGAAAGCATTAATCTGGGGTATTTGAGATTTTCAGATTAGGTTTTATCCTTGGCTCTTGGTGGTGAGGAAGAAGATGAACTTCCCGGTTTAGTTTTCAAATTTTTGTAAAATTGCCTTAAAGGCTTGTTCTTTTCCAATTATTCAATATAAGCCCTTAATTAAAAAAAAAACGTTTATAAAACTATTCGGTACAGTTTACGTCCACCAAACACCTGAAAACTTTAGTGTTTCATCTTTTCACTTTGATAAGGTTATATAAATTATTTACATCGGTACATTTGTGTTTTATTTTTTCAATTCTATACGGTTGTATAATATTTATATTTTTGACCTATCATATAATATATTTTATAAATGATGTGTAGGTTTAATATGAAAGTTTTAATTTTATTATTTCTAATATTGAATATAAATTATAAAATATTTTAGCAAATAAAATACAAATATTAAAATATTAATAATGGTGAATATAATATTTTTAATGATACAAAAATATATTTTTAATCGTTACCACTATCCTCATTACCATGCTAATATATAATTAAAATAATATGGTTTTGGTAACTCTCATGTGTTAGTATGAAATTACTATACTTAATTATTTTATATAATTAAAAAAAATTATTATAAAACTACCCTCTAATTTTTAGAGTTAAAATAAATAAAAAATTAAAAATATAAAATATTTGTTTTAAAAATATAAAATGTTATTAATATATAAGATTCAGTGTGTTTCTATTTTTTTTGTTGAAACTATTTTCTCCATCACATTTTTTATTTCTTCCATATTTCAAAATGAAAAAAATACTTATACTTGCTTTTACTATCTTGTCCTCATTTTACCTTTTAATTTATAACTTTATGTCATTGGTTAATGAAACCCTTATATCAACAAACACATGATTTAGCCAAATTTAATCTAACATATATGATTTAACTTCTAAAATTAAACCCTAAAAACAAAAAAAAAACTTCAAATTTCTTAAAAATTACTCATGGAAGAGGAAAACACCCTAACTAAAGATTTAACAGCGGAGAACATCACCCAATCAACCAACAAGATAATTTAATCTTGTTTTTTTAGTTTTACATTCATGTAACTTGAGAATCTCTGTTAAAAAAACATATTTTCGAAAATCCCGATTTGTGCAGGTTTTAGCGGAAAACAACTAATTCCAAGACAACAGTTAGGAATTAGGTGCTTTTTTTTTATAGAAAAAACATCTGATTCTGAGATGGAATCTCAGAATTAGGTGCATTTTATCTGTTTTAATAAACAATGGTGCATTTTTAAATGTTGTTGTTTTTTAAAATAACGAATGATTTCTACCTTAGACGAATTCGAGAGAGACTGCCGTTGTTTTGTCAAGATTAAAATAGAAATCGAGTAGTTGGCCATGTTTTGTTGTTTTTCAAAATTTGAAGAGAAGTCTTGAAGAGGAGACCGTCTTTATAGTGGCTAGGCTGGGGTTATGGTTTATGGGGGGTTGATGTGAGAAGCTAATATGAGTGGTTGTGTGTGTATACGTTAATATGATTGAGATAGTTGGGATGATGATAGAAATCGATGAAGTTGCTGGAGAATCAATGAGTTTGGAATAAAAATAAAGAAAAGGGTAAATATGTTATTTCTTTTATGGAGGAAATAACAAAATGGAGTTTCTTTTTATTTATGGGGGAAATAAAAAAATTGATGGAGTAAATAGCTTCACCCTTTTCTTTTTCACTTGACATATCTTTATATTCTTTCTTTTATTTGCCACAATATTCTAACAAAAAGACTTATGGCTTTTTTTATAGCTATTCTTTTTTTTTTATTATCTGGATTTGAATTTTTCTAGATTTGATCTAGCTTTTCTAACGGCATATCAATTTTATTTTTGTTGGTACAAAATTTAGGGTTATCTTTTATTATTATAGTTCCCTCGGTTGTTTGATTCTTTACGTGATAGTTTTTTTTAATAGAATGTCAAAGAGTTGAATTAGTGTAAGATGTTACAATAGACTTTGATAAACCATATAGAAATAATATTATATATTTTATGTTTTTTTATAACTATGTTTGTAATGGTTTTTTGTTTATTTATATGTTTTTAAAATGATTCTTTTTTTAAATTTTTACTATCAATTTAATTTGTATCAAATTATTAAATTTTATGTTAAATTTATCTAGTTAGTTCTAGAAAAAATCTAAATTTAAAATTAAACCCCAAATTCATAAAAACTTAAAATCTTTTAACAATTTTTTAAACAAACATCATTAGATAAAAAGTTAATAATTTTTTTTATTCCATCCATAATTTTCTATTAATTTAAATATATTCTTTTGAAATTTTGGCCAAGCTCTACCGACAAGTTTGGATATCTCCGATATTTGGTGGTACTCAGTACTCCTAGAATTCAATAATACGGAAGCTTAGCGGTTGAGATATCGACGATATTATACTCCAAGGTTGATTGTGGTGATATTCGAATTCAGTAGAACTCAGTATGTTTTATTTATTATTATTACTTATGTAATATTTCATTGTAAAAATATGATAAAAACCGAGTTAAACTTAAATACATCTATACTTATAGTCATTTGTTTTCATGACACTATACGAAAGAAAGAAGAATGGTGTGAACCTAATAAGTAAAAGAATAGAATTTGTTATTATATTAAGGCAGGATGATATCCAAAATAGAAAGGCTCCTTGATTATCTTTTAAATTGTTTTTAGAATACGAGAGATCGAAATTTATAATAAGGTGGTTGCACTAAAAGATAGACTACCAAAATAAAAGAAGTGTTAATGTCCTCTCAAGTTAATGAAAAAAAGTGTTACTTTATGATGAATGTATTAAACATCTCGTATTTTTCGTGATCATGGAAATTTTAAGTGTTGTTCACATCTATAAACTTTTCTTGTCTTCTTCATTATTCTATGTCTTCTCCCACGAGGATGTAAACAAATTTTTTTAAATCTTCACTATGCCTACGCTTTTTACGAACACGGTGCATTACACTAGCCCCTCGTGGAATATCGACCGACATAGCAATGTACTATCGGATGTACGTGTTGCGTTGACCTCTATCAGAATATGGACTTTCATATGCTTGGTAGCACAGAAAGGCTGTTTGATAAAAACATAACTGTCTTTTGAACTATTTGCATTATGTTAGGGATATGTTATTGGGTATGTCTATATAGTGTGATGGGGATCATAAATGTTTGAGTGTGGTAAATAACAGTACGATCATATTTTTTCGAGGGGGAAATTGAGACGTAAGATAAATGCTACACTTATACTATTCTTTTATCTTTTGACTTAGTTGTGTGTTTGTTATATCTTTACTTATTAAGAAACATATAATTGAAGATAATAAATGGGTTTTTTCAGTCTATGGGTTTGACCCATGTCCATGGCCTGACCCCATTAACCCATTAATAAAAAATTAACCTATAAAAGCTCTAAAGAATAACATCTAAGATGGTTGAGACTTTATCTCTCTAAACATTAAATACAACAACTCAATTATCTCTCTACCTTCTACCTTATCAGATTGGCGGCCAGTGGAAGAATAAAGGAAGGTACCTGGATAGAAATATAAAAAACCTAAAATACATAGTTTACCTTCACAGTTATTTGGACCATGGATCGTGATATGCAGATAGACCATACTCTTGAAAACGAGGAGGTTAGAGTCGAATAGGAGCATGTACACACATCTCATGTCAATAACGATACTATAAAATTACTTTTCATTCAAGAGGAGGGTGATCAATTACGAGCAGAAATTGAAGGATTGAGAGCCTAGAGATAGGTGGAGAAGGATTTGGGGGGAAAACATTCGTTAGAGTAGGCTAAATCTAACGAGCCAGATAATAATACACAGCATAATCTGAATCAAGGTGACCAGTCTCCCAAATCCCATCAAGAATCTAAAAAAGAGCACAAAGCTAAATATTATTCTAGTATTTAGGAATCTACCATGGGCTTTACGATAGAGTAAAAAATCTACTCCTTTTTGTTAAACAATGATCATTTTTGCGATAAAAACGAAAGGGAAATTTCATTCTAAAAAACTCGAAAAAGATGAGTAAGCAAGATTCTTCAAGAAAGAAGAGGAGTCGAAATGACAAAAGAAAAAATAAAAAGGCATTAGGGAAAGATGAAATGGTTAGCTAACCATATCATAGATCGCTTGTTGAGTGATCAATTCACGATTCAACCAGATCCTATAACTTTTTCTAGTTCTAATGAGGATCACATGTTTGGTCAAGGGCATAATTGGAGTCAGTCGCTTTTATTTTCGAAAATAATCTCCAGATATCTATCTAAGTGTTTTGATAATTCAAAATGGAGAAGTATGATGGGAGACAAGACCCCGATAACCATCTTGAGAAATTCAAGAATTTCATGATGAGTTTTGATGATGATGGCAAGTTTAGTGCAGAGCTTATTCTTAAAATTTCAAAGAGAACTTCTTAAAGTGGTATAATATATTACCGCATGGATCGATTAAGAATTTTAACATGTTTTGGATGACATTCGGAAGGAAATTTATAGGAAGTAAAGAACTTAGAGGAAATAATGATATAATAATCCATTGTTGGCAACAACACCCCAATGGATCGTTAAAATATTGTACCCAACATTTTGTGAATACCAAAGATGGGTTGGCAGACTGCTTCAAACATGTGGCTATAGCTGCTCTCATACATGATTGTTAGCTGGTGAGTTGGCTGATTTAGTGACCCGTAAGAAGGAAATGAATTGGGATGGTTTATTAAATCAAGTCGGAAATCAAATCATTGTGGAGGAAACTAAAAGATTACGACAACCTCATCAATGCAGTCTTTCCCTTTCAACCCATCTTCCACAAGCTAGTAGCTTGTTGCAAGCGTTATCAATCAACCAAGGGACCCCGGATACAGTTTTCATCTTCGAAGACCAAGCCAATCTAATCAAGGTCAACAATCTAGGAAAAAGGGGAATCAGTGGGTCCAACCTAGTTATTTCGCAGAGCTGATTGAAAATGTTGCAACTATTTATGACAGGTCCAAGAATTTTGTGCAATTCCAAAGGCGTGCACCTATCCAGTATCTGAGGGAAAATTGAAACACACGATTCTACAAATAGCATAATGAGGTAGGACATAATACTATATCGCTTTAAAAAATAAGATACAATCGTTAATTCAAAATGAAAAATAAACCATTTTCGTTAAATCACAATTGAAAAATAGACAAGTGAGCAATATATCACAACCAAACACAAGTGGGCGTAAATAACTTCACATGTTGTTTAACGACGAATCACGGAAGCTCCCAAAGAAGAAAGTACAATAGTGATTATTGAACCGTCCGATATGGATTTAGAATATTCTGATCTTGATCTGGATCGGGGTCAGATCAATGTGATAATTGAGAATAATGGTAGGGTTTCCAAGATGTGTCAATTCTTAGAGTCATTAACTATATTTAGAGGAGACACGATCAAAGCACCTTCAAGTTGTTCGAGGAAAAATCATGTGGTTAGCTTGACCCAATCAATTATAAGGGAAGATGTCTTTTCATATGTACTAAAACCATTCCCCCTTCTTAGTGTTTGACAAAGATGACTTAAGGAATATTTGAGGGCTACACGAGGATGACATGGCAATAGGGGCATATATCGACAAATCTTGATCAACATTGGTGTCTCAGCCAATATCTTATTTATGTCCACCTATAAAAAGTGAATAACCCATATGTTATTCTCTGATCGAACATAACCATAGTATGGTTTACAAGAAACTCCGTAGATATTATCGGGGAGTTCGAAGGAGATGAAATTCTTTGCAAAAGACCATTTAAGAAAATGATAAGAGTCTTATTTGTGGTGGTGAATTTTTTGACCCCTTATAACGCCATCTTTAGAAACTTTTGGCTATCAAGGATGTGTGCAGTTGCATTAATGGTTCATAATTGTTTAAAATACACAATTAGAAGTGAAGTAGAAGTAGTTAGGAGCAGCCACGAAGTAGCTAGGGAATACTATATCACTGGTCTTACTTCAAAGTCTCTGGAGAACGTGGCAACTAAAAAAGAACAACAATTACTTGATTCCTCTGTGGATCCAAAGAAGAAAGATGATTCAAAAGAGACTCATAATACATTGAGCTATATCTAAGAGGTTGAAGTAGCTTAGGGTATGAGAAGAGTTTCATAATGGGGTACAACTTATATAAGAATTGAAAGAAGAGTTATTCTCTTTCTTATATAATAATTTGCATGTGTTCGCATGGTGTAATGAATATGTAATAGGCATGCTAGCTAGTGTCATTAGTCACAAGCTATTTGTGTGATTCGATGCAGGTCCAATAATACAAAGAAGTATAGATTTTTCTAGAGAAAGATCTGAAGCTATTGTTAAAGAAGTAGAGATGTTAACAAAAGTGGGGCATATCCAGGGGTCTCAGTATCCATTATGGACAGCAAACCCGATGCTCGTAAAAAATAAAATGATAAATGGTGAATGTGTATTGATTTCACATATCTCCACAGTCCATGTTCCAAGGATCACTTACATGTTCCTCGGATAGATTAGTTGGTGGATTCCACCTCGGCAAATAATTTTTTTTATCTTTTATGGATGTCTTTACTGGGTATAATCATATACAAATATCTTCGAATAATCATAAGTATACTTCATTTATCACTAAGAGGGGGCTGCATTATTACAAGGTAATCCCATCCGGTTTAAAGAATGGAGGGCCTACATACCAGCGCTTGGTCAACAAAGAATATACCAGTCAAATTGGGAGAAATTTAGAAGTTTATATCAATGAAATGATGGTAAAAATTCAAAGGGGATAAGATCATTTACTTAACCTGAAAGAATCTTTATTTAATTTGGAAGCCATCAACTTAAAGTTGAATCCATAGAATGCACTTTTTGAGGGCGATCCTGAAAGTTCTCTGGGTACATTATTAATAAGAAAGGGATCTAGACAGCCCTACACAAATAGATCCATTGTTGCCTATGGACCTTCCTCGATCCACAAAATAAGTTCAAATGTTAACTAGAAGGTTGGCAGCTTTGAATAGGTTTATCTCGAGGTTATCGTATAAATATGCACAACGTTTCCAAGTATTAAGAAATTCCAATGAATTCAATTGGTCTCCAAACTGTGATAAGGAGTTCCTTGAAATAAAGAGACATTTATCTTCACCTAAAACTTTGTTCAAACTGGTCATCCGAGAAAGACTCTATGTATATCTCGCAGTATCTGATCATGTTGTGAGTGCAGTATTATTCCAGAAGCTTGACAATTACCATATCTCGGTTTATTGCTTCAGTTGGCTTTCTCTTTGGTGATAGCAACCACAAAAATGAGGCCTTATTTTCAAGTGCACTCCATTACAGTTCGAACTTCTTTTCCGCTTAAAAGCATGTTGCAAAAACCAGATGTATGAGGTCGAATGATCAAGTGGTATGTGGAATTGGGGGATTACGACATCGATTTTTCTCCTCCAACAACAATCAAGGCATAAGTTGTAGCAGACCTCTTGGTTGAGTTCCATTCGGAAAGACCCTATGTAAAGTCTTCAATCAATAAGCCTGGAAAATAATGGGTAATTCGGATAAACAGAGTATCTAGTATGATGGGTTATGGGGCAGGAATTTATTTACTGTCCCCCTTTGGATACTTATTGTACCAAGCCATACGTTTTGGTTTCAAGGCATCAAACAATGAAGTTGAGTACAAAGCGAAAATAGCTTGTTTAAGCCTTGCTCTAATATGCGATGCCAAAAGAATCCGATTTATAAGTGTTTTTCAGCTGCTCATACACCAAGCACAGGGACAATCTGAAACAATGAAAGAACACTTGTTGAAGTATTAAAAAAATTAAGAGAAGCTTATGCTTGTTTAAATGTGTAGATTATGAACATGTGCCAAGAGCTAAAAATTCAATGCCTGACACTTTAGTCACCGTTACATATTCTGAGGCATACCCTTGAATTTACGTACAAGAATTCCCTTACAGAACAACGAACCTCAAAATAGAAGTTGAAAATGAAGAAAATTTCCGAATATCTGTGATAGTAAGCAAAGACTGGAGGTATGGTATCCAATAATTCCTTACTAAAGGAAGCCTTCTTGAAGATAAAAACCTAGCTAAAAATTTGAAGTTTAAAGCACACGGGTTTATGGTTTTAAGAGGGACCCTCTATAAAAGATCTTTTAGCAAGTCTCTTTTGTGATGCCTAGGATCAGATGAGTTCCAAGTAGTTCATCTGAATTACATAAAGGGGAAGGGTTTGTCCATTGTGGTTACAAATATTTGACTATATGAGTCTTCTTAGCAAGATATTATTGGCCATTTATCATAACAGATGCTAAAGAGACTTAGAAGATGTGATCCTTTTCAGAGATTTAGAAATGCAATATATGTACCAGCAGTTCCCATGAATTCAATATCTGAAGCAGTGCCTTTTGATAGATGGGGACTTAATTTAGTTGGACCTATTCCAATGGATTCTATAGGATGTCAAGCTATTATCTTGGAAATTGATTATTTTTGGAAATGGGAAAGGGTTGCACCCTCTCTGAAACTACTTCCAAAGGAATAATCAAGTTTGTCATTTCCAACATATGTTACAGATTCACAATTCCTAGACATATTATGACAGATAATAACCTTCTATTCGATAACATGGACATGGAAATTTGGTATACATCATGAGGAATTTACCATTGTTTCTCTTCACCTTTTCATCCTCAAGATAATGGACATATAAAGGTTGTAAATAGAACTTTTTGGATGGGTCTAAAAAATAATCTAGAAGAGGCGGCATGCAAATGACGATATTGCTTACAAGAAGTATTGTGGACCTATCGAACTACTTCACATATTTCTACATTAGAATCTTCTTTTGCCTTGGTGTATGGACGAATTCAATAACATCGATAGAGTATATTCAGGATCCATGTTTTAGATGTCTTAAAAATAAGATAAACTAATAAAACATATCAATTATATTTTTCTAATAATTAAAAGAGAAACACAAAAATGATACAAACATGAATTAGGGAAGTTAGAGATGTGTTGGGATTGGTGTCTAGGGGTTCGCCATCCCCCAACATCGTCGATACACGGCTGTTGTAATGTGCTCAGCACCGATGATATGTAAAGTTGAATTAGTAAAACATAAAATGAATTCTATGAGTTTGTCTTTTCACATAGTCGGTGTCAGGCATAAAATTCATGATTTTCCAACTAAAAACTGATAAGGCTGTAATTTCCAATCAAGGTGCACCCTTTATATGGAAATATAGGAACAAGAAGAGAGGAACCCCTCGATTAACCTGTTATCATCGACATCGGCAAAGAAGACCCAAACCAAGCGAAATGAGTAGTGAGTAAAAAAAGGTTTACTGCTTGGGGAGTAATTCAACAACTTACCGAGGGGACGAAATCTCCTCCTCGAGGCCAATTGTAATCGTCATACCCTGTGTTGAACGCCATAAATTGGAACGTGACTCAATGGGCATATTCGTGCATTATGGACTTCATTTTACCAGAAAATTCCAAACTCCACTAGCCCACTGTCAATGGGGTGGTTACTTACTAATTGAAAAGAGAGAAAGATCCTTTTGAAAGATATAAATATGCTTACTAATATGGTAATGGTATATTTTATTGTCCAATTAATAAAGTTATCCTTTTAGCAGACGTTTGTGATTAGTTTTTCTTAAAAAATTTAGCGACATCTGCGGGAACCCATTTAGTCACAAACAACGTTTAAACTTTCCATTGGTGATAACGCGATTTGGAATCGAAAAAGAAGCTCCGGAGCGGAACCATTTCCTTGGCGATCTCGTAGTGGCTAGTGACACAACATATAACTTGCCCGCTAAAACCACCCTGACACTCGGTCCTCTCAACCTCCCAATCGCCGCTGCAAATGAATTTATAACTGTAGGGGACCCGATGCCTACTGATCTTGACCGTAGCACTGTTCCTATTGGGAAGGACGTCATAATTGTGTAGGTAAACCTCGTTATGAACCAAGGTATGTCGATAACCCCTTATGTTGTCCATTTTTTAGAATCTAATATTCAAGAAAGGAAATAGGCGCAAGTTAGAGCGCTCCACTTGCAAGAGGCTACAGACTAGGAGGCCAGCCACGCTCGCCAAAATGAGTGATGCCTTGTAGGTTCTGACTGGGAAAATGCTCGAAGAGGGTAACGATAAGCTAGAGGCGCCACCGCCGGCCAGTAATTCAATTTGCAGAGACAAGTCTAACAAAAAGGCAGAACCTGATGAAGGGGAGGACAAAAGTAATTGAAACAATAAGCGGTCGGAGAGCTGCGAACAAAGCGACGCCACAAAAAGGTCGGTGATGAAGCAGTTCAAGGTAAATAATGTGATTCAATATGACCAGGTTTGCCCCAAGATGAGCGCTTACGTCCTCAAATAATTCCTATTTATGGAAAAGATATTGGAAGCAAAGGTCTAGCGCAAATTTCACCTATTTCGAATGAAAGCTTATGACAACACAAGAGATTGAAAGTGCTAATTGGAATAGTTTCAAAAGATGATGATGGAATTCATCCCTGATGATATCTTGTTTTGTAGGAAGATCTCCATGAATCTCGAAGGTAACGCTATGAATTGGTTTAAAGGGTTACCAAATGGGTCGAGACGTGATTTTTCTGATTTTTGGAACGCCTTGAGAGATAGGTTTGTGGGCAATAAAGAATAAAAAAAATTCATCATGGATCTATACCAAAGAAGATAAGAGTCACTCAAGATCTCCATAAAAATATTTGTCCATGCTATAAACGCCCTGCCATATCTAGAAGAATCGATGGTTGTGATGTTTCTGAAGAGGGGCCTCTACCGGAACAGAACTTATATGCCGACCTGATCCGGTTTCCCGTAATGAAAATTAGTGTTATAGTATCCAGAGAAAATAAATCCACCATGGTGGATAACTCAAATAATGGAGAGTGATATTAATACCCAGAGGGTAAGAATTAAGGGTCCAAGACGTCATCGTCCGATCGGAGAAAAATGGAAGATACTGGATGTCGCGACAACGCCATGGGCTCCATAAACTGACCGAGAGCATCCTATTACGCTAACGCGACACGAAAGTTCACACCCTTGACAAATATGATATCGGTAATCTATGACCGCACCAAGGGGCGAACCAGGTATCAGCCCCCTCGCAACATGGAGGCCTCTCAGTACAAAATATCTAATCGACAGTTCTACTTTTACAATAATGATCAGAGCCCCCTAACTGTTGAATGTGGGAAAATCTTAAGGAGGAAATCCAACATCTCATTAATAATGGGGAGCTGGTATAGTTCTTTAAGGGAGAGAGGGATGACCAACAAGATGACAGGAATGTAGAAATCAACCAGATGAGTCTAAAGCATAATGGCGGGACAAGAGGCTCGACGATGGCAACTAATAATGGCTGTTTACAATCTCTGGTGGAGGAACCTTGTTGGGAGAAAATCCACCTCTACGAAGCGGGATTGGAAAGATCTTAAGGTTCAGGCAATGGTGGATCGTCCTATCACAATTACCAGGATCCGGTCACCAACTTAACCTTTAATGATGACGACTTGTGCAGGGTCCCCACACTGCATGAGGATGTTTCGATACCAGCTCCCCATTAAGGGTCAGTCAGGTGACAACAAGAACCTGTAACACTGTCTTCGTAAACCCGTCCAAGCCATCGAGCTAGCAACTTAACCGACAACGAGATATGGAGGGATCAGTACCAGGACATCAACCCATCACCAAACATGGTGGATGACCTCCGTGAGAACAAATTAATCATCAGTAATACAATGACAAAATCGAGGAAGCCCTATCTTATCGGTAATCAAGTCGACCTAATGTTCAAAAGTTCTTTACTTACTTTATTGCAACAAAATATAGAATATTTTTCTTGGAGTACGAGAGACGTGTCGGGGGTTAACCTGATAATTATATGCCAAGAGCTCACTGTCGATAGACATTCAAGACCAATTCAGAAAAAGTGACAAGTATTCTCTCCCCAAAAATATGAGGCTAATTCTATAGAGTTTGATAAGCTCCTTCATCTAGGACACATTCGAAAGGAAAAATACCCACTGTGGGTTGCATTCCCGATCCTAGTGATGAAGAATGAGGAACAATAGCGGATGTGCATCAATCTCACATACCTGAATTAAGCGTGCCCCAAGGATACCTTCACACATAGCATCGATCAAATGATGGACTTAGCATCGGGCTGCTAACTCCAGTCATTTATGGACACTTACTTGGGCTACAAATAGATCAGAATACACCCCAAATATGAAGAGCATACAACATTTAAAACTGAGAGAGGTGTCTACTTCTATACCATAATGTCGCTTGGGTTAAAGAATACAAGGTCAACAAACCCACGCCTAGTCAACAAAATGTTTGAAACACAACTCAGCAACAACATAGAAGCCTGCACCGATGACATGTTAGTCAAAAGTAACACAGAAGATTGCTAACTCGAGGTTTTCATCGACGTATTTGCAATATTGTGGCAATTTAACTTCTAGCTAAACCCGTTGAAATGTTCTTTCTGTGTGTGGATTGGTAAATATTTAGGTTGTGTCTTCAACAAAAACAGAATTAAGGTCGGCCAGGATCATCTTAGGGCCCTCCTGCAAATGTTGCCAACAACGAATCTCAATGAATTCCAGTGCCAGACTGGGCGGCTCGCATTTCTGTCGCATCTTATTTCCCAGGAAACTTTCCCTCCTCGACGCAAAAACAAGATAAATCAATCTCGAGAAACTGGCCTTCGACCTCTTGGTTGTAGTGCACAAGATGTAACAGTATTTACAGGGAAATACCATTATACTTCTTATTTTATTCCCATTGAAGAGAGTGCTGCAGAAGCCATACAATTTTGTACGGCTCACACGCTCGTCAGTGGAGCTAGGTAAGTATGATATTATGTATGAGACACGTGGTGCGATCAAGGGCCATGCGGTAGCCGATATCATTAATGAGTTTACAACCAAACGAGGCTTTGAAGATGAATCCGATAGGCCCCACAAAGCTCACCCATAGAATTATAGTAGAGTCCAACGGGGCCTCCGACGCACATGGGGAGGGGCCGATATTGTAATGAAAGATTCGCATATGAGATGAAGTAAGGAAAACAATTAAGTTCAACTTTGCAATGATAAAAAACACTATAGAGTATAATACGGTATTATGAGAAAATGACAGTAGCCAGCATATGCGGGGCAAAGGTCCTCCATATCGGAGTTGGTTCCCAACTCGTAATCAATCAAGAGAAGGGCCTCTATCATACAAAACATGAAACAACACGTTACCACTTGGAAGGATTTAGAAATGGGAAACTAAATTTGAGCGAGTCATTTACGACCAAGTACCATTCCTTGACAACTCCACCGCTAATTTATCGGCCAAAGCGGCTGCCTCTGGCAACAACCCGCTCGTTCTCTTGCAGCATAGTACCACGCTTTAACCTGTTACCCATGACGAGCAGGTTGGGAAGATAGACACTGATATTAATTACATGCAACCATACTTATTGACGACACCTTCCAGACAACTAAGGTAGACATACATGCTTTATAGGTACAAGTAGCCAAATATACGATTCGCGATGGTATCGTCTATCGAAAAATCTCCACACATCCATTACTGCGGTGCCTATGCCAACGTGAGGCACTCTAGGTTCTGAGAGACTTGCACAGGGGAAAAGTTGGGGTGCAATGCAGACATCACAATTTGATTCATCATTTTTTGTTGACATAATACCATTGCCCCAATTTGGTCATCAGTGACGAGAGGGTTGTACAAAGATACCACCCTTACCAACAATTTCACGAATAACCACCATCTGTCATGCAAACCAATAGGCATCAACCCCATCCCTTGCCCGTTCGATAAATAGGAAATTCATTTTGTGGGACTACTACATATGGCCATGGGAAACTGCCATTATTGGATTGTAGCCGAAGATCAATTCACCAAATAGATTGAAGCTACAAGCCTATACCAAACATGGGCGTAATTAATTTGTGACTTCATGCACAACCAAATTGTATCTAACTTTGGCATCCTGCCCATTCTTGTGACATTAATGGTTTCCTAGTTCCAAAATGTCATTTTAACAAGGCTTGACCGTCGATACAAAATAGAGCAACATTTCTCCACTCCCTATCATTCACAAGCAAACAATAAAGTCGAAGTAATTAACATAGTCATACTCTATGGTATTAAAAAGAAGCCAAATAGAGAAAATAGGATGTGCCCTGATAAGCTCACTAAAGTTCTATGGGCATACCAAATCAACCCCCTCTCGGCAAAAGGTTAAATACCATTTTCATTAGTCCAAAACATGGAAGCAGGTGTTTCGGCGGAGGTCATTATATCCAGCCACCAGGTGGTACATTACTCTGAGGCTTCAAACACTGCCGAGCACCCGGTGTGTGTGGACCTAATCGAAGAGCAGCGCGATGAGGCCACGGTACGCTCAGAACACTACAAAAGCCTAATACACAACCGTTTGGATTCCTAATTGAGATCAAGGCCCTTGCGAGTAGGTGACTTGGTTATGAAGAAATATTTTCAAAGAGTAGGAGACAAAACTACCGGGAAACTAAGTCAAAACTAGGAGGGCCCATATATCATTATTGTCATAGGACACCATGGAGCGTACTAACTTACTGACGTGGAAGGTAAGGCTCTCAAGCATCCATAGAATATTAACTAATGAAAACTCTATCAAATTTTTATGTAAAGCTGATGTGCTCGCCTTTTCTCTTGTGATGGCGTTAAGGAATTACTTAATGAGGCACATCCTTCTTCTCGGCTAATGAACTTATCTATGTTTTCGCTTATCTATATTTTTTCATCTTAATGTGACGGTATTAATAAACCACACCAATGGGCTACTCAAGGGGCTATATTGAGCCCTGATCAATGAGGTCCATTATGCGAAAGGGCTTATTGGCCACGCCATTCCCGGCTACGCAAGGAGCTCTATTGAGCCTAATACCTATCACGAGTATTCGAAGAAAAATGGTAATAAAACCAAACCATAATTAGCCACACAATTGGCCATAAAGGGAAACACTGACCCTATCATCTCACTGAGTTATCAAACATGACCTGGTAGCGAAGCCAAGCCGAAATCAGCCATGAAATAGGATAAACTGTGCCCCTAAATATTAATAAGTAAACTCTTTGAATACATAAAAAATAAACCCCTAAAATTATTCAAAATTAAAACGCGACCACATCGCAAGGAAACATCAATTATCTAAGATTCGAGTTACACATAAAACACAACAATTGAAATTCTAAAAACAGGTTTAAGTATAACATATGCAATTTTTACACCATCTAATTAGGATAGAAAAGGGGGACGATAACCCGTTCCTAATAGCTCATTCTCCGATCCCCGACGAATCGGGTACTGAACACCCCGTATGGTTGAGGAGGGGGTAATAAAAGGCATCGGGTAACTACTTTTCATCACCTAGGTCATCGTTATCTCTCTACTTTTCATCACTTGAAGCCTCTACGTGCTCTTATTTATGGATAAACCTCCTTAGGGGCCCTAGCGACAATCTTGGCTTCCTCCTCCAAAGCTCAAAGATAGTATCTTCTTGACCCTGCTCGAGAATCTCTATGGGA
This sequence comes from Limnanthes douglasii subsp. nivea, assembly GCA_036936605.1. Lineage (NCBI taxonomy): Eukaryota > Viridiplantae > Streptophyta > Magnoliopsida > Brassicales > Limnanthaceae > Limnanthes > Limnanthes douglasii. The sequence continues at coordinate 184,892,291 of JAUPFV010000001.1, forward strand.
ATTCTCATCACCTACTTCTCCCTCTTCACCAGAGCCTGCTCGGGTTCCTCCAATATTTCTTTTTCCCGATCCATGGTCGTTTTTTATTTCAATGATGCCACTTTCAGGTTGGTATTTTCCTACAACAATGTCGCTACCTTACCCATTAGCTCATAAATCCTCTCAACTTGAGCTATGTTTTGAGATAACAGACTGACACTCTGCACCATGAGCTTTGATGAGTCTGGATTTATTCACCACCACTCACAGAGAAAACCAGACATGGGTAATTCGGATAATATGTGCCCACTGAACTATCCGGACAAGACAAAAGTATTAAAATACTAAACTTATTTTGACTAAGCTAGGTGCTAATCTACTTAAGAACTAACGGGTCTTAAAACTCGACCCGGTTTCACAACTTGACCCGAAAGCCCATGGGTCCATAATTAAGGGTATAAATACCTAAATACTTAATACAACCAGACAGCTTAAATCTCTCACTACAAAACACCCACACATTTAATACCTTTGAAACTCTCTAAAACACTGGACAAAATTACCCTTAGTTCAAAATAAACCACACCAAATTGGCGACCATAGTGGGAAAAGATGATGCTTGAATCTAGCACTCAAAACCAGCAAGAAAAACCAGTTCGGATGAATCCGGACGAGCAAGAAGTGCCACCACCTTTGATAGAAGTGGTGGGAGAGAACGATGAGTACACGGTCGAAGAACGAGACAGGTTGAAAGCTGAAATAGAAGTGTTGAGAGCTGCTAAAAAGGAAGAGATGAGTTATAAAAAAATTCGAAAGTGTCAGCCATTCACCATACTAACAACCCACGGGAGAATGACCCATCAACAAAGACTCACTTGAGTACAAAAAAGACCCATGTCAGTTCCAAAAATCTCACCAGTATAAGCCGATGGAGAGCTCAGAGTCCGAGTTCTCTAGTAGCTCTTCAAATGAGGATGGACTTGAGGAATCCTTGTCATCCAGCACTGACGATGGAAGATCCAAGAAGAAGCAAAAGTTGGTTAAAAAATATTCAAGAAAGAGGGATAGACATGGGAGGTTAAAGAAACATCTGGGAAAAGGGTCGTCTCACAACCACAGCCATAGCCATAGCCGTAGGCATGTGGATCAGCTGCTGATGGATCCCTTCGCATTTCATGATGAGCCAGGTATTTTTGCAACACCTAATGAAGACACTGTCTTTAGTCGTGACTAAAATTGGAGACAATCCCCATTGTCTTCCAAGATTCTGTCCGTAAACCTTCCTAAGAGGTTTAACAATATTAAGATGGAAAAGTATGATGGGAGCAAGGATCCGGACAATCATCTGGAACAATTTAAAAAGTTTATGATGAATTTTGATGATAATGACAAACTGCTCTGTAGAGACTTCTCTCAATCTTTTACGGGGAGTGCTTTGAAATGATACAATAGCCTACCACAGGGTTGTATCATAAATTTTGACACGTTTTGGGTGGCCTTCCGAAGGAAGTTTGTTGGGAGTAACGAGGTGAAGGGAAATATAGATACTATTATCCATTGTGCCCAAGATCCAAACGAATCATTGAAAGACTATATAAGCCGGTTCGTGAACACAAAGAATGGGTTAGCTGATTGCTTTGAGAAGGTAGAAATAACTTCTTTGAGGCAAGGATTAAACCCTGAGAATCTGGCCGATTCGGTAACCAGAAAATATGCCATGACTTGGGGTGGTTTGCGAAACCAGGTGGGGAAGCAAAACAATGTAGATGAAACAAAAAAGACTAGGGTGCACGGGCAAGTGAGGTCTGCCCCAGCTGCACCAAACCAGAACCAGTCCGGATATAAGATCAAGGAAGCCGGACAAGGGCCCAACAGGGCCAAACATACTCAATCTCACCCAGCTCCAGCTCAGAGCCAGTAGTCTAGAAATAAACGGGGACCTTGGGTCCAACCAGAGTGGTTTGCTGAATTGAAAGAGAATATGGCAACCATCTATGACAAAACAAAAGATGAGGTACATTTCAGGTAGCCGAAAGCCCTTCAATCTCCTAGGGAAAGTCATAATACTTGTTTTTGACAATATCAATATGATATTGGCCATAACACCGAGGATTGAATCGCTTTGAAACAAGAGGTGGATAATCTAATTGAAAGAGAAAAATTGGGAGCTTATGTGAAGAGAAGAAGTGGGAACAGGCCTGACAATGCTCACCGGACTGGCCCAACGAATAATGCAGGGACATCGGCTCTAGACAGGGCTATGGTAATTATTGAAATATTTGATGTAGAATCAGATTATTTGGATCCTGATCCAACCTGAAATAAAGTGGGGGTTATAACAGAACATACCAAGACAATGTCTGGGCTTGTAAGCTATTTTGAGTCACTCACTATATTCGGGGGGACACAATGACTGCGCCGACTCCTTCTTCAAGGAAGAGGCATGTTCACACTCTAGCTACTTAATTAGAGGGAGGCATATCCTCATATCAGTACCAAATTCCCTTTGCCTTCATTGGTTTTGATGAAGATGACCTAAGGGACATAGCTGGTCCTCATGAGGATGCTGTGGTGATAGGAGCATTAATTGGGGGCAATGACATCAGGTGAATTTTGATTGATATTGGCAGCTCAGCGAACATTCTCTTTTTAAGTTGATATAAACAGATGAAGAATCCAGTAGTGATTCAGCGTTCGAACAGGTCCATTGTGGGCTTCACAGGAAGCTCTGCGGATGTGGTCGGAGAGTTTGAGGAGGAGGTTTTGTTGGTCAAGGGCCCTTTCAAGAAGATGGTTAGGGTACTTTTCGTTGTGGTAAATTGCACCATGTGTTACAATGCGATATTTGGGAGATCCTGGCTCTTCTGGATGCATGTTGTGGCTTCAACAGTTCACCAATGTTTAAAGTATGCAGTTCAAGGACAAGTGGGAGTTGTCCGGAGTTACCAAAAAATAGCAAGGGGATGTTATGAAACTGCACTTTCCCCTAAAACTATGGGGGCAGTTCGGATAAACGAAGATTAGAAGTTGTTGGCGCCCTCTGGGGGTGAAGGTGAAATTGATGACCCTAGAGAGACCCCTGGTGTTTTGATACCAATTGAAGAAGTTGAAACCCACTCTCTGGCTGAAGGAAGAAATGTTAAAGTTGGCTCCAAGATGACACCAGAATTGAAGAAAAAAGTGTTATCCTTTTTGGCAAACCACCAACATGTTTTTGCTTGGTGTAATGTTGATGTGACCAAAGTACTTGCGAATGTTATATCACACCAACTATCCATCCAAAGAGATGTTACACCTGTTGTGCAAAGAAGGAGAGCTTTCTCTAAAGAGAAAGCTGATGTCATAGTTCAAGAAGTTGACCGACTTATAAAGATGGGGCAGATAAAAGAATCTCAATACCCTATATGGACAGCCAATCCAGTGTTAGTAAAGAAAAAAATGGGAAATGACGTATGTGTATCGACGTTACTGACCTCAATAGAGCTTGCCCAAAAGATTTATATCCAGTCCCCGGATAGATCAGTTGGTAGACTCCACATCTGGGAACAAGTTATTGTCCTTCATGGATGCCTTCTCCGGTTATAACCAGATACATGTGGATCCGAAGGACCAGGAACACACTACTTTTGTTACATATAGGGGCCTCCATTGTTACAAGGTGATGCCTTTTGGGTTGAAGAATGCTGGGGCTACCTATCAAAAGTTGGTGAACAAGCATTTGCTGATCAGATTGGGAGGAATATGGAAGTATATATTGATGACATGATGGTAAAAATCTTGGAACAAGAGTTGCACCTAGCAAATCTTCAAGAAACTTTTTCCAACTTGGCAAAGGTTAATTTAAAATTGAATCCAGGAAAATGTGTCTTTGGGGTGCAATCCGGATAGTTTTTGGGGTATGTGATAAGTGAGAAAGGGATACAACCTGATCCGGAGCAGCTTGATGCCTTATTAAAAATGGATCCTCCTCGGAATGGTAAAGAAGTACAAAGGTTGACAGGAAGGTTAGCCGCTTTAAATCGTTTTATTTCAAGGTCTTCGGGTAGGTGTACCCCATTTTTCCAGAGTTTAAAGGGTGTTAAAGACTTTAACTGGTTTCCAAAGTGCGACCAGGTATTTTATGAAATAAAAAAGCATTTGACTTGCCCTAAAACCCTTTACAAACCTGTTGATGGAGAAACACTGTACATATACCTAACTGTGTCTGAATGTGCTATAAGTGCGGTGCTGGCAAGAGAGGTGGATAATTATCCTCGTCCGGTGTACTACATCAGCAAGAGTCTAATGAATGCTGAAAAAGGTACTTAAAGCTTGAAAAACTAGCACTAGCCTTGGTGATTGCTGCTAGAAAAATGAGGCCGTATTTTCAGTCTCATTCTATTGTCGTCTGAACGTCTTTTCCTTTGAAAAATGTCCTTCAGAAGGCAGACATATCAAGCAGGATGACCAAATGTTCAGTAGAATTGGGTGACTATGATATTGATTTCGCCCCCCGAACTGCAATAAAACCTCAATCTGTTGCTGATTTCCTGTTTGAGTTCCATTCGGACAGAAGTACTAAGCAAGCTGCAGATAAGAAAACTAAGAAGTTATGGGTTATCCGAACATATGGTGGATCAAGTACCATGGGTTGTGGTGTTGGGATATGTTTAACCTATCTGTATGGCGATAAGTTATACCAGGCTATATGTTTTGCTTTTAGGGCTTCTAACAATGAGTCCGAATTTGATGCTGCTATAGCTGGTCTGAAACTAGCTTTTCTGTGTGGGGCTAAAAGAGTCAGGTTAATGAGTGATTCTCAGCTTCTTATCCATCATTCTCAAGTTCAATCTAAGGCAAAAAAGGACCAGTTGATTAAATACTTGTTTATCCTTAAAGAAGTGGCAACTAACTTAAAAAATGTTAGCTATGAGCATATACCTAGATCGAAGAACACACTAGAAGACTCTTTGGCAACCATAACATAATCTGAGTCCTACCCATGGATTCATGTGCAATAATGCCCATCCATACAACCCAGCCAGGGAAAGGAAGAGAAAGAAAGTTTAAGTATACAAGTGGTTCAACCCAAAGACTGGAGATATCCCTTTTTTCAATATATCTCTGATGGCATTTTGCCTCCCGAGAAAGATGTGGCAAGGGAAATAAAACATAGGGCTCGTGATTTTTTAATCATAAAGGATGTATTTTACAACTATTCGTTTACTAGACCTCGCATGCGTTGTTTGGGGATTGAAGAGTCCTAAATTGTGCTATCCGAACTACATGATGATGAAGGATCAGGACAATGTGGCTATAGAGATTTAACCCGGAGGGTTTTGTTGGCCGGATACTATTGGCCATCCATAATGATAGATACCAAGGAGTTGGTGAAGAAATGTGACCCATGCCAAAGATATGGTAATGAAATTCATATCCCAGCTGTTCCTCTAGAGTCGATTTCTGAGCCAGTGCCTTTTGCTCGTTGGGGACTCGATTTAGTAGGGCCTCTACCAATGGCATCCGGAGGGTGCAAGACTATTATTGTAGCCATTGATTATTTCTCAAAGTGGATAGAAGCAGCCCCCCTGGCAGGAACTACTTCAAAAGTTGTTATAAAATTTATTATGTCTAACATTTGTAGCAGATTTGGGGTTGCACAAAAGATAACCACAAATAATGGGCCACAATTTGATAACAAGGATATGGAGAGTTTTTGTGCCTCTAGGGGCATTCAGCATTGCTTCTCTTCTCCTTTCCACCCACAAGAAAATAGTCAAGTTGAAGTGGCAAACAGAACCATTATGTTCGGTCTCAAAAAGAATTTAGAAGGGACTGCAGGAAAGTGGCCAAGCTATTTGCAAGAAGTATTATGGGCATACCGGACTACTCCTGGAGGTGCTACACAAGAATCTCCTTTTTCCTTGGTATATGGGATGGATGCAATTGCTCCTATAGAGGCAACTCTTCCATAATACAGAGTTCACAATTATTTCGAACAGGCTAATGAGGAGGCAATTAGAAGTCAGTTGGACTTAATTGAAGAAAAAAAGGTTAATGATCATCTTAGAACCACCAATTACCAAGGCTTAATGATGAGCAAATTTTCTTCCTAAATCAAAAGAAGGAATTTTCGGCTAGGGGACAAAGTGTTGAGAAAAGTCTTCTTGCATACTAAGAAGAAACAATTTGGCAAGCTAGCTCCAAACTGAGAAGGGCCTTATGAGGTCTCCGAAAAAATTAAGCCTGGAATGTACAGGCTTCAAGACAAAGATGGAAGAATCTTAAAGCACCCCTGGAATATTGAACACCTCCGCTTATATTTGGAATGAAAGTTGTTTAAATATTTACTTGTTTAAAGTCCATGTAAATATTAGGGGGCACACTCTTTCCTACCCTGGTGGCACGGGGAGGTTTTCATGAGGTGTCCGGGTTTTTTCAATAAAATTTGATGCCTTCTTAAAATAATCGGAGTGGTTTGCTTGAATTTTTTTAAAATTCTTTAAAGGATCTTTGGTAGGTTAGATTGGCTTGGTTGAATGATGACCATTAAACGCTTGTCATCGGAGATTTTAAACACTCTCATCTTAAATACTTATAAAATAAATACGGGCTCTTTAAACATCAGCCATCAAAATTAAGCAAGTATGAAAAAAGCAAAAATTTAGCAAAATAAACTTGTCCGGTTAAAAACCGGGTGATAATATTAGAACATAAAATATACATTGGCCATCCAAGGACTTTGAGTTTGAAGAAGGGTTTAACCGGACTCAAACCGGAAATATTTACAAAAATTCCTTGGCCATCCAAGGACTTTAGTCTTTCACAAGATTAAGAAAAACAAGTAAGAAAAGATAGTTAAAACCTCAGGGCTTATTCCCTTCGGATGTTCCTGCATCGTCTTTTTTCTTGGGATCTTTGGGTTCACCATTGGAACTCTCTCTGGTTCCTTCTTCCTCATCAGTAGTATCATCAATACAACTAGAATAATTCTTTTTATCACCATCCACCATCGTATGGAATGGGATATCTTCATATTCGACATATTGCCACAAGGTACCAAGCGTTCTCTTCGGGAACGTTTGGTGGAAAAGCAAAACCATATCATACTTAACTTCAACATACCTTTTTTTTCAATGAATTAATCACCTCATTGGTGTATTTATCTATGCTGGTCCGAATCCTCTTGTCCTGCTCCTTCACCAAGTCTTCTTTCTCTTTGGTTACCTTGGACACAGCCTCTTCAAGGGAAGTCTTGTCATCGGACAAGGTTCAGATGGCATCGTCCTTGGTCTTCATGTCTCCCTTCAAGGTGGAAAGATATTTTTCCTAACCGGAGAACTTGGTTCGGAGCTCTGTGTTAGCTATCTGCGAAGTTTCCAGCTTGGTTGCCAGATTTTCTTTCTCCTTCTTCAACTCTTCAAGCTCCTTCTTCAATGCCTCAATACTCTGGTTGGCAGTGAGGAGGTCATTTGACAAACTCTCCTTGTCTGTGTTGAGGGTGTTGATAAGGCCAGACTGACTTTTTACTTGCCTTTCCAAGTTGGGCACCAGCTGAATATGGCCCAGAAGAGAGTGGGTCACCGTATCATGTTCCCCGGAGACGGTAAATGACTTGCCATTGAAAGTCACCATATTGAAGGAGCTTGGAGGAAGGTAGGGGCCAGCAAAGTCATCTTTCTCAAAATCATTGAAATAGAGACCAATATTTTGGAGGCCACTGATGTCTACTCCCTCAATATCCCCTCCAGTACCCTCCCCGGATTGTAGATCGGTGGGGATCTGCTCTGCCAAGGTGGGATCAGTTGGGTCTGCCGGAGGCAGAGACTCCGAAGGGCGAAGTATTACTTCATCCCCCAAGATGAACTTCTTCTTCTTAACAGTCCTCTTATCGCTGCTTGCTCGCCTTTTTCGGTCCTTTTTAGGAGGCCTTGGTGGATTTTGAGGTTTACCTGCTTCCTTAATGGACTAATCATCAACTACTTTGAGAAAAGTAGCATCAATCACTCCTTGGGTCTGCCCTCCTTGATTCTCCGGAGCAGTCTCCTATGTAGCACCCCGAACTGCCTCTACTTCAGCCTTCTTTTTCTTGCCATTCCCTTTCATTTTGCTTGGGGCTTTGGCTCTGGAGGGCAAGGCTAGTTTGCCATCCTTCTCCTCTGTTCTCTTAAGTATCACGGCTGGAGGAGATGGTGTAGGCAGTTCCTCACAGGTGAGATCTCTCCGACCCGTGGTATTTCACAAGTAGGATCTCACCAAGTTGTTGGAGGTAAAAAAATTGTGGAAGACGTTCCCCCAACGTTCAGCAACCCATGAATTTAGCTTGGCACATGTGGCCTTCCCTCCTCCAAGTAGTCGGTGAACTCCTTCGGCAATACTGACATAAGAAAGAAAGTAATTTAAGGGTGGAATTTTGATTAAAATAAGAAATATTGAAAGACAAATAAAACCGAATACTTACTTGTGCTCTTCCACCTACTGGTGAGCATGCTACGGTTGACATTGGCCTTAATGTTTCTCCCATTCTTCCACGTCCCACTGATGAATAGGAACTGGGTCTTCCAGTTTTTCTCTGAGTCCAACAAGTTATCCACCACCTTGAAGTTATCTCACATGTTGTAGTGGTAGAATGGGATGTGATGGTTCTTGAACAGGCTGGCCACTGCTGCGAATTGCTCCATGGGAAGAGGAATGTCGGACAGCCTCGATGCCATTATACAGGCAAGGAGAGTATACCAAGCATTTGGACTCAGTTGGCCTGGATCCAAGGGGAATCTGAGTCCCTAATTGAATAACTCAGGGTAAATGATGATCTCGTTGAGCTTGCAGTCCATCGGAGTTTCTAGTGTGACTGGGTTTCTCACTTTCACTGATTCTGGGATCCCCCACTTGGTTCGGATCCGGCCCAGCTCAACGGTGTGAGTGTAGACATAATTGATGTTATGCATGGCCAACATATACTTTACATTGAACTTCTCAAAATAAGGTCCCACCTTGTCCTCCAAGCTCTCCGGCAGCTCCGAATGAGTCATCTCACTTTCACCTTGCCATTTCCTTTTTTGTCAGAAGCAGCATCCTCAGTCGGTACGGAGGCTTCAGTCGCGAAAGGGGCCTCTTCGATGCTATCTTCCATTACTTCCTCCATCATTGTGTAAGATGGTAGATTGTCAGCTTGTGGGTCAGTGGTCTGTTTGGATGGCTGAGCACCGGTTTCTTCTAGAGGTCTGGTGTCCGGTTGGGGCTCAGCTCCGGAGGACTTTGTTTGAGAAGTAATTCTGGTTTCCTCTGATCCGGAAGGATTGTCTATTGGCGCTCTAGTAGATTGGTTTTCTTAGGGGATTTCTCAATATCAGATCCCATAGCGATAAACATAGAAGGCTTCCTAACACTTGATATTGCTTTCTCTTGAATGGTAGAAGGCTGAGACTCCTGAACCGAGGAGCCTGACAGGATTGGCGAGAGGTTTGGCTTAAATAAACGTTTAGGTTTTGTGATTTTGGTAAAAGATGATCCTTGATCAGCTTCTAAAGATGGTGTATCAGACTTATTGCTTGGAGAGACTGGAAGACCAGCAGCAATGTGTCTCTCACGTTCAACTTTTTTCGCTTTCTCTAGTTCATAAATATTTAACCAACCACTTTTCACAAGAGCGTTCCTCACTGTGAACATAAACCTATCCAAGAGAGGTTTTGAAAGAAAAGGTGAAAAGCTCTGAGAAAAGAAATTGTGGAGTGGTGAAGATGGTGAAATAGTGAAAGAAAGTAATTTATATATTAGTAAAACGAAAGCTATTGATACCTAGGAGAAATAAAAAAGATTTAGGTAATGATTGAAGACGGCGCTGACGTAAGAAGCATTAAATGCAGGAGTTACTTTTCAGGCTTATTGGGAGCGACGTTCTAAGAAGAAAACGGCTGGTAGGATGAATCAAAATGCAATACGTGTCCCATGGTCCAAAGAAAAAATCTTAGAATTCCGAGGAGAAATCAGTTCGGTTAAACCTTGAACCAAATACATGAACGGGATGGAAAACGTTGTTACTGAGTAAGTGAATTTTTTAGTCCTGCCAAAGACCTTTGACAAAGCCTAAAAAAGGGGCTACTGATGAGTCCGGATTTATTCACCACCGCTCACAGAGAAACCGGATAGGGGTAATTCGGAAAATAGGTGCCCACTAACCTATCCGTACAGGACAAACGTATTAAAATACTAAACACCTTTTGACTAAGCTAGGTGCTAATCTACTTAAGAACTAATGGGTCATTAAACTCGACCCGGTTTCACAACTTGACTCGAAAATCCATGGGTCCGTAATTAAGGGTATAAATACCTAACCACTTTCATTAATGGGGGTAATGAATATTTAATACAACGAGACAACTTAAATCTCTCACTACAAAACACCCAAACATTTAATACCTTTGCAACTCTCTAAAACACTGGACAAAATTACCCTTAGTTCAAAATAAACCACACCAAGCTTGTTATTTTGTGTCAACAACTTTGTGCTCTATGTAATCAAGATGGTATTTCCGCCAATGAGCTTAAAACATTGCTTATAGAGAACACTCCTTTCTGAGGCTACCATGTCCAATTATCGTTAATTGTCTGCCTTATTCTTGGCTGCATTTTCATCACACGTGCGCGTTGACCCATAAGTGTGTCTGTTGAGGTGAAGAAGAATAAAACATGCTAATAGTACAAGGAGTAAAATTGTATCACATATACTTTCGACATCATCATTTACTATTTTTGCTCTAAAATTCATCTTAAAACATACGATTAAGTTAGATGACATATCTTTCGGTAACATTACATACTAGTAATTAATTTTAATTTATTACCTTTATCCACTTGCTTTTATGTGAGGGGTGAATCCCTTGATATTTTGTGTATGCAACGTATTGCCAGATTATGTGGTAGTTATATGTGAACTCTCTTCTTCATCGTCCTTCATCCTAACCTCAAAACATTGTTTTCTTAATAACATTCGTTTGTCCCATACTTGATACCAAAAATTAACTTGAAATCTTTTTTCTTGTGGCTCAAGTACTTTTCATCGAACATAAATGATACTCGTTCAATGTCAAATATCTTAATAACGCCAAATATTAAGTTTAAATATTTTTTTGGACAAGAAAGGTAGTTGTTTTTTATCAGTCCATTTTTAACAAGAGTGCACAAGGGAATGATTCTCAATTTTTTAATATAGATTTCCTTTATTGTAGAACATTGAATCTCGTTATCCAAAGTATAATTCCCTTACCTGTAGTGGACTAATCTGCCTGATGGTCTAACAGATTTAAGAGCTTTGTAGATCGTCCCTATTTCGTGCACACATATGTTGTAATATAAGTGAAACAACTATTTTCAATGGTATGAGAAATATATGATGTTTACGGTATGCGAAAATAATAGCGTTTGTTGAATGTAAAATCAATCATCGTTGAAATTGTGTTATTGTTTTTATGTACGAACATGTAATGATTTAAACAAGTGAAACATCAATGTTTGTGAGAGGTTACATAATATTATTTTGGAAAGCATAAAACTCGCGTGATGTTAATCAACATATAACTGAGAAACCATCATGCATTAAGTTGTGGAGTATAATCGGTCCTTGTTGGATGTAGAACTTATCGGAACACAAAAATATTGTGTACACTAGTAACGGCCAACCAGATAATTTGTCTTTGTTATATTTATACCATCTAGTATATGTAGTTGGAAAAGATCCACCACGACACATTGCGACCTATAAAATTGGTGATGGTTGAAAGATAAATAATAATTACAAAATATAATAATAAAATAAATAATAAATAACAAATATAAATTCCATATGTGGAGACAATATTCTCAACTCTATGCAATGCTCGAATTTTAGATACAACTCACGGTCATTTCATTATGGACGGTTTCCCAATTAATTTAGTGTTGTTTTATTCGATCATAGGTCTAGCAGTGCTACCATATTTCCAATCAATTTAGCTAAATAAGAAATGTTAGTAGTACCGGTATGAGATTTAGTCTACTCTTGTTCAATGTGTTCAAAATAAGAAAGATGTTTTAACAACCTCCTAGGACTCCCACAGAATAATACTTGAAGGATTTAATACTTGTATAATTTGTTTTAACTAATCACATATTTTACTGGCAAGAAACACGTCTACATTTACATTTAAAAATTGTGTAGTCAGCGATAATATTTTATTCATTCTAAGCTTAACGGGACGCTTGATGCATAATCTTTTTTCAGTGGTCATTTATAAAATATAAAGAATTGAAAAAATCGTTCCATTGAAGTTTTTCAACTTCATGGATACATGGTATCCTTGTGTTGTTTGACCTAAATAATAACATATCGATCATTCAAATCCATTATTTTTTACATCTTTATAATTTCCAATATTATCTCCAAATCATATTCTAAAACATACATATAAACCTCATGAAAAATAAAAAATTGATAATAATGCAAGACATAACATTTACTTCTTTCGAATGATAATTTTATAACTAAATGTTGCATCACAAGCAAACCGACGACTTTTTTTCCATAATAGTTTAAAATTCAACAAGTTTGACCAAGTAAAGTTTTCAGGCTAGCTTCCGCACCCTCCAACATGAATTATAGTAAAAATTGCAGATATAAAATGTGATAGTTTCACAATATCAATTATCATAACTAAAATTTACCGCAACACATCACATGAATTATAACACATTACGCTTAATAAACTATGATTTTTTAAAAACTTTCAAAAGCACAACAATATAAACTTTGTTCCATGTTTGAATATTTATAAACAATGTCAATGTTATATGTTGGTCGTTTTGTAGCCAAAATGCATCTTAGTCATTGTTTTACCAAAATGCATGATATTTTTTGTGTAGGCATGAATGACCTTCTTTTTTATCGGATAGAATAGGATGTTGTCGACTCATATGCTTGCTTATATGAATATTCCCGCATTTTATCAAGTTATCAAACATATCGAAAACGGTACTAGACCAATTAAAGATATTCCAAGGGTCCATAAACGTTTTAAACTTCTTACTCTCTTTGAAATGTTTTTTTGTGTTGTCGAGTATGATTTTGTTGATATTTCATTCACAAATTATGTGCATCGCAAACATAATGTTTTTATAAAAAATATTCATTAAAACAAGCTCACAATCCATTAGTATAACACAAGTCAACTCACAATCGTTGTCTTTCATAATCCTTTTAAGCACCCTAAATCTTATTTCTAGCTATCTTGCTTTTCTTTAGTCATGAATGAGAATGTGTGTAAAACATCATATTCGCAGAAGTAATACCTATTATTTCGAAAACTAACATTTCATATCTAATAGTACTATACGTATTATCCATGACATACACTCGGAGAAAATTCCATAATAAATCTATGTTAACCGGTGTTAAAACAAAGTCTGTTATGACATTTGTCTCTTCTTCCGTGATCATATGCCACATAATGTAGTTATGCATTTACAATCTAGATAATAAACATTATTTTGGGTCAATTTTTTATATATGGTAATTTTATATGTAATGTATGTTGGAGACATTCATACGATCATTAATATTTATGTCATGTAATATATTACGGGGATGTGTTCCCATAGAGGTTAGATAATCTACCATTAATTTTTGTGATTTTTTAACTTATTCTCTGATGAATGTCCTTGTAGATATTTGAGTCAATCGTGGTAGTGTACGGTGGAAATGATGTTTAATGACCATATATTATCATTTAGAAAGACTAGGTTACCTACTAATCAAAAACGAAATTTCATTTTTTTCCTACTCGTTGATTTCCTTTGTTTATCTTTGTCTGCCAAAAATTTCTTATAGCGATGAGATATCTCATATTTTTACATAACTTTATGAATTATACCCTTATGAATCGGATCATCTAATTCGACTATAATTACAGAGGCAGCTTATGCATAAGTCTTTTCAACTCAATCAGTCATCGAATCACATTTATAATATTTGTGGGTCACAAAGTCATGCTTGTAATCCACTAATGTTGATATTTCACGAGAAGTTTCCCTCTACAAAAAATAACATTAAAATTTCTAGAACATCATAGATTCTAATAATTATATAAGGTTTCGTATATATAATTTTCTTTCTTGGTTTTGCATCAAACATACTACATGTTTGGCATCTATATTATATAATCATTCACTAATATAATTATTTATATTTTGCAAGCAATATCGCATGTTTTCATATTTCCAGCAAAGGTTGCGAAATAATAAGAACAAGTATTTGGATACAATATTTAATGTAAATCTTATTACCATGAAACCCAAACAACATATAGATCTTAATAAAACCAACATATCGATGATTGGAATAATCGAATATAATTCGACACTAAATTGGTGAAATAATTAGTATTATCAATCGCTAATGTAGCGAAATAAATAATTCAGGTTATTTTTCATTCGATGCCCCTCATGCGTACACATTTTCCATATAATTTCTTAAACTTCACAAGAAATATAGTATGCTTTCATATTCATGGCCTACGTTGGAAAATGATAAGAATACATATCAGAAGTCAATATTTAACATAAATCTCTCCACCACGATATAAAAACAATATATGGAATCCTAATAAAACCAATAGATCAGTGGGTGGAATGACTGAACATGAATTGTTACTGTACTAAGAAAATAATTAGTGTTATTTGTTGTCGATGTGGTGAAATATATAAGTTAGGTTTTAATATTATATAATTTCTCATCGGTTTGCATAATGTGTACAACATGTTTCACATATAATGTCTTAAGATTTCAAATTTATAATGTCTTAAATTTTACAAGCAATATCGTATGTATTTGAATGTTTGGCCTAGGTTGGGAAACGATAAGAAAAATTATTTGCAGTCAATATTTAATATAAATAATGATACCACGACACCAAAATAATATATAGGTTATCACAAAATGAACATATCAGTGGTTGGAATGTCCGAACAAAATTCATCTCTAATTAGTGAAATAGTTAGTGTTATCCGTCGCCGGTGTTACAAAATAAATAAATCGGGATTCACATATAATTTATCCTTGGTTTCACATCATGCGTACAACATGTTCCGCATCTAATTAATTTAAGTTTTTTGCATTTATAAACACTTAAAGTTCGCAAGCTATGGTATATATTTTGTATTCTGCCTTTGATTAACAAATGATAAAACAAGCATTTGAACTTTATATTTTATAATACTACCACGATAACAAAACAACAAATGAATCCTAATAAAACCAACAAATATGTTTTTATAATAACCGAAAATAATTCGCATTGCATTGGCAAACTCATTGATATTACCTATCACCGGTGTGGCGAAGTAAATAAGTCAGGTTTCATATATTGAATTTCTTCTCAGTTTTGCATCTTGCATATTACACGTTTCGCATCTAATTTATATAATATTTCGTGTTATAATTACTTAAATTTTACAAAAAATATCGTATGTTTTCATATATTTGGTCTAGGTTGGTAAACGATAAAAAAACATCTAAAATCATTATTTCACGTAAATATTATTATCACGGTAAAAAAACAAAAGATGAGTCATAACCTAATTAACATAAGGTGGATAAAATGGTCTAAATAGTTAATAGTACATTAACGACATAATTAGTTTAATTTATCACATATGTGGCGAAAAATGTTTATACAAGTCACCACTATAATAGCTTATAATAACATAAATATAATATTATGCGCCAAACTGGTAGCAAAACATATAGGTTTCGCTAATGAATTGAATTGTTTTAGATTATTCGGCACAACAACGTTAAGGTTTTATCGCATCCTACAATTTTCAAAGAATATGTGAAATGTTATATAAATTTTCTCAAAACAAATTGTTTATAGTTGTGATTGGTTGTGCAAAACAATTATATGAGGTTACGCCACAAACTAATAATGTATGTGCGAATTATGACTAACATATGTGTTACAAACCTTAACTGGAAAAAGTTCCGCAAGAATATTAATACGAGTTTCATAGCTCTACATACAATATTATTGTGAAATATATCTAACAAATGACGTGTGAAACCTAACATTATAAGCTTCTCTACATAAAAACATTAGGATTATGATGAACATCATTTTTTCCCAAGTTATATTCTTTTTAAAACAAATAATCGAAAGTAATTAGACCTCTTTCACGACTGTTTCCATTTATGTGTCCACAAAAAATGCGGTGTGAGTATTGATATGCATATGTTTTTCGTTTAATCATATATTCGATTTTTTTAAAATAAAAACCTCTTTAAAAACAACGATTTTGATGAATAAATATTTTAATCGAATTTATTACATTAATAAAAATAATAAGGTTAAATCTAAATAAATATGACTTTTAATAAAAAAAAATATCTAGTACCCTCTCTAGACAACAATCTCCTCATTTGAACCCTCTAGCCCATTGTGTACAAGGTGATCCTAACAAAATAAAATTAATAAACCAAATTGATTATATATATATATATATGGAGTTTAGTCCACTGGTTTGTACGTTGATTCATTACTTTAATTCAATTTTTATGGTTATATATATATATATATATATATATATTATATGTATATATGAGTTGAATTAGTTTTGAGTTTAGTCAGTTGGTTTGTATTTTAATTCGTTATTTATATTATTTTTTTTGGAAGGAATCCAACGCCAGAAGGTAAACCACACAACGTGACAGGCTCAGCCAAAAAAGCGTTTGTAGAGTGATTCGAACTCATAACTTTTGGTCACAAGCATGCCTTACTCCACTAACTCGGCTACCCCTTTGGTTCTTCTTTACTTCCATTTGTATGGTTATAGTTGTGTTATTGTCAAATATTTGATTTCAAAGCAATAATACTGAATGAATGAAAACTTAACAATTTAGTTTGAGATAGAAAGAATGGCAAAAGTTTATCAATGATACACCCAATTTTCATATAAATACATTTGCATACAGTAAGTAGTTTCTCAATTACATTTACTAGCTAAGATGTTCGCGCTATGAAGTACACTCTTTTTTAATTGTATTAGAGTGTTTCAACTTCTATTGGGATGACTATCCTAATAATTTGTATATATCTGCACCAAAGAACATATAATTGGTCAGGATCATTCTTGTTAGCAAAATGTTATATATTTTATTATAAATCATGAATTAAAGTGATATTTTCCCATTATATGATTGCATTCACTTTAGCAAAAGTATGAGTAAGATGAATGTCGTAAATGGTTTTTGATTGGTCGACCTATTTTGATACCTAATCCGTAGCCAAATTTTGTCCATGATGTATGATTTTTAATGTCATTTGCAGCTTAATTAACTTTCTACAACAATCTAATAAACGAGAAAGAAACCATGAGGATCTCTTATAGCTTAATATTTCAATTAATTCCACTGAATCAGATTCGATATCGACATGGAAGAAGTTGTTAGAGTGACAGAAAGACAAACAATCTAACAATGCTCAAGTCTCAATTATATCAACATGAGTGTTTTCCATACTAATAATATATAGTTTTGATAAGAATACAAAGATATTTTCGATTATGATACCACTACTTGATTCATCATTTATCAAACAAAAGCCATCACAATTTACTTTTAATATGTTTGGAGAGGGGGGATCCATTTGACAAACATTGATGGTTTGGGGATTGGTAAGTGATTGGAACAACCAAGTTCCTTAGCTATTTAATAATCACCATCCCAATTCTTATTATAAAAAAGATTAGCACTGGCTATTTTAACAAAAAATATAAGTTATTTTTTCTATTAAAATTTTAAAGGAACTGTCTTTGCCTTTATATTTTATGTTATTTTAAAGGAACTTCCTTTGCCCTTATGTTTTACGTTATTTCTAGCGGACCAAATGGTCCAGCAAATAATTGCTAAAAGGATTCATCTTATGTTTGTTGATCTGTTGGTTGATGAGAACCAATATTATATTATATGTTTTAAAGACATGTGTTTTCCTATTTGAATGTTGAATAACACCTTGCAAAGTGACTCCATACTTCCCAGGATAAATGACAGTTGACAAAAAGATAAGGGATGGATTCAACATTAGAACAGTGCTGATATTTGGATGCAAGGTATAAGTTTTTCTTTTGCATTATTGTATTAACAAATATATATCTTTTTTAAAGGCTCTATAAGAGAAAAGAGAATTCTTGGGAGATATGTTATTCCAAATTATGAAGTATCTGAATAATTTGGGATGGCAGTCTCTTAAAGATTGCCATGTTATTTTAAAAAAGAAAGAGCCATCAGGAGAAATGTTTCATAATAGAGTATCTTCATTAACATTATTGATGTTTAATTCGGTAATTCTCTCTATATTAGACGGAAGTACACGCTCTTTTAATTTGTCAATGTCCCTTGAGTTGTTTAACCAGAATTCAGAGACCTTTTCACCTTTGTACTAAGGATTGTTTTCTTTGTAAGATAAAGTTATAAAAGGATGTGAGTTGTTCCACTTCTCAAAGCAGAAATCTATCTGACCCTTACTAATTTTCCAAAAAATATATAGTTCAGCAGTTTGTCTAATTTTAATTATTCTCTTCCAAGTTTTAGAATCAGTTGGTTTAATGTTTGTTTAGAGAGGATGTGAAGATTGAGAATAGATCAAATGAATTAACTTAGCCCATAATATTTTGTTATCTCTGAAGTTCATCAAAACCTTACATGTAAAATTTGACGAATATCTTGTAAGTTTCTTAAGTTGAAGCCCTTTTTTGTCAGAAGGGTTGTATAATGAAGTCCAATTGGCCAGATGATTGTTTGAGAATTTTCTTTGGATTTGATTATAGATTTGGGGATATAGAAACTTTCCATGTAGAAGATATTATTTTTTAAGAAAATAGATTGAGGCAATGTCAATCTACCTCCAAAATAGAGGGAAGTACTGTCATATTCAATAATTTTGTTTCTTATATTAGTCAGCAACTCATCAAAATATATGGTGTTATTGTTTTTATGAATGTTGATACCTAAATATTTAAATGCAAGGTAATTACGATTGAAACTGGAGGTATGATTAATGCAATAATTTCTGTTTCCGCTCATTTGTTTAGATGTTATAAACACTGTTTTTGTTTGTTTATTAGCTGGCTTGAGACAGTTTGATAACGATCTATAAAATTTCAAGTTATATTGACATTTTTGGTGGATCCATTCATGAAAATGATCACATCACATGCATATGCAAGACAAGTTATGTAGATTGGTTGGCAATAAATAGGTTTTAAGGCCTCTTAAAATGTATTCCTCAGCAATGATGAAGAGGTTGGATGATATAGGGTCACCATGTCTTACACCATTGTTGGAGTTGAAATATCCATAGGAGGAGCCATTAATGAGAATATAAAAGTTGACATAGTCAATCCCTTTTTTTTATTCACTCTATAAATTTGTTATTAAATCCAAAGTATTTCATGACTAGATATATAAAATTAAAATAAATTCTACCAAATTCTTTGGCCATATCCAACTTTAGGATAATATTTCCTCATATATTATGTTTATTAATATCATGAACCATCTCTTGAGTTATTAAGGCATTTCATCAATTTCCTTGTTTCTAACAAAACCTCCTTGTTCTAAGGAGATAATCTTTGGAAGAATATTCACAAGTCTATTATTGATTATATTTGAGATAATTTTGTTGAAAACTATGCAAAGACTAATAAGTATATAGTCTTGCCAGTTATTATGGGTATTTGTTTAGGGATTAAGCATATGGTTGTAGTATATATTCCCACAAAGATAGTCCTTCCATTGAAGTAAGCCTTATTAACATTACACATATCAATTTTGATAATAAAACAAAAAGATTGGTAAAATCTAGAGTTGAAACTATCAACTCTAAGGACACTCTTATTGTTGAGAGATTTGATTGAGTTTAGAATTTCTTCTTCATTTGGGAGAGCCAGTAGTTTAACGCTGTCTTGATCAGTTAATATGTGAAGGATAATATTTTTAATATCATCTAACTTTCGGTTGCTTGCTTGACAATTTAACAGGTTTTTAAAGTAATCAATGGTTGAGTCAATAATTTGGAGTTGATTGTCAGTCCATTGTCCATTGATTTTAATTATATTAAACATGTTACTTTTGATTCTTTTCTTAACATAACTGTGGAAGTTTTTAGAATTCCTATCACTAGTTTTAGCCTAGTTAGAGGAGCTCTTATGTTCCCAAAAGACTTTTTTCTCTAGTAAGAAACTTAAGATAAATAGCCATAGCCTTAGCTAATTCAGTTTGATTTTCAATGGTGTTTGAAAATTTTAAACAATTTTCTACATGTTTGACTTTTTCTCCAGCATTAATAATACTATCAAATATCTTACCAAAGACTTTCTTGTTCCAAGATTTTTATGTATGCTTAAGCATTTTCATGATAGACCATAACACACATATACGATTTCCGTATATGTGTTATGCCCAATTGTTTTCAAATGTGTTAAGGAATTCATTATGAAAGAGAAATATATTTTGAAATTCAAATGAGGATTTGGGCATGTTGGTCAGACTAAACATAGATATACTCAAAGATGAATGGTCTGAACCTATTTTAGCTGAATATTTCACTTTTGTGATGTCAAAGTAATCTCTCTAAGCTACAGTGTGAAGCACCCTATGAAAACGTTTCTATTTAGAGTTATTAGACCAAGTATATTTGGATCCAGAATAACGTGGATCCTACAATTTACAATCCAATACCATATTATTAAAGTCATCTATAGACCTAAGGTCAAGGGATGTACATGCCAATTGTTCAGGAGCATTGGAGATTACATTAAAATCTCAATTAATCATCCATTCATTGTTTTTAACAAAGATGTTTTTAAGATTTTCCCAAAGATCAATTCTTCGAATTCTTGTACATTTTGCATATATGATGGTGGCGAATAATGCTTTATTACAAGAGGAATATGTCACCGTCATATGAAGGAACTGTTCATGGTCAATGAGAATGTTGATCTGGTAATTATGGTTGTACATAATCCATATTTTATTGTTAGTGTTAGCAATTCCAAGATTGAAGCCAAGTTTGGTTTTTATTGAGTCAAGTTTTTTAATAGAGATAATTGGCTCTTGAAGAGCAATGACCTATATTATATTAGTTTTAATTATTGACCTAATTATTATAATGGTTCCCTTGTTCATAATTCCCCTAGCATTCCAATAGAGGATTAAAATTTTCATTTGAATGGTTAATTTGAGAATCTTGAGGATCCATTGGATTGAGCAGGTTTAAGGCCTTTTGGGACATTTACTCTTGATCTTGTTACTCTTTTATTTCTGGTTTGTTCAATTTTTTCACAAAGGCATTGCTTCATTGGAGATGAAGGAAGGCTTCTTGTAAAAAGAAATTTAGTTGAGATGTTTTCCTTATCTGAGTTGGTATGATCTTGAAGCGGGTTAATGGATTTACCCAATTCTATTATTTGGAGGACATCATTAATTTCTTTGTGTAAATTGACTAGAGTATCACAAGAGATAATATTAGTTGAATTTAAGTGAACTAAATTGTTTTCTAAGATTATGATTTATTTTAAAATCACAAATGGCGTTAATTATTTAAGAGTTTTTGGAGCCATCTATAGGTTTAAAGTTGTTTTCATTAGGACTCAAATCTTTGTTCATGGAGTTTTATTTCATTTGTTGTTCAGTGATAGTGTTTCCAAAAGGTTTTGTTGCTTTCTGAACCTAAATTTCTTCTAGGAATAGGTGTTCGAGTTTGGGTTTAGATTAGAGGTTAGCTTCTTATCCATGTCACCTAACTTGTCTGTATTCATTTTTATTCTATTACATGTTGAATCACGATGGCTTAAATATTTACAAATGTTGAAATATTTGGGCATTGAGCCATATATTATCTTTTTCCAAAAACCATCAGCTCTTGAAAAACATACCCAGAGTTTTTGGAGAAGTGATTTAGTTAAATCAATGATAAGAAGAGCTTTGACACAGTTAAAGCTCACTTTATTAAAAGATGGAATCTAATTGGACAAATGCACTATAATTTCCTTTTCGTTTTGGTCGATTATGTCGTGATTATATAGGTATTCCGGTATTTTAGGAAAAGAAATCCAAACTGGAGTCTCTGGAGACTCCACTTTGGGATTAAAATTGGATTTCCATTATAATAATCTTAAAGAGATTACCTATTGAATATACATTTCGTTTCCAGAGGACTTTTATGTTTTTTAATTCTATGAAGATATGTCTATAATCATAGATATATAGAATGTATTGACCTAAGAAGTAAAAAAATCTAGGAAAGATATAATTTCAGGTAATTTGGGCGAGTTTAGAATGAGAGAGATCTTATCTGTCTCGTTGAAGATGACTGTTTTTTTTATCTTCTTTGACCTACTATCCATTTTTGAAAGACTTGATTTTAGGCGTCATAAGTTCTATGAGATATTTTTTGTTTCCTCTCCGTTGAATGGGTTTGATCTCATCTCTTGTTCTGGAATTGGGTGCGCTTTTCTTTCGGTGTGTTGAGTTCATGGTAGTGCTTAGAAGTCTTTCTTTGGTGATTCTTTAAGTGGATCTTTGTTTCAATGTTGACTTGATGAAGAATTATTCTTTGAACATTTTCGAGAGAGCTGAGTAGTATGAAGTTGAGGTTGTTTTAATCGTAGAGATGCTGGGAAGTCTTATGTTGGAGAATCTTTAGAATGATCTTAATTTAAGTGCTGATTTGTTGATTGATCTTTCCTGAATAATTTCCGAGAGGGTTGCATAGCCTCAAGATGAGGATAATTTGTTGTTTTCTCTATTGAATGAGCTAGGGCTCAGGAGAAGATAAGCTGATTTGATAGAGATTTGAGTGTTTGGGCATATAAGAAATTCGCTCGAGCATAACACGTTTTTAGAGTGTTTCTTAAGCCCCCATCAGGAGATACAAAAAATAGATCTATATTTATAGTTTTATTTATACTATCCTTTAAATGTATTCAAATTACATTTTTTTAACGAGGCCACATTGTTTTTTTATGTGTCAAAAACATAAAATTAAAATAAAAGAGTTCATACAAAAACCTATGGCATACTCCGAGAAGATACAATCGACGAATGATAGTCGACGAGAACACATAAAACGTCTAAAAAGAGACATCGTTGATTAGGTTTTCTTATACAATATTGGGTTATTCACATGCAAATATTTTTTTTTGGTTTATCTTTCCATTTTAGTAATTTAATTAAATGAAACTAAGAAAGTTAAAAAATATTTGCTAATTTGTATGTTTACCATTTGCTCTACAATAATTCTTTTAATTTATTTTGCTAATATTTAGTTTTTTCATTTGCAACGTGTTACAAATCTACTGTATTTTCCTTTTTTTTTCCGATCCTTCGATAAAAAAATTCATTTCCTTCATAAAAAATAAATGCTAAGAAAGAATAAGATCGAGACCATTCTTTTTGAGACAAACTGACTGTTGGCTCAATGTATGCTATGAGTTAAGAAAGTATGAGTTTGGCCCCATGAATAATTAATATTTTTTTATATTAAACTTAAAATAAAGTTTTTCAAGTTCGGGTTCTGACGTAAAAATATAGCTTTCTAAAATAAAAAGATGTATCAATAGAGGAGGTAAACGAAGAAACGTATAAATAAATGAATTGATCGGATCCGTATATTTAATTAAAATGGATACGGCTTGGTGCAGTTGATTATTAGGATAATCACCATTTTTATAGATCCCTCACAATTTGTTTCCATTTTCCTCTCAAACTCTAACCTAACCTCTTAAGCACCAAACTTTTACCGAAAATTAAAGTTTATTTTTTGAAGAATCTGAACACACGACAAGATCAAGGTAAGCAATAGAAGCATCCCACTGTATTTTATTCATGTTTTCCTTGTGTATTAGGTGTTGAAAAATGGGTATACGTTTCTGTTTTTAAAAAGATTTATTTTGGCATGATTTAGGTCCTTGGTTTGATAGATTAGCATCTTCCAATTGTTTGTTATATGCATATCCCTTGTTTTGGCTTTGATTTTTATTGAAAATGGTGTAGTATGGATATATCTAGTTTTTTTTTGTTTCGCATGTGCGTCGCACGATGTATAAGCCTAATATTATGTTTTTCGCAGATGTTATACGACTAGGATGGGTGCGTGTTGAGCGCGACACAGATATATTATTAGGCGCATGCGACACCATTCATTAGTCGTCGCAAGCGACTAAGCTTATCCCGAGCGCATGCAACTAGGGTTTAAAGGACTTGATGTTAATATTTGTTTTTGTTTTCAGGATGGGTCGAAAATTACTATTAAGAATCCCAATCACCGCAAGCCAGCTCCCGATACACATCGAAGTCATACAGAGCTTGTTACCAAAGAGGAACTCGTCTCGGGTAGCCATACGAAACGACGCTTTCATCATGGTGGTCCAGAGGACTATACCAACCATCATACTTGTTAGGCTGCAGCTGACAGCGGTGCAGGTTCATTATCGCATGCTTCACCTGGGGTCGATAAGGAGTTCGCCTTTGTATTGCTCCACATCCCGAGTCTCTATCTTAATTTCGCCCTACATGACGTGTTTAGTATATACCATGGAGACATAAGTTTTTCTAATAAACAAATTTATTATATAATTTAAACTTAGTTTTTTAGACATCCTTTACATTTACGAGTTCATATATTTGATACATATTTTAGGAGAGAGTTAGTTTACAATACTTCGTGATGTACGACAGTCTCCATAAATGAGACTTTAATAAGGAGACACGAGTATAAGCGAAGGTTATGGAGACTATATTTGGACCCCTTGTAGACGCACTATCTCATTGGTATACCAACCTTCCTAGAGCGGTGGCATGAGGAGACATATTCATTTCATTTATCATTCGCCAAGCTGATCGTCACTTTAGATGACGTCCACGTCATTACTAGTTTACCAGTCACAAGTATACCTTTCGACGTTTATCTTTTGATGATGAGACGGAGAAGTGCCTCACTAATTCTTGGTGTACGAACATATGAGTTGATTGAACAACTTAGGAATGCCAATAGTTTGACATTGAGGTGGGTGTGTACTACTTCACGGGTGACCGATATAGTGATAGTAGGGCTACGGATGCTAGGGTTGTTCACATCACGCGGGTATATATCGTTAAGCAGTACCAGATCATAGGTAGATACAACTGGGTTTAGTAGGTCTTGGCACGGTTGTATAACTCCCTTAGCCAAGGTTCCGTTATTTAGTAATTATGCTTTACCGTTACCACATATCTCTCGGTACACACCACAAAATGTCCTTTATTCGCAGGTGGTACGCGCGGATTTCAGGCACGCACTGTCTTTGTGCACCGAAGTAGACTTAAGTTCAATTATTTTAAAATTTAAATGTTATATTGCATAATAATTGTATTTTTCATGTTTTCTTACAAAGTTCTTTTTTCAGGTGATTTTTCTTCTGTATGTTTACCTACGGGATATGAGGCCGTTCGAATCAGTTAGTTGGGTTGAGCTTATGCTCATGTCCTTTGACGTTATCATACCTTACTATCTATATTTTATCACTCGTCAGATGAGACAGTACTGACGTGATGTACCATATTTGGGTAAAGAAGAACGTGTGGTACATAGCGACTAACACTTCTTCGATATGTATTGATAGAGGGCCACATGTGCACACTCAGGACGGTGTAGATCCCGAAGGATATAATTTGATTAGTGAGTTTATGCCACGAATACCCACACTGCCGTATGATCAATTGTTAGATGTTGCGATTGAGTTGGGCAGGATTGCTGAGAGATTTAGACGACGTTCATTTCTATGTTAGTTTGACTTGTATTAGTACGATATTTATGACTTGTTTGTGCCTTGTATCAGTACAACTATCAGATCAATGTTTTTTATTCTGTTAAAATTTTTAGTACTTGTATTAGGATCTTAACGTGTTTATGATTGGTACGCTATTTATGTTTTTTTTTTATTTTTTGTTTTCATATTTTCTAGTAAATTCGCATCTTATCGTTACGATTACTACCTAAGTATTGCAAACAATTTAAAAGAAAAGACATCGGTCTAAACTTAGGATAGCGACAACATTTCCTGTCAAAAAATAAAAGACCTAAAATTAAAGGTAGATGTCACATGCGACGTGCTAAATTCTCGGTCGCACGCAACGCCTGTGTATTTTTTTAGCTTTACTTTTTCTTTAGAGGAGTCGTTGTCACTTCTGGATAGCGACTGAAAGGTTAACGTCGTCGCATGCGACAACATCAACGTTGCAGTCGTTATCCACAAGCGACAACCACTCCTATCGAAAAAAAATACAGCAAAAAAAAATACACATGCTTCGCGTGCGACCGAGAGCTTAAAATATTGCATCCGACAGGTTCCAAGGTTTTTGGCTGACTTTGTGTGAAATAAAAAATTTAAGAGAAATTAAACTTCAATTCATCAGTAGTCCAATGACATACAAACAATTAAGTACTAAGCATAACATAGCAGTGATCTAAAAATTTAAACAATAAAACATAATGTGAGAAAAACTTAGTAGTTCAAGTCGTATCCCATTTTGTATTCAACAGGTGAGTAGTTCGCAATATCATCTTATTTTTGCGCAATCTTATCCTTGAGATATGATATCGTATCTCTGGTAATGAAATCTAAACTTTCATATTCCACACTTCTTCAGCTTCTTCCCTAATTTAGTAAGACATGTACAACATACGCTGTAGTGGTTCAAATTTCACACTATTGTACCTGCTTCTGACTTCTAAACGACTACGTGGCCGAGCATTTAACACTCTAAACCGGTCAAATCAAAATACATCCTACACAACACGCTATTAAAAAAAGCATCGGTCATATCGCCGGACATTGTCAAGGTGACAAACTTCACCGCCTGAAACAATTGATAGTCTTTGTCCACAGTAAACTGCATATTTCAAAACCCTAATATTTTTTTTATATTCAAGGAAGTTTGGTAGATGTAGTATTAGGTAACAATTTAGGCTCTTTTATATAGAAGAGTAGACAATCACTTTGGAAACACTAAAATTTAACTGGGAACAAAACTTTGGCAGGAAACATCGGCGGAAACATTTGGGTGAAAATAATTAAATGCAGGAGTAAATAAAAAGGATAGAATAAATGAATGAAAAAGAAAGTGAAATAAAATCAAAACTAGTAAACTGAATAAACATATAAATTTTCATAATTTATCAACATTAATTCTTAAGTTAATAAACATCTTATCCATAAGTTATGCGGGGATGCAAAAAAAAATAATATAAAAACCAATATAACTTCAATTATCATCTTTAGTCAAATCAGTAACATGTGTGTGGCTTTTAAATCCACTTTCTTAACCGACATAATTTGCGTAAGTTTATTGAACATGCGGTAGTACAAATACACCCATTGACTCGCTTCTTCGATGACATAGGAACCCACGTCGAGTATAATGGTGGAAATGGTCCATGGGGTGGAGTAGTAATCTGCAAAAAAATAATAGTGCTTTAGGTATGGAAAAAATAAAAAAATGTCCATAAATATTTAAAAATTGATTTAATTACACTCACGAAGTGGTAGTCATGTATGAAATAAATTCCGACATTTATAATCGTAGAAGCGTTTACAGGTGGACGTCAACGAATTGGTAGATATGATAAGGACGTTGCATGCGAGACATGATATACCATGCATTGATACCTTGTCGCTATGAATAATCATATGTCCGGATATGTCATCCAATAAAGGCTATGTACTGCTAGAACGAACCATAAATATCCAACCAAGATGCATGATTATCATTCAAGTCATTCAACAATTCATGTCTAACATATCCCATCTATCAGGTATATTGAATCCGCTAGGACCGATAACTGCATTGTCCATCCGGGAGAACGTCCACCAAATAACTGATGTAATGGTGTAGAAAAGTTGGGATGCAATCCGTGTATATAGCTAACTTCCATCCTTAATAGTTTTCCTTGGCTAACCAACCTTTTTTTGCAAGTGATGGTTTGGGTGCTACAACTAGAAATACTTTCGATGCAGTCGTTCTCCATAACATGTTAAAGAGTGCACAACCTACCAATGTGTCTGGAGTGCTAGCACTAGCGGTTTGTTTAATGGGATATTCCCACAAACAAGGGTTCTGTTTGGTGAATTTATCCACACCTTCTTGTTGGTTTTGGCTAAAACTACGAATAGAACTATATATGATAGGTAATGTTTTTTGCAAATCATCCTCACGCGAAGTGGGATCTCTATAACCAATATCTAATCGTCTCCAAAATATATCCACATCTTCCTTAGGAATGCATTTACCTTCTCCACATGCTACCTGATCTACTGTGATATTTTTCAAAAATTACAATAGCATGCATCAATTGGGTTAGGCCCGCATGGGATACATGGACTTTAAGTTCGTTGGTCAAAGTAGAAGAAGTACCTGGTAGAGTATGAAACTTACTTTTCTCGAACGATTCGAGGATCCCGACATGCTGCTTCATTAGGAGGTCATGAACTTTTTCCAAAAAAAGTTCAAAATTGCATTGGTTCGTCTCAAGGTATTTTTTCAGGGCCGTGTGAGCGCTCTCGGACCTACATAATATAAGTATATAATCAGGACATATTTTAAAAGATATATAATAACAAAAAAGTATATAATTAAAAGAGATACCTATGTGTTGTTGTTTGGCCATAATGTTTGATCTTGTTCAATCGATATTGAAGAAACTTGTCACCATATTTCGTTATCCATGCGTTCATAACGTAATCAAAACACTTGGGGTGAGAGGCGAACATATTTTTTTAATATAGCTACATTCATTTTGTAACTTTCAACCATTTTTGCTCTGGCTACGTACTATAAAACTCGACAAATTGTTTCGCAATCACATCATTGTGGAATATCTTTCAAATCGTACCTCAATGTTTCTTACTAATATGCCACGTGCATAACAAATGACGTGTGCGAGGAAATATTTCCTTGATAGATCACATAAGATCTAACTCTTGATCGGTAACAATAAAGCTCAGAAATGCACACACACACAATATCCATTACCAAACTAAGAAGAGTACCCAAAGGCCATGTATAATTCAGTATCTTCTCCCCCTTATAAACGCATTGCAACAGTAATTTTAATGGAAGTAGACGTTAATCCAACAATCTCTAATAAAATCTTATACCTAGTCGTCTTGTAGGTACAATCCATGAATAACACATTACGGAATATATGCAATACATTTATGCTCGTAGGATGTGCAAAAAAATAATCAATGATCACCTTTGAATTGTCTTTCAACCGTTCTCACATCGAATATACATGCTCCTTTAATTTTATCAACAAGTATTGCATTTGGGTTTATCCTCATGATCTGTCCCGTTTTTTTTACGACAATTTTAGATTACATGCATGTTCAAATATTCTCCGGATATTTATTCTTCAAACAACTATATATCGCCCTAGGACGCGAACCAAGGTGAGACAGACTATGAACTAATTCATCTTCATCCCGTTTTAGTCTACAAGCGCGTGAATGGCTGTTTAAACGAACATTTGGATCGTGATTGTGTTTACTGTTTATCACTTCCAATCGCCATTACATGGCTAGTACGTCAATCAGATGGCATTTTAACGCAAACGGATATAATTATATTTTTTCGTCATGGTCTTCCGCTTTCTTAATCTTTCCGCCTTTACGTTTGATTTGAAAATATCGTACCTCTCGCAAATGTAATCTAATCCAGGAGTTCTTCCCCATTTCCCGCTATTAAAGAGCTTTATAACCGTGACGAACTTAATCTTCTTCGATTTTGCGTACCCGAGACCACCCAATTCATCTTTCGTAAATAACTAATCTGTTGTGACGATTTTTGTGTAATCAACATCCATATAAGATGGTTGGCCAGTTTCTTCTTACAACAAATAACAATATAATAACAAACTCAATATGTAACCAATCGTATAGTATGAGTGAAGAAAATTATGTTGGTCGCATACATTTTGCGACAAATAAAGCATTAATGTCACATGAAGGGCTTTGAGGCATATATGGACCATGTCGCATGAAGGTTTGCGACCACGAGGTATATCTGGTCGCACGTTTCGTGCGACATGATAATTTTTCATCGTAAATATGCAGGCGACAAGATTAAAAACAAAAAGTAGAGTTAATATCGTTACCTCCATTCGATATGCGTGCTTCTTGTCCACCAATTAATCCAAAAAGACGTCTATTTCACCATCTTCCATGAATACTCCGTTGTTTGGTTCTTTGTCGTAGATTTTGGGGATTTGGGGTGTGAAATGTTAGTTTTAGGGTAGTAAATGGTTAGGCTTTGGGGTAATTTTTGGGAGTTTTTCAGATTCTAGGTAATTTTTGAAAGAAAATGGTAGGCTTGTAATTAGTGGGAGTGAGAAGGATAGTTTGAGAAATTCAAGTTTGAATTTCAAAAATAAGGAGATAGAGTGAGAGATCTATTAAAATATGGTTTTTCCTAGCTTTTCCCATATATATATATATATATATATATATATATATATCATTTATTTATGAATATATATAATATAATTATATATATTGATTTAAAAATAATAATATAAAACTCTTTATAGATTCGATAAGGTTAGTAAGTAATAACTAAGATGGTTATTATTATTATTTTTCTGTATTTTTTCAGTCCATTCTCAAAATCCAGTAGGA
This sequence comes from Limnanthes douglasii subsp. nivea, assembly GCA_036936605.1. Taxonomy (NCBI): domain Eukaryota; kingdom Viridiplantae; phylum Streptophyta; class Magnoliopsida; order Brassicales; family Limnanthaceae; genus Limnanthes; species Limnanthes douglasii. Next base: position 184,922,987 of record JAUPFV010000001.1, read on the forward strand.
GAATTATGATCTTTCATTTTAGAACCGAATAAATCTATTGGATAGAAAGGAATTTTCAAACAAATAAAATAGAACTTTAATCGGATCCATATATTAAAAAACTCAATATAATCAATAGACGACTCAAAAAATAATATGTAATTATTATAAAAAAACAAAATTATTTAAAAATCATATATAATTATTAGATGAGATTAATATATATCTATATCGTTTTTGTAATTGTAAACACAAATTCAATAGATCATTTAACCATATTTTTTATATTAGAATCATATATTTGTCTTGAATAGTTTAAAGACAATGAAATCAACGACACAACATTGTTTCGGTCCCGCCATGAGTAACAAATTAAAATTTTCGGTCCTGCTTACGTCATGAGTAACAAATTAAAATTTTATGGTTGTTTTTTAAAGAAAAAACTATTACGAAATTAATAACGGTTGTTCTTTAGTTTAAAAATATATATTCAACTTGCGAAGATAAATAGGTAGAGAATAAAAATATAGCCAGACAGCAATATACATTGTAAAGGTATCAAAACGGAAGTGGGTGTTTTTTACCGATGCACAAATTTACGAATGGTGGTGATAAAGAACCCATTTTTAAATTATATATACCCGTATGTAAACACATTTTATTTATTACTGTTATATATTTTGTCAAGCACAACACATAACATGTTTCTTATTGCATTGGAAATTACATACGTGTGTGTTTTTAACCTATTCAACGTTGAGCCAAATACTGCTGTAATCTATAAACAAAATATTAATATGTAAACAAATATATATGAAATATTTTAATGTTGTGTAGTCTGACTCTGGTGACCGTTACGGTGGGGTTTCGTCAGAGATAGTTTTGGGAAACTCTACTGTAAAAGTAGTTTTATTATTGGAGAGACCAGAGCCATGTTAGATGGTCTTCATATTTGTTTTGAAAATGGAATCAATTTATTGAATATTGATAATTATTAATGTGTTATGCCAATGAAATATCAATAATAACGAACTTGTCAATTCAAAAAAATATTCAAGGATGGCAAAAACATTAATAAGTTTATGAAATTGACACCACTAACAACATATAGGCCATATAGATAAAAATACGATGAACGTTTAAATAATTTAGAGTGGAGGCCGAGTGTATCTTAGACTCATAGATCACAAAGTTTAAAAAGAAGTTCATTCAGGTATATAGAAACTACACAAACTCGATCATCCATTCCGCAACACAACATCCAACAAATAACATATTATTATTTTATATCACCATATAGTTCAAAATATTATTGAATATAACGGGTCAGTTTAAAAATAATTATATTGATCATGAAATATGTTTAAAATATTATTTAAACAAAAAGTTTAGTTTATAAAATTATTTTAAACTAATTAATAATTTAAATATTATATAAGACACATTAGTTTTAAAAATTATTTAAGACTTCCTATAGTTAAAATTATTATTAAATACAATGGAAGATTTAATAAAAATATTTTTTTAGCATAATATAATTCAAAATAATATTTAATATAATAAATTAGTTCGTATAAATTATTTAAACTCATAATTAAATTTAAATATATTATTTAAATTACATATTCAAATTATTACTAAAAATAATAGATACGTTTATAAAAGAATTGAAAAATGTTATTTAAGCTAATAAGTTAGTTTATAAGAATTAATTTAAACTTGATATACTAACGGATTAGCTTATAAAATATACTCACATCCATTATATTGGTTTTTTTATTTTTTTTATAGGTGAGTTTTTTTATAATCCAAAGAACTGTCATTAGAAATAAACTTTTCTAATGAAACGTTATGGAAAGTTAAAACGCCAAACAATAGTTGAAATCAAAGGTCACAAAATATGACTTAACCGAGAACCAATTCATCTTCTGAAGAGCTCTAATTTTCTAATGAATTCTTTTAATCTAAAGGTTACTTAGATAATACTAAAATCAAAATGGAGGTTTAATGGGATCTAGAAATCGACGTAAAGTTAACTAGAGTTGATCAGTTGCTAGGTTGTGGCCTTTGAAATGTGAGAATCTACCATATTTGATGGAATAAGGTTTTTACAGCAAAATCGAATTGGTTTTAAAGGCCATGGATAGTCACCCAGAGATAAAATAATTTGCAAGATTAGGGAATCTGTTACTACATCGATGTTTGACCGTCCTTTCATTTTGCAGATGAGAAGACCTTCAAACAAAGCTCGAGCTTCATTTATAACAAGAGTTAATTTTCCGTATATGTTGCTTGAGCCTAATACGATATCCCCAGAGTTGTCTCTAACAAGAATAACTCCACTTGATTCACCATTCAGAAGACCGGAGGCGTTTGTGTTAAGATTTAGCCTACCATGAACATGAGGATTTCATTTAATTTGGGTGAGTTTACTCTTAGATTTAATGTAATTATAACATCCAATTTCATTTGTTGCATATTCATCATTTTTCCAATGTTTAGCTTTGAAATTGTTAGAGATGTCAAGGCTAACTATAATTTATTTTATATAACTAATAGTCCGATTTATTGTATAAATTAACCCTTTAAATTTCGAGTTGTTCCTAGCCTTCCATATAACCCAAAAGATGATAGCATGAATAGTTGTCATTGCATGAACCTCATTGTTAGTTGACGAGAACCAAGCTATAGGCATATGAGTTATGTTCATGAAGTTACTGATTTTAATCTTGAAAAGATCTACAAAATAACTCCAAATAGTGCAGGAAAATTTACAAGCTATGAATAAATGATCAAGGTCTTCAATTGAATCACAAATTGACATTTAGAGACTAAAACTAGGGGCCATTTTTGCATTTTGTATCAATAGAAATGTACTTGAAAAGGAGTTTCCATAATAAAAATAAAATTGTTTTAGGATTTATGGAACTCCAGATTTTATTAGATAGGTTCGACTTGTATCAATGATTCCAAATTTCCTTGATGTTGAAATTTAAGTCTTTAGAAAGCTTATATATTATCTTATCTTCAATATCCTGGTTGAGATGAATAGAGTTAATAAGATCAATATTGGTTTGAGATATAAAACCTCTAAGTTTGTCATTGTTCCAAGTGTTTCCAGTCCATAAATTCTTCATTTTTTCTTGCATAAACCATAAGTTGTCCATACTGTCATTCAACTTGATATGAGGGAAGTGACTAAACTAGTTGTATAGCAAGAAATCCACCTTCTCCTTGCTAAAATTCCACTTTATGTTATTCTCAGCAAAAAATCTTGATTTTGGCCACTCTTCTCCAAATTGAGAGCCACCCTCATTTGTAAGAAATCTGAAGATGATGTAAGTTCTTGCAATAGATATTATGAAGCAGGTTAGCCCAAAGAGTTTTATTCTTTCTGAAATTATACCACATTTTGCAACAAAATGTATCATGAATATCAGAGTGTTTTCTGATATTGAGCCCACCCTCACTAAAAGGATTACATATATTCTGCCAATTAGACAAGTGGATTCTTTTTCCATCACTAGAAGAAGCCCAAATAAATTTATTAAGACTTCTTTTAATCGCAGTAATAATGCATATAGGTATAGAACATGTTTAACTCCAATAATTAAGAATACCTATTAGAACCGAGTTTATAAGAGTTAACCTGCCACAATAAGAAAGATTCTTTTTTAGATGATTGTTGTAATTGCTTTCCTTGTTGTTGTTGTTGTTGTTTAGGGTGATACCAAGGTAGTCATTAGGCAAGTAACTAGAACCAAAACATGTTTGATTGATAATAGATGAAATTCTAGTGCTGTTGAGTCTGGACTAAATTATGATTTTTGTATTTTTCTTGAAAATAACTTGACCTGAAACCTCTTGGTAAGTTTGAAGAAACTTACCAAGCTTATCGATACTGTTATCATTACTGTTTCTGAAAATTAATATATTATCTGCAAAAACCAAAACAGAAATAAGTAGATCACTTATAACAGAGAATTGCATAGACTTATGAGATTCAAACTGGTCAACTAATATTTGGATTCACTAAGTAAAATTGAGGGAAGTAAACAAAGTAGAGAAATAAGTAGATTTTAGAGAGAGAAAGTCAAATAACAAGAATGATTTATCACAAAAGTCAGAGAGCTTTATTAGATCTGCTTTGGACTTTATGTAGAGGCACAAAGACTTAGCTTCAACTGAAACGGTTACAAAAAGGGGTTAATTGTACATTACTCTCTTATTAAAACGTAAAGCTCTAATTCTCTCTTCTAATAATATAATATGTCATAACAAGTTTCATTTTTTTACATTTCAGTCCTCGAAGTTCTATTTCCTTATCAGTAGCCCTCTTAGTTCTTATGAAAGTAAATGACTGATAACTAAATAGCCTCGAAAACCTTTGGAAGTGAAAAAAATCCCCTTTATTCTCAATTCGAACTACTCCAAACTTGTTGTTTTCACGTTTCAAATTTAATGCATCAAATTATTTAATACAAAACCATTTCTTTATACCAGTTTCCATAATTCGAAGCTGAGCCTAAAGAGATGACACCCTAGATGCCAAGTATATCTCTAGGAAAATTATTATGCCATATGCACGAGGTTTGCCACTAAAACTATAACGTGACAGATATAAAATCCTTATCTAAGAAACCATTTCAAATTCTATCCAATCACTTTCCACCTCTTCCTTTTCTCGATACTTCTTTTCTCAAACTATAAATAATTCTACAAACCATTGTTTGATTTACATACATAATATCTTGAGAGAGAAACAGCAGAAATCGAAGTGTATTTGGCTACCTTCATCTGCTTCTTCAATCTACTAGCTATTTTCACTAAAAAATTAAAAAATTTCGTTCAATCTTGAACTGTTTTATAAGAAAGCATCCGAAAACTAGAAGATCCAAAGCTAGAATTCCCAAAAAACCCAGCTCTCCAAAATCACACAACAAAGTCTTCAGATCATACGACTACTTCTGTATAAACGAAAGAGCAGACGAATACTGAGAAGCTGGACTAATAAGAAACTCTCCTCGTGGTTTGCCAATAGAGACAATTTATTACGGTAACTTTGATCCTACCAAAACTCATGTCTTTTCACATTCTCCTCTTCAAGAAGAAAGTCAGTCATCAAGAACTCGAACACCAAAAACACCTCGAATCTCACCTTCTCTTGCTGGATCATCACCTCGAATCAGTCATGGAGTAACCAAATCTTCTTCAAAGAATTCTCAAGAGACTCATTCTTCAACCAATCCTGAGCCCCCTTCTCTATTGTGCATGGAAATAAAAACTAAGCCTCCTCAAGCTTCAAAAAAGAAAAACTTTCATAGCTATGGGTGATGATGCCGATGTCGCTTCAAATGTTGATGTTTCTTCGAATCCATTAACCACTTCTCTTCCCCCGAGGGAGATTATTGAGACAACAACAATGTCTCAACAAAATCCCTCAAGTAACCCGTCTCAATTAGAAAACGAGGCATCCGAAGAAGAAGTAGATTCTGAAGTCACCCATTCATATAACAAAGCTGAAACAGAAGAAGAAGCTTCAAAAGAATGAGAGAGTGAGGTAGCAAAAATTGTTTCTAAGGGAAAAACTCGTACAACAATAAAAAAAGAAAACTCTTGTCACAATATCCGACGAGCTACGTGTATCAGTTGGTTAGAATTTAAGGCCTCTCGAAACACACTATATCTTGGCTTTATAGAATGTTCCTTATACATATTACCAAGAGAGTCAGACGGCTGATTTGAAAACGCAATGGGAAATGGGAGACAACATTATACTTCGTCTTCCCAAAGAAGGGGAAACGCCTTTGGATTGTAAAAATGATGAACTAGTGGCTAACCAGAGATCATCAACTAGGGTCTTCAATTTCCACTGGACCCCATCACAGTTGAGTACTTCAAAATTCTGGATCTGTGTCCTACCAAGGTGACATCAAATCAAAGGTTCAGTTTGCTTTCTATGATTATGGCTTCTCGACTGTCCCAAATTCCCCTTTATATCCAAAACTTCATTTCTTTGACCAAATTTTCGAAGGGACCAGTGCTTTCATTTTATTATGATTTGAAGATCATCAATGACTTGCTGAAGGCAAAAAAAAATTGGAAACAAAAATTTATCTTCGTCTTAGGAGTTTGGGAGAATGGTAAAGAAATTTCTGAAGCCAACCCATCTAAATTAAACCTTTATTGGAGGATTAATCGTAAGTTCTATTATTTTATTACCTCGAATTATACTTCCAACTGATTTTCTCCTTATTCTGATCAAATTCTATGTTCTATGTAGAAATTTCTAGGTGCTACAAGCTTCGTAGAAAAGATGCCAAAGAGACTTTCATCAAACTTGCAGCCCGAGATGAAAAAGAATGGAACAATGCATTTCACACAACCTTCCAACCTATCAACTTTCTTAACAGCCATCTGTGGAGAATCAGCTTGGGAATTCTTAAACCCTGAAAATCTAATGGAGTTTTCCTACCCTTTGCATAATATTTTCTCATGCTATTCCTAAAGCAGTATCTCCTGAAGTTCCTTTGCCTACAACCAACCTTTTTCTAATGCAATGTCTTAGTACAATGGTTATCCTTCCTGAGGAGCCATCCAAAGAAGAAGTAGCTGCACTCCAACATTTTGCCAAAATTGATGCTGCAACACAAAAATTAACTCAAGAAATTGATTCCTCTCGAAGTCAGTTAAAACACATGGCAAGAGAAATGGTTCACCACAAGAAAGATGTTGCTGTTGAAAAAACCATGAAAAACATCTTTGGTGGCCTCATGGAATAACAGTTTCATAGCTTTCAAATGGAAAAATCTGAATTTCTGAAAGGACTCATCAATCTCAAGAGTCACCTCAGAGACGTGCATTCAAAATAAAAAAAGGATCTTAACATTTCTCACCAGAATGAAATAAATCAACTAACATCCAAGCATTCTGAGAAATTAGCTAAATAGAAGCAGAAATCTGATGATCTTCAAGTTTCACTTAAGTGGATTGGGGTGGAGAAGAAGAAATTGACAGAGGATATGATCGATCTCAAAACTCAATTCGAAGAAAAAAAGAAGCTTGTTGTTATCGCCGCTCATAATGAATGTGCAAAAGCCATGTTAGCATCTATCGCAAATACCGAAAAGCAAAATCCCGTGAACCTCCTTCGAGAAATTCATGGTTAATTTCCTAAAGTTAACCTATCCAGCTTTTGGGAGGGAATTACCATCAGAAGTGGCCCTAGCGAAGCCTTTGACCTTGTTCCTGGTTCTTCATCTGAAGAAGCAGAATCAGAGGAAAGTGTTTCTAATCAAAAGGAAACTTCTGAAGAAAGCTTTGAAGACGAGTAACTTTACTTTCCCCTATTTGTGCTTGTCATTCTATCATTGTTATATTTTGTTTTTGATATATGTCTTTTTACTTGGCATTTAAAAAATTACCGTGTTCCCATCGAATCGTATTTAATGAAAAAGGCATTGTTTATCCTTTATTTTTATAAGTCCTTGTGTTTAAATAACGTATCACTTCGAATATTACAATGCATTTGAAGAATGTAGCACTTCAAATCTGATTGTTTCTTCAAAAAGTGTGCTTAACACTTCTGAATATTCTACTCTTAGTCAACCTCAAAGATGATCAATCCTTAATTAGTTACCAAAATAGTTTAAACAAGTATTTGTAATCAACCATTGGCTAAAAAATGAATCTTTATTGATAACATCGAATATTTACATAGCACCTCATTAAAACCTCCCTGGGCCAACATGGTAGGAAAGAGTGTGCTAATTACTCAATGGAAACAATTTCAGTATACAACACAATTACTCCCAATATAATTTTAGATGTTGTATATTCCAAGGGTGTTGAAGCATCCTCCCCTGACTATCACAAAGGCGATAAAAACCTTGATTTATCTTTTCAACAACCATATAAGGACCTTCCCAATTTGGGGCCAATTTATCGAGGCTCTTTTCCTTAGTATGGAGGTATACATTTCTTAAAACTTTATCACCCACACTGAAGTCCCTCCTTTTAACCCTCGAATTATACCTAATCCTCATAAGAGTTTGATAATGAATCATATTCAGGTGAGATAGAACTCCTTTTTTCTTCAATCAAATCTAAACTTGCACTTTTTGCCTCATCATTCAGGTCTTCGGAGTATTGAGCTACTCTAAAAGAAGGCATGTGGATTCTGCAGGACTAACATCATCCATCCCATAATCTAAGTAAAAAAGAGTCTCTTTAGTAGCTTCCCTATGGGTTGTTCGATAAGCTCATAACACCTCTTGTAAATAATTAGTCCAGTTTCCTGCAGCCTCTAATAAAATATTTTTCAATCATTCTAAAATGGATATGTTTGTCACCTCTACCTAAATATTTTCTTGAGGATGAAATGGTGTATAAAAACATTGCTTTATCCCCTTCGAAGTACATAAAGAAGCCATTTCTTTGTTACAATGAACTTAATCACATCCTTAGCTTTTGTTCCAGACAATGGTTCAGCTTCCACCCACTTTGTAAAATAATCCATTGCAATAATTATCATTTGTCGTCCTCCTGATGCCATTGACAAAGGTCCCACCAAATCTATTCCCCATCTATCAAATAGAATGGCTTCAGTAATGGACATAAGTGGAACTGCTAGTTTATGAATAGTATTGGCAAACCTTTGACAAGTATCACAGCTTCAAACTAGATTCTTGGCATCGTTCATAATCGAAGGCCAATAATACCCTGCCAACAAAACTCGACAAATCCATGCCTTGAATGTGCAATGTGCTCAACCTTCTTCATCATGTAATTCTGAAAAATATCTCTTGCTTCAGGTTTTCTTAAGCATCACAATAATGGCCTACTCAATGTTTTTTATACAAAATACCATCTAGCACCATATAGCCAAATGTTTAGCGTCGCAATTTCTTAGCCAATTTTACATCTTTGGCCAACACCCCTCTAATAAAAAAAATTAAAATGCCAATTCTCCAACCTCCTCGTACTATGCCTGGAGCGACGAATACTTAATGCTCACATTGCTCTGGGTGGGTTAAAATTGACGGATTCTCTTGTAATAAAATCCAGCAATATTCTTCTTTGTAAGCAACAATTGCCAAGGAATAAACAACTGTATTATTTCTTCGTCTTATATGTTCTACAATAACATGATCAAACAGAAGAACCAGATTTCAAAGCTCTCGAAGATAGAAAATTAAGTGGTCCTTTTTAGCTTCAGAAATTCCAGCCACTTGATTTCCTACTAATTGAGAATCTGTTTCTAATCGTACTAAAGTTTCACCACATATTTTTGCAAGCCTTAAACCAGCCAACACATTTCGTATTCAGCTTCATTATTCGATGCTTGAAAGCCAAATTTAATAGACTGAAGCATCGTTTCTCCAGATGGAGCAATCAGTTGAAAAATACTATAATCCATATTAGTTCGAACTATCTACATTGAACTTGCTGGCAAAGCATCCATGTTAACCTCCATATCTGATCTTCTTGAATGGAACACAACACGAAAATATGCCAAAGTTTGTGCTTATATTGTCGTCCGAGGTAAAAAGGTGATATCAAAATCTCTCAATTCAACTGACCACTTAGTCATCCTCCCAGAAATATCTGGGCATTGTAAAACATTCTTCAATAGAAATAAAGTTCGAACCTCAATGGTATGAGCTTAAAAATATATGCACATTTTTCTAGCAGCCATTACCAATGCCAAGGCCAATTTTTCGAGGTTCAAATACCTTTTTTTATGCTGCTACCACACTCTTGCTCACATAGTACACTAGCTTCAAAACTATGTATCTTCACTTATCAATACTGCACTTACCGTAAAATCAGATACCGCAATGTATAAAAAGAATTGTTCTCCACTTCAAGGTTTAGACAATAGTTCTGGTGATGACAACAAATCTTTGATACTTGAAAATGCTGCTTCACACTCTGAAGTCCATTCAAATTATTTTGGCGTTCGTAACACTTGAAAGAAAGGAAATCATTTATCAGAAAATCTAGAAATGAATCTGTTAAGAGCAACTAACCTTCCTGTCAAAATTTACACTTCAATGATAGTTAGAGGGAAATTTTATTGATACCACAACTTTTAGTTGTTCTGGGTCAGCTTCTATTTCCTTCTCTCTAATAACATAATCCAAACATTTCCATGAACGAACTCCAAATGTACACTTTTCTGGATTCAACTTTAGCCTTATTGCTCTTAAATTCAAAAGTTTCTCCTCTAAATCTTCCAAGTGTGCATCATCTGTTTAGCTTTTGACCACCATGTCATAAATATACACCTCCATGTTTCTTCCGATCTGAGAGAGGAATGCCTTATTCATTAATTTGGGATGTGTAGCCCTAAGATTGTTTAATCCAAAGGGCATAAATTTGTATCAGTGCAACCCTCGGTCCGTGATGAAAGTAGTACTCTCTTGATCCTTTGTATCCATCTGAAGCTGATTATATCTTGCAAAAACATCCATAAACGTCAATATTTTATTTCCCGAAATAGAATCAATCAACTGGTCTATTCAAGGAACGGGGAATGTGTCTTTAAAACAAGCTCGATTCAAATCTGTGAAATCGACGCACATTCTCCATATCCAATTCTTCTTCTTGACCACTATTGGATTTGCAGTCCATAAAGGATACTGCGAGTCCCTTATTGTCCGACCTTCGATAAACGATCAACTTTGGAAAAACTTTCTTCTGTTTTTTTAAAAGAAAATACCCGTCTTTTTATATAAATGTTTCAACTTTAGATTAATTGCTAGGGTATGGCAAATCAATTCGATTTAAACTCCTATTATATCTTCTATTTTCCAAGCGAAAACATCGAAATTGTGAGACAAAAAATGTAATAGTTGTTGACGTAAAATTGAGGTCAGTAAGGTTCCCATTCGAAGTACTCTTTCACCAGGAACGCATATTCTCCTTGGCTGCTATTCATCCATTTTATCACCCCTGCTAGATCCTCGAATCCAAAGAGAAATAACATAACACTCTCTAGAAACTTTTTTATCACTTTAGGCGACCCCCACTGGGTCTCCGGCGACATACTTAAAGCATTGATGGACTGTTGACACAACTCCACACATCCTCGATAGCCATGATCTTCCAAAAATAAATTTGTAGCTTGTTAGACAGTCCACCATCATAAAAAACACATGAACCTTCTTTCTGAGAGGTTCCTTTCCCAGACTTACCTCTCCCTCGAATTCTCCAATTACTTGAGCCATTACTCTAGTAAGACCAATGATATTACATTCTGATTGGGAAATCTGAGGAGGGTTGCACATTTTATCATAAGTTGTTTTGAAGAGAACGTTCACAGAGCTCCTTGTGTCTATCAGTACACGTCAGATTTCAACGCCAGCAACTTCTGCTCCAATAACCACCGCATTCTCATGTGGTATTGCAGTACCTCGTAAATCATATTAATTAAAAATAATAAAGGCAATGTCTCTCTTACCATACAGATGAGTAGACATATTTCACTCTATCTAAGTAGCTAAACTCACTACATGCCTTTTCCCGGAACTGTTAGATTGCCCCCGAAATTTTCCAATGACTCAAAATACTCACAAAGGCTTCCAACGTGGCCTTGCTTCACTGGTTCCTATATTTCCATTACAATTAACTGATATGCGTCTGCATCTAAGTATTCTGAGGCTATATCAAAATTCACATAATAGTGAAGCCTTATCCATTGACTGCGCTACGGCTAACGAAATTGGTAACCTGATACTTGGTTTGAATATCCTCAAGTTCGATGAGGTAAGTTATTCTTCCTCGAACATGTCCGCTTGACAGAAATCGAAGATTGCCTCTGATTGTTTGGTACCCTTCCTAAATTCTTTTGTTCAGTTCAAACAACTCCTCGAACTCTGGTCGACTCTTCCACCTTGATTTGGTCCTCCAAAAGTTCAAGCTCCTCGTTTTGTTGTTTTGTTGCCAGATCTCCTAGTAGTAATCCTTGTCGAAAGGTTGCCATTGCTACCAGCTCCTCAAAGTTATCTAGACTCGCTTTGGTTAAGACAAACCGCTTCATGTAATCTTTCAATTGTTCTCCCACTGCTTGCATTGAATGATTGTATCCTTATTTGCTCGCATTTCCCTGTTACCCACAAATTATCTTCGCAAAGTAGTATAAAATTCTCTAAAATTTGAAATTGACCCCCCTCAGAATTCTGTTATACCACTTCAAAGTTGTTCGCTTGAAAGTTTGAGAGAAAGCTCGACACACCAGACTTTCGTCATCCTCAAAATTAATCATGTAATTTTTGAATTGTTCGATGTGATTGTTCGGGTCTTGCATCCCATCGAATTTCTCAACCGTTAAAATATCAAAGCGCTTCAGAAGAGTGATAGATCTTATCTCAGCTGTCAATGAAGATTTCTCCAATCAACACCTTGAACATATTGATTGTCATCTCCAGTTCCCATCACAACATAAAACATTTGATTAATATAAAACATTGTATTGGTTTGATGTATTTCCTTCACACCAATTTGCTTCCCTCAAGCATCGAGGTACACTTTCCCTCATAATTTTGTATTATTTCCGAGATTTTCGAGGTTGATCTTTCTCTTCTTTCGAAGATCCTTGATATCTTTTAAAATCGGATCCAGAGCTTTCTATCTTTTTATCACTGGATGTGACATACCTTTGTTTAACTTTTTTATCCTTTCGGGAAATGTGACCCTCTTTAGAAGGTTTGAACCGCGCTTTTTTCTATTCACTTCTAATCTGGAAAAATATGCAAGATCGATCAGATTGATTGCAAACATCATTTTTATCGTCCATTTGTCTCACTTCGGATTTCAGCCTAGCTGACAGAATCTCATGTTCTCTCTGGTCGTATTTTTCGTTCAGAGTTGTAACTTTTTCCAACACTTGGTTCATTCGTACTTCTATATCTGATTGAGTTTGTCGAACCGAAATAGATTCTTCTTGCCTATCATTACCCCCTTGCAAATATTTTTTCAATGTTTCAACAGCCGATCGTACTAATGGATTATTTTCACCTCTTGGATTCATCGTCAAGTTTGAAGTTGTTTTCAAATATAGGAAAGGAAAGAAAAGAGAAAATTCGAACAAGTAATATAGGCACTAATCGATGATCAGTTCCTAGTAAAGTTGCCAATTTGGTGAGTTAATATGTATATTCACTAAGTGAAATTGAGAGAAGTAAAGAAAGTAGAGAGAAAAGTAGATTTTAGAGAGAAAAAGTCAAATAACAAAATAGATTTATCACATAAGTTAGAGAGCTTTATTAAATCAACCTTGACCTTTATATAGAGGCACAAAGACGTGGATTCAACTGAAACAGTTACAAAAAGGGGTTAATTGCACATCAGTCCCTTATTAAAATGTAAAGCTCTAAGTCTCTATTCTAATTATACAATATGTCATAACAAGTTTAATTCTTTCACATTTCAGTCCTCGAAGATCTATTCCTAATCACAAACAAATTATAAATACCTTTAATAACTACTTCTTCATCAATAATAAAGAGAATATGAGATAGTCGATCCCCTTCTCTCAAGCCTCTTTTAGTATTAAACTTGATAAGGTTTTGATCTGCTAAGGTAAATTACTAGAGAGAAATTCTAGAGAGAGAAAGTGCTTAAGAGTTTTTAGATAGAGAAAACACAAGTACAAATGAGTTTCAAGTAAAAAGTGTTCAACCACTTTATTAAAACAGTCTGGTCCTTTATATAGAGGAGCCAAGACTTAGTCTTAAACTGAATCTGTTACAAAAATGGACTAATTGCTATTTAGTCCTTAAAAATTATGCAAAGTCACAATAGCTTCCTAAAACTTACAACATTCACAAATTAAAGACAAAACTTACACTAATTACAATCAAGTCCCTGAATTTACATTGTTTACAAATTAATTCTTACAAAACCCATTTCCATATCAGAAGCCCCCTAGTTCTCATCTCAGTAAATGAATGAGAGCTAAAAATTCTTCAAAAACGTTTATCTTCGAATCATTAACTTGCCATAAATCAAATAAAACAATCTATTTGAAGCCATTGTCTTCTAATAACCAATCTGTCATCATAAACATTACTATTCGAAGCTGTTAGCTTAAACTATTATTCGAAGCATATATATGATATCAAAATTATAAACTCTTAAAACCATATTCGAACCGATCTTAATACTATATTTGAAGGCATGGACAAATAACCTTTAAATAGTAACCAAAGAAGTCGATGTAATCACTTCGAATAATTTTTCGAATAAAAATTTCCCTTAACACATTGTGTAAGTGTTCCTTCCTCGAATATAACGGTTACATGCGTAACGGTTACATTCATCTGCGATGTAGACCAAACAAGTGTTAAACATCCAATCCACCCAGCGATCTGTATTCCAACCTATCACCAAATGGGTCTGTCCATCTTCACATGTCTTCACCCTTTTCAGTATAAATACCATTCACTTCTCATTTCAACTCGCTTTACACACAACCATTCTAGAGAGAAATCAGAGCTTTTTTGGCTACCTTCAACTGCTCCTCCCTTATTCCCAGAATATTTATTGTAAAACTCAAATCTTCCAATCAATCTTCATCCTCTCCGATCAACCCATTCCTGGTTTATGAGAAAGAAACTGGTAACCAAAAAGTCGAAGGTCATTTTACCCAAAACACCAGAATCTTCTGATACTGATAGCAACCTGGTGTTTGGTTCTTACAATTATTTTTGCATAACACAAAGAGCCGAAGAGTATCGAAGAGTAGGGTTAATTTTCGGTGGCCCAATTGGAACCACAACTGAAACATTTTACTATGGTAATTTCGATCCTACCAAAGTTCTAAAGCTTTCTCCTACTCCCAATATCGAAGAACAAACGTCATCTGGAATCTCTAGCCCTAAAACCCCTCGAACGTCTTCAACTCAAAGCAAAGTTTCTCCTCTGAAACTGAAAATGAATAACGTTTCCTCAAAGAAATCTTCTTTAACCATACCTATAAAGACCTTCATCGCAATGGGAGATGAATCAACAATCGTTCGAACTCCATCTCCTTCGAAAACCACCACTATCGATCCTCCTCAGAGAGAGATAGCAGAAGAAACAATTCAAACTGCTATTCCTCTTCCAGAAGGAAATATTTCCACTTCTCAAGATCCTCGAGAGGGTACTTCCAAAGCCAATGAAGCTGACTCAGAGGCTACCAAATCTGATGCTGAAGCTGAATCTCAAGAAGAAGCTAATGTATGTTCCATTTTTGAGGAAGAAAGAGCAAAGATTGGGGGGAATCTGAGAAACCTCGGGAGCATATATATTATCGCCTTGAAAAAGGTTTGATACATATATTACAAAGAAAGCCAAGCCTCTTTCCTAAAAAAGGAATGAGGAATGGGTGAAAACATCACCCTTCGACTACCAAAGAGTATGAAACTCCCTTTGACTACAAGGATGATGAACTAATGGTTTACCTAGAAATCATCAACTGGGGTCTTTGATTTCCACTAGATTCGATGATCGTAGAGTACTTCGAAGTTCTCAGCTTGTGCCCTACCCAGGTAACTCCAAACCAGTGGTTCACCCTAATGTCAGTGATCATGCCATCTCGCCTATCCAAAATACCGATCAGCTTCAAGGAGTTCATTTCACTGACTCAGCTTTCGAAAGGTCCGAAGCTTCCATTCTATTACCTTACATTGATGGATGATCTTAAAATCATGAAAAATCTTTTGGACGCTCATAAGTTCTGGAAACAAAGATTTGTTTTCATCTCTGGAGCTTGGGAGAATGGCAAACCGATTTCCAAAGACAATCCTTCGAAGTTAACTATGGTATGGAGAAACAGTCGTAAGTTTTCTAAAAATTTCCTTTCTACCTTTTTTAATACAAATTGTATTTTCTTACTTAATATTTTATTTTTTTTGTTTATACTAGAAATTTCGAACCGTTATTCTACTCGTTGAGATGCTGCTAAGGTGATATTATAAAAATTGGCTGCATGTGCTGAAAGAGAGTGGAATAACGCCTTCTATAGCGCCTTCCAGCCCATTAACTTCCTCCAATGCCACATGTTTCCGATCACAGAAGATTGGATGCCTCCTAAAGATTTATCTTCTGACCCAGATACGAAGCTCGTATGCCAACGAATTCCTCAAGCCGACTGCAAAGTCTTTCTCCCAATTTAGAACAGATGAGACAACCATCTACCCAAAAAGAAAAAGGAAAAAATTACCACAGAGAAAAAAGGCTAAAAGACAGTTAGCACATCTGGTGCTAACCCTTCCACACCCTCAAAACCGAAGCGTCGAAAACGTAAAGTTACATAACAGCCTCTTTCACCCATTGAAGAGGAAGAAAATTAAAAAAAAAACTCATCAAAGAAGAAGAATATATCTTCTGATTCCTTCGGAAACAAGAAGAAACAAAGAAAAATCACTTCGTACAAATTGATTGATGAGCATGAAGACGATGCGGCTGAAAACCAACAACAACAACACCCCCCAAATCCTCCAACAGCACATCATTCCACGCAAGACAATCCTGTGATTGTCATTGATGACTTTTCACCTACCGTTTATCATCGTCCCACAAGTTTCAACCCAGATATGTTTATCAGCTTTGAGAATACAGAGGCACTTGCTGGCGAAGACGATCCTACTCTTCAAGTCATTCAAAATCACATGCTTGATTTTGCGAGGCCTACTCTAGACCAAATTCTTCCAAAATCGACTCGTTCCTTCGAACTTGTCATATCTCTAGATATGATTTACAAGCCTAGCACGTTGGAGTATCGTAGCGCTCCTCCAAATCCAGCAGTTGTTATTGCTCTCCAACCATTTTCCGGTCTTGATGCTGCTGCAAAAACTCTTGCTTCTCAAATCGAAGCCTCTCACGACCATCTCAAACAGTTAGCCCAAGATATGGTTTATTACATAGAAGCTTATGAGGCTGAAAATAATCTTAGAGAGACTTTGCTCAGCAAAGTAACCGAGCAGTTTTATGGCTATGAGATAGCTAGATCCGAGCTGATAAAAGGTGCTCTCTGTATAAAGGATCATTTTCAAATCAAGCATATGGTTGACAGAGAGTTGTTGACAAAGTCGCATGAAGATAAAATGAAGAAACTCAAAGCCGAGCATGTTTCCGAATTGAATCTTAAAAAATCCAACTCTTCTACACTTCAAAATTCTCTAACTCTTTGTGAAGCAAAAAATAAAAAGTTGTCCCTTGAGATAGAGAAATTGAAGAAGAATTTCGAAGCAGAAAAGGTTGTTGCTGTAACTACCGCCAAAGCTGAGCTTTCAAAGAGTATGCAAACAACTATTCAGGTCGGAAAAGAAGATGCAACCATCCTTGGAACGAATTTCCCAAAGAAAAACATCCAAGTGAGGCATTCGACCCTATTCTCAGCTTATCATCTTCAGAGGACGAATCGTCCGAAGAAGAAGAATCTTCTGACTAGCTACTCTTTTAGTTTAGTTTCTTTTTGTCTTTGTCTAATTTGAATATCTTTTTTGTATTGTAACCACTCGATCTGAATGACAAAGAGTTCATCCTTTTTATGTCGTTGTTCTCTTACATATTATTCGATGTTAAAAATCAAATAACTGCAAAAATCTTAATATAAAATAACAAGTATTGTTCTCTTCGAAAAGATATGAATGTGTTGTTAAGCTTGATTAGCTCATCAAAATTCTCAGTAAGTTTTAAAACATTCACTTCATAATTCCAAATGGTTGTAAAACATGGTTATCTCTTTGAAAAGTGTTATTAACACTTCGAAATATACTTCCCTTAACTAATCTCAAAGGTGATCAATTTTTGATGATTTGTTAAGATAGTATCCAAATAAATGTAAAATAACAATTGGCAAAAAACAATCTGTATTGATAAAGTTGGATATGTACAAGTACATGACGCCTCATTAAAACCTTCCTGGGCCAACAGGGTAAGAAAGAGTGCGCCATTAAAAAAAATCCAAAGTATATACACATGTCTACTCCCAATAAACCTTCAAATGTTGAATATTCCATGGATGTTGTAGTATCCTCCCCTTGAAATCACAAATACGATAAGACCATGGCTTAACTCTTTCAACAACTGTATAAGACCCTTCCCAGTTCGGAGTCATTTTGGCGAGGCTCTTCTCCTTTGTGTGTAGAAAAACGTTTCACAAAACTTTATCACCTTCTTTAAGTTCTCTTTTTTTAGCTCCGAATCAGATCTACTTCTCATGAGAGTTTGATAATGTATGGTATTCAAATAAGCTCAAACCTTTTTTTCCTCAATCAGATCCACATTTCCCCTTCGAATTTCATCATTAAATCTTTCAGAATATTAAGATATTCTAAAAGATGACATTGTAGATTCAATAGGGCTAACCGCATCCATACCATATGCAAAGCAAAAGGAGTCTATTTTGTAGCCTCTCTTGGAGTTGTTCGATAAGCCCAAAGCACCTCTTGTAAATAATTTGGCCATTTTCCTGCTGGCCCCGATAGATTCTTCTTCAATCCATCTAAGATCGTTCGATTTGTCACTTCCACTTGTCCGTTAGCTTGAGGATGAAAGGGCGTCGAAAAGCATTTCTCAATCCCTTTAGAAATACAGAATCCAGCCATTTCCCTATTGTTAAATTGAGGGCCATTATCTGTTGTAATTCTCCAAGGAACCCCAAAACGACAACATATATTATTCATAATAAATTTGATGACATCCTTTGCTTATGTGCCTGATAGCGGTTCTACTTCTGCCCACTTCCTAAAATAATCCACCGCCACAATAATCATTTTCCTTCCCAGAGGCCATCAAAAAATGTCCCACCAAATCAATTCCCCATCTATCAAATGGTATCGTCTCAGATATATACATAAGCGACACTACTGGTCTGTGAATAGCATTAGCAATTCTTTGACAAGTATCACAACCTCGGACTAAATTCTTAGCATCGTTCATCATTGTAGGCCAATACAAACCTGCAAGTAAAACTCTACGAGATAAAGCTTTAAACCCACAATCAGTCGACCCTTCTCCATCATGCAACTCTGATAATACTTCTTGTGATTCTTGCTTCCCTAAACATCGTAGCAATGGTCTACTTAATGTCTTTTTATATAAAATTCCATCCAGAACTATGTATTCAAAGGCTTTACCCCTTAACGTTTTTCCCAATTGAGAATCCTTTGGCAGTAATCCTTGGGTAAAAAAATTAAGAATATCTGATCGCCAATCGCGTCGGCTTTCATCAGTGGCAAAAATACTTCTATAATTTCACATTGGCCAGGTTGAGCAACAATTGAAGGATTCTCTTGTAGCAAAATCCAAGGATATTTTTCCTTGTAAGCAACATTTGCTAAAGAATCAACTACCATGTTACTCCTCGCCCGATATGTTGCACAACCACATTGTCAAACGGAAGCATTAAATTCAGAAGCTCCTGAAGATATAAAATCAAACGATCCTTCCTTGCTTCGAAAAACCCAGATACTTGATTCGCTAGTAACTGAGAATCCGTTTCGAGACGTACTGAAGTCACCCCACAAATGTTTGCCAATCTCAAACCTGCTAAAGCAGCTTCGTACTCAGCTTCATTATTTGAGGCATGAAAACCGAATTTAATTGATTGAACCATTGTTTCCCCCGTCGGAGCTATCAATTGAACTCCATCACTACACCCTGAAATACTGGACCCTCCATTTGTTCGAACAACCCACCTCGAATCTATAGGCAAACCTTTTGTGCTTTCTTCCTCATTCGATCTACTTGAGTAGAACTCAACAAAAAAGTCAGCCAATTCCTGTTCCCTGATCGGTGTTCGAGGTGTAAATAAAATATCATAGTCTCCCAACTCCACTGACCATTTAGTCATCCTCTCCGAAATATCAAGTTGTTGCAATACATTTTTTAAGGGAAATGAAGTTCAGACTTCTATAGTATGAGCTTGAAAATATGGGCGTATCTTCCTAGCAGCAATCACCAATGCTAAAGCCAGCTTCTCCAACTTCATATACTTTTTTCCGCTACCACCAGACTTTTACTAACGTAATACACCGGCTTCGGAATTCCTGAATCTTCACTAATTAAAACTGCGCTGAGTGCAAAATCCGATACGACGATGTACAAGAATAATTTCTCCCCATTTCGAGGCTTTGTTAATATTTCTGGTGATGACAACAAATTTTTAATGCTTGTAAACGTTGCTTCGCATTCCGACGTCCATTCGAACCTGTTAGGTCCTCGTAACACTTGAAAGAAAGAAAAGCATTTATCAGAAAATCATGAAATAAATCGATTAAGTGCTGCTAACCTTCATGTCAATATTTGGACTTCTTTAATTGATCGAGGTGAATTCATTGTTATCAAAGCCTTTAATTGTTCTGGGTCGGCTTCTATTCCTTTTTCACTAATAATAAAACCCAAGAACTTCCTCAATCGAACTCCGAAAGTACATTTTATGGATTTAACTTTAACCTGATTGCTCTTAGATTAAAAAAAACTTCTTCTAGATCATCAAGATGCACCTCGTCCCTTGAACTTCTCACTACCAGGCCGTCGATATATGCCTCCATATTTCTTCCAATTTGTGTAACAAAATATTTATTCATTAATCTCTCAAATGTGGCCCCAACATTCTTCAATCTAAAGGGCATCACCCTGTAACAATGGAGGCCCCTATCAGTTATAAAATTCGTGCATTCTTGATCCTTCATATCCATCTGGATCTGATTATACCCTGCGAAAGCATCCATGCAAGTCAAAATTTTATTGCCGAAGTTGAATCGATCAACTGGTCGATTCGAGGAACAGGAAATTGATCTTTGGGGCAAGCTCTATTCAAATTTGTAAAATCCACAAACATCCTCCATTTCCCATTCTTCTTTTTAACCACTACCGGATTCACAATCCACAAAGGATAATGAGATTCCCTTATGTGTCCGACCTTAGACAACCGATCCACTTTTGCCACAATTGTTTCCGCTTTTGCCGATGAAAATGCTCTTTTTTTTTGAATCACTTGTTTGACCTTCGGATCTATGGCCAAGCTATGCCTGATTACTTGGATAGGTACTCATGTTACATCTTTCGTCTTCCAAGCGAAGACATCCAAATTTTGAGCCAAAACATAAGCAGTTGTTGACGTAGATTAGGGGTCAATAAAGTTCCAATCCGAGGCACTTTTCCTTCTGAAAAAGTAAACTCCTCTATTTCTTGACTCACTGTTAAAGACCCCTGAGTTTCCCTCGGGTCGTCAACCCTTTCTTCCAACTCCGAAGGAACCCCTTCTAACTTCTATTCTCGCATCAAATCTCCACTACTGTATCCTTGGAGCCGAAGCGTAGTGGCATAACATTCTCTAGCAACCTTTTGATCGCCCCGAACCACTCCAACTTTGTCTTCAACCACTTACTTCAAACATTGATGAACTGTTGAAACCAACCCACACATTCTTGAAAGCCATGATCTTCCAAAAATAGCATTATAATTTGTGGGACAGTCCACCACCATAAAAAGTACTTGAACCTTCTTCTTGAATTGTCATTTCCCCAAACTAACTTCTCCTTCGAATTCGCCAACAACACGAGCTGTTACACTCGTAAATCCAATAAATGTATGATCCGATTGAGTAATCCGAGGAGGGTTTGTCATCCTATCATAGGTGGACTTAAAAAGACCATTCCAGAATCTACAGAAAAATCCTGAGCAGGTTCCTCCAATGCCATCAGAAGCAACCTGTTCGGATCCTTTTCAACATATTCATTAGAAGCATCAAATAACTCAACCTGTGAATCCATAATCATCAAATTCTCAGCGGGCTGTGTAGCCTTCGAAGTTGATGCACCATTATTCTTCGATGCACTTCCATGTGACTTCACGTAAGATAAGAGCTTCCCGTTCTCAATCAAATACTGGATTTTTTTCAAAGCAATACAATCATTTGTATCATGCCCAATATCATCATCATACCGACAAAATTTATTATTCATTTCTTCCTTCGGTCGGCTGATAGGAGCTGGTTTCCTAAAATTCACAGAATTCTTAGTTTTATCCCAAATAATAGAAACACTCTCTGTCAAATCAGCATAATACTCTGGCCTAACCCATGTATTCGGCCTAGGCATGTTGTAATTGTTTTATGGAGTGTGGTTTGAATATTTACCACTCGGAGGAGGCAAATTGTTGTTCTTCTACCTCGACTGCTGATTATTCCCATTAGCATTATTATTTCCATTCGAGGGCTGCCCCTGATTATTGGATGCTTGTCCCGAATTATTCGAAGTATTAACTGGTGCACCTTGGACTCTGCTAGACTCTTCAACCTTAATTTGATATTCAACTTGAGCCATCAACGCTCCAAAAGTCAAAGCCTTTCTCTTTGTCGTCTCATTAGCCAGATCCCCTAGCAACAAACCTTGACGAAAACCGGCCATCGCCATAATTTATTCACAGTTATCTAAACTTGCTTTGGTTAACACAAACCTCTTACTATAGTCTTTCAATTTCTCTCCTGGTGTCTGCTTGCACTAGATAATTGTATCACCATTAGCTCTTATCTCTTTGCTTCCAACAAACTGCCTTCGGAAAGCAGTATAAAAATCCATGAAATTTGAAATGGACCCCCTCAAAATCCTATTGTACCACTTGAGAGTCGTTCCTTTAAAAGTTTGAGAAAAAGCACGACACACAAGTCGGTCATCGTCCTCGAAATGCATCATATAATTGCATCCCATCAAACTTTTCAACCTTCAAAATATCAAAACGTTTCGGAAGCGTCATAGAGCGAATTTAATTTGTTAATGGAGAGTTCCTCCAAACAACGCCTTGAACAAATTGATCATCGGTCCCCATCGTAACATACAAATTCCTGTCGGTTTCATCATATTGGTTCGAAGGATTTCCTTCATGCCAAGTTTATCGAGGAGCATTCTTAGACTTGCTCTCCTTTTTATACCTCATCGAATAATATCTTTCTGATTCTCCTTTCAAAGAACCTCTATGCCTTTTAAATCCTGAAGCTGAGCTTTATACTTCCTCATCATTGGAAGTTATCAATTTTTTCTTATCTTTCTTATTATTTCAAGACGAATATCTCTCTTTAGGAGACACAAAGCGTGCTTTTTATGCTCGGACTTAGCATGTCTGTCATCGAAAGATCGATCTGACTAACCTTCCACATCGGTCTTTTCCAATTCTTGCCTAACCTCAGATCTGAATCCATCAGAAAGTATTTATTGCTCCCTTCGCTCATATTTTTCATTCAACGCATTGATTTTATCAAGAAGTTGATTCATTCTTGTCTCAAAATCAGATCGAACTTGGACCAGAGACGATCCATCAGTTCTATTCCCATCAGTCTCATTCTTTTGTAAATCATCTCTCACCGTTTCTATTGTTGATTGAAGGGTAGGATTATTATATTCAACATTTATCTTATGAATTTTAGTCAAAGAATACTACGGAATAGTACCACTTTCGAACAGAGTAAGCTACTGATTTTTCTTGCTCAATCCCCAGTAGAGTCGCAAATTTGATAAGGTTTTGATCTGCTAAGGTAAATTGCTAGAGATAAATTATAGAGAGAGAGAGAGAGAGAGAAAGTGCTTAAGAGTTTTTAGATAGAGAAAACACAAGTACAAATGAGTTTCAAGTAAAAACTGTTCAACCCATTTATTAGAACAGTCTGGTCCTTTATATAGAGGAGCCAAGACTTAGTCTCAAACTGAATTTGTTACAAAAATGGACTAATTACTATTTAATCTTTAAAAATTATGCAAAGTCACAATAACTTCTTAAAACCTACATCATTCACAAATTAAAGCAAAACTTACACTAATTACAATCAAGTCCCTGAATTTACATTGTTTATAAATTAATTCTTATAAACCCATTTCCATATAGAAACTAGTCCACATCATCTCCATTAATGAGAATAAAAACAAAATCATAAATAATTAGCTTGTTTATAAGGCTGAGAAAATTAAATGAAAATCCAAAAGAACCTAAAACTTTAGTTAAAAATCTATGGGACAAGTTGTCAAAAACGTTTGACAGATCAACTTAAATCATAATATTTCCATTCTTTTTTCTGTTTAGATAAAAAATAAACTCATTAGTAATCAATATATTCACATGAATATATTTATTAGGGGCGTAAGCACCTTGGACAGTAGATATTATTTTAGGTAACAAGATGATGAGTCTATTATATATGATTTTGGACATGATTGCGTTGAGCTGGCTATAGAGACTAATAGGCCTAAAATCATTCCAATTTGTAGGATTAGAAGATTTAAGAATGAGACACAGACCAGTTGCCATGATACCTTAAGGTATTGTTAGACATTTCATAAAGGAGGACATATCAAGGCAAAGTTTTTTTATGATCATCGAGCATATTTCAAAAAAGTGGCTGTTGAAGCCATCTATCCCTGTTGCACTAGAAGCATTCGGGTTAGTAATAATTTCATAAATTTCATTTTCAGTAGGTATAAACATGATATAATCATTATCTCCATCATTTATCAAACCAAGAATGTCATCGAATATATTATTTTGCATATTTAAGTATTCTTTTTTTTGCTAACATAAGAATTCTCAGTTAGGATTCCTTTTAAATATGAAGAAACATATTTTCCAATTAGAGCTTTGTTCTGAATCCAATCTTCACCTACTTTGATATTGGATATATTGTTTTTTTGTTTACGTAACTATAGAAAACCCTAGTATTTCTATCCCCATCTTTCAGCCAGTTAGTATAGCACTTCGACTGCCAAAACGATTCCTCTATGTTAAGAGCAAGAAATAGGGTAACATTAGCTTTAGTAATATTAACGGTAACATTACCTTTAATAATATTAACTTTAGTATCTATGTTGTTGGAAAATCCTGACGCTTAATTTCCATCATTTTCAACTTCTCTTCAGAGTCCTACACTTTGTAAAAAATATTCCTAAAATGAGATTTATTCCAATCTTTTAGCTCAAGTTTTAGCCTTCTTAGCTTTTTCCAGAAAAATATAAAGAGGAAAACCCTTTAAAAACCGGTTCTAGCTCTTTTCAACAAATTAAAGAAATTCCTTATCCATTGTCCATATATTTTGAAATCTGAAATTGTTTTTGTTAGTTAAAATGTTTATACAAACATAGATGTTTAATGGATCATGGTCAGAACAAGTTTTGGCCATGTGAAAAAACCTTTGTTTCATTGAAAAATCCAGACCAAGTAGAGTTGAATAGAACTTTGTCTAGTCTTTTCCACGTGGAATTTTTAGAACAAGTTATTTAGAACCTTTATAGCCTGCATCCTCGAGTTGACAGTCTTTAATTGATTCGTTAAAGTGTTTTATACTGTTTAGGCAATATGTAGAGCATCCAAGTTGATCTTCTAGAGAGTTAACAACATTAAAATTCTCCATGGTTAGTCACTCCTTCTCATATATATCTCAGAATATTCCAAAACTAATGTCTTTGACACTTACCGTAAACATTTGTAAGTAAGAAATTTTTACTGATATTAGCATACATTATTTCAGTATACGAATACTGCCGATGACCAATTAAGATTTTAACATTAAATTCATCACTCCAAAACAATCATATATCTTATTAGAACAGTTAGCACCATAGTTCATCAAACCAATTTTAGCAACCATGTTAGGGAGATTGTCTTATTTGGTTAGAAGTTCCTGGATTGCTACAATTTTGATATGATCTTTGTTGATGATAGACTTCAATCTTCTAATAGAGGACTTATTTTAAACCATTATATAGTTAAAACATATTATTTTAGATAACTGGTTACTTTATAATATTTATTTAGACTGTGAAATACTAATAAATTAGTTTATAAAAACTATTTAACTTTTATATAGATAAAACTATTATTTAAGGTTGTATGTTTTTTTAAAGCGAAAATATGTATACTAGTTTAAAAAAATAATTAGGTAAAACTAATTGAATTTTAAACTATCTTGAATTTTAAACTATCTTGAGAAAAAGTAAGTGAATTTCTTACAATGAAATATTGTAAGACAAAAAATATTTGAAAAAGAAAGAAAGAAATGTCATGTTATGTTATGTGCAGGCTATGAAAATAGTATTTGATGGTTCTAAAGATTCGGAGATAACGTCAAGTTAAACATCCACATACAGTTATTTAAGTCGGAAAACACAAGTTAGCATAAACCCAAGAACTAGAGGTGATCTAGAAAAATGTTGGTTCGTTCCTTTCACGTATTATCAACGAGTATTAGAAATGACTAGTGATAGTGCTTTGGGATAAACTTATAAGAGAAAAGAAGGCTTCCCCAGACTATCACTTTTATGTTTAAAATTGGAAGTGTTCGATTCTTGTAAAAAATATCATCGACTTAAAATTTAGTAGTCTTGCGTGCTCGGCCAAAAAAAAATAAAAACACGAGGTCATATGCCTGGTCTTGGCTGGGGCACAAAAATCAATATTGACAATTCTGAACAAATGAAACAAGAATGGTAAATCTTGTGGATAATATGGACACTTTAAAAATTGGTCTACGGAAACTCCGAACATTGCTGCACTATTCGTTAGAATTGGATTGGTTTAAGGAAACTCCGAACATGGCTATACTATTCGTTAAAATTGAATATCGGTAATGTGGAGTTGAAGATGACCGATGTTAAGATCGACAGACATTACAGATTTAAATTTGTCACTTTAGAATTGTTTGGGAAAAGGAATGGATTATCATTTGTTAGCGAATATATAATTTAAAAAGTTCAAAATATATAGAGGAGATATTATATCTACACGACGTATATTTTATCGATGATTATAGAAAAAGAATAGAATGCTTATGATCTATTTATGATCTTTTAAAGTAAATGCATCATTCGGCCGTTAGATGAGTTTGTAAGTGGCATATTGCGACCATTTTCAAGCATATATTCTATTGTATCAAAATAGATAACTCTTGAAGTATGGTTTTGACATAAAAACGGTAAGAGTGATACTATTTGCGAGAGGCATCGGCCATGGCTCACAGTCGCATCGGCCAGGAAACCATCAGCTAAGGAAACAACTGCACCAGTTTTGGATTCATGGCATAATGTTAAATCTAAGGCTTCAGTTGTAATTTTTGGTCTTCCTGAAAACAAAATTAGTTATTCTTCTTGTTTGAATAAAATTGGTTGTTTTTGTTAGAAGTTTTTTTATTCTATTCGGGTGAGATTTTAACCCATAAATATATATATATATATATAGCCGTTTTTTGGGTTCATATTTGTAGTTAAAAACACTAAGGATTAATATGAGATTAATTTCAGAGTGTTAGATTTATTATCGGAAGAAAAAAACGATTTTGAGAGAGTAATAATAAACGCGCTAGATTTAAGAATTCTGTAAACACTAATTTTCAAGTTTAATCTTGGTAGGTAAACTGGTGTATCTTCTTAAAGAACAGTGTTTATAACATTATTGTAGCTTAGAATAGACGTAGATTATTAACGGAACCACTATAAATTTCATATATTTAATTATTTTTTTCATCATTATTATTTGTTACGTCTATCATGAAGAAGAATCATTTTTGTGTAGGTGATTAGGAAAAAACAATGGCAAAAGATATCTTGGAATTTGTGTAGGAGGCCAACTGTTCTGGTTTTGGATTCATGGCATAATGTTAAATCTAAGGCTTCAGTTGTAATCGTAAAATCCATTTGGTCTTCCTGAAAACAAAATTAGTTATTCTTCTTGTTTGAATAAAATTGGTTGTTTTTGTTAGAAGTTTTTTTATTCTATTCGGGTGAGATTTTAACCCATATATATATATATATATATAAAAGACGTTTTTTGGGTTCATATTTGTAGTTAAAGACACTAAGGATTAATATGAGATTAATTTCAGAGTGTTAGATTTATTATCGGAAGAAAAAAACGATTTTGAGAGAGTAATAATATACGCGCTAGATTTAAGAATTCTGTAAACACTAATTTTCAAGTTTAATCTTGGTAGGTAAACTGGTGTATCTTCTTAAAGAACAGTGTTTATAACATTATTGTAGCTTAGAATAGACGTAGATTATTAACGGAACCACTATAAATTTCATATATTTAATTATTTCTTTCATCATTATTATTTGTTACGTCTATCATGAAGAAGAATCATTTTTGTGTAGGTGATTAGGAAAAAACAATGGCAAAAGATATCTTGGAATTTGTCACCAAAGAATAAGAACAATTTCAATTCAACAAAAGATATCTCCAACGTTTCGAGGGAAGAACATGTTGCCTAAAAAATTATCTAAGACAGAGAAGTCAGAAATGTTTGAGACGACATATAGCACGATCAACGTGTATCTGAGTGATACTATGTTGAGATAAGTCTCTAAAGAAAATTCTGAAGTTAAAGTTTGAAACAAACTAAAAAACTTTGATATGACAAAGTATTTAACTTGTCAGATCTATTTGAAAGTAATGTCTTTTTGGTTCAATATGCAAGAAGACAAAAATCTTGATGAGAACCTTGACGAATTCTAAAACATCGTGTTCCATGACATTGGTAGGAAAATTTATGATCAAGATCATGCGATGATCCTACTGAACTCACTAACTCTGTCTGTGGATGAGTTGGAATCTGCAATAAGGTCTAAAGAGGTAGAACTCACTTAGTATTAGAATGTCTGGGGGGGGTGGTAGGAAGTAACAATGAGGCTTTGAATATAATAATATGGATGTCCACGAGCAGGAACAATAACAAGAATAGAGGAAATTTTAGGGCATCAAAGAAGTTTGACAAATCCAAGTTAAAATATCATTACTTCAAGAACTTGGGTATCTTTAGAAAGGATTCGCTTGAAAGGTTAAGGAAGAAATATGACAACATATTAAGATTAAGATGATGTTTTTGTAGCTTCTAAGGGTTATGACTCTACTGAGGTCTTGATGCACTCATAAATGAAGGAGAAATGAGTAGATTCTTTACTGAGGGTGTTATTTCCATATGGGTCCACATAGAGACTGGTTTCAATCATTTGAAGAGAACAATTGAGAGATTATGTTACTTAGCAATAATAAATCTTGCAAGATAGTTGAATTATAACCTATAAATATCCAAATGCATGATGATTGTGATGATATTCTAACACATGCGGGGGTATGTTTATCATTCGAGAAAAAATATAATATCTCTTGGAATTTTATAATATTTAGGTTGTTTAATCAAAATTGAAAATGGTTACACAAGAAATATTAAAGGTATTGTGACTATAATGAAAGAAAAATGCCAAATGAACTTTACTCCCTTATTGGACATATTGTGATGGAAACAATGGCTAGCTTTTTTTAGAAAAATTTAGATGATTCAACCATATGGCTTAGGAGGTTGAGTGGCAAGGGCTCGTTAGAGTTTTGGAAACAAGGAATATTTTGAAAAGTTAATTGGTTGGTTTGGAACTTTGTTAATATCGTGTATACGAAAGAAATAGAAGGGTCAAGTTTGTAAAATATTAGTACATAATAAATGGGGCCTTTGATTATATACATGTCAATCTATGGAGTTCTGCAATGGTCCAGTCACAATAAATTTTGACATGGATTTGGACCAGATCAACGTATAAACAACCTTCATACATGAGACCATTCAAGAAACCATTTATATGAATCAACCTAAAGGATTTAAAAACATGGCTTAAGTTACCAGGTATGTCTTTTAAGTGGAAATTGTATGTTTTAAAGAAATCTCCTACGCATTGGTATAAATTCTTTGTTGATTTCATGGTAAAGAGTAGTTTTGGAAGAAGAACTTATGATAGTTTTGTATACGTGAAGAAATCTGATTATGCTGCTATATATCTATTGTTTTATGTAGATGATATGTTAATTTTTAGCAAAGACAAGGTATAAATGGAGTAATTAAAGTAAACTTTGAAAAACAAGTTTGAAATAAAAGACATGGGCTCATCCAATAAGATTCAAAGGATGAAGATAACTAGAGACAGACAAAAAAGAATATAGTTTTTGTCACGAAAAGGTTATTTCAAAAAGATGTTTGACAAGTTTGATATCACAAATGCAAAACCAGTAAACTGTCGTGCTTCTCAACCTTTTAAACTCATATCTGTAAACATTGATGATGGAGAGATTAATATGAAGAAATAGAAGAAATTCATTATTACAATATTAAAGGAAGTATTTTATATGACATATTCTGTAGTAAAACTGATTTGGATTATTCTTCCAGCTTGGTCAGTAAATTAATATCAATGTCATCTGATGAACATTGTCGTGTAGTAAAGTGGATTATGAGATACTCAAAGGGATCCACAAATCTAGGATTGGTGTATGTAGAGGTTGGTTTAAGACTCATAGGTGTTAAAGATTTTTTTGATTCAGACTTTACTAGTTGTTTGAATAGTAAGAAGTCCTTGACTGGTTATATATTTGTGTTGTTTGGTAATGTAGTAAGTTGGAAAGAAAATCTACAACCCAGGTAGCAATTTCCTCAACATAATGTTAATATATTGTTGTTATCGAGGCTATAAAGGAGGATATATGGCTAAGAGAAATGCTACGAGAACTTGAGATTCAAAAATAAGTTATAATGGCGTAATGTGATAATCAAAGTAAAGTACATTTGTCAAATTACCATGTGCTTGATCACCTCACTACACACGTGGATGTTAAACTTCATTTTGTAAAACATATTCTTAAAAATGAGGAGATTATGCTAAAGAAGGGTCATACAAGTGATAATCTAAAATATATGTTACTAAAACAATGGAACCAAACAAGTTCAAGCATTTCTTGGATTGGTACATATCATAAGTACATGAGGCCCTTGGAAAATTGGAGCTACAAAAATTATATTCATTTTTATAAATGAAAACCAATTTAGATAATTTTGAAATACCATTCCAACCTGACAATTATCAAATTGATATTACCTGAAAGTGGCATCAACTAAGGCTGTCAATCAAGACATCAGTTGCATCGGACATGAGGCCTTCAACCAAGGAATCGGTTGCATCAGCCATGTATCTCAGTTAAGGCATCAACAACATCGGCTAAGAGGCCATTAACTAAGACATCGACTCCTAGTATAATTATTGGCGTAAGGCTTCAATTGTGATGCTAAAATCCAATTTTTCTTATTACTAACACAATTGGTTATTTATTCTTGTTAGAAACTAAATTGGTTATTGTTTAGAAGTTAGTTTATTATGTTGGAGTGAGATTTGTACCAACCAATATATATATATGCTCATTGGGGGTTTGCATTTGTCGTTAGAGGCATGAGAGATTGATGTGAGATTAACTTATTGAAGAGCTCATTAAATTTTTTCTTCGAAGAACATAGAGATGTTGAGAGAGTAAACTGTTGTATATGTTTGAATAATAGTATGAATAATATTGTTGTGGCTCATAGTGGACGTAGGTCGATTTTCTAAATCATTATAAATCTCATGTTTTCAATTTTGTCTTTCTCTGTCATTTGTTTTTCCTATCATAAAAATATCGTTTATTTATGTAGGTGATTAGAAACAATAATATTCTTGATAGGTTTCAAATGTCACATGTTCTAACACTTATTTACCGATCAAACGGTGACCTTTCATGGACGGTCCACCGAAAGAGCTCGAAGTTATTTTTGTAAATGGAAATAATATCTTTCACTTATGCAATAAAGATTAATTTAAATTATTAAATTATTATCTAATTAATTTTTCTAATAAATTTGTTTATAGGTTGAGATATTTTTGAATGAACATCTACCAATGACATATCCCTCATGGTGGCTCTCGAGTCAAGAGGAAGCATGAGGGCGGGTGTCGACCTTGTTGAATAGAATTATCATTTATTTATAAATACGGACTCTGACTACATTTGAAGAATATCCTTAATTTATCTATGATTAAACAAAACACACATATAATTAGATATTTTGCAACATTTATGAGTATTTTTCATTTCAACAAAATATGATTTGTTGTTGTTATATTTTATTATCAAACAATTATTATTTGGGTCTATTTGTTTTTTGTAAGTGTTACATTTTTTGTTCAATTTTATTATACAATAATTATTATGTGGTGTAAAACACAAATTTTTATATCATTTGAATATATTACAACGACAAACCAAACTGGATAAAAACAAAAACATACAAACTTCACGAATAAATTATATAAAATTGCATTCTAATTTGATAATTAATAAAAATATTCATCTTCAAACAATACTCCATATGTCTTTTACTTGTTAATATATTTTTAAAAATACTCTATATTTGAGTATCATAATATGTTTTCCATATATTTCAATGTTAAATACCTCCCATAACGAGTTAGATTGAGAACATAATACATGATTAGTAATTCTAAATCATCTCATATTTCTTGTAGATATGTTTTTGTGCATGAAGCCATGGGAGTATCGACACGATCTACATCGTACAATAAATAATTTTTTTAAAAGACTACATTAAAAGAAACCAACCATAAAGATTTATCCATGATTTTATTAACCGCAACAACCACTCTCCTAAGGTAACTACCGCTAAGTTGGTTCCAAGTCATAAGATAACTTTTGAAGTTTGAGATATAGAATGTGTAATAATTTCATGTCTTTTAGGTTTTATTTATAGTCGTATTAGTTTTATGGTAGGATAATCTAAAGTCTCAAATGAAGACACGATACACGTTAAATTGTTTTTTATGATAAGACATATATTTGTTTAGAAAAACCTGTATGTTGGTGTTTTTTAAGATTATTTTGAACAACCAATATAGCGAAAGAAGGATAATATTTTAAGCATACAATATTCCAACGAATTTTGGAAATATACATAAAAATTGAAACCTATTTTCACCACTCGTTGGCGAATAAAAGAGTAAATAATATATAATCTGTATTAGAAAATGGTTGAAAAGAACTTCAAATAAGTATACAATTTTTGGTAGAAAGCTATAGAATTATGGTTTCTTTTCAAGTATAATTCCACTTTATTTTACGGAAATAGGCTTGAAAAAACATTGATATGCTCTATTTATGAAAAAGTTGTGGACTTGTTTAAAACAAAATATACGAGTATTACAAAGTAAAATAATAACAGAAATTCTATCATCGATTAAAATAACATAAGAGTACTAAAAAATAAAATGCAAAATGTACGAGTATTAGAAATACAAACACCGATTACCAATTTGTCCATATATCATCTGAAAAATCTTATAATTTTTTTATATTTGATCATTTTGTTTTGGTTAGCTTCTTGCGAACGAAACGATGTGGAATGCCATGTACATTTCTGAACAGATGCAATGCTCGTTCGGATAATAGGACCGCCAAACAAGCCGCAAACCAAAAATATTAATAGAACAACTAAAAACGATATAAAATCAAAGCAACAAATAAAAGTTTTAAAAATATCAATTTAAAAATTTAAAAATAACAACCCGTTAGTTTAGTTTCGAACGTTTTTTGGTATTTAGCCGACCAACATCCAATCGCGCTACTAATGTCATAACATACGTGTAATAATAACATATGACCAGACATATAGATTGAAGTGTTCCATGATAAAAATATTGAGTAATACCATAATATCATATCACCATACCCAAAAAGTGAAGTGGTTCATGATTTAAGTATTGAAAACACTATAAAACCACCAATGATCCTCGTCATATATTATTAATATATTTTATCCGAACATGTTTAACCAATAATTGAATGCCTCTTGAATGACCTCCTCCTTCTTTAGTGAGGGGTTATTACCATTAATACAAATTTGTTAAACCTTTAGTAGATAAAACTAAATCTCAATGTTATATGTTATTTCCGACGAAAATAAACATTAAGTACTCGAATATGTTTAAGGACATCCGCAAGCTGGGAAGTTGAAAATAAATAAAAATGGTTGAGATTTAATAAACATCAGAGTACCTTCACGAATGGTATATAATGCCCAAAAAAGCTCAATTCCATGATTGCATCAAACATCTGTAACATATACATACACATTTATATGGCATCACATCAGACGAGCAATGAAGGATCCAATTCCATACTCTGTTAGCCTGATAGCTTCTCATAAATAGTATGTATAAGATGATTAGAAATATGAGGCCGGTGTTCCAAATACTAAGTTTACTTCTACCGACTTTGTGTTTTTCATTGAATTCACATTAATTGTAAAACATTAAGTAGACAAATCTGAATGGACGTGGAGATGTTTGAAACAGGCTATAGAAGAAAAATATTATGAGTTTCTTGTGTTCTAGTGACAAATCGTGAGCTTGCTTTGATGAATGTTCTAGAAAAAATATGTATGACCACGACGCACATGCTATATCAATGAAATATCAACAATAACGTACTTGCCAATAGTAAAAGGTTATTCCAGGATGGTAATTTTTTTGATAAGTTTATGACGTCTTGAAATGATATTGTGCACTCTCACACCATTGACGACATAAGGGATAAATTAGTAAAAATGCAAGGAACGTTAGAACCATTTGGAGTGGGGTCGATTACATCATAAACTCATGAAGGACATAGTGTACAGAGAAGGTCGTTCATTAATACATAAACATGATTTTACATTTATTTAGTATAAAGTCTTATAGGTAATATATTATTATTATAAATCATAATATAGTTCAAAATATTGCATAACCTAAGGATAGTCTTTTTATTTTAAAATTTAAATCATGATATAGTTCAAAATATTATTTAAGACAACAAATTGGTTTATAAAAGTTTTAGACCGATTTATAGTTCAGAATATTATTTAAAATAACAAGTTAACTTATAAAAATTATTTAAGACTAGTAATAGTTGATTTTTTAATATAACATATTATTTTATAAAAATAATATAAAACGATTGGATAATTCAAAAATATTATTTAAATTATATATTTAAAAATGTTTTTTTTTCAAATAATAGATAAGTTTATAAAACTTTATTTAATACTATTAGATATTTAAAAACATAGTTTAAGATAACAAGTTAGTTTATAGAAGTTATTTGAAACCATAATATAATTAAAAATATTAATTAAACTAATAGTTTAGTTCATAAAAGATATTCAAGACTATTACATAATTGAAATATATTATTTAAGATAACTCATTAGAAAATTTATTTTAAACCATAATATAGTTCAAACTATTATTTAAGATAATGAATTAGTTTATAAAAATTATATAAGACGATTATATCATTGAAAAACATCATGATGGTGGTTTGGGCTAAAATTATAGGAGAAAAAATAATATTACGACGAACTATATATTTTTAAATAGGAAACTAAGAGAGTTCGATACTAATAAAATTGTGAGCCACAACAGTGTTATCCACATTATAAATGACCACAACAGTGTAAATGACCACATTATAATCAACTAACGACGAAAAATTCTTCATGGTGTTTTGAACCGTGACAATCGCTCTTTACAAGTAACTATCTTCAACATGGTTCCAAGTCATAAGATAATTTTTTAAGTTTGACATCTAGAATCTATAATAATTTTATGCTTTTTAAATTTTATTTATACTCGCATTAGTTTTATTAGAGGATAATCGGAATCTCAATTAACAAGTGGCACACGTTGGATTGTTTTTTATGATAAAACTTTTCTTTTATTGAAAACGTTGTACGTTGGTCTTTTTCGAAGTTTATTTTGGCTACAATATGGCGAAAGTAGGCTATTATGTTAAGGTTATATTCCACGAATGAATGGTGAAAGTAAGCTTAAAAACTTAAGCATATTTCCACCATTTGTTGGTGACCAAAAGATTACAGATATGTATAGTTTTTTTCAGAAAATGATGCCCAAAATCTTAAAAAATGTATATACAGTTTTTGTCAGAAAATAATATAATTATTGTTTTGTTCAAAGTTTAATTCCGCCATTTTTGACAAAAATAAGGTTAAAAACACTGACATGCTGTAATCCTGAAAAACAGTAGACTTGTTATAATAACAATATACGAGTATAAGAGTACTGCAAAGAAAAATAAGAAAATAAATACTAACATCGATTAAAATCACATAAGAGAACTACAAAATAGAATACAAAACGTTCGAGTATTAGATAATACAAAAAATATTAAATACAAAAATCAATTACAATACAGTAGACCAAGTATAATATCACTATGAAAAATGGTTTGCAATAGACTTGACATGTCTCTATGAAGCGACTATCTGATAAAAATCTCCATCACATTCCTCAACCCTATATGTAACTCGAACATTGCGCATCCCAATGCACAATTATCATATTATTACTGTCTCGTGATTGTCGTGCACATACTCATCAAGGTCGTGAATTGCACGATTAATGAGATTAAACCCACTATTATCCCGAATATACACAAGATACTCTAGAGAATAATATGACTTCATCTTATCTATATATGTTCTTGTTAGTAACATAATTAGTTATTTATTATTCTTAGAAATATAATTGTTTTTTTCATTTAGAAGTTAGTGTATTATGTTGGGGTGATATTTGTACGAATATATATATATATATATACTCATTGGGTGTTTGCATTTTTAGTTAGAGGCATGAGACATTAATGTTAGATTAACTTCTCGTAGAGCTCATTCAATTTTTCTTAAAAGAACATAGACTATGAGAGAGTAAACTATTGCATCTCCTTGAAGAAGAGTGTGGATAACACTGTTGTGGCTCAGAGTTGACGTAGGCCCATTTAATAAATTATTATAAATTTCATGTGTCTGATTCTTTCTTATTTGTAATTTGTTTTCGCTGACAAAAATATTCAAGGCATAACATTGGACGTAGGATAATATTTGTTTTCTCATTAAAATATACTTAATTTACTATTTAAATAGTTTTATTTATATAATATAATTTTGTTATTGGGCCTAATGGGTCTTGACCTATAAGCTTGGCCGATATGTATGGCAGGACCTATTAGGCCCATTTAACTTAAGTTTAGTATATAAATGTTGACAAAACATTTATGGGATTGATCATTTAAGACACAATTAGATGTTCTCTTTGTAAGCATTTATTTAAGCTGCTCAACTATCTAACCATCCTAACCCAAAATTTAACTTTTTTTTTATTTTACGAAATAGCCCTTTGAATAAATTTTATTCACACGAATATCTATTGCTTTATCTATATGATATGTTAATTGTTAGCAAATCGAAGGCATAAATTGAGTAATTAAAGGAAAAATTGTGCAACATGTTCGAAATGAAAGACATGTACTGAACCACGAAGCTTATTGGGATGGAGAGAACTAGTGATAGACAAAGACAAATATTTTTTTTGTCACAATAAGGTTATTTGAAGAAGGCGTTTGAAAAGTTTGATATGACAAATATAAAATCGATCAACTATCCCATTGCTGAATATTTTAAACTAATATCTTTAAAAGTTGATGATGAAGATATGAAGATGGAGACAATTTAGTGAATTAATTATTCTAATATTGTGGGAAATATTATGTAGACATGCTCTGTAGACCTCGTCTAACTTATGCTTTATGCTTGGTGAGAATATTTATGTCAAAGCCATTACCCATTGGCAAGTAGTCAAGTGGGTTCTGCGATACTTAAAAAGATCCACAAGTATGGGATTAGTGTATGTACATGTTGGTTTAAGATTAGAAAGTGATGAAGGTTTTGTTAATTCAGACTATACTGGTTGTTTGAATAGAAAAACGTATTTGATTAGTTATGTATTTGTGTTTTTTGGCATTCCATAAGCTGTAAAACATATTTTTAACATGTAGTAGCATTTTCTTCAACGAATGTTGAATATTTAACTACTGAGGCTATAAAGGAGACTATGTGGCTAAGTGGAATTCTAAGGGAACTTGAGGTTCAACAAGAAGTTATGATGGTGCACTCTGATAATCAAAGTGCAATACATTTAAAAAATAAATAGGTGTTTCATAAACCCACTAAGCACGGTGCTGTTAAATTTTATTTTGTAGGAAATATTATTGAAATGGAAGTATTGTGGTAGAGAAGGTTCATACAGACCATAATACAATCGATGTGTTCATTTTTCTAAATCAAAACCAATTTGAAGTATTGTGAAGTATGGTTTTGACTTGAAAATTGTCAAAGCAATAATATATGCACAAAGTATCAACCGAGGCTATTGGTCAATTCATCGACGACATCGTACAGGAAGCCATCAGGGAAGGCATCAACTGTATCACCGAGGGATCTTGAACAAGACCTCAGTTGCATCAGCTAAAAGATCATCGACTGCATCATCTATGAGGCAATCGACTTCCTAGTGTACTTTCTTATGTAAGGCTTCAGTTATGATGGTAAAATCTATATGTTCTTGTTATTAACTGAATATGTTATACCTTTTTGTTGGATACATAATTGGTTATTTGTGTTAGAAATTAGTTTAATCTATTATTGTGAGATTTTTACCTAAAAATATGTATATATACTCATTCGATATTTGTCTTTATAGTTAGAGGAAGGAATGATTATTTTGAGATTAATTTCTAAGAGTGGTCATTAGATATTTTCTAAGAAGAACAAAAATATATCTTGAGAGAGAAATAGTGTCAACTTTGGAATTGGGTGTTTTGTAAATACTAATTTTCAGGTTTAATATTGACATATCAACTGTAATATATGCTTGAAGAATTGTGTGAATAATATATATGCAGCTCAGAGTGGACGTATGCTGATTTGATGAGCTATTATAAATCCCTTATGTTGATTCTTTATCTCTATATTATTTTTTTCACCTATCATAATGAAGAACTATTTGTTTGTATATTTGATTAAGAACAATAAGAATGTTGATAGGTTCAAAATCATCACATGCTCTAACACTTATTTACAGATCAAAGGGTCACCTCTATGGCGGTCCACTGAAAGAGCTCAAAGTTATTTTTTTGCATAAAAGTCATTTTGCTCACTCATGTAACAAATGTTTCCTTTCAGTTATTATATTATTATCCAATTAATTTTACTTGATTGCTCGAATCAATGTTTTATAAGTTGAGATAGTTAAGAATAACCCTTTGCCAATGATATATCCCTTATGGTTGCTCTCGAGTCAAGAGGAAGCATGACGACATGTAGGGACTATGTTTGACAAAATTATCATTTATCTATAAGTACAGACTCTGAATCCAACTAGATCTACATAATGTTTTCAATATATCTAGAATTAAATGAAAGACGTATATAATTAGATCTATTGCAAGCTTTATAAGTTTTGTCCATTTCCATAAAATATGATTTTTTATTGTTATGTTTTATTGTGGTACAATTGTGTTTTAGGTGTATTTGTTTTACAAGTGTTATATTTTTTGTTGATGAGTTTATTATGGAATAATTGTTATGTGATGTATAACACCAATTTTCATTTTATTTGAATATATTACAATGACAACCCAAACTAAATAAAGACAACAAACATATAAACTTCATAAATAAATTTACATAAACTAACAAATAAATTTGATGATCAATCAAAATATACATCATATGTTATAGACTAACAAATATTTTGGTTGTTTTCTAGTATAGTACACTGTATGCATTCAAACCTGTTTTCATTGAGAGTATTATAATTTATTTTCCACATATTTCAAATGTTAAATTCCTACAGTAGCAAGTTGGATTGAAAACACGATACGTAATTAGTATTTCTAAATAATCTCATTTTTCTTGTAGATAAGTCTTCGTATATGAAACCATAGAGAACCTGCATAATCTATACCATGTAATACATATATTTGTAAATGACCACATTATAATCAACTAACGACGAAAAAATCTTCATGGTGTTTTGAACCGTGACAATCGCTCTTTACAAGTAACTATCTTCAACATGGTTCCAAGTCATAAGATAATTTTTTAAGTTTGACATCTAGAATCTATAATAATTTTATGCTTTTTAAATTTTATTTATACTCGCATTAGTTTTATTAGAGGATAATCGGAATCTCAATTAACAAGTGGCACACGTTGGATTGTTTTTTATGATAAAACTTTTCTTTTATTGAAAACGTTGTACGTTGGTCTTTTTCGAAGTTTATTTTGGCTACAATATGGCGAAAGTAGGCTATTATGTTAAGGTTATATTCCACGAATGAATGGTGAAAGTAAGCTTAAAAACTTAAGCATATTTCCACCATTTGTTGGTGACCAAAAGATTACAGATATGTATAGTTTTTTTCAGAAAATGATGCCCAAAATCTTAAAAAATGTATATACAGTTTTTGTCAGAAAATAATATAATTATTGTTTTGTTCAAAGTTTAATTCCGCCATTTTTGACAAAAATAAGGTTAAAAACACTGACATGCTGTAATCCTGAAAAACAGTAGACTTGTTATAATAATAATATACGAGTATAAGAGTACTGCAAAGAAAAATAAGAAAATAAATACTAACATCGATTAAAATCACATAAGAGAACTACAAAATAGAATACAAAACGTTCGAGTATTAGATAATACAAAAAATATTAAATACAAAAATCAATTACAATACAGTAGACCAAGTATAATATCACTATGAAAAATGGTTTGCAATAGACTTGACATGTCTCTATGAAGCGACTATCTGATAAAAATCTCCATCACATTCCTCAACCCTATATGTAACTCGAACATTGCGCATCCCAATGCACAATTATCATATTATTACTGTCTCGTGATTGTCGTGCACATACTCATCAAGGTCGTGAATTGCACGATTAATGAGATTAAACCCACTATTATCCCGAATATACACAAGATACTCTAGAGAATAATATGACTTCATCTTATCTATATATGTTCTTGTTAGTAACATAATTAGTTATTTATTATTCTTAGAAATATAATTGTTTTTTTCATTTAGAAGTTAGTGTATTATGTTGGGGTGATATTTGTACGAATATATATATATATATATATATACTCATTGGGTGTTTGCATTTTTAGTTAGAGGCATGAGACATTAATGTTAGATTAACTTCTCGTAGAGCTCATTCAATTTTTCTTAAAAGAACATAGACTATGAGAGAGTAAACTATTGCATCTCCTTGAAGAAGAGTGTGGATAACACTGTTGTGGCTCAGAGTTGACGTAGGCCCATTTAATAAATTATTATAAATTTCATGTGTCTGATTCTTTCTTATTTGTAATTTGTTTTCGCTGTCATAAAAAATATCACATGTTCTGATTCTTTTATCATTTGTGTAGGTGATTAGGAATTCTAAGATTATTGATAGGTTTAAATTATCACATGTTCTAACACTTATTTACCGATAAAATGCTCACTCGTTATGGA
Source organism: Limnanthes douglasii subsp. nivea (assembly GCA_036936605.1). Taxonomy (NCBI): domain Eukaryota; kingdom Viridiplantae; phylum Streptophyta; class Magnoliopsida; order Brassicales; family Limnanthaceae; genus Limnanthes; species Limnanthes douglasii. Next base: position 184,964,225 of record JAUPFV010000001.1, read on the forward strand.
TGTCCATTAATATAACTCGAAGTTATTTTTGTAAAAGTAAATCATTTTGTTCACGTATGTAACACAAATTTAAGTTCAATTATTATACTATTATCCAAGTTATATTGATTGATCTAATCTATGTTTTTTGATAGGTTGCGATATTTTAGAATCATTATTGTGTGGAGTATAACACCAATTTTTATTTCATTTGAATATATTATTATGATAAAACAAACTGAATAATAACAAAAAACATACAAACTTTATAAAGAAATTACATAAATTAACATACCAATTTAATGATCAATCAAAATCTTCATCTTCAACCAATACTTCATATGTCATTGACTCACTAATATTTTGTTGTTCTTTTTCCAATATAGTACGTTATATGCATTCTAACTTCTGTTTATTGAGATTATCAAAAATTATTTTCAATATATTGTCCATGTTAATTACCTAACGTAACGAGTTAGATTGAAAACATGTCACATGATTAGTTATTCTAAATCATCTCATCTTTCTTGCAGATATGGGTTTGTACATGAAGGAATGTGAGGATCACCGTGATTTATACCATATAATAAATATAAAATTTTAAAGGACCACATTAAAATTAACCAACTATCAGAATTCTCCATGGTAACCGCTCTCCTCAAATAACTATTTTCAAGTTGGTTCCAAGTCATAAAATAGTCGTATTAGTCTAAAGTCTCAAATCAACAAATGACACACATTGAATATATTTTTTATGGCAAGACTGCTATTGTTTTGAAAATTATACGTTGGTATTTCTTAAAGCTTATTTTGGACAACCAATGTGGTGAAAGTAGGCTAATATTTTAAGCTTACCATCCACTAACGAATGACGCAAATATGCATTAAAATTGAAACCTATTTCTACTATTCGTTGGTGAACAAACGATTAAAAAATATATAGTTTGTGTTACAAAATGATGGATAAAATCTTGAAAATGTATACAATTTTAGGTAAAAAATGATGAAGTTATGATTGTTTTCAAGTATCATTCCGCTATTTTTGGCTGAAATAAGCTTGAAAAACACCGATGTGCTGCATTTCTAAAAAAATAGTGGAATTGTGTTGGAATTCGAAACTACTAAACCTTTTATTGATAAAACTAAAGTTCAATCCAACTTATTTGCACCACGCAATCTCCGCACTTAATTCCTCTATATCTACCCCTAGGAAATTGCTAGCTTCGACCATCATCTCATCTTTACGCTCTAAAAATATTGGAAACTCTATAGTTCCAACGGTTCCCATCAACCCCGTTATTACATAGACATCATCTAGGGTGATAGTCATCTAATTGAATCTGAAGTGGAAATGGTTAGTTTTCGCATGCCACTACTCGGGGAACAACTCTATAATGATGTTGTTGGGCTAAAATTTGTTAAGAACTCGATAAGCTAGCAAAATAAAGTGTCCTTGACTACGGTTCCCACTTGGTGTTAGGATCTCAAAGTCCAAATTTTAAATTTTAAATAATGTATGTATAAACACAAACACCTGTCCTAGTGCAAATGAGAATGAAAGCGGCATCAAACAACAAAGCTAGACGCTTAGATGATGCAATACAGTTTGGTTGTCCTTGTGCAAATGGTCGTCGTTGCATGGAGGTTAAAAGAAGGATTTCTAACGGGTGAGTCTTATCTACACCCGCCTCGATATGGTTAATATGTACGGGCTCATTCATATGCAGCTCACCCCTTCTCCTCACGCGTCTAGTACGTCCTCCGATATGAAAACGTCCCCGTTCTTCCATGATTTGAAAAGCGCGTTCGACCAATCTTGTAAATACCAAACATGTATAATATGATATTTAAAAAAACATATATCGTAAAAAACACCAAACTTAGAATAATAGGATTGAATAAAATTTAGGCGTTGGAGAATAATGTTTCCAGCAACGTGGTAGATAAAGTAAGAAAATTCCAAAATAATTTCTCGTAGACAAGGCGAGGGAATTTTGCCAAATATCTGGCGAAGGAATTTTGAAAAATTATCCTATGATAACAGCTTTTTGCATATTCACTATGTAATCGTCAAATATAGACTTAAGCTTTTATTCATTCTGATTATAATTGCCTTTCTACCAATTATAACTTTACTCGTGTCCTACTGGTTTAACAACCCATCATGATAACCTATTAAATGATGACATATGTTTTTTAGTTGTATTCACTCTAACTACCCTTCCAGGTTTTCTGTCTCGTCTTACATCATCCTTGCAATCCTCGTATAAATGCTTATTTGTGACACTCGTCTTAATGTCTTCTCGTTGACCCTCATCTAACCACTTCTTTATGAACTTTGTCATAAAATCCTTTTGGTAATCCTCATCTAACCAATTATTTATGACCCTCGTCTTAACATCTTTCTGATTACCCTAATCTGAACCAATTCTTTGTGACCCTCGTCTTAATATCCTCCCGATGACACTTATACGAACACTTCTTTTTTACTCTTATTTAATGTGTTTTCGGTTACCTTAGTCTAACCATTTCTATATGTCACTCCTCTAACCATTTTTGGAGACTTTCACCTAGTCGCTTCTTTATGTCTCCCATCTTATTATATTTTATGACCCTTCATCGTAACTCTCGTCTAACTTCTTCTATACAACCCTCGTCTAAAACCTTCTTGCTGACCCTCTTCTAACGTCTTCTTGGTTACATGCATATTATCATTTTATTAATATTCAATATGGCATTACCTCGTTTATATAAGGAATATATGTTATCTTTAGGATATAACCTTATCATGACTCATGGATAAGTCTTTAAAGTAATATTTTATTTAATTCTTTTTAGAGATTATGAAAAATTACTTAGACGAGGTAGCATCAACAAATCTTATGCGTTCATATTATTTAATTACATATATATATATATATTAAAAACCTTAACTCAAATTTATATATGTATGGAAACTTAAACGTTTGAAGCTTTTAAATTTGGACACGTTTTTTAAAACAATCTATACTTTTACAAAATGTAATAATTTCTATTTTCTTATTTATATATATAACCTTTATTGTAAATATTGATTCTTATTTAATCTATCGGCTGAGATTCTTCATCATTTCTTCTATTTAAATAAGGAAAGTTGTCTTATTTATGATTTTATTTCTTCTTCTTCTAAACAGGTTCAATTTCTAAATTTTCTTCATTGAAGCTCTAATATCTTCGATCCTTATCTTAAACTTTTTTAGTCAGGTACTTTCTATACTGACTTAGAATTTTCTTTTTATTGGTTAATTTCATGATTATTCAATCAAATACAACTAGGTGGTGTATGTTAAATATTTTTTCAAAAATTAAAAACCTAATTTTATAGATGAATAAAGTTTTTCATTTCATATTTGTTCGAATTAGCGTACTGACTTCAGTTCTCCCCCCTAAATAACCAATATAGAAAAATAAACAGTAATTAACTTAGAAATCCTGCCGATATTGTTTTTTGTTTTATCTAGAAATATCTGAAAAAAGTAAAACAACTTCACCAATAGTAGTTATTGGGGAATGATATCGAGTAGATGTACATAACTTTTTAAACACTTATTTTGAAAAAATTACCTATAAAAACATGGCTAAGGAAGAACGTCAAGTTTTCAGATGTCTTTACGGTCTTCCTGATGATGTTCTTACTCTTCTTGTTAAACATGGTGATACTCAACGACCTGAAAAACATATGTAAGGAAAACATGTTTCTTTACTTATGTATTTCACAAGGGACTTTAATTTCCCCTTCCCAATTTTATTCAAGATTGGAGAGGAGGCTCCACCTGAAAATATTGGGAGACGTAAAATATAATAAGATGGGAGACGTAAAGAAACGGCTAGGTGAAAGTCACCAAGAAATGTTTAGAGGAGGGACATATAGAAATGGTTAGTATAGGGTAACCGAAAACACATTAAATAAGAGTAAAAAAGAAGTGTTCAGATATGGGTCATCAGGAGGATGTTAAGAAGAGGGTAAAAAATAATTGGTTCAGATGAGGGTCATCAGAAGGATGTTAAGACGAGGTTTATAAATTATTGGTTAGAGGATAATTACCAAAAGGATTTTATGACAAAGTTCATAAAGAAGTGGTTAGACAAGGATCACCAAGAAGACAATAAGACGAGAGTAAAAAAAAAGCATTTATACGTGCGTTGCAAGTATGATGTAAGACGAGACAAAAAACTGGAAATGGTAGTTAGGGTAAATACAACTGAAAAATATGTGTCATCATTTAATAGGTTACCATGATGGTTTGTTAAACTGTTAGGACACGAGTAAAGTTATAATTGGTAGAAAGGAAATTATAATCAGTATAAATAAAAGCTTAAGTCTATATTTGACGATTACGCACTGAATATACAAAAAGCTGTTATTAGATGATCCATTCAAGAGGTTTTCAAGTGAAACACATGTCCTGATAGTTCTAATATATTCAATATCTAAAGCAATACCATTTGATAGACGTGGGCTAGATCAAGTGGGATCTCTACCAATGACATTCGAATGGTGTCGAACTATTATATTAAAAGTGGATTATAAGTGGGTGGAAGCTGCATCCCTCTCAAAAACTACCTCTAAAGCCGTAATCAGGTTTACCCTCTCCAATATATGTTGTAGATTTGGGATCCCTAGAAGTATCACGATAGATAATGGCCTTCAATTTGAAAATATAGACATGGAAACGTTTTATAATTCTAGACGAATTCGGTAGTGTTTTTCCTCATATTTTCACCCTCAAGCCAACGTGGGAATAAATATTATTAACATAACTATTCTTATGGGTATCAAGAATAATTTAGAGGACATGACAGGCAAATGGAAAAAATACTTGCAAGAAGTGTTGTGGGCTTACCGAACTACCCACCAAACTACAACTCAAGAATCTTTATTTTCTTTGGCCTATGAGATGGATGCAATAACACCAATTGAATCTATCCTCGTATCTTTCTGAATTCAAGACTACTCCGCAGATGACAATGATATAGCTATAAGATCTGAATTAGATTAAATTGAAGAAAAAAGAATCAAAGATCACTTAAGAATTGTTTATTATGGTTTAATGAGAAATCTGAAGTGAAGGACAAGGTATTGAGGAAATTATTTTTACATACAAAAGACAAAAAAATCTTGGAAAGCTAGCACCAAGTTTGGAAGGGCCATATACTGTGGGTGAAAGGGTCAAAGGTGGAACCTATCGACTAATTGATAAAAAAGACATCTTTCTATAGCACACAAGATATGTTGGACACTTACAGCTTTATCTATAATATTTATATAGTATGTTTATTTTTTATGTTGTTTCTATATGCATGAAAATATTTGGGGACATACTCTTTCCTATCTTGGTTGCTCAATGAGGTTTAAATGAGATGTTTGAATCATTTTTAATATATTGTATTTTCCTTAAACAACTTTTATGTTACCATGCGTATTTATATTATTTTATATTCCTTCTAATGAATTACCTTCGAATGTTCAAAATGTTTGTTTTATATATATGTTTGAATGGATTACCTTCGAATGGTAAAAGTGTGTGTTTTATATGTCTTGGAATGGATGACCTTTGAATGGTCAAAGTTTTTTATATGCCTTCAAATAGATTACATTCGACCGGTTTAAATATTTTCTTTATATGTCTTCAAATGGATTACATTCGAATGATTAAAGTGTTTGTCTTATATTCTTTCGAATGGATTACTTTTGAACGGTCAAAGTATTTGTCTTTTGTTATACCTTCGAATGGATTACCTTCGAATAGTTGAAATGCATGTAAAATAAAATAAATAACAGTAATTTTTATTAACCTATGAGAGTAAAAAATGACTTAAGCTACGCGAATGGCTGATAAAAAAAATTCGACTAAATGTTACAAAATGCATTCGACAAATCAAGGACTTGATAGAATCAGAATTAAATAACAAAAATTCCTTACCAAATCCAAGGACTTCCAATACTGATGTAAATTTTATTGGCCTCTAGACTTGTCTCCATTGATATCACTTTCGATTTCTGAACTCATGTCTTCGGAGTTTCCAACATCACTTTGTCCCGAGCTATTACCGGAGGAGTCCATTGATATGCCCAACTGATCAGCTATGGGCATATCATTAGACCACAACCTATATGGAACCAACTCCAACAAATATCTAAATTTTACTTAGTGAATGTCATATGAAAATCCAAAACCATATCGGATTTAATTGAGTCATATTTGATTGAAGAATTTTGAGATCAAGCGCAAGTTAGAGTAGAGCATTACAAAATTTTAACAAAAAGATGGTTTAGTTTGAAATTAAAATCCTGATATTTCAAATAAAGAGATTTTGTCATGAAGAATATATTTCAAGGAATGAAAGATAAGAAAGAGAGAGAAGCTAGCTCTAAATTTGGATGAGCCATACAAAGTTATTTCCAGAGGTCATGTAGCATATCGCCTAAAAGATTTGGATAAAAATATATTAATGAACCTATGAAATATCAATCATATAAATTGTATAAACAAAATTTGTGATAGAGCCATACATTTTGTTTCCTATTCGGCGGCGCGAGAAGGTTTTTTTAACTAGGCATATCATAAGATAATTTATACAAAAGAGCTTAGTTGAAAAGAAAAAAATTAAATTTTTGACAAGAAGAAACCAAACAGATATATATGTTATAAAGATCAACCAACTAAACAAGAAATTTATACAAATGGGGGCCCGACTTATAGAAAAATAAGCAAAAATAGTTAATAAACCAAGCGTAAGGTCGAAAGACCATTAGGAATGCTAGTGACCATAATGTGCCCTCACTTAAAATATGAAAATAGAAAAAAAAGTTTTAAAAATAATCTTAAAGTTGAAAAACTATTAAGAACATGAGTAACCATACTATACTCAGACTTAAAATGTCAAATTATCAAAATTATTGTTTAAAATATCAAATTAGGGATGCAAGCTACCATAGATTGGTCACTCAAGCGAGCCTAAGATTGACAAATATTTAGGAAACAGAAATCCACATTGTGCCTTGACTCAAGATTCAAATATACATACCAAACACTACAACAAATTAAAGATAAGAGAAATAAAGACAAAGTAAATGAATAAAAATTCAAGCACAAAATAAGTGATAGTTATTGTGATAAGTTTTTTTAAAAAAATATGTCATTTCCATCATGAACATACGATAAACAAAATACAAGCTTTGAAAATAACATGGTCATTTTATGAAGCTTGGCGATGATAATATTTTTCAATTTGAGTCGTATAAAGGAGGCTCAGGTTGGTAGGGTCGTTTTCTTTTCGAACATAGGCTTGCAGGTCGAGAAAAATAACAACTTCATCACCAGATAGGTTATCATCAGCATCAACCTTTTCAAATAACATCGGGCATTCGTCTTCAGGTACATCATGTATAAGATCAGCCGTGACTATAATTGAGTTCATTTTCCAAATTGTCATAATTGTATATTTTTTTCACTTTTTTAACATACCGTCAGCCACAACTAAAACCTTTTTTTCTTTCTCCACAATAGTTTTAGCAGTTATTTAATGAAAATTATGTTAAATGTATTTCACAACATCTTCCATAACGTTTTTAATATCGTTAACTTTTTTATATAAAAAATTATCTAGTTTGGCTTGAAAAGTCTTAACATAAAGAAGCATTCTCATATTTTAGATAAAAAATACTATCAATCATGGCATTGATCTTAACCTTCATGATATTGACTTTTTTTATGAACTAACGTTCCTCTTGCATAAATAAACATTTTAATAAATAATATTTATATTCAAAGAAAGTTGCTTGGTACTCTGAGTAACCAATTATGTCTTTTAAGAAATGAGCTCTCCATTTTCGTTCTTCAAACATAATTTTCACGAGATAATTTAACAACCAAATTGTCTTTTTTAACTTTATTTTTGGATAGTTTATGAGATTCTTGTCTTAAAGTTGAATATCATATTTGAAACATTTTTATTCATCAGTAAGTTATTTGATGGATCCAAATGCCATTGTCCCTAACTTGAAGTTTTGTATTTTGCTAGTATCTGATTTAGTCATTAACTGATATGCAAGGCTAATTGAATTGTGATAACTCTAAATAAAATTAGAAAATAAAATGATAAGTAATATATCCATTAATAAATATATTGAATAAGATAAAATGATATAACATTAACCTCTGTGTGAAGTTCATTTCCTTTCCAATAAGTCAGTTATGCTGATTATGGTAATGGAATAGACTAAGGTGGTACTTGACTAGTTGGGTCATTAGTAAGGTCGGGCTCGGAAATATTTTACTGCTAGGACGTGGATAAGGACTAGTGGAAATTATTGTTTGATTCCTTAAAGGCATTGATGTTGGAATAAGTAAGGGCGTATCAATATGAAAGGTGGAAGGATAACATTTTGAATATAAGTACCCGATGAGCATGTATTTTTTCTGTTATTTTTATCAACCATTAAATTTAATGGGGGTAAAAAACACCAGTCATCCTCCACGTTTGCCGATTGTAACAAGTTAGTCCCTATCCTTTGAGGCCGTAATAAAGGGGTCCTTGTCGTTGTATTGGGTAGACTAAAACCATCCTTTTCGAGTCCAGCCCAACATTTTTCCCCATTATACCCTTTGACCAACCACATCAGCGATCCACGTAGGACGCTGATGTGGGAACCCTAAAACTTAAACCCGGCCCAACAACCAACCCTAACCCAATAACCCAGCCTAGTTTCTAACCGAAGAACCAACCCTGACCCAATAACCCAGCCCAGCCCTAACTAATAACCCGAACTCAAATCGAAACCCTCATTTTACTCCAAATCCCTAATCCCTTTCTCTTTTTCCCAATTCTCCTAAGGAAACCCTAATTTCTTCCCCAAATCGAAACCCTCTTTTCACTCAGTAAAACTTCAAAGTTCAATCTCACCTGTTCTACTACCACATCGATAACCCATAAGCTCGAACTCCAAAAGCTCGAAATTAAACATCCTAGCCAGTAGCTCGATAACCCAGAAGCTCGAAATCAAACATCCTAACCAGTAGCTCGAACTCGAAAAATCAATCATCTAACCCAGAAGCTCAAACTCCAGAAATCAAACATACAACCCCAAAGCTCGAACTCATTGTTTCATATCTAAGCAGCCAAGCATAACAATGACGAAGGAAGATTGCGATGGTAAGTCCTGCTTTCTATTTCTGAAACTGGTTGTTTATGTTTTCAAGATGCTCGAATTCGTCGTTGTTAATTATTGTAGTTTATGGTTTAATAGAATCGTCGATTTGGGGTTTCCATTTAACCACTCGTCGATTTAGGGTTTCTATTACCTGACTGTTAGTTGTTGTTAGTTGCTTATAGTTGCTGTTTATTTTTGTATTGCCCTAACTGTTGAGTGTGTTGTTAGTTGTTGTGTATTTTCATATTGCCCTAACTGTTGAGTGTGTTGTTAGTTGCTGGGTATTTTTGTATTGACTAACTCATTGCTTGGATTGTCTGGTGACATGGTTTTGTAGTGTATGGGTTGGTAGTTGGTGTTGTTCTTGGTGTAGATTAGGGTTGTGCAGTGTGGATGAAGTTGTTGTTGATAGTTTTAGGTTAATGTTCTTAGCTTGGTGTTGTTCTTGATTGTGATTAGGGCTGTATATTATATTTGAGGTACAAACAACACCCTTTTTACTGCACTTTCCACTACGATGGTGTTATTGTTGGTAAAAGAAAGTTAAATTACAGAGGAGGGAAATGTGCAACTATAGATTACGTGAATCCAGACACGTTTAGTCTGTTGGACCTGAATAATATGCTAAATCTAACAGAAGAAAAGGGTAAGGGAGGGCATTACGTGTTCGCGTACAACGTACCTGGTGTGAACCGTCATCTGAAATTGATAGACTCTGATGCAGACGCTTTCGCGTTAACGCAACGACTTGGTCCAAAGAGGGAGGTGAACATATATGCAGACAGGACTCCACCGCTGGAGGTTATAGTGACTCCAACCAAAAAAAAGAAACACATGGCTGTTCCTATAGTCGACATCGATGAAACTTCAAGTATAGTACCTGTAGGTGAATATGATGGGGTAGGTGTTGATATAGAGGAGGGGGTTGCTGGTGGTGGAGAAGAGGGGGTAAGTGTAGATGAAGATGAGGGTGTACATGTAGGTGGAGATGTGGAAGAGGGGGTATCTGTTGGTGGAGAAGAGGGGGTAGATATAGAGGAGCAACATGCTAGTGGGGTTGATATAGAGGAGGAAGTAACTGGTGCGGTAGATATAGAGGAGGAACATGGTGGTGAAGTTAATATAGAGGACGAACATGCTGGTGGGGTTGATATAGAGGAGGAACATGCTGGTGGGGTAGATATAGTGGAAGAACATGCTGGTGAAGTTAATACAGAGGACGAACATGCTGGTGGTGGAGAAGATCGGGTTAGTGTAGATATAGAGGAGGAACACGCTGGTAGACGAACGTGCAAGGGGTGAAGTTTCCCTCGAAGATCTCGATGATTCATTCTTCGACGACATTGATATGTCGCAGTTTGATTTGAATAGGGAGCCACAGGAAGGTAGTGGTGGGAACGAGAGCGAAGATGGTAGTTATGAACCAGTTGATACAAGTGACAGCTTTAGTAGTAGTGAGGGGTCTGATACAAGTGTTGACGTTGATAGTGGTACAAGCACTGAGGAAGAGTTCAACAACAGTGACAACTTGACCAGTCCAGGAGAGTCAGACGAGGACTGTACCACAAGGAGGAGAAAGAAATCGAGGCTGCCCAAGTTGAGAAGGTTCAAGACTCCCACTGGACTAAGGTTTGTTGAGTTACAGGTTGGCCTTCAGTTTGGTTCGTCAGCACAGTTTAAAGAGACTGTCAAGGAGTATGGAATTAAACAACAGCGCAATATCTATTGCGTTAAAAATGACAAGCTAAGGTGCTCTTTCAAGTGTCATTCAGAGAGTTGTAATTGGTATATCTATGCCTCTTGCATTGGAAGTGCACCAAACTGGACTATTAAAACATTTAGGGATGACCACCAGTGTGTGCCTACTAACAAGAACAGCAGTTTCAGTAGTAGGTGGCTTGCGAAACAGTATCTCCACCGATGGAAAGCGGATACAGACTGGTCAATCAGGAGTTTGATTGCCGATGTCAGCAAGGAGTACCTGGTGAAGATAACAAGACCGAAAGCATACCGAGCAAGATCGAGGGCTATGAATTTTCTACTTGGGGATGATAGGATTCAATATAGAAGATTGAGGCAATACTGCCATGAAATCCTAAGGACAAATCTGGGGTCTACAATGATTGTGTAGTGTGATGAGAGGGTCTTTACAAGAGTCTACGTATGTTTGAAGGCTTTGAAAGAAGGGTTTAAGTCAGGGTGCAGACCGGTATTGGTTATGGATGGTTGCTTTTTGAAGGGGGCATTTGGAGGGAAGTTGCTTGTAGCTGTTGCAGTGGATGCGAACGACCAGATGTATCCGTTGGTGTGGGCTGTTGTAGAGTCTGAAAACAGGGATAGTTGGACATGGTTTCTGCAGCTATTGGGCGACGATATCGACATACAGAACCAGAGAGCATTCACGTGGATGTCAGACAAGGAGAAAGGCCTTGTACCTGCCTTGCTTTCCCTTTTTCCCAACTCTGAGCACAGATTTTGTGCACGACATCTCTACGCAAATATGAAGAAAACCTTCCATGGTCGAGAAGAGCACAACCTCTATTGGGCTTGCGCAAGGTCCACTTGGGTCGAACAGTTTAATTACTATATGGACTAGATTTAACAGTGCAACAGAGCCGCGTACGATTGGCTGCAAGAAAGACCTCCTACCCAATGGTCTAGGGCACATTACGACACTGAAAGTAAGTGCTCTATGCAGACGAGTAACCTAGCAGAATGTTTCAACGCAATTATATTAGACTACCGTTCGAAAGTCTGTTGGAAGGGATTAGGGATCAGACTGTTAGGAGGATTGTTAAGAAGAGGATAAAAGTTGACAAATGGGATCAACGAATATGCCCCGCAATTCAAAAAAAGTTGGCAAAGATTATTGTTAAGGCTGGGCAGTGTCGTGTCCTTCAATCGGGTGGGCCTAAGTATCAAGTTACCGAAGGCCAAAACCAGTATGTCGCCGATATGGAAGAGCGCGAGTGTGCTTGTAGAGCATGGCAGTTATCGGGTGTGCCATGTTGCCATGCGGTTAGTACTATTTTTTTGATGGGAAGACATCCAGTTTATTACGTTTCGGACTGCTTCCTAGTCGCAACGCAGAAGAGTATATACTCTCACATTATAAACCCGATTAATGGGTATAGAATGTGGCCTTCTAATCCGTTTCCACCAGTTGAAGCTCCATCAGAGCTCAAGGTTCGGGAGCGAAGGCAAACAGCAAGGAGGAAAGACAGGTCTGAGCTTCTTCAGCCACTTACAGCAGTGTCATCCGGTACAAAACTGTCCAAAGCATACAGCATACAGAAATGCAGCAAGTGTAATGGTACCGGGCACAATAAAAGACGCTGCACTAGTGAAGCTGGAACTTCATCTATGGTCGATGATCCCACAACACCCGTACAAGGACAACGAAATGATCCCACAGCACCAGCACCTGTACAAGGACAGCAAAATCATCCCACAACACCAGCACCTGTACAAGGACAACAAGATGGCACGTATACCCAAAAACATGTAAGTCTCATCTACTTTTAAATGTAACTTACTGTTTTAAACACTTCTTAATTATGTTCATTGTTTTAAAAACAGTTGAGGAGGGCAGGAATTGGCAATGCATGAGTTCAGTCAGATGTAAGTGTTGTTGAGTGTTTTTAAATCCATTTCTTATTTAGTAGGCTGTCTGTGGTTGAATTTGACTGAGTGTGGTTGAATAAAGTTGATTGTGGTTGAGTGTATTTATGTGTGGTTGATTGTGTTGTGTTGTGGTTTCATGTGTTGTGGTCCCAATAAGTCTTTGTTTATATTTGTATGCCTTTATGCAGGGAAGTGTCATCTATTGTGTTGATAGAAGACGAGACAGGATGCATAGAAATGTGGTCCCTACTATAAGTTTTTAACTTTTTGTATTAAAGTAGTTTTGGACATATTATACAAGTTGTGTGGGGAATCTAACTATACTTTATTTGTTTGATAAATAGGCTACTACACCCTCATTTTTTTCATCTCAAAACAACATCACATCCCCACATAACAGTTGGGTGAGGACAGAAAATATGCAACAGTATAAGAAAGCAACGCAGGCATCAGCTTCCACGGGAAGCAAAAAGCGAAAGCTCCCTGATTCATGGTTACAGAATGCGAAGGACAGAAAGTTGGATGTTCATAGAAGACTTGCACATAGAAATTCCGCGGCAACGGCGCACGGTGGTGCAGCAGCTGCTGGTTCAGGTAACACAGTTGTTAACATTAACATTTCTGCTGGTGTTGTTACCGGATCTTGCGTTGGGAACTCAGGCAACGCTGCCGCAGCAACAGGAGGTTCCCAATCATCGGCAGCGGGTAATGAACCATCCGCGAAGCATGCTACGCCTTAATGGAAGGATCGTTCATTGTTAGTTAGTGTGGTGTTAGAAGTAGGTTTTTTGTACTAGCCGGTGAGGTTATGGATGAAGTTGTTTTTTACCTTCGGTAGCTTAATGTAATGGATGACAGTGGGCTGTTGTAGTTGTTTTTAAGGTTGTTGTTTCTTGTTTGTGTTAACATTAACAGTTAGACTTGATATTTTTTGTATTTGAGATTGGAATAGGATGTTGGGAATATTTCTTGGTTGATTGTAAATTACAGGTCTACAACATTACAGGTCTTGTAATTTACATGTAATTTGGTTGATTGGAAATTATAGGTCTACAACATTACAGGTCTTGTAAATGATCGTAAATTGGTTGATTGTAAATTACAGGTCTACAACATTACAGGTCTTGATTGTAAATTGGTTTTTGTGTTGCATGTAATTTACAGGTCTACAACATTACAGGTCTTGTAACATTACAGTTGGTAAGTGTAAATTACAGGTCGGTCGATTGTATGTAAATTAGTTAATTGTATAACAACATTACAGGTCTATACAGCCAAAATTACAGGTCTTTTAACATTACAGGTCTATACAGGTCTATCAAGCCACGAAATATTACAGGTCTTGTAACATTATAAGTCGATTGATTGTAAAATACAAGTCTTGAGCCACAAAATATTGCAGAAATATTAAAGGTCTATTTAACAACATAAATACAACTCGATTCAAATTAAATTTCTTCATTACAAAATACAGGTCGATTACCTATTATAGATTACAGTAGCTTCTAAATGTAAGTCTCTCTAATGAAATTTAAAAATTACAAATACATAAACACTACCCCTACTACAATCAAGCATAGAAAAAGAACCCTAATTATAATCTTCTGCCAGCGACACTTAGCTTCCAACCTCTCAAGTTTCTTCAACAGGCAATTAATAACCAGCTTCGACTTATTATCAAGAGGTGGATCAACCCACCTAAAATACCCACAGTGCCTATTTCTCTGCATAAATGGGTGTTGTAAAACAATTAGCAAAAAATTAGGGTAAAAAACATATAAATCTAAATACACACTTACCCCAAAATTTACACAGCCTGTAAACCTCCTACCCGGATTTATGCGAGTCCATGAAATACGAGTCACACCGTGTATACCACAATAACAGAGACCTTCCCCCATCGAATTGATAGAAACTTTGGATGTACTGTGAGACATTATTACGAGTGTGGATTTCGATGAGAGATGAGAGAGGAGAAGGAAGATGGAACGATAGAGAAGGAGATGTCGATCTAGGGGTTAGAGGCTGGGCTGGAACGATAGAGAAGGAGATTTCGATATACTGTTAGTCTTCTGGTTTAGGTTGGAACGATAGAGAAGGAGAGAAATTTAGGGTTAATGGAAGGGGTTTAGGTGGGTATGAGAAGGAGACAGACCTTGATGTCGATCTAGGGTTAGAGGTTGGGCTGGGCTGGTTTATAGATGGGTTTAGGGCTAAATGGGTCGGGTTGAAGGGTTGGAAGAAGGGTAAAATAAGTGGGTTAAAGTAAAAACTGATTTTACTTTTTTTTACTGTTGCCACATCAGCGTCCTACGTGGATCGCTGATGTGGCTGGTCAAAGGGTATAATGGGGAGAAATGTTGGGCTGGACTCGAAAAGGATGGTTTTATTCTACCCAATACAACGACAAGGACCCCTTTATTACGGCCTCAAAGGACAGGGACTAACTTGTTACAATCGGCAAACGTGGAGGATGACTGGTGTTTTTTACCTATTTAATGGTGTGCTATGTTCAACAGACTTTCTTTTTCTCTTTAGGTGATCAAGAGGTATATGGGTTTCAATGGTTTTTTATTTATTTTTTTGTGAAGCAGAAAGTGCGGCATAGGATCATTTTCTTATAACAATAAGTTGAGAGGGAACATTGGATTTTTTTCTTAGCAACAAAATCTTGGTTGGTAGCAGAGAAGTTATGCTTGGTTTGGGAAGGGGCATCACGATAAGTAAAAGTTTTGTTTGTACCAACAGGAAGTGTCTTAGCTACAAATGTGTTAATCAATGAGGTTTCGTTAGATCTAGAATTATTCTTCAGTATAACAAAGGGGTTTGTGCTACAAATTGTCAAATTCTATTGTTTAACAAGTACTCTATTATGCCTCGTAAGTCTGCGTACCTTTTTTCAAAGAGGGTCTTCAAACGGAGTAGGTTCATTTTGAAGGTGGACAAATTATTAGTTTGACAAGCAGCATGGGGGTCATTTGTTTGGTGAAGCTTTTTATTTATTTTTCTCCTAACAACAAGAGTATATGTGGGATTTTTGAGATGCTCATTCGATAAAAATAATAATCAACATCAATATTGGTGTGAGAAGGTATTGTACCAAGATTGATTTGATTGTCTTGATAATTTTGTTTAGCAAACGATGTGTTTTCACTATATTTTGAGACTTTTTTTCTAAGAATTCTTAAATCGAGGTTTGTTTTATCACGATTATAAAAACATTGAAGAAACCCACTCTTAATTTTCTCATATGCAACTTCCTCATCAGTTTCAGTTAAGTGAGGTTCCCGTCAGTTGTCATTATGACTTCATAAATAGGCGAAAGACCAACTAGTATGACATTGTTAATTGTAAAGAGTTGGTTAAAATATTGGAGCGAAAAAGGTTTTATATTCTTTTCATCTTAAACTTTCTTAAGGATTTTTGTGGCATTATTTCGAATCTACTAAGATGCATTACTTTTTATAAGAGAAAAATAAATTGAAAGAAAATATGAAAATAAAAATAAGTAAGGTCGTATCTTACAATTAGTCGTCCAAAATCATTCAATTTTTTCCATATTCATGGTCATAATTTTGAAATTCCAGTTCCCAAATAAGAAAGTAAAAGATTATTTCCAATCGAAATCAAACGAAGTAAAAATCACAATGTTATGCCTGTTCTTCATAGTTATAAAATAGAAGGGGGTATTGGCGTACTTCAAGATACAACATTTGTTAAAACAATATAAAAGATCAATAAGTCTTTTTAGTATCATCGACCTAAATAGAATATTGCGCATATCATGTCTTCCCTTAAAAATTAATTGAGAAAGAAAAAATATAGATATGCTTAAAGAATTCTTGGATGAACTGAGGAAGGAGAAGTCGAAGCCCCTATTGGAATCACAACTAAAATACATGTCCCATCTGATCCACCTTGATGAGGAACCTCACCAGGGTCATGAAATCAAGTGACAACACCCTCAGATAAGTCATAAATATTCTAAAAATTTGATATTCTTCCCCATACATGGTTTTCAGGAACATCTACATGAGGTAGTTGAGAAATTTCATCATTAGTTACTACCGGTGAAGTTTTTCTATTTTTGAGAAATTTCTGAATAAAATAAAAATATAACCAGTAGGGTTTCTATGTTAATTTTTGTTTGGTGTCAACAATTAGGTGTTTGAAATTGAAAATAAAAATTAATACTCTAAGTTTAACAACTATGAAACTAAAATATTTTCTTTATAAAATTTGGTTTTTCATTTCGGGGAATTATCTAATGTTTGTTATCTAGTAGTTTTTGATTGATTAATTTAGGGATACATGGATAAAAAAAGAATAAATATAGAAAATAATTAATTAAGATGTTGAAGGACAAAATCAGTGATATTGAAACTTCAGTGAATGAGATGCAAACAAAGAACTGATTTAGAGGAAAAATAAAATGTTTATATAAAATAGTTTTCCCAGTTTAGATAGAAGAAATGGTGGAGAATATCAGGTGCATGATTAAAGAAGGATTAACGGTAAAATAAAATGATTACACTTTAAAGAAGTAGAAACAAATTTACGAAACGTGTTAGAATTTGCACGACTTAGTGTTTATATGCGTATACATGACAAAATAAGTCGTGTATATATATATATATATATGTGTTTATAGTGTTTAATAAAATAAATAAATAATACCTCGTATATACGTATACATGCCAAATGTTTTTAGTATATATATATATATATGATAATAAAATAAAATTTACAAATCAAGTTTACAAATGATACCTCGTATAAGTATATATTGACAGTCCTAAAAATGTTTTGAAATATATATATATTTCAATGACTATCGGAGATCCCTGATAAGGTTATATTCTATAGATAATATATGTTATTATAAGTGACGAGGTACATTCATATTAAAGATAACAAGAAGATAAGGACTGAAAAATAAAAAATATGTTTAATGAGGGTTTTCAAGATGGTTAGACGACGGTCGCCAAGAATATTCTAGATGAGAGACAGAAATAAATGGTTAGATGTGATACAAGCATAAGTAATTAATCGAAGGTCACTTAAAAAATTTCAGACGAGGGTTGTAGAATAAATAGTTGATGAGGGTTCTAAAGAAACATTTAGACGAGGCTCATATATAAATGGTTCTAAAGAAACATTTAGACGAGGGAAAATTAAAAATGATCATACAATGGTTGACGATGTGCATATATAATTGGTTGACGAAATGATTAGACGAGTGACAAGCATAAGCGACTAGACGATGGTTGTTTAGAAGACTTAAGACGAGAGTCATAAAGAAACATTTAGACGAGGGCTACATCAGGATATAAGACGAGGTGAGTGAGCGGAAAATATTGTTCATATGGTTATAACTAAAATACATGTGTTATCATGTAATATATCATCAACATAGTTTGTTAAGTAATAATAAAAATAAATCTAAATAAATTATTATAATAAAACAATAAAAGGAAATAACCAAAAATAGATATTGGTCTTTAGTTTTATCTACCCTTTGAATATTTATAACCTTATCAGCTAGCCCATTGAGGCCTCTCGAAGATATTTTGAAGGGTAACAAATAAATTCTTCGAATAAAAGTTGGCCATCTTCCCGGACACAACTCTTCAGAGTTTGTTTTAATCTTTCTTAAAGAAACATTTTACTTTCATTTGAAGGTTTCATACGGAAACATTGGTTGTTCCATTTCACAACCATTAATCGGAGTCATTGGTGAGACACATATCATCACTTTAAACTAGTGACCTAGAGGGAATTCTTGAGAAATAAAGGGTCCCGGAAAAGGTGACAGTAAGAATACCCCCGCAAGGCGATACTGTAATGGACTATGGGTCGAAGAAGCTAGTTTTCTACCCGGATGTGCTAAACAAGGTCCTCCGGCTTCGTTGAGATGTGGACATCATTCATTATTTCAATTTGGTGGGACTATACCGAACCATACTATTATGAACACTTGGTTTAGCCTCATGTCGTTTATCATGGAATCTAGGTTATTAAACATTCAGATGCCCATGGACCAATTTGCAGCTATCTCTAGACTGTCCCAAAATTCTCAAATCCTCCTATAATTTTACAACATGGGTGATGAATTCAAGGTTATGGATGATTTATTGGAAGCTAACAAGCTAAGAAAGAAGCAAATCCTCTTCATCAGTAATTGTTGGGAGAACGAGAATAAAATATCGTGAAAGGGTTATCTAAACCGGCTCACCCAGTTTTGGAAGAACAAAATAAATGTTTCAAGGTTATACTGTTATCGTTCAATTTTTATTTTATAGTGATACCAAAATCTCACCTGGATCATCTGGAAGATGCCAATGTTACTTTTAAAAAGATGCACCAATAGATCGTGGGGAATTAGTTCAACGGTTTCCATCAAGGGTTTACTCTCGATAACTTGGTTCATAGCCACCTATGGAGGACCAACTTCGATTATGGAAGCAATTGACTACTCCTCCTTGAGCATCAGATATACTGAAGAAAACTGAAGCTACAAATGGCAAGGTGTTTCTTCCAAAGAGGACTAGAGCCCCCAACCATCGGGCAAATAGCGGCATGGAAAACAAGCAAAGCTCAAAGATGGACACAGTCGAGGTTGAAACTGGATTCTATCCCACAGTCGATGAATCATTGTTAGCTACTGTCACTTCTAATATCTAAGAGTGTGATGCAGCCATGGAGAATCATGTTTTTAAATAATAAAACGACACATAAGAGAAGAAAACACAATAGTGACAGAGAGAAAATAAGAACTACCAGCTCAGAGATCGCCCTCTGTTTGGATATTGTTCCTCTCACAATACCATTCATTGATAATTAATCCTTGAATCATTGATCCTCTAACCATTCTGGTATATGATCCACATTCTCCATTGCTCATAACACTTGAGGGAAAAACATATGGAGAAGGCAATCCGTTGGGACCTATTGGTGGGATCGACTTCCACGCCTATGATTAAGACTTCCATGAGTCTACAAGGATATTTTCATTGTGTGCCCTTTAAGATGGTACAAGAACAAGATACATTGGCATATTCAGTGTTAGTATTTGTAAAACCAGTTTCTGAACTGGAGAAGGAAATCAGGGCACATATAGGGACCATCGCCTCCCTTAAGGGAGAAAATAAGAATTATAAAGAATCCCTTGAAATGGGAGAAGGAACGTGTTGATGGTTTAGAAATGAGGTCGAATTGGTTATGAATGTGATTGCGTAACTCAAAGATTCTTTCAAAGGCTTGCAGTCATCTAATTCTGAGAAGATTTCGAGATTCAAAATTCAGCAATCTGCTTAAAAGGTTTCCTTCAAAATCTCGCAGAACATATTAAAAGAGCAGGAGTACCTGGTGAAGATATACGAGGAAAGGTTAAATCATAAGCTACAAATAACAAAAAAATGCAGTCGACGAGTACATCGATGGGGTTTTGAAATCCTTAGACAAACGGGATGCCTCAATTAAATCCGAAATGGTTTTGGATTTTCATATGACACTCACTAAGTTAAATTTGGATCTTTGTGGAAGTTTGTTCCATATAGGTTGTGGTATAATAATATGCAAATAGCTGAGTAGTTGGGCATATCTATGGACTCCTCCGGTAATAGCTCGGGCGAAAGTGATGTTGGGAACTCCGTGATTTCAGAAGTAGAAAGTGATACCAGTGGAAACAAGTCTAGAGGCCAACAAACTTTACATCAATGTTGGAAGTCCTTAGCTTTTGTAAGTCATTTTTGTTATTTAATTCTGATTCTACCAAGTCCTTGATTTGTCCAAGATATTTTGTAACATTTAGCCGGATTTGTTTTATAAGTCGTTCGCGTAGCTTAAGGAATTTTTTACTCCCATCGGTTCATAAATATTATTCTTTTTACTTTATTTTACATGTATTTTAACCATTCGAAGGTAATCCATTTGAGGGTATAACAAAAAAATACTTTGACCATTCGAAAGTAATCCATTCGAATAGATATAAAGAAAACACTTTAAACCATTTGAATGTAATCCATTTTGAAGACTTATAAAGAAATTATTTAACCGGTCGAAGGTAATCTATTTGAAGGTATATAAAATAAACACTTTGATAATTCGAAGGTCATCCATTCCAAGGCATATAAAACACACACTTTTACCATTCAAAGGTAATTCATTCAAAGATATATATAAAACAAACATTCTGAACATTCAAATGTAATTCATTAGAAGGAACATAAAATAATATAAATACGCATGACAATATAAGAATTGTTTAAGGCATATACAATAGATTAAAAATGATTCAAACAGCTCATTTGAACCTCATTAAGCCACTAGGATAAGAAAGAGTATGTCCCTAAATATTTTCATTCATATAAAAAAAACATAAAATATAAACATACTATACAAATATTATAGATAAAGCCTTAAGTGTCCAACACATATTGCGTGCCATAGAAAGATGTCTTCTTGATCAATTAGTCGATAGGTTCCACGATTGACCCTTTCACTCACAATATATGACCCTTCTAAGTTTGGTGCTAGCTTTCCAAGATTTTTTTGTTTTTAATATGTAAAAATAATTTCCTCAATACCTTGTCCCCCAATTCAATATTTCTTCTTCGAATTTTGGATGCATACATGCTTCTCATTAAACCATAATGAATAATTCTTAAGTGAGCTTTGATTCTTTTTTCTTCAACCAAATCTAATTCAGATGCGAGGGTAGATTCAATTGGTGTATTCAATGAATTGGAGGTAAATGGATTTAGAAATCAATGAATTGGATTTTTAATTGCGGGGCTACAGACACCATGTCTTATGATCCTAAAGACTTTGCTGACATGTCATCTCCAAAGAAGTCCCATATTGAGACTGTTAGTGGAGAAATTTGTGAAGTCAAAGGGGGAGGTTTAATTATTTTTTCGGAAAAAATGGAAATTAAAAACTGCCTCTACATTCCTTCACTATCCTTAAAGTTATTATCTGTTAGTCAAGTGACAAAATAACTCAACTGTGTGGTTCTAATGCATTCATTTTTTTACATTTTACAGGATATTCATACGAAAGAGATCATTGGGCGTGGTATTGAACAAAGAGGTCTCTATTATGTTGATGAGGTAGCTCATAAGGAGCATGTCACGCTTGCTCATGGAACAACAGAATGGCAACTTTGGTTATGGCACTGGCGACTTGGTCATCCTTCTTTTAGCTATCTTAAAAGTTTATTTCCTAGTTATTTTTTGAATAATTCCATTCATGAGAAATATGAAACCTGCATTCTTGCAAAAAATCGTAGGGTCTCATTTAATGAGAGTAATACTAGAGTTGATTATGTTTTTTCGCTAATTTATTCTGATGTTTGGGGTCCAGCACCAAATTCCACTAACAATCAAATCAGATACTTTGTTTTATTTGTGGACGATTTCTCAAGAATGACTTAGATATACTTTATGAAAAAATAAATCGGAAGTACCAGAAATATTTGTTTATTTTTACAAAATGATTTTGACTCAATTTGAAAACAAAATACAGATTCTTTGTTCTTATAATGGCACAGAGTTTGTCAACCAAAAAATGCATAATTGTTTCAAAACAAATGGTCTTATCCATCAAACCACTTGTCCAAACACACCTCAACAAAACGGTACTTCAGAACGAAAAAATCATACTTTACTTGAAAAAACTCGTCCTATTAAGATTGAATCTAGAGTTGCTTCGTACTTAACTTTATTATTTGGTGACTTATAACCAAAACATATTTCTTGTTATATTAAATCTCTGAAAGAATATAATAGCTAAATACATTCCCCACAACCTAGCATACTAGACCCTCTATCTATTCGAACCACCCATCGCGTCATAGATTGTTGCATAGAGGATTTCACATGTGGTCGATCCGAATGGAACTTAACCATTAATTTTGCTATAGCATGTGCCTTTATCGCAGTACGAGGAGAGAAATCAATTTCATAATCTCCTAATTCCACAACAAATTTTATCATCCGACCGGACAGGTTTTTGAAATATGTTTTTTAGTGATAAATATATATTTGAACCGTAATGGAGTGTGCTTGGAAATAGGATCGCATATTCCTTGCTTCAATCATAAGGGTGAATGCTAATTTTTCTAAATTTAATTACATTATTCAGCATAAAAAACTTTTGTTAGCAAAGAAAATGGGGCATGGGTAAATATGAACTTCTTGAACAAAAATCAACGTACTGCATAATCAGATACGTCTAAATAAATATAGAGAATTTCTTCCATCACTAGATTGAATAACATTTTAGGTGAAGACAAATGATTTCTTATCCTAAAAAATGCCTCAGCATAATTTGGAGACCAATTGAATTCCTTAGCGTTCCTTAGAACTTGGAAGAATGATGCACACTTGTCTGATGACCTTGATATAAATTTATTCAATGCAGCCAACCTTCTAGTTAATATTTGGACCTCTTTGGTGGATTTGGAAGGGTCCATAGTAAGAAATGCATTTAGTTACACTAGGTTGGCTTAAATCCCTTTCTCACTTACGATATAACCCAAGAATTTTTCAGATCATACCCTGAATGTGCACTTTTCCGGATTAACATCAAATTGATATATTTTAAGTTGGAGAAACTCTCTTTGAGATCAAGTAAGTGATCTTCATGCCTAGAATGTCTTAACAACATATCGTTGATATAAACCTCAATATTTCTTCAAATCTACCTGACAAAACCTTTAATAATTAGATGTTACTAGATATGCCCAACATTATTTAAATTGAACGACACAACCCTATAATAATGCAACCCCATATATGTGTTGAATATGGTGTGATATTGATAATTTCAGATCTATTTGTATTTGATTGTACCCATCAAAACGCATCAATGAAAGATAAAAACTTATTCCCAAAAGTAGAATCGATTAACTGATCTATTCGGGGGAGAATGAAAGGATCCTTCGGACATGCTCTATTTAGGTCTGTAAAATCAATGCACGTTCGCCTTTTTCCATTCTTATTTTTCACAAGTTTCGGCTTAGTAGTCCATAACAGGTACTAAGATTCTCGAATATGTCCTATTTTTATTAGCATGTCTACATTTTTAACAATAACTTCAAAGATTTCTTTAGAAAATGCTCTTCTTCTATGTATGACAGGTCTCGTGTCAGATCGTACCTCTAGTTTAATAAAATGATGGTGGATGATACACTTATTACATCCTCATTACACCAAGCAAAAACATGCAAGTTCTCAGACAATAATTATATCAATTTTTCCTTTATCTATGATGGTAAGTTTACTCCAATCCTAACACGTTTTGCACTCTTTAAAGTATGTAACTCAACGTCTTCAACTCGAATAACTGTACTAGGATTCTCTCTTGGATTATCTAGTTTGCTTGAATCCATAGAGGAATCTAGTAATTGTTGTTCCTTATTAGCTTCCACATTCTCCAATGTTTTTGGGGCAAGGGCAGTAATATAGCATTATTTAGACACATTTTCTCTATATCGAACTATTCCTACCTGGCCTCCGGTCGCGTTTTATAAAAATTTGTGTACTATTGAAGCTAAAACATGCATCCTTAACATCAAAGAGCTACCAAAGATGGCATTGTAAGGAGTTGGACCATCAATCATTATAAAGAAAATTCTCACAACCTTTTTAAACGGTCATTTTCCAAGGAATGTTTCACCTTCGAATTTCTCAACCATATCAACAAAACTCCCTGTAAATCCTATTATGATTTTATTTAATCAGATTATATGGGCGGGTTTTTTATCAGCTTGTAAGTGCAAAACCAAAACATTAACTTAGCTAGTTGTGTCAATACCAGCTACCTTTCTTGTTAAATCCCTTTTTTATTAGTAGCTATGTGAATAAGAGGTTATGGAGGGTTTTTCCAAACTATATTTGAGATATATATGACTATACAGTATTGTTAAGTTGAATTATAAGTGCGTGAATTGTAGTTATCATTTTACATATATATCGCATTTGTAAAAATATTCAGATGTGTGGTTTTATATGGACGATATTGGTCATGCATGAAAAATGTACATGTTATGTGGACAACATGAGATCATGTATGAATGATATGGCGTCATGTGTGGATAATGTGTATGATCTCTTATGGATGGTTTTGTCTTTTGTTGATAATGTATGTGTGTCATGTGTGGATGATATTGGTCATGTGTGGACTATATGAGGTTTTGTATGGATAATATGAGTCCATGTGTGGAGGTTTTTGTTCTCGTGTGAACCATGTGCGTGGTCGTACGAGAATGTATTGGTCAAGTGTATATGATGCGTAGTTCTAGAGGGATGAAAGATATTTAGCCTAATTCATTCATCATTTCATATATGATAAGTTGTTTGATATGTTCTATGAATATATATTCGTATTCTATCTATATTGTGTTATTTATGCGTCGTGAGTGGTGGTGCTCACCTCCATAAAGTTCCATGTGCATGTAACAAATAAAAGTTATGACTGTGGTTCTGTCTAGTCATGTGACGCGGCTTAGTAAATATACAATATCATTTTGTTTATAGTTGGGTTAGTTAATACACATATACAAACGTTTGCTCATGCATTTACCATTATTCCTACCAAAATTTTGGCTATCTTATGTATCGAAGTTCATTTTAAGAACAACCCAAATGGTTACATACGAACATGTTAAAGTTTCCAAAATTTCTACCTTAAAATTTCCAGAATAAACAAACTCGTAATGTTTGCTTAAAAATTATTTGCGTGTTTCTTTAGCGCTTTTAGGTAGCATATAACATTGTCATTTTGTTTAGGTACGACCATAATTTATTAAAAAAATTATCATTCTCGCTTCACACAAATGTACCAGACAAAGTCCTACAATGGCATCTTCATACCCAGCCTCGTTGTCCGAAGCCTTAAAACTAAAATACATTTCCTTGTGCAACGCCATAATGAGACACTAATTGAACCACAAATCCATTACTTAGACCTACCGCCATACTAAACTAACCACTCTAAAAGTGTTACGGGAATAACAAATGCTACCAGAGTATAGTCTTTAGAATTTTAGCCAAGATTGAGATTGCTTTATTCATTGATAGGTATTCCCTATTTATAATACAAAAATTGGGTAGTTACATATGTTTGCGCTTTAAGTGCCACTATCCCACTAACATTACCATCTCTATAATCGTGGAACAAATAACTAACATTTTTTGACTCAAGGGTCAAAACGTGCGTTTATATAACTAGTAAGAAAATGCTAAGTCTAATCCATACTTTAATCTGAGCTGGGTTACACCTTAAACGCAATCAAGTCTACTCTGATTTCCAGAGCTCGAGCTGACTGGTCACATGCTCAACTTATCCTCTTTAAGTCCTCGCTCAATCTTGATCGTCTGTTCATCGCGTTCCCAATCCGGTCAATCAACTCTTTCCATGATGTCTTCGAGCTCAACCTGCTATTGAACTCATCAACGTTGTATTTGTCTTTGAGCTTGGTCTAAAGATGAGCTCGATCTGCCTTTGAGCTCATCAACGGTGTATTTATTTTCGATCTCTATCTGCATTTTGAGCTCGTCAACGATGTAGAGCTCATCGTTTTCTTCATTGCTTGTCATAATCCAAGTTTGCGGTGCTCTTACTCGTGCTCATACTTATTTTGGGGAATCCCCCCTTATCAGGGATCCACCTAGTTTATAGGTTTATTAAAATATTAATAAGCTTGTAAATTAAAAAAAATTAATTAAATTCCTTACTTATCCGGTGGTGATTCGAACCGTCTCGCGTCTGTTTTTTTTCTGATATGTATCGTTGATGCAAGTGATGGTTTCTGACAAAATTCAAAAACAATTGCTTCAGAGTTGCTAGAAAATATCTCTCCATCTTCAACGAAGGCACTTGCTATCATCTTCCTAAAGATTGCTCAGGTAACGTAGTTCTTATCAAGTAACCATTTCTTGTTGAATGCTTGAGAGAACCCTAGATCTAAGGTTTCGAACTTCTATCAGTAGGCATTTCCCAAAATCGAATCGTTTTCCCTCACCATCATAATCATTCAGATTCATATCCTTACCTAATTCCAGTTTGTAGAAAAACCATGGCACCAAAAAGGGCAACGAAGAGTAAAGCCGACAAAATTACGGAGCCCTTATACGAAGACAACGACGATTTATAAAACTATTTCTCTTCGATAGCCCCTAAGTACACTAACTTAGAAGATGATGGAATTTCCATACTCAGGGACAAATTTAGCATCCCTGAGGATGTAACTATTAGGGCTCCCAATATAGGCGAACATCCCTATCACACACAGAAAACGGAGACCTGCCTTTTTACTACTTTATTTGACTGGGGCTGAGGTTACCACTGCCCGAGCTCATTCGTGATTATTTCAGTGTGCTCGGTATCTGCCCTACGCAAATGTTTGTAAATGGTTGAAGGCTATTTCTTAGCATAGTCCTCGGCTCACGCTTGCTTAATACTGGAATATGCTTAGCAGACCTACTATACAATACTGATGTAACGAAATTGGCCCAGACCCTTTTCTTCTACACCCACTTTAAAGGGATTAAGAAAATTGTTGAACTCTCTTCCTCTGATAGGAACTGGAAGAACTCCTTCATCTTTTTTTCGGGTAATTGGGAACATAGCACCCCCACCTTAAACATTATACTAGAAATAAAATGGAAGAAAAATTGTAAGTATTATCGGCCTATAAGAGATAAAAATTTGCACAAACTCTTGTATAATATTATATATGCTTTTCTTTCAGGTGAACTGTCCAATCAGAGCTGGTGGAAAGAAGGGAGACCACTACACTACGTCAACCCTTTGATCAGAGTAAGTAGCTTAGCTTTTGAAGCTTGGTAACAAGATCCCAAACGGCTGTTCACATGATACAACTAATTGAAATCAGGGTTGTGGTCGATTCCAAAGCTCAGTACCTCAGAAGAAGGAGAACTGAAAATGGCGGACGGTTTAAAAACTACTATGGATCATCTTAGATCTCTTTTAGAGTAAAAGCTCTGTGAGAAAAACAACGCTGGCATCTGGCAGACAGTGCCTCAAGTAACCGGAAAAACTGGCGAAACTGGGGATGCATCCTCTGCTCTTGCTCTCTCTTGCGAGCAAGG
Source organism: Limnanthes douglasii subsp. nivea (assembly GCA_036936605.1). Classification (NCBI taxonomy): domain Eukaryota; kingdom Viridiplantae; phylum Streptophyta; class Magnoliopsida; order Brassicales; family Limnanthaceae; genus Limnanthes; species Limnanthes douglasii. Next base: position 184,992,140 of record JAUPFV010000001.1, read on the forward strand.
GAATGATGCCGCAAAAAATAAAGGAAAATTAGTCGAGAAAACTAAAAAAGAAGCACCGAAGGTTCTTGAAACCGCTCAGCCCAATAAAGTCCAAGCAGAAAGTGAGGATGAGGACGAGGAGACCCTCTCTGGTGCTCTTGATACGCGGAGGAACAAAAAGAAAAAGGTGATTGTGGATGTTGTTCCCCTTAGCACGAGGAGATTACAACTCAAAGATGAGGAGGATGATGGTGCTAAAGCTACTTTCATGGAAAGAACACTTCCTCCCAATCCAACAAAAACAAAAGCTAGCGAAGAACAAAATCCACGGGTTACTGAGGAGATAATAAATCTAATGGAGGCTGGAGCAGACAATGATAATAGTGCTCAGAAAAAGCAAACGGCGCCCCCAGCTCCCACAGAGAAAACAAAACAGCTGGTGTTGAGCTCTTCTGTGGAAAATCTAGCACCGTCAGTGAAAGCCACTAAAAAGAACAAAAATGGCGACAAAGGAGTTGAGTCCAGCCAACAAAGGGTGCCTTCAAAAGTGGGAATTCCCCGCCTTCTACATTCATGTTTGAGCAGCTTCGTAGGATCCCTAACTTGTCGTACTACAATAAAATGTCTAATGTAGAGATCTTGCAAAGGCAAACCGAGTTGTCGATCAAGGTAAGAATTACTAAGTCATGCACATATTAAGTTAAAAAATTTAAGATGACTTTTAACTTTCCTGTTTATATACTGCTGCACCATACCTCTTTTGTGTTGGGTTATCGAAATATGTCCCCTGCTGACATAATTGTCATGGAGAAATTGAAAGCAGAAGCCATGTTTTTTGCTCATCTAAGCACATCACTGCTGAGATCATACGCTTGAGGCATGCTTACACGTCGGCCAAGACATTCAAGCATGAGGCCATAGAAGCAAAAGTCAAGCTGGAGAAGGTAGTTGCCTCTTTGCAGGAGGAAGTGAAATGCAGCGATCAAAGGCTAGCGATTGTTTTAGAGAACCACAAATTAGTGCTGAACCGGAACGAAAATTTACTAAAGAGGAATGACGAGTTGCACGGGCAAAACGCAAACTTGCTGGATCAGACCAACAAGCAGGAGAAAATGGTAGAGGAACAAGCGGACCGAATTGTAGCTTTAACTGCTGAAGTAAGCAAGTTGAGCAAAGAAGTGGAGGAGGAACATGTATAGCTCGAAGGAGAGCGGCAACAGTGGCAGGCAAAGGTAGAAGCAGCTGCTGAAGAAAGAGAAATGCAAGTGTTTACAGTTGCTACAGAGATGATTACCAAGGAAACAAGAATGTTATTGCAGAGCTAATAGCCTTGAATCCTTGTATGAACTTGGGATCTTTTGCCCATCTAGTAGAGTCTGCTGCACCGAGCTCAAAAATAACTCCTCAGGAGAACATAGAAACTAATACTTCTGTTGATCCTCCAAACAACTGTCACCCAATAGCGCTAAGTAATAAATATTTGCTTGTGTTGTTCTGTTCGACTAATTTCCTTGTTTTTTGTTGTTAAAACACGTCGTACTGCTCGCAACACTTGGGTTTATTTATTAAAATATGTTTGAATTGAGGCATCAATAGCGTCATTCATTCTCGCCATTGTGGCATGCATGGCTTGCTCCCTTGCATCTTGCTCAAACGCTATTTTCAACTACTCCTCCTGAAGATTCTGGATTCTTTGTTCTAATTGGAGGACCACTGAATCACCTATCAGCATGACTTCTGCAGTTTTGCGAGCCCCTGACGCATCCACCGACTGATGGAGATGTACCTCTTCCTTGGAAACGACCGCATGCCGAATCGGTGGTCCCTCTATCACCACTGTCGCTAGGGGTGCCATGGGATTTCCCTCTTGAGAAGCTACGGGACCGGAATGGAGGATGCCTCGTCCTGGTGGTTAACTTACATTTCTTCTCCAGTGTATTCTTGTTTCTCTAGTTTCCTGGTTGTCTCTCTCGATTCCTGACCTTGTGACTACCATGGTGATTGGTTAAGAAATTCCAACAGACGGCGCCAAGTTTGTTACGGGAATAACAAATGCTACCACAATATAGTCTTAGAATTTTAGCCAAGAAAGAGATAGCTTTATTCATAGATAGGTATTCCATATTTATAATAAAAAAGTGGCAGTTACATATGTTTGCGCTTTAAGTGCCACTATCCCACTAACATTACTATCCCTATAATCGTGGAACAAATAACTAACATTGTTTTACTCAAGGGTCAAAACATGCGTTTATATAACAAGTAAGAAAACGCTAAGTCTAATCTATACTCTAATATGAGCTAGGCTACACCTTAAACGCAATCAATTCTGCTCTGGTTTGCAGAGCTTTAGCTTACTGGTCACATGCTCAACTTATCCTCTTTAAGTCCTCGCTCAATCGTGATCGTCTGTTCATCGCGTTCTCAATCCGGTCGATCAACTCTTTCCTGGATGTCTTCGAGCTCATCCTGCTCTTGAACTCATCAACGTTGTATTTGTCTTTGAGCTCGGTCTAAGGATGAGCTCGATCTGTCTTTGAGCTCATCAACGATGTATTTATCTTCGATCTCGATTTGCCTTTGAGCTCGTCAACAATATAGAGCTCATGATTTTCTTTATTTATTGACATAATCCAAATTCGCGGTGCTCTTGCTCGTGCTCATACTTATTTGGGGGAATACCCCTTATCAAAAAGTGGGATACTAGCAGAAGAAGTGGATCATCTTCATAAAATTCAGTTAAATAGTCTAGTAATGGTTGAGCCTTGATTGCGGTTCTTCATTCATAAGTTATGTCAAAGTAACCTAACTCTGTAAACCATCGTGTGATACCTATATTTTCTAGTCATTGGTAATGTGTCATCATCCTAAAAGCTAGGAATTAATAAAGTTCTAGATTTTGTAGCTTAAGTTACATTCTATATACATCAAGCAGACTCTTGATGATGTATTAGATAAGCTACAAAATTCTCTCTTCATCTCTGGCAAAAAAATGCAGAACCTTAGATAAAGGTTGGACACAATGAGATAAAGGTAGAGCTTCTCATATTGAAGAATCTTAGATAATATCTATGGATATAACACATGCTCCTTAACCTTATTGAGGGCTTGTTTGCAATTCTTAGACCAATAAAAGCGAACCCTTTTATTTAACATTTACAGAAAATGAAAACACATGCTTGAGGACTAAGATTGGTATGGATAATAATTGCCTGAGGGTAGGCTGGTAATTTCGAGTAGAGTTTTAAGGTGGTGTACGGGTGTTTAACGGTGGTATGTGGATGTTTAACGGTGGTATGTGGGTGTTTAACGGTTAGAGTAGAGAGATGATTAAGTAGGTTGGTAGCAGTTAATTCTCATTACCCATAGTTAATGCTGGTGGTTGGGTATTTATAGTATGATGTTTGGGCCCTTATGGGCTTTCGGGTCATGTTTAATGGACCCCTGTCATGTTCAAAGACCCATGAGCTCTTAAGTAGGAGATCAAGTAGCTTAGTCAAGAAGTGTTTAGGTTTTTAGTACTTTTGTCATAGTTCGGACTGTTTTATGTTCATAGTGTTCACAGAAATCTGTCCGGTCCAAGTAACCTGTTCGACCCCTGTCCCTGTAACCTGTCCGGCATTCGGAGAGACTTGACTGATCTGCCCCTGTTCGGGGAGCACGCTGAATTCAGACTCATCAGGAGCCCCTTTTTAGGTATTTGAGCAAATATTCTTGTCAAAGAACTGAAAAACAGTCCGACGTATAAAGTGGTTTTCAATTCGGACAGAACTGTGGGAATATCCGGACAGGTTAAGCTTTACGAATTCAAAACGGTTTTTGCCAGAGTTAGTGGGACACGTGTCGCTCTTTGATTGGCCACTCCAGCCGTTTTTTCACCTTGAATTTCGCACCACCTTCTCCAACAAGTAACCTCTTTAATTACAATTAGTGACATCAGCGCCGTCTTTTAATCATTGCCCAACTTTTCGAAATCTCCTAGGAATCAACTCCTTTTCTCAGTTTTACTATAAATTCAAACTCATTTTCCACTTTTTCACTATCTCTTTCACTTTTACTCTGCAAATTTACTCAGAGCTTTCTCTCTCTAAAGAAAAAGATTTCCTTGGCAGTTTATGTTTACAGCAAGAACAGCATTGATCAAAGGTGGTTGGCTCAACCTTTCGGAGTTGGAGAAAGCGCAAAAGGTCGAGAAAGAAAGGCGAATAGCAGCGGGGCTACCATCATCACCTGTTGAGAGACCAGTTGCTTCTGTTACAGAGTCGGATCGAGGCTCATCCTCCTCCAAAGGTACCAAGCCTAAAAAACTCTTTCAATCCACCCTCTCACCCATAGTCTCTGGTTCCTCAGTCCAGGAGTCAATACCTACTGTCGAGCCAGGAGTCACAGCTACAAGCGTTAGGAAACCGTCCCCTTTTATAACTATGGGATTTGATTCTGACCACTCTCCAGAGAAGCTTGTTATTAAGAGGCCAAGCCGGTTAGTTAAGGGACTAACCTCCAAGAATACTCCCTCAAAATCGGGGGCAAAAAATAGTGATTCTGGGTCTGGAGTGCCCATTAGAGCTCCCCGGGAGAGGCCAACCAGTCCGGAGGCCAGCAGCCCGGTACCTCCAAAAGAAACTTCTGCCTCCGAGCCCCAATCTGAGGTGAGAGGTCAGAAAAATACAGACAGTCAGCAGTCCGGAGGCCAGGCTGTGCCAAGCTTCAACCCTCCCCGGATCACTACCACAGAAGCTCCCCCAACAGTTATGGAGGAGAGAATGGAGGACTCTGCTGAAGAGGTCCCTTTTGAGTCCGAGTCCTCCGGACAGGCTGATACTACTGCTGTTGTTGCCAAGAAAGGCAAGGAAAAACTGTACTTGAGGCATCTGGACCTGCCGGAGTACCTTGAGGGGAGAGTGGGGCCGTGCTTTCACAAGGTTGAGCTCAAGTACCTCTTGGCCTTGCAGAAGACCAAGTATGCATTCATCCATACTTCAGACCTGGGTCGAATGCGCACAAAATGGGGGATCCCCGAAAATGTAAAGATAAGGATCCCCATTGATCCGGAGACCCCTTTGGACTGTAAACGAAATGAAATAGTCTTCTTTACAGAACTATTTAATTGGGGACTCAGGTTCCCACTGGACCCGGAGATCGTACGGTACTTCCACCTGGTCAAGCTATGCCCAACTCAGCTGAGTCCCAATGGCTGGTTCACTTTGATGTCATGTATCATGGCATCTAGGTTGTCTGTGATCCCTCTTCCTATGGAAGAGTTTGCAGCAGTGGCCAACCTTTGCAAGCACCACCAATTCCCCTTCTATCATTTCAATATGGGGAACGATCTCAAGGCTGTTGATGACCTCTTGGAGTCAGAGAGCAAATGGAGGAGCCAATTTCTGTTTGTCAGTGGCGCCTGGGAAAATGGCAAAAAGATCAAGGTCGATGAGAACCCAAGCCTCCTCAGGAGTAGGTGGAGGAGTGACCGTAAGTTCCTTACTTTAAATCTCTGTCTGTTTCTTTTTTTTTAAAGTTAATTTAAATTGACCAGTTTCTCTTTTGTTCTAGCAGAGCTGCCAAAGAAGTTTGGGGATTATCTGAAGGCCGGACAGACTACCTGTGGCAAAATCAACGCTTGGGCCGCAGAGAACTGGGAGAATCGATTCCACAAGGCCTTCACCCCTGGAAATCTAGCAAGGTCTCACATGTAGAACACCACAGGCCGGAGAGACCTAACTTGGGAGGAGCTCACCACCCAGCATGATGAAGACACTGTGCTTAGAAGGTCCCACGAACTAGATGGGACGCTCTACCTGCCTGCCCGGGCTAAAGCCCCAAGCAAAATGAAAGGCAGGAGAAAAGGCAGAAAGGTGGTGAGTGATGCTGAGAAGGATGCTCCGACAGACCCGGAGAGGCCGGCTCAGGTTCAAATTGATGCAGCCCTCTTGCAGGTGGTGGAGCAGGAGACCGAGAGGCAGGAAGTAGACCTTCCAAAACCTCCAAGGGCTCCCAAGAGGACTCGCAAGCAAGTTGGTGAAAGCGCTGACCAGGAAGTCAAGAAGAAAAAGACTTCACAAGGAGATGAGCTTGCTCTCCGGGACCCGGAGCCTTCTTTTCCCACTGGCCCCTCTGACCCAACGCTGGCCGAAGAGATCCCAAGAGAGTTCCACACTGATGAAGTTGAGGGGGGAGAGCTCAACTTGGATGAAGTGGACATCACCGGTCTGGGTGGACTTGGTGAATATTTTCTTGGCCTCCCTAGAGACGAATTTGCTGGGCCTTACATCCCTCCGAGCAGCTCCAATACGGTCAATTTCAACGGTAAGACTTTCATGGTTTCTAGAGAGAAGGACACTATAGCCCATTCCTTGCTTAGTAATGTGCAGCCAGTTCTTACATTGGAGAGGCAAGTCCGGAGTCAAGCAGACACCATCAAAGAACTCCAGTCTGAGAAGGATAAACTGTCCGGAGACCTCCGCACTGCTACCACCAATACCAATTTGCTCAAGGAAGCAAACAATGAGCTGAAGAGGAATCAGAATGAGAGCAACACAAAAGTTGCCACCCTAGAAGAAACCATAAAAGATCTTCAGGAGAAGCTGTCCGGTATGGAGAAGGACCTTATAACCTCAAGGGGAGAAACTGTTGCAAAGGAGAAGCTCATCACCAACCTGACTACTGACAAGATCGCTCTAGAAAATGCAGTAACCCAGGCTGCTGAGGAGAAAAATGCTTTGCTAAAGGACCAAGAGGCCACAATCAAGGCCAAGATCAATGCCTAAACCCACAGTGGGCTGATCCCTCACCATCACGCAGTGGGCTGATCCCTCACCATCACGCAATTCGGAGAGGACCACTTGTGACTCATCATCCCCTAAACAACGTAGGAGAGGTTTACTATAGGATTTTTTGTACAACACTTCTCTCAACATAATAAAACCACGAGCCTTGTGTTTCAAAGTTCTGGCTTGTGATTTATCTGAAGGCACAATACCATCGGACAGATATTGTATGAGAGGAGATCTCCAGTCTTGAGGCCGATTCACTTGTATTTCAAAAACTTCCTCTTCTTCACCCTCACTAAGTTGAATAGAAGGGCTTTCAAGCACATGGATCCATGGGTAAGACTCCGTATATGCTATAGTTGCCAATGAGTCTGCTAGTTCATTTTCTGCCCGGAGAATGTGTTCGTAGGCAACAGCTTTAAATTTTTGTGCTTCATTCTTAAGGAGGAGTAAATATTTCACAAGTTGCTCCCTTCTAGCCTCACATTGGACTAAGGCATGGTGGATAAGCAATTGGGAGTCACTTAGTAGTTTGACCCTCTTAGCCCCACAGATGTAGGCTAACTTTAATCCAGCTATAGCTGCTTCGTATTCGGACTCGTTATTAGATGCCCTGAAAGCAAAACAAATAGCCTGGTACATACTATCTCCATAAGGGGAAGTTAAACATATTCCTGCACCACATCCCATAGTGCTAGATCCACCATCCGTTCGGACGATCCAGACTTTCTTGTCTTTTGTATCAGTAGCTTGCCCCGAATCCCTATCGGAGTGGAACTCAACCAAGAAATCAGCCACAGCTTGGGCTTTTACTGCTGTCCGGGGAGCAAAGTCTATGTCGAAGTCCCCCAATTCTACTGGCCACTTAGTCATTCTGCTTGAAATGTCTGCTTATTGAAGGACATTCTTTAAAGGAAAATATGTCCGGACAATGATAGGATGAGCTTGAAAATAAGGCCTCATCTTTCTTGCAGCTATCACCAGGGCTAATGCCAATTTTTCGAGTTTTAAGTAACGCCTCTCAGCATCAATCAAGCTCTTGCTGATGTAGTACACTAGGTGGGGATACCTATCGACCTCCCTTACCAGCACATCACTGATGGCACAACTTGAAACTGCCAAATATACAAAGAGAGTCTCCCCATCAACTGGTTTGAACAAAGTTTTGGGCGAGGACAGGTGTTTCTTGATTTCATTGAAAGCTTCATCACACTGTGGGGTCCACTCAAAACCCTTTGCACCCTTCAAGGTTTGAAAGAAAGGAGCACACCTGTCCGAAGACCTTGAGATAAACCTGTTTAAAGCTGCTAATCTCCCCGTTAACCGTTGTACTTCTTTGACGTTTCGAGGAGGTTCCATCTGGAAAAGAGCATTCAGCTGGTCCGGATCGGGCTGTATTCCATGCTCACTTATGATATAACCCAAAAACTTCCCGGATTGCACTCCGAAGACACATTTCTCAGGGTTTAACTTTAAATTTACTTTTACCAAGTTGGAAAAAGTTTCTTGAAGATCGGACAAGTGTAACTGCTCATCCACACTCTTCACCATCATATCGTCAATGTAAACCTCCATATTTCTTCCAATTTGATCAGCAAATGCCTTGTTGACTAGCCTCTGATAAGTAGCCCCAACATTTTTCAAACCAAATGGCATCACCTTGTAGCAATGCAGACCCTTGTCAGTGACAAATGTGGTATGCTCTTGATCTTTTGGATCCACTTGAATCTGATTGTACCCGGAGAAGGCATCCATAAAGGAAAGCAGCTTGTTCCCAGAAGTAGAGTCTACCAACTGATCTATCCGGAGGACCGGGTACAAATCTTTTGAGCAAGCTCTATTGAGGTCTGTGAAGTCAATGCACATGCACCACTTTCCGTTTTTCTTTTTCACCAGGACAGGATTGGCAGTCCACAAAGGATACTGAGATTCTTTAATGTGCCCCATCTTTGTGAGTCTGTCAACCTCTTGTACTATGACATCAGCCTTTTCTTTTGAGAAAGCTCTTCTTTTTTGAACCACTGGTGCCACATCTCTCCGAACAGATAGGTGATGAGATATCACTTCTGATGGAACTCCAGTAACATCAGCATTGCACCAAGCAAAAACGTGCTGATGGTCTTTCAAAAATTTCAACATCTCTTCTTTCAACATTGGTGGCATCTTGGAACCTATCTTGACACTCTTGCCTTCTTCCAAACAATGCGTTTCAACCTCTTTAATTGGAATCAACACTCCGGGGGTCTCTCTGGGGTCATCAATTTCACCCTCACCCCCAGAAAGGCCCTCAAACTGCTATTGATCATTTATTCGGACTGCCCCCAGTGTTCGAGGAGCCAAGGCAGTGGCATAGCATTCTCTTGCAATCTTTTGGCTGCTCCGGACAACCCCAACGTGTCCCTGAACAGCATACTTTAAGTACTGGTGGACTGTTGAAGCCACTGCATGCATCCTAGAGAGCCAAGATCTCCCTAGAATAGCATTATAACAAGTGGGACAATCCACCACGATGAAGAGTATTCTAACCATTTTCTTGAAAGGGCCCCTGCCCAATAACACTTCTTCTTCAAATTCTCCGATCACATCGGCTGAGCTGCCTGTGAAGCCCACGATTGACCTGTCCAACTTTTGAATCACAGCTGGATTTCTCATTTTCTTATAAGTGGTTAGGAATAGGATATTGGCTGAGCTTCCAGTATCCACCAGGATTCGCCTTATTTCATTGCCTCCTATAGATGCTCCTATAACAACAACATCGTCATGAGGGCCAGCAATGTCTCTCAGATCATCCTCATCAAAGACAATGAAAGGGAATGAGTTCGGTGATTGATAAGATGGCATGCCTCCTTCTAGCTGGGAGGCTAAATTATGAACATGCCTCTTTCTCGAAGAAGCAGTAGGAGCTGTCATAGTATCCCCTCCAAAAATCGTAAGTGACTCGAAGAATTTAATGAGCCCGGAGACCGACCTAGAACACTCCTCAATAGCACCCACCCTGTTTCGAGTTGGATCAGGATCCAAGTACTCGGATTCCACATCAAACCTTTCAACTATAACCATGGCCCCCTCCGGGGCAGCATTACTTGGACCAACCCGGTGAGTGTTGCCAGGCATGTTGCCTCCTCTTCTCTTAACGTATGCTCCCAACTTTCCCCTTTCGATCAGGTTTTGAACTTCTTATTTCAACGCTATGCAATCATCAGTGGTATGGCCAATATCATTGTGATATTGGCAAAAGGAGCTGTTACGATGCTCTCTGGGAGACAGCAAGGTTGCCGGTCTCAGGTAATGCACCTCATCTTTTGTTTTATCGAAAATGGTGGCCACACTTTCTTTGAGCTCTACGAACCACTCCGGTTGGACCCATGGCCCTCTCTTGTTTCTGGATTGTTGACTTTGAGCAGGAGCAGCTGGCTGAGACTGGGCTTTTGCCCTACCATGCCCCTGTCCGGTTTCTCTTGCCTTATTCCCGGACTGGTTTTGATTTGGAGTTGGTGCCACTGGGGTGGACCTCACTTGTCTGTGCACCCTGATCTTCTTTGTTTCATCAATGTTTATTTGCTTGCCAACTTGATTTAGCAATCCTCCCCAGGTCATGGCCTTCTTTCTGGTCACCGAATCAGCCAGATTGCCTGGGTTCAAACCTTGCCTTAGGGATGCTATTGCCACCTGTTCGAAGCAATCAGCCAACCCATTCTTTGTGTTCACAAAACGACTTATGTATTCCTTCAAGGACTCATTTGGCTCCTGGGCACAATGGATTATTGTGTCTCCATTGCCCTTCAGTTCCTTACTCCCTACAAACTTCCTTCGAAAGGCCACCCAAAACGTATCAAAATCTTTAATACAACCTTGAGGGAGGCTGTTGTACCATTTCAGAGCACTCCCCGTAAAAGATTGGGAGAATGCCCTACACAGTAGTTTATCATCATCATCAAAGTTCATCATGAAGTTCTTGAATTGCTCCGGATAATTGTCCGGATCAGTACTGCCATCGTACTTCTCCATTTTAGTGCTGTCAAACCTCTTGGGGAGGTTTCCGGACAAGATTTTAGAAGACAGTGGAGACTGTCTCCAATTCTTTTCACGACTGAACACAGTATCCTCATTGGGAGTTGCAAAGATACCTGGCTCATCGTGGAAAGCAAAGGGATCCATCAGCATCTTGTCCGTATACCTCCGGTGGTGAGATGACCCCTTTCCAATATGCCTTTTCATTCTTCCATGGTGATCTCTTTTTCTTGAATATTTCTTAACCTGCTTTTGCTTTTTCTTGGTTCGACCCTCACCACTGCTAGAGGACAAGGATTTTTCATTTCCCTCACTGTCCGAAGAGCTGCCCGAAGATTCTGAACTCGACTCAGAACTCTCCACAGGCTTGGACCGGTAAGACTTTTTAGAACTAGCATGAGTCTTTTTGGTGCTCACATAAGTTTTGGAAGCCTCATGCTCTCTGGGGTTATCGGTGTGATGAACAACCGATGCCTTGGATTTTTCTTTCACGACTATCTTGGCCTTCTCAGCCCTCAGAGCTTCTATTTCAAGCTTTAACCTGTCGCGCTCTTGGACAGTGTACTCATCGTTTTCTTCCACCACTTCGAGCAAAGCTGGTGGAAGCTCTGGATTGTCCGGATTCATACGGACAGAATTTCTTGGCAGGTTTTGAATGCTTGATTCAGGCACCTCTCTCCTCCCACTGTGGTTGCCAATTTGGTATGGATAATAATTGCCTAAGGGTAGGCTGGTAATTTCGAGTAGAGTTTTAAGGTGGTGTACGGGTGTTTAACGGTGGTATGTGGGTGTTTAACGGTGGTATGTGGGTGTTTAACGGTTAGAGTAGAGAGATGATTAAACAGGTTGGTAGCAGTTAATTCTCATTACCCATAGTTAATGCTGGTGGTTGGGTATTTATAGTATGATGTTTGGGCCCTTATGGGCTTTCGGGTCATATTTAATGGACCCGGGTCATGTTCAAAGACCCATGAGCTCTTAAGTAGGAGAGCAAGTAGCTTAGTCAAGAAGTGTTTAGGTTTTTAGTACTTTTGTCATAGTTCGGACTGTTTTATGTTCATAGTGTTCACAGAAATCTGTCCGGTCCAAGTAACCTGTTCGACCCCTGTCCCTGTAACCTGTCCGGCATTCGGAGAGACTTGACTGATCTGCCCCTGTTCGGGGAGCACGCTGAATTCGGACTCATCAAAGATAAGAACCAGTTTATAACTTTCAACCTTCCGACAAACACATGGACTTATTTAATCGGCCTTGATGGAAACATAGATGTCATAGCTTCTAGATCAGCTATATCGACCTTTATCCCTCTTTTACTTACTAGAGATCCAAGAAATTTCCTTGACTGTACCATGATGAAAACTTTTTATACAATTCATTATAGATTAATAGCGTGTAAACTGTAGAATATTTTAACAAGGTCAGCTATCGTATCAACATAATTAGAATTTCAAATAAGAAGGTGCATTACCAAGATAGGTTGGATCTTTGAGTTAAGAGATATTTTTTTTCTTACAGGGAACCCGCAGCCGCTACTCATAGTGCAAGAGTGCGCACAGGGTAAACCTTCTGATGCAATAGTCTGCAAACCAACGTCAGACGGTAAACCACACAAGGTGACAGACTCAGCCGAGAAAACGTATGTAGAGGAACTCGAACTCATGACCTTTGGTCACAAGCATGCCATACTCCAGTTAACAAATATTTTATGTAAACTTACATGAGATGACAAGCTTGTCACAACCTATCTTTTTAATTATAAAGATGGGATAACGTTTACATAACCCCTACCTTCGTATTAGTTAAAATATACAGAAGTCACATAATAATCACGAGTGATTTTTGATTATTTCAGATAACCATTTTCTTGTTCCATACAATGTATCATTAATATGCAAAATAATAACATCCATCCATTGTATCAAACCAAGAACTTAGAAGATAGTTTTACAAGAAAAATAAGAGTATACCATTATGAAAAATGTTTGTATAATATTTTTTAACTTCATTATGAGGATAGTGACCTCGGTCTCAATTTTTTTGTAATATTGGATAAAGAATATATTCTACAAATGGTACTAATAGCTTCAAGATTTTGGTATTGATCGAATTATGCATCGTATATGTTCATAACTACCAAAGTTTGTCCATGCCTCAACACAATGACTATACAACTACACTCAAAGCCTCACACTTCTAGTCAACCTACTTGGTCTCTGATATACAATCACTTCGACTTCTCCCGACTAATTGCTTAACAACTTCAATTAGTTAAGAATCCTCGACAGGGTTTTCGATTTTAATTTGAGCCATATGTAATCTTTAGTATATTGACGCACAGATAATTGTGGTACCTGCATCTTTTTTGTTCCCATCTTTTGTTGGTCTTAACAGAAGGAGTGGCTTTCAAAAAGTCACCAAATATTTTTCATTATCATAAATATTGACTGTGATTTTAGTTAACTCTATAAAATATCTACCTCGAACCTATCCACCATCTCGGTCATTGCAACCATGCCCCAAAATCAGTCATGCTTTGGCCCCATAAGTTTTCAGTTTAGCTAATGGGGTTCTTGGAGTCAACTAGGAAACTACTTGAGAAAAATATGATTGTTAAGATTGGAATCTTATTATTAAAATGTATGAGGTGCTTGGTAGAAAACCATTGGAGATATATAATTATATTATAAGGGCTCAGAAGGTTAACAGTTTGACATAACCTTCTATTGCATCATCTCATCCACTTTTATTTGGCTCAGCCTAGGTTACTAGAAAAGCATTCCTCTTCATTATGCTCTTCACTACCAAACCAGGTGGAAACGCCTACCATTAGTTGGTACATTAAATTTCCTTATGACAGTCCTCTAAATTATCCATGGTTTGAACAAAACGTCGGGTGTAGTCCATCATTAACTAATTTACCTCTTGGTTGCAGTGTATTTGTTAAAATATTCAGTGTATTAAGGTTTCCTTATATAGACCTCTACGTTTTATATATATTGAGAGTATTATTTGGGTTTTCATTATAGAAAAGAACAGTTCAATACAAAAATGAACATTTTTCCAATAAACACAAAACCCTAGTCGTTTCCTGCGGTTACTTCTCTTTTTTTTAACAATATTAGATAAACACTAATACCGGTGAATATTTATTGCTAATGAATCGATCAATGTATAAACTACACAATCTATCAAAACTTCATATAAATCTAAAAGGCACTTGACTAAACCAAGTTATCGTACTCCCATTTATAGTTATTGAAACTTCTGTGCATATACGTTGATCATAAACTCCAAGCCTAACGTTTCATTCCTACACTTACTTTATGTGATTCTTTGGGTTTATCTGTTTTTTGTACTTATCCATATTGTATTAGTTAAACTTGGATGCTCAGTCTTATGTAAATATTTATAAAGCAAAATTTGACCTAGCCATATTATAATTTAGATTGTTTGAGGAACCCTTGGTAAAACCGTTCCACCCAATATACTGGTGGGATCATTAAATTATATTATCTTGATCCCTATAAAAATACTGAAGCGATTAAGAAACCCCATGACACTCATTATCTATTCTGGTTACAATATACACTTACTTATCTTCTGACCTTAAAAGGCGAAGATCTAGAACCCATACTTTTGATTATCCCTTAAATAATGGCTAGCTCAACCAAGTGGTTGATTATCCCTTAAATAATGGCTAGCTCAACCAAGTGGAAGCGTCGTAAATAATCGAGTGAATTTTGAAGTCACATTGGATTGGAGAAGGTCTCAAGTCATTGCTAGGTGACACATGTCCCTTCGGTAACTTTGACCTCTCTTAGATTGTCCATTTCTTTATGTATCTTTAAATATATGTTTGAAATATATGACTATGGTTGTTTGTTTTAAAAATAAAATTATAGATACAACTCTTTCAGAAAAAAATAACGCCACTTATGAGGCTCAAATAAAGAGAAAATACTATTAAAACGATATTATTATTTTTAGAAAAAAGGAGTAATTTTTATTAAATGGGGATTGATTAATTTATTTTTAGTGATATTTATGGACTTGAGTTATTAGTTGTAGGCATGAAATAAATCGTCGAAAAATATACTGGCAAAAGAGTACATGGGCAAAGTTGGACCAGTGAAAGACATGCATATGCATGGTTTATTGGATTCTCTGAAAATATAATTTTGGCTAAGACTTTGGAGCAAAGAAGTTTGTGGAACCTATAGGGGAGTTTGGGTGAAGACATGTTGGTTGTTCTCTTCTGAGTCGAAGACTGAAGTCTATAGTGTAGGGACCGAGGCGAATTCATGTTTTTGATGATCCTATATGAATGCTTTTTACCGATGCCCATGTCCAAATACTTCTTGAGCCAATTATTCAAATGGATTTGGGCTTAAGCTCTTTAGTGAACTAGGCTTCTTTTACTTGATGAGTTTTCTTTATAATTGAGTATTTTATTCTCGTCCTCATATGTTTATTGTATTTCTTATTAATTATATTTTATATTAATTGGTATGTCTATTTAATTAGGTTTTCTTATTAACTTGGATTTCCTATTAATGAGGTATGATTAGAGATTTATTAGAGTCTTTGAGTAATGGGATTAAGTTTGAAATGTATGTTTAAGAATTACAGATTTCTATAAGAAGAAACCCAAAGTTAGGATTTGTAACCGGAACGGTGAGATCAGTGGTTTTAGGGGCGATTTTGAATTCTTTCTAAGTGAGAAAAAACTCTAACCTTTTAAAGTGAGAAGTGAGCTGATAGATAAACACTTAATACAAACCATATGAATCACATTATCTTTGTAAACTATTAGAGTTTTGTAACAGAGAATGATTGAACCCTTTGTGTTTGAAGAGTCATTCAATAACCTTATTGTTTAATAAAACATAGTATATGTTTCCCGCGAATATAGGATTATTTCCACAACCTGAATTATGTTAAATAGTTTTTTCTTTATTTTATACTCTTTTCTGCATCTGTCAAAAATTACGTATTTTATCCTCAAAATATCGATTCACCAACAAGTGGTACGGTGAGCGTGGGGAAACACCATGAAAAAGTAGTATAATCGGTGATCTAAAGGTTAAAGAAACAAATCTCGCTTGGAAAGCGGAAGCCACAAAAGATGAAATCCATGAAGCTTAGCCTAGAAACATTCAACATGTCGAATGGCTTTAACCTCTGGAGAATTAAGATTAAGTTTTAACTAATACATAAACAATTTTCTACTGTTATTGACAATAATTTTTACAGGTTGATTTCGTAGCTTTGTGTAAACCTCATGGTGCCCTTATACCGATTTTGGGATATGAAGTGTTGGGTGCATTATCTAAAGAGCATATAAAGAATATTAAATTTGATGGAGAGGATTTACATGAAGTAGTATTTGAAGCACATAGCATATCTCAAGAAACAACTTTAGACGTTGTCTATGGATAGTGGCAAAGAAATCTCAATGCACCTCGATAATTATAACCAAATCATACACGACGTGTTTGCCGTTGGTAAGAATGTAGTGGATGAGGATCGAGCAATCATCTTTCTAAGATATTTGTTGAAGGTGTATGATAAATTTATGGGCACCATACTTTATTACAAAAACTCTCGTACGATGGACAAAGTGAAGAGCACCTTGAACTCCAAATATCTTCAAAGCAAGACTATTCTAAATGGATGACTCTGGTGGGCACACACTAAGTATGAGACGCAATAAAAGAAAGATAAATTCAAGAAAAAAGGGAGTAGAATCTTGGTCTAAGTCCAAGGTGTTTGTGGTTGGTTCAAAATTAATTTGTTAGTTTTCAAGAATAAATGACATATCATTACGAAATTCCCCAAAGAGAAACGACAACAACTATCAGAAGACTGAAACATGGGATGTTGCAATGACGTGTGATCCTTGTGAGTATGGTGAATGGTTGATGACTTCTTACTCATACAGGTACAACACTAAGTGGGTGTTGGATTTGGGTGATTCATTTCAAGTGACTTCCAGTAAGCATTGATTAGGAATTATGAGAATGTTTGATGGTGGAACGACCATCCTCGACAATGACGAATGATGTTATGTCAAAGGGATTGGAAGTGTTAGGCTCAAGTTGACTAGACGAGTTGAGAGAGTGATAAAAAAAGATAAGGTATGTACCTGAAGTTAAATGTAATGTTCTTTATATTGGGATGTTAGATGGGTAAGACTTTACCTATTTGGGTGAAGATGATAGACTTAGGGTCTTTTAAGGCTCCCTTATTGTTATGAAAACCTATAAGACTAGTGATGTGTGAGTTCTTGAGGGTTCACTAGTGATAGCGGTTGTGTCTAGTATGTTGAAGGAGTCTACCAGGTTGTGATATCATTAGCTATGTAATTTAACTAATAAGGGACTTAGTGAACTAAGAAAGCATGGGCTATTAGATCGTACCACAACTTGGAAACTGAGCTTTTGTGGAAGTTGTATATTGGGTAAGAGCAAGATGGTGAAGTTTATGCCCAACAACCAGATGAACAATTGGATGTTTGATTATGTTCATTCAAATCTTTGGGATCGGACATAAGAACGTAGCATAGGTGGTGCAATGTACTTTATATCGTTGTTAGGTATATGATAGATTTAACTGTCAACAAATATATTTATGAAGGATGACATGGGAAAACGATGGATTAGTCAAAGATATGTATATGCATGAATTGTTATATTCTCTCAAGATAAATTTGTGACCAAGTTTTAGGTGTAAAGACTTTTGATGGAACCTATAGACGAATTTGGCCGAACACATGTTTGTTTTTCTATATTGAGCTGAAGATTTGAGCCAATAGTGTAGGGATTGAGCCGAATCCCTGTTATCGATGATCATATCCAACTTCTTGATCTCGGTGCCCATGTCTTATTACATCTCCATGAGCAAATTTTTAAAATAGAGTTGGGCTGAAGTTATTTATTGAATTGGACTCATTCTACATGTTGAGTTATCTATTTAATTGGATATCCTATTTTGGTGTTCCTATATTAATTGTATTTCTTATTAATTATATTTCATAGTAATTAAGATTTCTATTTGATTAAGTTTTCATAATAATTTGGATTTTTTATTAACGAGGTTTTATAGTTTAAGGAATTAAGGCTTTATTATAGTTGTGGATTATTTAGATTTTATTTAAAGTTTCTCTTAAAGAATTAGGGTTTTTTCTAAGCATACAAATAGAAAAACAAATACAAACCTAGAATTTCTAACTCGGGTGACGAGACGAGTGACTTGAGAGGGGAATCTAAATTCTTTATAAGTAAGGGAAAGCTCTAATGTTTTAGAGAGACAAGTGAGGCGAGAGATAAACAATGAATAGATAATTTCGTGAATCATATTATTTTTGTAAATTGTGAGAGTTTGATAGCAGAGAGTCATAGAGCCATTTGGGTTTCTAGAATATTTTTGTAACCTCATTATTTAATAAAGATAGTATTTATTTCCCATCAACGTGGGATTATTTCCACTATTCGAAGAAGGTTAATTATTGTTTTGTGTATTTTTTGTTTACTTTCACACTTTCTTTATTTTGTTGTTTCCATTGAACATGCAGTTCACTATCTTCAAACGATAAATTTCTCAATATAAACACAAGTTATTAAGTGAATAAAAATACATATGATCTCATAGATTTCATCTAAACAATTTATTGTACATATGTCATCCAAAATCCAAACATAAATTACAACCGAGTAATATTCTTCTACTAATAGATGTCATCCAAGATAGAAACACGAATAACAGCCGACTAATAATCTTATAGTGTTGTTATACTATTTGTATCATATTCGTTTTTAAAGCGGCCGGTCCAAACCCTAACCGATCGTAGCTGCCCATACCCCCTCACCCACCTCTATCGAAAAACCCATGGTGTCATTCTCGAATGCTCTCTGTGTTCTGCCTCCCTCCATCCCTTCTCCGTCGTCCTATTTCAAAGTAGTAACCACCTCCATCTCGAACGACCTATACCACAACCTTGTTGCCGCCGTCTAAGATGACCAAGTGGCTTCTACTGTTCCACTGCTATCTGCCCTTTACCGCGTGCTGGAGGCATCCCAAAACCCTAACCCTGTGTTGGTTGATTTCAACCGCTCCTATGCAAATCTGGTCTGAAACTCTAGGACCATCCATAGTCCTCTCCCCATTGGAAATTGGTCTTTATCCTTCTCTACGACAGGCTCCTCGTCGTCTTTTTCATAGGGAAGCACCGATGTTTCGAGGTATATTATCGCTTGTTGGAATCGGCAGCCTGAAATCCCTTCTAGTGAGTCTAGTGGCTCCTATCGCGAAACCTCTGTCGATGGCTCTAGAGGAAAAGCAGTAATCCCAAAAGTTCTCTCTCCTACCCTAATTTGTCAAGTAATGGGCCTAACAGACCATTCGATTCTCTGGCCCCTTTACCCGGTATCTGTCTTTTGGACAAGCAGTGTAACCCTCCGACCTTGGGTCGTTCAACAACTTTTATAAGGTCAACCAAAATTCTTTCTATTGCTAGGCCCATTATAAGCAAAGCAAAAGGGAAGTTAGGGTCCAGAAATTCTGCCAAACCTTACTCCATCATTAGGAATTTTTGTAATGCGGGTAAAGGAGCAAAAGGAAAAAGGAAAGCCCATTTCACCTCCTTGAAGCCAAACCTTTTGGGCTCTTTTGGCATTGAACAAACCGAGTCCTCCTATGATATCTCAACCGAATAATCTTTCTTTGCTTAAGGCAAATATTAAGTCCATGTGGGGAAAATAAGGTCTCGAAGATTTCAAATCTCTTCCCGAATGATATTTTATTTTCAAGTTTGGCTCTGAACACGTGGCAAAAAAGGTATTGGATTGAGCACCTTGGCATTTTCGTGGCTTTTTTATGATACTTAAATTTTGGGAACCTATCTCATCCCTCGTCAAAGTCCCTCACACAGAGTTCCCTATCTGGGTCAAGGTTTTTATCCTTCCTTATGAGCTTCGGACGACGGTGGGTTTTAGGAATATTGGATCGGTCATTGGCACCCCTCTTTATGTGGACAAACTAACTGAGAGAAAGGAAAAACTAAGATTTGCTCGTATTTATGCGGTGATCAAAGCTGGATCTGTTCTTCGATCTCACTTATCTTTCAGGATTAAGGGAAGACTCATCACTCTGACTGTTGAGTACCAAGTTTTGCCACCCATGTGTGTGAATTGTATTATCTTTGGTCACTCCACCCGTCTATGTAACAAGGGCCGAGGCAAATCCCCTCAGCGGACTTCTGATTCCCATCTCAGAGGAATCTGATCCTTCTGAGATCGCACTTGACTCGGCCACTACATCTCACCCATCGAATCTCGAAGGGGTGAAGGATGTTGAAAGTGGAGAAGAGGTGGACTTGCCACCCAAGAGGACTTGACATTCTGAGATATTGTTCTATGGTAAAAAGAGTTGTCCTTCAGCAGGACCTTCGTCTAACCCACATTCTTGAGTTTCTACGATTGTTCGTTGCCGAACATCTCTTGCCCTATTTTGGTGATTCGCAGCTGCCCGGCCCTGTTGCGCCTACTTATTAGTATTATTTACGCTTTTCCATCTTTCTATTTGTAGTTTTGTAGACTTTTGACGATATCTTTATCGAAATTTCTCTCGGGATATGCCTTAAATATTTGTATAAACCTTTCAATTAATTTTAATCTTATTCCACCAAAAAAATATCTTTTTATATACTAGAATTTAATGTTGTTTATTATCCAACTAATTAGATTTTTTTTCTTTTATCTCTACAAAATAAAAAATAATTATTAATTATTAATTATTCTAGTAATGGTGTATATTTTTAATACGAACACTTAACTTAAGGCGGAAAAATAAATATTATATTTTGGATTGAGTTCTTTAATGAAAGAACATAAACCATTTAAAACATATACAGTATTTAAAAACTAAGATATGGATCAATTTTAGGTGACAAATATATGTTCAGGGCCAAAGATATAATAAACCCATCCAAATATGAAAAATAATTTGTTGAAGATAGTAAGATATTTACTAGTACATGTATGTCACCTATGACGGAGTCCCAATAATAGGAGGATAGCGGATTAATTATTCTGAATGGATGCTCCATTCGATCGTTTTTTAGTTGGATTAGTGATTAGCCGCTTGCTTATATCAAATATTGTTTTTCGCAAACCATTTATACATAAATATTTGTATTGTTATTGTTGGAGGTCACGAATAATTCGATAGGTAGTACGAAGGAAAAAGATAAAAATTTACACATTGCAGATTCTATTTAGATATTTTATAGCAAATTTCTTTTTTTTATTAAAGATATAGTTATATTAAATGGGATCGTAGATCTATATTTACTGTCATCAACTGATTAATTAAGTTGTGATTATTTATACGATTTTTTTTGCCCTTAATTGTTTTAATGGCTATTCACTCTTTTTCATATCTTTTATTATGTGTTGTTCAAGCTTTCCTAACATTGGAAATCAATGGCTATTTTCGTAGACCTTAGTCTGACTATATCGGTCTTTTTAGATGGTCCATGTTTCATTTAAGACTTTAGGAAGGAAACGTCAGCCCATTTGTGACTAGTTCTCTTTTAAAGCCTTTGCTCGGCTCTGCTTGATTATTCTTTCTGAGGTAACGTTGGTGCTTCATAATTCGGTTTTTTCTCGAATATCATATTCGACGTGTAGATGTTTCCTCTCTCAGTCGTCTACATATGGTGCGAGGGACTCTCGCTTTAGCGCTAGTTTAGCCGTTGTGTACGACTTCGATATACCACTTGCGGGTTACCTAGGTATAACTCAAAAACCCCTGGGTTTGTTGCCATCTACTCTTATCTTGCTCGATAATATCGAATCCGATGAGGGCGACCTTATCATGTCTCTCCTTAGTCCATGGAGTAGATTTTGAAAAACGATGAAATAAACTAATAGATTGGAAAATTTGAAAACATGGTTTGCGACGTGGCCCTATAGGTTACTGGGTGATGTGGTGAGTTGATATATTGCTAGCGTTACAATGACACATGGTGATTTTTAGACGGCGCATGCGCCATAACGTTTCCGACACAATGATGGCTACTTGAAAAATTATACTGCTCGAATCTCACAAAGCGTGTTGCTTTAATTAATGTAACTGAACGCAACATCCAATCACGCGTGCAGTGTGGAACCAATTTCTAGGATAAATCGATTGCAAAATAATCTTCTAACATACCAAATTAATTTGGCATTTTTCTCCCAAAGAGGAAACCAATATCTTGTGATTCTTGCTTAACAAACTTTGCACCATCGTCTTGCGTCATAGATCTTGCTGGTATACAAGGCATGCTCAAAACTAAAAGTATTATTATTGCCTTATAGTTATAGTACAAGCGTTGTCGGATTTAAGGTTATCCTTAGACCACTAAGATAAGCTTGTATGGGCTTTGTTAGGTACCTTGAGACCCGCACGCCGGTATCGCTGCTCGAGGTAGGAGATTCTGACAGTTTTCTTGCTCTGAGAACCATTGTTGGAACATTGCAGTCATTTGATCGATGACACCAAAAAAGAGGGATAAGAATAATGAGAGAGTTGGTGTTGTTGTTTGAAAGACACAGAGTCAGAGTTTAAAGGCTCAGTTTTTATAGATGAATATTTTTTGCGGTTGACCCCAAAATATGGGTATCTAACTGAAGATGGCCTCCGTGAATTTAGATATAGGTATGATATTCATAGTGATGTTATAATATGGGTGAGAATTCCTGGGAGCAACTGTACCAGGATCGAGAATACGAGACTACCCTTACCCTCTTTGATCCGGATTTTTTGAGTTTTATAAACATTTTCCCGATTCAACTGTAAGCCAATGGGTGGATTCTGTTTGGCTGATTTCCTAGTTGTAGTGAACGTTGCAAAATTAGCTTGTTCGCATTTATTCTATCTCCAACTTACGTGGGTGACAAGACTGGAAAGTGTTGTGATGAACGTTCAATTGGAAAAACGATGGAGAGATAAGTGTAAATTGTGAATACTATATGGTTTTTTTTAATAAAGTATATTGGTTACGTTATCGAAGTTGGTGTTCCTCTTTGCACGTGAAAAGAAGCACCCTGAATGGTGTACATAAGGTTTACCTGAATGAGCCAAAAGTTCGTTGATCAGTTTCTTAATGGCCGCCAACATGACGTGGGGTGGGGAAGCATCACGCTTGTTTAATCAAGTGAATTATTTGAAATCTGGTTGTGGCATGTGCCGAAGTTGGAAATTTTAAAGGAAAGCAGATGAATATGGAAGGTACTGGGGAAACGGAGATAATGGATTGATTGCAACTGATAATGGAAAAAAGGTATTGCGGTGTTGATAATATAGGGGTTGGGTTGGTGGTGCGGGGTCATCGTGTGTTGACATTGTGAGATGTGATCTCGCGCCCAAATCAAGCCGTACTAGTGTGGTTGCCCGAGGTACTGTATTGACTTAGGAGATTCCATCTGTGAGTACGGTGATGTTTGGCCTTTAATTCTTATGCTACATGAACTAAAACGTTTCCTTGACTTATAGTTTTACAACAACATGCCTATGTGCGAAAGTTTACAGCAACAATTAGTGCTTGCCATTGAGGTGATTATTTGATGAATATGCGAGGTTACAAGCTAAAAACCGTGATTGTCCACCTGTGTTCGGCACTTGTTACATTCTTACCACTATGGTTCCTTCGTCCCCAAAACGGGTCATTATTGTTTAAAAATGTTGCATATGTGGTCACTGTCGCGTGTTAATTAACCATACAGAGACAGTTAGAACCCAAAGTTATAATTTTTTTGTTACAAATACATTTATTAGACATTTCACACCCAAAATACCCCTAAAACTGATTTGTATCTTTGAATTTAAAATGTTCAATAACCATATTTGTAGTCACGCTAGTGTTGGTCTACACTATATTAATCATCAAAAAGAGGTATTTTGAGTGTGAAATATTCAATGACCATATTTGTAAAAAAAACATTATAACTTTGGGTTCTATATGTCTTCGTATAGTTATTTAGAACGCGACAGTGACCACATATACCATATTTTAAAACAAAAACAACCTGTTTTGGAGACGAAGAAACCTTAGTGGCACGAATGCAACAAGTGCCAAATACCGGTGACCAGTCATGGTTTTTAGCCCAAGGTTACATGGTATTATATTGGGTTAAAAGTAACATTATCTCGAAGTGTATACAGATGTACCAAAATTCGTTCGTGTTTGCCTATCGACGCATGTCGGGCACTGATTGTCAAGTAATGTTGAAATGAAAACCGGAAACTTTTTGTGTTCGCTCAGTAAAAGGATTGACCGTCGAGATGTCAAGATGGGTCAGCTAAATGGTGGAATGAGAAATCCTCGCATGAGAACGATGAGCGGCGACACGAGGTTACATCAACTGTAAGTAAACGTGATACTTGTAGGAAAAGTGTTAAGAACTAATCAGAAACAATACTTTATTGTTGATGCAGAAAAATGACTTGCAAGTTTATATCTTAAATCATTGGTCTTCTTACAAAGAACATGGTTCAGCCGAAGATGGTGGAGGATCAATCCGAACAGATTGCGGCACTGAAAGTTGAGAATACCAACTGGAAAGTAGCACTAAGGGACTTGAAAGATAAGAAAAATAAGCAAAGATAAGAGTTGGTAGAGAAAGCGGAGGCGAACTTGGAGGAGCGTGAAAGACAAGTCATGTAAGTGGCGATGGGTATGATGGAAAAGAATCAGAGGGAGACTATTTTAGAGTTGTTGAAACTTAACAAATGCATTGAGTGGGAGCCGTTTAAAAAATTGGCACATGTGGAATATGAACTATCCTTGGGGGTACCACGACATTTGTACCAGAGCCTAAGGTAAAGGAACCAGTGGTAGTGTCCACCGTTTTAAATGCGGGAGACTCAAAACAAGGCTTGGCCGATATTCTTCGTGATAATAAAGTGATAATAGAGACCGAGACCTTGTCTATATTGCCTGATTCTTAATTATGTATGTTGTAAATGTCAAAACTTGCACTTGTGTCTTTTACCACTGGATTGATGGTGGTGTGGTGGTTCTGAATGTTGAAATCATGTTTGGTATATTTTTGTTATGCGATCCTTCTTTCTAATTTACCTTTGGCGTTTTTCAATCGATTTGTACCTAAAACATTTATAAATGAGCTTTATGGAAATTCATGTGTTTATGAATTATATGATGACTTGCAGATCCTTACAAGATCAAACTCAGTATGGCTCATCCCGTAGCTGGAGTGGGACACACCCCTCTGTTGATTCGCGGGAGCGACCTTTTCGACCAAGTGGTTCGGCCTTAGTATGGCCCCTTGCATATCCCGTCGGTGTGGTAAGTGACTCGTTTGCGCATTGTAATGATGGAGAGAAATAATAAACAAATACATAAGTTGGCGAAAGCAAGAAAAATTATTTGAAGTAAAAAAAAGTATGATGCCTCGTTAAAAAACCCTCCCGCGCCATCAGGTGGAAAAAGAGCGCATTTACAGATTACATAGGATGGTGATACAACTTATTTCAAGTTTTCTTAAGGGCGCGGCTATCTTTGTCATCAAGAAGATAAGATCTATGGTGTCTCTTAGAGATGACGATGTAGGGTCCCTCCCAATTAGGGCCTTACTTTCTAGCAGCCTTATCGCCTGATCCTTGAAAAACGTTTTTTCTAATGGAATCACCAACTTGCAGAGTTTGTGGCCTTAAGCGAGAACTGAAATGACCTCTCATCAAACTTTGATAATTCTCCGTTCACACGCATGCCTGATCACAACATTCTTCAATAAGGTCAACATAAATGGCTCGGTCATTATCATTAGTGGCCTCGGTATAATTGATGATTTTATGAATTTCTATAATTACCTCTACATGCACCACCACTTCGATATTGTAAACCAACGCGAAAAGGGTTTCCCCAGTTGCTTTCGGCGGGGTGTTGCAGTAGGCCCACAACACTTCACTTAGTTTTTTTTCCATATCCCTTTGACAGCCTCCAACTTCATTTCTATCTCATCCAACATTGTGTGAATGGTTACTTCTACTTGCCAATTTTGTTGGGGGTAGTACGGGATGGAAAACAATTTGGTCGATGTTGTTGTGACGACATAATTTTAGAATTGGGGGCCATTATATGTCATCAGTACACGGGGGATGTCAAACTAAGACATGATATCATGGTGAAAAAAGTCATAAATTTCTTGGGCTCAAGTACGTAAGAGAAATTTCGCCTCGACCTATTTAGTGAAGTAATCAACTTCCATAATTAAAAATTGACGCTTTCCGATTGTCGTCGGTAACGGGCCGACTAAGTCGATGACTTATTTGTCAAAAAGGGTAGGGTATTGGAGTAAATTTTATTGGATCACTTGATAGATCTCCAGTGGTAGTAAATTAATGACATGGGCGACATTGGTGTACAATGTGCTTGACATCGTTCACCCGCTCGGCCGAATAATAGCTCGCTAAGAGAAATCGCTTGATGAGGCTGCATTGGCCACACTGTGCTCCGACATCTCCAACGTGGAAGTCATGTGGAACTGTGGTAGCTTCTTCTTGACTTAAGCATTAGAGCAGTGGTCGTGTTGCACTCTTTCTATAGAGGATGGCATCAAGGATACAATACTTGGTTGTGCGTAGCTGTAGTGCCCGAGCGGCGTCATTATAAGGCGGGAACATGCTACAACAGAGGTAAAAGAAATAAGACTTCCTCTAATCGGTTAGTGTCTCGATCATGCAAACAGTGATGGGTGGAATATTGGTTTGGGTAGTTGGTAGTTGTAGAATGACAAGTGGATGATCTCTTAACGAGGTTGTTTTAGCCAATGCATGAGTTGCGGAGTTGTCGATACGGGCCACCTGATCATAAGAAACTTGCTAGAACTTAGACTCATGGGAGGAAAAAGAGTGAGGAAATGGGTTCCACTCAGCTTTCTTGCCCATTAATTTTATTAACAACCAGCTATGGCAAATCACATTGGGTGCTGACTTCTTAGAAGATTCGTTGGAGCCTCCAAACCTCATTTTGGGTGTGAAGAGACTAGTGGTGCATGATGGTAAGGTGATTCTTCCAGTTCAGAATAGTTCAGAGAGCCATCTTCCCCTAAAAAAGATAAGGAAAATAATATATAAAAAAACAACTAGCACATCTGGTGCTAGCCTTTGAGAGGTTCCGACGATGCAACCAAAAACATAGAGGAAAACAACACAAAAAGGCCTTCCCAGTATTGAAGAGGAAAATGAGGTTGAGCCTTCCCCAAAAAGAAAACAAAGCGTTGCTTCGAAGAAAAAGAAGAGCACATCAAAGACACCACTATAAAATAGGGAAAAAAGAGAACTGAACAGACCCCACAAGAAGTGTTGTCCTCCGAAATTGACGAAGTCGTTGAGGTGGAGGATCAACAAAGGGAAACTGGAACAAAATAATGATTAAAGAGACAATCAATGAGATATTGCAGCAGATAATAACCAAGGTGATAATCATATAGTGCGTTTAAAGAACGTGGCACTTTGAATAATATAGTGAGTTTAAAGAACGTAACACTTCGAATAATATAGTGTGTTTAAAGAACGTGACACTTCGAATAATATATTGTGTGATAGAACGTAGCACTTCGAATATTATAGTGCATTTAATGAACGTAGCACTTCGAATATGGTTGATTCTTCAAAAAGTGTTTGAAAATGATCAGTCTTTGACTAGATACCAAAATCATTTAAATATTTATAACTAAATAACCATTTTCCAAAAAAGACTTTTATTTAGAACATCGAATATTTACATAGCACCTCATAAAAACCTCATTGGGACAACAGGGTAGGAAAGAGTGTGTCAATTATTCAAAAACAATCAAAAGACATAGTTACTCATAATACAGTTTTAGATGTTGTATATTCAAATGTTGTTGAAGCATCCTCCCTGCTCAACTTGAGCCATCAATGCTCCAAAAGTTAAAGCTCTTCGGTTTATTGTTTCGTTAGCCAGATCCCCTCGTAGCAATATTTTTCGAAAGGCTGCCATTGGTAGACGCTCCTCACAATTATCTAAACTTTCTTTAGTTAAGACAAACCATTTAGTGTAATCTTTCAACTTTTCTCCCATTACGTGCTTGCATTGAATTATTATATCTCTATTTTCCCTCATTTCCTTGCTTCCCACAAATTATCTTCACAAAGTAGTGTAAAAATCTCTAAAATTCGAAATTTAACCCCTCAAAATTCTATTATACCACTTTACAGTTTGTCCCTTAAAGGTTTAAGAGAATTCCCGACACACTAGCCTATCGTCATACTAGAAATTCATCATATAATTCTTAAACTGTTCGATGTGTTCGTCCGGGTCTTGCATCCCATCGAATTTCTCAACCTTTGAAATATCAAATCTCTTCCGAAGCATGATAGATCTTATCTGAGTTGTCAATATAGAATTCCTCTAATCAAGACCTCGAACATATTGATCATATATTCCCATCACAGCATACAAGTTTCGATCATCGATAATATTGTACTGGTTTGATGTATTACCTTCACACCAGTTTTCCTCCCTCAAGCATTGAGGTACACTTTCCCTTCTAACATTGTATTCTTTTTTAGATTTTTGAGGCTGATCCTTTTTTTCTTTTGAAGATCCTCAATATCTTTTGAAATCAGATCCAGAGCTTTCTACCTCTTTATCACTTGATGTGACATACCTTTATTTATCTTTTTTGTCCTTCTGAGAAGTATGACGCTCTCTAGGCGGTTTGAATCGCGTCTTTTTTTGTTCACTCTTGATCTGGTGATCAGTACACGATCGATCAGATTGATTTCCAGTGTCATTTTGGTTGTTCACTTGTCTCACCTCGGACTTCAGCCTAGCTGATTGAATCTCCTACTCTCTCTGGTCGTATGTTTTGTTCACATATGTTATTTTGTCAAAAAATTGGTTGATCGCAACTTTATATCCAATTTAGTTTGACGAACCACGTAGATTCTTCTTGTCTATCATCAGTCTTTTGCAGGTCTTTTTTTAGTGTTTCAACAGCCATTCATACTAGCGGATCGTTTTCTGGATTCATCGTCAAGATTAAAGTTGTTTTTTAAGATTCAAAAAGGAGAAAAAGTGTTCCAATAACATAGGCACCAATTGATGATGAGTCCCCAACAGAGTCGCCAATTTGGTGAGTTGAATATTTAGATTATCTAAGTAAATTTGAAAGAAGTCAGAATGTAGGGAGAGAAATAGGTTTAAGAGAGAAAAAGTCGAATTGCAAAGTGATCTATCTAAAAAAGTGAGACCCTTTATTAATCAACTTTGGCCTTTATATAGAATGCGCAAATACTTAGCTCCAACTCAAACAGGTACAAAAAAGAATAATTACATAATGGACCCTCACTAAAATATAAATTTCTAATTCTCTCCTCTAATTATACAATCTTTCATAGCAAGTTTTATTCTTTACATTTCGGTCCTTGGATGTTTATTTTCTTATCAGTGATAACCACATCGGAAATGTTAAAATTACCAATAGCCACCCATTTTTTGAAGTTTACAATAAGAAAACACATATAGCGTAACTGCTTCCCATATATTTTCTTAGGTATTTAAAATTTAAAACTTCATATATTTCAAACTTTAACTCAAAAAATAATTTCTAAAAACACATACGCTTCTATTTTTTAAAGACACACAAAATAAAATCCATGAGTGATATGTTTGAAGATTTCTTTCTCTATTTTCACAACCAATTTAGACATACTTTCTATACTAAAAATAATTTATAAAAATAATTTCATGCATCTAGATTCTTTTGTCTTAAAAATCAAAACCAATATTATTTTTAGATTTCAGATCTAATAGCATATTTTTTTAACAAAAAGAATTGGTGATGTCAAAAAAATCAAAATTGTATTGTCTTCTTCTTTATAAAAAAAATAAAATACCTTAAAATAAATTTAGACATGCAAGATATAATATAAAACATAGTTATAATATATAATCTTAAATAGCATTTAATCATTGAATATTGCATAATTAAATTATTTATAATATTAGTAAGATATTTTTTGGACAAACATATTAAGTTGTACATGTATAAGTTTGAAAAGGGTTAATGTGGATCACTCACTCGATTTAATTAAGCAAATATTTATTTGTTGCAATTTTTTAATTCTATGTTTAGTGATCAATTTACATTTAATAATCTTATATTAATGATTAACTATTTACATTTAATAATCTTATATTAATGATTAACTATGAGAAACATTTGATAAGTATTGATTATTTTGAAGAAAGAATATAATGTCTGAAAATATTTACTGTGAGAGTTTTAGAGAGACAATATTGCGTAAGTTTTTAGAGAGAAAGTAATCACAAGTAAAAGTATGCAAAAGTGTCAAACAATCTTATTTCCAAAGCATGCACACCTATTTATAGGTGAGGTAGTTACATGTAATAGGATTAGTTAGTGGCGTTGATACTCAACCCCACTTTAGTGCAAATATATTTGATACCAATTATATATTTAGTCTCTGATATTTATAATTTACACCAAACCTCTCTTCTAACTATTAATACTCTATTAACAACATTATGAATACTTTCTGTTACTCTTCAATTATTTATATCTTTATTATTGTTAACCTTCTCCATCAATATTGTGACACGATTCATCTCTTTAGATTGGAATAACGCGTCCATTATTTTCATGATATCCAAGTACATGAAGTTATAATGAATCTGATTCAAAATGAGAAAATCATGCAAAGAATAATTAGAATAATCATGAGTGGAAATGATAAACTTATTAGGATCTATAAAAAACACCTACACTATCTCACTTTATTGGGCGCATAAGATATTTCAATACCTTGTACGAGTATAAGTGTCTCGGTACAACAAAAAACTCAACATTTTTAGTCGAATCATCCGATGAAGTGCTAAACTCACTCCTCTTTCTTTCAAACCTCGAAAACGCTGCCAAACAAGTATGTGAAGAAGTTGTATCTGCTCGAAATCCATTGGTGCAGCTTGCAAAGGATGTGGTGTCGTGGAAAACTAAAGCTGCTCACAACAAAAAATAGGTTGATATCTTTAACATAAATTTAATCGAGTAATTCAATGCCTTTCAAGAAGACACGTCAAAATTTCATAGTATGGTTATCTATATAAAAAAACCGTTTCTCCTCGAACCTTAAACGGGAATTGGAGCAATTGGTTTTAAAGCACAAAGTAGATTTGTCCATAACGTTCACCTCCATAAAGTGATTTGTCCATGAGTGGTGGTACTCACCTCCATAAAAAGTTTCATGTGCATGTAACAAATAAAAGTTATGACTGTGGTTCTGTCTAGTCATGTGACGCGGCTTAGTAAATATACAGTATCATTTTGTTTATAGTTAGGTTAGTTAATACACATATACAAACCTTTGCTCATGCATTTACCATTATTCCTACCAAAATTTTGGCTATCTTATGTATCAAAGTTCATTTTAAGAACAACCCAAACGGTTACATACGAACATGTTAAAGTTTCCAGAATTTCTACCTTAAAATTTCCAGAATAAACAAGCTCGTAATGTTTGCTTAAAAATTATTTGCTTGTTTCTTTAGCGCTTTTAGGTAGCATATAACATTGTCATTTTGTTTAGGTACGACCATAATTTATTAAAAAAATTATCATTCTCGCTTCACACAAATGTACAAGACAAAGTCCTACAATGGCATCTTCATACCCAGCCTCGTTGTTCGAAGCCTTAAAACTAAAATACATTTCCTTGTGCAACGCCATAATGAGACACTAATTGAACCACAAATCCATTACTTAGACCTACCGCCATACTAAACTAACCACTCTAAAAGTGTTACGGGAATAACAAATGCTACCACACAATAGTCTTTAGAATTTTAGCCAAGATTGAGATCGCTTTATTCATTGATAGGTATTCCCTATTTATAATACAAAAATTGGGCAGTTACATATGTTTGCGCTTTAAGTGCCACTATCCCACTAACATTACTATCTCTATAATCGTGGAACAAATAACTTACATTTTTTGACTCAAGGGTCAAAACGTGCGTTTATATAACTAGTAAGAAAACGCTAAGTCTAATCCATACTTTAATCTGAGCTGGGTTACACCTTAAACGCAATCAAGTCTACTCTGATTTGCAGAGCTCGAGCTCACTGGTCACATGCTCAACTTATCCTCTTTAAGTCCTCGCTCAATCGTGATCGTCTGTTCATCGCGTTCCCAATCCGGTCGATCAACTCTTTCCCTGATGTCTTCGAGCTCAACCTGCTATTGAACTCATCAACGTTGTATTTGTCTTTGAGCTTGGTCTAAAGATGAGCTCGATCTGCCTTTGAGCTCATCAACGATGTATTAAAATATTAATAAGCATGTAAATTAAAAAAATTAATTAAATTCCTTACTTATCCGGTGGTGATTCGAACCGTCTCGCGTCTGTTTCTTTCTGATATGTATCGTTGATGCAAGTGATGGTTTCTGACAAAATTCAAAAACAATTGCTTCAACGTTGCTAGAAATATCTCTCCATCTTCAACGAAGGCACTTGCTATCATCTTCTTAAAGATTTCTCAGGTAACGTACTTCTTATCAAGTAACAATTTCTTGTTGAATGCTTGAGAGAACCCTAGATCTAAGGTTTCGAACTTCTATCAGTAGGCATTTCCCAAAATCGAATCGTTTTCCCTCACCATCATAATCATTCAGATTCATATCCTTACCGAATTCTAGTTTGTAGAAAAACCATGGCACCAAAAAGGGCAACGAAGAGTAAAGCCGACAAAATTACAGAGCCCTTATACAAAGACAACGACGATTTAGAAAACTATTTCTCTTCGATAGCCCCTAAGTACACTAACTTAGAAGATGATGGAATTTCCATCCTCAGGGACAGATTTAGCATCCCTGAGGATGTAACTATTAGGGCTCCCAGTATATGCGAACATCCCTATCACACACAGAAAACGGAGACCTGCCTTTTTACTACTTTATTTGACTGGGGCTGAGGTTACCATTTCCCGAGCTCATTCGTGATTATTTCAGTGTGCTCGGTATCTGCCCTTTCAAATGTTTGCAAATGGTTGGAGGCTATTTCTTAGCGTAGTCCTCGGCTCACGCTTGCTTAATACTGGAATATGCTTAGCAGACCTACTATACAGTACTGATGTAACGAAAGTGGCCAAGACCCTTTTCTTCTACACCCACTTTAAAGGGATTAAGAAAATTGTTGAACTCCCTTCCTCTGATAGGAACTGGAAGAACTCCTTCATCATTTTTTCGGGTAATTAGGAACATAGCACCCCCACCTTAAACATTATACTATAAATAAAATGGAAGAAAAATTGTAAGTATTATCGGCCTATAAGAGATAAAAATTTGCACAAACTCTTGTATAATATTATATCTTCTTTTCTTTCAGGTGAACTGTCCAATCAGAGCTGGTGGAAAGAAGGGAGACCACTACACTACGTCAACCCTTTGATCAGAGTAAGTAGCTTAGCTTTTGAAGCTTGGTAACAAGATCTCAAACGGCTGTTCACATGATACAACTAATTGAAATCAGGGTTGTGGTCGATTCCAAAGCTCAGTACCTCAGAAGAAGGAGAACTGAAAATGGCGGACGGTTTAAAAACTACTATGGATCATCTTAGATCGCTTTTAGAGTAAAAGATCTGTGAGAAAAACAACGCTGGCATCTGGCAGACAGTGCCTCAAGTAACCGAAAAAACTGGCGAAACTGGGGATGCATCCTCTGCTCTTGCTCTCTCTTGCAAGCAAGGGAATGATGCCGCAAAAAATAAAGGAAAATGATTCGAGAAAACTAAAAAAGAAGCACCGAAGGTTCCTCAAACCGCTCAGCCCAATAAAGTCCAAGCAGAAAGTGAGGATGAGGACGAGGAGACCCTCTCTGGTGCTCTTGATACGCGGAGGAACAAAAAGAAAAAGGTGATTGTGGATGTTGTTCCCCTTAGCACGAGGAGATTACAACTCAAAGATGAGGAGGATGATGGTGCTAATGCTACTTTCATGGAAAGAACACTTCCTCCCAATCCAACAAAAACAGAAGCTGGTGAAGAACAAAATCCACGGGTTACTGAAGAGATAATCGATCTAATGGAGGATGGAGCAGACAATGATAATGGTGCTCAGAAAAAGCAAACGGCGCCCCCAGCTCCCACAGAGAAAACAAAACAGCTGGTGTTGAGCTCTTCTGTTAAAAATCTAGCACCGTCAGTGAAAGCCACTAAAAGAACAAAAATGGCGACAAATGAGTTGAGTCCAGCCAACAAAGGGTGCCTTCAAAAGTGGGAATTCCCCGCCTTCTACATTCATGTTCGAGCAGCTTCGTAGGATCCCTAACTTGTCGTACTACGATAAAATGTCTAATGCAGATATCTTGCAAAGGCAAACCGAGTTGTCGATCAAGGTAAGAATTACTAAGTCATGCACATATTAAGTTAAAAAAATTAAGATGACTTTTAACTTTCATGTTTATATACTGTTGGACCATAACTCTTTTGTGTTGGGTTATCGAAATATGTCCCCTGCTGACATAACTGCCATGGAGAAATTGAAAGCAGAAGCCGTGTTTTTTTGCTCATCTAAGCACAGCACTGCTGAGATCATACGCTTGGCCGAATCGGTGGTCCCTCTATCACCACTGTCGCTAGGGGTGCCATGGGATTTCCCTCTTGAGAAGCTACGGGACCGGAATGGAGGATGCCTCGTCCTGGTGGTTAACTTACATTTCTTCTCCGGTGTATTCTTGTTTCTCTAGTTTGCTGGTTGTCTCTCTCGATTCCTGACCTTGTGACTACCATGGTGATTGGTTAAGAAATTCCAACAGACGGCGACAAATTTGTTACGGGAATAACAAATGCTCCCACAATATAGTCTTAGAATTTTAGCTAAGAAAGAGATCGCTTTATTCATAGATAGGTATTCCATATTTATAATAATAAAAAAGTGGCAGTTACATATGTTTGCGCTTTAAGTGCCACTATCCCACTAACATTACTATCCCTATAATCGTGGAACAAATAACTAACATTTTTTTACTCAAGGGTCAAAACATGCATTTATATAACAAGTAAGAAAACGCTAAGTCTAATCTATACTCTAATCTGAGCTGGGCTACACCTTAAACGCAATCAAGTCTGCTCTGGTTTGCAGAGCTCGAGCTCACTGGTCACATGCTCAACTTATCCTCTTTAAGTCCTCGCTCAATCGTGATCGTCTGTTCATCGCGTTCTCAATCCGGTCGATCAACTCTTTCCATGATGTCTTCGAGCTTATCCTGCTCTTGAACTCATCAACGTTGTATTTGTCTTTGAGCTCGGTCTAAAGATGAGCTCGATCTGCCTTTGAGCTCATCAACGATGTATTTATCTTCGATCTCGATTTGCCTTTGAGCTCGTCAACGATATAGAGCTCATCCTTTTCTTTATTGCTTGACATAATCCAAATTCGTAGTGCTCTTGCTCGTGCTCATACTTATTTGGGGGAATACCCCTTATCAAAAAGTGGGATACTAGCAGAAGAAGTGGATCATCTTCATAAAATTCAGTTAAATAATCTAGTAATGGTTGAGCCTTGATTGCGGTTCTTCATTCATAAGTTATGTCAAAGTAACCTAACTCTGTAAACCATCGTGTGATACCTATATTTTCTAGTCATAGGTAATGTGTCATCATCCTAAAAGCTAGGAATTAATAGAGTTCTAGATTTTGTAGCTTAAGTTACATTCTATATACATCAAGCAGACTCTTGATGATGTATTAGATAAGTTACAAACTTCTCTCTTCATCTCTGGCAAAAACAATGCAGAACCTTAGATAAAGGTTGGTCACAATGAGATAAAGGTAGAGCTTCTCATATTGAAGAACCTTAGATAATATTTATGGACATAACACATACTCCTTAATCTTATTGAGGGCTTGTTTGCAATTCTTAGACCAATAAAAGCGAACCCTTTTATTTAACATTTACAGAAAATGAAAACACATGCTTGAGGACTAAGATAAGAACCAGTTTAAAACTTTCAACCTTCCTACAAACACATGGACTTATTTAATCGACCTTGATGGAAACATAGATGTTATAGCTTCTAGATCAGCTATATCGACCTTTATCCCTCTTTTACTTACTAGAGATCCAAGAAATTTCCTTGACTGTACCATGATGAAAACTTTTTATACAATTCATTATAGATTAATAGCGTGTAAACTGTAGAATATTTTAACAAGGTCAGCTATGTTGTCAACATAATTAGAATTCTTGACCGATGTACCATCAATGTAAGCTTCAAAATTACGACCAATCTAACTCTTGAAATCCTTTTTGATTAGTGTGTATTATGTTTCTCTGGCACTCTACAGCCTTATGTACATATCATTATAACAATATAAACCTTGGTGTGTAATAAATATAGCCATTCATAGCCACTACGATGCATTTAGATATGATTTTATCCTGAATAGGTGTGTATGAAATATGAAAGCCGATTATCATAGGTGAAGTATACCAACACGTCAAACCTTAACACTGAAAAAGGGATTTTATGACATTTTAGATTAAGATATATGAGGCCAACAAATTCTTCCTCTCTCATACTTCGTCAAGACGATAATCGTGTTCCCCTCCAGATAAGCTAGTTTGACTATCAAATGTAACCTACACAAGTAAGTTGGTAGACCTCTTTGATTATGACCTCTGCCTTTTCAAATAAGAAGGTGCATTACCAAGATAGGTGGGATCTTTGAGTTAAGAGATATTTTTTTTTCTTACAGGGAACCGCAGCCGCTACTCATAGTGCAAGAGTGCGCACAGGGTAAACCTTCTGATGCAATAGTCTGCAAACCAACGTCAGACGGTAAACCACACAGGGTGACGGAATCAGCCGAGAAAACGTATGTAGAGGAACTCGAACTCATGACCTTTGGTCACAAGCATGCCATACTCCAGTTAACAGATATTTTATGTAAACTTACGTGGGATGATAAGCTTGTCACAACCTATGTTTTTAATTATAAAGATGCGATAACGTTTACATAACCCCTACCTTCGTATTAGTTAAAATATACAGAAGTCACATAATAATCACGAGTGATTTTTGATTATTTCAGATAACCCTTTTCTTGTTCCATACAATGTATCACTAATATGCAAAATAATAACATCCATCCATCGTATCAAACCAAGAACTTAGAAGATAATTTTACAAGAAAAATAAGAGTATACCATTATGAAAAATGTTTGTATAATATTTTTTAACTTCAGTATGAGGATAGTGACCTCCGCCTCAATTTTTTTGTAAATCATGGCCTCCACATTCATGAAGCCTGTTAGAATTGGTGTGCGAGTGTGTGAACCGACCTCACGGACTAGCAAGATATTGTCCACTTTGCGCTCGTAGGCGCGCACGGGTTTGCTTTTGAGGGTACTCCCAAAAGGCCTCTTGCTAGTTGAGGTTGGTCCACACTTATATACACTCTTTTATGTTCAATCTTGGCAATGTGGGATTGGGGTTCCTCTATGGGATGAAGTTTATTCTTCACATTCCCCCAGTAATTTGCCGGAAATTCGGCGGTTAAGCCATTTATGGCTCTAATACCATGTTAGAATTGGTGTGCGAGTGTGTGAACCGACCTCACGGACTAGCGAGATATTGTCCGCTTTGCGCTCGTAGGCGCGCACGGGTTTGCTTTTGAAGGTACTCCCAAAAGGCCTCTGGCTAGTTGAGGTTGGTCCACACTTATATACACTCTTTTATGTTCAATCTTGGCAATGTGGGATTGGGGTTCCTCTATGGGATGAAGTTTATTCTTCACAAAGCCTACTATATTTTTTAGGACATTCAGTGGTCTGTGAGGTTCTTCATCTCTTCTTAGCTTCCTTTGAAGTTTTTGTAATATTAGATAAAGAATATATTCTACAAATGGTACTAATAGCTTCAAGATTTTGGTATTGATCGAATTATGCATCGTATATGTTCATAACTACCAAAGTTTGTCCATGCCTCAACACAATGACTATACAACTACACTCAAAGCCTCACACTTCTACTCAACCTACTTGGTCTCTGACATACAATCACTTTGACTTATCCCAACTAATTGCTTAACAACTTCAATTAGTTAAGAATCATCGACAGGGTTTTCGATTTTAATTTGAGCCATATGTAATCTTTAGTATATTGACGCACAGATAATTGTGGTACGTGCATCTTTTTTGTTCCCATCTTTTTTTGGTCTTAACAGAAGGAGTGGCTTTCAAAAAGTCACCAAATATTTTTCATTATCATAAATATTGACTGTGATTTTAGTTAACTCTATATAATATCTACCTCGAACCTATCCACCATTTCGGTCATTGCAACCATGCCCCAAAATCAGTCATGCTTTGGCCCATAAGTTTTCAGTTTAGCTAATGGGGTTCTTGGAGTCAACTAGGAAACTACTTGAGAAAAAT
This sequence comes from Limnanthes douglasii subsp. nivea, assembly GCA_036936605.1. Lineage (NCBI taxonomy): Eukaryota > Viridiplantae > Streptophyta > Magnoliopsida > Brassicales > Limnanthaceae > Limnanthes > Limnanthes douglasii. The sequence continues at coordinate 185,030,389 of JAUPFV010000001.1, forward strand.
ATGATTGTTAAGATTGGAATCTTATTATTAAAATGTATGAGGTGCTTGGTAGAAAACCATTGCAGATATATAATTATATTATAAGGGCTCAGAAGGTTAACAGTTTGACATAACCTTCTATTGCATCATCTCATCTTTATTTGGCTCAGCCTAGGTGACTAGAAAAGCATTCCTCTTCATTATGCTCTTCACTACCAAACCAGGTGGAAACCCCTACCATTAGTTGGTACATTAAATTTCCTTATGACAGTCCTCTAAATTATCCATGGTTTGAACAAAACGTCGGGTGTAGTCCATCATTAACTAATTTACCTCTTGGTTGCAGTGTATTTGTTAAAATATTCAGTGTATTAAGGTTTCCTTGTATAGACCTCTACGTTTTATATATATTGAGAGTTTTATTTGGGTTTTCATTATAGAAAAGAACAGTTCAATACAAAAATGAACATTTTTTCAATAAACACAAAACCCTAGCCGCTTCCTGCGGTTACTTCTCTCTTTCTTTTTTAACAATATTATATAAACACTAATACCGGTGAATATTTATTGCTAATGAATTGATCAATGTATAAACTACACAATCTTTCAAAACTTCATATAAATCTAAAAGGCACTTGACTAAACCAAGTTATCATACTCCCATTCATAGTTATTAAAAATTCTGTGCATATACGTTGATCATAAACTCCAAGCCTAACGTTTCATTCCTACACTTACTTTACGTGATTCTTTGGGTTTATCTGTTTTTTTGTACTTATCCATATTGTATTAGTTAAACTTGGATGCTCAGTCTTATGTAAATATTTATAAAGCAAAATTTGACCTCGCCATATTATAATTTAGATTGTTTGAGGAACCCTTGGTAAAACCGTTCCACCCAATATACTGGTGGGATCATTAAATTATATTATCTTGATCCCTATAAAAAATACTGAAGCGATTAAGAAACCCCATGACACTCATTATCTATTCTGGTTACAATATACACTTACTTATCTTCTGACCTTAAAAGGCGAAGATCTAGAACCCATACTTTTGATTATCCCTTAAATAATGGCTAGCTCAACCAAGTGGTTGATTATCCCTTAAATAATGGCTAGCTCAACCAAGTGGAAGCATCGTAAATAATCGAGTGAATTTTGAAGTCACATTAGATTGGAGAAGGTCTCAAGTCATTGCTAGGTGACACCTATCCCTTCGGTAACTTTGACCTCTCTTAGATTGTCCATTTCTTTATGTATCTTCAAATATATGTTTGAAATATATGACTATGGTTGTTTGTTTTAAAAAGAAAATTATAGATACAACTCTTTCAGAAAAAAATAACGCCACCTATGAGGCTCAAATAAAGAGAAAATACTATTAAAACGATATTATTATTTTTAGAAAAAAAGGAGTAATTTCTATTAAATGAGGATTGATTAATTTATTTTTAGTGATATTTATGGACTTGAGTTATTAGTTGTAGGCATGAAATAAATCGTCGAAAAATATACTGGCAAAAGAGTACATGGGCAAAGTTGGACCAGTGAAAGACATGCATATGCATGGTTTATTGGATTCTCTGAAAATATAATTTTGGCTAAGACTTTGGAGCAAAGAAGTTTGTGGAACCTATAGGGGAGTTTGGGTGAAGACATGTTGGTTGTTCTCTTCTGAGTCGAAGACTGAAGTCTATAGTGTAGGGACCGAGGCGAATTCATGTTTTTGATGATCCTATATGAATGCTTTTTACCGATGCCCATGTCCAAATACTTCTTGAGCCAATTATTCAAATGGATTTGGGCTTAAGTTCTATAGTGAACTAGGCTTCTTCTACTTGATGATTTTTCTTTATAATTGAGTATTTTATTCTCGTCCTCATATGTTTATTGTATTTCTTATTAATTATATTTTATATTAATTGGTATGTCTATTTAATTAGGTTTTCTTATTAACTTGGATTTCCTATTAATGAGGTATGATTAGAGATTTATTAGAGTCGTTGAGTAATGGGATTAAGTTTGAAACGTATGTTTAAGAATTACAGATTTCTATAAGAAGAAACCCAAAGTTAGGATTTGTAACCGGAACGGTGAGATCAGTGGTTTTAGGGGCGATTTTGAATTCTTTCTAAGTGAGAAAAAACTCTAACCTTTTAAAGTGAGAAGTGAGCTGAGAGATAAACACTGAATAGAAAACCATATGAATCACATTATCTTTGTAAACTATTAGAGTTTTGTAACAGAGAATGATTGAACCCTCTGTGTTTGAAGAGTCATTCAATAACCTTATTGTTTAATAAAACATAGTATATGTTTCCCGCAAATATAGGATTATTTCTACAACCTGAATTATCTTAAATAGTTTTTTCTTTATTTTATACTTTTTTCTGCATCTGTCAAAAATTACGTATATTATCCTCAAACTATCGATTCACCAACAAGTGGTACGGTGAGCGTGGGGAAACACCATGAAAAAGTAGTATAATCGGTGATCTAAAAGTTGAAGAAACAAATCTCGCTTGGAAAGCGGAATCCACAAAAGATGAAATCTATGAAGCTTAGCCTAGAAACATTCAACATGTCGAATGGCTTTAACCTCTGGAGAATTAAGATTAAGTCTTAACTAATACATAAACAATTTTCTACTGTTATTGACAATAATTTTTTACAAGTTGATTTCGTAGCTTTGTGTAAACCTCATGGTACCCTTATACCGATTTTGGGATATGAAGTGTTGGGTGCATTATCTAAAGAGCATATAAAGAATATTAAATTTGATGGAGAGGATTTACATGAAGTAGTATTTGGAGCACATACCATATCTCAAGAAACAACTTTAGATGTTGTCTATAGATAGTGGCAAAGAAATCTCAATGCACCTCGATAATTATAACCAAATCATACACGACGTGTTTGCAGTTGGTAAGAATGTAGTGGATGAGGATCGAGCAATCATCTTTCTAAGATATTTGTTGAAGGTGTATGATAACTTTATGGGCACCATACTTTATTACAAAAACTCTCCTACGATGGACAAAGTGAAGAGCACCTTGAACTCCAAATATCTTCAAAGCAAGACTATTCTAAAGGGATGACTCTGGTGGGCACACACTAAGTACGAGACGCAATAAAAGAAAGATAAATTCAAGAAACAAGGGAGTAGAATCTTGGTCTAAGTCCAAGGTGTTTGTGGTTGGTTCAAAATTAATTTGTTAGTATTCAAGAATAAATGGCATATCATTACGAAATTCCCCAAAGAGAAACGACAACAACTATCAGAAGACCGAAACATGGGATGTTACAATGACGTGTGATCCTTGTGAGTATGGTGAATGGTTGATGACTTCTTACTCTTACAGGTACAACACTTATATACACTCTTTTATGTTCAATCTTGGCAATGTGGGATTGGGGTTCCTCTATGGGATGAAGTTTATTCTTCACATTCCCCCAGTAATTTGCCGGAAATTCGGCGGTTAAGCCATTTATGGCTCTAATACCATGTTAGAATTGGTGTGCGAGTGTGTGAACCGACCTCACGGACTAGCGAGATATTGTCCGCTTTGCGCTCGTAGGCGCGCACGGGTTTGCTTTTGAAGGTACTCCCAAAAGGCCTCTTGCTAGTTGAGGTTGGTCCACACTTATATACACTCTTTTATGTTCAATCTTGGCAATGTAGGATTGGGGTTCCTCTATGGGATGAAGTTTATTCTTTACAAAGCCTACTATATTTTTTAGGACATTCAGTGGTCGGTGAGGTTCTTCATCTCTTCTTAGCTTCCTTTGAAGTTTTTGTAATATTAGATAAAGAATATATTCTACAAATGGTACTAATAGCTTCAAGATTTTGGTATTGATAGAATTATGCATCGTATATGTTCATAACTACCAAAGTTTGTCCATGCCTCAACACAATGACTATACAACTACACTCAAAGCCTCACACTTCTACTCAACCTAGTTGGTCTCTGACATACAATCACTTTGACGTATCCCAACTAATTGCTTAACAACTTCAATTAGTTAAGAATCATCGACAGGGTTTTCGATTTTAATTTGAGCCATATGTAATCTTTAGTATATTGACGCACAGATAATTGTGGTACGTGCATCTTTTTTGTTCCCATCTTTTTTTGGTCTTAACAGAAGGAGTGGCTTTCAAAAAGTCACCAAATATTTTTCATTATCATAAATATTGACTGTGATTTTAGTTAACTCTATATAATATCTACCTCGAACCTATCCAACATTTCGGTCATTGCAACCATGCCCCAAAATCAGTCATGCTTTGGCCCATAAGTTTTCAGTTTAGCTAATGGGGTTCTTGGAGTCAACTAGGAAACTACTTGAGAAAAATATGATTGTTAAGATTGGAATCTTATTATTAAAATGTATGAGGTGCTTGGTAGAAAACCATTGCAGATATATAATTATATTATAAGGGCTCAGAAGGTTAACAGTTTGACATAACCTTCTATTGCATCATCTCATCTTTATTTGGCTCAGCCTAGGTGACTAGAAAAGCATTCCTCTTCATTATGCTCTTCACTACCAAACCAGGTGGAAACCCCTACCATTAGTTGGTACATTAAATTGCCTTATGACAGTCCTCTAAATTATCCATGGTTTGAACAAAACGTCGGGTGTAGTCCATCATTAACTAATTTACCTCTTGGTTGCAGTGTATTTGTTAAAATATTCAGTGTATTAAGGTTTCCTTGTATAGACCTCTACGTTTTATATATATTGAGAGTTTTATTTGGGTTTTCATTATAGAAAAGAACAGTTCAATACAAAAATGAACATTTTTTCAATAAACACAAAACCCTAGCCGCTTCCTGCGGTTACTTCTCTCTTTCTTTTTTAACAATATTATATAAACACTAATACCGGTGAATATTTATTGCTAATGAATTGATCAATGTATAAACTACACAATCTTTCAAAACTTCATATAAATCTAAAAGGCACTTGACTAAACCAAGTTATCATACTCCTATTCATAGTTATTAAAAATTCTGTGCATATACGTTGATCATAAACTCCAAGCCTAACGTTTCATTCCTACACTTACTTTACGTGATTCTTTGGGTTTATCTGTTTTTTTGTACTTATCCATATTGTATTAGTTAAACTTGGATGCTCAGTCTTATGTAAATATTTATAAAGCAAAATTTGACCTAGCCATATTATAATTTAGATTGTTTGAGGAACCCTTGGTAAAACCGTTCCACCCAATATACTGGTGGGATCATTAAATTATATTATCTTGATCCCTATAAAAAATACTGAAGCGATTAAGAAACCCCATGACACTCATTATCTATTCTGGTTACAATATACACTTACTTATCTTCTGACCTTAAAAGGCGAAGATCTAGAACCCATACTTTTGATTATCCCTTAAATAATGGCTAGCTCCTTACCGCTATCTGCCCCTTACCGCGTGCTGGAGGCATCCCCAAACCCTAACCCTGTGTTGGTTGATTTCAACCGCTCCTATGCAAATCTGTTCTCAAACTCTAGGACCATCCATAGTCCTCTCCCCATTGGAAATTGGTCTTTATCCTTCTCTGCGACAGGCTCCTCATCGTATTTTTCATAGGGAAGCACCGATGTTTCTGGGTATATTACCGCTTGCTGGAATCGACAGCGTGAAATACCTTCTGGTGAGTCTGGTGACTCCTATCGCGAAACCTCTGTCGATGGCTCTACAGGAAAAGTAATAATCCCAAAAGTGCTCTCTCATACCCTAATTTGTCCAGTAATGGGCCTAACGGATCATTCGATTCTCTGGCCCCTTTACCGGTATCTGTCTTTTGGACAAGCAATGTAACCCTCCGACCTTGGGTTGTTTAACAACTTTTATAAGGTCAACCAAAATTCTTTCTATTGCTAGGCCCATTATAAGCAAAGCAAAAGGGATGTTAGGGTCCAGAAATTCTGCCAAACCTTACTCCATCATTAGGAATTGTTGTAATGCGGGTAAAGGAGCAAAAGGAAAAAGGAAAACCCATTTCACCTCCTTGAAGCCAAACCTTTTGGGCTCTTTTGGCATTGAACAAACCCAGTCCTCCTATGATAGCATCGTTGCGGGTAACTCCAATAAACATTCCCCTCTTGTAATTGGGCCCCATCCTATGTCTTTTGAAAACAACGTCTTTATCATGGATGATTTGGCCATGGGACCTCCTGATTATTGAAAGTCTTGTCTTTCAGGATACTTTCTATCTCAACCGAATAATATTTCTTTGCTTAAGGCAAATATTAAGTCCATGTGGGGAAAATAAGGTCTTGAAGATTTCAAATCTCTTCCCGAATGATATTTTATTTTCAAGTTTGGCTCTGAACACGTGGCAAAAAACGTATTGGATTGAGCACTTTGGTATTTTCGTGGCTTTTTTATGATACTTAAATTTTGGGAACCTCTCTCATCCCTCATCAAAGTCCCTCACACAGAGTTCCCTATCTGGGTCAAGGTTTTTATCCTTCCTTATGAGCTTCGGACGACGGTGGGTTTTAGGAATATTGGATCGGTCATTGGCACCCCTCTTTATGTGGACAAACTAACTGAGAGAAAGGAAAAACTAAGATTTGCTCGTATTTATGTGGTGATCAAAGCTGGATCTGTTCTTCGATCTCACTTATCTTTCAGGATTAAGGGAAGACTCATCACTCTGACTGTTGAGTACCAAGTTTTGCCACCCAAGTGTGTGAATTGTATTATCTTTGGTCACTTCACTCGTCTATGTAACAAGGGGCCCAGGCAAATCCCCTCAGCGGGACTTCTGATTCCCATCTTAGAGGAATCTGATCCATCTGAGATCGCACTTGACTCGGCCACTACATCTCACCCACAGAATCTCGAAGGGGTGAAGGATGCTGAAAGTGGAGAAGAGGTGGACTTGCCACCCAAGAGGACTTGACATTCTGACATATTGTTCTATGGTAAAAAGAGTTGTCCTTCAGCAGGACCTTCGTCTAACCCACATTCTTGAGTTTCTACGATTGTTCGTTGCCGAACATCTCTTGTCCTATTTTGGTGATTCGCAGCTGCCCGGCCCTGTTGCGCCTACTTATTAGTATTATTTACGCTTTTCCATCTTTCTATTTGTAGTTTTGAAAACTTTCGACGATATCTTTGTCGAAATTTCTCTCGGGATATGCCTTAAGTATTTGTATAAACCTTTCAATTAATTTTAATCTTATTCCACCAAAAAAATATCTTTTTATATACTAGAATTTAATGTTGTTTATTATCCAACTAATTAGATTTTTTTTCTTTTCTCTCTACAAAATAAAAAATAATTATTAATTATTAATTATTAATTATTCTAGTAATGGTGTATATTTTTAATACGAACACTTAACTTAAGGCGGAAAAATAAATATTATATTTTGGATTGAGTTCTTTAATGAAAGAACATAAACCATTTAAAACATATACAGTATTTAAAAACTAAGATATGGATCAATTTTAGGTGACAAATATATGTTCAGGGCCAAAGATATAATAAACCCATCCAAATATGAAAAATAATTTGTTGAAGATAGTAAGATATTTACTAGTACATGTATGTCACCTATGACGGAGTCCCAATAATAGGAGGATAGCGGATTAATTATTCTGAATGGATGCTCCATTCGATCGTTTTTTAGTTGGATTAGTGATTAGCCGCTTGCTTATATCAAATATTGTTTTTCGCAAACCATTTATACATAAATATTTGTATTGTTATTGTTGGAGGTCACGAATAATTCGATAGGTAGTACGAAGGAAAAAGATAAAAATTTACACATTGCAGATTCTATTTAGATATTTTATAGCAAATTTCTTTTTTTTATTAAAGATATAGTTATATTAAATGGGATCGTAGATCTATATTTACTGTCATCAACTGATTAATTAAGTTGTGATTATTTATACGATTTTTTTTGCCCTTAATTGTTTTAATGGCTATTCACTCTTTTTCATATCTTTTATTATGTGTTGTTCAAGCTTTGCTAACATTGGAAATCAATGGCTATTTTCGTAGACCTTAGTCTGACTATATCGGTCTTTTTAGATGGTCCATGTTTCATTTAAGACTTTAGGAAGGAAACGTCAGTCCATTTGTGACTAGTTCTCTTTTAAAGCCTTTGCTCGGCTCTACTTGATTATTCTTTCTGAGGTAACGTTGGTGCTTCATAATTCGGTTTTTTCTCGAATATCATATTCGACGTGTAGATGTTTCCTCTCTCAGTCGTCTATATATGATGCGAGGGACTCTCTCTTTAGCCGTAGTTTAGCCGTTGTGTACGACTTCAATATACCACTTGCGGGTTACCTAGGTATAACTCGAAAACCTCTGGGTTTGTTGCCATCTACTCTTATCTTGTTCGATAATATCGAATCCGATGAGGGCGACCTTATCATGTCTCTCCTTAGTCCATGGAGTAGATTTTGAAAAACGATGGAATAAACTAATAGATTGGAAAATTTGAAAACATGGTTTGCGACGTGGCCCTATAGGTTAGTGGGTGATATGGTGAGTTGATATATTTCTAGCGTTACAATGACACATGGTGATTTTTAGACGGCGCATGCGGCATAACTTTTCTGACACAATGATGGCTACTTGAAAAATTATACTGCTCGAATCTCACAAAGTCGTGTTACTTTAATTAATGTAACTGAACAGTAACATCCAACCACGCGTGCGGTGTGGAACCAATTTCTAGGATAAATCGATTGCAAAATAATCTTCTAACATACCAAATCAATTTAGCATTTTTCTCCCAAAGAGGAAACCAATATCTTGTGATTCTTTCTTAACAAACTTTGCACCATCGTCTTGCGTCATAGATCTTGCTGGTATACAAGGCATGCTCAAAACTAAAAGTATTTTATTGCCTTATAGTTATAGTACAAGCGTTGTCGGATTTAGGGTTATCCTTAGACCACTAAGATAAGCTTGTATGGGCTTTGTTAGGTACCTTGAGACCCGCACGCCGGTATCGCTGTTCGAGGTAGGAGATTCTGACAGTTTTCTTGCTCTGAGAACCATTGTTTGAACATTGCAGTCATTTGATCGATGACACCAAAAAAGAGGGATAAGAATAATGAGAGAGTTGGTGTTGTTGTTTGAAAGACACAGAGTTAGAGTTTAAAAGCTCAGTTTTTATAGATGAATATTTTTTGCGGTTGACCCCAAAATATGGGTATCTAACTGAAGATGGCCTCCGTGAATTTAGATATAGGTATGGTATTCATAGTGATGTTATAATATGGGTGAGAATTCCTGGGAGTAACCGTACCAGGATCGAGAATACGAGACTACCCTTACCCTCTTTGATCCGTATTTCTTGAGTTTTATAAATATTTTCCCGATGCAACTGTAAGCCAATGGGTAGAGTCTGTTTGGCTGATTTCCTAGTTGTAGTGAACGTTGTAAAATTAGCTTGTTCGCATTTATTCTATCTCCAACTTACGTGGGTGACAAGACTGGAAAGTGTTGTGATGAACCTTCAATTGGAAAAACGATGGAGAGATAAGTGTAAACTGTGAATACTATATGTTTTTTTTAATAAAGTATATTGGTTACATTATCGAAGTTGGTGTTCCTCTTTGCACGTGAAAAAAAGCACCCTGAATGGTGTACATAAGGTTTACCTGAATGAGCCAAAAGTTCGTTGATCAGTTTCTCAATGGCCGCCAACATGACGTGGGGTGGGGAAGCATCACGCTTGTTTAATCAAGTGAATTATTTGAAATCTGGTTGTGGCATGTGCCGAAGTTGGAAATTTTAAAGGAAAGCAGATGAATATAGAAGGTACTGGGGAAACGGAGATAATGGATTGATTGCAACCGATAATGGAAAAAAGGTATTGTGGTGTTGATAATATAGGGGTTGGGTTGGTGGTGCCCCAAAGTCGCAAAGCGAGACAGGTGGAAGATGCATCGCCTCCTCGAGATAAAACGGAAAGGGAAGATGAGATGTTGGCTATTCAAAATGTCAAATATGGTAGTCAGCAGGAACAAAGTAGTGCGCGATCTGGAGAAGAAAGAATGAAAGACCGTGGTCGGCGCCCATAAGAAAATGATGAGAAGACAGAAGATGAAAAGTTTTCTCCTTTAAAAAAAACCGTTTTGTAATAAACAACGTTCTGATATCATAACGTAAATTAAGGTTAGTAGATGAAGACGAGGAAGGTAATAATATAGCTTTCCCTTAGAAAGGAAAGAGAAGAGGAAGGCACACGAGATGATTATACTTGAGGATACTAAGGATGATTCCCGGGAAAAAAGATCAATGAAAGTAGTGATGATCCAGATAAAAATAAAATGATACCCAAGGAGATAGCTCGACATATAACATTTTTAATAAAAATGAGTTGGTGTGGGGTCATCATGTGTTGACATTGTGAGACGTGATCTCGCGCCCAAATCAAGCCGTACTAGTGTGGTTGCCCGAGGTACTGGATTGACTTAGGAGATTCCATCTGTGAGTACGGTGATGCTTGGCCTTTAATTCTTATGCTACAGCAACTAAAATGTTTCCTCGACTTATAGTTTTACAACAACATGCCTATGTGCGAAAGTTTACAGCAACAATTAGTGCTTGCCATTGAGGTGATTATTTGATGAATATGCGAGGTTACAGGCTAAAAACCGTGACTGTTCACCTGTGTTCGGCACTTGTTGCATTCTTACCACTATGGTTCCTTCGTCCCCAAAGCGGGTCATTATTGTTTTAAAATGTTGCATATGTGGTCACTGTCGCGTGTTAATTAACCATACAGAGACAGTTAGAACCCAAAGTTATAACTTTTTTGTTACAAATATATTTATTAGACATTTCACACCCAAAATACCCTTAAAACTGATTTGTATCTTTGAATTTAAAATGTTCAATAACCATATTTATAGTCATGCTAGTGTTGGTCTACACTATGTTAATTATCAAAAAGAGGTATTTTGAGTGTGAAATGTTCAATGACCATATTTGTAAAAAAAAAATATAACTTTGGGTTTTATATGTCTTCGTATAGTTATTTAGAACGCGACAGTGACCATATATACCATATTTTAAAACAAAAATAACCTGTTTTGGGGACGAAGAAACCTTAGTGGCACGAATGCAACAAGTGCCAAATACCGGTGACCAGTCATGGTTTTTAGCCCAAGGTTACATGGTATTATATTGGGTCACCATAATTCGTTCGTGTTTGCCTATCGACGCATGTCGGGCACTGATTGTCAAGTAATGTTGAAATGAAAACCGGAAACTTTTTGTGTTCGCTCGGTAAAAGGATTGATCGTCGAGATGGCAAGATGGGTCAGCTAAATGGTGGAATAAGAAAGCCTCGCATGAGAACGATGAGCGGCGACACGAGGTTACATCAACTGTTAGTGAGCGTGATACTTGTAGGAAAAGTGTTAAGAACTAATCAGAAACAATACTTTATTGTTGATGCAGAAAAATGACTTGCAAGTTTATATCTTAAAGCATTGGTCTGCTTACAAAGAACATGGTTCAGCCGAAGAGGGTAGAGGATCAATCCGAACAGATTGCGGCACTGAAAGTTGAGAATACCAACTGGAAAGTAGCACTAAGGGACTTGAAAGATAAGAAAAATAAGCAAAGAAAAGAGTTGGTAGAGAAAGCGGAGGCGAACTTAGAGGAGCGTGAAAGACAAGTCATGTAAGTGGCGATAGGTATGATGGAAAAGAATCAGAGGGAGACTATTTTAGAGTTGTTGAAACTTAACAAATGCATTGAGTGGGGGCCGTTTAAAAAATTGGCACATGTAGAATATGAACTATCCTTGGGGGTACCACGACATTTGTGCCAGAGCCTAAGGTAAAGGAACCAATGGTAGTGTCCACCGTTTTAAATGCGGGGGATTCAAAACAAGGCTTGACCGATATTCTTTGTGATAATAAAGTGATAATAGAGACCGAGACCTTGTCTATATTGCCTCGTGCTTAATTATGTATGTTGTAAATGTCAAAACTTGCACTTGTGTCTTTTACCACTGGATTGATGGTGGTGTGGTGGTTCTGAATGTTGAAATCATGTTTGGTATATTTTTGTTATGCGATCCTTCTTTCAAATTTACCTTTGGCATTTTTCAATCGATTTGTACCTAAAACATTTATGAATGAGCTTTATGGAGATTCATGTGTTTATGAATTATATGATGACTTGCAGATCCTTACAAGATCAAACTCAGTATGGCTCATCCCGTAGCTGGAGTGGGACACACCCCTCTGTTGATCGCGGGAGCGACCTTTTCGACCAAGTGGTTCGGCCTTAGTATGGCCCCTTGCATATCCCGTCGGTGTGGTAAGTGACTCGTTTGCGCATTGTAATGATGGAGAGAAATAATAAACAAATACATAAGTTGGCGAAAGCAAGAAAAATTATTCGAAGTAAAAAAAAAGTATGATGCCTCGTTAAAAAACCCTCCCGCGCCATCAGGTGGAAGAAGAGCGCATTTACAGATTACATAGGATGGTGATACAACTTTAAATGAGTTATATTTCAAGTTTTCTTAAGGGCGCGATTATATTTGTCATCAAGAAGATAAGATCTATGGTGTCTCTTAGAGATGACGATGTAGGGTCCCTCCCAATTAGGTCCTTACTTTCTACCAGCCTTATCGCCTGATCCTTGAAAAACGTTTTTTCTAATGGAATCACCAACTTGCAGAGTTTGTGGCCTTAAGCGAGAACTGAGATGGCCTCTCATTAAACTTTGATAATTCTCCGTTCGCACGCATGCTTGATCACAACATTCTTCAATAAGGTCAACATAAATGGCTCGGTCATTATCATTAGTGGCCTCGGTATAATTGATGATCTTATGAATTTCTATAATTACCTCTACATGCACCACCACTTCGATATTGTAAACCAACGCGAAAAGGGTTTCACCAGTTGCTTTCTGCGGGGTGTTGCAGTAGGCCCACAACACTTCACTTAGTTTTTTTTCCATATCCCTTTGACACCCTCCAGCTTCTTTTTTATCTCATCCAACATTATGTGAATGGTTACTTCTACTTGCCAATTTTGTTGGGGGTAGTACGGGATGGAAAACAATTTGGTCGATGTTGTTGTGACGACATAATTTTAGAATTGGGGGCCATTATATGTCATCAGTACACGGGGGATGTCAAACTAAGACATGATATCATGGTGACAGAAGTCATAAATTTCTTGGGCTCAAGTACGTAAGAGAAATTTTGCCTCGACCTATTTAGTGAAGTAATCAACATCCATAATTAAAAATTGACGCTTTCCGATTCTCGTCGGTAACGGGCCGACTAAGTCGATGACTTATTTGTCAAAAAGGGCAGGGTATTGGAGTAAATTTTATTGGATCACTTGACAGATCTCCAGTGGTAGTAAATTGCTGACATGGGCGGCATTGGTGTACAATGTGCTTGACATCGTTCACCCGCTCGGCCCAATAATAGCTCGCTAAGAGAAATCGCTTGATGAGGCTGCATTGGCCACACTGTGCTCCAACATCTCGAACGTGGAAGTCATGTGGAACTGTGGTAGCTTCTTCTTGACTTAAGTATTAGAGCAGCGGTCGTGTTGCACTCTTTCTACAGAGGATGGTATCAAGGATACAATACTTGGTTGCGCGTAGCTGTAGTGCCCGAGCGGCGTCATTATAAGGCGGGACATGCTACAACAGAGGTAAAAGAAATAAGACTTCCTCTAATCGGTCAGTATCTCGATCATGCAAACAGTGATGGGTGGAGTATGTGTTTGGGTAGTTGGTAGTTGTAGAATGACAAGTGGATGATCTCTTAACGAGGTTGTTTTAGCCAATGCATGAGTTGCGGAGTTGTCGATACTGGCCACCTGATCATAAGAAACTTGCTAGAACTTAGACTCATGGGAGGAAAAAGAGTGAGGAAATGGGTTCCACTCAGCTTTCTTGCCTATTAATTTTATTAACAACCACCTATGGCAAATCACATTGGGTGCTGACTTCTTAGAAGATTCGTTGGAGCCTCCAAACCTTATTTTGGGTGTGAAGAGACTAGTGGTGCATGATGGTAAGGTGATTCTTCCAGTTCAGAATAGTTCAGAGAGCCATCTTGCCCTAAAAAAGAAAAGGAAAATAATATATAAAAACACAACTAGCACATCTGGTGCTAGCCTTTGAGAGGTTCCGACGATGCAACCAAAAACATAGAGGAAGACAACACAAAAAGGCCTTCCCATTATTGAAGAGGAAAATGAGGTGAGCCTTCCCCAAAAAGAAAACAAATCGTTGCTTTGAAGGAAAAGAAGAGCACATCAAAGACACCACTATAAAATAGGGAAAAAAAGAGAACTGAACAGACCCCACAAGAAGTGTTGTCCTCCGAAATGGACGAAGTCGTTGAGGTGGAGGATCAACAAAGGGAAACTGGAACAAAATAATGATTAAAGAGACAATCAATAAGATATTGCAGCAGATAATAACCAAGGTGATAATCATTTTAATCATGATACCTTCATCAACATTGATCAATCTCAAGATCTTGACAGACATGAAGATCCATGCATCCAAGGGATTCAAGACCAACTACCACACTATGCTAAAATATTTTCTCATGTTCTTCCTGAGGTAACTTAATCAGATATCTCTTTGCCAGCATCTATCTCAGCTCTCATGCGCTACACCAGACCATCATTCATACGCATTGAAGAGCCACTCGAAGACGTTGAACTTGCTCTCCAACCATTTACCATCCTTGGCACTGCATCACAAAAGTTATAACAAGAAGATGAATTATCCTGAAGCCACTTGGAAAATATGACGAAAGAAATGGTTCGTCCAAAGAAATATTGTTGCTGCTGAAAATAGAATAAGGGAAATCTTCGGTTATACCGTGGAGAAGCAGTTTCACGGGTTTCAATATGCAAGATCACAATTCCTCAAAGGAATCATTTATCTCAAAAATCATCTAAGATCTGTGCACAAGGTTCAGACAGAAGAGCTTAACACTTCTCACAAAATAGTGATGGAAGACCTTAAGTCTAAGCACGTTCAAGAGTTATCAGAGGAGAAACGAATATACTCTACTCTTGAACAGTCGCTAAACAAGAGTGAGGATGAAAAGAAGAAGTTGAAAGAGAACATGGATGCTCTTAAGACTCAGTTTGAGGAATAGAAAAAACTTCATGTGGTTGTTTCTCAGAACGAATGTGTGAAGGAAATGTTAGCGACCATCCAAAATGTAGAAGTGCAAAAAACTGTTAACCTTCTTCGTGAAATTCATGCCTCATTCCCAAAAGCTGAACTTTGAAACTTCTGGGACCTAATTCCTATCGAAAATCTTCCAAGTCAAGCTTTTGATCATGTACCTAACTCTTCTTCCGAAGAAGAGAAATCAGAAGAAACTGCATCTGAACAAGGGGAATCCTGCAAAAGAAAACTCTGAGGATAGATAACTTCACTCTCTTCTTTACTTTTTGTTTGTACTTGTCATCCAACTGTTATAGGGTGACTCGATTTGTTGTACCATCAGACTATTATTAATGCAAAAGTATTTTGTTTTTCTAATGCTTCTATTATTTTTATGTTTATAATCTTATAAAACAACGCATGTTTACCTCGAAATATTATAGTGCGTTTAAAAAACGTGGCACTTTGAATAATATAATGAGTTTAAAGAACGTAACACTTCGAATAATATAGTGTGTTTAAAGAACGTGACATTTCGAATAATATATTGTGTGAAAGAACGTAGCACTTCGAATATTATAGTGCATTTAATGAACATAGCACTTCGAATATGGTTGATTCTTTAAAAAGTGTTTGAAGATGATCAGTCTTTGACTAGATACCAAAATCATTTAAATATTTATAACTAAATAACCATTGTCCAAAAAAGACTTTTATTTAGAACATCGAATATTTACATAGCACCTCATAAAAACCTCCTTGGGACAACAAGGTAGGAAAGAGTGTGTCAATTATTCAAAAACAATCAAAAGACATAGTTACTCATAATACAGTTTTAGATGTTGTATATTCAAATGTTGTTGAAGCATCCTCCCTGCTCCACTTGAGCCATCAATGCTCCAAAAGTTAAAGCTCTTCGGTTTATTGTTTCGTTAGCCAGATCCCCTCGTAGCAATATTTTTCGAAAGGCTGCCATTGGTAGACGCTCCTCACAATTATCTAAACTTTCTTTAGTTAAGACAAACCATTTAGTGTAATCTTTCAACTTTTCTCCCATTACGTGCTTGCATTGAATTATTATATCTCTTTTTTACCTCATTTCCTTGCTTCCCACAAATTATCTTCACAAAGTAGTGTAAAAATCTCTAAAATTCGAAATTGAACCCCTCAAAATTCTGTCATACCACTTTAAAGTTGTTCCCTTAAAGGTTTAGGAGAATTCCCGACACACCAGCCTATTGTCATACTAGAAATTCATCATATAATTCTTGAACTGTTCGATGTGTTCGTCCGGGTCTTGCATCCCATCGAATTTATCAACCTTTGAAATATCAAATCTCTTCGGAAGCATGATAGATCTTATCTCAGTTGTCAATAGAGAATTCCTCTAATCAAGACCTCGAACATATTGATCCTATATTCCCATCACAGCATACAAGTTTCGATCATCGATAATATTGTACTGGTTTGATGTATTACCTTCACAACAGTTTGCCTCCCTCAAGCATTGAGGTACACTTTCCCTAATAACATTGTATTCTTTTTTAGATTTTTGAGGCTGGTCCTTTTTTTCTTTTGAAGATCCTCGATATCTTTTGAAATCAGATCAAGAGCTTTCTACCTCTTTATGACTTGATGTGACATACCTTTATTTATCTTTTTTGTCCTTCTGAGAAATATAACGCTCTCTAGGCGGTTTGAATCGCGTCTTTTTTTGTTCACTTTTGATTTGGTGATCAGTACACGATCGATCGGATTGATTTCCAGCGTCATTTTGGTTGTTCACTTGTCTCACCTCAGACTTCAGCCTAGCTGATTGAATCTCCTACTCTCTCTGGTCGTATTTTTTGTTCAGATCTGTTATTTTGTCAAAAAATTAGTTGATTCGCAACTTTATATCCAATTTAGTTTGACGAACCACGTAGATTATTCTTGTCTATCATCAGTCTTTTGCATGTCGTTTTTAGTGTTTCAACAACCGTTCATACTAGTGGATCGTTTTCTGGATTCATCGTCAAGATTAAAGTTGTTTTTTAAGATTCAAAAAGGAGAAAAAAGTGTTCCAATAACATAGGCACCAATCGATGATGAGTCCCCAACGGAGTGTCCAATTTGGTGAGTTGAATATTTTGATTATCTAAGTAAATTTGAAAGAAGTCAGAATATAGGGAGAGAAATAGGTTTAAGAGAGAAAAAGTCGAATTGCAAAGTGATCTATCTCAAAAAGTGAGACCCTTTATTAATCAACTTTGGCCTTTATATAGAATGCGCAAATACTTAGCTCAAACTCAAACAGGTACAAAAAAGAATAATTACATAATGGACCCTGACTAAAATATAAATTTCTAATTCTCTCCTCTAATTATACAATCTTTTATAGCAAGTTTTATTCTCTACATTTCGGTCCTTGGATGTCAATTTTCTTATCAGTGATAACCACATCGGAAATGTTAAAATTACCAATAGCCACCCATTTTTTGAAGTTTACAATAAGAAAACACATATAACGTAAATGCTTCCCATATATTTTCTTACGTATTTTTAAAATTTAAAACTTTATATATTTCAAACTTTAACTCAAACAATAATTTCTAAAAACACATACGCTTCTATTTTTTAAAGACACACAAAATGAAATCCATGAGTGATAAATTTGAAGATTTCTTTCTCTATTTTCACAACCAATTTAGACATACTTTCTATACTAAAAATAATTTAGAAAAATAATTTCATGCATCTAGATTCTTTTGTCTTAAAAATCAAAACCAATATTATTTTTAGATTTCAGATCTAATAGCATATTTTTTTAACAAAAAGAATTGGTAATGTCAAAAAAATCAAAATTGTATTGTCTTCTTCTTTATAAAAAACTTAAAATACCTTAAAAATAAATTTAGACATGCAAGATATAATATAAAACATAGTTATAATATATAATCTTAAATAGCATTTAATCATTGAATATTGCATAATTAAATTATTTATAATATTAGTAAGATATGTTTTGGACAAACAGATTAAGTTGTACATGTATAAGTTTGAAAACGGTTAATGTGGATCACTCACTCGATTTAATTAAGCAAATATTTATTTGTTGCGATTTTTTTAGTTCTATGTTTAGTGATCAATTTACATTTAATAATCTTATATTAATGATTAACTATGAGAAACATTTGATAAGTATTGATTATTTTGAAGAAAGAATATAATGTCTGAAAAGATTTACTGTGAGAGTTTTAAAGAGACAATATTGCGTAAGTTTTTAGAGAGAAAGCAATCACAAGTAAAAGTATGCAAAAGTGTCAAACAATCTTATTTCCAAAGCATACACACCTATTTATAGGTGAGGTAGTTACATGTAACAGGATTAGTTAGTGGCGTGGATACTCAACCCCACTTTAGTGCAAACATATTTGATACCAATTATATATTTAGTATCTGATATTTACAATTTACACCAAGCCTCTCTTCTAACTATTAATACTCTATTAACAATATTATGAATACTTTCTGTTACTCTTCAATTATTTATATCTTTATTATTGTTAACCTTCTCCATCAATATTGTGACACGATTCATCTCTTTAGATTGGAATAACGCGTCAATTCTTTTCACGATATCCAAGTACATGAAGTTATAATGAATCTGATTCAAAATGAGAAAATCATGCAAAGAATAATTAGAATAATCATGAGTGGAAATGATAAACTCATTAGGATCTATGAAAAACACCTAAACTATCTCACTTTATTGGGCGCATAAGATATTTCAATACCTTGTACGAGTATAAGTGTCTCGGTACAACAAAAAACTCAACATTTTTAGTCGAATCATCCGATGAAGTGCTAAACTCAGTCCTCCTTTTTTCAAACCTCGAAAACGCTGCCAAACAAGTATGTGAAGAAGTTATATCTGCTCGAAATCCATTGGTGCAGCTTGCAAAGCAAGTGGTGTCGTGGAAAACTAAAGCTGCTCACAACAAAAAATAGGTTGATATCTTTAACATAAATCTAATCGAGTAATTCCATGCCTTTCAAGAAGACACGTCAAAATTTCATAGTAGGGTTATCTATATAAAAAAACCGTTTCTCCTCGAACCTTAAACGGGAATTGGAGCAATTGGTTTTAAAGCACAAAGTAGATTTAGACGAAAGGCATGCAAACTAGATAACATTGAACAAGTTGTACGAAGAGAACAAAGAAGGACAAAAAAATCCTTTAAAGACTTAGATTCATACAAAGTTGAATTCGAAAAGGAGAAAGTTGTTGTTATAAAGGCTGATGTGGATGCTAGTACAAGTGATTGTCTTAGTGCTCTAAAGGCTTGCAAATAGGACGCCAAAATTTCAATGAACCTTGGTTTCCACCAAAGAATTTTGAGGACGAATATGCCAGACTATTGGCACTTAATACGAGTACATCGACGCCTTGAGGAAGCGTTTGTCACAATTACAAGTGATTCAGAGGATTCTGAATCTGAAGAAAATGGAGGCACCAAATCTGGATTGTCAGATAATGAGGGCTTAGAAAGCGATGATAGCTCCTCGGAAGGCAGCTCGGACGGTGCACCTAGTGATACTCAAGGTAAATAGGAATGTTTGTGTTTGTAACATGTGGTGTTGTTTTTATTAATAACCACAATGTGTCATCCCGAGAAATTCTGTTATTTGTTTATCTTGTTGACAATTTTTCTTTGACTTGTAAGTGACAATCTGTGCTAATCACATATCACTTTTTTTAATATGTTAAGTGTTATTTCTATTTTTCAACTTTTTTAGGAATTATTTTGTCACCCATACTGGTACCTCGTATTATACTTTGGTAGACGTTAAAATTTTTAAATTATAGCACTTTAAATTATACTGGCACTCACATTCTCACATCGAAAATGTTTCACAGACGTTAGCACTTCGAATTATACCATTTTGTAAATTATCCCAAGGGTGATCAATGCTTGTGTAATTTATAATATAATAATTTTATGATCTTTCAATAACTTTCTAATTTCATAATGTAACTTAAATTCTCACACAAACGAATGAATTTCTTTTCCCCAACATAAAATGTCATACTTATAAAAAATATTGGCCAACAAATAAAACTGTATTTATAACCCTGGTTATACGGGCACCTTATTAAAACCTTCCCGAGCGGCCAGGAGACAAAAGAGTATGACATCGAAAATAACAATGTCATAAATATGCAAATAAATACTCACAATACAATTTTAAATGCTCAATATTTCAAGGATGTGGAAAAACATTTCTCTATTTATTGTGGAGGTGATATGTCCCTGGCTTAACATTTTCTACCACCGAATAGGGTATTTCCCAGTTTGGAGCCATTTTACCCAACCTTTTATCTTTTGTATATATAAAACCTTCCTCAAAACTTTATCTCCTAGAAGATCATTTTAATAGAGTCGGGAAATACTACTTAGTTAGCCTAATCCAAAACTTTCTAAAAGATTGGCATCATTCAATTGAGATGTAGCATGATGTTTAGAGAATTCCATTTTCATTTTACATTTTAGAGTCCACTTAGCAACCCAATCGGCTGCTTTCTTTGGGTATTTGAAAATGTGGTTAATTACCATTGTGGGAGTTATAAGGTTAATGCAGCATTCAAGGATATGGTCAAGATGCCAACAATATTTACCATTATTTAGAACATTGACTAATATTTGAGAATCAGATTCTACATCTTACATTTAACCAACCTTTGTTTTTGTAGATTTGGAGACCATCGAAAAGATTTATAGCTTCAGCCATAATTAGAGAGAGCCTACCATATAAGTTGCTAAAGCCTAATACAATGTCACTTGGTATGTCTTGAATGATAACCCCGCCACTAGATTCCCCACTGTGGAGGCATGATCCATCATAATTAAGCTTGAGTCTACCCGGAATTTGAGGAGTCCTTTTTAAGTAACTAGGCTTTATTTTGAAGTTACCAATCTCTTTTTTTACATTTACATTATTATTCCATTGCGTAGTTAAAGATGTTAGAGTGATCAAGGTAGAAAATAATATATTTTATGTAATTAATAAAGGAATTTATAGAGTAGGACTTTCCTTCAAACTTGGCTTTATTTCTTGTTTGCTAGATGACCCAACCTATTGTAGGAATAAAAATTCTAGCATGAACCTCATTGTGAGTAGACCAGAACCTATTCTTGATCATGTGTGCTATAGTCATGAATTTTTTTATATTGATTTTGAACAAGTATGCAAAATAAGAGAAGATGGCCCAAGCAAAACTACAATATATAAACAAATGGTTAGGAGTTTCTAAAGAGTCACAAAATTGAGACTTTGAAACTGTTACAAAGTTTCTCTTCTGCATTAAAGAGACAATAAGAATATAATTATGAAAGATTATCCACAAGAGAAAGGAACACTAAATAGAAGTGATAGATTTCCAAATTTTACTAAAGAGGTCAAACTTGTTGTGATGTTGTCTAATATGCCTCAATATATATTTATAATTGAATTTTATATCTTTAGAGAGCTTCCATATAATAGACTCCTCTTTGTTGGGGTTGATAGATGTAGTCTCAATAAGTTTAATACTATATTGAGATAAGAAACCCTTTAGCTTATTGGTGTTCAATGAATTATCATACCATAATGAGTTTACTTTGTAAGACCTAAACCAACTATTGTACATCTTGTCATCAAAAATGATAAGGGGAGAGTAATCGTACCAATGTCTAGCCATAAATCCAGATCAACACTACTGAAATTCTATCTGATATTAGGCTCTGGTAAAGTTCTTGATCATTGCTAATCTTTTCAAAGTATGAGAACCAACCTTAATATAAGAAACATGTAAAGGATAAAGGTTCTTACAGTAGATGTTGTGCATTAGATTGGTTCATAAAGTCTTATTATCTATGAATTTAACCCACACCTTGCATGAAAACGTATATTAGATATTAGATAATTCTTTGATATTAAGACCCCTTTCACAAAAGAGTTTGCAATTAAAGGCCAGCTAGTCCTATGAATTATTTAAGCTTCATTAGTCGAACCCCAAAGGAACTTATTTAAAGTTCTTTCCAAGCTTGTAATAATAATTTTAGGTAAGTAGCTGTTCTAAACCCATTAAATAGCAATAGCCATTAGAGCAGAGTTGACGAGGGTAAGCCTTCCACCATAAGACAAGTGCTGGTTCTTCCAAATTTTGATCTTGTTATTAACGTTTTTTAATAGAGAGTTGTAGTTTCTAACCTTGTTGTTGGTGTTTAAATTAACTCCAAGATAGTCAATAGAAATATGACAAGTGTTAAAACTAGTTTGATTGATAAGAGTAGATATTCTGGTATTGAGAAAGTTGGTAGATGTAATTATCTCGGTTTTTCCTTGTTAATGACTTGACCAGAGACATCCTGATAAATCTGAAGAAACTTGCCAAGATTTTCAATAGTATAACTAAGACTATTAGTGAAAATAATAAGATCATAGTAAAATCCAAGCAGGGAATAACAAAGTCACTTATAGTTGAATACTTTATTGACTTGTTATAGTAAAAACGCTTAGAAAGTCCTCTAACTAAAACCTCTTCTGCAATGATAAAGAGAATAGGAGAGATAAGATCCCCTTTTCTAAGACCTCTTTTAGTATTAAAGTAATCAACAACATCACCATTGATAAGAATAGACATATAGACAGATCTAATTAACTTATTTATGAGACTAACAAATTTAGAAGAGAATCCAAAAGAGAGTAATACTTTAATTATCAAACTATGAGACATTTTATTAAAAGTTTTACTCGTGTTCACCTGGATCATGATATTATCAGCCTTAGTTTTCCAAGTTAGATCATGAATAAGCTCTTCGGAAATTAAGATATTTTTATTAATAGATTTCTCTATAACATAACCGCATTGAACTTCTGAAATGATTTTTGGAAGAAGCTTGATAAGTCTATTGTTGATAATCTTAGATATTATTCTATTTAATAGAGTGCACATACTAATTGGTATAAAATCATTCTAGTTTAGGATATGATACAAACCTGTGGCCATAATACCTTGAAATATGTTCTGAACAAGCATAAAGCAAGCCATAGCATGACAGAGATCTATTTTGATGATTTTCTAGAAGGACTTGAAAAAGACTCTGTTGAATCCATCCATGCCTCGAGCACAGGAAGGATTGAGGTTATTAACAATGCCATGGATCTTATCTTCAGTAGGAGGTAACAAAAGTAAGTCATTGTCTTTATTTTTAATCAATTTAGAGATATTGTTGAAGATAGTGTCTTACATTCTGAGATCTTCATCTTCTTTACGTGAATAGGGTTGATTTGTTAGAATATCTTTGAAGTACGATTATCATGCTAGACCAATCAAGTTGTTGTCTAGGATCCACTCATCTCCCACTTTAATACTGGAAATTCTATACTTCTTCTCTTTTTGGTAACATAGTTTTGATCAGTTTTTGTATTTATGTATCTTTCTTTAAGCTAGTTGGAATAGCATTTTTTATGCTAAAAGGATTCTTCCAACTTTAACGCCTTAATTAGAAGATCATTAGCCTTAGAAAGCTCTATTTTCAAAACCAAGCTGTTAGTTTCATGATGATTGATCTCTAGCTTCTTGATTGCCTCCTCAATGTCCTGCACTTTATCAAAAATGTAACCAAAATATGTTTTATTCCATACCTTAAGAGATTATGTGAGTGTTTAAAGTTTTTACCATAAAACATAAAGAGGATAGCCATCAATATTTTACTTCTAATTCTTCTATACAAAATTTAGAAAGTCATTATCCAAAGTGCACATATTTAAAAAATTTAAGTTATTTTTTTAACTTAATCTATATTTAGTTATAGTTACACATAAAAAGATATGGTCATAATAAGTTATGGCCATATGGAGGAGTTTAATTTCATTGAAAAAAACATATGAAGCTGAGTTGTAGAGAACCATATCCAAACGCTTTCATTTGGAGTTGTTTGTACATGTGAATTTGGAGCCTGCATAACAAGCCTCATCTAGTTGGCAATCCGTTATAACATCATTAAAATCCTCTGAGCTATTAAGGGAAAAGCTAGAACATCCGGTATGTTCATAAGTAGATGAAACCATATTGAAGTCTCACATAATCAGCCATTCTTTATTAGAAATGAAGATGTTTCCAAGAGTGTTCCATAGATCTTTCATGTTATTTCTTTGACACTTTGCATAAACAATAGTTAGTAAGATACTTTTATTTAACTATGCATAGGTAATTTCAGTATGTAAGCATTAAGGATGATCTAATAATATATTGATAGAAAAATCATCATTCCAGAAAAACCAAATTTTATTAGTTAATATAGCTTTGAAGTTCTTGAAGCCAATTCTCACATCAATGTTATCTAGGTTGTCAATATTGATGAAGGGCTCTTAAATAACAATAATCTTGATCTTCTACTCGAAAATAATAGACTTTAATCTTCTCATGGAAGATTTTTTTCTGATGTCACGAATATTCCAGTTAAGTAGCTTGATCATCTTTATATGTTAACGGTAGGAGATAAACTGGTCCCTACGAATTTCATGGATTTGATATCATGCTGCTTATTTTCTTCTTTCTTTTTTCTTCGTTGATTTTTTTGTTTAGTAATTCCTGAAATCATTTGTCTACTTCTTTTCTCTTTAGGATAAGAGAGGAAGGCAAACTTCCTATATTGTCTTGATTAGGTGTTATATTTCCAAATATGAGGTGTTCATAGTCCATAGAAGATGATAAGTTATATATATATTCTAGAGTTTGAATTGATTTCATAATGTCTTATGCATCAAGGATTTTGATTTCTTTGTGATTCATACTTACTTGATTGTTGATAACATCATTTGGCTTTGAGAGAATGGTAGTTTTATACTTGTAGGCTGGTTATCTTTGAATAGATGGTTGAGTCTTCTTAAGTTAATCTTTTGATTAGGATTGACTATTATAGTAACTACTTTTGGTAGATTTATGTCTCTGATTTTGGAGCCATTGTTACCTTGAGTATTTGAGGAAATTCCCTCTTGAGTAGACTTCTTAACTTCTTCATTAGGATAAATGTTTTTGTGAGCCTTCTTATAGTTGTCTTGATTAGGGCCTACATGAAAGCATTTTTTACAGTATTAAGGTAGATCCTTATAGCTATTGTTCAACCAACATCCTTGATTTTCTCCAAAGCCCACGTAAATGTGGTGTTGAAGGTTTTTTTATAAGTCATATTCTGCCCCAGCATAACAAGCATTGTAATATGTCCTGTTTCTTTCTGGAACTCTGACCTTGAGTGGTTATCATATTGATGTAGCTATTGTAGGAATGATACTTTAAATATAGAGAAATTTTGGAACTTTTTCGTTTCTAATCCATACGGGTGTAGTTTGACATTCGTATTTAGAATTAAAGGAAACAATCCACTTAAGTAACCTCATGGAAGATTCTTCCACAAATCATACATTTCGAGTCCATATCTTGAATAGGTCAAGTTTTCAGGCAAATTCTAACAAGTGTGTCTTGAATCCCATATTAATACGCTATATTCACCTATAAATTTCTAGGATTGTAGAAAATAGTTTAGAATATATCTTTTAGCATAAACTTCTCTTTGTCATTATGTGAGAATTGGTGGCTAATATCAACTTATCCTTGTCATTATGTGAGAATTGTATAAAATATGGTCTGATTTCTCAAGAACACTGATACGCGTAAATTCTAATGAGAGACTTGGAGTTCGTAACGTGTCTGTTTTGTTTGTTGATGCTTGTTAATTTCTACTGCTGTATTTGGGTTAATGATTATGTTGTTGAAGTTATCGTTGTTTTGTTGGAAGGATATTGTTGAAACCTGAAGACCTGGAAAATCTTCATTCAAAAAGGAGGATATGTTGATGTCTTCAAGGTTTGATTTGATTTGAAGTTTTTCTTTTATAATCATAGTATATTCATCATTGTTCATTGTTGATTGATGACAACGGACTAGAGAAAATGAGAAAGAAGGCACACAAAACGAGGAAGAATGAGGATGCAGCGAGAAGAAAGGCTAGAGGATCTTGGAGTTTTCCGGGAGAGCAAAAAAGCCATTTTTCTATATTACATATATATACCAAATTATTATCTACTAAAATATTAATAAAAACAAAAACAAATATCTCAAAATAAAAATAAAAATAAAAATTGATAAATATTACTTTTAATGTAAATTTTAAGGTGGATATTAAAAAAAATCCAACATCATGTCTGTAAGATATTTGGGGTATATTTTTTTAGTTAGTTTTGACGAAAATCTTTTAAAAAAGAAAGAGAAGGTTCGATAGCGACAAGCAAATGATAATAATAAACTAGGACTAATCAATAATAATTTTAATTTAAAACAATACTAATGAACTTTAAAAAAAACAGTATTATCGCGTTTTCTCTAATGATAATATAACCATACGCTTGAGTGCAAATAAACACTATATTAGATGATTAGTTACTATATTAGATGTGTAGTAAGTAAGTAACTAATATCCTATACATGATTAATTACTATATTAGATGTATTTTTGAAAATTTTATTTTATATAAATATATTTAAATTATGTATTTTACTAAAAAAATGAAAGTGTGGTTGATATTCGATATGATTGTCTTACCAAAAACAAATCAATCATATTAAAATTTCAGTGAATTTTTTTTAGCTTGGTAGGATATTAATATAATGAACACGTAATGTATAAAATTTCAGATCTAATAGCATATTTTTTTAACCAAAAGAATTGGTGATGTCAAAAAAATCAGAATTGTATTGTCTTCTTCTTTACAAAAAAATTAAAATACCTTAAAATAAATTTAGACATGCAAGATATAATATAAAACATAGTTATAATATATAATCTTAAATAGCATTTAATCATTGAATATTGGATAATTAAATTATTTATAATATTAATAAGATATTATTTGGACAAACATATTAAGTTGTACATGTATAAGTTTGAAAAGGGTTAATGTGGATCACTCACTCGATTTAATTAAGCAAATATTTATATGTTGCAATTTTTTTAGTTCTATGTTTAGTGATCAATTTACATTTAATAATCTTATATTAATGATTAACTATGAGAAACATTTGATAAGTATTGATTATTTTGAAGAAAGAATATAATGTATGAAAAGATTTACTGTGAGAGTTTTAAAGAGACAATATTGCGTAAGTTTTTAGAGAGAAAGTAATCACAAGTAAAAGTATGCAAAAGTGTCAAACAATCTTATTTCCAAAGCATGCACACCTATTTATAGGTGAGGTAGTTACATGTAACACGATTAGTTAGTGGCGTGGATACTCAACCCCACTTTAGTGCAAACATATTTGATACCAATTATATATTTAGTCTCTGATATTTACAATTTACACCAAGCCTCTCTTCTAACTATTAATACTCTATTAACAACATTATGAATACTTTCTGTTACTCTTCAATTATTTATATCTTTATTATTGTTAACCTTCTCCATCAATATTGTGACACTATTCATCTCTTTAGATTGGAATAACGCGTCAATTCTTTTTACGATATCCAAGTACATGAAGTTATAATGAATCTGATTCAAAATGAGAAAATCATGCAAAGAATAATTAGAATAATCATGAGTGGAAATGATAAACTCATTAGGATCTATGAAAAACACCTACACTATCTCACTTTATTGGGCGCATAAGATATTTCAATACCTTGTACGAGTATAAGTGTCTCGGTACTACAAAAAACTCAACATTTTTAGTCGAATCATCCGATGAAGTGCTAAACTCACTCCTTCTTTTTTCAAACCTCGAAAACGCTGCCAAACAAGTATGTGAAGAAGTTGTATCTGCTCGAAATCCATTGGTGCAGCTTGCAAAGGATGTGGTGTCGTGGAAAACTAAAGCTGCTCACAACAAAAAATAGGTTGATATCTTTAACATAAATCTAATCGAGTAATTCCATGCCTTTCAAGAAGACACGTCAAAATTTCATAGTAGGGTTATCTATATTAAAAAACCGTTTCTCCTCGAACCTTAAACGGGAATTGGAGCAATTGGTTTTAAAGCACAAAGTAGATTTAGACGAAAGGCATGCAAACTAGATAACATTGAACAAGTTGTACGAAGAGAACAAAGAAGGACAAAAAAATCATTTAAAGACTTAGATTCATACAAAGTTGAATTCGAAAAGGAGAAAGTTGTTGTTATAAAGGCTGTTGTGGATGCTAGTACAAGTGATTGTCTTAGTGCTCTAAAGGCTTGCAAATAGGACGCCAAAATTTCAATGAACCTTGGTTTCTACCAAAGAATTTTGAGGACGAATATGCCAGACTATTGGCACTTAATACGAGTACATTGACGCCTTGAGGAAGCGTTTGTCACAATTACAAGTGATTCAAAGGATTCTGAATCTGAAGAAAATGGAGGCACCAAATCTGGATTGTCAGATAATGAGGGCTTAGAAAGCGATGATAGCTCCTCGGAAGGCAGCTCGGACGGTGCACCTAGTGATACTCAAGGTAAATAGAAATGTTTGTGTTTGTAACATGTGGTGTTTTTTTATTAATAACTACAATGTGTCATCCCGAGAAATTCTGTTATTTGTTTATCTTGTTGACAATTTTTCTTTGACTTGTAAGTGACAATCTGTGCTAATCACATATCACTTTTTTTTAATATGTTAAGTGTTATTTCTATTTTTCAACTTTTTTAGGAATTATTTTGCCACCCATACTGGTACCTCGTATTATACTTTGGTAGACGTTAAAAATTTTAAATTATAGCACTTTAAATTACACTGCCACTCACATTCTCACATCGAAAATGTTTCGTACACGTTAGCACTTCGAATTATACCATTTTGTAAATTATCCCAAGGGTGATCAATGCTTGTGTAATTTATGATATAATAATTTTATGATCTTTCAATAACTTTCTAATTTCATAATGTAACTTAAATTCTCACATAAACGAATGAATTTCTTTTCCCCAACATAAAATGTCATACTTATAAACAATATTGGCCAACAAATAAAACTGTATTTATAACCCTGGTTATACGGGCACCTTATTAAAACCTTCCCGAGCGGCCAGGAGAAGAAAGAGTATGACATCGAAAATAACAATGTCATAAATATGTAAATAAATACTCACAATACAATTTTAAATGCTCAATATTTCAAGGATGTGGCAAAACATTTCTCTATTTATCGTGGAGGTGATATGTCCCTGGCTTAACATTTTCTACCACCGAATAGGGTATTTCCCAGTTTGGAGCCATTTTACCCAACCTTTTATCTTCTATATATATAAAACCTTCCTCAAAACTTTATCTCCTATGTTTAAATCTCTTTGTTTCACCCTCGAATTATAACGCCTCATCATTAATGTTTTATAATGCACTAAATTCAAATGTGCCCTAACCCGTTTTTCCTCAATCAAATCAAGTTATGTTCGTCTAGCCTCCTCTTTATCCTTCTAGGAATAGTTAAGTACCATGTAGGATGGAAGTGTTTACTCCGTTAGCCTTACTACATGCATCATGTTTACTAAAGAAAAATGAGTTTCTTGAGTTGCAACCCGAGGTGTTGTTCTATAGGCTCATAATACCTCTTGAAGATAATTAGACCATTTCAAAGCTGCACCTCTCAAGTTTTTCTTAAGCCCTTCCAAAATATATCTATTAGTAACTTCCACCTGGCCATTCTCTTGTAGGTGAAATGATGTTGAAAAACACTAGGTGATTCCCCTCGAATTACAGAAAGATGTCATCTCTTTATTATTAAACTATGACCCATTATCTGTAGTCATTCTCGAGGAACCCCAAATCTGCAACAAATATTAGACATAATAAATTTGATCACATCTTTGGCTCTTGTTCCTGACAAAGTTTTGGCATCAGCCCATTTATAAAAGCAATCCATTTTAACTATAATTGTTTATCTTCCTCCCTAAGCCATAAGCAACGGTCCAACTATATCCAAACCCCTCTATCTATAGGTATTGCTTCGGAAATTGAACTTAAAGACACAACTGGTCTATGAATAGAATTTGCAAATCTTTGACAAGTATCACAAATTTGAACTAAGTTTTTAGCATCACTCGTTATAGAAGGCCAATAATAACCCGCTAACAACACGTTTCTTGTTAAACCTGTAAATCTACAATGAGTTGAGACTTCCTCATCATGAAGTTTGGATAAATTTATTTGAGATTTATTTTTTTCTGGACATCTTAATAATCATCGACTCAATGATTTTTTATACAATATTCCATCTAATATTGTGTACCCATGCGCTCTAAATCTCAGTTCACCTTTGAGTAAAATTTATTTAAGAACAAATCGTCAATCTCATCGGTCTTCCACAGTAACCACAAATACTTCCTCGAAATTTTTACCAGCTCAACCTACATCAGTATAGATGGACTCTCTTATTGTAAAATCTAGGGATACTCTTAAGAATAGGAAATAGTTTCCAAATAATTTTAATACTATTTTCATATCGGTTAATGTGTTCTACTATCAATTCTTCAAACAAAAGATCCAATTTGTTTGCAAACGAACCCTCTTTGCTCCACAAATACTTGCAAGCCTTAACTTAACTAAAGCACCCGATATTCTATTTCGTTATTTGACGCACTAAATCCGAATTGTATGGCTCGGTACAAGACTACTACGGACGGAGTAATCAACTATACTCTCGCGCTTGACTCCAAAGCACTAAAGCCTCCATCAGTTCAAACCACCCACTATCTAGCAGTTGATAATTTACTCACATAATTCTCCTCAGTGGATCGGCTTGAACGAAATTTGACAAGAAAATCTGCTAAAGCTTGGGTCTTACTAACCGTTCGAGGAGTCAAACCAATGCCATAATCCCCTAATTTGATGGACCATTTACTCATCCTACAAGAAATGTATGGTATTTGTAATAAATTTTTAATTGGAATGACGTTTGAACAAAATTGTATAGGCCTCAAAGTAAGGGCGTATTTTTCCAGGCAGCTACAACCAATGCTAAAGACAACTTTTCAAGTTTCAAATATCTTTTTTCTGATGCGAGTAAACTTTTTCTAAAATAATATATCGGTCGAGAATTCATATCTACCTCCCTTACCATCACAACACTAACCACATAATCTGACACAACAATATATAAAAACAGCTTCTCCCCTACTTGAGGCTTAGACAAAAATTATGGCGATGATAAATGTTCTTTAATTTTAGAAAATACCACCTCACACTCTAATGTCCAGGAAAATTCCTTTGATTGTCTCACTTGGAAGAAAGGGGAACATTTATCTGAAGATCTAGATATGAATCTATTTTTTGAGTTGTCAACCTTCCTGCCAAAACCTGCACCTCTTTAATCGATCGATGAGGGGTCTTTAATATCAAAGCTTTCAACTTATCAGGGCCAGCTGCTATTCATTTTTCACTTATTATATACCCTAAGAATTTATTCGATCTAATACCGAAGATACATTTCTCTGGATTTAACTTAAATCGAATAACTCTCAAATTTATATAAGTTTCTTCTAAGTCATGAAGGCGTTCATCATCTACCAGCTTTTACCTAAACTATCATCAATATAAACGTCTATATTATTTTCCAATTTGAGTACTAAAAGCTCTGTTCACTAATATTTGATATATAGCACCAGCATTCTTGAAACCAAAAGGCATAACCCAATAACAGTGCAATCCTATGTCAGTTATGTACTTCTTGATAGCTTCAAACTACTCTGACGTGACCCCTATTATGTACTTCAAACATTGATGAATCGTCAAAGCTATAACATGCATTCTAGATAACCATGATCTCCTAAAAATAGCGTTGTTGATGGTCGGACAATCCACCACTATGAACAAGAACTGACCTCTTTTTTGTAAAAGGTCTACATCCTAACAGAACTTCACCCTCAAACTCTCCAATGAGTTGAGTTGTTACCCCTGTAAACCCAACTATAGTGCGCTTAGATCGAAGAGTCAAAGGTGGATTGTGCATCTTGTCATATGTTAACTTGAATAACATATCTGCCAAACTACTTGTGTTGATGAGGATTCGTCGGATCTCTGTTCCTGTTATTTTTGCACTAATCACCACTATATCTTTATGAGGATTAGCTATACCCCTTAAATCATCCTCATCAAACCAGATTAAAGGTGTGATATTCTTCCCATACAGATGAGTGGACATTCTTTATTCCAGTTAAGTTTCTCAACTCACATCATGTATTTTCCTAGAGCTGTAAGTGTTTGCAGCCATAGTATCTCCTCCAAAAACTACTAATGATTCAAAATACTCACATAAACTACGAACCCTTTCTTGAACCATTGGTTCGTGCACAACCATCACTATCTTTCGATCTGGGTCTCGAATATACATCGAAGCCCTCTTACTTCTTTGGCTTCGAATCAACAATCATTAATGTATTTTACTATTTTCAAGGTACACTTGTATTTGGACTATTCCGACCATTCCCTTGCATTTTAACAAACGTTGTTAGCTTGTCATTCTCTATCAGAATTTGAATCTCTTTTTTAATGCTATACAGTTTGTCGTATCATACCCCACGATATTATGGTATTGAAAATTTTTATTTTTCAGTCATCCCTTGGTCTATTTATCGGTGATAAGTTTTGAAAGTTAACATGGTATTTGGCGCTTTAAAAAATTGTTGCCACATTCGCAATTAATTCTGGAAAATATTTTGGTCTTACCCACTAGTTTGACTTTACACGAGATGTTCGATAGTTATAATTTTGGGATGATCCTCGCCGAGGTGGAAAATTAGCAGTTACCCTCGGTCGTAATGGCCCCTGAAAATTTGAATTGTTTCCTTAGTACCCTTAGCCATTAGTGACGTTGCTTTGCCCTGAATTTTTTTGAGATGAACTTGATCCAATATGAACCTTCGTTAACTCGTCTACTTTAATATGATCATCAACTTGAGGCATTAAATCCCCAAAAGTTGACACCCTCCTCCTCATAGTTTCATTTTCCCAATCGTCACGAAGTAATCATTATCTAAAAGCTGCACACGATACCTGCTCGTCACTCTTCCAACTCAATCTTTGTTAACACAAAGAGTCTGGTATAATCTTTCAATTATTCTCCAACAACCTACTTACATTGGATTATAGTATCATCATTAGCTCGAATTTTCTTGCTCCCCACAAACACTCTTCGGAAAACAGTGTAAAAGGTTCCAAAGTTGGTTATGGAATCCCTAAAAAATCTACTATACTAATGTTGTTCCTTTGAAAGTTTGTGACAACTCTCTAGCCACTATCTTATCATCCTCCACAAAATTCATCATATAATTTTTGAATTTCTCAATATGATCATCAGGACCTTGTGTGCCCTCAAATTTATCTACCTTTGAAATATCAAAATACCTCAGAAGAGGTATCGACCTTGATTCAAGTGACAAATAAAAAGTTTTCTAGTCTAATAATTGCATGTATTAATTATCCCTAGTTGTTCCCATATTTCCATACAAATTTTGATCCACATGATTAATATATTGATTAAGTGTATTACATTCGAATAATTGATTGTCCATCCCAAATCGAGACTTATAGTTTTTCTTGGATTTACGTTCTCTTTAATATTTCCAAGGTCGATCATCCTCCCTCCTCAAAGAATGCTAGTATCTATCTCACCTATATGATTTTATTTCTCACAGTTTTGATAGAACTCCTCATAGTCTAACTCAGAAGATCCACTTGCATTGGTTGAAAGATATCGATTTTTATTTTTCTTCCCTTTCCTGGAAGAGCGATATCTCTTGTCTGACAGAAATTATATCTTTCGCTGATCACTTCGTGGTCGGTGAATGTTGCAAGACTCATCGAATGGATCTTCCAAATTCTTAATTTCAGTTTCCCATCACACTTCATTTTATACCCTACCACACTGAAGGTATTGTTCCATCTGCTCAAACTGACCGTTCAAATTAGTTATTCTATCTAGAAACTGATTCATTCGATCTTCAAGATTAGATTGATCACATTAATCATTTCTTTAATTTTTTTCTCTAACTAAACTTGACCTGAGCATCTCGTTTTCTATTAAAACCACTGGATTAGCTCTGATATCAGGATACATCGTACCTCAATCATAAATCTTTAAGTTTTTAGATTTGATATCTATGTACCAATTGTGCTCCCACTATGGTAGCCACTGATAAGTATTGACTATTTTAAAGAAAAAATATAATGTCTAAAAAGAGTTATTGGAAGATTTTTAGATAAAGCATATTGCTCAAGTTTATAGAGAGAGAAAGTAATCACAACCAAAAGTATGCAAAAGTGTCAATCAATCTTATTCTCAAGGCAAGCACACTTATTTATAGGTGAGGTAGTCATATGTAACATAATTATTTAAAGGTGCAGATACTCCATGCTACTTTACTACTTAGTGGTGTAAGAAATTAGAATTCAAAATTCATTATTCTAAATTGATGATATTCAATAGTTTTCAAAACCTGCAACATGGTTTACATCGTACTGATCACCATACAGACATAAGTAATACTAGAATGATATTTTAAAGAGAAAAATTAATTGTTCCCAAGTATTATTATATTAATATTTCACCATTCTCAAGGTGGATAAGAGGATTATTTAAAGCCATATAAATGGGATTTTACGAGATAAGATGAATTAAAAAAAATCAGTAATTGACTAATAAGTACATGTGTTGTTTTCTTATGGGTAACTACAGGTTCAAAGGGCGTATAATGGTTCGACTAATAATTTGCTTATCAGCAGTCCTCATAGTTCTTGGGCATAAATAAAGAAGTATTATATAGAGGAGACGAGCTACACCTTTCAAACTCAGCTCATCTTACCTACTCTGTTTGGTTCGAGTAGGCTAAAAAATCAATAGATGTTTTGGATAGACAAGTATCTTGTCGTGGTGCCCAATTTTTTGTCGACCTTGCATATATGATCTGCCTTTGATATGTATTTGATCATAATTTTCCATAGACGTGAGTCTGAAGAGCTGGTAAGAAACTTTGACGGTTTCAATTCTCATGTGTGTTAATGGCAATCTTTAGATGATACATGTTTTAGCTGGATTGGTTAATGTTAGACATTACATCACAGAAACTACACTAGTGTGTGATGCTTCAATTTATTATACTCCCTCCGTCTCATAATATTAGATGTTTTAGGAGATTTTTTTTTGTCTCATATTAATTGTCGTTCTCTTTTTCCAAGGTTGTATTAATTATGTCTTTTCAACTTTCCACCAATAAAATTCCTAATTGATTGTAGAAACTTTTCATTCCACCAATCAAATTTATTGTTCTTTATTTTTTCAAAGTAATTATTGTTTTTCTTAATATTGGTGTAACAGCATTAAACGACTCATATTATGAGACAGAGGGAGTATGTAGTAATTATTTCTTAATATGGTAGGGGTATGCCAAAGCTATTCTACGAATATCGAGCTCTTCTTTATTTTCTAACCTTTCTTTCTTAAGTAAGATCGTTGTGCTCTCCAGTGTGAAATCATTTCCTTCCAGAAAGGATTTGTTGGCATTTCAAATCTCTTGCATCGCTTGAAACGTCTATTATTTTATGGAATTTTGTTGCTCGGATTCTTGCATTATCCTACGGGTCCGGTAATTAGATTTTTCTTTAGGATGAAGGGTTTCCGTTGTAGGAATAAAGACTTAAATAAGATTTAGGTTGTTCATTATTATAATAAAGCATCATTATCTTCAAACTCATCAAAATATTTGGCAGATGATCTTAATAGTTTCGACTCCCTTTTATAAAGAAATAAATAAAAAATAAGTCTAATTAGTTAGTTGCACTAGTGAAGTTGTTCGGTCAAAATCTCACACTAGTACCATTAAGATTAAACTTAGGAGTCTGAATTGGATAACCCTTTAACCCTAGTTATATTGAGGCCTATAGTTTCCACACCCCTACTTCCTAATGTATCTTGTTACATGTCATCATTCCTACCGGAAACATCGACCTCCAAACTTCATAGACTTTAGCAAGGAAAGAAATTTTAGCAATTTCAATCTAGTTCGTATCTTCGCAAAGTACTTCACATGATAGTGATGTAAATCATCGAGCCCTTAAAATAAAATTTGATGGATCTTAAATATATCGATGTAGATAATTCGGACCTTAACAGATAACCTTAAAATCCCCAACTTATTTTGTCAATATAGTATAAGATATCGTTACTTACAATGTTATTATCGGACTACTTATCTTCGTAAAAACCCCTGCCTCAGCCACAAAATATGAGCTTGTGTTGTTTTATGACATTTTTTATTGGGGACTGAGAGTTACTCTACACCCTAAGTTGGTAAGATTCTTCAAGTTAATAAAAAAAATCTCTAGCTAGGCCACTAGGAATGCTTGGAAGAGTTTAGTGGCCATTCATGGCTTTTAGTATATATACTATCTCTTTTTAGGTTAATGAGTTGGTTTCAGCGATTTGAATAAACTTATCTACTTCTTATTCTTCTATAACTTAACCATTCTCATCAAATATGGAGTAGTGACTGACTTGCATGATTATAACAAAATGTAGAAGTAAAGCTTCATTTTTTTAATGAGGAATAAGAGCCTAACCTTCGGAAAAGTTGATGTTGGACCATAAGTAGCAGCCAAGATGAATGTAAGGACCTTATCTTCCTAAATAATGGTAATACCATCCTCTTTTTTTATCTTACTTCTAATGTTGTTGGGATTTTTCTTTATTTCACATGTTATCTCAGTAGTATTTTATTTTCATGTTCTTTTAATGATTTCACTTGCGAACTTGCTCAAGTCTAGTTTTTTGCTCATAGAGAATGTTAAAGGCTTGGATTATGTTTTATTCACCCATGAACAAAAATTGCCAATGTAATAGTGGTCATGGCCCTTCTCTTGGCCAAACTTCGTCTTTAATCCCATACCAAATATCATAAATGTCCGAGACTAACGGAACTACTCCAACTTTAAAGCATCCTAAAGTTGAAAGGTCAAAAATAAAAAAAAACAATGCCAAAATTGGGAATGACTGAAATGATCTAATATAGATTGATGATGATTACTCTTTTAGTAAAATTGTCGAGGCTCAGATGAAGCTGGGAAACGATTCTAATCAAATGTGTGGCATCTGAATCTAGTCAAGGAGTTGAGAGGAGCCATGATGAGACATTTATTAATAAAGTTGGGCCTGTAAGGATTCAAGACCTTGGTCATTTTGTTACCCGCTATGAGCAAGACGCTAAGAGGCTTCATATTGCCCTGACATACATGGGTCTTGTTGAAGCATGTTCCTAGAATATTTAACTATGTGTTAAGGTAAATGCCTTAGACTTTTAGTTATTAGCTAAGTTAGAAAAAGTTTAACACTTAAGAATTTATTTTACATAGGATACGTAATATGTTTGTTGTCATCTGATTTATTTCAAAAAATCACCATGTGATCCTTCTTGATTATACCTACCATTATAATCACACCATTGAAAAAACCTAAGGATATGGCTGATACTGAAGTGAAGCTCAATAGAATTCGGACTAAGTTAGTGATTTCCATAAACATCAACCAAACTTGGAGGCATGAATGACAGAAAGCAATATCCAACCTCAAAACGACTCATAATGCAGAGGCTATGATCTTTAAGGATGATAAAAATGAGATGCAAAATAAGGTAAATGATTTATAGAAAGACACGAATAAGATATATTCTTCTAAAGGAAAAGTCATTAAGAAAACTTAAGACTTTACCATCGACTTTTCCCGTGATCATGCCATGGTTTTGAGGAGACAAATGGTTCTTGATTTTCACCGTGCATATCATGATTTAGACTTAGGGTCCTTTTGGAGTTTAGTTTCTAATGAGGCTTAATCGGAGGAGGTCATGATAGAATATCAAGAAGATGAAAATATGCAAGAGACGAACGTTTATGGGATAAAACTTTGCGTCGACCTTCGGGAAAATGCTTTAGACATTATGGCACTAGCGCTCTATGTCGGGGCTTCCACCATGAAGATAGATGTCTAGGATTCTCTAATAAATACCCTTAGTAAAACGATGGTTATAATTTTTTAAAAAGACAAGGCTACACTTTTTATGACATTTTTTATTGGGGACTGAGAGTTACTCTACACCCTAAGTTGGTAAGATTCTTCAATTAATAAGCTTTTTCTCTAGCTAGGCCACTAGGAATTCTTGGAAGAGTTTAGTGGCCATTCATGGCCTTTAGTATATCTATTATCTCTTTTTAGGTTAATGAGTTGGTTTTAGCGACTTGAATAAACTTATCTACTTCTTATTCATTCTATAACTTAACCATTCTCATCAAATATGGAGTAGTGACTGACTTGCATGATTATAACAAAATGTAGAAGTAGAGCTTCATTTTTTTAATGAGGAATAAGAGCCTAACCTTCGGAAAAGTTGATGGCGGACCATAAGTAGCAGCCAAGATGAATGTAAGGACCTTATCTTCCTAAATAATGGTAATACCATCCTCTTTTTTTTTATCTTACTTCTAATGTTGTTGGGATTTTGCTTTATTTCACATGTTATCTCAGTAGTATTTTATTTTCATGTTCTTTTAATGATTTCACTTGCGAACTTGCTCAAGTCTAG
The DNA here is from genome assembly GCA_036936605.1 of Limnanthes douglasii subsp. nivea. Taxonomy (NCBI): domain Eukaryota; kingdom Viridiplantae; phylum Streptophyta; class Magnoliopsida; order Brassicales; family Limnanthaceae; genus Limnanthes; species Limnanthes douglasii. The sequence continues at coordinate 185,069,166 of JAUPFV010000001.1, forward strand.
TTTTTTGCTCATATAGAATGTTAAAGGCTTGGATTATGTTTTATTCACCCATGAACAAAAATTGTCAATTTAATAGTGGTCATGGCCCTTCTCTTGGCCAAACTTCGTCTTTAATCCCATACCAAATATCATAAATGTCCGAGATTAACGGAACTACTCCAACTTTAAAGCATCCTAAAGTTGAAGGGTCAAAAAGAAAAAAAACAATGCCAAAATTGGGAATGACTGAAATGATCTAATATAGATTGATGATGATTACTCTTTTAGTAAAATTGTCGAGGCTCAGATGAAGCTGGGAAACGATTCTAATCAAATGTGTGGCATCTGAATCTAGTCAAGGAGTTGAGAGGAGCCATGATGAGACATTTATTGGTAAAGTTGGGCCTGTAAGGATTCGAGACCTCTGTCATTTTGTTACCCGCTATGAGCAAGACGCTAAGAGGCTTCATATTTCCCTGACATACACGGGTCTTGTTGAAGCATATTCCTAGAATATTTAACTATGTGTTAAGGTAAATGCCTTAGACTTTTAGTTATTAGCTAAGTTAGAAAAAATTTAACACTTAAGAATTTATTTTACATAGGATACGTAATATGTTCGTTGTCATCTGATTTATTTCAAAAAATCACCAAGTGATCCTTCTTTATTATACCTACCATTAGAATCACACCATTGAAAAAAACTAAGGATATGGCTGATACTGAAGTGAAGCTCAATAGAATTCGGACTAAGTTAGTGATTTCCATAAACATCAACCAAACTCTGAGGCATGAATGATAAAAAGCAATATCCAACCTCAAAACGACTCATAATACAGAGGCTATGATCTTTAAGGATGATAAAAATGAGATGTAAAATAAGGTAAATGATTTATAGAAAGACACGAATAAGATATATTCTTCTAAAGGAAAAGTCATTAAGAAAACTTAAGATTTTACCATCGACTTTCCCGTGATCATGCCATGGTTTTGAGGAGACAAATGGTTCTTGATTTTCACCATGCAATCATGATTTAGACTTAGGGTCCTTTTGAAGTTTAGTTTCTAAGAAGGCTTAACCGGAGGAGGTCATGATAGAATATCAAGACGATGAAAATATGCAAGAGACGAACGTTTATGGGATAAAAATTTGCGTCGACCTTCGGGAAAATGCTTTAGACATTATGGCACCAGCGGTCTATGTCGGGGCATCCACCATGAAGATAGATGTCTAGGATTCTCTAATAAATACCCTTAGTAAAACGATGGTTATAATTTTTAAAAAGACAAGGCTACACTGTATGATCATATGAATGAGGACTTCTTTTTTCTTTGTAATTTGGTTCTATGTTTTGAACTAAAATCATTGGGAGTCCAAGGAAACATTTGTATCTATTAATATTTTGTTTCTTTCGAACAAAATTCCTTGTTAGTGCAAGGTGTTATTTTTACAATTGGTACTTTGTTTGTGATAATAGATGCCCATATGGGCCAAAGCATCAACATTCTTATCATTAACTCTATTCTGTGTGAAGTCTTGAAGTCCCCTTAAAGATGACCAGTATTTCGGAAAGGTTATACCTCATAAAACCGTTTATTTTTATATATTACTTTATATTTAGTATTAAGTTATAAAATAACTTATTAGTGCCTCATTGACGACCTATTCAATTTTTTAATGCCAAAACTTATTTTTGTCTTGCAAAACTTGGGAGTGGCATATTGTCAACATCCTTTAATAATTTATTAAATTTATAAAACTGGACCTTTCCTGTCAGGCGGTCTTTTTAGAACCTTGCATCTTAGCATACAACTATTTCAAGACATATGTTTTTTCAACAAATAAACTGTCAACGGTTCGGCTGTGTAGATATCTCGTTAAAACCATCTTGTACCACCAAGGTAGGAATGATTACACCACCGAAAAATTCAAATATTTAAATAGGCATGTGTTTAAAATAGAAGAAGGATAATATTCTTCTTCATAGAGCTTTAAATGTTCTATATCCCAAGGGTGTGAAAGGAGCTTTTCTTGTTTATCAACTAGCTTATATGTTTCTACTTCGATCTTGTGCAGCACTGTGTAAGGGTCTTCCAGATTAGGACTAAGTTTCCTGTCTTTAGGGTCCTTAGTGTACTAAAAACCCTTCCTTAACACTTTGTCACCCACTTAGAAGCATCAGATTTTCTATGCGAGTCATATATGTTTCTCATTAGAGGTTGATAGTGTTGAATACTTAGATATCCATTTTTTATTTTGTCTTATATCGGGTCCACACTTGCTCTCCTTCCTTCGATATTATAGTTTTTTTCATATTTTCTCACCATTTGAGAGGATGGTATACTCTTGACTAGAAATACCACATCCATCTGATATACAAAGAAGAAGGTTATTTTTTACGTTGTCGTCCTACGAGAGGTCATGTAGGCTCTAATACTTTATGAAGGAATTCGGGTCATTTGGTGGCTAAGCTTTCCAACATTTTCAATAGGTCATCAATTATGTTTTAATTTGTTACCTCCACCTGGCCATTAGCCTGGGGTGAAAAGGAGTCGAACAATTCTGTTGGATGCCTCTAAGGATGTAGGCATATATATGATTTGATTCGTTATTATCCAGAGAGCACCCACAAATGAGATCATATGGAAGCAGATGAAATTTAGAGGATAGATTGAGTTATACCATGAAGGTGATGGGAACCTTTAATCAACATAAATCCAAACCAATTTTATCCAAGATAAACAAACATAATAAAGGGGTAGTTTTTCCCCCAATAAATATTTTGAGTATAAATTCATTCTTATTACTTGATTTAAAATATAATTATTGGTTAATTGAAAAAAAAACTCTTCTTGAATCTTTTAGAACAAAATTAACTGAGTTTAAAGAATTAAAGTGTAAATCTTAGATAATAATAATAAATAACTTCACTTGAATCTTGAATTTCAATACTTTGATGTACTTTAGAAGATCTCTTCATATGGTTCTTGGAAAAATGGGATGATATTACCAACGTGGATTAGAGTTGACTTTCAAACTCTAGCACTTAAAAATCATTTTGACGTTGTAGAAGTGAGTAGAGATATTGTTATTGTGAACTGAAACATATTTATCACCTTGTTTTCTCTAATTAAATATTTTTTTAGTCAATAGTTAGATTGTAAGTTATCGCATGCTTCATTTAGTTATAAGACTCTTTACAACCTTGTTAAACTTTCCAAAATGTTATATTGCTTTTGAGCTTGATATATAAGACCAACTGGTACTTTGATGATATCCTATTGGTCTTCGATTGGATCTATTTGCTTATCCTCATCATTATCTCCTCATTGAGAAGGTTTTATTCTCAAAACTAGTTCATTTGTTTTAAATGAAGATTATTCAGAAACATTATAACCTGTGGAAGCTCCACTTTTTAAGCATGATCATTGATTCGCTCTAGGATTTTGAATAAACCACCACCACGAGGTAGGAGCTTATTTTTTTTGGGAATCCTTCAGATCTCATATTTAACCAAACCTATTATCTTGCTTCAAAGGTTAACCATTTGCATCTTTTATCTACTTGACTTTTATAGTCCTCCATTTTATTTTCTATTTTCTCCTTAAACTTCTGGTGTATTTTCTTGACAAATGCATCCTTGCTCATTCCATATTGGTTTAAATACTATGATGGTAGCAATGGGAATAATTTTAATGGTGTTAAAATATTAAATTCATACACAACTTAAAAAGATAATAGTTTAGTAATAAATTGGGTAGAATTATTATAAGAAAACTTAATGAATGTTAAACATTTCAACCAATTGCTCATATTTTTACCTAGAGTAACTCTAAATAAATTTTACAGTGTATGGTTTACCACTTTAGTTTGGCCATGTGTTTGGGGATGCAAGGTTACTAAAAACGATAACTTAGTCCTCATTTTCTTCCTAAGCATTTTTCAATAGTGATTCGGGAATTTGGTGTCTCGATCTGAGATAATATTCTTTGGAATTCCATATAAACACACCATTCTTTTAAGAGTATGTAATTTTCAAGAATAGTAGAATTCCAAAATGTGTTTGTCCTGGATAAATAAATAGAATAAAGGGATATATTTTTTCCAAAATGTTTTTTTTAGTAAACTTATTTTTTATATTTTATACTTGATTGAATCTAACTTTTGAAAGTTCCAACATAAAATCCATAGAAATATTTACCCATGGTGTAGTAGGAATTGACGACGATAGATAAAGAACATGAGAATGAGATCTGGATATTGCTTTAGAGAATATAATACAATGGTTGTAAAAGTTCGATTGAGGTCAAGAGTGATACTCACCAACAATTGTTAAGGTTTTATATATTTTGAAGTGACCGATAAGACTTGTGTGTGCTTATTCTAAGATTAGGTCACGCGTAGAGATTTATGGATTACAAAGAATCTTGTCTTTAAATGAAAACTCATTATTTGTAAAACAATTCAAATACCTATATAGAACACTCTTTGTAAAGGTGTTCACATTATGGTTCATTTTCATGCATCTCTTTGGTGTGCTCAAATCCTAGAGCCGTTGCCTATTGTAGATATGAATACATGTCTCCTTTTTATGCTATAATGTTCAAGAGAGCCGTTTTTATATTTGAAGATGTAAGGGAATATCTCAAGGAACTTTGGCCAGTTAGCATGTATTCTTTTGAGTTTCGTCTGGCTTTTTAGAATACAACATTAAATAACATTGTTGTGTTTCCAACGATCTCAAGAAGGCATAGAGCTCTTTATTGTAGGTTGGATAGTTGAGTGTTGTTATACTAAATTTCTTACTAATGCATATACTCAAGCGTTCTCTTTTCCCTTTTTCTATTTGATGATATAAGAGAATGTATCAATGAACTTCAACCACTAACATGCCTTCTTTTGAGTTTTATTTGGCCTCTTAGATGCTTGAGAGTCTGTTGATCTGTATAAATAACAACCTCTTTAGACAAGAAGTAATATTTTATATTTCCAATAATCTCACTAATGCATAGAGCTCATTATTGTAGGTTGGATAGTTGAGTGATGCTCCATTGAATGTCTTACTAAAGTATGTTATGGGATATCCTCTTTGAGTCACCTCAAGTACCAAGACCCAAAGCATCACACTCGATATCAAACATTTTTTCTAAATCAAGAAGAACCTAAATTGATGCTTGTATAGGGCTCTCTTTCAGGGGTTGAAATCCTTCTGATGTGCTTCTTCTCACTTGAAAGTCATGTTTTTTATTAATCACAACAACGTTGAAATACTTCACGAATCTTCTATAGAAACTAGTCAATCCATGGAAACTGTGAACATGTCCAATCTTTGTTGGTATTGCCCTTCTTTGATTATTTTGATATTTTCTTGATCAAGTTGTAGGTTGTGAGATCTCACAATAAATCTAATAAAGATAAGTTGTTTAACAAACATATACACTTCTTGGGATTAACATAAAGTATTATTGTCGTAGAGTTTGCGAAAACCAACCCAAAGTAATCTAGATTATCTTTCAAACACTTGTTAAATTAGTATATAATCAAATTATACCAAAACAAACGTTTTGATATATAATTTTAAAACCTGACTTCGTACCCTCATGAACTTACTTGGAGCATTAGTTATCTTAAATGGCATAACAAACTATTCATAATATTTTTGTTTGGTTTTGAAAGTTGTGTTCCATTCATTTATTTCTCGTATAAATCATGGAGAAAATAGTGGAACCACTAAATTGAAGGTGGAAAACCTTCTCAAAATATACCAAAAGAGTTCAGATAATTTAAGACACAGAAAAGAGCTTTTCAAAAAGATAAAGTTGTTATAATGAGAGAGGTTCCCTTTCTTTCGAGTGTATGTTTATATATATATATATATATATATATATATATATATATAATCAGAGGTTTAAAAGTATAGAAGATTAATATACCCTTATTTGTAAGTATATTAGCTTCTACTACAAAAACTAAATGCATATATATATATATATATATATATATATATATATATATATATATATATATATAATTACATAAATGTAACCATTTTCTTATCACTATCCATATATTATGACTTTAGTTCGGCTCACTCCTAGTCTTTGAGTTGGGTTATTGAATGAAAGTTAAGGGGTATCAATCATTAAATATAGAAAAATATTGTGATAGTCAACTTTATCCTTCTTCACATTTCAAATTCGTACTAGTGTTATTAATATTCATTCTCCTCGCAACGGCGATGCATGCCCAATTATTGGACTACTCATCATTTTCCTTTATAACGTATTGTTGATAATATCTTAATATTATATATATGAAATATAATCTAATTTTAGTATAATCACTTAGCTCAACGTTCGTTAATATATTGATTTAAGTCTAATCCAATTCATCAGGCTTAAAGCCTTCCTAATCACCAATTTAAATATCGTAATGGTCTTTAAGTTAAATATCTCATCATCTTTGGTTTTTCATTTCTAACTTATCCATATTGCTTTCAGTCGGTTGTATTCTCAATCTATATTTCTTACCCCAACATATTTAGTTCATCATATATAACTTATAAATCTTGCGTTCCTTCTGAGTCATTTAATTTGTCATTTTTTATTTGTTGTTTTTGGTCGATAAAATTATTTTTATCATACACATCGTATTATATTATTTTACTTCTTTTTCGTTGAAGTATGTTTCTTATCTTCTTCTTTTTTTATGTTGCATCATTTTGTATGATAATGTTTTATAGGAAAATAGTCATAAAGGTGATAATATATCAAGATCACCTCGTTTTATGACTTTGTTTGTTTTTTACTCATCGTTAGAGTTATCTAGCTTATCCAATTTTATCATTATATTTATCTTATAACTTACTTGTTCTTTCTCATGTAGCTTATTATATTGTGTCACTTTACTTATCTTATAACTTAGTTATTCTTTCTCACGTAGCTTGTCTAATAGTATCGCTTTATTTATCTTACAACTTGTTTATTCTTTCTTATATAGCTCGTCTAATAATGACACCATATTTAGATTGTTTATTTTATATTTTAACTAACTCATAATCAAGGCGTTTATAGCTCGGGCATTTATGTCTTCTTGTGTGACAGCTCTTGTGATTAGGTAATTCGAAGGAGAAGTGAGTTTGGGAAAACGAAATTTCTAGAAGAAGGTCCAAGTGCTTTTTATCATGGTGGACTGTCCCACGAGCTACAATGCTATTTTTGGAAGGTCTTGTCTTTCTAGAATGTATGGGGTTGTATCAAGGGTACACCAATGTCTTAAATATGTGGTAGGGGAACGTATTGGGGTCGTTTGAAGCGAGCAGAAATTAACAAGAGAGTGTTATGCCACTGCGCTTTGGATCCGGGGATCCAGCCGTGGAGATTTGATGAATGAATAGCAGTCAGAGGGTTTAACCTCGGATTTAGAAGAAAGAGTTGACGATCTGAAGGAAAACCCCAGGTCTTTAACAGTAAGTGAAGAAATAGAGTATACGTTTTTGGACGGAAGAGTGCTTCGAATCGGAACCTTAGTGACCCCACTTTTACGTCAACAACTGCTAGAATTTTTGTCTTTTAACTTTAACATTTTCTCTTGGAAAACGGAGGATATGACATGAGTACCGATCGAGATGATTCGTCATAGTTTCACTATTGATCTTAAGGTAAAACCAGTAATTCAGAAAAGAAGGTTTTTCTCTTCGGAGAAGGCGGAAGCAATTGTTTCCGATGTGGATCGGTTACCAAAGTCTGACATATAAGGGAGTCACAGTATCCGTTTTCGATGGTGAATACAGTAGTGATCAAAAATAAGAATGGGAAGTGGAGAATGTGTGTAGATTTTACGGACTTGAATCGAGCCTGTCCTAATGATCCATTTCCTGTTCCTCGAATAGATCAACTAATTGACTCCACCTCGGGAAATAAAATACTAACATTCCTGATGCTTTTGCAGGATACAATCATATTCAGATGTATCCAAAGAACCAAGAATGTACGACCTTCATAACTGATAGAGGGTTGCATTGTTATAAAGTTATACCCTTTGGATTGAAAAACGCTGAACCCATTTATCAAAGGTTGATGAGTAAAGCTTTTGCTACTCAGATCAAAAGAAATATGGAGGTGTATATAGATGATATCATGGTAAAAATTTTAAAGGATGATGCGCATCCGGAGGATTTAACGGAACATTTTTGAATTCAAGAGCAATTAGACTAAAGTTTAATTCTGAGAAGTGCACCTTCGGAGTTCGATCAGAGAATTTTTGGGTTATGTTATCAGTGAAAGAGGTATAGAAGCTGACCCGGAACAACTGAAGGCTCTAATTGCAATGAATTATCCTCGATCTGTTAAAGAAGTGAAGATTTTGACAAAAAGGTTAGCAGCACTTAAACGATTTATTTCCAGATTTTCAGACAAATACTTTCCTTTCTTTCAAGTTCTGCGAGGACCAGATAGATTTGAATGGACATCAGAGTGTGAGGCAGCATTTACAAGTATAAAGAACTTGTTATCATCACCATAGATTTTTTTTAAACCTCGAAGTCGAGAAAAGGTTTTTTTGTACATTGCGGTATCAGATTTTGCGCTAAGTGTGGTGCTCACAAGTGAAGCTTCAGCTATTCTGAAACCAGTATACTACATCAGCAAAAGTCTAGTGGCAGTAGAAAAGAGGTATTTGAAGCTACAGAAATTAGCGTTAGCATTGGTGATTGCTGCTAGGAAAATGCGCCCCTGTTTCCAAGCTCATACTATCAAAGTCCGAACTTCATTCCCTCTAAAAAAATGGTTTGCAACGACCTGATATTTCGGGAAGGATGACCAAGTGCTCAATGGAGTTAGGAGATAATGATATTTTGTTCACACCCCGCACTGCAATTAAATCTCAAGAGTTGGCATACTTTTTTGTTGAATTTCATTCGAACAGATCGGATATTGAACAAAGTAAAGATGTTGCACCAGTGAATTCGAGGTGGATCGTTCGAACACATGAAGGGTCTATTATTTCACGGTGCAGTGTTGGGGTTCAACTAATAGCTCCAACTGGAGAAACGATGATTTAGTCCATCAAAATTGGTTTTCACGCTTCGAATAATGAAGTTGAATACGAAACTGCATTGGTAGGATTGAGGTTGGCAAAAATATGTGGAGAAACTTCAGTGCGTTTAGAAACGGATTCTCAATTGGTAGCAAACCAAGTGTCTGGATTTTCCGAGGCAAGAAAGTATCGCTTGATTTTATATCTTCGGGAGATTCGGAACTTAATGTTACTATTTGATCATGTTGTTGTTGAATATATTAGTCGAGGAAGTAACATGGCGGCTGATTCTTTAGCTAATATTGTTTATAAGGAGGACTATCCTTGGATTTTGTTACAAGAAAATCCCTCGATTTTGACTCAATCAGATCAGCTTGAATATAGAAAAGAACTTCGTCACCTCCGATGCCGTCCGAGGAGATTGGCGAACAGATATTCGTAATTGTTTTACTCAAGAAACATTGCTCGATGATACGAAATTGGCCAAAAAATTGAGAGGTAAAGTTTTTGGATACATAATTTTAGATAAAATTTTGTATAAGAAGGCATTAAGCAGGCCATTACTACGATGTCTAGAAAAGAAATAATCACAAAAAGTATTATCAGAGTTACATGATGGAGAGGGGTTAGCTCATTGCGGGTTTAAAGCTTTATCTATTCGAGTTTTACTTGCAGGATTTTATTGGCCTACAATCATGAACGATGCTAAAACTTTGGTTCGAAGCTGTCATAATTGTCAAAGGTTTGCTAATGCTATAAACAGGCCGGCAGTTCCACTTATGTCTATAATCGAGGCCATACCATTTGATAGATGGGGGATTGATCTGGTGGGGCCTTTGCCGATGGCATCTGGGGGGACGACAAATGATAATTTTAGCAGTGGATTACTTTACAAAATGGGTTGAGGAAGAACCACTATCTGGAACCAAAGAAAAAGATGTAATCAAATTCATTGTGAACAGTATTTGTTGTTGCTTCGGAGTACCTTCAAGAATTACTACAGATAATGCCCCTAGTTTAATAATATATAAATGACCTCATTTTGCGCCTCAAAGGGAATTCAACAATGTTTTAGACCATTTTTTATCATCAAGGCAATGGACAAGTTGAGGTAACAAAAATAACTGTTTTAAATGGTTTGAAGAAATATTTGACAGTGGCAGCAGGGAAATGGCCGAACTAATTACAAGAGGTACTTTGGGCTTATGGGACAACTCCCATGAAGCCTACTAAAGAAACTCATTTTGCCTTAGCATTGAGGAGAAAAGAGTTCGAGCTCATTTAAACGTAATACATCACCAGACTCTTATGAGGAACAGATACGATTCGAAGGTAAAAAGAAGAGAGTTTAAAGCAGGTGACAAAGTGTTGAGGAAAGTATTTTTGCATAAAAAAGAGAAGAGCCTGGGAAAAATGGTCCCCAAATTAGGAAGGGCCTTACATGGTTGTTGAAAGGATAAAACCAGGGTCTTATCGCCTTTGTGATATTCAAGGGAGGATGCTTCAACACTCGTGGAATATGGTGTGGATAATAATTTCCTGAGGGTAGGCTGGTAATTTCAGTTGGTGTTTTATGGTGGTGTGTGGGTATTAAGTGTTTAGAGTAGAGAGTAGAGAGATAATTAAGCAGCTTGGTAGCATTTAAATCTCATTACCCACAGTTAATGCAGGTGGTTGGGTATTTATACCCTGATGTTTGGGCCCCTATGGGCTTTCGGGTCATGTTTAATGGACCCGGGTCATGTTCAAAGACCCATGAGCTCTAAGTAGGAGAGCAAGTAGCTTAGTCAAGAAGTGTTTAGGTTTTTTAGTACTTTTGTCATAGTTCGAACATTCCTATGGTCATAGTGTTCAAAATGATCTGTCTGGTTCGTGTGATCTGTCTGGTCCGGAGGCCTTGGACCGATCTGTCCTTGTCCGGGGAGCGTGCAGAATTCGGACTCATCAGGAGCCCCTTTTTTAGGTGTTTGTGCAAGTATCCTTGCCAAAGACCTGAAAAACAGTCCGATGTCAGAGGTAGTTTTAATCCGGACAGGTCTATGGGTTTATCCGGACAGATAAAGCTTTACGAATTCAAAACGGTTTTTGCCAGAGTTCGTGGGACACGTGTCGCTCTCTGATTGGTTGCTTCAGCCGTTTTTTTCACCTTGAATCTCAAACCCACCTTCTTCGAAAAGCAACCTCTTTAATTACAAGGGGTGACATTAGCGCCGTCTTTTAATCATTGCCAAACTTTTCGAATTCTCCTAGGAATCAACTGTTTTTTCAGATTTACTATAAATACAAATTCATTTCTACTGTTTTACCATCTCCTTCAAACTTACTTCTGTAAAAAACTCTCAAAGCTTTCTCTCTCTAAAGCAAAAAACTTAGTTCAATAATTTATGTTTACAGCGAGGAATGCTCTTGTCAAAGGCGGGTGGCTCAACCTTTCTGAGTTAGAGAAGGCTCAAAAAGTCGAAAGAGAGAGACGGATTGCTGCAGGGTTACCTGCCTCACCTGTTGACAGACCTATCACTTCTGAAGGTACCAAGCCTAGAAAACTATTTCAAACCACCCTCTCCCCCATAATCTCTGGTTCCTCAGTTCAGGAATCGGTGCCTACTGTCGAGCCAGGAGTCACAGCCACTAGCCTTAGAAAACCTTCTCCCTTTCTTGCAATGGGATCAGACACGGAGCACTCTCCTGAGAAGCTGGTTGATAAGAGGAAAGGCCGGCTGGTTAAAGGCCAAGGAACCAGAAACACCCCCTCAAGATCGGGGGCAAAAGATAGCAGCACCGGATCAGAGGTGCCAATTAGAGCTCCTAAGGACAGGCTGTCCGGACCGGAGGGCTCCAATCAAAACCTTCAACCAGAAACTTCTGCTCCAAACACTTTACCAGAGAGCGGAAGTCAAAGGGGCAGTGAGGCCCATCAGTCCGGAGATAAGGCTGAATCAAATTTGAACCCTCCCCCCACTACAACTGCTGAAATCCCTTCAACGATCATGGAGGAAGTGATGGAGGACTCTGTTGAAGAGGCCCCGTTTGAGTCTGAGCCCTCCGGTCAGACTAGCAAAGAGATAGTTGCCAAGAAGGACAAGGGCAAAGAAAAGTTGAATTTGAGGCATCCGGATCTGCCGGAGAGCCTAGAGGGAAAAGTAAGGCCTTGTTTTCACAAGGTCAGCGTTAACTATCTTCTCTCCCTACAAAAAATCAACTATGCGTTCATCCACACTGCTGAGTTGGGCAGGATGCGTTCAAAATGGGGTATTCCAGAAAATGTAAAGATCAGGATCCCTATATATCCGGAGACCCCCATGGATTGCAACTTAAGTGAGGTGGTTATGTTCACGGAGCTGTTCAACTGGGGGCTCAGGCTCCCACTAGACCCAGAGATTGTCAGATATTTCCATCTGATCAAACTCTGTCCGAGCCAGCTGAGCCCCAACGCTTGGTATACCCTTATGTCATGCATTATGACATCAAGGCTGTCCAGGATCCCTCTGCCCATGGAGGAGTTTGCTGCAGTGGCTAGCCTGTGTAGAAACCACCACATCCCCTTCTACCACTTTAACATGGGGGATAACTTCAAGGCGGTGGATGATTTGCTGGAGGCAGAGAGGAATTGGAGGACCAGTTCCTGTTCGTCAGTGGTGCCTGGGAAAATGGCAAGAAGATAAAAGACGGAGAGAACCCAAGCCTCCTCAGAAGCAGGTGGAGGAGTGATCGTAAGCATCTTGCCTTTATATTTTTGTCTCTCTTGTCTTTTCTTTTTGGACTTAGTTTATACTAATTTGTCTTACTTTTGTTTTAGTAGAACTTCCCAAGGAGTTTAGTGACCACTTGAAAGCCGGGCAGGTCACTTGTGGCAAAATTAATGCCTGGGCTGCTGAGAACTGGGGGAACCGATTCCACGACGCTTTTACCAGTGGAAATTTGGCAAGGTCTCACCTGTGGAACACCACAGGTCGGAGAGACTTGACCTGGGAGGAGCTCACCACCCAACCTTCTCCAGATGTTGTGCTCAAGATGACCCATGAACCAGATGGGACACTCGTCTTGCCAGACCGGGCCAAAGCCCCGAGCAAGATGAAAAGCAAGAAGAAAAAGGGAAAAAGGGTGATGGGCGATGCCAACCCTGCTGATGCTGAGAAGGATGCTCGAACAGTCCCGGAGGGGCCAGCCCAGAGACTGAGAGGCAGGAAACGAATCTCCCAAAACCTCCAAGGGCTTCCAAGATAAATCGCAAACAGGGAAGCGAAGGTGCAGACCGGGAGGCGAAGAAGAAAAAGACTTCTAAGGGAAACGAGCTTTCTCTCTAGGCTCCGGAGCCTTCTTTCCAAGTTGAGCCTTCTGACCCAACGCATGCCGAAGAGATTCCGGGGGACTTTCACACTGATGAGGTTGAGGGAGGAGATCTCAACATTGATGGAGTGGACATCACCGGTCTTGGTGAGCTTGGTTAATACTTACTCAACCTCCCCAGAGATGACTTTGCAGGGCCTTACATTCCTCCGAGCAGCTCCAACACGGTCAATTTTAACGGTAAGACTTTTATTGTCTCTAGTGAAAAAGATACCATAGCCCACTCCTTGTTAAGAAATGTGCAGTCGGTACTTACATTAGAGAGACAAGTCCGGGGTCAGGCAGACATCATTAAAGACCTTAAGTCTGAGAAGGAAAAGTTGTACGAAGACCTTCGCACTGCCACCTCCAATGCTGCCATGTTGAAAGAAGAAAACTAGGAGTTGAAGAGAAGCCAAAAGACAAGCACCACCAAAGTCACCACTTTAGAGGAAACCATCAAAGACTTCCAGGAGAAACTGTCCGGTCTGGAAAAAGACCTTGCTACCTCAAAGGGAGAAACCAAGGCAAAGGACAAAGTCATTACCAACTTAACCACTGATAAGATTGCTCTTGAGAATGCAATGTCCAAGGCTGCCGAGGAGAAAAATACTTTGTTACAGGAGCAGGAGGCCAAGATCCAAGCCAAGATCAATGCTTATGCCAACCAGATGATCAAAAGCGAAGAGCAACTGCTTGAGAAGGTGAGGTCTGACATGGTTCTACTCTTCCATGAAAGGTTTCTGAAGAAGAACCTTGGGGACTTATGGCTTTACGTTGAGCCTGAAGACCTCCCATACCACACGATGGCCGAAGGCGACAAGTATGGCTACTCCAGTGACTCCTCGGGTGATGAAGAACATACTGGGGAGAGCCCAGATGAGGAGAAAGACAATCCTAAAGGCAAGAGGGTGGATGAAGGGAGAGATGACCCTAAAGGCAAGAAGATAAATGAAGGTGAGCCATCTTCAAAGGCTCAACCTTAACTTATGATCCACTTTGTTTATTTTCTATCCAGACTAAAGTCCTTGGAAGGCCAAGGCACTCTTTTTGTAATGATGTCCGGTATTTGACCGGACAGGTTTTTTGTTGTTCGACTTTGATCATTTAAAAGTCCTTGGAAGGCCAAGGCAATTTCAAGTTATTAATTTCAATGAATATTTCTGTTCTGTACAACTATCATCTTCTTTCATTGCTTGTTCTAATTTTGATAGCCAGAGTTTAAGTAGCCTTTAGCTGTTGCATTGTGAGAGTGTTTAAGTTCTCCGGCTAGAGTTTAAATAGCCCTTAGTTATCTCAATCCGGATAGTATGACAAGGGACAAAACTTCAAAAACACTTAGAAAAATTTTAAGAAGGCATCAAATTTTATTTAACAACCCGGACACCTCATTAAAACCTCTCTGTGCCACCAGGGAGGAAAGAGTATGCCCCCAAATATTTACATGGATGTTCAAACAAGTAAATATTTACACAAGTGCTATTCCAAGTACATCCGGAGATGCTCAATATTCCAAGGATGTGTTAGAACTCTGCCATCTTTGTCTTCCAACCAATAAGTTCCAGGCTTAATTCTTTCAACAACCATATACGGACCCTCCCAAGTTGGGGCCAACTTTCCGAACAGCTTTTCTTTAGTGTGTAAGAAGACCTTCCTTAATACTTTGTCCCCTGGTTGGAAATCTCAACTTTTAAATTTGGAAGCAAACCTGCTTCTCATCAAGCCTTGATAGTGTGCAACTCGAAGGTGAGCTTTAACTCGTCTTTCTTCTATCAAATCAAGTTGACCTCTGATTGCCACCTCGTTAGCGTGTTCGGAGAAGTTGTCAACACGAAAGGAGGGGAGAGTTGCCTCTATGGGAGCTAATGCATCCATCCCATAGACCAAAGCAAAGGGTGACTCTTGTGTTGCATCCCCAGGTGTTGTCCGGTAGGCCCACAAGACCTCTTGTAGATAACTAGGCCACTTCCCAGCAACCCCTTCCAAATTCTTCTTTAAACCGGACAATATAGTTCTGTTAGCCACTTCAACTTGCCCATTTGCTTGTGGGTGGAAAGGTGAAGAAAAACAATGTTGTATACCCCTTGAGGCACAGAAACTTTCCATTTCCCTATTGTCGAACTGTGGCCCATTGTCTGTTGTTATTTTCTGTGGGACACCAAATCTGCAACAGATGTTGGATAGAATGAATTTTATAACAGCTTTTGATGTTGTCCCTGCTAGGGGGCTGCTTCTATCCACTTCGAAAAGTAATCTATGGCCACAATTATAGTTTTGCGTCCTCCGGACGCCACAGGGAGAGGCCCCACTAAATCCAATCCCCATCGAGCAAAAGGAATGGGCTCAGAAATTGATTCTAAAGGCATGGCTGGTATATGAATTTCATTGTTGTACCTCTGGCATGGGTCACACCTTCTTACCAATTCCTTAGCATCTTTCATAATTGATGGCCAATAGTAACCGGAGAGTAAAACCCTTCTTGTTAAAGCTCTAAACCCACAATGGGCTGATCCCTCACTATCATGCAATTCGGAGAGGACCACTTGTGATTCTTCATCCCCCAAACAGCGCAAGAGAGGTTTACTGTAGGACTTTTTGTACAACACTTCTCTCAATATGATGAAACCACGAGCCTTATGTTTCAATGTTCTGGCTAGTGACTTATCCGGAGGCACGACACCATCGGAGAGATATTGCATGAGAGGAAACCTCCAGTCTTGAGGTTGTTTCACTTGTACTTCAAAAATTTCCTCTTCTTTACCCTTACTAAGTTGAATGGAGGGGCTTTCGAGCACATGGATCCATGGATATGACTCCGTATATGCTATGGTTGCCAATGAGTGTGCTAGCTCATTTTCTGTCTGGGGAATGTGCTCATAGACAACACCTTTAAACTTAAGTGCTTCATTTTTTAGGAGGAGTAAATACTTCGCAAGTTGCTCCTTCTTAGCCTCAGATTGGCCTTGGGCATGGTGGATAAGTAGTTGGGAGTCGCTTAGAAGTTTGAACCTCTTAGCCCCACAGATGTAGGCTAACTTTAACCCAGCTATAGCTGCTTCGTATTCGGACTCGTTATAAGATGCCCTGAAAGCAAAACAAATAGCCTGGTACATTTTGTCTCTATACGGGGAAGTCAAACACACCCCTGCACCACACCCGATAGTGCTAGTTCCACCATCTGTTCGGACGACCCATACCTTTTTATCTTTTATGTCAGTAGTTTGCTCTGAATCCCTGTCGGAGTGGAATTCAACAAAAAAGTCTACCACAGCTTGGGCCTTGACTGCTGTTCGGGGAGCAAAATCTATGTCGAAGTCCCCCAATTCTACTGACCACTTAGTCATCCTGCTTGAAATGTCTGCCTTTTGGAGGACATTCTTCAGGGGGAAAGAAGTCCGGACGATGACATGATGGTAGTATTAGGTTCCTTTGGAGGAATCTAATACCCCTATGTTGTTTTATAGAAATATTGACTTCAACACTGATGACATGATGGTGGTAATCTCATTTGATGTGATGGAAATCTTGATGTTATCCAAAATACCGAATTTAAATCGAATTTGTTTTTCTTTTTTTTTCTTTATTGACATTATGGATAAATTTCTAACGAGAAAACCATCAGTCAAATCAGTCAAATAAACTAATTTCATTATCTTCAGGTTGCTTGGAAAAAGATGATATACCATATATATTGGTATTTTCTAAACTAATTTCATTATCACTCAATTATTTTAAGACTTTCTCTTAATAATAATTATTTCTATATCTAAAAATTTTATTAGCAAGAATATTTTATCTTCATTCTCTTGATTGTAAATTAGTACAAACATATATCATGTTTATAATATCAAACAAAAGATGTTACAAAAATTTATACTATTATTCAAATTAATGGTTATAATCAAATAGTACACCAAGTGGTTATAATGGTATATTCATATCAATAATATGATCAAAGAGCACTCTAAGTGAGTTATAACCAACTCGTAAAACCATGACATATTAATTATCACCCATTAAAATGAAACCAATATATCACATATAGTTTTAGACTAACCCCCAAGAAAACTGCCGCTATTTAAAGCTACTCGAAACCGAGCATCACATATTGGGACTTACTCATGCCGAGGTCAAATTGTTTGTACCGAGATTAGAATCATACCAATATTGAACTTAATTTTAAGGCCGGAATTTCTAGAATGGCAATGCCCATTTATTTCTAGATTGAGATCTTACATTGGCTGAATGTTTTGGAGGTCGATCCCTTGTAGTAGCCGAAATATTTTAGTCGAGAACATAACTTCTTAAAGATTTGATATTCCATCATCTAGACACTTATAGCCTACATAAAAATTATCCACTTAGGTTTTTAGTGACTTCAACATCTATTCCAAAGTTATTCAGTCCACTTGCATCTGAAAATGGAATAATTTTTATACAATAGGTGAACTTTGAAACTGTTAATACCTTTGTTAGAGCATATGAATGGTGTCTTCACTTGAAATGATTTCAAAATTAACTTTATGTTTCTACAGTACATCCATGATGAAATGAATCTTTATATATACATGTTTTGTTCTTTCATAGAACTTAAAATTTCCCATCAACCGAATAAAACTAACATTATCATCAAATAAAATTACTTCTTACTATAAACTAACTATCTCATTTAACAATTCATTTAATCATATCACTTCTTTAATTAACCGAGTTGTAATAAAATATTCAGTTTATGTAGATGAAAATGCACCATTATTTTGTAGACTAGCTTTCCAACTTAGAAATCTACCAAACATTGTAAACAGATAACCCGAAGTTGACTTTCTTATGTCAAAGCAGTCTTCATATCATAGGTCATATACCTCTTCGACGTCTCATTATTCCTACGATTATAATTACAGTATACTTCAACATATAATGTACCCCTCAAGAATATCATAGACTCTTTAAGATATTATTATATTCAGGCTACATTGAATCAACCATAGACCTGCTCAAAATACTACTTGATTATACAAGATCATATATGGTGAAAATCTTGAAATAATGATAGCATAAACCTTATTAAGGCTTATTTCACAACCTACAAAAGTTTATTGAAATCCACATCCTTCTTTGCTGTAAATCCCTTAGTTTTGTACACATATATTTTAACTCCCAGAATATCTTCCTTCATATTGAATATTCATTTATATCTAACAAGATTTTGATCATTTGGCTACTTTACAAAAATCCAAGTAAAATTATTCTCTAGAGAGTTCATTTCTTCTTCATGTCTACATTTGAGGTTATCAATACTTTCATAACATTGTGATAACCCTCAAATTCAAGAAAATTCCATTAAACTTCAACAAATAAATCATAACTTATAATATCAGCATAATCGTAAGTTTGTCTAGGTTTACTTGGTCTTTGAGCTCTATCACTCACCAGCTATTAACAACCAAATTCTTCATGTTCCACTTATGTCTAATAATCTGAAATATCAAACTCGTTGCTAAGACCGAACCTATATTGTGGTTGACATTCTTCTGCATTGTCTGAGTCTATACTAGGTCTAAAACCAACTTCGGTAACACTCTATATTTCATTATCTTGTTTAAATTTCATATTATTCTCAGCTTCACTATCAATAGTAGTAGTGTAGATGTTACTTTCTTGAGAAGTGGCATATTAAATCCATTTAGCACCGCAAGCCTTCTCATTACTAGGTTGCAGATACCACAACCTATATCTTTTCAATCTCTTCTGATATCCGAGAAACATACACTTTAGTACTTTTGACTGAACCTTGTTATACTCCACATGTGTATAAATATCACATCAGAACGCTTTCAAATTGCTTACTATTAGTTTCTTACTAATACACTTATCTCGAAGATATTTGTTTTTTAGTGCTAAATATCGATTAATTACTGATAATTTATGCAATTGTCTTGACAACTTATCCTTCAAAACTCTGCTTTATTCATGTTATCATAAGCTTATACCTTACTATTTTACGTATTTCTAGTTCAACGATTCAGCAAAACCATTTTGTTGTCGAGTTCATTTCACGATTTTTGCTAGCAATTCCAAGTTTTAAAGTAGTAGCTAGTGAATGGTTCATTCACCTATTCCATTAAATTGTATGTCCTTAACTTCCTCCAAATATTTTCGGACGGATTCTCCACCAATTTCTTCCATTTTGTAAATGTATCAAGTTATCTTCAATGAAGCATTGCTCATAGAAGTTTGATTGTAGCATAAGCTATATAGCATATTTGATTGTAGGTTGAATCACAGGACCCTAAAAGTCATAAAGAACATATTCAATAACATCATGAGTTTTATGGTATTTAATCATTTACTTAAAAATCTCGCTTTTACCCAACAAACATTGCTCATAGAAGTTTTAGCTTTGAACCTTATCACCATCCAAAACTTTATGTTTGCTAAGATAATTTAGGACTTTTTGACTCAAATGTCCTTCACTGAGATTCCACAACTTGGTATAATTATCCTCAACTCTAGAAACACCTTTGACCAATACAGACCCTTTACGAACTAATGCACCATTAAATTCATAGGATTTTATAACAACCAATGACCATTGTTCTATTCTAAGTCTGTCATCTTCACTTTATATTTATACCATTTATCATTTAATATTTAAATATATATAAAATTTTGTTAAACATCAAGGACATACTTCACATATGTTATGACTCTCCCAAGTTCTGTAGACAACTTGAATCCAACTCTTTATATTCCTTTTACATCGCATGATTCATCATTTCCCAGTATTACCTTGCCACCATCAAACTCCTTCAGATCTTCAAACACTTGTTAACATAAATGTTGATGAGGGAATTTAATTCTTAAAATATTGTAAAAAGATAAGACTATAAATGATCGAGAACAATTATACTAGTATAATTAACCAAATAATACACCATTTTTACGATGATTTGACATTTTATTTATATTTACTTTATCCTTAAATATTAGGGAATGATAACACATGTAAAGTTTGACACGTGTTAGTCGTCTATTAAATAAATTACTATTTTACCCTTTAATCGTTATAGGTATTGTCGTAAAATGTTATATGTGTCTCAAGTCTTTCGACATCTTTAAGTTATTTCCATCATTTTCTCTTTTTCCTTGACGCATCGGTTGATAATAACGCATCTCATTTTACTAAGACTTTCATCTTCTACTAATATCATTCACTAATAGATTTACAGATAATTATCTTAATTTTTCTTGTTTTCTCGACACCTTCATAAGTGATTATTTATCTTGTAATTTTAATTATTTACCTTTCCTAAAAAAAGGGTAATGAAATTCCAACAAGATATAACATTAACCGACATCTTAATGATATGTCTACCCCATGCGTTAATGTTTTTATAATACTCCTGCATTTCCTTAATAGAGGTAATAACATCCCACCGATATATATCAAGACAGTCTTTTTAGTCTTTGAAAAAATTCACATGTTTTAAAAACTACATCATAATAAATGTAAAATTATTATCACTTGAAATACAAATGTACCAACAGTTACTATTGCCAATAATTATTTCATAATTTATAATTCATGTTAATCGTATCACTAATACGTATTTTTAATCAATAAACTCTCAATGGTTTATTTTTCTCATATCTGACATTGAATATAAACCTCTCATCTTTGTTTGGATTAACAGCTAAAATTTACCCATTCACTTTATTTTTATATATATAACATTAAGTAGCACCCATTATACTTTCACTTTTCACAATATTATAATGTCTATAACTTCTATCTCTAATTGTTTTTTCTAGACTTGTTTTATGCTGTTATTTACCTTTATTATTTAATATTTGATTTTTTAGTTCTCCTTTTCCAAGTCATTTTTTTAATCCAATTAACTTAATTATCATACTTAAAATCATTTAAATAATTAAATTTAACCGACTACTTTCCATTCCACCATACATCATTTGTCTTTCATTATTCATTCATCGAGTAATATATCAATGTCTAGAAAATAAAATTATGACTTCTATCCATCTAATTATCCAAATGACCAAGATGATAGTAGTTCCTCATACCTGAAAAAAGTCATTAACTTATTTACAAATTAGTGGAGACAATATCGATCCACTATAAACCGGGATGACATAACACCTCGTGCTAATTCTAAAACCCAAAAATTGCTAAAGGAAGAAATCATATTCCTCCCAACAAACCATCTAAATCCCTGAACTTTGATAAGAAACCAGGTGACCCAAACTTAGAAAAGACCAATACATATGGTATATCATCTTTTTCCAAGCAACCTGAAGATAATGAAATTAGTTTATTTGACTGATTTGACTGATGGTTTTCTCGTTAGAAATTTATCCATAATGTCAATAAAGAAAAAAAAGAAAAACAAATTCGATTTAAATTCGGTATTTTGGATAACATCAAGATTTCCATCACATCAAATGAGATTACCACCATCATGTCATCAGTGATGAAGTCAATGAAATGTCTGCCTATTACCAAGGCCAATGCTAACTTTTTGAGTTTCAAGTAACGCCTTTCTGCATCTACCAAACTTTTGCTGATGTAGTATACTAGATGGGGATGACCACCGGCCTCTCTTATCAACACAGCACTGATGGCATAACTTGAAACTGCCAAATATACGAAGAGGG
Source organism: Limnanthes douglasii subsp. nivea (assembly GCA_036936605.1). Lineage (NCBI taxonomy): Eukaryota > Viridiplantae > Streptophyta > Magnoliopsida > Brassicales > Limnanthaceae > Limnanthes > Limnanthes douglasii. The sequence goes on from JAUPFV010000001.1 coordinate 185,091,181, forward strand.
TCTCCCCATCAGCTGGTTTAAACAATGTCTTGGGAGAGGACATGTGCTTCTTGATCTCATTGAAAGCCTCATCACACTGTGGGGTCCAATAGAATCCTTTTGCACCCTTCAAAGTTTGAAAGAAAGGTGCACACCTATCCGAAGACCTTGAGATAAATCTGTTTAAGGCAGCTAACCTCCCCGTTAACCGCTGTACTTCTTTAATGTTTCGAGGAGGTTCCATTTGGAAAAGAGCATTTAGTTGGGATCGGGCTGTATTCCATGCTCACTTATGATATAGCCTAGAAACTTCCCGGACTGCACTCCGAACACACACTTTTCTGGGTTTAATTTCAAATTCATTTTTACCAAGTTGGCAAAAGTTTCTTAGAGATCGGACAAGTGAAACTGCTCATCTACACTCTTCACCATCATGTCATCAATGTACACTTCCATATTTCTTCCAATTTGATCAGCAAATGCCTTGTTGACTAACCTCTGATAAGTAGCCCCAGCATTTTTCAAACCAAATGGCATTACTTTGTAGCAATGAAGACCTTTGTCAGTGATAAATGTGGTATGCTCTTGATCCTTTGGATCTACTTGAATCTGATTGTATCCGGAGAAAGCATCCATAAAGGAAAGCAGCTTGTTCCCAGAGGTGGAGTCTACTAACTGATCAATCTGGGCACTGGATACAAATCTTTTGGGCAAGCTCTATTGAGATCTGTGAAGTCAATGCACATGCGCCATTTGCCATTCTTCTTTTTCACCAAGACAGGATTGGTAGTCCACAAAGGGTATTGAGACTTCTTGATGTGCCCCATCTTCGTGAGCCTGTTAACCTCTTGTACAATGACATCAGCCTTTTCTTTGGAAAAAGCTCTTCTTTTTTGAACCACTGGAGCTACATCTCTCCGGACAGATAGGTGATGTGATATCACTTCTGATGGGACCCCAGTAACATCAGCATTGTACCAAGCAAAAACATGCTGATGGTTCTTCAAAAACTTTAACATTTGATCTTTCAAAACATGTGGCATTTTAGACCCTATCTTGACACTTTTCCCATCTTCCAAACAGTGTGTTTCTACCTCTTCAACTGGTATCAACACTCCGGGGGTCTCTCTGGGGTAATCAATTTCACCCTCACCCCCAGAAAGGCCCTCAAACTGCTATTGTTCATTAATACGGACTGCCCCCAGCGTTCGAGGAGCCAGGGCAGTGGCATAACATTCTCTTGCAATCTTTTGGCTGCTCTGGATTACTCCAACCTGTCCTTGAACAGCATACTTCAAGCATTGGTGGACTGTTGACGCCACTGCATGCATCCTAGAGAGCCAAGACCTCCCTAGTATAGCATTATAGCAAGTGGGACAATCCACCACAATAAAGAGTATTCTGACCATTTTCTTGAAAGGGCCCTTGCCCAATAACACTTCTTCTTCGAACTCTCCGATCACATCTGTTGAGCTGCCTGTGAAGCCCACGATTGATCTGTCTGAATTCTGAATTACAGCTGGATTTTTCATTTTCTTGTACGTGGTTAGAAAAGGATATTGGCTGAGCTTCCAGTATCCACCAGGATTCGTCTTATGTCATTGCCCCCTATAGATGCTCCTATGACAACAGCATCCTCATGAGGGCCAGCAATGTTTCTTAAATCATCTTCATCAAACACAATGAAGGGGAATGAGTTTGGTGACTGATAGGATGTCATGCCTCCTTCTAGCTGGGAGGCTAAAGTATGAACATGCCTCTTCCTCGAAGAAGCAGTAGGAGCTGTCATAGTGTCCCCCCCCCCCCCCCGAAAATTTTAAGTGACTCGAAAAACTTAATGAGCCCGGAGACCGATCTAGAACATTCCTCTATAGCACCCACTCTATTTCGAGTTGGATCAGGATCCAAGTACTCAGATTCCACGTCGAACCTTTCAATTATAACCATGGCTCCCTCCGGAGGAGCATTACTTGGACCAACCCTGTGAGTGTTATCAGGCCTGTTACCCCCTCTTCTTTTAACGTAAGCTCCCAGCTTTCCCCTCTCAATCAAGTTTTAAACTTCTTGTTTCAATGCTATGCAGTCATCATTGGTATGACCAATATCATTGTGATATTGGCAAAAAGAGTTATTGCGATGCTCTCTGGGAGACTGCAGTGTTGCCGGTCTCCGGTAATGCACCTCATCCTTTGTTTTATCAAAAATAGTGGCCACACTTTCTTTTAACTCTGCGAACCACTCCGGTTGCACCCATGGCCCTCTCTTATTTCTGGATTGCTGACTTTGAGCAGGAGCAGCTGGCTGAGACTGAGCTTTTGCCTTACCATGCCCCTGTCCGGTTTCTCTTGCTTTATTCCCGGACTGATTCTAATTGGGATTTGGTACCACTGGGGTAGACATCACCTGCCTGTGCACCCTGGTTTTCTTTGTTTCATCGACGTTTATTTGTTTGCCAACCTGATTCAGCAACCCTCCTCATGTCATGGCCTTCTTTCTGGTCACTGAATCAGCTAGATTTCCTGGGTTCAAACCCTGCCTTAGGGACCCTATTGCTACATGTTCGAAGCAATCAGCCAACCCATTCTTGGTGTTTACAAAACGGCTTATATACTCTTTCAAGGACTCATTTGGTTCCTGGGCACAATGGATTATTGTGTCTCCATTGCCTTTTAGCTCTTTACTCCCTACGAACTGCCTTCGAAAGGCTACCCAAAAAGTATCGAAATCTTTAATACAACCCTGAGGCAGGCTGTTGTACCACTTTAGAGCACTCCCCGAGAATGACTGGGAGAATTCCTTACAGAGCAGATTGTCATCATCATCAAAGTTCATCATGAAGTTTTTAAATTGCTCCAGATGGTTGTCCGGATCAGTACTGCCCTCGTACTTTTCTATTTTGGTGCTGTCAAACCTCTTGGGGAGGTTTCCGGATAGAATTTTAGAAGACAACGGAGATTGCCTCCAATTCCTTCCACGACTGAACACAGTACCTTCATTGGGAGTTGCAAAGATACCTGGTTCATCGTGGAAAGCGAAGGGATACATCAGCATCTTGTCCACATGCCTCCGGTTATGAGATGATCCCTTACCAATATGCTTCTTCATCTTTCCTTGTCTATCCCTTTTTCTTGAATATTTTTTAATCTGCTTTTGTTTCTTTTTGGTTCGACCCTCATCGCTGCTACAGGACAATGATTTTTCAACTCCCTCACTGTCCGAAGAGCTATCAGAAGATTCTGAGCTTGAGTCAGAACTCTCCACTGGCTTAGACCGGTGAGACTTTTTGGAACTGGCATGAGTCTTTTTGGTGCTCACATGAGTCTTCGAAGACTCATACTCTCTGAGGTTATCGGTGTGATGAGCAGCTGATGCTTTGGACTTTTCTTTCACGCCCATCTTGGCCTTTTCAGCCCTCATAGCTTCTATTTCACCCTTTAGCCTACCACGCTCTTCGATAGTGTATTCATCGTTCTCTCCCACCACTTCGAGCAAAGCTGGTGGTATTTCTGGATTGTCCGGATTCATTCAGACAGATTTTTTTAAGCTGGTTTTGAATGCTTGATTCAGGCACCTTCTCCTCCCACTGTGGTCGCCAATTTGGTGTGGATAATAATTGCCTGAGGGTAGGCTGGTAATTTCAGTTGGTATTTTATGGTGGTGTGTGGGTATTAAGTGTTTAGAGTAGAGAGTAGAGAGATAATTAACCAGCTTGGTAGCAGTTAATTCTCATTACCCACAGTTAATGCAGGTGGTTGGGTATTTATACCCTGATGTTTGGGCCCTTATGGGCTTTCGGGTCATGTTTAATGGACCCGGGTCATGTTCAAAGACCCATGAGCTCTAAGTAGGAGAGCAAGTAGCTTAGTCAAGAAGAGTTTAGGTTTTTTAGTACTTTTGTCATAGTTCGAACAGTCCTATGGTCATAGTGTTCAAAATGATCTATCCGGTTCGTGTGATCTGTCCGGTTCGGAGGCCTTGGACCGATCTGTCCTTGTCCGGGGAGCGTGCAGAATTCGGACTCATCAGAATATACAGCATTTGAAGTCATATTGGGAATAGATTTATTGTATTTTGAATTTCTTATTATTGAATGGCGCACTCTTTCCTACCCTGTTGGCCTAAGTTGGTTTTAATGAGGTGATTTGTACATATTCAATATTATCAATAAAATTAATTTTTGGCCAACGGTTTTTTACAAGTGTTTATTGAAAACTATCTTAACAACTTATCGAATATTGATAATCTTTGAGGTTGGTTAAGAGTAGAATGTGTCGAAGTGTTTATTACACTTTTTGAAGAAACAACCATATTCAAAGTGCTACGTTCAAAATATGCACTGTGATTTTACGAAGTGCTATGTTCAATAAATGCACTATGATTTTACGAAGTGCTACGTTCAATAAATTCACTATGTTATTCGAGGTACTATGTTCGAAATTTGTACTAAGCTATTCAAATTATTACGTATTGTGAATTTCGAAGTACGTTATCATATTTAAAGAGTTATGTTTAAAAACTTATTTCAAGTTTGTTAACTTTGAATAATTAATATTGATGATAAAAATGAAAAATAAACAATTACATTTGTCAATTATATTAATTCGATGAAGTACAGTGGGCAAGATACTAATCTGACAAATACAAAAAAGATAACATAAAATCAATGGACAGCAAAAACTATTCATACGACTGACTCCTCCTCGAAAGATTCTTCTTCCTCTGATGATGAGCTTGGGATAGTATCGAATGCTTCACTAGGGTGCCGTTCGACAAGAATATCATTCCAAAAACTAGAAAGGTTGATTTTTGGATAAGTCGCATGAATTTCTTGAAGAAGAGTGATGGTTGTCTCTGCTTTACCATTGTTAATAGCAGCTGACGTGTCCTTAGAGCATTCAGCTTCTGCGGCAGTGACAACAGCTTCTTTTTCCTTCTCAAAATTAGCCTTCAATGTGGCTATCTCAGTAGTCAATTATTTCTTTTCTGCTTCGCTAGTATCAAGAGAAGCTTGAAGACATTCGGATTTAAGCTTTTCAGCAGCCAACTCTTCAGCATGTTTAGTTTTGAGCTTGTTTATCTCCTTTTGATGCAAGACAATCAATTTTTCTTTATCAGCATGATGTTGTCCTCGCATATGGCTTTTAATGAAGAGTATTCTTCGAATAAGCTCAGATCTTGCTTCTTCAAAGGTGTGGAACTGATTGATTACATGATTTTGTTGTTTCTCAGCATAGGCAATTCTCTTATAACGAACTATATCATTGGCCAATCGTTTCAAGTGACTGTGGGAAGCTTCGACTTGTTGAGAAAGTGACTTTGTTGTAACATCTAGATCGACAAATGGTTGAAGTGCAGCAAGGACATCGGGGAGGGTGGAAGAGAAGAAAAATGTTTAGGCTAGGACGAGGACTCATGTCCAGAGATGTAGTTGGAGCAGAAGGAAAGATAATTTCTGGACACACTTCGACGGTAAATCTTCTCCCAAAATTGTGTATACGAGTCTGAATATCTTGGATGACACGGTCGTCTTCTCCAACAAGTTCATGTGACTCATTTAAATTTATGAAGTTATCAGGATCGAAGTGGTCGTCGTTTCGATTATCATCATCTGCATTGTCCTCCATAATGATTTTGTAGCATCATCATTGGTTGTTTCCTTTTCGTCAGGAGGACTTTGCTGATTCCCAACAGTTTTGACCTCATCCTCATCGAGCAGTGTGTATTCGATGACCTTTGATACTTTCTTTTGCTTTCCATGAGGACTAATTGATTTTTTTCTTTTCGAAGGCGTGTAAGTCTTCTTTTTTTAAGAAGGTTTTTCTTCTTCCCCATCTTCGATGGTTAAAAGAGTGTTTTCTGCTGCTTTTCCTTTTAGATGTTTGGGCTTCAGCTATGTTGAAGGGCTAGCACCAGATGTGCTAGCTAATTTTTTTTATCTTTTTTCTCCTTTTTTGCCTTTTTCTTTTGAGGTAAGTGAATGTCAGACCTATTGTGTATGGGGAAGAATACCTTAGAGTCACGTTGAACTAGTCTTTTGCAAGGGTGATGGAGGTTGGGCTGATTCATCAAATTTGGAGGAAAGGCTCCAGGTGTGATGAGAAAGAGGTGACTATTGAGGAAGTTGATCGGTTGGAATGCGGTGTGGAAAGCGTTGTTCCACTCTGTTTTAGCCCAAGCGACAAGATTTTTGAATATATATTGGGTTGTTGTCTAGCGAATAGCGTACCGCCTCGGAATTTCTGAAATGATCATACAAATAAATAATGAATAAGGAAAACAACAGTTAATGCAAATTAATCTTAAAATATATGATGTTTGAAGTACTTACGGTTGCTTCTCCATATAAGGTTTAATTACGATGGGTTGGCATCGACTATTTCTTTACCGTTCTCTGATGCTCCTGAGATGAAGATAAACCTTTGCTTCCAAATTTTGTCTGCTTCCAGGAGATCATCGATGATTTTTACATTATCCACTACAGCGTTGTTCCACTCTGTTTTAGCCCAAGCGACAAGATTTTTGAATATATATTGGGTTGTTGTCCAGCGAATAGCGTACCGCCTCGGAATTTCTGAAATGATCATACAAATAAATAATGAATAAGGAAAACAACAATTAATGCAAATTAATCTTAAAATATATAATGTTTGAAGTACTTACGGTTGATTCTCCATATAAGGTTTAATTACGATGGGTTGGCATCGGCTATTTCTTTACCGTTCTCCCATGCTCCTGAGATGAAGATAAACCTTTGCTTCCAAATTTTGTCTGCTTCCAGGAGATCATCGATGATTTTTACATCATCCACTACAGTGAGGTAGTAATATAGGAGTTTCGGTCCCTTTGATAATTTTGTCAAGGATATGAAATCCTTGATGTTGATCGGAATCTTGGACAACCGAGAGACCATGATCACAGACATAAGAGTGAACCACTGATTCAGTGTCACTTGAGTTGGACACATCTTGAGAAGTTCGAAGTACTCCACAATCATAGGATCCAGTGAGAACGAAATACCCCAATTGATGATTTCGTGGTAGACCACGAGTTTTTCATCTTTATAATTTATGGGTGTTTCCCCTTTCTTAGGTAGTCGAACGGCGATGTAGTCTCACATTCCCCATTGTCTCTTTAAATTTGAGGTTTGACTCTCTTGATATGAGATATATGGAACTTTCTTCAGCTCAACGATATAATCAACATCGAGATCTCTCAAGTTTCTATCAATGGCTACTCTTTCCTCATCAGAAATAGTAACTAGTGCCTTCTTTTTTCGAGGCTTACGAACTTTCTAATCTGTAGAATTTTCTGAGTCTTCTTCATCAGATTCAGCCTTATTGTCAGACCGGGTAGCTTCAGAATCAGCTTCGTCGGCTTCTAATGTTTCATCCCTTGGTTGGGAAGGATCCTTTGAGGGATTTGGTTGAGGTAATAAAGCTTCCTCGAAAATTTACCTCTCAGGAGGAGACTGAGTAGGTGGATTCGATGAGGGGACGTTAGAGCAGCATCAGAATCATCTCACATGGCTATGAGAGTTTTTCTTCTGCAAGTTTGTGGAGGATAAATTGAAGAAGGAGTGGTTTCAGTTTATTTTGAAGAAGATTTTCTTGATTCCCCACTAATCAGAGGTGATACTTTGACCCGAGAAGAAGAGATTCGAGGTGTTCTAGGTATTCGAATTCTAGAGGAATGACCCTCTTCACTAGAAGGAGAAGGTGTAAAAACGGAAACTTTAGATGGATCAAAGTTACCGTAATAAGTGGTCTTGGTTGATGTTCTGATGGGAGCGTTGCTGATTAATCCGACAGCTTTGTACTCCTATGCTTTTTCAGTTATGCAAAAATAAGCGTACGCTCTGAAGATTAGATTATCGTCAGGCTTCAGAGATTTGGGTTTTTTGGGTATTCTAGCCTTACATCTTCTGGATTTTTGATTTTCTCTCATAAACTGGATGAAGATGGACCGGAAAGTATGGGTTTTCCGGTGAAGATAGCTGGGAAATTTGAAGAAAGTGTTGAAGATATCCGAGGGTGTGCTGTTTATCTCTAAAAAAAATTGGGTTTGAAGCAAAAAATAAAGTTAATAACGAATTTATAGGAGGATGAGGAGGTGTGTAGAAGTGGAAGAGACTTTTTGATGATTGGGCCGAATACAAAACGGTGATAGGGATATGAGTTCGACATCTGTCAGGCTAGCTATAAGCCTAGTAAATAGGTACTCCTGATGAATCTGAACGGTTAGATTTTATAGAGATTTACTTAAAAACAACTTCGCAAATTGATTATTTTCTTGAGATTTCTGATGTGTGGGCACGTTTGATAGAATTCGATGATTACGATTTTGAATTTGGGCACATTTGGTAAAATTCGATGATTACGATTTTGGATTTTAGATAATCAATTTTTGCGACTCAAAATATTCGAGGAGAAATAACAATATTATTAATTTTAAACTGTGTGTTTCTGGTATGGTTTCTGGCAGGATTCTAAGACAGTTAGTTCTTATTTATTTACTGACATGAGAACTACGGGGGCTATTGATAAGAAAGTAGAAATTTAGGGACTAAAGTGTAAATAATAGAAGTTTAATGGAACAATTCTGGTTATGTGTTTCTGTTGAGGACTAAGGTTAATAGATCACTTTATGTAACCGTTTTCAGTTTAGAGTTAAGTCTAAGCGCCTCTATATAAAGGCCAGGGCTGAACTAATAAAGGGGTTGAACAATTTTTTATCTAACTCAATTGTGCTCTGAATTTCTCTCTCACTAAAACTCACGTATTACTTTTTCATAAGACAACTTTTAGTAATTGAACTCACCAATTTCGAGAATTCCTTTGGTACTAGGCATCATGCTGGTTATCCGAGGTTGGAGAAAGTTGTCTCTCTTCTTTCTTCTAAATTTAATGATACTGACAAGGCCTCAATGATTCGTGAGATCACTAACGAGGAGATTAATTCTTCCCTTTTCAGTATTGATAGTAATAAATCGTATGGTCCTGATAGTTTTAATTCAAGTTTCTTCAAGTCCACATGAATGTTGTTGGGTCGGATATATCTGTAATGGCGTCCTTGAGTTTTTCCAAACTGGAATTCTTGACACATCTTAGAACTTCACTTCTATTTCTCTCATTCCCAAAAAAGATTCCCCTTCTCTCGCTATTGATTTTAGACATATTGCTCTTTGTAATGTTTTTTACAAGACCGTCTCTAAAATCTTAGTTAACACAATTAAGGATTATTTTCCCTACCTGATTGATAATTCTCAATCGGCTTTCGTCTCGGGTAGGAACATCTCTAGATAACATCCTTCTCTCCCAAGAACTTCTAAGAAGCTATCATACTAGTTGTAAAGGTAAAAGGGTAGCCCTTTAAATTGATCTTATGAAAGCTTTTGACAATGTTCGCTGACATCTTATCCTTGATATTCTTGTGGCGATGAACTTCTCGGATAAGATGATCACTTGGAACATCAACTGTATATCCTCCCCCTTTTACTCCATCAATATCAATGGAGAACCTTACGCTAACTTCAAAGAAAGAAAGGGTCTCAGGCAAAGTGGTAGCGCCAAGCTACGAGATGGAACAGATGGCTGAAAAGTCAGATAAAGAAGACGAACAATAGAAGATGGATAGCTCTAACCTAGGTCAAAGTAAGAGAGACTTTAAAGAAAATCAAATTCTATTCAAAAAAGTCTGAGGTAAAACTAGGGTTTGAGAGCCTTTTATAGAAGTGCTCTAAACCATAGCCCAAAATTACAGCTTTTTTCCTTATGCTATAGAATAAAGCCCAGTCCAATTTCAAAGTGATTGGAGCTGGTTAAGTATTTTAATCAAATCCAACAAAAATAAGAAAATGCAGAAAATATACTAAAACGGCAAAACGAGGGTTTAAACGACTAAATTTAGGGCCTGGACATCATCACGTCGTGATGCTTTTTAAAATCGTTGGGCTTCTCGACGATTTCGATTTGAGTGGTCGCATCGCCTAATTCTGATATCTGGGCCCCAAATAAAGCCTGTTTCCGTTTGTCCAAAAGGACCATATAGTCATGGGCTTGTGCAACTACATCATCCTCCCCTTCTTCGGAAGAATTCACCCACGGATTCTCAGCTTCATCATCCTCAGCAGTAGCGGTAAATGGCACCAGGTGCTTCACGTTGAAAATGTTATGGGTCTTCATGTGTCTGGGTAGTTTCAACCTGTATGCATTGGGATTAATCTTTTCAATAATTTCAAACGGACCCACCTTCCTTGCAGCCAACTTGTTGTACTCGTGTGCAGGATAGCGATCCCTGGGCAAAACAGCCCATACAAAGTCTCTCACTGCAAACTCCATCAGGCGGCACTTCTTATCTACGGAAATCTTGTACTTCTGTGTTGTTTCCTATAGGTGTTTGCGGGTGTTCTCATGGATCTCCCATAGATCAGCAATGGTGTTCTCGACCTTAGCTGGGACCTTATCAAGCGTTGGGAAAGCTAAGTCCAAAGGACCCCATGGGTTATAACCATAGACTACCATGAAGGGACTATACCCAGTACTACGCTTATGGTGCCTGTTGTAGGGGAACTCAACATGATAAAGGCGGGAATCCCATGCTTTCAAGTTCCCAGAGACCTCTGTGCGTAACATGTTGCCTAACGTTCGATTAGTTACCTCGGTTTGGCCGTCTGTCTGCGGTTGATATGCGCTGCTAAAACTCAGCTTCGTGTTTGTGAGGCGCCACAAATGCCTCCAAAAATGCCCCACAAACCGCGCATCGAGATCAGAAACAATATTCAAAGGTAGACCATGTAAGCGGTAGACCTCACGAAAGTATATATTAGCAACATTCACAGCATCTGTGGTTTTCTTGCAGGCAATGAAGTGGGCCATCTTAGAAAACCTCTCACCACTACAAAAATAGAATCGTTACCTCTCTGTGTTCTTGGCAGCCCAGAGATGAAATCTATGCTGGCGCTTCGCCACGGTCCTTCCGGTATTGGGAGTGGTAGGTATAGACCTGCGTTGGAGGATATACCTTTTGCCACCTGGCAAACCCGACAACCAGCTACAAAACGGATAACATCTCGCCTCAAATGCGGCTAGAAGAACTGACTGGATACAGAGTGAAGGGTTTGATCTCTACCCCTATGTCCCTCGTTGTGTCTCTCATGTACAATAAGTAACCTCAAATTGCCCTCAGGAACACAAAGTAAATTACCTTTGAAGAGGTAACCGTTCGTCACTGCAAAATCTTTTCTCAAACCTGCGCTGACGTCCTCTAGAATAGGACCAAAATATGGATCGTTAGCCAATAGATCCTTCATCATCTCGAATCCCACAACTTCTCCTTCCATACGAATCATCATGCTGCGTCGGCTCAGTGCGTCAGCTACGCGGTTTACTGTCCTCGAATATGCTTAATGGAAAAGGTAAATTGATGAGTAAATGCTGCCCAACGTGCATAGCGGGAAGAGAGTTTCTCCTAACTCTACAGATGTTTTAAGGCATCATGATCGGTGTACGGGACAAAGTCATTGTAGGCCAAGTAGGAACTCCAGTGCTTCAAAGCTCGTACAGCTGCATAGAACTCCTTGTCATAGGTGTTGTGGTTAAGTTTAGCTCCACTTAAATTTTCGCTGAAGTATGCTACAGGGCGGCCTCGTTGGCTGAGTACAACGCCAATGCCCAATCCAGATGCATCAAAATGCAATTCAAATCCTGTAGAAAAGTCAGGTAAAACCAGAATTGGTGCAGTGGTCAGTCTTACCTTGATTTCCTCAAACGCCTTAGCTGCTTCAGGGGTCCAGCACATTGTCTTGCCCTTCATACACTCTGTAATATGAGCCATAACAGTGCTGGAGTTATGTATGAACCGTCTGTAAAAGGAGACCAATCCGTGAAAAGAGCGGACTTCAGTGATGGAAGTAGGAATAGGCCAGTCTCGCACGGCTACCACTTTCGACTGATCCACTGAAAGCCCATCTTTTGACACGACATACCCCAGGAAGACGATCGAATCTGTCATAAAACAACACTTATCGAGTCCTCCATAAAACTCCTCTCGCCTCAAAACGACCAACACCTCGCGTAAGTGCTGGATATGCAGCTCTTCCGTGGTACTATAGATAAGAATGTCATCAAAGTACACAGCAAGAAAGTTTCCGATGAACGGGCGAAATACCTGGTTCGTAATCCGCATGAACGTGCTAGGAGCGTTAGAAAGACCGAATAGAATTACCATTTATTCAAACAGTCCTTCTCGGGTCTTGAAGGCTATTTTCCACTCATCCCCCATACGAATACGAATCTGGTGGTATCCGCTCTTCAAATCCAGCTTCGTAAACACAGTAGCACCATTCAATTAGTCTAGTAAATCATCAAGGCGAGGAATAGGAAACCGATACTTGACTGTAATTTTGTTGATAGCCCGGCTATCCGCACACATTCTCATTGAGCCATCCTTCTTTGGTGTTAACAGTGCAGGAACCGCACAAGGACTAAGACTCTCCCGGATGTGGCCTTTCGTCAACAGTTCTTCCACCTGTTTGCGGAGCTCTTCATACTCTTTTGGGCTCATCCGATAATGTGGTCGGTTTGGTAGGCTAGCACCCAATACAAGGTCAATCTGGTGCTGCATATCTCTCAATGGAGGAAGACCTATAGGTAATGTATCGGGAAAGACAACAGAAAATTCTGCTAATAGCGGTCGAACGTGCTCAGGTATACCAACAAATGGATCAGTACTAAATTCTTTAACCACTACAAGATAGTCAATCCCTGTTTCATGAGCATGTTCTATAAACGCCTTTCGAGCTAGAAAGTTCTTACCCGACTCCTTTGATACTGCAAGGGCAGGTTTTGGGGAAACCTCTCCAGTTGGTGTTAATATGAACCTCACATTATTTCATATAAAACTGTAGCGGTTCCTCCTACCATCATATTTGACACTTCTATCATATTGCAAGGATCGGCCTAGCAACAAGTGACACGCATCCATCACAATGACATTGCACCATGCTTTATCCCTATAGTTACCAACAGATAAAGATACCAGACATCTTCTAGAGATATTTACCACACTACCTTTCTTTAACCAGGCAAGCTTGTATGGGTTTGGGTGGTATTCTGTTTTCAGGGCCAGTTTCTAGACAGCTTCTTCAGAGATAACATTTTCGCAGCTCCCTGAATCAATAACGAATTTGCATACCTTTCCCCCAATAGTACAAGTCGATTGGAAAATACTGTTCCGTAGCCAATCATCCCCATCACTTTTGGCTTTCGGCGTCAGGCAGATACGCCTTAAAACCAATGCCTGACCAATATCTCATCCTGTAACCTGGTCCTCTGGAACCTCATCAACAACATATTCTGGTTCTTCATCAAACCGTGGGTTGCCCTCCGGGGTAGAATCAACAGTGTCAGCGAACAGACCCCTCGATTGTTGTGGTTGTTGTCGTAATTTTGGACACTGTAAAGCAACGTGCCCTAGTTCATGACAATGGTAGCACCGGACCTGTGAGGAAGTAACTGTGCGACTAGGGACCTACAAATTAGCACCTGTGCGCATAGGAGAAGCAGTTGGTACTCTTGGGTTAGGGCTTGGAACCGTCCTTTTTGGGAATGCCAATGGATTTGTTCTGGGAGTGTCTCCTCCATAAGGCCTTCATTAAAGGGTTTTCTCCAGATGCAGTGTGCGCTGATGTGCTTCAGACACATTCACAGGGTCAAACATGTTAAGCTGGTCCTGAAACTGCTGTCGCATCCCCCCTATATAGCGAGATACTAGCTGATCTGCTGAATCAATAATATCGACACGGTTTTGTAGCGTGAAAAAATCGTTAGTGTACTCGTCAATAGTCTTTGACCCTTGTTTAAGGTTTTGGAACTGCTGATACATTATGCGGGTATAGTTGTAAGGCAAAAACGCAGCCCTCAAGTGTTTCACAAACTTAGCCCAAGTGGTTATTTTTGGGTTACAGTGCCTGGATCTGGTCTGCTTGAGCTGTTGCCACCTGGATGCAGCTCGGCCTCGGAACTTAGTTGCAGCCAACTGTACCCGTTTTGCATCCGGAACCTCCTTGAAATCAAGGAATTCTTCGACTGAGGCGATCCAATCTAAAAACTCCTTCGGTGCAAGACCCCCTTGGAACTTTGGGATCTCCAATCTGAATCCAGATTTCCACCGGTTGTTGGCGTTCAAATCAGAATCTCTCGGTAGCGGCTGCTCAAAGACTTGGTCACGGCAGTCTTGTGGTGAGTATTGACCCCTAACATGTTCTTGCCGAGGAGCAAACGGATTCTGCTCGCGGGCAATCTCTCTCTAAGATTCCGACGGCTGGTTACTCGAACCTGGAGCTCGAAATCCGTTGGTTTGGTTGTTCAACAGCTTGTGTAGTGCTTATTGTACGTCTCTCAACTGATTTCCCAACGAGTGCATTTGTTCACCAATCTGGGATTGGAATTGACTGAATTCATCACGGTCGACCGATTCGGTGATTGGAACAGTGGACTTCCCCCGAAAAGATCGTTTTGGCGGCATACCGTCGTTACCCACGTCGTAGGAACTCTGAATCTGATACCAATATGGTAGCGCCAAGCTACGAGATGGAACAGATGGCTGAAAAGTCAGAGAAATAAGACGAACAATAGAAGATGGATAGCTCTAACCTAGGTCAGAGTAAGAGAGAATTTAAAGAAAATCAAATTCTATTCAAAAAAAGTCTGAGGTAAAACTAGGGTTTGAGAGCCTTTTATAGAAGTGCTCGAAACCCTAGCCCAAAATTACAACTTTTTTCCTTATGTAATAAAATAAAGCCCAGCCCAATTTCAAAGCGATTGGAGCTGGTTAAGTATTTTAATAAAATCTAACAAAAATAGGAAAATGCATAAACGACTAAATTTAGGGCCTGGACTTCATCACGTTGTGATGCTTTTGAAAATCGTTGGGCTTCTCGACGCGTTCGATTTGAGTGGTCGCATCACCTAATTCTGATATCTGAGCCCCAAATAAAGCCTGTATCAGTTTGTCCAAAAGGACCATATAGTCATGGGCTTGTGCAACTACATCACAAAGGGACCCACTTTCCCTTTTTCTCAAGGAGAAAAATAAAGACAAAAACTTATGATTTCACTGGAAGTGTCACACACTCAAAATTACAAATCTTTACTTTCCAGACGATCTTATGATTTTCTGTCATGGTGATGTCAACTCCCTTCTCCTCATCAAAGAGGCTCTGGATGATTTTTACTCACTTTTTGGTCTAAAAGTCAACCCCACTAAAAGTCATATCTTTCTGTCGGGTATCAATAATCCTCTTCTCACTCAGATCTTGTCTATTATGGGTTATTTGGAAGGTTCTCTCCCAGTTAAATATCTGGGAATTCCCCTTCTTACTGGTCGTCTTACCCATTCGGACTGTCGTCCTCTTCTCCACAAGATTATTGTCACAATCGATTTTTGGACCTTTAAGCATCTATCCTACACTGGCAGACTCCAGCTTATCAAATCTTTCTTATTTTTTTGGTCAAGTTTATTGGTCCTCCATCTTTATTCTCCCCTCTAGGATCATTAAAGAACTGACCCAGTACCTTCGTACTTTCCTTTAGTTGGGTTCCGCTATGAACATTCATGGGGCCAAAATAGCTTGGTCAATTATCACTTATCTCACAAAAGAGGGGCGACCTTGTGATCCTAGATTTAAAAATCTGGAATCAGGCGGTTGTCCTTAAGCATCTCTGGTCTATTATAAGTAATAACAATCACTTTATTTGGTGTGACTCGATAAAAATTGAAAAAAAAACCAAAAATAATAATTTATAGGATCTTTCTATTGGTTCTTCCCCTTCTTGGATTTAGAGGAAAATTCTTCATTTTCGCCCCCTGACTAGTAATTTGTACAAGGTGGCTATTGGCAATGGTTTAAGTACTTCCTTCTGGTACGACCCATGACTCTTCCCTTCCTCTCTAGCTTCACACAATGGTACCAATATCATCAAGGATTCCCAACTATTGAATAACCTCAATGTTTCAGATATCATCCTCGATGGTCACTGGAATTGGCCTTCAAACATCTGATTGGCTAGAGCTAGAAGTCATTCTAATCTTCTGGAGATCAACAGCCTCATTCTCTCCCTACCGCCTCCTAACATAATCTCCCACGATGTTCCTTTTTGGATTGCGAAGGTTGGTTGCAATAACTTCACAATCAAGGATACCTATAACGTTATTCGTACGTCTGCCCCAGTTGTGGGTGGGCTGGGTTAGTATGGAATAAATTTAATATTCTTCGTCACTGCTTTAATTTATGGCTCGCTATCGTGGAAAAACTTTCTACTAGAGATAAGCTTCTCGGCTGGCGTATCAATACTCCACCTGATTGTGCCTTATGCAACTCTTCTTCTAAAATATTCTTTATTTCCTTTTTTAGTATAGTTTCACTCAGATTATTTGGACCAATACAAGTTCAAAACTGGGTTTCCCTTTTTTTGCATTGTGCTGGCAGTCTTGGGTATGCGAGGCGTCAAACTGGTCTCATTCTCGAAACCGTCACATTTGGCGCTCTTGCTTTGGCGCGATTGTTTACCACGTTTAGAAGGAGAGGAAATCAAGAATTTTTTGTTCCCCCGACCAACAATGCCTCTTTGGTTTCTCACCAAACTTTTTCTGATCTTCGGTTCAGATTCAACGGCACCAAGATCTACTAGCTTATGTAATTGCTTGTATTATTATTTATTCTTCTATTTTATTTGCAGGCTCCCTCCTCTTCGATATATTTCGTTGACTTTCATTGCTGTGAACTTCTTAGGAGTACTATTTGTCGCCTCGATTGGCCATTGTTGTGTTGTCTTAGTTATTCTAGTTTATCTCTGTTGATCTACGATTCCTACTTTGTTTAATCTAGCAGTCCTATTTATCGATATTTGTATATCGATTGTACCTCTTCGGAATATGCTCTAGATACTTGGATGAAGACCTCTATTTTATATAATATTTTTAAAAAAAAATTAAAAAAAGTCTATGTTTTTCATGCACTCGTGTTAATCAAACATTTGCTATTGGTGTTCGAAAGATTCTAGAGGCTACACGTGTGCATTAAATATTGTATGTGCATTACCTCTAAGATGTTTATGAAATAGTAATAACGGATCAATGCGTGAGTCAAGTTTCCTCTCAAATGTGGTGCAGACTTAAATAACATTTTTGGAGGTTGACTTATAATCAAAACTTAGACACATATTTAAGCTGTTGGAAATATATGTTACCTACATAATACTTCCCATTGTTTCCTCGCCTTCTATAGAATATACAATTCATCTTCTTCTGTTTTATACTTTCAGCTAAATATTTTCAGCTAAAGAGGGCCTATATGTACTGACAATACCAAGCGAAGCATAGCAGAAACTGTTTCTGCTGGGGCGGATTTAGGGGGGAGATAGGTATGCCCGGGACAACCCTAAATCAGAAAAATAAGTTTAGTATAGTGGTTAACTTCTCAAGTAGTATACTTGAGGTCTTGGGTTCAGCACCTATTGTATACCCACTTCTTCTATAATTCTATTACTTTTTATTTTTACTATATTTCCCAACTTCTCTATAATAAAAGCTTAACTTCTTTAAATTATTTTATTTTACTTCTTTACATTTTTTTACTTTCTATTTTTCTTTAAATTCTTTTATTTCACTTCTTCTTTATATTCTTTTACTTTTTATTTTTACTATATTTTCCAACTTCTCTCAAATAAAAGCTTCACTTCTTTAAATTCTTTTATTTCACTTCTTTACATTCTTTTACTTTCTATTTTACTCTATTTTCCCCTAATCTTTTTATTTTTACTTTATTTCACTTCTTCTATAATTCTTTTACTTTTTATTTTTACTATATATTCCAACTTCTCTATAATAAAAGCTTAACTTCTTTAAATTATTTTATTTTACTTCTTTACATTTTTTTTACTTTCTATTTTTCTTTAAATTCTTTCATTTCACTTCTTCTTTTTATTCTTTTACTTTTTATTTTTACTATATTTTCCAACTTCTCTCAAATAAAAGCTTCACTTCTTTAAATTCTTTTATTTCACTTCTTTACATTCTTTTACTTTCTATTTTACTCTATTTTTCCCTAATCGTACGTGTCTCTTTCCCAACTTCTCTCAAATAAAAACAACATAAAACTATAGAAATAAAATATTAAGTTGATTCAGTTAATGAATTTTCCATTGGAGTTTACTTCGATTTAGAAAGAAGTAAAATTTGATATTGGGTTTTACTTCAACTTTGATTCAAAAAATCATTGAAAAATTGAGGATTTTCAAACTTACTTCAACTTTGATTCAACAAATCATTGAAAAAAATTGGGGATTTTCAAACCCTAGTTTTCATTTCTATAATAAAATTATATGATATGCATGGTTGTTAATCATTCATTCCAAATTGATTGCATATTTCATTGCAGGTTAATGATTAATGAACACGAAGATTTGCAGATGATTGATGTAATATCTTGTCCACCTGCTCAATTGTAAGATTTTTCCTTAGTTGAAGTTTACTTCGATTTTCATTCAACAAAGCAATAAAATTTTCCATTTGGTTTTACTTCAATTTTGATTCAACAAATCACCAAAAAAATTGGGAATTTTCAAACCCTAGTTTTCCTTTCTATAAGAAAATTATCTCGGATCTATGTAAGACTTTTATTTGTACAAAAAAACACTAGATATTTGGATTTGTGTACAAACTTTTGAAGCGAGTTTTGTCCTTACCGGCTGCTACCGCAAGTTTTGAGCGAGTATTTTCTCGTATGAAATTGGTGAAGAATGAGTTGAGAAATAGAATGGCCAATTCACGATTAACGGATTAATGATTGTTCAGTGACATTTGTGGAGAAAGAAGTGTTTTCTACGGTTGATGATCTAGATATTATCCAACGCTTTCAAAACATGAGTAAGAGAAGAATGCATTTACTTTTATAGAATATATTTTCATTTTGAATTGTAACTAGAATATTTACATATTTTTATTATGCAATACTCGAATATTTATATTTTAATAAAATTTTCCATAACATCTTTGGGCATACCTTAAATTTTATTCCTGAATCCGCCACTGTGCTCTTGTCAACATATTATCCTACATGTAATTTCTAACATTCAATGTTCAGACACATTTATCATTAATGCGTATATTACCTGCACACAACCATCAGTACATGATTTATATATATGTATATATATAGAGGGGCAGTGGTAGACTATAAACGTGTTTACACAATTGAGTTATGCACTTTATCACGCAGATTTTTTATATATATATGATATTATTGTGTCGTATCCGTGATTTTAAATAAAGGATTAAATAAAATTTTATAAAATTTATTCTACGTGATTTTTTTGATGATTTTTTTGTTATAATGATTTCATTATTATATCATTTTGTTAAATATTTTGATATAACTATTTTAAAATATTTTTAATATATCTTATGAAAGTAATATTTAACAATAAATCCTAATATTAACAATATATTATTTTAAAATATAATATAAAAAAATTAAATTTATTATAAAAGATATTTTTGAAAACATATGAAATAAACTTAAATTTGTTATGTAAAATATATTTTTTAAAAATATATGAAAGTAAAATCAAATTTTTTATATAAAAAGTTTTTTTTTGTTAGGGCTCCAAGAACCAAAACAATTCGTTTCTTGAAAACAAGGTTGTAGTCGAAGGTGATGGGCTTCTGGCCATAAGTCGATTACAATTCCATTGATTCAGATCGATAACATTTCAAACCCTAGAACGCAGAGCAAAAGAACCAGAGATTCATCGTCTCTCAAAGGATGCAGCCACAAGAAGTTGTTCTTCATCTCGAAGAACAAAACCACAATCTAATCACAAACACTACCACATGCATGACAAATCACAACCAAATCTCTCAAGAGCAGTTTTTCGAAAATCCAGTTTTCGAAAAAGAAGATACATCTCAAAAGATCGTAGCTATCAAAGAATCGGAGGTCCAGAGACAGTCTACAAAGCCAACATATGCAGACATCCTTAAGCAGAACAAGGAAAAGACTCCTACTCCAAGAACCGGTGAAGGATTCAAGTATGAAAATATGGAAATCGGAGCAGATGAAGACTACACTTTCGTCAGATTTGAAGATACTGATAAGTCCAAGCTCTCTTCTTTAGCTAATTTTACTCTAATTGCGAAATTTTCTTTTGGATCTCCATCTGCCTTAGATTTTAGGGTTTTCTTGGAATCCTTTAGACCCATAGGAAACTTTAGTATCTTTAAATGGGATTATAGGCATATATTCGTAGAATTTGAAAATATTATTGATGCTAAAACCTTCTGGAAACGTAATGTTAGAACAGTAGGACAATATTGATTTAGAATTCTTAAGTGGACGCCTGATTTTAACCCCAAACGAGAGTCTCCACTGACTCCTGATTGAATTTCATTTCCCAAGATTCCATAAATAATGTATAACACAAACACAGTTGAACAGATGGCAAAGGCAATTGGATTGCCTTTGCAAACATGGATACCAAATAAAAACCGTGCTAGTTTTAACCTTAGCAAAGTTTGGACTGTCATAGATACTTCAAGTCTCCTTCCTCAAAGACCTTGGATAAGCTTTGGGGATCGAGATGGTTACTGGCAAGATGTCATTTACAATGACAAACCTACATACTGTAATAAATGTAGACATTTAGGACATAAAGAAAACAACTGTAAAGCTGAAGATTTGAAATATAAAAACTTACAAAATCATAAAAAGAATGAAACAATAGGTAAGGCTAAATAGACTGGAAATAAATAAATATGGATACCAAAGCCAACTACTGTATCTAATAAGGATCAACAATCAGATAAAATGATACATGACATAGATAAACTGAACAAAGAGAATGAAGCAAAACAGAATGTATTAAAAGAAACAAATCAGAATGTGCCAAAAGAGTATGTCAACATAACTAATCAACCTTTAGATACAGAAAAATCAAATGAAATTTAAGATAACAACATGTTAACCTTTAAACAATCAGAACTATCTAATGTTGTTACTGGAAAAGACATGGAAGCAACAATTAACACCATCCACTTAAATAACTCATTTAATGCTTTAATTGATGAAGATATAGATGACATAATTAAAACAGAATCTAATAAGAACCAATAATTGCTAGAAACAGATTAAGTCTATCTCCAAACTCTCATAAAATTAATGTATCAAGACCAAACTTAAGTTTACCTGGATCACCAGAGCAAAAAAAATCAAAAACAACCACACTTAACAGTTTTTTAAGAAGATCTTCAAGAAGTAAAATCTTAATTAAAACTAGAAAAAACAAAGGATCATTAGGATCCTCTAAATAATCATTAAAATGACCTTAACAATGTTAAACTGGAATGTAAGAGGAATAGGTAATCAAAAGACAATAAGAAGAATAAAGAACATAACCAAAAAATATTCTACTGATATCATAGCTTTGCAAGAACCTATGATATCACTAGATAAAATTCAATCAACTTGTTCCAAATTGGGTTTTGAATCTTATTATGCAAACACAAATAATAAAATTTGGATTTTTTGGAAAAAGGGTTTTAAAATCAGCATTATTGATAACTTTGAACAACTTTTAAACATCATGGTAAGTAATTCTTCTACTAAGGAAGTAGTCATGCTTACCCTTATATATGCAAAATGTACCAGTTCCCACAGAATGACTCTATGGGACCAATTAAGAAACATATCTATAACAAATCTACCTTGGCTTGTTGTTGGAGATTTTAACACAATCTCCAACACAAGTGAACAAAGAGCCTGTAATACTCAACATTCAAAAAGTATAGATGAATTTAACAATATGATTTTAGACTGTAAACTAGAGGATCCAGGATACATAGGATCAAATTTTACATGGACCAACAAACATAAATGGAAGAGATTAGATAGATCATTGTACAATGACAAATGGAGAGAAACTTTTAACATTACAAGGGTGAATCACTTGGCCAGAACCTGTTCTGACCATTCACCCTTGCTAATATCTATTTTAAAACAACCATTTCACCAAAAAACATCATTCAGATTTCAAAACATGTGGATAAAACATATAGACTTTTTCAAAACTGTTGAAAACAATTGGTCCAAACAAATAAATGACTCATCTCATATTTACATATTCTGGTCTAAGTTAAAAAGGCTCAAAAAACATTTACAAGGTTGGAATAAGAAAGTATATGGTAACATCTTTGAATGCTTAAACAAAGTTGAAGAAGAAATTAAAATAGCAGAAATAAAACTTGAAGAAAACAATTGTTTTGAAAATCAAAGTAATCTGAATAACCTAAATGCTACCTTTATAACATTACTAGAAAGGGAAGAAATATATTGGCATAAAAAAAGCTATGTAAATTGGGCAAAAGAAGGGGACAATAACTCAGCAACCTTCCATAATTATGTTAAAAAAAGAAAAGTTCAGAACAGAATAAATGGAATTTAAGATAATAATACATGGATTGAAGATGATGATTTAATAGGACTATCTGCTGTAGAGTATTTTACCAATCTTTTAAACAAAACTTCTTTTATGGAAGATCTCTCTACTGTAAAAAGTATAATCCCTAGAATCATAACTAATGAAAACAATGAAAGTATCTTGAAAGTACCTACAATGGAAGAGCTACACGATGTAATCAAGTCCCTTAATACAAACAGTGCTTCTGGAGTTGATGGATTCAACTCCAGATTTTACTTAACTTGCTGGCCAATAATCAAAGATGACCTATTCAAAGCTATTAAAAACTATTTTTCTAATACAGAGATACCTAAAGGAATTCATTCAACTTTAATTTGTCTTATACCTAAGGTCAACTCACCTAAAACCTGGACACAATTTTGACCTATTAGTTTATGCTCTGTATTTTATATAATAATCTCTAAACTAATAAATAACAGAATACCCAGACTACTTCCCTTATTCATTTCAGAAGAACAGGGTGCATACATTGAAAACAGAATCATCCAAGAAAACATTTTAATAACTCAAGAACTAATTAAAGACTTAAATAGAAAAACTAGAGGTGATAATCTAATAATAAGCTTAGACATGACAAAGGCATTTTATAACCTAGAATTCATATTTATATATGAAGTAATGATATCTTTTGGATTCAATGAACAAGTAATAGATCTAATAAGGAAGAGCATTGAAAATATCACATATTCAGTAATAACAAATGGAAAAACAAATGGTTTCTTCAAATCTGGAAATGGTTTAAGGAAGGGTGACCCCTTATCACCCTTCCTTTTCATAATTGCTGAAGAATTTCTTATTAGAGGAATTAATAACTTAATTGAACAACACAAAATTATATCTTACAATATGAAAAGTTCTTTAAAGATTAGTTGTTTAGCTTATGTAGATTATATAATCTTATTTCTAAACGGTTCATTAACAAGTGTAAAGAACTTATCTACATTTTTAGACATATATCAAGCTCTGTCTGGCCAACAAATAAATAAACAAAAACAACTTTCATAGCATCATCAAGTATGAACAGGACTAGATTAGCATCACTGGAAAATTATTTAGGCTTTAAACAATCTAAGGTGCCCTCCACATACTTAGGTATACCAATACATTCTAATAACTTTGCTGAACACTTTGAAAGTTTAATAGATAAAGTAAGAAACAAAATTAATGACTGGAATACAAAACATATTTCATTTGGTGGCAAAATAACATTAATCAACTCAATCTTTATGTCATATCCAGTATATTACTTACAATCTTCTAAATTACCTTTAAAAGTTA
Source organism: Limnanthes douglasii subsp. nivea (assembly GCA_036936605.1). Lineage (NCBI taxonomy): Eukaryota > Viridiplantae > Streptophyta > Magnoliopsida > Brassicales > Limnanthaceae > Limnanthes > Limnanthes douglasii. Next base: position 185,114,970 of record JAUPFV010000001.1, read on the forward strand.
TATCTAGAATTAATAAACTGTTAAACAAATTTCTTTGGGGTTTTAATGAAAATAACAGACACATAGTATGGTCTAATTAGAAAAATTTATGCAAACCATACAATGAGAATGGACTTAACTTTAGAAATATAGATGACATACAATCTGCTCTTTCTTTTAAACTATGGTTTAATTTCAGAAATAACAAATCTCTTTGGTCAAAACTATTACATTCTAAATACTGTAATAATATTCACCCATTACAAGTTACTCTTAAAAATACAGATTCCAAAATATGGAAAAGAATGCTTGAGACTAGAAAGGAAGCTGAAAAACACATTAGATGGAAACTTGGCCAAGGGAATGTAGACTTTTGGTTAGATCAATGGAATTGTCTTAAACCCCTAATCTTATTAACATAAACTAATTCTCACCATTACCAGCAAACAAGAGTTAAAGAATACTACAATAATAATAACTGGAATTTACCTAAGCTGTAAAGTAACTTACCTTTAAAATATGTCACTGAAATCACCAAAACACAAATAAACCCTAATCTAAATTACTCCATTATTTGGAAACTTTCCTATGATGGTTCATTCAAGCTAAAAGATACAATCAATGAGAGAAGACAGAAAAATCCAACATCAATAATCAAAGATAAAATCTGGAATAACATCTCTCCAAAGAAGTGTTCATTCACTCTTTGGAGAGTGCTAAATAACCTTGTAAGTATAGATACTATCCTTCAAAGAAAAGTTTTCCAGCTTGCCTCTAGATGTGTTAATTGTCAGAACATAGAATCTTTGCATCATGTGTTTATATCTTGTGAAATTGCATGGTTAGTATGGTCTTTCTTTGCTGAAACTTTAACATAACTATAGGAAAGCATATGACAGTTAACCACATTGTCAATCTTTGGTTTCTATCCACCCCCAAAAGAATTCATATTAGGACCATCATACCATCTATGATAGTATGGACTATATGGAAGACTAGGAATAAGTATAAGCACAACAACATAGCTACATCACATAAGCAGATAATTAATCAGGTTGCATACATACTTATATCTTTAGATTTATCATCATCTCTTACTGGAAAGCATTGGTCATATGATTCTCATATAGCTAAACAATTAGGATGTTTTAATCATACAAAATTGTCCAAACCTTTCATATACGTAAAATGGAACAAGCCTATTCATAAGCATCTCAAATTAAACTGTGATGGTTCCTCGTTGATAAATGGTGAATCAAGTTATGGTTTTGTACTAAGAAATGAACTAGGAAACCTAATATTAGCCAATGGAAGTTTAATTAGCAAATGTTCTTCTATACATGCTGAAATACTTGCATTATTGAATGGTTTAATTCACTGTAATGATGAAAAACTTACTTTAATTGACATTGAAATTGACTGTTTAGGTCTATTCAACATGTTAGCTATAGGGAAATATCCATGGCATTTAGAAAACATTCTGCAATGTTGTAGAAACCTGCTTAAATCTCAAATGACTATCAAGCATGTATATAGAGAACAAAATTTGGCTGCGGACTCGATAGCAAAACATGCACTTGAAATAAAAGATAACTTCACAATTTATGTAAACCATACATTTCATGATCTATCTGCCATATTATTATTAGATTCAATGGAATTAGGACATATTAGATGTTCTTAAGGCAAACTAACGCTTTAGCAAGTTGAAAAACTTGACTACGATATTCTTCTTGCTTGCAGGTTTCACACAAAAGACTGAAGACCTTAAGGAACCAAGAGGTGGAAGAAGGACAAGTAGAATCTCTAAGCAAGGAGCATGGGATCATACTTGGATGGAAGACCATTGATATAATGTTCAAATGTTGTAAATTTCAAACTAATATGTTGATTTAACTCATGTAAACCCAAACATCTGTTAACTTTCGTACATCAATAAATTGGTCATTCTTGGAAAAACAAATTATACAAAAGTGTATGGAAATAAAATCAAATTTGTATCAAACATAATTTATAATATAAATAAATTATTTTATTGAAAAAAAATCAAAATTATTTCAATATATATTATTTAACAAACATGTGTGTAAACATATTCAAAAATAAAATTAATTATTTTAATAATGAAAATCATAATATATTGATAATTAAAAAATATTTTAAAAAATATAAAAGAAAAAAAAAGATAAATGTATTTAAAATATATTCTAAAAAATATTTTAAAAAATATGGTTGAAGTAAATACTAATTTCCTAACTAAAAAAATAAGTTAATGTACAGTATTTACTCGATAATATGTAAGTTTTTTTATATATGTAACTTCGAATTTGGGTTATCAATGCTATTTATTTATTTAGAGACGTGTTTTTTTCATTTCTCCATGCGGTTTAATTTATTTAATTAAAATCTCTATATTTTTTTAATTTAATTTATTAAAATATCCTATCTTTTTTAATTTATTTTATTAAATCTTCATCTTGTTTAATGTATTTCATTAAATTCATCTTCGCTAATCTATCTAATTAAAATCTCAATCTTCTTTTCATGTTCTTCATTTTCTCCTTCTTTTTTAATTTATTTAATTACAATTTCTCCTTGATAAACAATTATCCATTCAGAAAAATTAAACCAAATAAAATCAAACCAAATTATTGCAAAAAAAATTGAATAAAAAAATAAGGACACTTACCTAATCAACCGAGTTTTATTAGTCGTTCCGATCTTGAAGAGACTGAGATGTAGATGATATCTTCCGATTTATAAATATTTTAATTTAACATTTGTTATAAAACTACTATTATCTAAGATTTTAATTTAAAATTTTCTTTAAAAATAGTCATTATTTAAGATTTCAATTTAGAATTTTTCTTAAAAATAGTAATTATTTCATATTTTAAATTAAAATTTGGGAAATTGTACTTAAAGTACCCACTCAACTATTCAATTGTCACTTACCACCCAAGGTTTGATCAATTGTTACTTAATACCCATCTCAACTACCTTATTGTCACTAACAACCTAACTTTATTTTAATACCATAACTACCCTTAACCCACTATATAAACGTTATTTTCTGTTTTCTTTCTAATTTTTCTTGCTTTTTGAAGATTTGAATTTGTTAGCCGCTCTAACCACCTAACCCTACTAACCACCACGAGCTGGGTTTAAATCACATTTTCCGGTGATCGGAATCTGCTTGAAGGTTTGTTTCTTTATGTAAGTTGTTGTGTTAGACCTGTCTAACCTCTGTTTTATACGTACAGGAGTTCATCACGACTTTTTGAAATCTTGTAGCTAACAAGTAATCGTTTTGCGAGCTTTTTAGGTAATTACCTACCGATTTCGAAGTTTTTTATTCGTTTTCTCTGTTGGAATAGGTTCTAGTCTACTGTTTTTATATGCCATTTCCTGATTTCGAGCTTTTCTCTGTTTCTTTTGGTTATAGTGATCTGTTTCGTTAATTTTGTGAGCTATATAGTTACGTCCTTTGTTTTCTGATGTTATATTCAATTTGGTAGTGCTTTAGTTCGTGGGTAATGTGTAGATTACGAGTTTTTAGGTCAGTTATAGTATTGTATTTCGAAACAGATATCAGGACCGGTGTTACATAGAAATATAGGGACAGGCTGCGAAATGATATATGTAGATAAACACAAATATCAGGACGGGATGCGATTTACTCGATGTATGTACACATTTCGCATGTTATGATGCGAAATGTTTGATGGTGCAGTAAATAATCTGCACAGTTTTGTGACCACTGACAAATATCAGGACTTTGTTACCTACAAATATCAGGACAGGATGCGAATATATAGTTGTAGGTATACACAATTCGCACCTTATGATGCGAATTGTTTGATGCAGTCGTAAATATTGTGCACCTAGTTTTTTAGACTAATAACAAATAACTTGTATTGTCCAGGTTAAGAGATGTCTAAATCACGAGTTTGTATTTTTAAATATGGTCACCAAACTGCAATTGTGCCTTTCACGGAGTTTGAAAGCTTCGAAAGTATTCAAGCTTATGTAGAGAACACGTGGGAGGAGCTTGGCACAGGTGAGTACCTAATTACTTACTCCTGCGGGGATCACAAGAATTGTTTCTTTAATAACCAGAGTGATTTTGTCGGAATGGTGTTATATCTTGATTTGGAGCGTTTAAAACGGGTTAGTTTTCTCATAGAACAACACGTCTTCGATAAGGGTTCTGGTAATAAAAGTTCTGTTGATAAGAGCTCTAGTGGTAAGCGTAAAGAGCGTAGCTTGGTTTTGGTAGAACCATCTCTTGATCAAATAGTTAGCGGGGAGAGTAGTAACGGTTTAGTTAACTCTGATCAGAGGAAAAAACAACTTGCTACTGCTTGTTGGGCTGATGCTATTACAGGGGTGGGTCAAGCTTTTGAAGAAGGTGCTGCCGGTCTGAGGTTATCCTTGTGCAAGTTTGCGTTAGAGCATGGTTTTTCTTTCAAATACCTGCACAACACAACAAATAAGATCACTGCTTATTGTGAAAATAAGCTCACAAGCGGGTGCAAATGGAGAATTTATGCATCTATTGACTCAAGCACCGGCCTTATGACGATAAAGAAGCATTTCCCGAACCATACTTGCAGTCCTGTTTTCTCCCAGAAGCATAAGCATAAGCGGCACAGGCATTTGACATCAGATTTGATTGCAGAGGAAATTCAGGATTCTCTCCGGACTTGCCATTCGTTGACAGCCAAAACCATACAATCGACTGTCAAACAAGATTACGGTCTTGATATCTCTTATCGTTTGTCATGGAATGCTTTAGAGAAGGCTAGGAGGGGAGTTTTTGGAGATAGTTCAAGCTCTTTTAGTTTACTAAGCGGATACTTCAAACGCTTGAAGAGCCGGGATATTACTTCAGACTGCCAGTTGGAGTTGTCAGCTGGAAACCGATTCAAGCGCTGTTTTGTAGCATTCGGTTCGTCCCTTAGTGGTTTTCATTCATGCCGTCCAATGTTGTTTGTCGATGGAACCCACTTATATGGCAAGTACAAGGGTACATTGCTCACTGCTGTAGCAAAGGACGGAAACAACGGTTAGTTACATTTATCTAAATAATGAACGATGTTTTTGTGTGAAATTGCTGATGTAATTCGCAGCATGTGATGCGAATTAAGCAGGGTTGTGATCCTCACATTTCGCAGTTGAGGCTGCGAAATATGTATTATGCTGTATAATTTGTACTTACATCGCAGCTTGAGTTAGGTATTATTTGAAGTTTCCACAAGCTGCGAATTCACATAACACGATGCGAACTGTTTGCATGATCAATTAAAATGTTACACACATTTCGCATGACAAGCTGCGAAATGTGTGTGACAGCATGCGAATTGTTTACAAGTTTTAAACGTTTGCATACTGTTGTAGTGTTTAATTGATCTGCCTTTTTCCAGGACTATTCCCTGTTGTTGTTGTTGTGGTTAGCATTGAAGATTGGGACAATTGGATGTGGTTTTTGGGGTGTTTGAAACCACATTTGCTGGATCGCCAGATCACATTTATTTCAGACCGTCATTCTGGTATTGTTAATGCTGTTTCTGTCTTGTATCCAAACTGCTATCATGCGTACTGTTATTACCATCTCATGCAGAATTTGAGAGCCAAACTGGAGCATTCTAACAGGGAGTATAAAAAAACGATGTTGAGTTTCTTCCACCGTCTTGCTTTTGCTCCCAGTCAAGAGCTTTTTAAAGAGATACTAACAGGTTTTTTATGTGAAGGTGGTCAGAGAATGAGTGATTTTCTTGCAAATTTACCCCCTGAAAAGTATGCGCAGGCTTACGTAAAAGGGAAGCGATACGGCTCTATGGCTTCTACCGCAGCTGAATCGTTTAACAATCAAATCAAAAAATATTGTGGCTTCCCAATTGTTGAGTTTATTGATTGCATTAGAGTCTTGCTTATGACTCGGGTTTCACGGAGATACGAAAAAGGTCTCAGCTGGAGTACTAATTTGGTTCCCGAGTACGAGAAGAAGCTAAAGCAGAATGTTGACATGTGCCGAAGTTGGGTAGTACGTAAGTCCTCTTCCGCCGTGTTCGAAGTCTTTTCGACTCCTGTGGCTGTTGTTAATCTGTTGGATTTCAAATGTTCATGCGGATCATGGCAACAAGAGTGTTTTCCATGTGCTCACGGTCTAGCGGCATTACAATACACTGACCAAGATCCATTGACTGTAATAGAACCCTTCTTTACGGTTAAAAATTACAGGGAAAGTTACTCTTTCAGCATACCAGCTCTAACTGATTTCGGCGAAGGGTCCAGCGCTAACGATCCTTCTTTTGTTGAAGTTCTGCCTCCGAACGTTAAGAGACGCTCCGGAAGGCCTAAGAAAAAGCGAATCCCTTCTAGAGGAGAAATCTCAACCAAGAAGTTAAGGTGTGGCCGATGTTCGAAATCAGGCCATAACCGGAGGACTTGTGATGTTCCAGTTTAAGGACATTTATTTTTTTTTGAATAGTTATTGTTCTGTACAGCAAACTAGACATTTGTACATTCGAATTACATGCGAATTATGTGCAAATATGTGAAAGTTTAACAGGATGCGAATCATATGTAAAACCACATCAAACATGTTCATACCCTTACGTTTCGCATGGTATGATGCGAAATAGGGCTATATTTGTGATGCGAATGGAGTTCAGTTAAGGTTGTCCTGATATTTGTCATGTGATAAGCTGCGAATTGTTATTTAATAAAAATAACAGTATATTCAGTAAGGCTGAAAGGAGGATTACAAGTTGGACTACAAACATCTATCAGGATTACATGCAAACTATGTACAATTATGTTAAATTTTAACAGGATGCGAATCGTTGGTAAATCAGATGAACCATTTAGCATATGTTACGTTTCGCATGTTAGGCTGCGAATTAGGAACAAAATTGTGATGCGAATGGAGTTCAGTTAGGAGTCCTGATATTTGTCATGTGATAAGCTGCGAATTGTTGTTTAATAAAATACCAGGATATTCAGCAATGTTGTTTCGCATGTTAGGCTGCGAATTAGGAACAAAATTGTGATGCGAATGGAGTTCAGTTAGGAGTCCTGATATTTGTCATGTGATAAGCTGCGAATCGTTGTTTAATAAAATACCAGGATATTCAGCAATGTTGAAAATGAGTAACATTCAGTAATGTTGGAAATGATGTACAAAATATATTTGGATTACAAAATGGAGGATTACAAAATATATCCAGAAACTAACAAGTGTTTACACACATCACTACAAGCTTTTGGTACTGGTTAGTTGCATTTCAGTATACCAAAAAACTAAAACCAACTCTAGCAGTTGGTAGATGATTCATCACCAACTGTTTCCTCTTTCTCCTTCTCTTTCTCTTTCTCTTTCTCCTTCTCTTTCTCTTTCTCTTCTTTATCCTCAGCTTCAACATCTTTCGCATGTTCTTCTTTATCCTCAGCTTCAACATCAACGTCCATCATGCTTAAAAATTTTGTCCTCGATGGACCAGCTTCGTCTTCCCTCTTCCTTTTGTTGTTTTTAACCTCTGTCGGCTGGGGTTGCACCATTTCTGGCTGAGGTGCAGCAGGAACCTGTTCTGGCTGAGGTTCAGCAGCAAGCTGTGGAACAACTTCCAATGGTTGTGAGTCAGCTGAGTAGTAGTCATCATATATGTCTAACCCAAAAACAGATACTGGGCTGTTTGGTGGTGCTGCTGGCATGATCAAGTCATCACTCCAGTTCACGGTTAAGGATGACCAGGAGTCACCCAGAGAACCGATTGAACCAGAATTTGAGACTGAGGTGGTGGTTGTGGTGGTGGAAAAAGACATGACTTTTTTAATTCTAAGAGAAGAGGGAAAGGAGTTTGTTAAAAAATAGCCTCTGGTGCAAAATGTGTAGTTTGTTTTAAAATAGCCTCTGGTTTACTAGTGTTATTTATAGGGAAAGGAGGTAATCATTACATAGCCTCCATGTCCAATCAGAAAATTAATGGGAAAGCTTGTTCTGTACGTGATTAGATAGTTTTTTGTGTGCTCAATGGAGAAAACGTTTACCAAGGCATACGCCATAGCCTGTTCGTATTCTTGATTTTTATATTTTGAATTTTTTATTTATGCACCAGGCTGCGAATTGGGTGTGTAGTGATAAACATCTATCTGGTTAGGCTGCGAACTATTTGATATAACTTAGGCTGCGAACGGTGTGGTTTTAACCATTATATATCAGGGTATGCTGCGAACTGTTCATACATACCAGGATCATAATCAACCATTATATATCAGGTTATGATGCGAAATATAAGATAAGGAATATTCAAAACTAAACTAAATATAAGATAAGGAATATTCAAAACTAACCATTATATATCAGGATATGATGCGAAACATAAGATAAGGAATATGAACAAAAAAACTAAATTTACAACAGCTGTATTTTACAAGTAACAAATTTATTTAGAAGCAATACACGAATCACCCATATGTGATGGTGTCTTTGTCATTTAAAAAGAAATGGAACATTTCTCTTCTGAAGGCAGTTACCATATCTGCATCGTATTTTTTCTGCACTGTTCCATGCTGAATAATATCCCTTGCATATTGGCAGACGAAGACACCACAGTCCAGGGTGCCTCGCTTTTGTTGTGGGAATCCTCTTTCCACCTTCACCTTCCACCCTGTATTAAATTTGGGTAGGAATTCTCTATCCAACAAATATTTGATCTGCGTATAGTAATTAATGTTAGGAATATTCACAAAAACAAAAACAAAAAAAGTTGGTGACATACAATTCGCATCCTCAGGCTGCGAATTATATGACAATGAATCCAACACAATTCGCAGCTTAGGCTGCGAATTATATGACAGGCAATCCAACATGGACGGGCTGCGAATTGTGTTGTGGACAGGCTGCGAATTGAGTTATAGAGAGGCTGCGAATTGAGTTATAGACAGGCTGCGAATTGGGTTATAGACAGGCTGCGAAAACAAGTTTTGCTCACAATTCGCAGCACACCAGAACACAGTTCGCAGCTTGCATACTTAAATTTAATAGTTTGGAATATTTTACCACTTTTGCAGGTGTCCTTGTGGTCAGGTCTGTGCCATGAAGCCTAGGCAGAAGCGAATTGTAGTTTGAAATTGTCCTGCCGTCGATATCGATGACGAGCAACGTCCAGTGGTTTGCATTGTCCTTTTGCTCGGTGCACAGTGGAACAAAGATGATGTTGGCATTTTTGCGCCCCATTCTAAAAGCCATGTCCACAAGATTTTCTACTGGCCAGCCTGCTTTCAATTGATGCTGCATCCAAGCAAAAGTATATTAAAATAAGAATATTTTCTGAACTTTTGTTCAATTTACCTGACCTAAACTTACCGTAGCCATGCCCGAAATCAGTACGGCGTCGTGATACTCTCCTATAGCTTTAGTGCATGGGACTTTGTAGTCTGCTTCTTCAAGCATCTTTCGAATCCAAGCATCGATAACCTAACATTGAAACATTATGTTAAATATAGAATACATATTTGAAACATTGAAAATAGAATCGGTTGACAATTGGATACCTTTACGTCCAGCTCCAGTTCTAAAGGTAGTGCCATGACATCACTCGTTTGCACCCTGATTCCGTATGTAAACTTGGACTCTGGTAACTGCCATACCACTGGATCAGGTGTGTCGCTCTCGTAGGCTTTAACCAACTGTATTTTGTGGTATTCTGCCACATCGATAAGGTCAGTTACTTTTGTTTTCTTTGGCCAGTCGCTGTATTCTACTACTGGCGGTTCCCGCATTGTTATTATGAACTCTTCTTCTTCCTCTGCCACCTGAGGCTGCGTTTGTGTCAGTAGCGCAAAACTTGGCACCTCTATCTCATTAACCTTCTCGAGCTTAGTATGAAACAAAAAGTAGAGGGCGTCAGTGATTATAAGTGCAACGACTCCAAACAGTTCGCAGCTTAGGCTGCGAAATGTAAGGTAGCAGTTAAATAAATTTATAAGTATCTATCAGGGTAGGGTGCGAACTATTCGAGGTTCCCCCGAACAGTTCGCATCCTACCCTGATATTTGTTTGTAATGCTCCAATAAGCATTTGCCACAAGTCACATGTTATTATGCGAAAGCATTATAAGTAGGCCTTACCGCACGGTCAGCGACAACCACTGCCGTTGACTTGTTCGGCATAGAGGCTGGATCGTGTCGGCAGAAATGATTAATGTCATCCTCCGACATGTTCTCCAGAGACCGTTGTATTATAGAATCGTAATATACATTATCAATTTCATTTAAAAATGTCTGTGAAACTTGAGTACTAATACCATCAACAAAAGCATCATGTAAACCTACTGTGTTATCGTGGGACTCTGGAGCTGCGAGTTGATTTGTTACCGGGTCTACAGTTTGACGTTGGCTTAGCAATTCTGTCTTTGCTGACAGCACCGTTGGTCTTTGAAGTTCCACCGAAGAAGTGGTTTTGTCTTCTAAGCATGGTCCTTCCTGGGTGAGTAGTTCTGTCTTCTCACCGGGATGGACAGGTTCTGACTCTTGAGGTGCTACCTCTTGAGTTAGCCTTTCTCTCTTCGCCAAGGCTATCTGTTGCTGCTGCTGTTGTTCTTCTTGTCCTTGTTGTTGCTCTTGTTGCCGGTCCTCGTGTTGAACCTGTGGCGTCTGGTGTTCTTCGAGTTGTTGTTCTTCTTGTTGTTGCTGGGGGTGTTCTTCTTTTTGTTGCTCTTCGTGTTGTTGTTCTTCTTGTTGTTCCTGTTGTGGTTGGTGGTGTTGTTGTTGTTCTTCTTCTTGTTCTGTTTGCTCTTGTTCCTGTTCTCCTTGTTGTTGGGGGTGTTGTTGTTCCTGTTCTCCTTGTTGTTGGGGGTGCTGTTGTTCCTGTTCTCCTTGTTGTTGGGGGTGTTGTTGTTGCTGTTGGTGTTTCTGTTTCTGCTGGTGTTGTTGTTGTCTTTCGGTCTCCTATTTCATAAAAAAACATATGTTAATCATCGTGTAATCATATTTCGCATCCTGACCTGATATCTATGTTATACATTCACTCCGTTATTACCTATTTCGCATTCTGATCTGATATATATGTTATACAGTCCCCCAGTTTATTACATAGTTCGCATCCTGACCTGATATCTATGTTATAAATTCCCCCAGTTTAGTACATATTTCGCATCCTGACCTGATATCTATGTTATAAATTCCCCCAGTTTATTACATAGTTCGCATCCTGACCTGATATCTATGTTATAAATTCCCCCAGTTTAGTACATATTTCGCATCCTGACCTGATATCTATGTTATAAATTCCCCCAGTTTATTACATAGTTCGCATCTTAAGTTGCGAAACGGTTGGCCATCATTGCACAATAGTCCTCATATTTGTTTAATAACATCATATCATCTACTTACATTATGTACCTTATCTGTATGTGTCTCCATGATGGGTGAATTGTGGGCATCGTCATCCCTTTCTTCCGGCAGTACTCCATCAGCATGGTGCTGATCAGCATTAGACACGGATGCTTGCTGATCAGTGGATTTTTGTCCCTCTGGAAGTGCTGCTGGTACCTGCTTTATTGGGGTTTCAGTACGGCAGATTGGCAGAGAGATAGCATTGTGGAGTTGTTGTGCTTCAAGTTCCGCTATCTTGCGTTTCAATTCTTTCAGCTGCAAAAATGATAGCAAACTTTTTATAAACATATTAAGTGCTGATTGTAGTGATTATTTAAGGTTCAAGTCATACTTACTTCTCTGGCCTGTTGATCTATTTTTCGCTCGTACTTGTTCTTGTCGGCATACGTCTTCAAACGCTTTGATTGAGGAGCAATATCGGGATTAGGGTCTCTGCATTTTAATAAATAATCACCGATCGTTTCACTCATATTGGTTGTGTCGGTGTCGGAGGGCTCTTGCCTGGATTTGCCTTTGGGTTGTGGTGGAATTGTTTTCTTGGGGAGTCTTTTTGGTGGAATCGATGGCTCGGGTGGTGTTGGGTGTTCGAGTGTGGGAGACATCATCTTATTTATTACATTATGTGATGCTCGTCTCCTTTTTTTTGGTTTTGATGCTGTGCTTTTCGACCTCTTCGTAGGTCTTTCTTCCGGTGAAGGTGGTACCGTTACTTCTGCATCTTCACCATCTTCATCATCTTCTCTTTCTCCGAAAGCTTCAATTTCAGCCTCGGTAAGCTGTAATGGACCTTCTAAAACCTACCAACAGATGCACATGTAAGTAAATTAATTGTTTCGAAAGTACGAGGGTGTAGACAAACAAATTGTTTCTTACAAGCAGTTCGCAGCATATGATGCGAACGGTGTGGTTTTAAATCATATTTCGCATGTTAAGCTGCGAAATGGTTATGGGACAGTATGATGCGAACTAAGTATTAAACATATGATTATGGGACAGTATGATGCGAACTAAGTATTAAACATATGATGCGAACTGTGTTGAACATGAAGCTGCGAAGTAAAATTCATATCAGGCTGCGAACTGTTTGAGATATTTTTATAAGCAGTTCGCATCATAGGCTGCGAACTGTATGTACCCCAAGTTCAATACATATATAAAGCTTATACCTCGTCATTATCCAGCAAGGGTGTTTTAATAAGATAGCTCATGGTTGATGCGTGGCACTCTAACCCCAACCATTTGAAGAACCTTGGTATCGAGGTTGGCTTCGCTACCTCGTGGCCGATTGTTGTGTGCTCCATGATGAAGGGCTGCATGGGGACATGGGGACAAGTTTTATCAACACGATGCTATGTACATAACTAATTGTTATATTGAATAGATCAATCTTACAACTACAAGGGCGACGCAGCCGACGATTTTATCGGCTCTTTCTACTGCTAAGCAACTCCTGATAGACTGTCGAAGCTTGAACAGAATCGATCCAGCCCAGTCGTAATTGTTTATTCTGTTGAGGTCTTCAACGTAATAAACCGTGCTCCAGCCCAAGATATCTCCAGATACGGAGTAGAATAGCGTGGAGCACAAAAACAGTATCAACAGCCTCGCCACGTCTTCCAATTCATGTTCCCCTCCTTCGGTTATGGCCTTCTCTATACCTTCCTGTAAAACCAATGACAACATTCTATGTTAGAAGTGTACAGAATCTTGCTTTATAAAGATGAAGTCCATTTTAGACGTACCTTGATGATGGCATTTGTTATTGTTTTGGTATTACTAGCTGATGCTTTCCTGCCAGTTTTTGACATGAAGTATTTCTTCATCGTCCTTGATTCGTCCTCCTCGCCGTCTGCATACTTGTTGTGAAAAGCGCCGGTTTTTGTTAACTCCATTTTCTCGGTGCCATGCCTCAGCCCGAATATGATCTTGATATCGTTTGTAGTTAGCTTTACATACTTGCTGCCAATCCTAAAGGCGTCTCTTTCCAGAGAGAATTTCTCGAGGATATACTGAATGATTGTGTAGAATTTTTTCCTTGGCAGCTCTTCCTCATTACGGATTTCAAACGCCGTTTTCAGAAGCGTGTAGAAGGGTGTGTTTCTACACGCTTCAATGTGGGCCCTTGTAATACCCATGCCTTTGAGGAGCTTCAGAAGGCTCACCAACCCTGATCTGTAGTAGCTGGGTTTTGTTGTCATGCTTTCTGCACAAAACAAATCAGTTGGAATGTCACAAATAATTCGCATCACAAGCTGCGAATCGCATACATATAGATACTGGCTTAACAGACAAGCTGCGAAATAAGTTATCACAGGATGCGAATTATGTATCTCAAGCTGCGAACTGTTTGTAAATAAGTATAACCATACAATCGAGCTGCGAATTGCTTGCATTGTGGGTGATCAGGATGCGAACTGTTACAGTTTTTGCATGCACGTTGCAGGGATCTGGGAATTATGCACCAAACACCAAAATCAACAATGAACTACCTAATGCAGATCTAACATACATAATATTTCTCAGTAGAGTATCAGTGTTACATGCAACTAAAATTCTACCCTGGCTTCGACTATAAACCCATAAACTGAGGAACTATCGTCAGTAGATACTTCATTCTACTACGACAAGCAATGCTATCGTGGAGTTGTTGAAAACAGTGGTTCAGATTCAAAAAAAAAACGCAAAAAGAAGTACGCTTTCCACCATAATGCATACCTGTTAAATTTCACCGGCCGGAGAACGAGATAGAAGTTTTCAGAGACGACTTCACGACAACTTTGTCGAATGAGATTTGAAGGTGTTAGTGACTGTCTGAGTAAAAGAGGCTGACCGGTGCGATAGTGACGAAGGTGAGAAGCTGTAGGGTTTCTGGGTTTGAGAGAGAGAGAGTATCACGAAGTCGAACGGTTTGTTTTCTGGTGGTTTCTAAAATTAGAATTTTGCGTTTGTTTAGGGTGATAGGAGGGTCGAAAAAGTGGGATGGAATTGAAAAATGGGTATATATAGTGGAAGGGTATTTTTGTCCAATTTATTAGTCTGGGTATTAAGTAACACAATGTTAAAAGCGGGTGCCGCCGGGTAATAAGATAGTTGAGTGGGTATTTTCAGGTACTTTTCTCTTAAAATTTTCATTATAAATAATAATTATTTTATATTTTAAATTAAAATTTAATTTAAAAATACATATTATTTTTCATGATAAATAATAATTATTTTATATTTTAAATTAAAATTTAATTTAAAAATACATATTATTCTAAAATAAATTATATAAATGAACTCATGTTTTAAGTAAACGAGTACCAGCTCTCCTCCAAACTCTTATATATGTTCGTCACTAGCCGTAAGCATCACAAGTCAGTAATTATTAACGCCCCTCCAAACCTCTATATAAGTAAGCATGACAAAGATTAATTATTGAGACCGTAATCGAACTACTAAGACAAATAACATTAATACACTATGCATGAACGGTAATTTGGCAATGGTGCTATGTCACTGTCGATAAGTGATCACACATTGTAGCATGTCGTATATGTTACTATACATATGTCTACCGTGCACATATACAATTTACCCACCTCTTAATATCCGACCTATATATTCTACCGTGCACATAACAATCAACCCACCTCTTAATACCCAACATATATATTCTACATTGTGACACCCACAACCACTTTGCAGCATGTGCCAACAACATAACGTCCATGTCTATAAACCTCAATAATCAACCGTCAGTATACAATAGGAAATTATCTAAAAATAGTGAAAACAAACCGAACAGAAATCTATGTCGCGCTCCCAACAAAAAAGAAGAAACCTCCTTCTTAAACACCTTTTTTTTTAAATGGATTTCTCTTGTTTTCTTACTGTTTTCATAAAAGCTTTCTTTCAAAGTATTATTTCTTCCCAAAACTCAAATATTTTTTGTTTTAAAAAATGAAAACAACAACATTCCCATAGACAACACTTTTGATAAGATAGAAAACCTTCTCAAAATATACCAGAAGAGTTTCACATATTGTTTGACAGTGAAAAGGCTTTTCAGAGAGATGAGGAGAAAAAGGAAAGGTTTTGTTATAAAATGAGACTGGTTTCTCTTATGATGTAACTTTTTTTTCCATATATATATCTCGAAAGTGTGGGGGACTAATATATCTTTATTATATATACTAATATAGTAAGATCACCACGAACGAATAACATTAATACAGTAATATTAGTTTTTAATATAAAATAAATATTATATTATAATTAATTAAATATATAAATATTATTATTTTCTATCAGTGTCGGGATCGTTAAGGATAAACTTGGTCTTTTATCCCATATAGTTTATACCGTAAATATTATATATAAAAGTAAATGAAATATCTCCAATTAATGTGAGGTTTTTTTAGAGTAAAGCCGTGCGGGTTTGTAGACCCAAAACGCTATACTATTTTTTTAAGTTGATTTCATCTAGTATTCTAACTATCATTTATTTATACTAGGTACTAATAGATTCGATACAACACCTGTTTTGAGGCTCTTTTTTATATATGTTTTAGGGCTAAGAACTTTGGTTAGTCACCGGATTTTGTCATGTGTATCAAATATGTCATTGATGTTTTTTTTATCAAAACGGCCACTTTTGTTGGCTTTTTGTTACATCCGTAGTCACTCACGGGTGACCACGGATGCAAATCAAGACAAACAAAAGTGACCACATATGCAAAATGAAACCAACAAAAATGGCTGTTTTGATATAAAAAAATATCGGTGGCATTTTTTATACACATGACAAAATATGGTGACTAACCAAGGTTCTTAGCCTATGTTTTAGCCATCAATTCTTACACTTGTTTCTCCAACTCTTTCTTTTTAAGTTCATACGGTATAATGACTTGTTTGATAATGTAGAACTACAAACAAGATCAATTTGTGCTCAATACCTCGAAAAGAAGGGCAAGCTACGGGGTATCTCTTCTGGAAACACATATGTTTGTTCAAAATCTTATTCACTTCATTTGGTAATTCTAGCATGTTAAATCCTGAATTTAAACACTACTTCGACAACATAGGTAGTAAGATGATCCTAACACTTATGAAATTGCAAACAAAATTAGAGGATAAATAGAGGCTTTATATACTTACCTCGTCTTCCTTGGATATTTATGTTTGCATTTCATAAATTTTAGACGGTATAAGAGGTATTTAGTTGATCTTCGTCTTATTATGCACAAATAAGTAGAAGTTTTCTCTAGGATTGTGATATATTTCACGATCAAACTGCCACGGTCTACCAAGCAGTAAATGTTTAGCTTGGATAGGTCCTTTATCACATAGAAATTCGTATTGTTACTTTCATATGTTGAATGTAATAGTGACATGATCTGTGATGGGTAATTATAACTTGTAAGGATTTTTTTGTTTACTCTTCGCAAAACTCAATGTTTTTACCATATACTTGCTAGCCATATTAGTAAAATAACTTTCAATTATGATCATATTACATACTTTTTTATAATAGTGAACTTATTGTAAAACATATTCTCTTTTTGGATGGATTCTTTTGGTTGTATCATCGCATTTAGTCAGTTTCATATACCTAGTTGGATGTCTCATTTTCATATTCATCTAGTGAACGTACTCTTCAATCGGAGTGATAATCATCACATACTCATTTAGGCATTGTTTAGCATAATGTCAAAATCTGTGACATTTAAAAACATTTAAGATCACGAGCTCTAGTTGGAGTAGCTTATATATTTGTCATCTTTAGGACTTCAATTTCAATTCTTTAGTTGTTTGCATCAGTATCCACTTATATTACTTTATCTAAACTTTGTTGTTGTTTAGAATCCATATTAGTGTTGTTCTAGTTTGAATGGAAGTGGTGTTTTTGCATTTGGAAAGTGGTGTTTTAGCATTTGAGTTGATGATCAATATGGACAACAGTGTGGAATACTATATACAACTTATTATATTGTTTGATTTCCACCTTTCTTCTGATACATTCTTGCAAACCATTTAAAAATTAGGCCATTAGCACCTCTTCAGACTCTTCTAGTTCCAAATTGCTTTTTAGTTTTTCAGACTCGTCAAAATACTCCTCAACAATTCTGGTTCCTTATGAAAAATTCATAAAATGTTTTTGTCGGTCACGACGGTAATAAACTGTACATACATCTTCCTTAAAAGAATCAGCATATATTCTCAACTGTTTATGGGTCTATAACATATTCTATTTATTTCCACTACTTCTGTAACATTTTCTATTTATGGGTCTATAACATTTCCTCTAATAATTATATAGTGGTTAGGGCAAGCTTATTTTTCTCATTATATCTATAACACTTAAAGATATACTTCATACGTTTTTTCCAATCTATGTAAAATTAAGATCTGAAAAAATAAATGAGGTTTAGTTTTACCTCTATATTTTTAGGCCTTGTTAGTCACTCATTTTTTGCTCTTCTTCTCCGAAATAGATTTTTTCTTTGGTTTTGATGAAACAAAATGTCTAGAGAGGCATCTTCAAAATTAGGTATGTCATCATCTTTATCTTCAATTTCAGCATGTTGTTGCTGTTGTTGTGAAGGCTTGAAGTTTCTAATATATGTAAGTTAAAGGATTGATCGAGTTACACCACAAAGGTGATGGGAGAACATTTGATAAGTAGAACTTCAAACTTAGTTTTTCCGGGATAAACAAACATAATAAATGGGTATATTTGTTCTGGAAAAATGTGTTGAGTAAACACTCTCTTTTTTATTACTTGATTCAAAATGTAACTATTGGATAATAAAAATAGAATAACTCTCCTTGAATCTTTTGAAACGGATTAAATGACTTTAAAGCATAAAATATAAAATTTCGGAAATTAAAAATTGAATAACTTTCCTTGACTCAAGAATTTCATCATCACTTTGGTTTCTTCAAAACGATCTCTTCTTTCGGTCTATGACAAAGTGACATGATATTACTAAAGTTACTTAAAGTTTCTTTCTAACCTTTAGTACTTAGTACTATTATCTTGAAATTGTAGAAGAAGTGGTTTAGATGTTGTTATTATGAACTAAAACATAATTATTATCTTGTTTTCTCCAATTATTCTATTTCTTGGGCAGTCACTAAACTGTAAGTTGCCTCATTCTTCATTTGGCTTATAAGACTCTCTACAAACTTATATAAATCTCCATGAAGTTCCATTTCTTTTGAACGTGTTATATGACCAACAGTTGGTTCTTTGACAATCTCATGTTGTTCTTCAATTGGATTTATTTGGATGTCCTCATCATCTGGCGAGGTCTAAAGATGATACTTTAGTATTTTGGAACTAGGTCTCATTATTAGTAGTGATCACACTTGATAAACTACACCTATAATAAACATTATTTTTAATAAACTTGAACATCTCCTTTGTTTTGGTCTTAGATAACAGTTATTTCTTAACCCACTTGGAAAATTAATCAACCTCAAATAACAAATACGGTCGATTAATCGAAAGCCTTGAGAAGAGGATTGGCCAGATCAAGCCCCAACCTGTGAAATAAAAGGGTTTCATATATGGTTCTCCACAAAAACTGATGGCTTGTGTGGTATTTACAAAATATTTACAGGTATCATCACATATTTTTATTATTTATTTAGCTTTCGTACTAAGGTTTAGCCATAAATAACATGGCATGAGGGCTCTCCTTGTTAGAGTCTGATACCCATAATGGATCGATCATACATTATTGTGAAGCTCATCCAATACATAGAAATATTCATCTAATTCTAGATACCGCATAAGAGGTTTTAAGAACCCATGATGGTATGTTGTCCCTACTATCACGACGTACTTATTAGACTTATAATTCAGCTTACGGCCTCGATCTTATCGTTGGGAGTGCCCGTATTATAAGGTAATTCTTAATCGATAATTTGCATACCACCAGACGAGCCGGGTTCGTTTAGGATTGATGGTCGTTCTAGTTGAATAACCCAAGGTGTTGAGTCATAACTACCTATTGAGACTAAAGAATCAGGTATATAATCTTTTATCATGGGTACCTGCTCAAACTGTACTTCTTTAAATTCATTTTTTAATTTCCTCAACTCACCTAAGTACTAGATGAGAGTATTATTCTTTGCTTCGGTTTGTCTAAGGGTGTGGTTTATAAAAAGTTGTGAATCAATTTATAGGATTACTCTTTTATCATCACTGATCTGTGCTAACTGAAAGCGTAAGAATATTGTCTCATACTCGACTTCATTATCGGTTACATAAAATCTTAAATGTATAACTTGATACATACCCTACCTAGACATAATATTAATATTACCACATCTGTGAAACATGATCTCCCATATGTTCGAATTATCCATATCAGCAATAGGTATTCATGATGAGGCATCGACCTTTTTTAGTGGAATTCTATCAAAAAAATTAGGTAATGCCCGGGCTTTTATGGTTGTTCTCAGCTTCAAACTTACATCATACTCTTCTAACTCGAGAGATCATCGAGTCAAGATCCCTAATACATTCGATCTCTAAGGAACTTCTCAAAAAAGGAAATATATTTGGACAATCGTATAGTTCCCATGAAAATATGATCTCCAATTCATCGTCGCTACTACCAATGCAAGAACCAGTTTTTCTAGCGGTAGACATATTTTCTCTATATCAAAAAACTTTTTCTCATATAGTATACATGATGTGTGTCCTTACAGTTTTTATGAATTAGCACGACACTCACGGCATAAGCGGATATTCTTATATAGATGCATAGTATTTCTCTCGTCAAGAGCTTGTTCAAAACTTTTAGAGAATCCAACTAATCTAAAATCTGGTAGAAAGTTTTTTGCATTTGTTAGTGTATTAAAAATAATGGGCCTCTTTAAAATATAGAATAAAAAAGAATAGCATTTGATTGAGAAACATATATAAATCAGTTCAGAGCGGCCAACCTACCTATCATTACTTGCATCTTTTTTAATTGACCTTAGATGGTGTAATGGCCACAAAGATTCCAACTACGAGGGATCGTTCTCTATTTCATTCTAAATTACCATATACCTTTAGACACTTTCCTGGTCAAACCATAAAAACGTATTTTACACGGTTCAAATTGAGATTAATAGCCTTTAGGTTTCTAAATGTTTCCTCTAGATCATGTATGTGGCCGACATCTTCAAAATCTTTAAGTAATATGTCATTAATATACACCTCTAGATTCTAACATATATAATCAACAAAATCCTTGTTGATACGTATCGTGAAAGGCATGACTTTGTAGTAGTAGAATCCTCGGTCAATAATGAAATTAGTACATTCTTGATCTACCGGCTGTATCTGGATATGCTTATACCCGTAGTACGTGCCCATATATAATTACAGCTTGTTGCCAGAAGTTGAGTCTACCAACTGGTCTATTCTTAGCACATGGAATGGTTCTTTGGGATATGTTTTCTTCAACTTCGTGAAATCTGCACACATTCTCCATTATCGGTTTCTTATTTCAAACCAACATTGGAATGGCTGTCAAACGGGTATATAGATTCTCAGATTTATCTGACAATATATAATCTGCCGACCTCGACTATGGAAGGCTTAGACTTCTGGATGTAAACTTCTTTTTTAAATAACAGTCCGTAGATTTGGATTTACTAACATCTTATGACATATGATGCTTGATTGCATGCCTGTTACATCTTCTCACTTCCAAGCAAAAAAATCCAAATTTTTAAACAATAAAGATACAAGGACCATATGTAGAGCACGAAATAGAGTAGTTGATGAGGAAATCAATAGAGATCTGATTGAAAACCAACTGGAAATCGTCAAAGTGTACACTCAATATCAAGAGAAATTTGTAGAGAGTTCAATAAGGTTATGGATAGTTTTATAAGCCAAATGGATAAAGATACTTTGGCGACCTTATCCATTATGTTAAGGTCTAGAGGTTATAATCTTCTAGAAGATATCAAAGTCAAAAAATTCAAAAGTTCACGAGAATTATTTTGTATTTATTATCCAAACGTTATTTTTCAAGTCTTTAAACGCATTTTATTCTATTTTATGAGAGTCAATGAGATTGTTTTTAGATATTTTATCCAAGAGTTACATCTTAAGTCTTGAATTCATTTAAGTAAATTTTAAGAGATCCAAAGATAGTTAGTTTGCATTTATTATCCAAGAGTTATTGTTTAAGTCTTTAATCTCATTTAATTCTCTTTTAAGAGGGTTGAAGAGAATTATTCCGCTTATTAATACTATTTCTTTATTTGGCAATAAATAAAGCCTTGTAGTCTTTGTATTGTTTAGATTGAATTAAGTAGTCAAATATATATATATTGAAGTGTTTCTACTCAATACATTTTTCCAAGATAAATGTATCTCTAAAATATTATTATGAGAAACAGTTTCAGTTTTTCTTATCAAAGGATTTATCATCTCTATTGTGGCACAACTCGATGTATATCTAATTTTCATCATTTTCCATTCTGATTTCGTTTGAAAGTATTCTCTAAATAGTAACGAATTAAATTGTTTTCGTACCTACATTATCTGGCATCATAGCCGAAACATCATTTATCAAGGTTGTATCATCCTTACACATAACTCATTACAATGGCATAAAACAATATGGATAATTTTGTTCAATTAACGATTATTATACAAGAGCAGATACGAATACAAAGTGATATGATGTAAATACAAGGTCAAGAAATTTGTACTATGGTGAAACAATTTGGAGAATGTATTTGGAAAATTTAGCGGCCCCAACGATATATAGAGCTATCATAAACTTTTGACCTCTACAACAGCAGCAACAACATGCTAAAATAAAACATGATAACATATCTAATTTGAAAAATGACCCTCCAGATCTTTTGTTTTATCAAAACTAAAGAATAGATCCTCTTGGGAGAGAAGAGCAAGAGAGGAACAACCAGCAAGGCCTAAAAAGATAAAAATGTTAGAAAATATAATCATAATTCGTATAGAGATTAGGACAGGTGTATGGAGTATATCTATGAGTGTTATGGATATATTAAGCTTAAGAAGCTGAGTACATCTTTGAGTTTTATGGATATAATGAGCGTAAGATGCTTGACCTACCTAATGCATAATTTTCAGAGAATGCTCTTATTTTGTGGGAAGAGAAATAGTAAAAATAATGAGACAATATTACAGACTCATAAACATTTGGGAAGACATGAATTTTCTTTTAATATGGAGGAATGTACCCGCTCATTGCCACCATAACCTACAAAAATATTTTAGAAAGCTCTCACATTGAAGCATAATTGTTGAAGAGTATTTTGATGAGTTGGAATATCTGACAGTCGTTGGGAACTAGAAGAGTCTAGGGAGGTTTTAACGGTCCAATTTATAGATGGTTTATAAGAATACGTTGCAAAAAATGTACACAATATACTGAGTTTTATAAAGTATTCATCATTGTTGTCTAAATTGAACAACAACTCCACCGCAAATAAAAACCACATCCAGTCGGTCTAGATTAACATAATTGTGGACTCTAAACAATAACAAATTATTGGATAAAGTGAAATCAATGAAGACTGATAATAAAAAAAAATTAAGAAAAAATGATTACAGTCCTAAAGATGACAAAAATAAAAGTTACTCCACCTAGAGCTCGTGAAATTAAATAGTTTAAATACCAAGGACATTGACATTATGCAAGAAAATTCCTGAATCAGTATGTCGTTTTTATTATTTCCCACTGGAGAATATGAGTGATAAGATGAATGTAAAGATGATAAATCAGATCGCGAAGAGGAAACTGAGTATCGAGATGTTGGTGTTTATTGGTGGTAAGAAGATTCCTAAGTGCAATGATCCTACCATAAGAAACCATCCAAAAGGAGAATATATATTACACAAAATGTATTGTAAACAAAAATGTATGTAATCTGATCATAGATGGCGGTTCTTGTATTATAGTGGCTAGGAAATTTATGATGGACAGATTAGGTATTCAAGAGACTAAACATCTAAGTCCTTACAAGTTACGATGGGTCAATGATCAAGTTGAATTACATATCACGGATCATGTCATTATTCTATTTAGCATATGTACATATTAAGATGAAGTTCAGTGTGACTATGTGCATATGAAAGATAGACACCTACTATTTGGTAAACCATGGCAGTTTGATCGTGAAGTATGTCATAAAGGATGCACAAACATCTACTCATTTATAAATAATAGGATGAATATCAACTTAATAGGTCTTAGACCATCTGGAGCTTATGAAATGCAAACACAAATATCTAAAGAAGTCGAGGTAAGTAAATCAAGCCTATATTTATCTTCTAATCTTATTTTCAACTTTATGAGTGCTAGACGGATCTCACTATTAATCTTGATGTAATTCTAGATAAGAACAATACTCTAAGTCATATGGTTATTATAAATATCAAGTCTATATCGTTTTGTGTATCACAAAGGCTCTAGAGAGACCATAAATGTGATTTCAGTTTATGGTAAAAAAATATAGAAAAATTATCATACTTACTTGGCAAAATCAAGAGTGGAAATGGGAAAGATAAACAATACAAATCATATTATTTCAATTAAATTGATTGATTAAAAAAATAACAAACACATCCATCAAATGATGGAAATAGAATTGTCTTATTATTAAATGGCTTTAATATTAGACTTTTGGCATATTTCAGATATCTAAGAGTTGTTATTATTAATGTTTATGTTTAAATCTTATTTGGGACTCTTCTATCGTTAGATATTGTTCCAAGTATACATATGAGGCTTCGTAAGATTTATACACACATTTTGAATAAAATCTTGAACTTCTCAAAATATTTTTGTGGTGTTCGAACATCAAACTCTTGGTCATGGTTCAAATATTCATAGGTGACAGATCAAGATTCAAACTAACATTGCTCATACATTCTTAAGGTTCCAAAACCAATCTAGCAATCAGGTTTCACCATACTTTTCGGTGGAGTTCATATCTGATTTAGAATAATTCTTATATTGATGAGTTAGCATGCTAGAACTACCAAATAAAATGAAACTAAATTGAAAAAATATCAAAATATTTTTCCAAATGAGATACCCCCTAGTCCGCCCCATCTTTGAGGCATTGAACATTATTGGTTTTGCATTACAAAACAAGCCATCTTACTGCATGAACCCGAAAGAAACTAAGAAGTTGGAGAAATGAAGTGCAAGAATTTATGGGTACAAAATACATTAAAGATAACCTTAGCCAATGTGGTGTACCAGTTTTATTGGTATCTAAGAGATATGACACTTGGAGAATGTGTGTAGATTTTTGTGCCATTAACAATATTACTATGAAATATCGTTGTCCAATTCAAGGACTTGATGACATGTTGGATGAACTTAGAGGTGCCACCATGTTCTCTAAGATTGATTTAAAGAGTGGTTATCATCAACCCAGAATACAAGAAGGAGATGAATGAAATACAACATTCAAAACTAAGAAAGGATTGTATAAATGATTAATTATGTCATTTAGTCTTACTAATTCTCCATATACATTTATAAGCTTAATGAATCATGTTTTCATATATATATATATATATATATATGTGTGTGTGTGTGTGTGTGTACGTGTGTACGTGTGGACGTGAGTACGTGTGTATTTGTGTGTGTTTACGCGCGCGTGTATGTACATGTACGTGTGTGAGTGTGTACGTGCACGTGTGTGTGTGTGTACAAACGCATGTGTGTACGTATATATATGGAAAACACCAATGACGATTAGACATGTGCGGAGTTTCCATGGATTATGTAGTTTCCATAGGATATTTATATAAGCTTTTACTAATTTAGTAGCTCATCTCACTTGTATGATTAAAAAAACTATGTCATTCAAGTAGCGAGAAGGACAATAGAAATCTTTTCAAGCCCTTACATATAGCCTCACACGAGCACCAATTTTATTTCTTTTTTATTTTAACAAAACATTTGAATTGGATTGTGATTCTTAGGTTCTAGGTATTGGAGGTGTATTGACTCGAAGCACACATCACATAGCCTATCCTAGTGAGAAATTCAGTGGAGTAACACTCAAATATCCAACCTACGATAAGGAGCTCTTTGAATTGTTGATATCGTTGATAACATGGCAATATTATTTAGTATTTAAAAAGTTTTTTATTCATACATATCATGAAACTCTTAATTATCTAAAAGGCCAGACCAAACTCAAAATAAGTCATTCTAAGTGGTTGGAGTTCATTGACATATTCCCTTATATCATCAAATACAAAAAAAGAAAATTAAACATTATAGCTTACATATTATCAAGGAGACATGCATTAATCATTACAGTGGAGGAAAACATTCGAGGATTTGAACACATTAAAAGGATGTATGAAGATGACAGATACATTGAACATATTTATAAGAGTCTTCTAAAGGGGCATTTGGCATATCCTACAAACATGATAAGTTCTTGTTTAGATACAAACGTCTTTATATTCCATGAGATTCTATATGTGATCTCATATTAAGAGAAACACATGGAGAAGATCTTTTGGATCATTTTGGAAGAGATAAAACCTTAGTTGTTGTTGGTGAGAATTTTATTTGGCCTCACTTGAATAAATATGTGGAGAATTTATGCACCCATTGTGTTATTTTCTCAAAAGAAAAATCCATATCACATCTTCATGGTATTTATCTACCATTTTTTATTCTTATTGTACTATGGGTGGATATATCTACGGATTTCGTGTTGGGATTTCTAAAAAGTCGAACACAAGTACTTCATCTTTGTTGAGGTTTGACATATTCTCAAATATGGAATATTTTATACCATATACTAAGGTGAATGATGATTCTCAAACAACAGAAAACATTTTAGTTGCATCCTTAAACAGCTTAAAAAATATTAACACTGAATCACGATAAATCTAATTTTGGTCTTCAAGAGGTGTATTAGGATTATATTTACTATAAAGCGTAGTTATGTCATTTTTATACGTATAAACACGTGCAAGAATATAATATATAGAGTTCCATCTAGTTTCTACATATATAACTAGTTTTTTGTATGTCTTTCTCATTCTTTTTTTAGGACCCGAGGTGGAAAAAAGTAGGACCTCATGTTTAATAAGGATTGA
The DNA here is from genome assembly GCA_036936605.1 of Limnanthes douglasii subsp. nivea. Taxonomy (NCBI): domain Eukaryota; kingdom Viridiplantae; phylum Streptophyta; class Magnoliopsida; order Brassicales; family Limnanthaceae; genus Limnanthes; species Limnanthes douglasii. The sequence continues at coordinate 185,141,470 of JAUPFV010000001.1, forward strand.
TATAATCCTTAGCTATTATACTTTCCATCTTTTGCAACGAATTGAAATATATGATATAAACATTTAGTGTGAAACATTTTAGGAAATATAGGGTTGCAATCATTTTTAAGATCCTAACTAGTTCTTCCGTTTGCAGATGCATTATCAAAAGAAATAGACAAAATTTTATTTTTAATTTGAAAATCATTCATACATTCTAACATACTATCATTAATTACAGTCGCGGTGTGCTTGCCAATAAATTGAAAATGCACAATTTTTTTAGAGTATTCATTCAAAATTCATCCAATGTAAAGTAACATACATCATATCAAACTCACAAAATGTCATCATTGATGGTTCCAAAGAATTCTTAGGGTAGATTTGGTGATAAAACAATGTTTAGAGGACCAAATTCGTAGAGAAATAAACTAGAGAGAGAAATTGATAAAGTATTTTTTTTCAAATTATTAATCAATGACCTTTCCCCACGAGAGGTGATGTCTTTTTATAGTACATTTGTTGGGTCCCACACGTCTAGACAATAATTAATTGTGGTCCCTTCCCTAGAGTTATAATTAATTTACAAAGTAATCTTTTTACATTATACAATTGTCACATTTCTCCTATGAGGTTTTCTTTGTGCTAGATTACTTTTTTATTTTGCTGATCCCATGTTTTGACATAAATCTTCGATTATTAGTAGCTCCCCAGTCCTTATGAAAATGTTCGAGCAAGGACTGTAATTTGTCAATGCTTTGACTTATCTTTTCTTACTTTTGGTGCTTTTAATAATGTCTCATCAGATTTTATCAAACCAAATTGCAAAGAATTTTTTTTTCTTGATTTTCTTACGCGTGTTGAATAGTTCCTATTGATGAGTCCGAATTCAGCATGCTCCCCGGACACGGACAGATCAGTCCAAGGCCTCCGGACCGGACAGATCACATGGACCGGACAGATCACTTTGAACACTATGACCATAGGACTGTTCGAACTATGACAAAAGTACTAAAAAACCTAAACACTTCCTGACTAAGCTACTTGCTCACCTACTTAGAGCTCATGGGTCTTTGAACATGACCCGGGTCCATTAAACATGACCCGGGTCCATTAAACATGACCCGGGTCCATTAAACATGACCCGAAAGCCCACAAGGGCCCAAACATCAGGGTATAAATACCCAACCACCTGCATTAAGTGTAGGTAATGAGAATTAACTGCTACCAAGCTGCTTAATTATCTCTCTACTCTCTACTCTAAACACTTAAACACCCACACACCAACATAAAACACCAACTGAAATTACCAGCCTACCCTTAGGCTATTATTATCCACACCAAATTGGCGACCATAGTGGGAGCACGAAGGTGCCTGAATCAAGCATTCAAAACCAGCTAAGAAAATCTGTCCGTATGAATCCGGACAATCCAGAAGTACCACCAGCTCTGCTCGAAGTGGTGGGAGAGAACGATGAGTACACTATCGAAGAGCGTGATAGGCTCAAGGGTGAAATAGAAGCTCTGAGGGCTGAAAAGGCCAAGATGGGCGTGAAAGAAAAATCTAAAGCATCAGCTGCTCATCACACCGATAACCCCAGGGAGCATGAGTCTTCAAAGACTCATGTGAGCACTAAAAAGACTCATGCCAGTTCTAAAAAGTCTCACCGGTCTAAGCCAGTGGAGAGTTCTGACTCAAGCTCAGAATCTTCTGATAGCTCTTCGGACAGTGATGGAGTTGAAAAATCCTTATCCTCTAGCAGCGATGAGGGTCGAACTAGAAAGAAGAAAAGGCAGATTAAAAAATACTCAAGAAAAAGGGATAGACAAGGAAAGATGAAAAGGCATATTGGTAAGGGATCATCTCATAGTCGGAAGCATGTGGACAAGATGCTGATGGATCCCTTCGCTTTTCACGATGAGCTAGGTATCTTTGCAACTCCCAATGAGGGTACCGTGTTCAGTCGTGGAAGGAATTGGAGGCAATCTCCATTGTCTTCTAAAATTTTGTCCGGAAACCTCCCTAAGAGGTTTGATAGCACCAAAATAGAGAAGTACGATGGCATTACTGATCCGGACAACCATCTGGAACAATTTAAAAATTTCATGATGAACTTTGATGATGATTGATGAGTCCGAATTCGGAGTGCTCCCCGGAAGGGCAGATCAGTGTAATTCTCTCCGAACATCGGACAGAACTTTTGGACCGGACAGATCTTTTCGAATCAATGTGAGCCTAAGGCTGTTCGAACTATGACGAAAGTACTAAAAAACCTAAAAACTTCTTGACTAAGCTACATGTCCTCCTGCTTAGAACTCATGGGTCTTTAAACATGACCCTGGTCCATTAAACTTGACCTGAAAGCCCATAAGGGCCCAAATAACATACTATAAATACTCAACCACCAACATTAACTTCGAATAATGAAAATTAACTGCTGCCAAGCTGCTTAATTCTCTCTCCACCTTGAAACACCCTTATACCACCTTGAAACACCCTTACACTACCCTGAAACTCTACTTGAAATTACTAGCCTACCCTCAGGCTACTTTAATCCTCACCAAATTGGCGACCACAGTGGGAGGCGACGGTGCCTGAATCAAGTATTCGAAACCAAGTAAAGATATTCTGTCCGAATGAATCCGGATAATCCAGAGCTTCCACCAGCTTTGCTCGAAGTGGTGGAAGAGAACGATGAATATACTGTCCAAGAGCGCGACAGGTTAAAACTTGAAATAGAAGCTCTGAGGGCTGAAAAGGCCAAGATGGGCGTGAAAGAAAAATCCAAGGCTTCGGTTGTTCATCACACCGACAACCCTAGAGAGCCTGAGGCTTCAAAAACTCATGTGAGTACTAAAAAGACACATGCTAGTTCTAAAAAGTCTCACCGGTCCAAGCCTGTGGAGAGCTCTGACTCAAGTTCAGAATCTTCGGGCAACTCTTCGGACAGTGAGGGAAATGAGAAATCCTTGTCCTCTAGCAGTGATGAGGGTCGAACCAAGAAAAAGCAAAAGCAGGTAAAGAAGTATTCAAGAAAAAGAGATCACCATGGAAGAATGAAAATGCATATTGGAAAGGGGTCATCTCACCACCGGAGGCATACGGACAAGATGTTGATGGATCCTTTTGCCTTCCATGATGAGCCAGGTATCTTTGCAACTCCTAATGAGGATACTGTGTTCAGTCGTGGGAGGAATTGGAGGAAATCTTCATTGTCTTCTAAAATTTTGTCCGGGAACCTCCCCAAGAGGTTTGACAGCACCAAGATGGAGAAGTACGATGGCAGTACTGATCCGGACAATCATCTGGAGCAATTCAAGAACTTCATGATGAACTTTGATGATGATGATAAACTACTCTGTAGGGCATTCTCCCAATCTTTCACGGGGAGTGCTCTGAAATGGTACAACAGCCTGCCTCAGGGTTGTATCAAAGACTTTGATACTTTTTGGGTGGCCTTTAGAAGGCAGTTTGTGGGGAGTAAGGAGCTGAAGGGCAATGGAGACACAATAATCCATTGTGCCCAAGAGCCAAATGAGTCGTTAAAGGAGTACATAAGTCGTTTTGTAAACACAAAGAATGGGTTGGTTGATTGCTTCGAACAAGTGGCAATAGCATCCCTAAGACAAGGTTTAAACCCAGGCAACCTGGCCGATTCGGTGACCAGGAAGAAAGCCATGACCTGGGGAGGATTGCTAAACCAAGTTGGCAAGCAAATAAATGTTGATGAAACGAAAAAGACCAGGGTGCACAGACAAGTGAGATCCACCCCGGTGGCACCTACTCCAAATCAAAATCAATCCGGGAATAAAGCTAGAGAAACCGGACAGAGGCATGGTAGGGGGAAAGCACAGTCTCAACCAGCTGCTCCTGCTCAAAGTCAACAGTCTAAAAACAAAAGAGGGCCATGGGTCCAACCGGAGTGGTTTGCAGAACTCAAAGAAAGTGTGGCAACCATTTTCGATAAAACAAAAGATGAGGTACACTACCGGAGACCAGCAACCTTGCAGTCTCCTAGAGAGCATCGAAACAATTCCTTTTGCCAATACCACAATGATATTGGTCATACCACCGATGATTGCATAGAATTGAAACAAGAGGTACAAAACTTGATCGAAAGGGGAAAGTTGGGTGCATACGTCAAAAGGAGAGGAGGCAACAGGCCTGACAACACTCACCGGGTTTGTCCGAGTAATGCTGCCCCGGAGGGGGCTATGGTAATAGTTGAAAGGTTTGATGTGGAGTCTGAATACCTGGATCCTGATCCAACACGAAACAGAGTGGGTGCTATAGAGGAGCGTTCTAGATCGGTCTACGGGCTCATTAAATTCTTCGAGTCACTGACGATTTTCGGAGGGGACACAATGACTGCTCCTACTACTTCTTCAAGAAAAAGGCATGTTCATAATTTGGCCTCCCAACTAGAAGGAGGCATGACCTCTTATCAGTCACCGGATTCATTCCCCTTCATTGTCTTTGATGGGGATGATTTAAGAGACATTGCTGGCCCTCATGAGGATGCTGTTGTCATAGGAGCATCTGTAGGGGGCAATGAGATAAGGCGAATTTTGGTGGATACTGGAAGCTCTGCCAATATCCTCTTTTTAAACACCTACAAGAAAATGAAAAATCCAGCTGTGATTCAGAAGTCGGACAGGTCGATTGTGGGTTTTACGGGTAGCTCGGCCGATGTGATCGGAGAGTTTGAAGAAGAAGTATTATTAGGCAGGGGCCCTTTCAAGAAAATGGTTAGAATACTCTTCATTGTGGTGGATTGTCCCACCTGCTATAATTCTATTCTAGGGAGATCTTGGCTCTCTAGGATGCATGCAGTGGCTTCGACAGTCCATCAGTGTCTAAAGTATGTTGTTCAGGGGCAGGTTGGGGTTGTCCGGAGCAGTCAAAAGATTGCAAGAGAATGTTATGTCACTGCCTTGGCTCCACGAACGCTGGGGGCAGTCCGTATAAACGATCAATAGCAGTTTGAGGGCCTTTATGGGGGTGAGGGTGAAATTGATGACCCCAGAGAGACCCCTGGAGTGCTGATTCCAATAGAGGAGGTTGAAACACACTGCTTGGAAGAAGGAAAAAACGTCAAGATAGGGTCCAAAATGGCACAAATGTTGAAAGAAAAAATGTTGAAATTCTTGAAAGACCATCAGCACGTTTTTGCTTGGTGCAATGCTGATGTTACTGGAGTTCCATCAGAGGTGATTTCCCATCACCTGTCTGTCCGGAGAGATGTGGCACCAGTGGTGCAAAAAAGGAGAGCCTTCTCAAAAGAAAAGGCTGATGTCATTGTACAAGAGGTTGACAGACTCACAAAGATGGGGCACATCAAAGAATCTCAGTACCCTTTGTGGACTGCCAATCCTGTCTTGGTAAAAAAGAAGAATGGCAAATGGCGTATGTGTATTGACTTCACAGACCTCAATCGAGCTTGTCCAAAAGACTTGTATCCGGTCCCTCGGATAGATCAGTTAGTAGATTCTACTTCTGGGAACAAGCTACTCTCCTTCATGGACGCCTTCTCCGGGTATAATCAGATCCAGGTAGATCCAAAAGATCAAGAGCATACTACGTTTGTCACTGATAGGGGTCTACATTGCTACAAGGTGATGCCCTTTGGCTTGAAAAATGCTGGGGCTACTTATCAAAGGTTAGTCAACAAGGCATTTGCTGATCAAATTGGAAGAAATATGGAGGTTTACATTGACGATATGATGGTGAAAAGCGTGGATGAGCAGTTGCACTTATCCGACCTCCAAGAGACTTTTGCCAACTTGGCCAAAGTAAATTTGAAACTAAACCATGAAAAATGTGTGTTCGAAGTGCAGTCCGGGAAGTTCCTAGGGTATATCATAAGTGAGCATGGAATACAGCCCGACCCGGACCAACTCAGTGCTTTGTTCCAAATGGAGCCTCCTCGAAACATTAAAGAAGTACAGCGATTAACGGGGAGATTGGCTGCCTTGAACAGATTCATCTCCAGGTCTTCGGACAGGTGTGCTCCATTTTTTCAGACCTTGAGGGGTGCAAAGGGGTTTGAATGGACACCACAGTGTAATGAAGCATTTAATGAAATTAAGAAACATATTTCCTCTCCCAAGACTTTGTTCAAACCGGTTGATGGGGAGACTCTCTTTGTATATCTGGCTGTTTCAAGTTGTGCCATCAGTGCTGTGCTAGTAAGGGAGGTTGATGGGCATCCTCACCCAGTGTACTACATCAGCAAAAGCTTGATTGATGCTGAGAGGCGTTACTTGAAACTCGAAAAACTGGCATTAACCTTGGTGATAGCTGCAAGAAAAATGAGGCCCTACTTCCAGGCTCATCCTATCGTTGTCCGGACTTCTTTCCCCTTAAAGAATGTCCTTCAAAAAGCAGACATTTCGAGCAGAATGACAAAGTGGTCAGTAGAGTTGGGGGATTTCGACATAGACTTTGCTCCCCGAACAGCAGTAAAAGCTCAAGCTGTGGCTGACTTTCTGGTTGAATTCCATTCTGACAGGGATTCGGAGCAGCCTACTGACTCAAAAGACAAGAAAGTGTGGATTGTCCGAACAGACGGAGGGTCTAGCACCGTGGGATCTGGGGCAGGAATATGTCTCACTTCCCCCTACGGGGACAACATGTACCAAGCTATTTGTTTTGCTTTCAGGGCATCCAATAATGAGTCCGAATACGAAGCAGCCATAGCTGGGTTAAAGTTGGCCTATATCTGTGGAGCTAAAAGGGTCAAGCTATTAAGTGACTCCCAGTTGCTTGTCCACCATGCCTTGGGCCTATCAGAGGCTAGAAAGGAGCAATTGGTCAAGTATTTACTCCTCCTCAAAAATGAAGCGTTAAAGTTTAAAGCTGTTGTCTATGAGCACATCCCCCGGGCAGAAAATGAGCTAGCAGACTCACTAGCAACGATAGCATATACGGAGTCCTACCCGTGGATCCATGTGCTTGAAATCCCTTCTATTCAACTCAATGAATGTATAAAAGAGGAAGTCTTTGAAGTACAAGTGAATCGGCCTCAAGACTGGAGGTCTCCTCTTATACAGTATCTGTCCGATGGCATCGTGCCCTTGGATAAATCACAAGCCAGAACATTGAAATACAGGGCTCGTGGTTTCCTGATGATAAGAGAAGTGTTGTACAAAAAATCCTATAGCAAACCTCTCCTACGTTGTTTAGGGGATCATGAATCACAGACAGTTGTCTCCGAATTGCATGATGGTGAGGGATCAGCGCATTGTGGATTTAGAGCTTTAACAAGAAGAGTGCTACTCTCCGGATACTATTGGCCATCAATTATGAAAGATGCTAAGGAGCTGGTAAGAAGGTGTGACCCATGCCAGAGGTACAGCAATGAAATTCATGTACCAGCCATTCCTTTGGAATCAATTTCTGAGCCCATCCCTTTTGCTCGATGGGGATTGGACTTAGTTGGGCCTCTCCCTGTGGCGTCCGGAGGGCGTAAAACCATAATTGTAGCCATTGACTACTTCTCGAAGTGGATAGAAGCAGCCCCCTTGGCAGGGACAACCTCAAAAGCTGTTATAAAATTCATTCTATCCAACATATGTTGCAGATTTGGTGTCCCCCAGAAAATAACAACAGACAATGGGCCACAGTTTAACAACAGAGAAATGGAAAGCTTCTGTGCCTCAAGGGGTATTCAGCACTGCTTTTCTTCACCTTTCCACCCTCAAGCCAATGGGCAAGTTGAAGTGGCTAATAGAACAATACTGTCCGGTTTAAAGAAAAATTTGGAAGGGGCTGCTGGGAAGTGGCCTAGTGATCTACAAGAAGTCTTGTGGGCCTACCGGACAACACCTGGGGCTGCAACACAAGAATCTCCTTTTGCCTTGGTCTATGGAATGGATGCAGTAGCTCCCATAGAGAAGACACTCCCCTCCTTTCGTGTTCATAACTTTTCCGGACAGGCTAATGAGATGGCAGTTAGAAATCAGCTCGATTTGATCGAAGAAAGACGGGTTAAAGCTCATCTTAGAATGGCACACTATCAGGGCTTGATGAGAAGCAGGTTTGCTTCTAAAGTTAAAAGAAGAGATTTTCAACCAGGAGATAAAGTATTAAGGAAAGTTTTCTTGCATACAAAGGAAAAGCTCTTCGGAAAGCTGGCCCCAACTTGGGAGGGTCCGTATACTGTGGTTGAAAGAATCAAGCCTGGGACATATTGGTTGGAAGACAAAGATGGCAGGGTTTTAACTCACCCTTGGAATATTGAACACCTTCGAATGTACTTGGAATAACACTTGTGTAAATATTTACTTGTTTAAACATCCATGTAAATATTTGGGGGCATACCTTCCCCTCTTCGGTGGCACGGAGAGCTTTCAATGAAATTTGATGCCTTCTTCAATAATTTTCTACGTATTTTCAAGATTCTGTTTCTTGTCATGCTACCCGGACTGAAAGATCTAAGGGCTATTTAAACTCTAGCCGGAGAATCTAAACACTCTCACAATGCAATAATTCAAAGCTACTTAAATTCTAGCTATCTAAAGTAAAACAAATAATAAAAGAAGAAGATGGTTGGGCCAAATAAAAACATTCATTCAACAACTTAAGAGTGCCTTGGCCTTCCAAGGACTTTAGTTTAAACAAAAGATAAATAAAAGTAAACCATAAATTAAGGTTGAGCCTTTGAAGATGGCTCACCCTCATTTGTCTTTTTGCCCTTGACGTCACTTTTCTCTTCGATTATCTTCTTGCCCTTGGGGTCAATCTGCTCTTCACCTGGGCTCTCTCCGGTGTCCTCTTCATCACCAGATGAGGACTCACCAGAGTACCCCTCATCAACCATGGTCCAGTATGGGAGATCATCGTCATCCACGTAGCGCCATAATCCCCCTAGTCTCCTCTTCGGGAATTTCTCGTGAAACAGGAGGACCATATCAGACTTCACCTTTTGGATCATTAGCTCCTCGCTTTGGATCATCTCCCTGGCATAGGCGTTGATCTTGGCCTTGATTGTGGCCTCTTGGTCCCTCACCAAAGCAGCCTTCTCTTCGACAGCCTGAGTCACAGCATTTTCTAAAGCAAGTTTGTCAGTAGTCAGGTTGGTGATGAGCTTCTCCTTGGCTGCAGTTTCTCCCCTTGAGGTTGTCAGGTCCTTCTCCAGTCCGGACAGCTTAGCCCGGAGGTCTTTTATGATCTCTTCCAAAGAAGCAACTTTTGTGTTGCCTTCATCTTGATTCTTCTTTATCTGATCATTTGCCTCCTTAAGCAAATCAATCTTAGTGGCAGCAGTCTGGAGGTCATCGGACAGCTTCTCCTTCTCAGACTTGAGGTCTTTGATGGTGTCTGCCTGACTTCGGACTTGCCTTTCCAGAGTAAGCACTGGCTGTACATTTCTAAGTAAAGAATGGGCTATGATGTCCTTCTCGCTAGAAACCATGAAAGTCTTACCGTTGAAATTGACCGTGTTGGAGCTGCTCGGAGGGACGTAGGGCCCTGCGAACTCGTCTCTGGGCAGGCCAAGAAAATATTCACCAATTCCACCCAGACCGGTGATGTCCATTTCATCCAAGTTAAGCTCTCCCCCCTCAACTTCATCTGTATGAAATTCCTTTGGAATCTCTTCTTGAAAGTCCCTTGGGATCTCTTCGGCCAACGTTGGGTCAGTAGGGAAAGAGGGCTCCGGATCCCGGAGAGCAATCTCATCTCCTTGGGAAGTCTTTTTCTTCTTGGCTTCCCTGTCAGCGCCTTCACTTGCTTGCTTGCGAGTCCTCTTTGAATCTCTTGAGGGTTTTGGGAGATTCACTTCCTGCTTTTCGCTCTCCTGTTCCACCACCTGTAAAAGAGCTGCATCGATTTGAACTTGTGCTGGCCCCTCTGGATTTGTTGGGGCCTCCTTCTCATCGTCACGTGCCACCCTCTTGCCTTTCTTCTTCTTGCCCTTCATTTTACTTGGGGCTCTGGCCCGGGCAGGCAGGAAGAGAGTCCCATCCAGTTCATGAGACCTTCTCAGCACGATGTCTTCGTCAGGTTGGGTGGAGAACTCCTCCCAAGTTAGGTCTCTTCGACCTGTGGTGTTCCACAGGTGAGACCTTGCTAAGTTCCCAGAAGTGAAGGCTTTATGGAACCGGTTCTCCCAGTTCTCTGCGGCCCAAGCGTTGATTTTGCCACAGGAGACCTGTCCGGCCTTCAGGTAGTCTCCGAACTCCTTTGGCAGCTCTAATAAAATAAAAGAGAGATTAATTAGCATAAACTTAAAAGAAAAGAGAAATTCGAACAGAGACTTAAGATGAGAAGCTTACGGTCACTCCTCCATCTACTCCTGAGGAGGCTTGGATTCTCTCCGGTCTTGATTTTCTTGCCGTTCTCCCATGAGCCACTGACAAATAAGAATTGGCTCCTCCATTTGCTCTCCGACTCCAAGAGATCATCGACAGCTTTAAGATCGTTTCCCATGTTGAAATTGTAGAAGGGGAACTGATGATGTTTGCACAAGTTGGCCACAGCTGCAAACTCTTCCATGGGAAGAGGGATTCCAGATAACCAAGACGCCATAATACATGACATCAAGGTGAACCAACCGTTGGGGCTTAGCTATGTCGGGCAGAGCTTGACCAAGTGAAAATAGCGCACTATCTCTGGGTCCAGTGGGAACCTGAGTCCCCAGTTGAATAGCTCCATGAAAAAGACTATCTCATTCCTTTTGCAGTCCATCGGGGTCTTCGGATCGATGGGAATTCGTATCTTTACATTCTCAGGGATCCCCCACTTAGTGCGCAACCGACCCAGATCTGAAGTATGGATGAACGCATACTTGGTCCTTAGCAAAGCTGAAAGATACTTGAACTCAACTTTATGAAAGCATGGCCCCACTCTCCCTTCAAGGCTCTCCGGCAGGTCCGGACGCCTCAGATACAAGTCCTCTTTGCCCTTCTTGGCAACAACAACAGCAGTATCAGCCTGTCCGGAAGACTCGGACTCAAATCTAACCTCCTCAGTGGAGTCCTCCATCCTCTCCTCCATAATCGTTGGGGGAGCTTCAGTAGAAGTAGTCCGGGGAGGATTGAGGCTTGGCAAAGCTGATCCTCCGGACTGTTGGCTGTCCGTATTTACTCGACTTCTCACCTCAATTTGAGTTGCTGAGGTAGAAGATTCCTTGGGGGGTAGTGGGTTGCTGGCCTCTAGTCCTGACAGTCTTTCCCGGGGAGCCCTTATAATTGCCCCAGACCCTGATACACTATCTTTTGCCCCCGATTTCGAGGGTGTGTTTTTAGAAGAAAGCCCTTTGACCAACCTACTTGGCCTTTTCATGATTAGTTTGTCCGGGGAATGGTCAGAGTCAGACCCCATAGCAATGAAAGAAGATTTTTTCCTAACACATGTGACGGTAACTCCCGGTTCAACAGCAGGGATCGACTCCTGAACTGAGGAGCCAGATACTATGGGGGAGAGCGTTGATTGAAAGAGTTTTTTAGGTTTTGTACCTTTGGAAGAAGATGAACCTCTATCAGATTCAGCGACAGAAGAGGCTGATTTCTCAATAGGCGACGATGGTAGCCCTGCAGCAAGTCGTTTTTCCTTCTCAACTCTTTGGGCTTTCTCCAATTCTGAAAGGTTAAGCCAGCCGCCCTTGATCAGTGCTGTTCTTGCTGTAAACATAAACAGCCAAGGAAGTTTTGAAGTTCTAGAGAGATAAAGCTCTGAGTAAAATTGCAGAGTGAAATTTGAAAGAGATAATGAGACAGTGAAAAGTGAATTAGAATTTATAGTAAATGTGAAAAAAGGAGTTGATTCCTAGGAGAATCCGAAAAGTTGGGCAATGATTAAAAGACGGCGCTGATGTCATTAATGACATTTAAAAGAGGTAACTTGTTCGAGAAAGTGGTGCGAAGTTCAAGGTGAAAAAACGGCTAAAGTGACCAATCAGAGAGTGACACGTGTCCCATTAACTCTGGTAAGAACCGTTTGGAATTCGTAACGTTTGGTCTGTCCGGGTTTGTCCCCAATTCTCTTCGAATTGAAAACCACTTCCTGAATCGGACTGTTTTTCAGTTCTTTGACAAGGACGCTTGTTCAAACACCTAAAAAAGGGGCTCCTGATGAGTCCGAATTCGGAGTGCTCCCCGGAAGGGCAGATCAGTGTAATTCTCTCCGAACATCGGACAGAACTTTTGGACCGGACAGATCTTTTCGAATCAATGTGAGCCTAAGGCTGTTCGAACTATGACAAAAGTACTAAAAAACCTAAACACTTCTTGACTAAGCTACCTGTCCTCCTGCTTAGAACTCATGGGTCTTTAAACATGACCCGGGTCCATTAAACTTGACTTGAAAGCCCATAAGGGCCCAAATAACATACTATAAATACTCAACCACCAGCATTAACTTCGAATAATGAAAATTAACTGCTGCCAAGCTGCTTAATTCTCTCTCCACCTTGAAACACCCTTATACCACCTTGAAACACCCTTACACCACCCTGAAACTCTACTTGAAATTACTAGCCTACCCTCAGGCTACTTTAATCCTTACCAATGATGACAAACTGGTCTATAGGGGAATTCTCCCAGTCATTCACGGGGAGTGCTCTAAAGCAGTACAACAGCCTGCCTCAGGGTTGTATTAAAGACTTCGACACTTTTTGGGTGGCCTTTTGAAGGCAGTTCGTAGGGAGTAAAGAGCTAAAGGGCAATGGAGACACAATAATCCATTGTGCCCAGGAGCCAAATGAGTCCTTGAAAGAATACATAAGCCGTTTTGTGAACACAAAGAATGGGTTGGCTGATTGCTTCGAACATGTAGCAATAGCATCCCTGAGACAGGGTTTGAACCCAGGAAATCTAGCTGATTCAGTGACCAGAAAGAAGGCCATGACATATGGAGGGTTGCTGAATCAGGTTGGCAAACAAATAAACGTCGATGAAACAAAGAAAACCAGGGTGCACAGGCAGGTGAGGTCTACCCCAGTAACACCAAATCCCAATCAGAATCAGTCCGGGAACAAAGCAAGAGAAACCGGACAGGGGCATGGTAGGGCAAAAGCTCAGTCTCAGCCAACTGCTCCTGCTCAAAGTCAACAATCCAGAAACAAGAGAGGGCCATGGGTCCAACCGGAGTGGTTCGCAGAGTTAAAAGAAAGTGTGGCCACTATCTTTGATAAAACAAAGGATGAGGTGCATTACCGGAGACCGACAACACTGCAGTCTCCCAGAGAGCATCGCAACAACTCTTTTTGCCAATATCACAATGATATTGGTCATACCACTGATGACTGCATAGCATTGAAACAAGAAGTTCAGAACTTGATTGAAAGGGGAAAGCTGGGGGCCTATGTGAAAAGAAGAGGGGGTAACAGGCCTGATAACACTCACCGGGTTGGTCCAAGTAATGCTGCTCCGGAGGGAGCCATGGTTATAGTTGAAAGGTTTGACATGGAATCTGAGTACTTGGATCCTGATCCAACTCGAAACAGAGTGGGTGCTATAGAGGAATGTTCTAGATCGGTCTCCGGGCTCATTAAGTTTTTCGAGTCGCTTACAATTTTCGGAGGGGACACTATGACAGCTCCTACTGCTTCTTCGAGGAAGAGGCATGTTCATACTTTAGCCTCCCAGCTAGAAGGAGGCATGACATCCTATCAGTCACCAAACTCATTTCCCTTCATTGTGTTTGATGAAGATGATTTAAGAAACATTGCTGGCCCTCATGAGGATGCTGTTGTCATAGGAGCAACTATAGGGGGCAATGACATAAGACGAATCTTGGTGGGTACTGGAAGCTCAGCCAATATCCTTTTCCTAACCACTTACAAGAAAATGAAAAATCCAGCTGTAATTCAGAATTCGGACAGGTCAATCGTGGGCTTCACAGGCAGCTCAGCAGATGTGATCGGAGAGTTCGAAGAAGAGGTGTTATTGGGCAAGGGCCCTTTCAAGAAAATGGCCAGAATACTCTTTATTGTGGTGGATTGTCCCACTTGCTATAATGCTATTCTAGGGAGGTCTTGGCTCTCTAGGATGCATGCAGTGGCTTCAACAGTCCACCAGTGCTTGAAATATGATGTTCAGGGACAGGTTGGAGTCGTCCGGAGCAGCCAAAAGATTGCAAGAGAATGTTATGCCACTGCCCTGGCTCCTCGAACGCTGGGGGCAGTCCGTATTGATGAACAATAGCAGAGAGACCCCCGGAGTGTTGATACCAGTTGAAGAGGTAGAAATACACTGGTTGGAAGATGGGAAAAGTGTCAAGATAGGGTCTAAAATGCCACCTGTTTTGAAAGATCAAATGTTAAAGTTTTTGAAGAACCATCAGCACGTTTTTGCTTGGGGCAATGCTGATGTTACTGGAGTTCCATCAGAAGTGATATCACACCACCTATCCGTCCGGAGAGATGTAGCTCCAGTGGTTCAAAAAAGAAGAGTTTTTTCCAAAGAAAAGGCTGATGTCATTGTGCAAGAGGTTGACAGGCTCACAAAGATGGGGCATATCAAAGAGTCTCAATACCCTTTGTGGACTGCCAATCCTGTCTTGGTGAAAAAGAAGAATGGCAAGTGGCGCATGTACATTGACTTCACAGACCTCAATAGAGCTTGCCCAAAAGACTTGTATCCGGTCCCCCGGATTGATCAGTTAGTAGACTCTACCTCTGGGAACAAGCTGCTTTCCTTTATGGATGCTTTCTCCGGATACAATCAGATTCAAGTAGATCCAAAGGATCAAGAGCATACCACATTTGTCACTGACAGAGGTCTTCATTGCTACAAAGTAATGCCATTTGGTTTGAAAAATGCTGGGGCTACTTATCAGAGATTAGTCAACAAGGCATTTGCTGATCAAATTGGAAGAAATATGGAAGTATATATTGACGATATGATGGTGCAGAGTGTGGATGAGCAGTTGCACTTGTCTGATCTCCAAGAAACTTTTGCCAACTTGGTAAAAGTGAATTTGAAGTTAAACCCTGAAAAGTGTGTGTTCGGAGTGCAGTCCGGGAAGTTTCTAGGCTATATCATAAGTGAGCATGGAATACAACCTGATCCGGACCAGCTCAATGCTCTATTCCAAATGGAGCCTCCTCGAAACATCAAAGAAGTACAGCGGTTAACGGGGAGATTAGCTGCCTTAAACAGATTTATCTCAAGGTCTTCGGACAGGTGTGCTCCTTTCTTTCAAACTTTGAAGGGTGCAAAGGGCTTTGATTGGACCCCGCAGTGTGATGAGGCTTTCAATGAGATCAAGAAACACCTGTCCTCCCCCAAAACTTTGTTCAAGCCAGTCGATGGGGAGACACTCTTTGTATATTTGGCGGTTTCAAGTTGTGCCATCAGTGCTGTGCTGATAAGAGAGGTCGATAGTCATCCCCATCCAGTGTACTACATCAGCAAAAGCTTGATAGATGCAGAGAAGCGTTACTTGAAACTTGAAAAATTGGCATTAGCCCTGGTGATAGCTGCAAGGAAGATGAGGCCTTATTTCTAGGCTCATCCTATCATCTTCCGGACCTCTTTTCCCTTAAAGAATGTCCTTCAAAAAGTAGACATTTCGAGCAGAATGACTAAGTGGTCAGTAGAGTTGGGGGACTTCGACATAGACTTTGCTCCCCGAACAGCAGTCGAAGCCCAAGCTGTGGCTGATTTTCTGGTCGAATTCCACTCCGACAGGGATTCGGAGCAAGCTACTGATATAAAAGATAAAAAAGTATGGGTCGTCCGAACAGATGGTGGATCTAGCACTATGGGATGTGGTGCAGGAGTATGCTTAACTTCCCCATATGGAGACAAAATGTACCATGCTATTTGTTTTGCTTTCAGGGCATCTAATAACGAGTCTGAATACGAAGCAGCTATAGCTGGTTTAAAGTTAGCCTACATTTGTGGGGCTAAGAGGGTCAAGCTGCTAAGCGACTCCCAACTACTTATCCACCATGCCCAAGGCCAGTCTGAGGCTAAGAAGGAGCAACTTGTGAAATATTTAATCCTCCTCAAAAATGAAGCGCTTAAGTTTAAAAGTGTTGTCTATGAACACATTCCCAGGGCAGAAAATGAGCTAGCAGACTCACTAGCAACCATAGCATATACGGAGTCATATCCATGGATCCATGTGCTTGAAAGCCCCTCCATCCAACTGTGTAAGGGTAAAGAAGAGGAAATTTTTGAAATACAAGTGAAACAACCTCAAGACTGGAGGTTTCCTCTCATGCAATATCTCTCCGATGGTGTTGTGCCTCCGGATAAGTCGCTAGCCAGAACATTGAAACACAAGGCTCGTGGTTTCATCATATTGAGAGAAGTGTTATATAAGAAGTCTTACAGTAAACCTCTCCTGCGCTGTTTGGGGGATGAAGAATCACAAATGGTCCTCTCTGAATTGCACGATGGTGAGGGGTCAGCCCATTGTGGGTTTAGAGCTTTGACAAGAAGAGTTTTACTCTCCGGTTATTATTGGCCATCAATCATGAAAGATGCTAAGGAGTTGGTAAAGGTGTGACCCATGCCAAAGGTACAGCAATGAAATTCATGTACCAGCCATTCCTTTAGAATCAATTTCTGAGCCTATTCTTTTTGCTCGATGGGGATTGGATTTAGTAGGGCCTCTCCCTGTGGCGTCCGGAGGGCGCAAAACTATAATTGTGGCCATAGACTACTTCTCGAAGTGGATAGAAGCAGCCCCTCTAGCAGGGACAACATCAAAACCTGTTATAAAATTCATTCTATCCAACATATGTTGCAGATTTGGTGTCCCACAGAAAATAACAACGGACAATGGGCCACAGTTCGACAATAGAGAAATGGAGAGCTTCTGTGCCTCAAGGGGTATACAGCATTGTTTTTCTTCACCTTTTCACCCACAAGCAAATGGGCAAGTTGAAGTGGCTAATAGAACTATACTGTCCGGTTTAAAAAAGAATTTGGAAGGGGCTGCTGGGAAGAGGTCTTGTGGGCCTACCGGACAACACTTGGGGCTGCAACACAAGAATCACCCTTTGCCTTGGTCTATGGGATGGATGCAGTAGCTCCCATAGAAGCAACTCTCCCCTCTTTTCGTGTTCACAACTTCTCCGAACATGCTAATGAGGTGGCAATCAGAGGTCAACTTGATTTGATAGAAGAAAGACGAGTTAAAGCTCACCTTAGAGTTGCACACTATCAAGGCTTGATGAGAAGCAGGTTTGGAATATCGAGCATCTCCTGATGTAGTTGGAATAGCACTTGTGTAAATATTTACTTGTTTGAACATCCATGTAAATATTTGGGGGCATACTCTTTCCTCCCCGGTGGCACGGAGAGGTTTTAATGAGGTGTCCGGGTTGTTAAATAAAATTTGATGCCTTCTTAAAAAATTTCTAAGTGTTTTTAAAAGTTTTGTCCCTTGTCATACTATCCGGATTGAGATAACTAAGGGCTATTTAAACTCTAGCCGGAGAATTTAAACACTCTCACAATGCAACAACTAAAGGCTACTTAAACTCTGGCTATCAAAATTAAAACGAACAATGAAAGAAAATGATGGTTGTATAGAACAGAGATATTCATTGAAATAAATAACTTAAAATTGCCTTGGCCTTCCAAGGACTTTTAAATGATCAAAGTCGAACAACAAAAAACTTGTCCGGTCAAATACCGGACACCATTACAAAAAGAATGCCTTGGCCTTCCAAGGACTTTAGTCTGGATAAAAATTAAACTAAGTGGATCATA
This sequence comes from Limnanthes douglasii subsp. nivea, assembly GCA_036936605.1. Classification (NCBI taxonomy): domain Eukaryota; kingdom Viridiplantae; phylum Streptophyta; class Magnoliopsida; order Brassicales; family Limnanthaceae; genus Limnanthes; species Limnanthes douglasii. Next base: position 185,159,122 of record JAUPFV010000001.1, read on the forward strand.
AGTTAAGGTTGAGCCTTTGAGGATGGCTCACCTTCATTTACCTTCTTGCCCTTGGGGTCATCTTTCCCTTCATCTACCTTCTTGCCTTTAGGATCGTCTTTCTCATCATCTGGGCTCTCCCCAGTATGTTCTTCATCATCCGAAGAGCCACTAGAGTAGCCAAACCTGTCACCTTTGGCCATCGTGTGGTATGGGAGGTCTTCAGGCTCAACATAAAGCCATAAGTCCCCTAGGTTCCTCTGCGGAAATTTTTCATGAAAGAGTAGAACCATGTCAGACCTCACATTCTCAAGCAGTAGCTCTTTGCTCTTGATCATCTGGTTGGCATAAGCATTGATCTTGGCTTGGATCTTAGCCTCCTGCTCCTGTAGCAACGTATTTTTCTCTTCGGCAGTCTTGGACACTGCATTCTCAAGGGCAATCTTATCAGTAGTTAGGTTGGTGATGACTTTGTTGTTTGCCTTGGTTTCTTCCTTTGAGGTAGCAAGGTTTTTCTCCAGACCGGGCAGCTTCTCTTGGAGGTCTTTGATGGTTTCCTCTAAAGTGGTGACTTTGGTGGTGCTTGTCTCTTGGCTTCTCTTCAACTCCTCGTTTTCTTCTTTCAACATGGCAGCGTTGGAGGTGGCAGTTTGGAGGTCTTCGGAGAGTTTTTCCTTCTCAGACTTAAGGTCTTTAATGATGTCTGCCTGACCCCGGACTTGTCTCTCCAACGTAAGTACTGGCTGCACATTGCTTAACAAGGAATGGGCTATGGTATCATTTTCACTAGAAACAATGAAAGTCTTACCGTTAAAATTGACCGTGTTGGAGCTGCTCGGAGGAATGTAAGGCCCTGCAAAGTCATCTCTGGGGAGATTGAGAAAGTATTCACCAAGTTCACCAAGACCGATGATGTCTACTTCATCAATGTTGAGCTCTCCTCCCTCAACTTCATCAGTATGAAAGTCCCCAGGAATCTCTTCGGCCCGTGTTGGGTCTGAAGGGTCAGCCTGGAAAGAAGGCTCTGGATCCCGGAGAGCAAGCTCGTCTCCCTTAGCAGTCTTTTTCTTCTTGGCTACCCGATCTTCCCCTTCACTCCCCTGTTTGTGATTCCTCTTTGAAGCCCTTGGAGGTTTTGGGAGGTCTGCTTCCTGCCTTTCGGTCTCTTGCTCCACCACTTGCAAGAGAGCAGCATAGATTTGGCTCTGGGCCGGCCCCTCCGGGTCTGTCGGAGCGTCCTTCTTAGCATCAGTAGGGTTGGCATCACCCACCACCTTTTTTCCCTTCTTCTTCTTGCCTTTCATTTTCCTCGGGGCTTTGGCCCGGCCTGGCAAGAAGAGTGTCCCATCTGGTTCATGGGTCCTCTTGAGCACGACATCAGGAGAAGGTTGGGTGGTGAGCTCCTCCCAAGTCAAGTCTCTCCGACCTGTGGTGTTCCACAGGTGAGACCTTGCCAGATTTCCACTAGTGAAAGCATTGTGGAATCGGTTCCCCCAGTTCTCTGCAGCCCAGGCATTGATTTTGCCACAAGTGACATGTCCGGCCTTCAAGTAATCACCGAACTCCTTAGGCAGTTCTGTTAAGACAAAAGAAAGACCAATTAATTTAAAACAAACTTTAAGAAGGAAGAAGTAGACAAAGATTTAAAGTAGGAGACTTACGGTCACTCCTCCACCTGCTTCTGAGGAGGCTTGGGTTCACTCCGGACTTGATCTTCTTTCCGTTTTCCCAAGCGCCACTGATGAACAAAAACTGGCTCCTCCATTTACTCTCAGACTCCAACAGATCATCAACAGCTTTGAAATTGTCCCCCATATTGAAGTTGTAGAAGGGGAATTGGTGATGTTTGCAAAGATTGGCCACTGCAGCAAACTCTTCCATAGGAAGAGGGATCCCGGACAGCCTTGATGCCATGATTCATGACATAAGGGTATACCAAGCGTTGGGGCTCAGCTGGCTCGGACAGAGTTTGATCAGATGAAAATATCTGACAATCTCTGGGTCCAATGGGAATCTGAGTCCCCAATTAAATAGCTCTGTGAAGATGACTATTTCGTTCAGCTTGCAATCCATAGGAGTTTCAGGATTTATGGGAATCCTTATCTTCACATTTTATGGGATCCCCCATTTCGTGCGCATTCGACCCAGTTCAGCCGTATGGATGAATGCATACTTGGTCTTCTGTAAGGCCAAGAGGTATTTAAGTTCGACCTTGTGAAAACAAGGCCCCACTTTCCCTTCAAGACACTCCGGCAGCTCCGGATGCCTCAAGCACAGTTTTTCATTGCCTTTATCTTTTTTGGCAGCAGCAGTATTACTAGTCTGACCGGAGGGCTCAGACTCGAAAGGGACTTCTTCAGAAGAGTCCTCCATTCTTTCCTCCATGATCGTTGGAGGAATATCAGTGGCAGTAGCCCGGGGAGAATTCAAACTTGGCTCAGCCTAACTTCCGGACTGCTGGTCTTCAGTGTTTCCTTGACTTCTAGTCTCAGGCTGGGGCTCTGAGGCAGAAGTCTCTCTTTGAAGTGCTGGGCTGCTAGCCTCCGGACCAGGTAGTCTTTCCCGGGGAGCTCTGATAGGCACTCCAGACCCAGAGCTGCTATTTTTTGCCCCCGACTTTGAGGGAGTGTTCTTATAGGCTTGCCCCTTAACCAGCCGACTCTTTCTTCGGTCGACTAACTTCTCCGGGGAGTGCTCCATATCTGATCCCATCGCTATGAAGGGTGAGGGTTTTTCGAAACTAGTGGCAGTTACTCCTGGTTCGACGATGGATTCTGATTCCTGAACCGAGGAACCAGAGATGATGGGGGAAAGGCTAGGTTGGAATAACTTTCTAGGCTTAGTACCTTTGGAGAAAGAAGATCCTCGATCTGACTCTGCAGCAGAGGTGATTGGTCTGTCAACAGGCGAAGTAGGTAACCCTGCTGCGATTCGTCTTTCCTTCTCAACTTTTTGTGCTTTCTCCAACTCAGAAAGGTTGAGCCACCCGCTTTTGATCAAAGCAGTCCTTGCTGTAAACATAAACTATCAGGTAAACCTTTATTTTAGAGAGAGAAAGCTCTAAGAAAATATGCAGAGTAAATATGAAAGAGATAGTAAAACAGTAGAAAGTGAGTCTGAATTTATAGTAAATCTGGAAAAAGAAGTTGATTCCTAGGAGAATTCGAAAAGTTTGGCAATGATTAAAAGACGGCACTGATGCCACCATTTGTAATTAAAGAGGTTGTTTTTCGAAGAAGGTGGGTTCGAAATTCAAGGTGAAAAAACGGCTGGAGCAACCAATCAGAGAGCGACACGTGTCCCACGAACTCTGGCAAAAACCGTTTTGAATTCGTGAAGCTTTATCTGTCCGGATAAACCCATAGACCTGTCCGGATTGAAAACTACTTCTGACGACGGACTGTTTTTCAGGTCTCTGATAAGAATACTTGCTCAAACACCTAAAAAAGGGGCTCCTGATGAGTCCGAATTCAGCATGCTCCCCGGACACGGACAGATCAGTCCAAGGCCTCCGGACCGGACAGATCACATGGACCGGACAGATCACTTTGAACACTATGACCATAGGACTGTTCGAACTATGACAAAAGTACTAAAAAACCTAAACACTTCTTGACTAAGCTACTTGCTCACCTACTTAGAGCTCATGGGTCTTTGAACATGACCCGGGTCCATTAAACATGACCCGAAAGCCCATAAGGGCCCAAACATCAGGGTATAAATACCCAACCACCTGCATTAAGTGTAGGTAATGAGAATTAATTGCTACCAAACTGCTTAATTATGTCTCTACTCTCTACTCTAAACACTTAAACACCCACATGCCACCATAAAACACCAACTGAAATTACCAGCCTACCCTTAGGCTATTATTATCCACACCACCTATAATTGATGACGCGCATTTTCCAACAATTTCCTTGTAATGTCAAGAATTCTGTGATACAGCCAATGAATCATTTCTCACCCGTGATGTCAACTGTCGATTTTTATGATCGATGCGTGCCATTTGGTCTGACATAAAAGTGATTGGAAGTGGTGCGTTTTAAAAAAAAACTAGATGTTGCAACACGTTTTAAAAAAAACTAGTTTTTGTGAATCAAATATTCAATTTGCAACGGCAAAACAAATCTATAAATATCATACTTGTTTTTTATTACTCTCACAGCTATCTTCATATTTCTCTTATAAATCTCTACACTTCAAATATTATTTTATCAATCGGAATTTCTAATGGCTCTAAAAGTAAAAAAAGTCTAAAACAACCTAAATGATATCGTCGAAACATTTTTGTCATCAAGTAGAAGAAGATCAAGATCCAATATAGATTCATTGCAACATGAACAATTATCTGAGAGTATGAAGATAGGGCCGAAAGCAAGGTTCGTGTATAAAACAATCTGTCATGAGCGAGAAGCACAATGAGTTATGGTATGTTTTTAGAATATGATGAACTTGTCGACGTGCTAGGTATGAGAGTGTTTTTAGATCATCTTCGTGGGGAGAAAGGAATGGGTTGGTTAGTTTTGCCAAATTTATATCTGAATGGTATATAGAGTTAGTACATAAAACTGGAAGCCTGATTTTGGATGATACCCAAACTTTGGGAGTGAGGTACGCAATTAATAATTCTGAATATTGTTTTTTTAAACTGATTTAGTAGATGAATTTGAGTTGCCAAAATATACATTGTATGATCATTCTTTAGAGTCCCTAACGTATCCTCATATGAGATAGCCCGAAAAGTGAACTATAAAGTTGGATGAAGTAGCACACATACTGAGTAGTGTTGTAGAACATCCAACTATTAACAATAAGTTAGCTTTAAAATTAGTTAATCATTGTTTCGTTCCATATAATAGTAACGATTCAAACTTGTCGTTCCTTCAAATATTTGTAACTTCTGTTGTAGCGATAGGGCATAAAATAACTTTATCTAGTTTCATCATTGGGTATATGAATTCGAGAGTTCATGGTATACAGTTACCTTATGGGATGGTAATAAATCAGTTGCTTATTATAAATGGGATAAACATTACTGGGTTGAATCCGCGTTCTATTCAGTTCTGGTATATGAAAGAAAATTATAACAAAGAAAGAGATATATTCTTTGCAAGGAGATAGGTGGTCGAAATGGCGAATATATGACCAGTTTTAGCATGAATTTCCATAAAAATCTTGAAATTTGATGGCCTTACCAACACACTTGCTATACCTACTGGTTTTCAAAGACTAATCACGCACTCTATGATTTAATAGCCTCTAATGACCGCTTCCAATACCGATAGTTCATCTTATAAACATCAAGGGATTTCCGACTGATAATATACGGAATGGGTGCAATCTGAAAACGTGAGCATACATAATAGAACCAAGAGTCATTGGAATAACGTCACTCCTCATATTGGTAAATTATGCAATATCTAAATGAAACACGACAGTTACATACGACTAATGATACAGATGATGGAATTAGAACCATGTGTAGATCCTCTTTCACCACCATTTAACGTTCAAGATTCACAATTATGATTGATTTAGTTTTTTTATTTGATGTTGTTAAACTTTTTTTTGTTATGTTTATATCTTAACTTATCAATCATCATAATTATTTTGTCGAATTAATCTAATATTATATTTCCATTTTAACTTATCAATCATCATAACTATTTTGTCAAATTAATCTAATATTATGTTTCTATTTTTTGTTATTTATATTAAACCATTTAAAACACTGAAGATATAGTTTAAATATCCAATAGACTATTAGTTGAAAGATCTAATAATTTATTGAAAACATCTAATAGTTGAAAGATCTAAAGATTCCAACAACACTAAAGATATAGTTTAAAGATATATAAACTACTAAATTAAAATATCTTATAAACTATTTAAAATATCTAATATTTGAAATATATAAATATCTAAATATTTCAACAACTTTAAATATATATTATAAAGATCTAATATAGTTAAAAAATCTAATAACCGATTTAAAATATCTAATGGTTGAAATATCCAAATATTTATAGTTAAAGATCCAATAAAGTATCAATTTAAAAAATTTTAAAAAAAAATTAAAAAAACCAAATAAAACTATAAAATATATCAAATAAAAATATCAAATATTTTGTTCATATAATACAATATTATATATATGTATATATATCTTAATCTATGTTATTTAACTTAATTAACGCATACAAATCAATTTCTAATAAACGTATTAAAAATATGATAAATTGTTAAATGTGATAGAAGCGGTAATGGTAAGAAGCTATTACGGCGTGAAATTATAACGACGTGACACTGTAACAACGAAACAATTTTAAATCTCACATAACGGGACGTGTCGTCATGGTAGACACCTCTGGTGGTATTTGTTGTATTATGTGGTGTGAGTGGTGCTTGTTGTTTGTTGTATGGTATGTGATGTGTGTGGTGTGATGTAATCTCTTTATTTTAGATTTTAATGTAGCACTATGTTAGTTTTTTATCTCTTTTTATAGCACCATTTTCATATTTTGACCAAATATTAATTTGGGCCAGGCTAGAAATATTACACATTTTGATAGATCTCTCACTCTATTCCCTTCTTTTTTCAAACTCAAAGTTGAAATTCCAAAATTTCCTTTTCTCCCTTGAGATTTCTACATTCATTCCATTTGCACTCCAAATCGGCCGAAACTCTAAAATTTATCCATTATTACCCTAAATCTACAAGTTTTGTACTAAAATCTACTACTCTACACCCATTAAACCGAAAAAGTTAGGTTTTTTTACCCAAACCCATCAAACCCACTTTGAAAAATCTTGAATCGGAGTATCTATGGACAATGAAAAGATGGGCGTGTCTCTGGAAGACTTACTAGACGAGGAGGAAGCTTACCGGATGGAGGTAAGAACCGAAACCCTGTATTTCGGTTTTCAATCGTGTCGCACGCTGTTCGTGCGACGAACAGCTTCGTCATCGCACGATCGTGCGACACGGTACCCATATCCGTCGCATGAGATAAAGACATAAGCTCATCTCATGCGACCGCACTAGAGACATGTCTCGTGCGACGGCACTAAGACATGTCTTGTGCGACAACAGTGTTATATAAACTCATACTTTTCAATTGTATATTTTGCAGGATGAACCTGTCCAGCCTCCATTTATGGATGCCGATTATAGTAAAATATTCAACACGGATAGATTATTTACTAAAGACGAATTGGATGCTTTCGTGGACATTGAATCAAAGAAGATCAAGTTTGTCACAATAAGAAAACTCTACGATAGCGGGAAATGGGGAAGGACTCCTAGGTTAGAGTACGTTTGCGAGCGATACGGTGTATACGTATCAAAGGAAAAACCGGAAACTTTGAAAAAGAGGAAGACATCCACGAAGAAATGTAATTTTCCGTTTGCGCTAAAAGGTCATCTGATCGACGTACTAGCCATGAAATGGCGTTTGGAGGTGATAAACGGTACTCACAATCATGAACCCTACGTTCACGTAGACGGTCATTCCCGCGCTTTTAGGCTAAAACTGGATGAAGAGGAACTAGTTTGTAGTTTGTCTCACCTCGGTTTGCGCCCTAGGGAGATATATAGTGGTTTGAAGTACCAGTATCCAGAGAATATTTCGAACATGCGTGCAATCTACAATTGCCACCAAAAACATCGGGATGCTGAGCACGGGGGACAAACGCATATGCAATATCTTTTGACGAAGTTGAAGGAGAATGGATACTCGACGTGGGAGCGTTTGAAAGATGATTCAAATGTGATCACTGACTTTTTCTTCGCACATCCTACTAGCGTAGACTTATTACGTACATTCCCGAACGTGTTATTCATGGATTGTACGTACAAGACGACTAGGTATAAGATGCCGTTATTAGAGGTTGTTGGTTTAACGTCCACTTCCATTACATTTACCGTTGCGTACGTATTTATGAGCGGAGAGAAGATTGGAAACTACATATGGGCTTTGGAAACTCTCCGTGGTTTGATGATGGATAGTGTGTGCGCATTTCCATCCATTATTGTTACCGATCGGGAGTTAGCTCTCATGCGTGCGGTCGATAAAATTTTTCCCGGAACGCACCATTTGTTATGCACGTGGCACATTAGTAAGAACATTCTTGGGGCGGTTCGGAAGATATTGCACGATGATGCGGTAGCAAAACAATTTGTTGAATTTTACGGTTATGTTGCAGAGGCGAACACATTTGAGAGTTACCAAAAGAATCTGGATACACTGAAGGAGATGTTTGCATCTAAACCGGAGTGTTTTGCGTACGTTATGGACTCTTGGATAACAAAATATGGTGACAAGTTCCTTGCGTACCGAACGAACACGATTAAGCATTATGGCCAAACAACAACAAATAGGTTAGTCCGTTTATCCTATTTTTCGTTGAGTTATTTTATCTAGTTTCAAATAAGTTGATAATTTATTACTTGTAATATGTAGGGCGGAGGGTGCTCACTCGTCCCTAAAAAAATATCTTGGGACGAATCAATGCAACTTTGAGACTTTTTGGGAAAATTTCATAACTTGTTAACGAAGCAGCATGCGGGTATCGTCGAATCATTCGAGCGAAGTAAGTTTAGAATAATTCCCGGCTTTGATGGTGTTTTGACGAAATATCTTAAAGGTCATGTGTCACATGCGGGGCTAAAGATACTGATGGTTGCTATTGTACGTGCTCGGAATATAGGAGTAGATCGGGTAGCATGTGGAGGTTGTTTCCTTAGGAAACGCATGGTTTACCTTGTGCATGTGAAATTGCGTTTATAGCTAGAGGTGGTAGGTGCATCCCTTTAGAAGATGTGGATATATTTTGGAAAAGATTAGATATTGTGCATAGGGATCCTAGCTCTCGCGAAGAGGAATTGCAAAAAAAGCTTTCCTTAATTGACAACTCCATTCGTAGTTTCCGCCCCGACCAACAAGACCACATTATAATTAGGGTAATGAAAATATTGAGGCCCGAGACAAGTCATATTCAAGATCCTAAAGAAGCGGTTAGAGCTAAGGGTAGACCAAAGGGAGGCATTGATAAATCGACTAAACGGAACCTTAGTTCGTGGGAATATCCCATTGAACAAACCGTTAGTGCTAGTACTCAGGCTAACTCGGTAGGTAGTACACCCGTAAACACATTACAGAGCACGGCCGCATCCAAAGTGGTTCCCATCGTACCACCCAAACCTCCATTAGAAAAAAAGAAAGTTGGAAGGCCTAAGAAAATTGTTAAGGATGGGAAGTTAACGTTATATCCGGATTGCATCCCGACCTTTCTACACACTTACATTTTAAAATTAGTTGACGTTCCTCCGGACGGACAATGCGGATATCGTTCTGTAGCGCATTCAATATACAACGACGAAGATAGATGGGAGGATGTTAGACGCGAGTTGTTGAAGGAGTTGTGGGACAACCGTGCATGTTGGTTGGATGTATATGGTTCGGAGAAGGTGTTTGACGATTTGATACAAAGGTTAGATTACTTCAAGCCCAATCCTAGTAGCCACTATTGGATGACATTTCCGGACATTGGACTAGTCATCGCGACAAGGTATCAATGCATGGTATACCATGTATCGCAAGCAGCCTCGTTAATGTATCTACCAATCCGTGGAAAGCCACCCGTCAACAATTCAACGATCATAGAAGTTGGGATAGCTTTCGTGCATGGAGGTCACTTTGTTAATGTAATTATATTTCGTATCCAATCAAAATTTCTTACGCTATCATTACTAATGCATTCGTTTATTTTTTTTATCTTGTAGATTACTACTCCACCCGATGGACCGTTGCCTCCATTATACCCTTGTTGGGCCGCTTATGCAACTGAAGAAGCGAATCAATGGGCACATCCCTACTACCGGCGGTTGAACAAATTCACACAGATAATTCCCGCAAGGAAAATCAAATTGAACGAAAAACCACATGTAACAGATTTGACTAGAGACGACGTTCGAAATGTTCTTGTACAACATTTTAAGTTAGTTTGCCTAACATTTCATGTAACATATTTATGTAATTTTGATGTAATTTTGATGTAATTTTGATGTAATTTTGAATTTTCGAGAATGAGAGGGAGTTTTTTATTTTTGAGAATGAGCGGGATTTTTTTGAATTTTCAAGAATGAGAGGGAGTTTTTGATTTTTGAGAATGAGCGGGAGTTTTTGAATTTTCGAGAATGAGAGGGAGTTTTTGATTTTTGAGAATGAGCGGGAGTTTTTGAATTTTCGAGAATGAGAGGGAGTTTTTGATTTTTGAGAATGAGCGGGAGTTTTTGGTTTATGAGAATGAGCGGGAGTTTTGGGTTTCTTACTTTACACGTGTTATGTTTTCTGTTTTTGTTATCGATCCGTCTATAAATAGAAGCTTTATTCACATTAAATTGTAATTTAGTTGATAAATCAAGCTGAAAAATGTGTTCATGGACTGAGTTGGAAGATCAGTGTTTGATGAGGGCATCAGTTGAAGTTGGTAATATGCATATTCCAGAGGGTGGTAAAAGGTACTGCGAGGCATTAGTATGCCAGATGTACTTTCTGTACGGAAGGGATGGTGTTCAGCCGCCTAACATTTCAAGGCGTGTTGATGAAGTGCGAGCTAGGTGGTGAGTCTTTGTCACATCTCGTCGACATCTAGTTTCTGGCCTAACCGAGTTGGAACGTCGTGTTGCGGGTAACCGGTTCAACTGTCAGAGGACTAGCTGGATACGGTCCGCTCTGACATTATTGACATCCGGCTACAGGAAATCAGTGACTACAAAGATGTGAAAGAAGAAAAGAAGTTGATGAAATGGAACTGGCCTGATAGATAAGTATGAGTGTGTGCTTCCGTTTTAGTATGAGTCTGTGTCTCATTTTAAGTATGAGTGTGTATTTCTGTTTGAGTGTGAGTTTGTATTTCAGTTTAAGTATGAGTGTGTCTTTCAATTTACGTATGAGTGTGTATTTCTGTTTGAGTGTGCGTTTGTATTTCAGTTTAAGTATGAGTGTGTCTTTCAATTTACGTATAAGTGTCTATTTCAGTTTTGTGTTTGAGTGTGAGTTTGTATTTGTGTTTTAGTGTGAGTTTGTATGAGTGTGTGTTTCAATGGTAGAAGCTCTAACTCTAATTGAAATGGAATCGAACCCATAAACATGATAAATTCAAAGCAAGCATACAATAAATTAAAATACAAAAAATAAAAGCAGTCATAAAATAAACCGGTTACAAAATATAGTGTTGATGTCCAAAAGTCTAACAAAGGTATGCTGAGAGTAATAATCAGTGTCGTCGATACCTCTCAGCGATCCTGCACATATGAAGGGCGGTCTGTACAAGATCCTCGTGCTCCATATTCAGTATCGATGGAGCAAACCTAGCAATCTGCTCGTATCCTGAAAAGTCAGCACCACCCTGCGGCTCCAACCGAGGACCTCTCTCTGGTGCAGGACTGCTGACGATGTACCACAACCTCTTCTTCACCCAAATGTAGTACATCAGGTCAGCACTCTCTCCACTACCACGGTACACTGTGCCATCAGGAGTGTACACGTGGTTATCCCAATCCCTCCACAAGTGCTTGTCCCATGTTAAGCTACTGACCATCTTCTTCCCTGATTTTTTCGACTTAGGATGGTGTATATCCTTAGGAAGCAGCTGTATGTACCCCATCTGTCGAGTGACACGGTCTGGGTAGTACGGCACAACCACGTCGAACGACTTAAGCGTCAACTCAACCCAAGTCACCCGCTGGAACAGATAATGGTCTCGTAAGTGTATGAAGGGAAGGAACATGACCTGTAAATAAAAAAATTAACAACTTAGCCATTTATATTAGTAAAAGTACTTATAATTAAAATGAACGAATATGACTTACATCTGCCTCCGTGCACGTCGAAAGTGCGTGTCTCATCTGCCTGCGCACATCATGAGAGACACCAATCTTCTGCGGCGCATCTTGGCACATATGGGGCATGGATATGTCGTAATCGTAAAACAGTGGAGCTCGAAGCTGAACAAAGTGTGCAAAAATCCACGACTCGAGCATCCCTGTAAACCCGCAAATGCCACCCGTACCATGGAGAGATCCCTGAATAAGGGAGTGGTACAGTTGTGCTAAAACCAACTGACCCCAGTTGTACATATGCATACTCTGGTATTGGTTCACGAACTGGAGGTAATCTAAAGGAATGTTGTTTCCGGTTTTGTTCGCACATATAGTGGTACCTAATATAGTCTCCATCACCCTTGCCCGTACCCTGCTCTCCTGTGTAAGGTCTCATCTCCGGAGACTGTCGTACATAGCGAAGCATCGCAGGGTGACCCTATCCTGCAATATGTATCAAAAACGTAAATTCGTAAAAAACAATAATTATAAACATATGTATCAAACATGTAAGAAAATGATAAAAAAATATAAAGGTATAACACTTACATCTCCGTGATAGACGCTGAAAGCCTCGTGCTGGGTGTAATCAGGAAAAAGAGCCGGGACATGCGGCAGCACCGACAAAAAATCCTGATCCTCAACTTCAGGTGCGTGGGATGCTGCCTCTGGTGCGTGAGGTGCATCGTCCTCCATATAATCCGGTGCATCTGCATCGTCATCGTAACAAAATTCAAGTGGCTGCGAAGTAGAACCTGCCCCTGTGCTACTATCAGCAGTAGGAATATAATCGCCATGACGACGGAGACGTCGTCTACTACGCGTACCAGGAACATGTCCCTCGCTGGGATCTTCCTGTACATCCTCGGGCTCGGACAAAACTCTATCCTCTGCCGCCTCTTCCGCCTCACGTGCCCTCATTTTCTTGAACGAATTTTTAACTTTCGTCTTGAACCGTCCCATCCTGTAAAGACAACATAAAAAATATGTATTAGTGAGAAAACACCAAATAAGCTAACATAAAATGCATTGATTCACATGAGACAGCTTAAGCTGTCTATCGCATGAGACAGCTTAAGTTGTCTATCGCATGAGACAGCTTAAGTTGTCTGTCGCATGAGACGGCAATGTACAGCACGTCTCATGCGACTACAAGCTGTCTTGGTCGCACGATCGTGCTACCAACAGCAAAAAAAACCCAAAAGTCGAAATACACCCAAACAGCCTCATTTCACACAAAATCAAACACAAAAACATAGATCCTAGCAAAACTAACAAGAATACAACACTAATCTAACAAAACAACACCTAAAATCATGCAAAAATCGAACTTTTGAAATAAAAAACTAAAAAACTGAGATTCAACAGTTTAGACCCAACGAAATCTAAAAAAATTACACCATGATGTTTGTATCGTTTACCTTTACGTTTTATTGACTTTAGATTCTTCAAAAATCATGTTTTTGAAATGGGTCCCACGGTGTCTTGAGAGCTTTCTAGAGAGACAGAGAGAGAAAGAGAGGGAAAAAATGGTGAGAGATCTATCAAACCCTTTTATACCTAGGTTTTCTGAAAAGGATAAAATGGTCAAAAATTAGGTGAGAGATCTATCAATTAGGTATAAGATCTAGCGGTTTAAGATCTATCAAAATGTGTCTTATTTCTAGCCTGACCCTATTAATTTTCATCCCACAACCAAGATTATTAAAAAATAATTATTACATAAATTATCATTAATTGAAAAATATAATAAGTATATCACAAGCATTTATTTATTTTTGTTATTTTGAACTTAATAATGTTAAACACTATTTTTTAATCAATATTTTGTTTGTGACAAAAAAATGTAGTTCATACTTATTTTTTCATGGAAAATAAAAACTTTGGTCAAACTCAAGTGTCCAAAAAAAATTAACTTATCGTCTAGTAAGAGAAACAAATTGTTTTCATTTCAATTGGATGATTTTGGATTATACGGTCAGGGACTATTCGTTAGGTATATACCTTTCCACTACCAGTGCAGATATCCTGCATTACCTGTACAAACCCAACTCACTAGCAGATTATGGGTACATGAAATGATAACACATAACAACAACAATTAAATATGCATTTAGGTATCTACATAATGCATTACAAGTACATACATGCACTAACAATATAGAAGGTTATTACTTTCAGAAATTTACTAAAAAATGAACAGTCCTCCAACCTGTTATTTTATTTTACAAGTTAACTAGTTTATACTACAAGTTAACTTATAATTGTGGTACATAGATATTATAATGGTACTATGTTGCCACTTCCCGACTAGTCTAATTATTTACTGGCAACATATCGGGTTCATGTTGGTAGTGCAGTGGCTAAAACAAGTACATACTTTTACCTTGTTATATAAGTTATATATCTTATATTGCAAGCATAACTCATACTACAGTATGGAGACATTATATTACCATTTTATTTTACGTTGGCAATATGTACCATTTGGACAACAAATCCAATACTACACTGGCAGTGGATCGGGTTTCTACATTAGTGCAACATTTCAAAACAAAGTAAATTAAAGGCAACATTGATCATTCTTAAAATAGGACTGAAAATAACGAGTACTCATATCCATACCATATAATATTGACTAACATATTCAACAAGTAACAACGAGTAATCATAATTCGAAACTATTTGATACAATACTCTGATACAAAACTTCAAAATATCATCCAAACAATCTCATACAATACCACAAAACATACTAACATACTAACTAACAATGAATAATTATAATTCAAAAATATATGATACAATAAAAAAATCTCATACAAGACCACAAAATATCGGACAAACATCATAAAAAACGGGAAATATCTTATATAACAACTACACAAACAAAAATAATACAATCACCCAAAGAATAGTCAATAAAAACGAGCTTATCTTTAATAGAATCTTCAGGAGGTCTGATATTAATGATGTTACGAATCGTCTCTAGTGCTTCACCATTACCAATCACATTCGGAGTGATGAGGTGCCATATATAATGACTGATATATTAAGAATACCTATGAGTCTTAGATTTACAATTCCCGGATATGGTAGTTGTGATACACTCGTAAAAAAGTAGATGCTGACACAACTCAGGCCAAACGTTTGTTGAGGAATGACTAGGTTATCCTGGATTGGTCTGAACTACCGCATCACTCTACTCAACATGTGTCTTTGGATTTCTTTCCATACATCGAATGAGATAGTCCAATAGACGAATCTTCTGGATCGAAAAGTGAGCTTGCATGTCCAAATATGTAAAATACAACCTTCAACAATGTTTCAATCAAATTTTAACAATACTTACGCAAAAGAACAAAATATAAGACATAAAATATAATCACATCATTCTCCACAATATCACTCAGAGTGTAGCGGTAGCTACTTTTTGGTTAAGCATTCGTGCCAATCATTCTCTTCGGTAACCACCTAAGAAAATTTAGATTTGATAGGCTATATATATCGTCCAATAGAGTGTGAAAGTATAAAAATGATCATATATTCAGGAGTCAAACATACATATGAAACTATATAAAGTCTTCGTTGGTAAATTTGATGCATCTCCTAAAACATGATATAGTCAAGTTAGCGCACACGTCCCCAAACAAACTTCTCCAATCTTTCTATGTCATAATTCAAATAATACCTTCACAATTTTTTTGTTACTATCGGCGAAGATCGTACATCCGAAAATTTACACTAGGTACACACATGAAGCTTGTACGACTATGTATTTAATCATTTTGGGGGAATTTAAACTGTTAATCCTGTAATTGTGCACTAGCAGTTCAAATTCTCCTACAATGTCGGTGCAAGAGTTATGCACTACAAATGTTTTGGGGTCTGTACTGGCAGTGTGGAGCCTCTTGTCAGCCAACGCAAAGGACAAACACTTGCACCCACAAATACGAAAAACATGAATTTAAAATCCTAAATCATCTAAATACAACTAAAAGACATGATTGATATCATAAATCAGCTACCAAAATCAATCATAATCTAACCAATAAATCATGAATTGTTTTTTAATCTTTACGTTCAACCACCCTTTCCACTTTTAGTTTCAGTCAGTTCCAAATTAATTAAAAAATAATTACTGAATTAGTGTCGACGAAGAAAAAGATATCGTTGGAATACTCACCGGAAAATAAAAGCTCATTGGAAAAGAAATATAAAATATTTTTAAACAAATAAAAATAAATTAACTTATAAAACCAGAAAAAAATATTATATATTATAAATATACTATTGTCAAACGGTTTAGAGAGAAATTATTTATGGGGTAACCACAAAGGGGCTTAATAGCCTAATCTTTAAATGCGAGAGAAAGATGAATGAAGAAAATATATAATAGTTGGTTCCTCTATATTCTACTATATTTTAACGGTAGTGCAGTTTAATAACCAAATTTTAATTTATATTTATAAATAAATAAATGTATTATTACATAATATTAAAAAGATAGTATTTAAATATAATTGTCAATCCCAAATATTATTTAAAAAAATTGTTGATAAAATTGTTTTTTTAATCACGTTTTTTATCATCTAAACATGATTTTACAACCAAACTCTAACTTTTTTGTGTTTGAATCATAAGATGGTCATTTTTTTGTTTTTTTTTCAAATGTTCGTTCAGGCACCAAGCAAACTCTAACATTCACTTTGTTTAAACCTAAGATTATTTGTTGGTCTTAAGATCGAATTACTCATGCTAAAAAACAAATCAACGATTGTTTTTAGTAGTGAAGCAAATCAACAATTTTCTTTGTACATTGGTTTCAATGTTTTTTTAGAAAGAGGGATGTTTGTCTTTCAAAATTTATAGGAATCGTGTTTGTTTCCAAAAATTAGTGTTTTAGTAATTTATTTTTAAGTTTTTTTATTCAATCAATAATTGAAAAATAGGAAAATGTTGGTTTCATATTTCTAATATTCTTAACGCGGATTTAATTAATTTTAAAACAAAATGTGAAGTTCAAACTAAGGATGAAAATAAAATGTGGTGCAAATTGTGAATAATGAAATGCAATCGCGCTTCACATTTGTACTTTAGAATTAGATGAAAAGTAAAGTAAATTGGTTTTTTTTAACTATGAAGTGTGAAACAAGGGTTAATGGGAGTGTGAAGGGAGAATTATAAAAAACAGGTCAATGGTGTGATAAAAAAACCAATTAATATCATTCATGAACATAGTTTTGTTCGTCTTAAAAAACAAAACTAATAAATCTAGTTATGTTCGTCTTAAGAAATAAAAGTAATGATATTTTATATGGAAGCTACCAATAACAACCCGATATAAGTTAGAAGTCGTAATAACCACCTGGATTTTCAAGTTTACCGATGACCACCTGCAACATAAAATCTTCTAACAAAGAACATGAAAACAAAGAACTCATATCTTATTCATTAGCTTGCGACTCTCTTTCTCTTATTAAAATCAAACCTCCCAAATCTTTCAAATTACAGATTTTTGCAACAAATTTCTGTGAAATTTTAAGACAACATAAAATAACTATTAAATCAGGTTTTCACGCATAAATTACTCTATTATGTCTTTAATTTTTTTAATTGTTGTGTTATTATTTATTTTTAACCTTCAAAACTTCATATGTTTCAAACCATAACTCAAACAAATATCTAAAAACACGTATATTTTTATTCTCTAAGTATGAACAAAACTAAATCACTGAGTGATATAACATAATTTTGTAACCAATTAAACCATAATTTGACACCTCAATTACAATTGTATTTGTTCATAACACTTATTTATTTACGCAACAAAAAAAATTATGTCACAACCAATTAAAACGTAGTTAAAAAACCCATCATGAGGTAATTTCGCAACCAATTATACTAGTATTTTTTCACATCTTTATATATTTTCAATCTATTATAATGTAATAATTACTTCCAAATTGTTAATATAAATATTACCATCTTCCCACATAATTTATCATATCAATATTTAAACTTGTTATTAATTTTTTATAAGGTTATTACTTTTTAATTTGACAAAAATAGATAAATCATCATCAATGCGGTAATAACTACAATGGTTAATCCACCAAAAAATAAGCAAACTTTAATTACAAAGTGAATGGTTAACTTTTTAAATTCAATTTTTACTTTTATTAGACTTTCATACATAATACACCTTCATATCTCAAAATAACTCTTATAATTATTGTATAGTCCGATGGTGATTACAGTTTCAACAATTACGATAATTGAGCATCATTGATAGGTTAAAGACCAAATTATTTGAATGACAAGTCGGATAAATGAGTTATTAAGTCCGTGTTTATTTTGTATATGCTGATCTACTAAAGTGTAATAATTAAAGGTATTTAACATAATAATGATCTTATGGTGTAATTGGACTTGAGTTACCGCTCACGGATCTTGTAAGCGTATTGGGCTCATTTCACTATATATTGTTGGAATTAAATGAAGAATAAGAGAATTTTTACAATTCAACGATCTTATTAAAGCGTCTCTTTAAAATAATACCAAGCAGCTCAATTATATCACTATAACTTATCAAATCTTTAATTGTTTCTTCTCTTATTACTCAAATACCCTTCAAACATCTTTAACACCATCATATAGCTCACCAAAACGACAAGAAAATTATAAAATGAAAACCACATACGAACACTTTTTATCTTCTTCTAATGGTAAAGTTTTATCTTTTTTTGATGAATTATTTTCTCCATAATGTTTGATATTGTAGAGATGAAGAGGACCCAAATGACAATCCTTGTTTTGCTCGTGCAAAAAAATAAAAAAATTAGTGACGTGGAAGAAGAGGATGAAGAAGAAGAGTCTCCAGAAGAAGACTCTTCTTCTCGTGTATGAAAAAATGACTTCAAATTTTGTTTTTAGTTTTCCATTTTTATATGTTTTCGTTGTTATTTGTTTATTTGGTTTGTTGTTTGAACTATGTTAAAATGTTTGTATTGTTGCACCCAATTTTCACATAAATCTAAAACCAAAATAATAAATAACTATTACGCAACCCTAGTACACGTAATTTCGCAACCAAATGTATTGCAACCATTTTGCGTAACCACCTATAAACGTAATTTCGCAACCTTTTTACGCAACCGCCTATAATGTAATTTTGTAACCCTTTTACGCAACCATCTATAGCATATTTTCTTAACCTGATAAGAAATAATTTTGCACCCAATTTTGTTAACTCAAAAATCACTGTTTTGATAGAATTATCAAAACATTTATATATGAATGTATGAAATCAAAGAATCAACATAGCTAAAACAATTATATAATCATAGAAAACTACCGAGGATATATTATATGGGTACTAATTATAGTAAATATGGATAGCACGCTAAGATATCTAATAAATAGACAATAAATATGGAGTTAGATAGACATGTTTGATATGTAGTAAATAGATAATAAATTATGGAGAGAAATCATATATTTTGTATAAATAGATATAGAACTCTCAATAGAAAGGAGAGATTTTATAAAAAAACACTATCCTTTTCTATTATCATTATTTTTATTATTATTATTTAGATGATTTGGGTGTTTGATTAGGATTTATATCCTTATCAAATTGAGCCGTATATGGAAAACGATTAGTTTTTAGAATCGTTTTCCATTTAAAAAAACGTAAAGAATTTTAATTTTTGATAGCGAAAAAATTGTCATAATAATAATTTTTACGATTTAATCTAGAAAATTCAAATCACAGTTAAATCACCTTCCAAACATATTGTGAAAATCGAATTAATCATTGGGATAACTACGTGTATTCTTCTCCTTAAAATTTATTAGAATATACGTCATTATTGCTTAATTGATCTTACTACCATTTGGAGTTGAAATCCAACAACACACCGTTTACTCGTTACTGTCATCTTCGTGCTTTCAAATTACAAATTATACAGGTTACAAATATCAGACAATGTAAATAATATTAATTTATATTTATTTTATAAATACATATTTATTATAAATATATATATATATATATATATATATATATATATATATAATTAATGTATGGCACTAGTTATTGACTTGGAAGTAAGTATATGTGTTACTTGTTTTTAATTTACAAGTAACTCTAGGTTACAAATTAATATATTAATTTACAATAAATGTACCGACCACATTAGACATTTATATAGCATAAATACTCATTAAAATAAACATTAACTACCATATAACAACATGTTAGATAAACAATAAACACAGTAATGTAATTTATGTGAGAGCGACCGACTTAGACAAACAATAATCACATTAATGTAATTTATGTCAAACAATAATCACATTAATGTAATTTATCTGGCTCGATCGAAAATATGAAGCAACATAAGTTGCGTTACATTGCGCCAATACATGGATATGTTTTCAACATTACGTGCAACTCGTTGTCTATTACAACTGCTTTAATAATTTTGTTATCTATTATATATAATTCCTTGCAATGTAATGTGTTTTTTATCATTCAATAAATGTACAAACCATACATTATTACAAGAATAACAGAGTTAAGACACACAAAAATAGGATACAAAACACAAGACAAGGATTGGAAATGAAAAAATACATGGGAAAGCAAACAAACGCCATTGGTGGATATGTATTTTGGGCAAATACATCATCTAGGATGAATCATATGTATTTTGGAGACATGGTTATATTTTATTATGTACAAGACTATCAGGTGTGCCTTCATGCAGTATCTAGATGTTACTCTATCTCTATCACAACTGAAGCTGATTAACTGATACAATTGGTTGTTGGACAAATTCTCTCGTCGCATACAGTCTTCTCCAAATGAAGAACCAAAGTAGCTTGGATTAAGTACACCTGTCTCAACTGCTTAGCCTCTCAATTATCCTACCTCGATAACGTCATTGGCCTCACACTAGTTCAATTCATCGTCACTCACCTTTGTAGTAAGAACCAATTACATTATCTTAATTCAAACTCCCTCGACATCCTTACCATGTCCACCTCGTCAAATACAAGCTTCGTTAACTACTTTCTTTAAAATCGCTACTTTGAAGATTAAGTTTTCATTCGACACTTGAAATACCTTAAGAACTGGCATGATCTTGAGTACGTGAAATTTATAATTGCCTATATTTCCTCGAACTTCTACGGAATACCATATTTCACACCGCAATGGTTCATCTTGGACTCCTTTTTATTGGTTTGTGAATTCATCAACAACGATACAAACGTTGGTTAAGTATTCTAAAAAGGTTGTGTCTCTTTGACACGAGAAATAACTGAAAAACATAATTAGACACTATAAATTCTACTCGTCCTGAGAACATCATCTCCAATGGAAAACCAAGCTGCTGGCCAATTTACAAAACAAATATTCTTGAAATTCCAAGATGAATTTATTGAGACCTTTGCGAATCCTGTAAAACAATCGACGATTTTGAATTGTCAATTTTGGAGACTATTCAGCATGAAACACAAGCAGGAATACTACACTGACATACTGGCTATGACAAACACTGTGGAAGTAAGCACGCAAGGTTTCAATTATATCTACTATTGCCACACTTAGACACCCAACATTAACACGTGAATTAAAGGCTCCAACACAAAAGTATATCCACTTTAAGATGAAAAGCATATACAACATAACAAGTTAGTGACAAACTACGACATGAACAACACATAGGTTCGTAATTAATGTAGACTTAGCAAAATATCACAATGATATTTCATGCAATACATTAGTACGATCCTCTGCAAGTTGCACCAGAGAGTTGCTCCCAAATATGCACCTACGAAATGCTGCATGATTAGCATACAAATCCTCCCAACACCGGATAAGCATCGACGTTTAGAAAAACCTGAGCTATGGACCTGCAACATCAACCACAAAATTAATCACTGGACCAAAGCTTTTTCAACGAGGAACAATAAGGGACCAATATGTAATCAGCAAAAGAACAATCATCAACCTCATTTGTAGAAATACAGTGGATCAAAATTGCAAAAGTAAACTATTGGTTTTAATACCTTTAGTCGATGGTGCATATCATCGAACATCTCCTGTGCACACTTCATTTTACTGTCTTCAGTGTCCAGGGAACACCACACCAAAGTAGTAGCCAAAGTTTCCTTTTCACTAGCATAGCCTCATTCACCCGCAAGACCACCAGCAAACTCTCATTCACCAACACAACCTCCAACACCATCGAGAGAACCTTCACATGTGTAGTCTCTTTCACCAGGGAAAGCATCACCAAAAATGAAGCCTCATTCACCAGCGCAGCCTCCAACACATGCGATACCGTTAACACACAAAAGAGAATAAATCCAGATATCACCTTTGCCTACTCGACAACATACATGAAAATCTACAATGACTAAAGCAGAATAGCTATAGTGAGGCTCTATCACGGAGAGGATGACAACTTTCAGCCTCAAAACAATGTGTTACCACAATTTCCATCCTAATAAACATTTAAGAACCCAGTGGCAGATCTAGATCTAGGAATGAAAATTACGGGCTATACATATTTTTCCAAACATTTTTCAGCACTTTCGTGAAAACTTAGTTTTATTGTAACTTTTGAATGCATTATCTAATTCTAAAAACACCAACGGGTTAACTCTAAAAACATCAATTTCTCTCAACAAATACAGCGACAAATTATTATGAAATAGTTTTCCTCTAATATTTTGTAAAAAAAATAACATAAGTTTATAAAAATATTTTAGACCAAATCATTTTATATTTATTTCTATTTTAATGGTGGCTTTGTTTCAATGTTTTAATTTCTCACAAATATTTTAAAAATATCAATTATTCTCTTGTTTTAATTATTTACCATTTTATTTAATTTTTAAGTTTAATATCATTTTTAATAATTTACTTAGCTTCTACTTAACTTATTAATTATAGAAAAATAAAATGTGGAAGTTTCTTTTAATTTTAATTGTCTTTTCAAGTTATAACTTGTAAATTATATGAAAATGAAAAATTAATGCGTTGAAGGTAAACCATCCTATCAATAGTGACGGGACCCGGGATGAAAGGGACTACTTTTAAACCGAAATGTAAGCCACCCCATTAATAGTGGCGGACCCGAGATAAAAAGGGGGTTTCAACCCCTGCTAGCCCCCGAGTGGCTCCGGCACTGAGTACAAGAGCGTCGGCTTATGAATATACCACATGTGTGGCCCTGAACTGGTAGAATACGACTGTGATTCCCAACATCAGGGAACTCTCTAACTAGAAAGGGCAGCCAAAAGAGAGATAATCCTCCACTAGTGAAGAAGGCCGCTGGTTAATGCTCATTTATAGAGCTAGATTAATTTTTAGCTGATTGGAGCTAGGGTGACGCCAGCCTAAGAAGAGACTCCAGATTGCATAGCTACTCATACGACTAGACCTTCTGCAACATACATCGAAGCTGCGAAGCTTAACTTGGAGGAGAGAATCCTTGTTAGTGGACTACTTGCCATAATTTGCAACGAATAAAGAAACAGAAAGCATACAAATAGAGTATGCAACCAAAAGGAGAAGAAAAAGATTTGAAAGAGAAACGTTAGAGAGAGCAAGAAAAGATGTTAGCATGAGAAATATAGACATATGATGTGACTAAACGTGGTGACGTATACTACATCTTAGTGGGCTTGAAATAAACAAGACAACATAGTGAAGTGAAAGGGCTTTGACAGTGAGTCGTCATTCGACTATCACGTTTGGGGACAGATAGTCCCTCGACTTTCAAATGTCCGTTGACAAACCCTGAACAATCACGTTTGGATAAAGTTAGTCCAGATGATCCTCTCATCCACCAGAGGCTGCCACCTGTCAACATACTCTCCAGTTTTTTGTGTCACCGGTAGTCCATTAACTTTAGGTCAAACCCCAAACTTAGTTTGCGACATTAAATGACCCATTTACCCTTATAATTTCCAACTTGGCATTAAAAATTTAGTATGTTTATCCATGAGGCATTATTTAGCCTACGTGGGATATTTTTCACCACAGTCTTTTGTAACATTATCAATCGGTCGCGTTACATTATATCATAATTAATTTAATTAAATTTAATAAAATACTTAAACAAAATCTAAACCCTAGATTTTCTCTCCCTGAACAGACTGACTATACCATTTTCGAATTCCAATCCCTAGACTTTCTCCTCTTCCCTCTCTCTTGTTCTAAATCAAATCCCCAAATCAAACCCTAATCTAAATCCTAATCTATACCCAAATCTATTCGGCCCTTAAATTTATACCCAAATCGAAACACAACCCTAAATCATCTTCCTTAATCACAGTCTGCACTCCTTGTTGCTAGCCCTAATTTTTGGAAATAGTAAACGCTATTCAACAATGAAGAAGGGTTCGAGAAGGAAACAGAAGAAGGTCAAAATCGAATGGGATTTCTCTGAATACAACAGTTCTAATACTGATAAAATAACTGCTCCAAACCACTTCTTACATTGTGTATCAAACCAAAAATTACATTGCTGTAAATTAGTTCTTAACAAGACTAATAAAAAAACAGACAAGAAATGCAACAAAACAACATCAACAAACTAACTTTGGTCTTCAGACTACCATTCTCAGCTTCAATCTTGAGTATCTTTTTCTTCAACGAAATAATTAATTCTTTGGAATGATGAGGAACTGGTGAATCCACCCACTCAAAAAACCCACATTTTCCTTCAATACTCTGTAAAATTAAATCGATTTAGGGTTTTAAAAAACTAGGGTTCTAAACACAAATTAGGGTTTTAGAATATTTAGCTTAGATTAAACTTACCCGATAGTTTCTGCATCCATAAAATCTCCTCCCTAGATTAGATTTTTTCCACGAGGTACAAATTACTAAAGGTTTCCCACAAAAGCATCTTGATGCCGAATCTCCATTTTTTATATGGGAAAGAGGTAGAGCTGGTAGACATTAATAGAGGATGTAGATGACTTTTTTTCTACTGGTTTTAGGAAACGAATTGAAGAGAAGGAGAAAAGAATAAGAAGAAAGCAGAAAGAATGAGATAAGAGAAAGCATTCGAGGAAGAAGAATTAAGCATATGTTTATAAGGGCTTTCAATTATTTTTTTAATTTAATTAAATAAAACAATGACACATAGGATGCAGTAACAGGTGCCAGGTATTTAAAATTTGCCAACTCACCAACAACTATGCCAACAAGGACTTTGGTCAAAGGGAAAAATCGTACCTAAAATCAATGAACTATTGGTAACACAAAAAACTGGGGAGTATGGTGACAGGTGGCAGCCTCTGGTGAATCAGAGGATCCTCTGAACTAATTTTATCTAAACGCGATAGTCCAGGGACTGTTAACGGACATTTGAAAGTCCATGGACTATCTGCCACCAAACGCGATAGTCGAGAGATGACTCACTGTTCAAAGCCAAAGTGAAAGTGTTATAACTCAAATAATTTCAACTTATATAATAACGACAGCTACAAAAAAGGTTGCCTACACTGATACATAAGTTAATATGTTTAATAAACACACCATATAAGGCCATACAAGATTCTATACTGAGCCTAGACTTAAAATTCAAATTAGCGGACATTGTTAAACTAATCAAGCCTATAAGGTCTTGCAAGGGGCCATACGGACCATTGACTTAAAAGGATAACATCGCGAATTGGTTAATAAACCAAGCCTATTAGGTCATGCAAGGGGCCATACTTTAGTCTATACTTACAAAGAAAAATTATCAAACTCGTTAATCAACCTAGTAAAAAAAAGCTACGCAAGAGGCCATACCGTATCATGACTCACGAGTCCAATACATATCCAACACCCACGACGAGAGTTAAAAATATATATAATGTCAAAACATATATATTACCAAGAGTGTAAATATGTCATCAAAAGAAGTATGATACCAATATACGAAAAACGTTAGGACGAAATAATTTGTACAAATCAATAATCTTCTTTCGTATCGACGATGATGGAACGCCTTGAGAGATTTTATACGAAACATGACGACTTGGAATATGAAGGCTTGAAATATGACGACTTCAAATACGAATCTAAACCATGATATGTAGTTGGATAACAAAGCTAAAGTGAGTCACTACTTCATCATTTAGCAAAGACTGCGGGGGCTACTCATCCATGTTTAGCGAAGAATCAAAACATCCCGAAGAAACATGTAAAACCCTAGCAGCCTCCTAAATATTAGTTTTACTTTTTCCCTTTGGAAAAATATATCTTTTTATCCTCATGGGAGGTTTTGACGGGCAAAGGGTTTTAACGAGACAAAAACAGCTAACTACAAACCAAGATGAAGGCATCTCTGATAACAGTTCAACTAGGAAAATTAAACTAACCAAACCTTAAGATTTTTAGGATTCTAGCCGATATGGCTGGCACTTTTACTTCAACATGAAAAACGATACCTCGATAAAAAAAGATCAATGAAGATAAAGCTACGACAATCGATAAATTCAACAGTACAAGCTTTAGCAAAAGACAAGTGGTGTCACAAAGATATGGACAATGAATGACTTGAAGATTGCATTATCCGGATATTATATTCGACCATTATATAGTTCTTAAGTTTCATTATACTCTAACTTAATGACTAGGGGGAGTCCTGATAAGGATATAATATCCAGGTAGTAATTATAGTAAATGCGGAGAGCACGTTCAAATATCTAATAAATATACAATGAATATAGAACTAGATTCGCACGTTAGAACATTGTGATATGTAATAATTATACAATTAACCTTAGAGAGAAATGGGATCTTTTGTATAAACAGATATAGAACTCTTGGTAGAATGATGAGATTGTATACATACAAACTCTTTTTTGTTCTTTTTTAGTTTTATTGTTCTCCATTATTTTAGTCTTATTTTCCTCTCTAGATGATTTTGGTCTTTGATTCGAGTTTTTATCTATATAAAAAACAACAGCAAAATAATTCAACACAAATCAAAATATAAAATAATAGAATACAAAAACCACATGTGAATCGTTAAACAATCTAAAAATGCAGAAGAACAAAAGAAAATACAAACGATCTAAAATTGAAAAAGATATTGATAAAATACGAAAGAAGAAATTGATCTCTAATCGAAGAACATATTGAGAAAGAAAAGACGGTTACGAGTAATTTAGTTTCAAAACCATGTATTTATTAGTTCTTTCTCAAACCTAGATTGTTATATGCATATAGTTTTGATTTCCGATGATTATTGGTAGATTATCATATTTTCGGTTTTTTAAACGATAGTTTGAAATATATATATATATATATATATATATATATATATATCATTTTTATTAAAAATGATTAATCTATTTTTTTAAATTAAAAAAATAATACAAATTATGATTCAACTATATTTTTAATAAATTAAAAAATTTAAATACGAATGATAATTAAATTTTGGAAATTGCTAAAAAAAATCGAAATTACTCGGTAAAGTTGTCTGTTTTAGTTTTATTGGGTTTTTTGTCTTGCTGAAGAGTAAAAAACAAAAACAAGCGACTTCACAAAGTAATTTAGATTTTTTTATAATAAATCTCTTAAATATTTAGTTGATATATCACGTATCTTATTAATGTTTCATATCTTTATTTTATATTCTTTTCATAATTCCTACTCTTTTATCTTTTAATATCTCATCTCTGCCTATCCGGTAAGCTTATAACCAATATTAGTGATGTCAATACACTCTAGTGCATGTTTTTTTTCTAGACATTATTGTAAAATAAAAATAAAAGTAAATAAAACTTTCACATATTTAAAATATATAATATGGTTTATTTACAGTTTTTAAAATTTATATTATTTATAAACAAAATAATTAATAAAATATTTTTCTTAAAATTAAACATCATTTAGTGTTTATAATAATTTATTTTTATTTTATTATTTTAAAATGGAACTAATGTCACATTCATTCAAATTTATCAATTTATATATAGTACACCATCTCTGTTTAATTATTTAAATACTTTTTAATAATTATATAAAATATATTTATTTTTTATTTTTTTATTATTGGATTTTAAAAACATAGAGTTTAAATCATAAAAAACATCATCACAAAACTCGAACAAAAACACCAAATTGGAAACTTCCAATTATTTTTTCTGAAGTTAGACTTACAAAAGATACCTAACAACTTGGTCCATGAATTTTTATGTATTTAGAAAATACAATGTATGTTGGGATTGCTAATGTGAATCATGAATGTATATAAAAATTGAGAATCATTACCATATATATATAATGTGAATTTTAAATCTATATATGAAATGTGAATCATAAATGTACCTAGCAAAAGTAACGCGAATCACTAATATTTTATTATTTATGAATGATTTTTTTATTGTGAATTGCGAATTGTTTTGAGTATATTAGACGTTATTTATTATGAATATGTTAACCAAAATCACAAATAATTTACTCTTTATCAATGATTATTTATTGTGAATTTTGAATCGATAAGATTATATTAAACGTAAACCATTTTGAATCTCAAATGTGAATTACAGGTATATAATGGCCGAGAAAGCTAACAACACTTACATGACATATCTTATTGCAATTACTGAGGATGAAAACTATTTTACATCTCAACAAGAGCTATCTACTTAGTCTAAAATTATCCAAGTTTCTATTCCATCAAGCCAAATGGATACCACGAATGGCCAATCGTACCAACAAAACCCAAGTTGCAGATCCAAATCCCGATCATCCCACATCGCTCATGCCTTTCCATCACCCCAACGATATGATAAGAAGTCTTAAAATAAATAGCTAGTTGGTACCAGTTTCACACTACCACACGTACTGGATAAAGCGAATTCCAATAATATAAAAACAATAATAGAAATGTATAAGAAGTGGACTTCTTTATAAGGATCCAGAGGCCACAATGCAATAGTATAAAAAGTCAACAATCTAACCCAAACTCCTATGTAAATTTTAAACCTATTTTTTAATTGTTGGTACGACTTCTAATGATTAATTATTTAAAGTTTCTTTTGTTGGTTTCTTTTTTCTACTTTTAAACAATTTGTTTGTATAGTGAATTGTGAATTTTAATATAGAAACACAAAATAATGGGTACTACATGCTATTTTTATATTTGTGAATCGTGAATCCACCCAAAAAGATAACCATGATGATTGATCAAATGTGTATAACGAACGCAAATATAGAATCATAAATTTTTTAATATCGCGAATCACAAAGAATTCGTGAATTGTGAATTTATTAAAACATGAATAAATGAATCACCTTATATATTATTTTTAGTAAACTATGAAGTGTTTTAAATATAATATTTTAAAATGCGAGTCATAAATCATGTGGTTTATTTCTGTCTGAGGATAATTGTGTAAAGTGTTTTGGATGTTTTGTGAAATTTAATGTTTAGAGTACTCACTAGTGAGATAATTAAGTTGTGTGCTAGTAATAAATTCTAATTACCCTCATTAATGAAAGTGGTTGGAGTATTAATACTTAATTACTCACCCATAGGCTTATTGGGCCAGATCGTGAAGTCGGGTCAAGTTTAAAGACTCATTACTAATCTGGTATGAAGTGGCCACCAACTAGCTTAGTCAGTATTTATTACATTTGTCATGTTCAATTTTTTTATGATAGTGATTATGGTCCGAACTAACTATCAGATTAAGTCAAGATACAACAGCTGAAATATCCGAACTCATCAACAAACAACTTATTTTTGGTAAATACGAATCTTTTAAACGTGAACTCATAACAATAAAAATCATTAGTATTAAAAAATAATTAAAAGTTATTATTCACTATAAATAGAATTTACAGAATCACAAGTACGAAATGCGAATGAAGAATAAAATACAAACATGAATAAAAAAAGTAAACTAAGATGGGAATCACAAACATGAATAAAAGTGAACTGATGTCAAGCTCTGGTTTGACCTCTCAGCCGTTTTTCTCTTAGATTCTCGTACCTACTATGCTAAAACGTTACCTAGATTTTAACTCTCATACCTTGCAGCTTTTAATCATTACACAAATCGGTCTACCTTCTCCTAGGTACGTGCCATTTTTTCATTGTTATATATAAACCTTCTTACTGGTTTCATTGTCTTCAAGAATCACAAATATTTCTAGTGAGAGAAAGCTACCTTCAATTTTTTGTTCAAGTCATATATGTTCACAACTAGAAACGCTTTAGTAAAAGGTGGTTGGCTGAACGTATCCGAGTTAGAAAAAGAGAGAAAAATTGCAAGAGGCGAACGCATTGTTGTCGGTCTTTATGTCTCTCTTGTGAAGGAAACAATCAACCACAAGTGAACACATACTAGGTTTATCATCCTCAAAAGCTCCAAGGTTAGGAAACTTCTCTTTGTCACAAGCCTTTTACCTCTTCCATCAGGGTCTTCTATTCAGGATTCTCAACCTCTCCCTAAGGAGAAATTTGTATCTAACATTAGAAAACCCTCGCCTTTTATCGCAATGGGGTCAGACGCAGAGAAATCTCCAGAGAAATTAACCCCACGTCGAGTCACTCGTGAATCTAAATCAAAGTCAACACCTACTTCTTCAAAACCTTCTAGTTCGGAGGCTATAAAACCTGTGGCAAAAACCGATCCCTCTGGACAGCAGCCTCTGGTAAAAACTAAAGCATCTGAACAGTTTTCTAAACAGTCATCCGAAGAGCCATCTAAACATCCATCTGAACAACCTTCCACTATTATGGAAGAACATATGGAAACTAGTCTTTTTGAAGCCTCTTTTGAGGCGTCCGGTCAAATAAATAATACAACTGTAGATCAGAAAGGCAAGAGTAAGGTGGGAATGCTCATCCGAATGCGCTTCCAGAGAGTCTGGAAGGTAGAGTGGGCCATGCTTCAAGAAGGTCAATGTAACGTATTTGTTGTCCCTTCAAAATATAGCCTACGTATACATGCACACTGCTGGGCTGGGTCGAATTCGTACTAAGTGGGGAATTCTAGAGTCTGTGAAAGTGAGAATTTTGGTCACCCTGAAAACCCTGACGGTCTACAAGCCCAATGAACTAGTGGTCTAAACATAACTATTGAACTGGGAGCTCCGGTTTCTTTTGGATCCTAAGATAGTTAGATACTTCCATCTGACCAAGCTATGTCCCAGCCAACTAAGCTCCAACGCTTGGTATAACTGTCTAGCCTGCATCATGGCATCCAGGTTGTCTAAGATTCCACTACTAATGAAACAGTGTGCTGTTGTGGCAAACTTGTGCAAAAATCATCACATTCCCTTCTACCACTACAACATGGACAATGACTACAAGGTAGTGAACAATCTCTTTGAGTCAGAAAAGTCACAGAGGACGCAGTTCTTATTCATCAATGGGGCTTGGGAGAATGGGAAAAAGATCAAGGTTGACTCAAACCCAAGCCAGTTGAGCAGTCGTTGGAAGAGAATTGGTGAGTTTCTCTTATTTCTTCTTTAATTTTTCAAGCATTAAGTTTTTAATCCAAAGTGACTCATACTTCTTCCCAGGGTTTCCGAAGGATTTTTCGGACTATGTGGAGGCAGGCCATGATACATGCGCCAAACTGAACATTTGGGCCTTAGAGAATTGGGACAACGCTTTCCATAACCGCTTCACATCAGGGAACTATGTGCGGTCTCACTTGTGGAACACCACAGGGAAAAAGGGACCTCACCTGGGAAAAGCTGACCACCCCTCACTTGGGAAAGAAGAAAGTTAATCTGGGATCAGAGATAATTCTTCGTCCTTCTGAAATCCCTCCCCCAGCTCCTACCGATCCTACCTTGTAAGAGGAAATTCCAACCAATCTCTATTCCAAACAAGTTACTGGTGATGGTAACGAAGAGGTAGATCTTGACGTTTTTCATAACATCAATATCTATTTTAATGACTTTGAAAAAGATGATTTAGCGGGACCTTACCATTCTCCTAGCTCTTCCAATATTGTGACCTATAATGGCGAGACTTACGCGATGTCCAGTGAGCAAGATACTTTGAGCCATGCCCGCTTGGGTTATATTCGACCAGTGCTTGATCTGGAGATACAGGTAAAGGATCAAACTCTTACCATCAACACTCTGACTACATAGAAGAAAAAATTGTCAAACGATATTCTCAGTGCTTAACAAGGTATAGAATTATTGAAGAAGTAAAAAAGAGGATTTAACTGCTAAACTGCTTAAGTCAGAAACGACCAACAAAGAACTTCAAACCAAGTAATCTGATCTGGAGACTTCTTCCTCAAATGATATCA
Source organism: Limnanthes douglasii subsp. nivea (assembly GCA_036936605.1). Lineage (NCBI taxonomy): Eukaryota > Viridiplantae > Streptophyta > Magnoliopsida > Brassicales > Limnanthaceae > Limnanthes > Limnanthes douglasii. The sequence continues at coordinate 185,191,298 of JAUPFV010000001.1, forward strand.
CAGCTTTAAAGGAGAAACTACAAACTAAGGACAGTACTATCCAGACTCTATCCGATGACAAAGTCAAATTGGAGAATATTGTCCGAGAGAAGACCGAAGAGAAAACTGCCCTAGAATTCCAACAAGCTCAAGTAGTAGCCGCAGGGATAGAGAGTTATACCAGTGGAGTAGTGGATTCTCTAGAGAAGATGGATGATAGAATTATGTCTGATATGGTTTTATTGTTTCATGAGACCTTTCCTAAGAGGACTATTGGTCCTTTGTGGAAATATGTGGACTATGATGATCTCCATTTCCATACGATGGCTGGCGGCATCAAGCGCAATTACTCTAGTGGGATAGACTCCCATAATGATGAAAAAGTGGGTGAGAGTTCAAGTGTTGAACTCAAAAGTCCCAAAAAAGATGGTGCTAAAGAAAAGTCTGAAGGGAACAATCCCTAAGGTTACATTATGTACTTTTTGTTTAAAAGACTAAAGTCCTTGGATGGCCAAGGCATTTTGTTGCACTGTTTGTTTAACCTTTACGTTGTAAAAATTTAAAGTCCTTGAATAGTCAAGGCATTTTTTGTGTATTAAAGATCGGTTTGAGTCCGATCAGATTCTAATTATCATATTCCCCTTTGTTTAAATTTTATTTAAATCTTTTATGGCCAATATTTAAATAGTCTTTAATATTTCAGATGTTTCGAACAAAAGTATCCAACATCTTCGACCACATGTGTTTAATAAATATGATCAAATGCTTAACATATCTGATAAACTCAAGAATACTTGAGATCCGGGGTGTTGAATAAGTATTTAATATTCGAACCGAAACAAAATTGTACCAGACTTTTGAAGAAGGAATCATATATTATTGAAAAACCCGGACACCTCATTAAAACCTCCCCGCGTCACCAGGGTAGGAAAGATTATTCCCCCTAATATTTACATTGATATTTAGAAAGTAAATATTTACAAAAGAGTTTTATTCTAATTATAACCTGAGATGTTCAACGTTCAATGGGTGTTTTAGAGCTCTCCCTTCTTTGTCTTGGAGCATGTATATTCCTGGTTTAACGTTTTCACAGATCACATAAGGGCCTTCCCAATTCAGAGCCAGCTTACCGAACTTCTTTTCCTTCGTGTGTTAAAAGACTTTTCTTAAAACTTTGTCTCCTGTTCGAAAATACCTTCTTTTAACTTTGGAAGAAAATATGCTCCTCATCAAGCATATTTAATGCGATGTTCTCAGATGTTCTTTAACTCTTTTTTATTCTATCAAGTCCAACTGATTCCTAACTACAACATCATTAGCTTGTTCGAAATAGTTTTGGACTCTGTGAGATGGTAAAGTAGCTTCCATGGGATTAATTGCATCCATCCCATATATGAAACCAAAAGGAGACTCTTGTGTAGCAGCCCGAGGAGTAGTTCGATAGGACCATAATACTTCGTGTAAATAACTTGGCCACTTTCCTGCAGCTTCTTCCAAATTTTACTTCAATCCGGACAAAATGGTTCTATTTGCAACTTCAACCTGACCGTTCGCTTGAGGGTGGAAAGGAGAAGAAAAATAATGTTGAATTCCTCTAGAGGTACAGAAAGCTTCCATGTCTTTATTATGAAACTGTGGCCCATTGTCTTTAGTAATCTTGTGGGGGTACCCCAAATCTGCAACATATGTTAGATAAAATAAATTTGATAACTGCCTTCGAAGTGGTTCCAGCCAAATGAGCTACCTCTATCCACTTAGACAAATAGTCAATAGCGACTATGATTTTTCTACTTCCACCGGATGCCATAGGAAAATGCCCAACTAGATTCATATCCCATCTGGCAAAGGGAACTGGTTCAGATATGGACACCATAGGAACTGCTAGCATGTGAATTTAATTCCCATATTTTTTTACAAAGATCACACCTTTTCACCATCTCTTTAGCATCTGCCATTATGGTTGGCCAGTAGTGTCTTGCTAATAGTACTTTTCTAGTCAAGGCCCTATAGCCATAGTATGCAGAACCTTCTCCATCATGTAGTTCAGATAATAAAACTTGGGATTCTTCAAATCCTAAACAGCGCAGGAGAGGTCTGCTGAAATATTTTTTGTAAATAACCTATGTTAGTATCAAGAAACCACGAGCCTTGTACTTGATCTTTTTTGCTACAGATTTATCCGGATAAAATATCCCATCGGAGATGTATTGGAGAAGAGCATATCTCCAATACTTAGGTTGAATAACGAGTATATTCATATTTGCTTCACTCTCTTTTTCCCGATCTGTTTGTATAGATGGACTTTCCTATACAAGAATCCGTGGTGTAGGATTCAGATTAGGCTATAGTTGCCAGAGTGTTTTTCGATCTAGGAATGTGCTCATAGTAAATATTTTTAAAGTTTGCGGTAACTTTTTTCAACATAAGAAAGTATTTAATAAGTCGTTCTTTCTTTGCTTCAGATTTTCCCTGACTATAGTGATGAGAAATTGAGGATCACTCATTAACCTGACTCTCTTTGCCCCACATAGGAGAGCCGGCTGAAGACCAGCTGATGCTGCTTCATATTCATACTCATTGTTAGAAGCTCTGAACCCAAAACATATGGCCTGACACATCTTGTCACCATATGGAGAAGTTAGACAAATCCCAGCTCCACAACCCACAGTTACTTGATCCACCATCAGTTCGAACAACCCATTCTTTCTTAGATCTGTATTCTTATTCATGTCCGGAGGATCTATCAACATGAAATTCTACCAAGAAGTCAGTCACTGACTGGGCTCTAATTGTCGTTCACAAATTCAATATCATAATCACCCAGCTTCACTGACCACTTGTTCATTCTGCTTGATACATCAGCTTTCTGAAGAACGCTTTTTAAAGGAAAAGATGTTCGAACAACAATGGAATGAGCTTAGAAGTATGGTCTCATTTTTCTCGTTGCAATTACTAAGGCTAATGCCAATTTTTCCAATTTCAAATATCTTCTTTCAGCATCCAACAGAATCTTACTAATGTAATACACCGGACGAGGGTAATTGTCTACCTCTCTCACTAGCACAACACTTATTGCATATTCTGATACAGATAGATGCACATAGAGCTTTTCCCCCAAAAAAAGTTTTAAAAGAGTTTTAGGTGAGGATAAATGCTTCTTTATTTCAATAAAAGCTTGGTCACACTGTGGAGACCGATTGAAGTCTTTAGCATTCCTCAATACTTTGAAGAATGGAGTGTACTTGTCTGATGATCTTGAGATAAACCTATTGAACGCAGCCAATCGTCTTGTCAGCCTTTGAATTTCTTTAATATTCCAAGGAGGGTCCATTGCTAGTAAGGCATTAAGTTGATTTGGATCAGGGCTGAATTCCCTTTTCACTTATTATGTAGCCCAAGAAATTTCCAGATCGGACCCCAAATACACACTTCTTATGGTTCAATTTTAAATTCACAACTTCTAATTTAGAGAATGTCTCTTGAAGGTCAGATATATGTGAATCTTCCTTCAAGCTTTTAACCATTATATCATCTATGTAAACCTCCATGTATGTCAATCTGATTAGCAAAAGATTTATTCACTAACCTTTGTTAAGTGGCCCCAACATTTTTCAGTCCGTACGACATCACCCTATAATAATGAAAACTTATGTCTGTGATAAAAGTAGTGTGATCTTGATCCTTCAGATCTACTTGTTTCTGGTTGTATCCTGAGAAGGCATCCATAAAGGACAATACTTTGTTTCCAGAGGTAGAATCCACCAACTGATCTATCCGAGGAACTGGATAAAAATCCTTAGGGTATGCCCTATTGAGGTCAGTGAAATCAATGCGCATACGCCACTTGCCATTCTTTTTCTCGACTAACACGGGGTTGGCATTCAACAAAGGGTACCGAGATTCTTTAATGTGACCCATCTTGGTTAAACGGTCCTTTTCTTGAACAATCACATCTGTTTTTTCCTTAGAAAAAGACCTCATCTTCTGTACAACTGGTACAATATCACTCTAGATTGAAAACTTATGGGAAATAATATATGCTGGCACTCCAGTATCATCACTGTTACACCATGCAAAAACATGTTGATTATTTATTAAAAAGGATAATAACGGTGATTTAATTCATGTGCCAACTTGGAACCAATCTTAACATTCTTGCCCTCTGCAGGGGAGTAGGTTTCAACCTCCTCAATTGGTATTATAACACTGGGAGCCTCCCTGGGATCATCAATTTCATTCTCCTCAGCAAAAGGCTTCGGTAGCTGCTAATATTTGTTAATTCTAACTGCCCCTAGAGTCTTATGGGCAAGGGATGTTGCATAGCATTCCCTCGCTATCTTCTGACTGCTCCGGACAACACTTACTTATCCCTAGAGAGAATACTTCAAACATTGGTGGACCGTAGAGGCCACAACATGCATTATGAAGAGCCAAGACCTCCCAGATATTGCATTGTATGATGTTGGGAAATCCACCATAACAAACAGCACTTTTACCATCTTTTTAAAAGGTGTCTTGCCCAACAATACTTCCTCTTCGAACTCCTCAATCACATCATCAGAACTTCATGTGAAGCCTACAATGGTTCCGTTCGAAGGTTGTATAGCCGAGGGGTTTCTCATTTGCTTGTAAGAGCTTAAAAACAAGATGTTTGTCGAACTGCTTGTATCAGTTAGAATCCTGCGTAAATCGTTTCCCCCTATCGAAGCCCCTATTACCACCACATCTTTATGGGGTTCTGCAATGTCTATCAGGTCATCCTCATCAAAAACTATAAATGGGGATGGGGATTGACTCTGGTAGGTAGACATTGCACCATCTAACTGGGTGCCCAAATTGTGAACATGCCTCTTCCTTGATGAAGTAGAAGGCGCAATCAATGTATCCCCTCCGAAAGTAGTTAGTGATTCAAAAAAGCTGATCAGTCGGGAAACCGTTTTGGTTTTGTCTGTTATCACCCACACCTGATTTCGACTCGAATCTGGATCTAGATACTCAGAGTCTACATCAAATCTTTCAATAATTACCATAACACCCTCTTGTGTAGATGTCCTAAGATTGATCGAAGAACCTGTCCGGGGAGTATTGGTTTGCGCATTATCTGGTCTGCTTCCCTTTTGCTTTTTGACGTAGGCCCCCCAACTTACCCCTTTCAATGAGGTTCTGGACCTCCTGCTTCAAGGCTATACAATTGTGAGTATCATGGCATATGTCATTATGGTATTGGCAGAAGCGAGTGCTCCAGTTTTCTCTGGGGGACTGTAATATTGATGGCTTTCTAAAATGCACCTCATTCTTAGTCTTGTCATATTTTGTAGCCACACTCTCCCCCAACTCAGCAAACCACTCAGGCTGAACCCAGGGCCCCCTCTTACTTCTGGTTTGTTGGCTCTGCGTTTGGTTGGACTGACTCTTTCTTGACCGGTTGGACCCATGTCCAATCTCTTTTCCCTATAACAAGATTGGTTAGTAGCTGGTGGAGTTGTTGTTGTAGTAGTATATCTCACTTGACGGTGTACTCTTGTTTTTTGGTCTCTTCTACGTTGATTTACTTTTCCACTTGATTTAACAAATCACCTCAGGTCTTAGCCTTATTCCGAGTTACTGAATCAGCTAGATTTCCTGGATTTAAACATTTTCTAATGGAAGAAATTGCAACTTGTTCAAATCAATTTACTAGCCCATTGTTTCTATTCACAAAACAATTAATATACTCTTTCAGGGACTCGTTCGGTTCTTGAGAACAATGGATAATGGTGTCCCATTACCCTTGAGTTCTTTACTTCCAACAAATTGCATCTAGAAGGCAACCCAGAACGTATGAAAATTTATTATACACCAATGAGGGAGATTGTTGTACCATTTGAGGGCACTTCCTGTGAAAGTTTGGGAGAAGGCCCTACACAATATCTTGTCATCGTAGTCAAAATTAATTATAAAATTCTTGAACCGTTCCAAATGGTTGTCCGGATCTCGACTCCCACTGTATTTCTCCATCTTGGATCTATCAAACCTTTTAGGAAGATGTTCATGTTCAGAGAGTATTTCTGCGGACAAATGTGATTGCCTCCAATTTTTGCTACGACTGAAAACAGTATCTTCATTAGGGGTTGCAAAAATACCTGGTTCGGACTGAAAGGCAAATGGATCAATCAACAATTGATCAATATGCTTGTTGGCTGATCCTTTACCCCAACCATGGTGCTTCTTAAGCCTGACATGCCTATCCCTCTTCTTTGAATGTTTTTTAGTCAGCCTCATTTTCTTTTTAGATCTTCCCTCATCACTCCTTGAAGATAATGATTCTTCAAGTTCTACCTCATTTGATGAGCTACTAGAGGATTCAGATGCAGAACTCTCAATATGTTTAAATCGGTGTGTCTTCTTGGAACTGAGATAGGTTTTCAAAGACTGCTTGTTTTCTCCAGGATTGTCAGTGTGGTGAATTACTGACGCTCTAGAATTTTCCTTACCTCATTTTTCTGCTTGTTTTATTGCTCTCGGCGCCTCTATTTCAGCTCTCAACTGATCTCGCTCCTCGATAGTATACTCCTTGTTTTCCCTTGCACCTTCCACCTCAGGAGGTCGAACATTCTGCTCATTCGGATCCATCCGAACAATATTTTTTGATGGTTTTGAATTTTTAAATTCAGGCACCATCATGCTCCCACTATGGTCGCCATTTTGATGTGGTTTATTTCTGTTTGAGGGTAATTTTGTTAAGTGTTTTGGATGTTTTGTGAAATTTAATGTTTAGAGGAGTGAGTAGTGAGATAATTAAGTTGTGTGCTAGTAATAAATTATGATTATCCTCATTAATGAAAGTGGTTGGGGTATTTATACTTAATTACTGACCCATGGACTTATTGGGTCAGATCGTGAAATCGGGTCAAGTTTAAGGATCCATTAGTAATCTAGTATGAAGTGACCAACAACTAGCTTAGTCAGTGTTTATTACATTTGTCCGGTTCGGTTTTTTATGATAGTGATTATGGTCCAAACTGCCCATCGAATTAAGTCAAGATACAACTATTGAAATATCTGATCTCATCAACAAACAACTTATTTTTGGTAAATACGAATCTTTTAAATGTGAACTAATAACAATAAAAATCATTAGTATTAAAAATAAGTCAAAATTATTATTCACTACAAATAGAATTTACAGAATCACAAGTACGAAATGCAAATGAAGAATAAAAAAAACATGAATAAAAAAAAGTAAATTGAGATGGGAATCGCAAATGAAAAAACTATTGGGAATCACGAATAAAATAACAATTCGTATTTTTGGCACCCGTCTCCTTAATAAGAGTATATAGACATGATCTCAAAAATCAAGTTTTACTCGTGTGTTATAGACATATTCAAATCATAAACAGGTTATGTATGCGCGGATCGTGAATCACCATTTAAATTGGAACACAAATCGAGAACCACTTCTAAATTATAAAGAGCACACCACGAACATAAAGCATGAATCCTGAAACACCTCTAAAATATCAAGCGTAAATCGCGAAACACCTCTGAAATAGAATGTGAATCATTAAAAATGTGAATCGTGAATCTTTTGTCAAACATGTATAGCATGTTAATATCTCAATAACGAAATATGTATAAAATTAGAATGTGAATCATGAATCTTTTGTCAGACATGTATAGAAAATTAATATCGCAATCGTTAAATATATTCAAAAATAGAATGTGAATCACCGACTATAGTCAAAATATAAATTTAAACCATAAAAACAATCCAATTTTCAAACAATATATCATGTCGTTCAACAAACAACTACATTTGAATTATACAAAGTTATGAGCAATTGATTAAAAAATGGACAAAGTAACATAACGAATAATGAATGAATCAAAAAATGGACAAAGTAACATAACGCGTAAGGAATGAGGTAAGATATAAATCTGGACTTCAAGCTCAATTCGATCAGATCAAAAGAAAAAATGGAGATCGACAAAAAGTAAAAAGTAATAGATTTGGATCCAATTAATATTATTTTTTTCTTCTCTGTATCTAAAACACCCATATGAAACACTCCTCTTTGGAACTCTATGCATGTATAAATCTCGATTTTAGGCTCGATTCGATCGTATCGAAAGAAGAAGAAAAAATTGACAAAAAGTATAAGTTGATATATTTGGATTTGAATGATGCTTTTTTCTTCTTTTTGTGTATAAGACATGCTCTGTTATGGAGCTTAATCGTTAAAAAAATTAAAAAAAGAACAATTTTTTTTTTTAAATTATACTGAAATGATATTTTAATATAATTTAAATATCCTGACTTTTTTTTTGGTAAAATAGTAATTAAGTTCAATTTTGACATTATTATTTATAAGTGAATGGACCATATGACTTTTAACGTTTTTAATCTATCAGGTTATATATATATATATATATATATATATATATATATATATATATATATATATATATATATAATTGAAAATCATTTACACTTACTAATAAATAAATAAAATAAAACAAAAGTAAAGTATATAATATCCAAAATCCAAACTATTATTCATTTAAAATTTATATTTTTATTATTTTTTCAGAAAGATCCGTTTTAGTTAAATATTTATTATTGAAGACCCACTAATTCTTTAAATAACCTTGTTCATTTATATAAAAGGCTTTTAGACTCATACTTCATCTTTTTCCCAAATTTTCTTTCTCTCTATGTACGTGAATAGAACAGCTCTAATGTTAGTTGATTCTTCATTTTTTACTCAATTTTCTTGTTTTTCTTTTGTTATCATATATTTTTTGTTGTGTTTTTAGTTGATTTCGAAATTTGATTTTGGATATATGTTTAGATAAGTGGATTTGTGTGTGGTAAGCCGAATTTTGATTTCGAAATACTAGAAGTACTCGAGATATGTGTTTCTTTTTCTTCTGATTCTTGGTATTTATCTCGTTTTTACGTTGCTAAGGTATTTTATTTGTTGTATTTCAGTTAGTTTTTCGTCGATTTTAGTCTGTTTTGAGTTTCTGAGATTTTGGTGTCGAGTAAAATGGCGCAGGGAAGAAGATGCGAAACCTTTGTATCTGTACCTACTGAGAATTGCGAAACGTGTAATTCTTCTTGAATGATAGATGAAAAAAAACACGTTTTTGATAGATGCGAAACGTTATTTGTTCTAATTTTTTTTGTAATTCATAACATATCATGAGTGGTACTAGCTTGTTCGTCTTAAAAAAACAAAACCAGCGGTACTTTCAGATTTTTTTTCGAGTTACGGTTTAAAAGAGACAGACTTTTAAAGTTTTAAATTTTTTAGGGGTTTCGCGAAGAAGATACGAAACCTTCTTCATTATGATAGATGTGAAACCTGTTTTATTGTGCTAGATGCGAAACCTTTTTTATTTTGATAGATGCGAAACCTTTTTTATTTTGATGGATGCAAAACATTTTTTATTTTGATAGATGCGAAACCTTCTTTTATTTTGCTAGATGAGAAACCTCTTTGTTTTGATAGATGCGAAACCTTCTTTATTTTGATAGATGTAAAACCAGTCACTAATTGCGAAACCATATAATTGAGAAACGTGTGTAAAATATAATTTTTTTAAAAAAAATCAAAACATATAATGAATGGTAGTAATTTTGTTCGTCTGAAAAAAAACAAAATCAATGGTATTTTCAGACTCTTTTTTCGAGTTACGGTTTAAAAGATACGGACCTTTAAAAATTAAAATAAAAAAAACAAAAAAAAAGAGAAATTAGTTACTGTATTTTATATAAAATGGTATTTAAAATATAAAATCTCTTAAATTTTTTAGATTTTTATTTTTAAGATATTTGTTGGATGAGTCTTTATTAGTAGGTTTCTCATGAATATAAACAATGTTTTCAAATGGCCAGAAAATTATACAATTCAAACTCAGTTTAATTATATATATTTAATACTAACAAATGTTTAAAAACACTAATTAAGAAAACATTAGTTTACTTATAAAAAGTATATACAACTAAATACTTTAATTTAGTATAATCCATCAAAAAAGAAAAAAAATTATGTAGCGTAAACTTTTGAATGAGTTTACAAAATTCCAAAATGATTATGATTGGAAGAAATAGTGGAGTATTATTAGGAATTTAGGAGATGATAGTCTCCTCCTCTCCTATGACTTTTTGGTAATATTAGAAGATGGAATAATTTATAGGTAGTTGAGTTGAGTGTGATGTTGTGTCATGCCAGGCTTGCATATTTGGTATGATTGGCGATGGGCCCTCTTACTCTCTGTCAAACCACATGCCCACTCAGGCTATCGTCGCTACACGACACGTGTCTAAAACCAACGACTCGCTTTTACTAATTCGCCTTCTCTTTATAAATACTCCTAAATTCGGAAGTACTAAATTCTTACAAGTCGGTAGTAAATTGTATTTATTGTAATAATATATATTATATATATATATATGAAAAGGACCGGGCTAGAAATAATACACTTTTTTTTTGAAAAAGACCGTACGACTTGTTAACCGTATCCGTCGCATGAGACGAATACAAAAGTGCGTCTCATGCGACCGCACTAGAGGCATGTCTCGTGCGACGGCACTGAAGACATGTCTCATGCGACAACAGTGTTATATAAACTCATAGTTTTCAACTTTATATTTTGCAGGAGAAACCTGCCCAGCCTCCATTTATGGATGCCGATTACAGTAAAATATTCAACACGGATAGATTATTTACTAAAGACGAATTGGATGCTTTCGTGAATATTGAATCGAAGAAGATCAAGTTTGTCACAATTAGAAAGCTCTACGATAGCGGGAAATGGGGAAGGACTCCTAGGTTAGAGTACGTTTGCGAGCGATACAGTGTATTCGTATCAAAGGCGAAACCGGAAACTTTGAAAAAGAGGAAGACATCAACGAAGAAATGTAAGTATCCATTCGCGCCAAAAGGTCATCTGATTGACGTACTAGCCATGAAATGGTGTTTGGAGGTGATAAACGGTACGCACAATCATGAACCCTACGTTCGCCTAGACGGTCACTCCCGCGCTTGTAGGCTAAAACTGGATGAAGAGGAACTAGTTCGTAGTTTGTCTCACCTCGGTTCGCGCCCTAGGGAGATATATAGTGGTTTGAAGTACCAATATCCCGAGAACATTTTGAACATGTGTGCAATCTACAATTGCCGCCAAAAACATCGGGATGCTGAGCACGGGGGACAAACGGAAATGCAATATCTTTTGACGAAGTTGAAAGAGAATGGATACTCGACATGGGAGCATTTGAAAGATGGTTCAAAGGTGATCACTGACTTTTTCTTCGCACATCCTACTAACGTAGACTTATTACGTACATTCCCGAACGTGTTATTCATGGATTGTACGTACAAGACAACTAGGTATAAGATGCCGTTATTAGAGATTGTCGGTTTAACGTCGACTTTCATTATATTTACCGTTGCGTACGTATTTATGAACGAAAAGAAGATTGGAAACTACGTATGGGCTTCGGAAACTCTTCGTGGTTTGATGATGGATAACGTGTGCGCATTTCCATCCATTATTGTTACCGATCGAGAGTTAGCTCTCATGCGAGCGATCGATAAAATTTTTCCAGAAACGCACCACTTGTTATGCACGTGGCACATTAGTAAGAACATTCTTGGGGCGGTCACGAGGATATTGCACGATGATGTGGTAGCGAAACAATTTGTCGAATTTTACGGCTACGTTGCGGAGGCGAACACGTTTGAGAGTTACCAAAAGAATCTAGATACACTGAAGGAGATGCTTGCATCTAAACTGAAGTGTTTTGCGTACGTTATGGACTCGTGGATAACGAAATATGGTGACAAGTTCCTTGCGTACCGAACGAACATGATTAAGCATTATGGCCAAACAACTACAAATAGGTTAGTCCGTTTATCCTAATTTTCGTTGAGTTATTTTATCTAGTTTCAAATAAGTTGATAATTTATTACTTGTACTATGTAGGGCGGAGGGTGCTCACTCGTCCCTAAAAAAATATATTGGGACGAATCAATGCAACTTTGAGCTTTTTTGGGAAAAAGTTCACAACTTATTAACAAAGCAGCATGCGGGTATCGTCGAATCATTCGAGCGAAGTAAGTTTAGAACAATTCCCGGCTTTGATGGTGTTTTGACCAAAAATCTTAAAGGTCATGTGTCCACAGGCGGAGCCAGGGGGTGCCTGTGGGGTCCCAGGAACCCACCTGGTTCCATTAAATTACATGTTTAGTAGTATATTCCCATACTTTACCTTCGTCGTGTTGGCAAAAAACCAGGTCAGGAACCCAGCTGTGTCGTCGGTTCGAGACCCAGCTGTGTCGTCGTTTAACATCAAGACCCAGCCGTATCTTGTCTGTGTCATTTATTTTTTATTATATATAAAATATTAATCTATTTTATTTTAATATATATAAATATATTAATTTTTATATATAAATTTATATTATTAAATTTATATATGGATTTGATATAGATTTTTATTATATATATTATTTATTTTAGAATTTATAATATAAATCTATATTATTTCAATATAAATAGATATGGAAAACCTAACTATAAGATACAATTTTTTAGAACAATTGTTTCAATGGGGTAGCCGAGTTGGTTGAGTAAGTCACCTTGTGATTAAAGGTCATGAGTGTGAGTCCCTCTACATACGCTTTCTCGGCTGAGCCTGTCACCTTGTGTGGTTTACTTTCCGGCGTTGGTTTGCAGGCTATAACGTCAGATTGAGGTTTCACTTGTGCGTACTCATTGCACTCTGAGTAACAGCTGCAGGCTCCTTCCTACATGTCTTATACAAAGATTAACATTGGTTGATTTATATCTTATCTTAAGACAGAGAGTTGTAAAGTTTAATTTCAAAGCAAATAGACATCAATAAATCATAATTTTTATTTTTCTTTGCTAAATTAAAATATTATTATTTATTGAGTTTTTATATTTGTCATTATAGGATGCATAGATATTTCAAAACAACTCCTAAATTTAGAAAATCAAATACAAATGTCTTTAATTAAATTATTGAAGTTAACTGCAAAGAAACACAAGATTAACTTGTTAATTCACAACCTAAAGTTGAAGCACAATCTTCAAATTGGGAGGAGATCTCTAGCTTTCATCCAGATCTTCAAGACTCGATAAAAAGAGCTTATCTTTTAAACGGTCTAACACAACCTCGTAAGGAGAAATATCATTATATCGAAGTTACTTAGAATATACTGAACATAAGAACTCTGTCCATTGTTAGCTTTGCTTTTACCTGTAACAACGGCGAGTGTTGGACGAGTTTTCTCGGGTATGAATTATGTGAAAAATGAGTTAGAAAATTAGAATGAGCGATCCATGGCTTAATGATAGTTTGGTAACATTTTTGGATAAAATTTTTTTTTACCACGATTAGTAACAAAACTAACCTTCAACATTTTCAAGCTATGAGTAAGAGAAAAGTACAAGTAAAATTAACTTAGATTTATGTTTTTATTTATGTTTTTTAATCACATTTTAGTTACTTGTGTAACGTATATTATATCGTAACAATGAAAACTTGATATTTGAGATTTCAATATAAACTATATTTGTTATAACTTTTGTATCTTATTTTAATTTATTTGATAATAATTAAAAGGTCCAGGACACCACTATGTTTCGATCCTGGCTACGCCACTGCATGTGTCACATGCGGGGCTAAAGATACTGATGGTTGCTATTGTACGTGCTCGAAATATAAGAGTAGATCGGGTAGCATGTGGAGGTTGTTTCCTTAGTAAAACGCATGGTTTACCTTGTGCATGTGAAATTGTGTTTATAGCTAGAGATGGTAGGTGCATCCCTTTAAAAGATGTGGATATCTTTTGGAAAAGATTAGATATTATGCATAGTGATCCTAGCTCTCGCGAAGAGGAATTGCAAATAAAACTTTCCCTAATTGACAACTCCATTCGTAGTTTCCGACCCGACCAACAAGACCACATTATCAATAGGGTAATGCAAATATTGAAGCCCAAGACAAGTCATATTCAAGATCCTAAAGAAGCGGTTAGAGCCAAGGGTAGACCAAAGGGAGGCGTTGATAAATCGACTAAACGGAACCCTAGTTCGTGGGAATATCCCATTGAACAAACCGCTAGTGCTAGTACTCCAGCTAACTCGGTAGGTAGTACACCCGTAAACACATTATGGAGCATGACCGCATCCAAAGTGGTTCCCATCATACCACCCAAACCTCCATTAGCAAAAACGAAAGTTGGAAGGCCTAAGAAAATTGTTAAGGATGGGAAGTTAACATTATATCCGGATTGCATCCCGCCATTTCTATACACTTACATTATAAAATTAGTTGACGTTTTTCCGGACGGACAATGCGGATATCGTTCCGTAGCGCATTCAATATACAACGACGAAGATAGATGGGAGGATGTTTGACGCGAGTTGTTGAAGGAGTTGCGGGACAACCGTGCATGTTGGTTGGATGTATATGGTTCGCAGAAGGTGTTTGAAGATTTGGTACATAGGTTAGATTACTTCAAGCCCAACCCTAGTAGGCACTGTTGGATGACATTTCCGGACATTGGACTAGTCATCGCGACAAGGTATCAATGCATGGTATACCATGTATCGCAAGCAGCCTCGTTAACGTATCTACCAATCCGTGGAAAGCCATCCGTCAATAATGCAATGATCATAGAAGTTGGGATAGCTTTCGTACATGGATGTCACTTTGTTAATGTAAGTATATTTCGTTTCCAATCCAAATTTCTTACGCTATCATTACTAATGCATTCATTTATTCTTTTTTCTTGTAGATTACTACTCCACCCGATGGACCGTTGCCTCCATTATACCCTTGTTGGGCCGCTTATGCAACCGAAGAATCGAATCAATGGGCGCATCCCTACTACCGGCGGTTGAACAAATTTACACAGATAAAACCCGCAAGGAAAATCAACTTGAACGAAAAACCACATGTAACAGATGTGACTAGAGACGACGTTTGAAATGCTTTTGTACAACGTTTTAAGTTATTTTGCCTAACGTTTCATGTAATATAGTTAATGTATTTTTGATGTGATATAGTAGGAAAATGACTACTAACGTGTTATGTATTATAGTTGATGTGATTAATTGAAATGTTAGATTTTAAGTCAAACAAAACACCGGTCGCACGCGACGCAATTTGGGTCCCGTCTCATGCGACTAATGACCAAAATTTTGGCCCTGAATTTCAGGCAGAGAGCATATATCGCACTCCAAAAATGCGAACGTCTTTGAAGGTAGTCGCATGCGACGTAAGGCCAAAATTTTGGCCTTGAATTTCGGGCATAGAGCATATATCGCACACCAAAAATGCGAACGTCTTCGATGGTAGTCGCGTGCGACCTAAGACCAAAATTTTGGCCTTAATTTTCAGACAGAGAGCATATATCGCCCTCCGAAAACGTGACTGTCTTTTGTCCATGTCGCATGCGACGTAAGGCCAAAATTTTGGCCCTGAATTTCAGGCAGAGAGCATATATCGCACTCCAAAAATGCGAACATCTTTGATGGTAGTCGCATGCGACGTAAGGCCAAAAGTTTGGCCTTATTTTTCAGACAGAGAGAATATATGGCCTAAAGAACGCGGTTAATACATTTGTTAGAGTAAAGTACCATTAAAAAGGGGAAAGGGAAAAACAACAAGTACACTTGAAGGAAATACATAAAGACGAAAACAACAAGTTAACACCTTAACTTAAACAAACATAAGAAAATAATTAAACAACTAGATGCCAACAACCAAAATGCTCAATCATCGAAGTCATATCCCAAGTTGTCATCCGAATCAACCCCCTCCTCCCTTTCCGTAATCCTATCTTGAGGATACGCTACCATATCCCTAGTGATGTAGTCTACCACAGTCATGTTCCAGACGGCGGCCGCTTCTTGCTTAATTTTATATGGCAAAAACAACAAACGCTGGAGCAGTTTACAAAAAAGGTACCTCTACTTGATTTGTTCACGGTTGCGCACGAGGAGACCTCTAGTTTGTAAACGGCTGTAGCCGTAGTACATCTTACAAAGCACTCGATCAAAAAAAGCATCGCTACTATCTTCCCCCATCTCTCGGCGGGCAATCTTCACCGCCTCAAGCAGATGGTAGTCTTCATGAGGAGTAAACTCCATTTGTTAAACTGTTTATGTTTGAGAAGTTTCTATGAATGTAAAAGGTTTTGGAGTCCCTTTGTATAGGGAAGTAAAGTTTGGCGGGACTTTTTGATTTTTGATAACGAGCGGGAGTTTTTTATTTTAGAGAATGAGCGAGAGATTTTAGTTTTCGAGAATGAGCGGAAGTTTTCCTTTTTGAGAATGAGCGGGAGTTTTTTATTTTAGAGTGGATAATAAAATGATATACTATGAAAATAAATAATATAAAAAATAAGGGTAAAACTTACCGTATAATGTTTTTCAATGGTAGAAGCTCTAACTGTTACTACACAGCTTGAGCATTAAACTGTCGCTGAAATTACCTTATTATTAATTAACACAACATGAATGTTGTGGAGAGTAGGAACAATCGAGTGTTATAATAAAAATAGAGAGATAAAATAGTGAGAGCGAAACATATTCTTGAAGAAGACAAAACTGCCATTGTTATGTTTCTTATGTTCGAACAACAAAACCAGTGCTTTCTTTTTCTGTCTTTTTAGATGTTTAACGGTTCATATGATTTTTTTAGATGTTTATCTGTTGATATGATAATGTAATTTTGATTTGATTTGTGGGTGGTTGGGGTTAGGGCTAAGTGACATTTAAAAGTAGATTTGAGTCTTTTCGGATTACTATCGATCAACAAAACCAATGCTTTTTTCTATCTTTTAAGATGTTAATTTGTTAATATGATAATATAATTTTGATTTGATTTGTGGGAGGTTGGGGTTAGGGCTAATTGATATATAAAAGTAGTGCTAATTAATTAATTAAAATACAATAAATAAAAGCAGTCATCAAATACACTAAATAGAAGCAGTAATAAAATAAACCGGTTACAAAACTATAGTGCTAACATCGGAAAGTCTGACAAATGTGTGCTGCGAGCAATAATCAGTGACGTCTATACCTCTCGGAAATCCGGCACATATGAAGGGCGGTCTTTACAAGATCTTCGTGCTTCAGAGTCGGTATCGATGGAGCAAACCGAGCAATCTGCTCGTATCCTGCAAAGTCAGCACCACCCTGCGGCTCCAACCGGGGACCTCTAGCTGGTGCAGAACTGCTAACGATGTACCACAACCGCCTCTTCACCCAAATGTAGTACATCGGGTCATCACTCTCTCCACTAACACGGTACAACGTGTCATTAGGAGTGTACACATGGTTGTCCCAATCCCTTCACAAGTGCCCGTGCTATGGGTATCTGGAGACCATCTTCTTCCCTATTTTTTTTTATATAGGAGGGCGTATATCCTTAGGAATCAGCTGTACGAACCCCATCTGTCGAGTGGCATGGTCTGGCTAGTACGACACAACCACGTCGAACGCCTTAAGCGTCAACTCAACCCAAGTCACCCCCTGGAACGGATAATGGTCCCGTAAGTGTATGAAGGGAAGGAACATGACCTATAAATAAAAAAAATGAACAGCTTAGCCATTTATATTTATAAAAGTACTTATAATTAAAATGAACGAATATGACTTACATCTGCCTTCGTGCACGTCGAAAGTGCATGTCTCATCTGCCTGCGCACATCATCAGAGACACCAATCTTCTGCGGCGCATGTCGGCACATATGGGGCATGGATATGTCGTAATCGCAAAACAGTGGAGCTCGGAGCTGAACAAAGTGTGCAAATATCCACGACTCGAGCATCCCTATAAACCCGCAAATGCCTCCCGTACCATGGAGAGATCCCTGACTAAGGGAGTGGTACAGCTGTGCTAAAAGCAACTGACCCCAGTTATACATATGCATACCCTGATATTGGTTCACGAACTGGAGGTAATCTAAAGGAATGCTGTTGCCGGTTTTGTTGGCACATATGGTGGTACCTAACAAATACATGATGTAGGCACGAGTGGCATGTTCTAAACTCTCATCCGTGATCTTCCTATCACTATACTTAGCACCACTAAAAGTAGTGCGCAGCCACCCAAGGTTCACACTACTAGCATTCCTAAGGTTTTTATTCAACTCAGATGGTCGTACACCTAGCATGCCAGCATAAGTACTAAGCTTCTCAACCTCCGAGTCAAAAGGTAAAGCATCAAAGGACCTACCTACAACCGAAAATCCAGTGATGATGTAGACATCGTACAAGGTGACTGTCATCTCCCCGAACGAGAAATAGAATGAAGAAGTCTTTTCATGCCATCGCTCTAAGAATGCCTCCACCAAATGGATGTTCGTATGCCAGCGGTAGAGTGCATCGACGAGCGGGCCAAAAATAGTCTCCATCACCCTTGCCCGTACCCTGCTCTGCTATGTCAGGTCCCATCTCCGGAGACTATCGCACATAGCGAAGCATCATAGGGTGACCCTATCCTGCAATATGTATCAACCACGTAAATTCGTGAAAAACAATTATTTTAAACATATGTATCGAACACGTAAGAAAGTGATAAAACAATATAAAGGTATAATACTTACATCTCCGTGATAGACGCTGAAAGCCTCGTGCTGGGTGTAATCCGGAAAGAGAGCTGGGACATGCGGCAGCACTGACAAAAAATCCTGATCCTCACCCTCGGGTGCGTGGGATGCTGCTTCTCGTGCGCGAGGTGCATCGTCCTCGTATTGTGAATGTGATGCATTATGTGCCTCCTCCCGCTCCACTCCCTCCATATTATCCGGTGCATTTGCATCGTCATCGTAAGAAAAGTCAGGTGGCTGAGAAGAAGAACCTGCCCCATCGGGCTCGGGCAAAACTCTACCCTCTGCCGCCACTTCCGCCTCACGGGCCAAACGATCACGTTCCCTCATTTTCTAGAACGGATTTTTAACTGTCTGCTTGATCCGTCCCATCCTGTAAAGACAACATAAAAAAATATGTATTAGTGAGACAAAACCAAATAAGCATCCATAAAAGGTATTGATTCGCATAAGACAGCTTAAGGTGCCTGTCGCATGAGACAGCTTAAGCTGTCTGTCGCATGCGACAGCTTAAACTGTCTTTCGCATGCGACGTCTTAAACTATCTGTCGCATGCGACATCGTAAACTCTCTGTCGCATGCGACTATATGCCATCTTGGTCGCACGATCGTGCGACCAGAACCAAATTGGTAGCACGATCGTGCTACGAACAGAACCCAAACCCCAAATTTAGAAACCTACCAAAGCGACCTCATTTCACACAAAATCAAACACATAGGCATAGATCCGACCAAAACTAACAAGAATGCATCACTAATCTAACAAAACAACACCTAATTTCAGCAGTTTATACCCAACGAAATCTAAAAAAAATTATACCATGATGTTTGTATTACTTACCTTTATGTTTTCATGACTTTAGATTCTTCAAAAATCGAGTTTTTGAAATGGGTCGAACGGTGTGCTTGAGAGCTTTCTAGATAGAGAGAAAGAGAGGAAAAAAATGGTGAGAGATTTATCAAACCTTTTTATACCTAAGTTTTCTGAAAAAGGTAAATTGGTCCAAAATTAGGTGAGAGATATATCAAATGGATATAAGATTCAGCGGTTTAAGATCTATCAAAATGTGTTTTATTTCTAGCCTAGCCCATATGAAAACTATTGTCGGTTAAAATGTGAAAACAAATATTCCTTCCGTTCCTTAATAATAATAATAATAATAATAATAATAATAATAATAATAATAATAATAATAATAATAATAATAATAATAATAATATGTTTAAGTAGATTCCACGTATTGGTTAAATGGTGAAAAGAAATGGAGTACTTTATTAAAGTCCAAGTATTTATTTTTGCTCACGACAATAAATCAGCTGTTCAAGCTTCTGAAAGAAGCATAGTGGTGAGTTATAGAAAAAAAAAATAAAAAAAAAGGGGCTAGCCAGGTGGTGGTTTAACTACGATTTACACCTTTTTAATCTAAGAGTAGGTGTCAAGATTGTTAGTTATATATATAAAAGTTATTTACATATTTTGTTTTACAATTTTGTATATATTTTTTATATTTTATTTTATCTTGATGGTTGTTGTTATATGTGTTGCATTTGTATTTGTTTGTATTTTTTTTTATTAAATCTTATCCAACTTACATTTATAAATGTGTTTAAAATTTATTCTAGATTATATTAAATTTATTTCACAATCCAAACCATAATTTTAGTTTGTATATAATGTAATTAGAGATGGATTAAAAAATTTAAAATTTATGTTTAAATCATTTGTTTTTTTAAATATCGAAATTAGTTATAATATAAATCAATTGGTTTTATTTAAGAATGATAAAAAAATATTTGTTTGATGTTTTTAAAAATGTAGTTTTACGCAAATATATTATTGATGAATTGTAAGTAACCTTTTTATTTTCGCTAAAATAGATTGTATGTTTACAATCGTTCACGTCGTTTGCTCTTATTACGAGGGTAGTCACTAAAAAATTAACTGGTTACCAGATTACAAGCTCATATACATTATTAGCTTGTTGCCCACCAACACATAAACTGTTAGAACCACTATATAATCAACCGAATGAAACAGTTTTTCGAAAGTTATCCCAATTTTTTATTTTCATAACGAAAATTATCTTTCATCGACAACCGTTTAGCTCAATATGATATGAAAACACCTCCA
Organism: Limnanthes douglasii subsp. nivea; assembly: GCA_036936605.1. Classification (NCBI taxonomy): domain Eukaryota; kingdom Viridiplantae; phylum Streptophyta; class Magnoliopsida; order Brassicales; family Limnanthaceae; genus Limnanthes; species Limnanthes douglasii. Next base: position 185,212,049 of record JAUPFV010000001.1, read on the forward strand.
GGATTTAATATTTTTGATATGCTTATAGCTATTGGATGTTTTTGACGTAACTAGTCGTTTCAACTTGCAATAGATTATAAAGTCGATGACTAACTCTAAACTCTTATGACAGTGTAGAACATAAAATGCGTTAATATTTATGTCTAAATAAGTTAATTTTGTTTTCCAATTTTTTTCCTAACTCACGTGTTTATATCTCTGTCATCCCTCAAGGTTTTATTACAACAACTAATCTCTTTTAATGACCATTTGTTTCGTTGTTTTGTATTTGAAAAATTGTATTTATAGTAACTACATATTTTTGGTGATATTTGACTACACTATAAAACTTTAAGGATAATATTTATAAATTCTCTCAATCTTGATCTAGAGAATCAATTTATTTTACACATTGGAGATTTTATTCTCAAATAATTAAACATAGTTTCAAAATACGAATAATATCAATTGATGGATGTGTCATCTTTATTAGAAGATTACATTTAAATAAATGAACGTAATTCAGTAGACTCGTGAAAAATATCCTACAAAAGTTCCATCATATTGAGAAAATTGTAAATGATTACTCTTACATCAAAGTAAAATTTTCTAACCCTTTCTCTAGATACATGAGCGGATTTAGAATACTTTTAGTTATTTTTTTATGAATTATCATTTATTTATTTATTAAGCTTTTATCAATATAAAAAAAATATACCTTTATAAAAATTCTTTAAATAGGTAAAGAATAGGTGATACATTTGTTTTACCGTTACTAAAATTGTTAAAAATGTAACGTAATCAAAAAATATTGTCAATATATGTAAGTATCTGGCAATAATAAAATATTAGTCATAATCATCGATTTTATTGTTTTGTACTTATGAATTATTGACACCGTAAATTAGACATAAAAAAAATATATGCAATTTAGCACATGAAACATTCTCTTATTTGAATTTACACCTAAATTGTATTTATGTCTACTACTCTAATTATTTTATTTTAAAACATGTGATACATTTAAAGGGTTCACTAAAATTTATTCTTGGACATGTTAAGTTGATATTATAAATAATAATTGTTATAAGGGTTATATATGAAATTATAGATTTTATTCTTGAATTACTCCGAATCTTGGGATTAAGTATATAAATGGTGCTTAGAGCTGTTACTGGTCCGGTTCGGTTCCGGATTTGATAAAACTTGAACGAACTGCTAAGTTTTCGGTTCTATTTTTTTACAAGACCAGACCATTAAATTTGGTTCGGTCTGATTCGGTTCGGTTTCGGTTACGGTACATTCTGAATTCGGTTCAGTCCGAGTTCAGTCCAGTCCCGTTTGGGTCAGTTTTGGTTCTATCCAATTTTGATTCTGTCCGTTATCGGTCCGGTTTTGTTCCAGTCCGTTCCACTTAAAAAATTCAATTATAATTTGATTTTCAAATTTTTAATTAAATAAATGATATTAAAAATTAAATTTTAGAAGTTAATGTTTTAATTTTTATAAAAACAATTGGTAATTAACTATTAATTTTGGCAATATAATGTATAGAAAATAAATGATAAAAAATATGTTTTTATTGGTTTGATTCCTTATCGGTTTTATTGGTTTGTCGATTTTATTTGTTCAGTTCCGTACGGTTCTATCAGTTCAGTTCCTTATTAATTTTACTGATTTATCGATTTTATCGATTCAATTCTGAATCGGTTTTATTAGTTCGATTCCTTATCGGCCTCGGTTATTAAAATATGACCATGAACTGAATCAATAAAATTTGGTTTGGTTCCCGATCCGATTTTTATCGGTTCGGTTCAGATCCGGTTCTTGGCTATCCAGAACCGAACCATCGACCGCTTTAACAGTAAATTATTTTAAAATATTCAAGTTAATATTCATAATAAAAGTGTTTATTTCTGCATACAAACCAGCGCCAGAATGACTATCGGTTTTTATAAAAAAAAGGCGTATATAGAGGGACTCAAACTCATGACCTTGATCACTTGCTCAACCAACTCGACTACCTCATTTTACCTGCTTATTTTAGTTTGTTTTGCTTTGCTGTATATTTTCAGCAGTACATCTATTTGTTTGGATTAATGTGTATCCTTAATTTGTGACCTAATATTTTAAAATTATATTTATATGAACAAGAGTGGTTGTCTATTTATATTTAATTTCTAGTGTAGTATAGTCTTAAAAAATATAAATGAATAAATTTTGTGTATTGAATCACGTAACTAGTTTTAAAAAGTGACATTTGAAAGGTTAGTAAATATATAATGATACAATCATGTTTAATATAAAATATTATAAAAATATTAGAGGAGCGTCACACTCGCTTTGCCCAACGATTTAGGAAGAGCTCGATGATTGGGTTAGTTCATCAACTAGATATTCAACGATCACATTCACAAAAAATAGGTTCACAATTGTTTCACCGAGTAAACTAGAAATAAGACAAAAATTTATTCTCTCGTGTTCTACGCTACTTGTTCTGGTGGTGAATCATCAATGATGTTACTCGTACGACGCTACTTGTTCTGGTGCTGAATCATCAGTGATGTTACTCGTACGAAGCTACTTGTTCTGGTGCTGAATCATCAGTGATGTTACTCGTACGAACGTTCACTCCACTTGACCTTGTCAAGTATAACAAGGTATAGTTTAGTATGTTATATGACGAGCTAGAGTGAGTGAGATAAGAAGGAAGTAAAACCATAGGTATGTTTAATGTACTTCAAAGTTGCACAATAAATCTAGAGGTGTTATATTTTGATAAAGAGATTTCAGATCTTTAAATAATCCAATAAATTGAACACTATTTTTTTCATGATCTTAATTATGTGTTTTTTTTGGAGTTGTTGTACATTTACATTAAAATTTCAACTTGTCTGTGTGTACTCCTTCTAACTCCAAAAGATTCAGTGACGTTGACACTAGTCAAGTTCCCCTCCGCAATCGAGACCTTTGGTCTTACAGAACTTGCGGTTGTAAGAAGTTGTATGATTGACGATTCGAATTAGTTTGTCTTGAATCATACCATTAAGTTATCCATATAGTTTTCATATGCTCCATGGGATAGTGATGCTGGTATCGATACTAATTTTGAAGGTGACTTCATCTTAATATCCATATAGCTTTCATATACTCTATGGGATGGTGATGCGGGTATGGACACTAATTTTGAAGGTGACCTCATCCCACATACCACTAATTCAGGATCAATTGATGTACTTTTTATATTTAGATCATGTTGTGTTATTGCCCTTTTTTAGATTTTCAACTAGATTTGTTAGATTTTAGTTGAAAGTGTTTTCGTTATATCTCTAATTACTCCATACATATTTTTGGATAGTGTATGTGTTAAGTCACGTGTTAGCTAAAAAAATATATAAATGTTTGTGAGTTTGTCAAATACCAAAAATGATTTAACAAAACCACGTAGGCATTCTTTTTCTTTTTCTGATACACCGGTTGTTTTCTATTGTTTTTATTTTACTTTTTATTCTTAATTTCAAACTAAAAATATATTATCTTAGAATGTATTTCCTTATTTTCCAATTTTAAACTATTTGTTTCTATTTTTTATATTTTTTTAAATAATATATTTTATAATTTTTTTGTTTATTTTTTATTTTCCTGACTTTTTTATATTTACCTTTTTCATTGTTTACGTCTTTTCAATTTCTAGAAAAAAAACCTTTGATATTTGTTTTCAATACAAAAATAATAATGAAACAGGTAATAAAATTAAATATGTTATTTGAAAATATTTTAAACAACACTTTATTATATACAATTGAATAAAATTAAAGATTCTAACAAACATATCTACAAATATTGTTTCTCTTGCATGTCAAGGTTTAACATATGATTTATAACGAGAAAAAAAGAAAATGTTATTCCTCTTTTTATGCGGGAGTCATCAACATGTGAATTTTAAAGTATCCACTATACATGCTTTTATATTTGTAACATCTTCCGGAAAATACCACGTAATTTTGTAAAACATAATTTATTTAATATTTAATATTTAATTAATATTTAATATTTTAAAAACTATGTTTTGTTCTTACTTTATTTTGTTAATTTTAGTTTTACTAATGTTTCAAGACAGTTGACTTGTTTATTAATAGAACTTGTACTTAATAAGTGATTTTATTTGAATTACTTTTTGTTTTATATGTTTTGAATTATATAATAGGTTTTGCAGTGATTTTATGAAATAAATTTATATCATTTTTACAGGTATAATTCGGCTTTTGAAATTTTAATGTGTTTTGATTTTTATAGTCTTGTGTTAAAAGATTATAAAGGCTATTTTTTATAACTAATGATAGACTATGCGTGTATTTATTTGAATAATATTTTTTTTTATAAAAATATATTATATAAGTTCAATATGATAATGATATAGTATTTGTTGGCGAGAAACGTATCTCACGATACGTAAAGTATAAGATGGATCATATACAAATTGAATAAGTACAAGTATATAACACAATGTACTACTATTAAGCGAACCATAACAACAAAGACTGAAAAATACGTCAAATCTAAAGAACAACTCAATAATATCTTAAGGAAATAGACAATATATAAAGAATAACAATTAATAAACAAAGTTAAGTTAGAGCATGCATTAAAAAAAAGGAGGGGTTAGGCCGGCCATGAAATCTTGGAGTCAAGAAGCTCGTAGCGAACGCCAAAGAACATGCGTAGTGAGACAGTATACACAAAAAAGGTGAGAAAGCCAATTTTTTTGTTACATTCTCGCTAAACATGGTAAACGACAGTGCTGAAGCAAGTACATTAGAGATGACCAAGGTGAATTGATGTCCACAAGCCCACAATTTGAAGGCAATAAGGTCAATCAAACCCAGAAAGATGAAAGCCAAGTTTGGTGTTGGATATTTTTCAAATGTAATGAATGAAAGTAAAATCAAAGAGAATATGGTTGATGGATTCAACAACATTACATCAGAGAATACATTCGGGAGGGGGAGGGGAAGGTTAATTAGCTCCCAACTAAGGAGTTTATCCATAAATGTTTTGCCTAAGATAACGAGTTAGAAAATAAATAAATGACGAGGAATAATTTACTTATACCATATAAACTCAGTCTATTCAATAACATGTATCATTGACTGTACAATTTATACTTCTATGATCGATGATCCAACAAGGGAGTCTTCACTACTACTGTTGGATGGAGGGATTTCTTGAATGAGGTGCTTGATCTCATTAAGGTTACTATGGTTGCTAGTGTTGGACGATATTATTCGAGAAGGCTGATAGAAACAAACATTAAGTCTTGAATCACAAATAATATTGTGACCATAATGGGTCACCACAGAGTTTGAGAACATCCACTCACCAAATTATAGGAAAGTAGTTTCTCTATTTTCTACTAGAACCTTATACATTTTATAGTGTTACGTCACAAACGAATGATTTTTCCTCTGCGCTTTGGAAGGTGATGAACCTAAGCTAATGGTCAAGAAGTTATTATTTTTTATTTTTTATATATTTATCCAGTCACACCAAATTGGAGAAATCTTACCACTTACGATGAACCACAAATGTTTGAGGATACTGCAGGATCCCAAACCTTAAATTCTAGAATCCCAATGCCTCTCTTCAAGATGGACGAGGTAACATTAGACCAAGTTAACTTAGAACCAAATATTTTCATCTCATGGCCACTCGACGTATCAAAGTGTTTGGGCCAGTTCTTTAAGAATTCTAGCCCGTAAGAAAAATCAAAGACCGTTAGTCATGGCCCTGAAAGAGAACATACTGAATAACATCAAACCTGCCAGCGTACAAGAGATGCTTAAATTCGAAACCCAATTTTAGATGTGACCCTTTCAAGAAGAGGTCGATAACTATTAAACTACATGTGCATATGATTAGCGAAACACTGTTGTATTTAATTGGAAGTGTACCAACCTTATAGCCAATAATATCCAACATGTCTTTCTTGTGAGCATTCCCCATCTCTCGTAGAAAAATATGATTCTTACCAAGTTTGACTTAGAGCCTAGATAGGACAAAACATTTGTTGAGACCATCTTGAATTAACTTAATGAAATAAACATTTGTCTGACAGAAGATCATAAGGTCGTCAACAAAGAACAAGCTTATAAGTTAAGCTATGATATTTTCAGTGGAATTTGAAATTTATGTAACCACTCTTTTCTCAAAGGATACTCGAGATAACTTGTATCACAAAAATATAAAGGAAGTGAGATAATGAATCCTTGTAACAGAGTCTTCTCCGACCCTAGAAATTTCCATGTGGATCACCATTAATTTTGATGATGTAAGAAGTGATGGAGATACACTAGACAATCAAAGAGATCATCTTATCTTATCAGTAGCTATCGTCTTGGGCATTTCAAACCTGTAACAAATATTATTTTTAATAAAGTTTATCACTTTTTTTGATCTTATTCTTGCAAGTGGTTCTTCCTCTACCCACTTAGAGAAGTAGCCGAATACTAGAAGGATATATTGGCATCCTCCGAATACTTTAGAGAGAGGTCTAATAAGATCTAACCTCTCAAAAGGTAAAACTTCTAATATGGTTTCCAGAGGCACTGTTGGACGGTGTGTAATAGTTGTGAAGCGCTGACAAGTGTCACACCTCTTGGATAACTCATTAGCATCAATCTTGATAATATGACAATAATATTCTTCTAGCGAAGAATGAAGGAAAGGGTAACTCACGCCTTTTTTGTATAAAGTCTCTCATACTAAAACATTCTTGAAAGATTTGAATATCAAGTTGTGTGTCAAGACTTTTTCCAAATGAAGCATACCATTTGGAAATAAATCTCTTATCTCAACCCTTCAATCAATTTAGTTTATGATACTTACTACGAACACTTCTTATTTTATCAGCTCGAACATTATTTCAATTGATGAGCATTATTATAGAAAAAATATACGACTTTATATAACGCCAAATTAGCTAAGAAATCAACTAGTGAATTCTCGGCCCTTGGGACTTGTTAATATTGTACAATATTAAAAGCCTTGATTTTTTGTTTCAACACCCCGAGGTACTTAATTAGGTGATCCTTGAATGCATCAAAGTGACCAAGTTTATGGTTGATCAAAATTTATGAGGCACTAATAAACCTCACAGAAATGCCAACTGAAGTGCAATAATATGATCCTCGTTTTCACGTTCATTGTTGGAAGCTTAGAAAGTAAATGGATTGCGTGACGAACTTCATGCGTTGATAAGACTATCAACCAAACCCTTTCTCCACATGCGGAAATACTCGATCCACCATCATTCCAAACTACCCACTCAGACATGATACTCTCTAAATAAGGTTATGGTTTCTCAACATGGAATTCTGTTAGAAAGTCAGCTAACACTGGAGCTTTGATATTATGTCTTGGCTTGAAAGTTATATTAAAATCCTTATCTTAATAAAATATCGGGTTAGTCATCCGGAAATATCAGGTTTATATAGTATGATTTATAATAGTAAGGAAGTTCAAAAAATAATAGAGGAGGTCTGGAAGTGAAACGGCATCTTCTTTGCATGAAATACTAATGCAAGTGCTAACATTTTCTAGCTGAAAGTATATAGTCTCTGTATCAAGTAGGGCCTTGTTACATAGTAGATGGGCTTCAAAACATTATCTGCTTCTCTTATAAAAATGAACCTCGCAACATAATTGGCATTATCAGGTTGATGAATAGCTTCTCACATGGGGAAGGCTTAGGTGGGCTACCACTAATAGTTAGAAGAATGGTAAAAAATTGTTTGAAAAGCGAGAAATGAAACTATTGAGAGCTACCAGTCTCTTAGTTAAAATTTGAACTACCTTAATAGAGCGAGGGAAAAGCATGAAGGCTAACCTGTGAACTTTTCGGATTGGACCCAAATGCGCACGTCTCTGGATTAAGCTTAAGCTTTATTGAAGGTTTCAACCAACTCAGTTATGTAGTCTGAAATATCAGGGCTCTTGACCAACATGTCATCTATATGTACCTCCACATTTTGGCCAATCTGAATGGTAAACGTTTTGTTAACAAACCTCTGGTAGGTTGCTTTTGCATATCTTGATCCGAACATCATAACCTAATAACAATAAAATCCATGAATAGTGATGAATATGGTTCTTTTTTATCCTTCAAGTGTATCTGAATTTGGTTGTAGCCCAAGTAGGCATACTGAAAGATAAAAGCTTATTATCATGAGTAGAATCTACTAGATGATTGACCTGTGAGATCAGAAATAGGTCTTTGTGACATGCTCTGTTTATGTTTAGTATACACACATCCTCCACTTTTTATTATTTGTTTAGCCAAAAATAAGTCTGATGTTCATATAGCGTACTGAGCTTCCATGATGTGTCCGACATTGGAGATTCGGTCAACTTTGGTCTATATTTCTTAATACTTTTTGGATAAAAAAACTCATTTTTTTCTATTTTATAGGTAAACGTTTGGGTTAACTTATGCTAAACAATACGAGGGGGAACCCCAACCACATTTCTTATTTCCTTTAAAAATACAACAAAGTTATCAAAAAGGAAAGTTATCAGTTTGTTTCTAAGATTACCTGATAACAAATGACATATTCTCGACACGTTCCCTTCCTCAAACATGTATGTTTTAGTATCGTTTTATGAAATAACTATGTTTATACCTCTCTTGGGTCATCCATAGCTTTGAGCTTGATCTGAGACCCCCTAACTGGTTGTTTCCTCAAAGTATACTTACAATTATCGGGCAACTTTTTGGTTACTTGTAACCGTGACATTGTACCCAACAATAAAGTAAATAAATTGATGTATAATGGATGCGATAAGATGGATCCTATCAAATCATGCGCTCCCACGTATTATATTGTAAGAGACGGGTTATCAAAAACCATGAATAATACCTAGACAAACGTTTTATACTCACTTCAACCTAAATGACTTCACTCTCAAATTCTTCTATTACCTAAGAAATGACCTTTGTGACCCAAATATATTATCTCAAAAGGTCAGATGCTTGGAGGTTCTATCATATTTTCATGGGTGGATTTAAGATGATACTAACTAAAATTCTTGTATATATTAGGATTCTCCTGACATACACCTTCACCACGCAAGTGTTAATTGGTATGAAGTTTTTATAAGGATATGTAGTCTTCGAAGATCATAATCATCAAAGACCATAAGGGGATATAAGGCTCGGTAAAAATATGTGGACTTTCTTCCTTGATATTGAGCTTTAAGACTTCCAATATGATCTTAATTGAGGTATTGTCACTCTAGATAAATATTCACCCTAAAAATGGTTTTTATGATGTGTCGTTTATGATCCAGGTCCAAATACTCATCAGACATGTCATGAAGGGTAATATCATGGTTCGCAATTACCATGGTTATTTATTTCTTAGGGACCATTGCTGAAGCTTCGAACCTATGGGTCTTGACTCTCGCATTGGTTTGTTTTGGTTTAGATATAGCATACCCTTGGGCAGGAGCCGCCTAAGCCTCAATAAATCTAATTAACTTTCCATTATTAATAAAACTCTGAACCTCTTCTTTTAATATTATTTAATATCAAGTTCAATAACCAGTATCATTATGATACTTATAAAACCTAATACTTCTTTCTTCCTAAATCATTCTTATCTTGAATGGTTTCCAAAATGACATAAAGTTCTTGGCATTTTCATAAATCGTTCCTATATATTTTCAGTTAACTCTTCATAGTTTCCATGACAAACCCCTTTATTTCTTTGATCATCCTAGTCCTTACTCGAAATTCCAACCTTGTAAGGGGTACTTTAATTTGGAATTGGCTTAGCTAGATCATATGTTTGTTGTGGCCTAGGTTGAGCGATAGTTGGATGATAGTGAGGTTACCATTACATATGTGGTGGTTTTATTAAGGTTTTCGGTTCGGTATCATCCTTAACTGCATTATTTTCTCGACTTTAATATAGGATTCCAATTGAGTTAGAGGTGTCCCGAAACATAAAACCTTTTTCTTTATAACACATTCTGCTAACCAGCCCAAAAAGGTCCATTATTTGAAAAGAATATAAGCTACAACCTGATGGTCAAGTTCCTTTAAAACCTCATTTAAGTGTATGTGAAGGTTATTATACTCAAATGACTATTGGTCATTCATATTTAGGGTATGTAAGACATCAGAGAGAAGTTTGTTTCATTAGCATAGGTAATGCTCAAGCATCGAGGAGGTTGTGGCTGACTCAAAAACTCGGAAATAGTTTGAAGAGTTCTTGCGATATCCATGATATGGCTATTATTGACAAGTACTCTTTGTCACGAAGAGGCTCTTGAGCAGGCTAAGGACTGTCTTCGAAATTTGAAGAACTATTGGTGGCGAAGCATACGAATCACGAGTCCGAACTGGAAAAGATGGAAGATGCTGGACATAAGGTTTGCTAAGAGATAAAGAAAACTTTGGTAGTAAACTTAGTTCTTAGCTTCCACGAGGAAGTTTTAGATTTGGACTTGTTTCGGTCCTATGTTCCTCGGGATCAACGATTAAAAACATTATCAACACTTTTGAGGCTGGAGATACCATTTCTAAAGAAGAAATTGAAGTTCATGGTAAAGAGGAAGAAGGTGATAGTGTGTTTCTTCCAAATGAGTTTGAGGATGTTGATGGAAACCTTTCACCCGTCCAGACCAATATCACAAATGATGATGCTGCTCCAACCAAGATCTGGGTGTTTGATGGTGTTCCTACCATAATCGTAGTCAGGGTAATTGATTATTTTTTTCCTTACAGTTGAGTTCGAAGTAACCAATGTTTTTTTTCTAGCAAGACCATAAAACAAAACTATTAGCAGTATTTGTTTTATTTTTTAAACTATTGTTATATAGACCTTGTCCTAAGACAAGGTTTATTTTTAATAGAGTCTTTTAATGACCGATGTATATTGATGTATATATATATATATTCGTTTTTTTATTTGTTTTGTTTGACTTACAAATATATTTTTTTCTTTTCTTTTACATTTTGGAAATGTACTAAGTGGTGGCCTCAGATTATCAATTTAACCAAGAATCTAAGTTGATCCTTCTCTTTTCATGTTGGTATCCCTTGACTTGGAGTTTCAAATCGTAGTAATTATTGTTTGGACTATGGATCATTCCAATTATATTTATGCCTATAAAATGTTAATGGATTGAGTTTACCTCAACGGAGGAGATAAAAAAGAAAAGTGTATTGCCAAATTACTTTGGAAAAAACGTTTTTTATTTCGTCACTGTGATGAAGTCTTGTAGTTATCATCGACATATGATAAATGGAAATATATTTTTAGTTTTTTTAAATAAAATATTTTTTAGCTACCCTTAGTTTAGGAGCTAGCTAAGTATTGTTACGACTTTGTGAGCTATAGTGAAGTGATTAGTTCTGAAGACAAAGACTAATTTGTACGAGAGTATAAGTACTGTTGCACTGATTGAAACTATATATAAAAATTATTAATCAAATAATGGATTGGTTGCGGGAACTTCGCCCCCCGTAAGGTGTTTGAAACTATTGTTAGAGAAAGTTACTCAAAGGGAGCTCGTGGCTACCTAAGGTATTTATAATTATACTTAGAAAAAATTATTTAAACACATAGTTGGCGGTAAGATCTCAAGGATCCATAGTGTATTTGAAACTCTATGTAAAGAAAATTACTCAAACACAAATATAAAATAACAAATATATTTCACTGTATCTAAAAAAATTGAAAATATATACAAGTTACAAAGAGAGCTAAAGTTTCACTAGATTTTCTAAGATTGTGCAACTTCTCATTCTATATGTTCCAAATGCATGGAAATGTATGTATATATACATCCATCAGTGTGTAAATCTATGAATTGACCATTGTTGCTATTGTGTAGGGTCCCTCCACGTTCGAACCGAGCTTATCGAGTGTCTTGTCCTTAGTCGGGCGGAGCACACGTTTGAGCACTTGGTCACCAACTTTGAAGCATCATTTAGAGTCATATCTATATATCATTAGGGTTTTGTATCGCTTCGTGGGTAAGTGACCTTGCATACACTTTTTTTTTATTAGGTCAACCTTAGACGCTCGTCATTCAGTATACGCTCCTTCATCGTAGTTAGATATTTTGAATGATGACATAACCATTGTTCTTGGTACTACGGCTTCAATCCCGTAAACCATAGCAAAAATCATCTTAATAATAGTGGTTTGTGGAGTGGTTTGGTATGCTCATATAAACATTTAGAGGAAGTCTGGCCACTTCCAAATTACATATTCTAAGACTCGTGTGATATCTTCTAAGATAATTATGTTTGTTACATCCACTTATTTATTTTTGTTTGGATGAAAATTTGAAGAAAACGTTTGTGTAATACCTTAGGATTGGTAGGTGAGTACTCGAAGAGCCTGGAACTCCAGAACGTTGTTCGTCACGATGACCCAAAGTACTCTATATCGGCAATAAATATCTATCTTCAGGATATTTATGACTTTTTTTCTTGATCGTCTCTAATGGATCTGGTTTGGCATACTTAGAGAATTAATCCATTGTTACTGAGATGTACTGTGATGCGGAACATTTTCCCAAGGAAAAAACTCTAAGGTGGTTGTAATGGACCTCTCTATGATCCAGAAAATTTGTATGACATAAACCTTGGGTATATGAAACCCAAGACCAAAGACTTACACAACATAACTAAAAACCTTGGTCGAGAATAAAAAAATGTTTGATAAGTTGGTTGATTTGGATATTATGCACTAAATAATATTATCAATCGCATATTACACACCACTGAAGAGATCAAAATGTTTTGAAGGCAAAAAAGAGAATCACTCTCACTTGAAAAAAATTAGTTTTATAATGAAGTTAGATATATTCTTCAATAGAGTATTTTATGGGATCCCTTAGGCCTTTAATATGCATAAAATGGGTTAGACTTCATAAGTATCACAACCAGTGAAGTTTTGAATATTCTAATTGTTCATAATCTATATAATTAGCCAAATTAGTGCATCTTTGAGTTGTGTAGCAAAGTATCTCATAATTGGACCAATGATTACTTTGAATGTGCCATCGTGACCTCAAATTCAACTGGTCATCTTTATAAAAAATAGTCTAGTTAGAAACGTTGAAGCTGAAACTTATATTAGACCCACTTGGTAAGTTCAGGTTATAGGCATTATCATTGATATGTTCTAAGACTTGAAATAGACTGTCTCCTCTTGGTATAAGATTTGATTATTTTTAGGCCTTAAAATATACATTTCTAATATTAATTCAAACTGAATCACCAAGTTCAAAGATTATTTTGTGTTTGTCTTTGTGTGCTTGCTTTTGGTACTATTGAGTCTTCTCTTCTCTATTTTTTTCTCATAAATCTTCTTAGTCTTGTTTTCCTAATCTCAATTTACACACTCATTGAAAGTTAATAGTGTTAAATCCAATAGTGTCAAAGAATTAAAACCATAAACAATCTTAAAAGATGAAAACTTAGTAGGAAAATGTACATCATGATTGTAAGAAAACTTAACATGTGGCAAACATTCTTCCCAAGTTTTGATGGTCCATTTTATTATTGCATGTAGTAAAGTTGACATAGTTCTATTCACTACTTCGATTTCACCATTAGTTTGAGGATGAAAAGTTGTTGCAAATGTAAAATTCCTAACTTAGACCACAATATTATCAAGAAGTAGCTTAAGAACATTAAATGTCTATCAGGAAAATGGTTCAAGGCATGTCATAAAATCTAACAACTTCTCAAAATAACAATCACCAATATGCGAAGCACCATAAGTTTTATGACTTAAAATGAAGTATGTCATATTGTATAATCTATCAACAACCATAAAGACTATGTATTTCCCATTCTTAGTTTTAGAGAGTCATAGTATAAAATCAATTGATATGTTAGTACATAGTTCAATACTGATTAACAAAAGAGTATATACTGAACATGTGGTTGCACTTTCAACTTAGTTTTGTTTTTTCAATGACACACTGTCGCAGTATCTCTCAACGTATCTTTTCACGTGAGCCTAATATAAGTTTTCCTCTAATATAATTTACATTTTAGAACTCTAAAATTCCCTATTAGTCCTCCTCCATGTGATTCCTAAATCATAAAATCTCTTAAGGAACACTTACGCACACACAATTTATTAGCAGAAAATAAAAATCTTCATGTTGAAATAATTTTCCATCTATAAACTTCTCACAAGCTTAATACACATTATTAAAATTAAGATAATCATGATATAAGTCATTAAGATGTTCAAAACCAAGTAGTTCAACAACATCACAAGTAGAAAGTAAAGCATGCCTTCTAGATAGTGATCAATTACAACAATGTCCTTTCATTTACTATATTTAATGTCATAAAAAATGTCTCAATGAACTCCACCCAATGTTCATGTCGTTTGTTCAGTTTTTGTTGGCCCTTTAAACATTTCAAGCACTCGTGATCAGTGTAGATTATGAATTTTTTAGGTCATAGATAATAATACCATCTCTGGAATGCTAGCACAAGAGCGTAAAACTCCTTGTTATATGTAGGATACTTCAAGTTTACTCTACTCAACCTTTCACTAAATAAGAAATTAACATGACTCCATGCATTAATAAAGCTCCAATTCTAACACCTGAAATATCACAATCAATCTAAGAAGTCTTTAAGAATTCAAGAAAATACAATAGAAGAACGTTAGTGAGTTTGTCATTCAAAAGTTGGAACGTTTCTTCTTGAGTTTTTTTATCAATTGAATCATGCATCTTTCTTGATTAATTTTGTAAGTGGGAAAAAATGGAACTAAAGTCCATAACAACCCTCTTGTAGAAACCAACAAGTCCATAAAATCTTCATACTTCCCTTTGGGCTAGGCCATTCTCAAATGGACCTTACTTTATATTCATTGACCTGTATACCTTTTGCACATTCAAAAAATCTAAAAAACACAAGACAACTCGTGAAGAAACGTATATTTTTTTAGATTAGCAAACAACTTCTCATTTCCTAGTACATCCAAAACAATTTTCAAATGTGCAATATGGTCATTTAAGTTTTTTGCGGTAAATTGGTATGTCATCAAAGTAAAAAACAAAAAATATTCCAATAAATTATCTACAAACATGATTCATCAATCTCATGAAATTATTTCGTGCATTAGCTAATCCTAAAGAAATCAATAACCATTCACATAAACTATATTTTATTTTAAAAGCAGTTTTATATTCACCATCCTCTTTCATGCGAATATGTTAATAACCACTCTTAAGCTCAATGTTTTGAAAATGAAAGAATCATGTAGTTCATCTAGCATATCATCCAAATAAGGAATGAGATATTGGTATTTTATCGTAATATTTTTGATAGATCTGTAGTCAACACATATCCTCCAAAACCGTTATTTATTAGCAATTAGCATAACTCGAACAACATATAGGCTCATGTTTTTAGTGTGTCTCTTCTCCATCAGATTATTAACTTGCATTTTCCTCATTTGTTTATTCTGGATTTTTTATATAAGTTAGTCCGTTAGGAATGATTGCTCCTAGTACCAAGTCAATCTGATGCTTAATCTCACGAATTGATGGCAAACCATGCCAAGATCACTAGATTTAAAAATATATCTTTATAATAGAACAATCATTAGAAAATTTGAAAACACTGCTCTCTTGATATCACAAGCTCTCCCAAATCAATTTTTCTGTGTCTTCACGAGATTACTCTCACAAAACCGTTGCTCGGTGTTTTTCAAATCTCACGCTCTATATATTGGTAAGTATTTAGGTCACTCATTAATTTTTACACTTATTTTTTCCAGCAGTATCTGATCTTTGTAAACCTCATGTGATGTTATAGAAACAAATGTGATATTATTATTTTTGTATCCAAATGAATGATTTTCAGTATAGCCATTTTGATTCACGCATCGATTAAATGTTTACGATCTTCCTAACAGTATATGACATGCTTGTATTGGTACAACGTCACACAATATCTCATCTTTATATTTTCCAATATCATAACTTCACTTTATCAATATCATTCAACCATTGCAGTTTGTATGGATTTGGATAATCTTGGTTAAAAATCTAATTTCTTCACCTAGGTAGTGCTTATCACGTTTGTAAAACTCCTTCAATGAATTTTCAGGCTGCATACTATGCCTATGATATGACACCTAGCATGAAAACATATTTCACACTAACCATTATATTCTTCATTGTATTGCACACTCAGAGATCTTCTTGTAACCAGAAAGTCTCCATAGATAGTAAGTTCTTCACAGTCTTCTAAATAATGGCATATAATGTGGTTCTTCTTCCTCTTCTTCTTTCGTCTTTGTCTCACCATTATCTCTAAGAACTATTGGTTTTTTATTTAGACATGAATTGGAATAATGATATATATTATGATACTTAAATTACTAAGTATCATTTGAATACCTTGGTTTTATGTATGATGCACTTGGCCAAAGGTTTGATGTGTGGTTCCTCTTACCTTGAGTGGTGGCTCAAACAAAATAATCTTGTGTAACATATCTAAAACTTCACATAATGTTGTATTTCCACTATGTCTTGATTTTCTTTATGTAGGCTACCGACAAATCTTGCCATAGTAGCTTAGATGTCTTCTTTAATTCTAATTATTAGCATTATGATCTCAATTTTCTAGAAATAATCATTAACATTTAGATTTTTCTAACTCAGTCTTCATAGTTTTTGGTGTAGTTCTCGTTATTATGTCTTAAAATAAAATGTCTCATCGTAATAATATTAATCTCTTCCCATGATTGAACGGGATCATCACAATTTTTTTTCTGCTTATCACCAATTGAACCCACCAGATAATCGCATCATAATAAAAAAAAGTCGATGTGACTCATATCTTATTCATCTCTAAATAGTTTTAGGAATCAAAAAATAACTCACCATTTTTTCTCTTACTCTAGATAAGCATCGAGATAATTCATTCCATAAAATTATGAAATTTTCAATTAATACTTCTCATGTTATTATCATGTCCATCTTTTCGTGGTCTCCTAACGTTTTCACTCAATGAATGAACATTGTGGTTATAATAATCATTTTATGTTTCATTTTAATTAACCATTACTCATCATCATTGTATTCTTTCTCCTCTATGAATATTAGGGACATTTTAACCTTTCCTTTGATTTATCTCTCCTAAAAATATGAAATTCTCTTATCAATTTCTTTTATTTTAAATCTCAACAACCTTTACATTTCTCACATAAGTGCTTGTATTTGGAGATTCAAAATAGGTGATGGTGAAACTTCTCATCATTGTTGTTGGTGATTTTTTAAACATGTCTAAACATGAAAATAATGTTAGAAATAAATCCTCAAAATCACTCAAATATTCCACACAAAAATTCTCTCAAAAGTGTTTCATTATCTTCTACACTCTGATTTTCTTACACTATAGTATTTGTTTTTATTTTTTTAATAAGAATAAAAAATCATAAATCATAAAGTTGGAAGAAAAGAAGATGAAAGAGATATTAATAACATAAGTTTTCTTTTAAATATAGTAGGATATTTAAATATTTTTTTATAACAATGGAAGATGAGGAGATAAAAGAAAGATAGTTAAAAAATTAATAAATATGAAGATGGTGGAATAAAATTTAACAAATAAAAAAGGATGTATAGAAAGATAAAATAAAATTTAGAAATTTTCTCTAATACTAAATGATGATAAAAATTTCTCCAATAAAACTCTAAAGTGGTTATAGTGGACTACACAATCCAGTAACCTCACATAACACAAACCGTTAGTATATGGAACCCAAAACCATATACTCGCACGACATGATTAATAACTTTGGTTTGTTGTGGCAAACTTTACCAACTTAATCTCATAAAATATATTACACACCTCCCGCGTTCTCTTTTAATTCGGTGAAGGACCCTAATTTCTTCAAGTTGTCTTCCTATTGGTGTTATTGTTCTTACGTAACCATAGAAAGCGTTGATTCTGTTACATGAACTTCGCATAAGGCGTGATTGAGATTTTCAAAGTTTGTATTGGAGCCACTATAAGAGTTTGATTGATGTTTTCTAAGGTTTGTTTAGAAAGGTAAATGTTTGAGACCCGCAGAGCCTTACACGTATCGCATCATCAAATTTATCTGCATTTTACACGGGATAAAATATCCTTGAAGTTAAAAACTGTTTTGTTCATAATACCAGATACCAAGAACCCAGATAATATTCTCTGCCTATAGGTTACATAAACCACGAGCTCGAGGAAGTCTTCTAGGTTGTTCTTGGTTTAGACGAACCCCCAGGTGTACTCTCAGAGACTCTCATTCAACTCTTGTTTGTAGTGGATGATATAAATACCATTTCTTTTGATAACTTTGCAACGAGTAAAATCTGAATATAGTACATACAATAAGAAAGGTATTGATGTTTCTAGCTAGGATATTGTAAAACAAGGTGTGAGCACTGCCTCTGAACGTTATGGAGAACCCTCGATAAAAGAGTCAACCATCTTATCTAAAGTCGAGCATTTCATTTTTAAATTTCTCGATGTGGTGTTTGATATATCTACTTTAATCATATACATCAATCTTGTAATTGTTAAAATTAGGTGGTACATCCCTCTGGAGGATTTCTGGCACTAGAAGGGATGATTACAAACTAAACTTTGGCTCAACAAGGACATGAATATAGTAAGACATGTACGTAAATCTGAAAATAGGGAACTTTATTTAGTAGCTAGCTAAGCCAAGGATATGCAACATGTAGGAATGCATAGTTCGTCTAAACGGTTAGTGGGTAGACATGTGTACCTAATGGGGGTGCTAGACCAACATTCCAAGGGTTCAGCTGACCTATTGGTAGAACCGTTGAATGACTTTGGCGGTTTGGATCCTTATTATTTTTTATCTTAGCGATGACAATAAGAAAAAGTTATTCTTTTTCATCCATATATATATTAGATTTATCTAACTTGTCTAGTTATTTATGCATTTCAATAAAATAGACTGCATGGTATGATTAAGTCCGATCTCATTGAAGAAACAAACATTCGTTTTGGGTTCATTTAGAAACTAGTAAAAATTATGAGTGTAATGAGGGAGATTTTGAAGAATTTACTTTTATGAGAACCTCAACTTTCATATACAGTGCTAATTCGATGATGTATTTATGAGTTGGGTTGATTTTGATCGAAAATGTTGATCTGAGTGCAATAAGTGACCGAGATTGGTGTTCGTCCATAGTGAAATATCTTCAACCCAATTACCGAACCCACGAATACGTGAAGCTTATTGGGATGTGACTTAGTAGATAAAAAAGAACAAAAAAAATGAGTTATTAAATGATAAACAACGTGATCGTACAATTAAAGAAAAATAGTTAATGTATGTAATTTGTCTCTTGATTGATCTCCTCATATCTTATATTACTATAAATAAGAGAATATTATATGTACAAATGATCTTATGAAATAAAAAAATATACTACTATAATATAAGTTATTTTATTATTTTACTCTTTAAATATAGATTCAAACATTTAGATCCATCTACCTAGATTTTATCACATAAAATTGGTGTCTTCTATAAGAAGCGATTGTATTCTGAATATTATTTTTCCAAAAAAATTAAAAACGAAAAGATACATAAATCCACTAATAATATGTGAATTCATTGTGGATTTTGATTCGTCATTTGATGAAGACATCAATGTAAAGGTGTCAGATATTTAGCCACTAACTTGAACAACTTCAGTCACATAATCTTAGCAATTGTCGCAAGATTTGTGCGAGGTACTTGCTACTAATTTTAAGATTTTGGAGGAGATTAAATCTACTCAGGACCACGTGAGTCAGATCAGTGATCTAATATAATATCTAACACAATGTTTTGACGTTCCATCTGAAGCTCTAATAGCACCAACCGGAATTTCAACTGAATCTCCAATATGTTTCTCTAGCGTTCCATCTGAATCACTTGCAGACTTTTTAGGTGTTCCAACCAAGCAGCCAACATGGTTCTCCATTCTATAGACTACAACTGAATCTTGAATAAGATCTTATGGACTCCAACCAACCAATCAAGGCTTTAAATTTTTTAGAGTGTAGTAAACCATCTTGCAAGATCACTAGGGATATTGCCTGGATATCAGCATGTTTGAGCACCACTGCTAGAAGTCCAGCAGAATCAGTAGCACATGACTCCATCCATAAATCAACCTCAACACAACTATGCATCAGTGTAATTCAAGATTAACCAAGGATACACACATGCTCAGGAAATCTAGCAGAACATTCAGCTCAACCAAAACCCATATATACTTAGTATCCCTATGGGTACTAAACAAAATTCCAAAGCAATAATAGTGCAGCACAATTGGTAGAGTTGTGGCAAGGGTCAAGATACCACTAGGCTTAATCGTTTCTCTGACAAACGAACACCACATGGGTCGACGTTAGCATTTTTAAAATTCCAAAATGTCCTCTTAATCTTCCTCCATGTGAGTCCTGAACCGTAAATTCTTGAATTAACACAACTTTAATTCAGACATTTCGTATTTTGATGATCTCAAGTAGGTCTTCAATCGGGTATGCTTGGATGTCCTTATTATTTTCTCCCTCTTGATAAAGTTTCTTCGATGAATTCACCGAGTCAATCTTATGGTCAACCCAAAGAATATGTGGTAAGTCATGAGGAATTTCTTAAAAATCACAATCATCAAAATCTTTCTCTTTATTAGGTACAGAAGACACTTAAATATGTTGAATTATCTTATATTTCTAGTTTGTGCCATTAACGCCTCTTCTGACTCATTTGGTTCCAAACAATTTTTAAGATGTCCAGGCTCATCAAAATAGTCCTCAAGAGTTATAGTTCCTTATGACAGCTTCCTAAAATATTTTTATAAGTCACAATGGTAATGAGTAGATACATACCACATCCTTAAAAGAAACTTCATATCTTCCCAAGTGTCTATGGGTCTGAAACGTTATCTCTTTTCTTTTGTCACTTCTTTGTCCCACCAAATAAGAGTACTCTTTGAAAATTTTATAGTAACTAGGGAAAGCTTCATTCTTTTAAGTATATATATAATACTCAAAAGAGGCTAAGAACTTTAGTTAGTCATAAGAATTGGTCACGTGTATGCAAATGTCACTTATGTTTTTGTATCAAAATGACCACTATTATTGGTCTCATTTTTCATTTGTGGTCACTTTAGTTTGTATTGATTTGAAATTAGGTCAACCGTGAGTGATTACAGATGAAAACAAAACCAATAAAATTGGTCATTTTGATATGAAAGCATTAATGGCTTTTTTATACACATGGCCAATTCTGGTGACTAACTAAGGTTCTTAGCCTACTCGAAGATATACTCGATAGACCTTTCTTAATCCATTTAGGAATTAAGATTTTATTTTCCAACAAATAGAAGAGATGTTAACTTTACTTTTTTAATTTGTAAGCCTAGTTGTTCGTTCCTCTCTTGCCCTACTTCTCCCAAGAAGATATTTTCTAGGAATTTCATCATCTTCATATTCTATTTCACCGTGTCAGTCAAACATTTATAATGCATCCAATTATCTTTAGGGTCTTCTCAATTTTCCCATACATTCTCTGAGCTCTTTCATATATTAAAAAATTATTCGTCTTGTATGCGTAAAATTTCACTTTACATTCGTTTTGTTCTTGCATAACAACCATAATTTGACCAAGAGTCTTCATATTGTTTTCTTCCACTGTAACGGGTTGTAAAGATGACACAACCTTGATAAGTGACCTGCGGCTCTGATCCTAAATGATGTAGGAACAAAACGGTTTGGCTGTAGAAGTTGTTGAAAACAATAGTTTAGCCTCCATTTTCTTCCGAAGGGTTTTCCAAAAGTGGCTGAGGAGTTTGGTGTCGCGATCTGAGACAAACATTTCTTGGTATTATATTTAAATGTACCACTTCTTAGAAGAACAAGTCTATTGTTTGAGAAGCATCATTCACCTTATCACATGGTATAAAATTTACCATCTTCGAGAAACTGTCCACAACAACAGAACTATAGTCTTTCTGTTTGATTTTTGAAAGTCCCAACGATAAATTGATAGTTATATTCACCCATGTTTATAGTAGGAATCAATAATGGTAGATAAAGACCATAAGGATACGATATGAATTTTCCGTTTTAGAAAATAATACAACGATTGTAGAACTTCTCCACATTTTTCTTCAAGAGATAATTTGAACAAGAACTCTACACAATAAGAGTCTTCACAATTACCGATTCGATATACAAAATAATAACTTCATTCTCGAATCTATACTTGGTATTCGGCTCAACTCTCTACTGGATACAAATTTTCCTTTACAAATTCGGATGCCTCAGTTTTCACCACTATAGACTTCATACCAGCCTTCTTGGTTGGAGATCGCCAAACTACTGTATTCTTTCCCGAAGCATCATTTTAATAAGAAACAATATTTTTGAAGGTTCATTTAAAAGGAGTTTCATCCTCCTTATCGTCGGCTCATGCTTGATATTTATAGAGTGAAAATCCTATAATGACAATACATGAGGCTGTAGGGCACTGCAACAAAATTCTCTAGCACAACCAATAATTTATATGAGTAACGTCATTGTGCAGCCTCCGTCACCAGCCTAGCATAATGAGTACGACATCTTGTATATTCTTTGAGAGTGGATCCTACGAATTAGTTGAAATAAGTAAGAAATTCACTTTAAAATTCAAATGATGTCTAGTAGAAAACTCACAATTCAAAGAAGCAAATGGATGAATAACTCACGATTCAAATTCAAGGTATGAGAGAAAATGCATTTTTTTCAATTTTATCACAATCTCCTAGTTGTCGGAGATGTACACATATTCCTTCTTCCAAATATTGTTAAAATCTATAAAATTTTCAAACATTTTAGTCTTATATTTCATCGCGAAGTAGAAAGATAGATTGAGACTTTGCCCAACAATAGATCCATTACCAAGAATCTCCTAACATTAAAGTACGTGTACACTTTATGAGACATAATGATGGTTGTGATCAATATAGTCTCAAGGAATTTGCCACAAGTTGGTTGGGGCAGATTTAGGTATCGTATAAAATTCTCAAAAGTCTTGATTCTAAGGAATACGAATACCCATCTCAAGGATATACGTGAAAAATATAACCTCATTAGCATACGTGTGCAAGTGAGTTTCACTCTTGAGCGGGAACCAAACCTCTATGTTCAACCTTAGTGTACTTATAACTAGAACAAGTCACATTATTGGTTTCATCTCGACTTCAAGAACTCTGAATATACATTATCTTGGCTGGTTAACTCGATTTTGCTAGGACTATAGCGGTAGGATTTCTAAGTGATATGATTATATAAACATAAAGTGCACTCTCCTGATCTATAACTGTGATTACATTAAAAGGAACACCATCTTCATGAAATACTCTCTTCTTTGAGGCCTTGACCTTTTAATTTTTTCTCTATAATGTCGGTGTGGATTCATATTATTCATACCAATTAGATGAAGGTGAGCTGAATGACGCACTTGTACTTGAATTTGGACTGTCAAAACCATCACCTGCATGGTGTATTTTGGGTTTTGGACTTCTTTTTCTAGAAACTTTTGGTTACTTATTAAACTTCACTGATCATTATGGGAGTCAATTCTCAACAAAGGATTACAACATTGTAATAAAGTCTATAGTGATGACAAAATCAGCTATATAAAAAAACAAACTCGTGTTTTAGCTTCATAATATATCAATGAAACAATGGGTAAAACAGAATATTGAGAGTGAAGCAAGATATATCTACTAATAGGTGAACAAATCATAACCTCGAATGTATTTAAAATTAATGATCAAGATATAAACATATGATAAATGTTTGGATTTATCCATGTCGAAGGATTTAAATTAAGAATGCATACAACCCGCATACATAGAAGATCAACTCATTGTCTCCGTTTATGTTATGTGTCACTATATTAGTGTATATTTAACGTCAGTTTTGCATTAATTATAATCAACCCTTAAATTTTAAAAACAACTTCAGTTATATCCAGGTACCACTCCAAAAGTAAAATAGATTAGTCTATCTATTATTTTTTAAGTTACCTACATTCGGCCAAGAGACAACATATATGAGCATACTTTTGGTATTCTAATTTTAAAGGAAATATCATCTCAACCAACCGAATGTTTATCCTCTGCTAAATTACATATGTAGTGTTTCACCCATGGTGGGTTAGTCATTTATTAATCCTTCAAAAGGACTAGGGGCTACTCTCATAGATCTAGATGAAACCCGAATTAGCCTAAAGTTAACTTAAATTCCTTCTGATCGACCAGATGCTCTAACGAACCTAACAACATGCTACATGTTAGTTGTACTCTTTTTACCTTCAGAAAAATGAAGTTTTTCCCTCAATAGAGGTTTTGGCCGACAAAAGGTTTTTAACAATGCAAGAACAAGGTCAGTACAGACCAACCCAAAAACGCTTCTGAGGTTTTGTTTGACTAGAATAAGTTGAGCTCATCATAATATGATACTAATGTATCTCAAAACGTTTGAGAGTCCGACCAAAAATAAGTTGTGTTATGATTCGACATCCATCCAAGAAGCAAGAACATTCGGACTTGGGCAACATGAATATGAACTAGATTCAAAAGTTTCAGCAAAACAAAGATAACAAACATCATAGGTTCTCAACAAAATCTATTCCTTCCTCGACTATATTGCAAGGGCTAAAGGGGGCTACTGCTAATGGTGACCCAATTACTTGGCCCGCTAAGAAATGAAGCCCGTTGGGCTAACTTGGAAGATAAAAAAAAAAAGAAACAAAAAAATGTGTTATTACAAGTTCAATAACATGATTGTATAGTTAAAAACAAATATCTAGTGTGTATAATTTGTCTTTTGAGTATCCTCCTAATATCTCTTTTTACCATAAGTAGAAGAAATTTTTGTACAAACGAAATTCTGAAATGACAAAATATTACTTAGTTATTTTTCATTTTAACTTTCAAATAACAATTGTAACATTGAATTCTATTTGAGCGGATTTTGACATACTACTTTTGACTTGTCAAATTTGGTTGAATTAATTGTATTACTAAAAGACTAATGTTAGTGAAATGGTGACATAAATATTATATATATATATATATATATAAAACACACTGAAATATTAAAAAATAAAAACAATCATAAACAATAAACAAGTAAAAAAACTGTAAATAACTAACAAAATGCTAAAAAGTAAATGTTTTTACCAAAGAAAATTAAAACCTCCACGACAAAAGCATTATGTTATTCTTAAATAACGTCTTAAATATCTGCCTTTATAGATTTCCCCTTTAGTGTATAAGCTATTTTTGTAATAATACCTAAAACTTTATTTATGATTCATTGCTAAATCTTTAACTAATAAGAATAGTAATGAATTTAAAAATAATATATTATTATTATTAAACTTTAATTTAGGTTAATATTAACCAGAATTATAATTTAATATTCTTAATTAACTTAATACTACCAATGATAAACTCAATAATAATAATGTATCATATTTAATTGAGTCATCTGTTATGTTAAGAGGTTTGGAGTTAGGTTAAATTTTCTACGTGGACCTCAAACTTGGTATACCAAATTAAATTCACGTCCATGCAAAATTTATTAGAAATATAAATGATTTCAATTAAAATTTTAAATAAATGATTTCAAGCAAAATTTTAGATACTCAGTTAATAATTGATGTCAGTAACTCTTTTCATTAATTTTGTTTTAATTTTTTATATTCATATAGTATAAACAATTTGTCCATATCTAACTTTTTTTATTGCGTTTAAATCTATATGCTATTCGATCGAATTATTAGTATTTTTATTGTATCATATTTGTAGAAAATAACTTAAATAAATCGGATAAAAAATATATTTATAAACAATTTGATTTTAATAGATAAAAAATATAATACGTTAGTTTTTATAATTTCAGTTGTTGTTTTTAGATATTAAATTAAATAAAAATATTTTTTATAGTTATCTCAGCATACCCCGAAAGAATACAACACAAAAAGCAGAGTCGACATGAAAAGAAAATACTCAAAACATAGGAAATGAGAAGTAACAAACATGAAACATGGGAAGTAGAGTAAAACATCCTCAATACAGAGAGACAATATGTCCAAGTATAACAACTATTAACATTTCCAATGAGTCCATCAACATGAGGGATAACGAGCAATGTTAATAAGGAGTGAGAAGGAATCTGCAAAAGACAAGTGAGTAAAAATAGGGTAACATTATATAGGCCAGCAAAGCTTGGTGCCATAGAATCTGAACCGAGGATCAGGTAAAAAATCGTAGAGACAATGAGAGGAGGGGAACCAAAGTTTATTGCATTAATCTCTTTCCATACGCGTTAGATGACCGCGCCAAAGCAAGAACGCTAAAGATGACGATTTCGATAAGAAGACCAATTTGACGCCTCACTAATCCAAGATTACCAGCAGTGTCGTTAGTCGGAAACCCCAACTTGGAACTAGCAAGGTTCCAAAGACTCTGAGTGAAACTACAGTCAGAAAAAATATGAGAAATAGATTTAGAGTCAAAGTTGCATAAGACATAGTCTGTTAGGGTGTTTAGGCCCCGACACATAAGCTTGTCTGTCGTAGAGAGCTTGCCAATGATGGAAAACAAAAGAATAAATCAATGACGAAGAATATTAAACTGATTCTATACTAGCTCGGCCCACTCCACGGTTAGGTAGGCGTACAAATGACGTTATAGGTGTTCTTGATAGTGAAGTTGGGATTACCAGGCTTCACAATCCATAAGGGAACATCGTTGATAATGATATTAGGTGGAGGTAGTGAGAGGATAAGATTGTTAATCTTTTGTAAATTGACGTGGTTCCTAGCTCTAGTTGATCTGATGTTAGATGACCAATCCCAAAGACCATTGTTGGTGATATTTGAAACCTTGCGATTTTTCCCAAGCCTAGTGTCTTTGATGATACTTTTACTGTAATACGTAACCATATGAGTAGAGAGAAGCCAATGATCATACCATAATGAGGTATCAAATACATTGTCGATTACCACCTTGTACATTTTACAAGCCAAAGGTTAGAGATGAAGAATCTTTTTTCCAAGTCCAAGAAGGAGATGAGCTGAGGTCAAGGTCTCATAAGTTATTTATTTCAATATTTTCATAATTAATCCAGTCGCACTAGATAAAGTAAGGGTTATTACTAATGATAGACAAAAAATGTTTAAGGACAACTGCATGATTCCAGATCGTTAAATCAAGAATCCCAAGGCCGCCCTCACTTGTGGGAATGTAATCCCAAGGCCGCCCTCACTCGTTGGAGTGTAACATTAGTCCATGCCACTTTGGCCCGTGAATTTTTATGTCAAAACCCGACAAAATGAAATGACGCAGGTATTGGGTCAATTCTTTGAGAATCCGGGAGGGAATGATAAAGATAAAAGACCAATGCACTTATCTCGTGAATAAGAGAAACTTGATAAGCTGAAGCTTACCAGCGTGGAAGAGATGCTTGGACGTCCAAGAGTCAATCCTGGAGGTAATTTTATGAAAAAGAGGATGAAAATCCGTGTGGGTTAGTCACTCGATAAGAAGGGTAACACCAAAATATTTAACAAGAAGCGTACCTTCATTATACCCCAAAATAGAGTTGAGTTCGTTACGAAGGGTGGCGTTGACACGTGATAGGAAAATTTGACTTTTAACAGGACTCACTTGGAGACCTGAAAGGTAAAAGAAATCATAAAGTCCATCTTTAATAAGACGGAGGAAATTGACGCCATCATAACAAAAAATCATTAGATCATCAGCAAAGCATAGGTTAACGATTTTGAATTTCTCGCGTTTATAGAGAAATTAGAAGTTCATGTTATTACTTTTATCCTTAAAGATACACGAAAGGATTTTCATGGCAAGGACAAATTGAAAAGGAGAGAGCGGATCTACTTGCCTCAGACCCTTTCTATAATGAAATTTGTCATGGGGATCACCATTAATGATAATATTATATGTAGGAGAATAATTATAGTGGATGATCCAAGTGATAATATTTTGAGGAATATTCATCGCAACAAGAATGTCAATAATGAGGTGCCATCGGACATGGTCAAAGGATTTTATCAGGTTAATTTTGAGAACAATCATTTTGCTTCTACAATTGGTGTGATAACCTCTAAGAAGTTCTTGAGAAAAGTGAATGTTATCAGAGATGTTTCTACCAACAATGGAAGTCTTGATTATATTGGTTGGAGATGATCTTATAAGAAACATTATAAAGTGAAATAGGTCTGAAATCAATAGCCACAGAAGGGGAGTTTTTTTCGGAATTAAAGAGATAGAAGTAATGTTCCAAAAAAAGTCAAGAAATCCAGTGTGGAAAAATTCAAGGACTCCATTATAGATATTATTGCCCATGATGTTTCAAGAACCTTTGATGAAACTAGAATTGAAGTCGTCAGGCCTAGGGATTTATTGATATCGATACTGAATAAGACAATCGTAATATACTCATGAGCCACCACTCAAATCATGAGGCCTTATCCACATCATTTACACAGACGAAGAGAATGAATGAGACTCTCTCCAAGCCAGGGTAACCAAAAAGATGCTTGGAACCAAGTAAATCCTTGAAATAGCACACAATCTTAGATACACTATTAAGGATGGTTTCATTAATGCACTGGCCATTGTTAATTGCGATAATATTATTACGGACAAGACAGGTTTTAATACCATTTTGGAACAATTTGGTATTCCTATCATAAAGCTTAATCCAATTTTCTCTAGATTTTTATTTGAGAAAGAATTCTCCAACACGACTAAGAAAGATGAAATTAGAATAAACCTCAATATAGTTGGAGACAAGATCGGGTTCGAGGGGGTCTGGAGCAAGATAAGATTGGGTATCGAAAAGGTTTGCTTGGGCTAAAGAAACCCTAGAGTTAATATTACTATACTATTTATGGTTGAGGCAACTTAACTCTAGTTGAAAATGATTTAGTCTCTGAGAAACCATGTTCATCTCACTGGAGTTGGTGGGAAGATTTCAATTATTGGAAAAAATATATCTGAAGAGTGGATGAGATTGCCATATATTAAGAGAATTTGAAGGGTTTGTGCGACTCTTACAAACGGCCCCGAGGTCGAGAGTGACAGTGGTGTGGTCAGAAGAGCAAAGAAACCTATAATGGGTACAGGACAAGCGAAAGTGGTCATCCCCATCAAGATTGAATAAAACACAATCAATTTTATAGTGAACATGGTTGGTTGGTTGTTTATTGATCCAGGTGAAGAGAGTGAAGGTCACTGAGTTCACAAAGGTAGCAACAATTATTGAATTCATCAATTGCAAAGAACGAGTTATCGGAAGAGCCCATGAGCTCCTCCGGCGTACGAATAACATTAGAATATCCTAAGGTAAGCAATGGGATTCCCTGGTCATTTCATGTAATGAACTCAAGGTCTTTCCAAAGAGAAATACGATTATAAGCTTTATTGAAATCGTAAATACCATAAAACAGAAGGAAGAAGGGAGATTGTGGTACATAGTCATACAATGAATATGTTGAGATGATTGGGATAACATGAAAACCATAATTACACTACAATTCCATATAATCCAAATCCTACCAAGAGGGTCCGAAGAATGGTTGATGATGGCATAACAAAAGGAGGTCATAATTCAAATGATGGAATCAACTTTATAGTGTTGGACTTTAGTTTCTACTAATATTAATAGAGATATACTATTACTAATAATAAAATCAATTACATGTTTCTTCCTAACATGATCATTTAGACCTCTCACATTCCAAAAGAGATTAACATAAGGGAAAAACTTACAGTGTATCAGACGATGGTCCCTTAAGAGGATAGATTCATCTTACCATTGGTAATATCACCAGTAGATTGGATCTTCTCAGGGGGTGAAACCACCTCCTTACCGCTTTCAACCTCCTTAAATCCATCTTGAGATACCATATAAAAGTTAGGGACAAACTCATAACGTCCTCAGATGTCTGAATCAAGAATACCAAAGAATGGGTTGACTTTAAGGCGTTTTTTCAAAGACGATTATTATGATTAAAAATGTAACATTTAGCACATTGAAGAGGGAGCCCTGATACTCAATTTTGACCATAATGTATCTACTCTAAATCTTGAAAGTAAATTTGGAGCATATTTTCATGCCCGTCGTGATCATGATACAAATACGAGTTAATTTTTTCTTACTCTCGATTTTCTTATCGACATACAAAGGAGTACCAATTTCCAAGTCAATGTTACTAAAACCTTTGACCATCCATAATTCAATAGGGATACTAAATACTTGAACCCAATTTGGAAACTCCTTATGAGGATCCTTAATAAGAGTCGAAAGAGGTTCCTAAATTTTAAGAATCACGAGAAGACCACCAAAGTTCCAATGAACCGTGTCCAAAACCTTTTTTTCCATCTAATATGAGCAAAATTTTAAATAAGAAATACACTTCTTAGAGGGTCTTAAATTCCACAACACCAAATTTTCCCTATATGAACTCAACTTTAACATTTAGTAAAAAGATGTTATGAAGTTGAGTGATGAAATAACTGGAAAGAAAAGCATTCTACAAATCAGGGGGACTCAAAGCATAGCCATTCATGATAAAAGCATTACCTATCAAATGTCATCAGAGAAAGACCAATAACTAAAGATGAATGATTATTAAGATGTCTTGCAACAATGCTAGCGTAAGAGGGGTGAGAGTGACGAGTAGGATGGGAACTAAATTTTGTTGGAATGAAGTTGTAATTAAAGAGGGGAATTTTGAAATGTTTGAAAAAGTATTTTCGTTTTGAACAAGGTTGTTCTAAAATTTCCTACCCTTTGGGCCTTTTCCAGCATTACCCCAAAATTCTTAATTTTAGAAAATGGTTTATAGGAAGGCCTAACTCTAAGAAAACCTTTACCTACTTTATTAGAAGGCTTAACATTAGAATTAATAGGAAGAGAGAACCCACGAGAATCCTTAGCCAGACCTGCTATAGAAGTACCAGTATGTTGGCCAAAAGACTTGTCACCAAACATTATGGCCATAAAAGTAATCAAACTATTGGACATAGGCTCAACAAACCCAGCTAACTGACCCGAGAATTTAGAATACCTTCAATACACGTACCATTCGAGAGAGGAATACCCAAGTTTATGTTGCCATGATGAAGATCATGACTCTCCAATGACAAAGTGATTCCTAAACCAAAATTGCGGTAATTAAATCTACCTAGGCCAGAGTCACCATATTTAGAAGAAACAGTGTCGAACTGCCAAGAACTAGCCAGATCAGAATGATTCGCTTACCATGTGGTTTGAGGACCACATTGAGGGAAAGCCAAATGAGGGTTAAGATCTTTCAAGGCATTTTTTACAGCGGCCACAAAATCTTGGTAGAAACCCAAGAAAATTAAAGAAAAAGCTCTTGACGACACTCAGGATAGGTAGCGCCAGGATGGGGGCAAGGGAGGAGGACCAACAGTAAAGGAAAAGAAGACCATAGGAGGACCTAAGGGGCTTTCAGTAAGGATGGGGGTTTAGTTGAATAGGTGAGAATAAGGTTCACCAGGTGCTGACCGGACTCTATATGGTGTATGGCTAGGGCCAACGTATTCTTAATGGACTCTTCGTTGAAGGAGGAGATAAAGTGATGGCTAAGGATGGGAACTTCCATGTTGTCCAAATGAGAGCCCGCCGAATTACAAGGAACATAGGCTGTAGATCGAGGAGGGTGACTAGCAATGATGGAAAATGGTAGGGTGACGAGGAGAAATGACTAGTGAAGAGGAGAAATTGTGCAAGCGGATTGGGGAGAATGGTCCAGGTTTTCCAAACGGGTTGGCTGGACGAATAGAGACAGAGTTAGGTGAAGACATGGTGAACAAATAATTTGAGGTAAGATTGTGATTTTGTTTAATGTGTTTTGTGTTATATTGGATTATAATTGAGAGTGTTGATATTGGTGGAGTAACTAAGTAGATTAAAATAGTTGAAGTGTAAGGGTTAGGGTGAATGATGAAAAATAGAATCATATATGTAAGGACTATAGGAACCGTTGAGAGAGTGTTGTAAACTCACAGACATAGAGACTTAGATTGAAAAAGAGTTAGTAACCTACAAGAGATAGTATTGGTAAGAAAGATTAGGTCATGATTTTCCTTAGGTAGAGAACATTGGTGAGAAAGGATATGTTTAGGTTTGAGAGGCCTAAGTTTGTAGCTAGAGAATGACAAATGAATTGGTTTAGCGTGTTGGACATTGATGAGGAAGTGTTCATGGAGAGATAGAGGTTTATGGATAATGAGAGTCTGAGAATTCCCCAAAGAATGAGAGAGAAGGTAAAGTGGGAAAGGTGTTGGGGCAGAGTCTAGTTTGACTGGATGGAGGTAAGTTTTTACACTAACTCCTTAGTTTAGACTTGTTTTAAAATGGTTATCGTTGAGTTTATTATGGTAGTTACCAACCAATAACCTAGTTAGAATAGTGGAAACAATTTGAAATGTTGGTGAAAGAGTATTCCATGTGTTTATGCTATGGTAACTACACAACAATTGGGTGATAGACATAATAAGGAATTTGTTGTTGGTGATATTGTAAGGACAGATGATTTGAAACTTGCCAAACTTGGTGGGGGTTGATTAAGAATAAGGCCAATATATAGAAAGATAGTATCCATTAGAAACAATGGGAGATCATGAAGGAAAATGCGATTATTATTTTGTTTTATTTATTTTGAACCTGATTTAATTTGGATCTTAGACTCTGAGATGGACAAGAAGTTTACTATGGACTCAAATTTTTTAATGTTTAAATAGAATTATGATTTACTTTTAGGGAATACATTTTTGGAGCTGAGAAGACTGTTATATGGAAGAAATCTTGGCCAGAGGGTAGTCAATGGAGATCTTCATGACTATTGGATATTGACGGCCAACACATGGATTTTGAAAGTCATCACCATTAGGATGTGATGTGATATGGAGTAGAGAAAGTATTGGGTATTCTCTGAAAATCTTAGGGAGAGATCCAAGTACTTTGATTGATCCAAGAAACATGAAGTCCAAGCTAGGATGAAAATAAGGACCCAATTGCAAAGGAAAGTAGCCTCTAGGGTGATTGCTCTCAGTTGTTTGAATTAACTACACCTCAATTCTTTTTTAATTTTTAAGTTATAATTAAATGCAATTATATGTTTTAAACGAATATATCAATTTTAAATGTAATTAGATTTTTTTTAAATATTGCGGATATTTGATCTAAACTAATATGATGAATTAAAATATCGGAGTTTTTAATATTTTTGAACGGATTATGGATTTTAATGAACTTAATATACTTTTTAAACAATAAAAACTAATTCAATCATTAAAATATAATTTAGATATTTATAAAATCTTGTTATAGATAACTAAAAAATTAAATAAAATATAAAATTTTCAATAATAAATATATTTTTTAATAAATTTATTACTAAATTTTTAAATTTGCTATCAAGTTTATACATTTTTTTTCATGAAATTATAACAAGAGGTGGAAATATAATCTCAAAATTGGATATGACTAAATCATTTGACAGATTTCCATTAAATGCATATTGACTATAATGAAATCATTTGGTTATAGGAATCAATCATAGATCTAATCATAAAAGGTATTGATTCAACTAACCTCAATAATTATCAATGGTACTCTACATGATTACTTTAATTCTCTCAATGGTGTAAAGTATGATGATCTATTGTCACACAAAATTTTCATTATTGTTGAAGAATACATCCTTAGAGACATCAATAAGCTATTTCAAGACAACAAATCTTTGTGGTATCACTCAAGAAGTCCAATCAGCATTATTTGTCTAGCATTCGCATATGATCTCATCATCTTCAAAGATGGTTCCTTGAACAATATAAAGAAATTATGTAAGTTCCTTGACCACTACCAAAATATTTCTGTAAAATTAATAAACAAACATAAAACAACCTTTATTTCATTTAACAAAATGCCTAAAGACATGACTAAATATATCGAATCAATAAGTGGTTTTAAACACAATTATCTTCATTTTAAAATATCTTGGCATTACAATTAATGCAAGGAACAAGTTGTGTTACTTTGATGAATTGGTTAAAAAATAAAGAATAAAATACTTGATTAGGATAACAAATGATTATCTTTTGATGGTAGAGTAATTTTGATTTGATCAGTTCTACTAGTTGTTATATGATCCAAATGTTCTTCTCTTTGTAAACCTTTCGAGGATGAATGTCAATATAAGAAAGATAAATGACATCAAAAACTCATTTTCTTGTACACTTTGGCTAAATTTCAGAAACCATAAGTCATTTTGGTAAAAAAAATTATGCATTCAATCTATTGTCCATTAAAACACCCTTTAAAAACTCATATCAAAGAAAACTAATTCAAAAACATGGAAAAGACTAATTAATATCAGAAACATTGCTGAAAATTTAATATTTTGGAATGTAGGAAAATATAATATTCACTTTTTGCTTGAAAGATGGAGCCATATTCAGCCTTTGATCATTCTCTCAAATAATATAATAATAACTTGTATAATGGAGACAAAACACTTGAGTATTGGCAAAACGGCTCTTAGAATTTTACCAAACCCAAGGAAAATATTTTAACGTCTGATATTGATAGAATAATGAAAATCGCATTACATGAAGAAAATGATGAAATTATCATATGGAAAGCCTATCTTATTGACTGCTTTACTATAAAAAGAATACTTCGAATAATATTCGAGATAAAGGGACACATTCAATTTTATACAAAAATTATGGAATAACATAACTTCAAGAAGTGGTCATTCACTCTTTGGAGATTACTCAAATGATTAATTTCAGTAGATACAGTCTTACAAAAGAAAATTTACAGTTTATCTTCGAAATGTCAAGGTTGCAATAACATTGAAACCATAAATCACTTTTTTGTCATCTGTAACTTATTATGTGAAGTATGGAAATACTTCGCAATCCTATTTGGTATCTTAATAGCCAATAATATGACTCTCCGTCACATTATTAGTTGTTCGTTTCTCTCAACTAATAAAACTATACATATTAGAACTATCTTACCTCTAATAATCTGCTAGGATATATGTTAAGCTAGAAATAACTAAAAATTCAATGACCAAAACATAACTACCACTAACATAGTAGTAAAAATATTATATATTCTTTCAATATTGGATTGTTATAATCTAATTAAAGAATAAGTTTGGTCACGATCTTATGATCTAGGTTGCTTCTATCATCTCTCTAACACTAGGATAGTTATAGCAGTCAAATGAAATACTCTATTAGGTAATAGATTGAAACTTAACTGTGATGGAGCTTTATAACATAATGGTGAGTCAAGTTGAGGTATTATAATTAGAAATAATAAAGGTGAATTGTTGATTATATTGGTAGACTGTATGGTAAACAATTTTCCCTTATAGCTAAACGTAAGGCTCTATTAGATTGTCTTCTTCTAAGTAAAAAAATTAGGATTTAAGCTTTTAGATATTGAAACAAGTTATCTAATTCTTTTTGAAATTATAAGCAATGTTAAGCCTCATTTGTGTCTAAAACCAATCACAAACTGTTGCAGAAACTTAATAAATTCAATAATGACTCTTTTATATATATATATATGAACTAAAGTACAATACATACTGCGATTTTTCACTAAACCAAGCCCCAACTCCATTAAGAGCTATCCTACTATCGGAAAGTCTTTATGTTAGTTATCAAAGATTAGACAACTAATCCATTAGCATATTTGTTTAGACTAATATATTCAAAATAGATATTGCAATAAATCAAATCTATATAATTTGCACTATGTTACTAACTCTTCATCAACAAGGTTGATTTCCGACTTCATTGCTACTTTTAGTACTCTAAGTTTTCGAGGTTCAAGGTGATTAATCTCCTCGAGATTGGTGGCTAATATTAACAATGATTTTCATTGTTCTGATAATCAAAATCTAAATGCCTAATAGGCTAACAACAAGTCAGCCTTAATGAAGAGCTAACAAACAATATCTCCATGAAAACAGATTCTCAAGAGGATTATTCTATAAAGATGCAAAAAATCAAAACCAAATGGGTTCTAGCAATCAACATGATAAAAATTGAGTTGATATTAGTCATTGTTTTCCAGATATATCTTCTCTACTAGATTCAAGCTCCCTGACCTAAAGCAATGAATTTAAAGTGATTAGAAATTCAGGCGACAACTTAAAGTGATTATCAAATTCACGTAATCTTTTAATTTAAGTCAAATAAGTTGCCAAATTTTTTAACAACAAGCCTTTTTGGCTCATTATCAATGGTTATATTTTTTGTTGTTTAAACAAAAAGTTTATAGGTTTTTATTGGTGTATTATCACTATTTTTTAAATATGTTACTTTTATTATTTTATAAAAGTTACCTAAACTTGTTGGTGTAAAAACAATTGATTTTATTTTTAAAAATTAAAAAAAAAAATTAAAAATATAATTATATATGCACCAATCCCAATACAGTTGTTTAAATTTATTATATAAAGTCAATTTACAATCGTTTTTACCATTTTAAATTTTATATGTCAAGAATATATAAGTGTGAATACTAGTATGATATTGTTCGCTTTGGGTCAGCCAAAGGACCCTCACGGCTTTGCTCTTGGGTGTACTCCCAAAAGGCCTCATACTAGTTAAGATGTTTCATCACCTATATATTGTATAGAGCAAGTTTATTCTCTAACACTCCCCCTTAAACTTGATACGATATGATGGGCATGATATTTCTCATAGTGATGAGCATGATATTTCCCATATTGACGTGGCGGACATGGCCGCCTGTTAAACACATCGCTTAGGACTTTTGGCTCTGATACCATGTCAAGAATATATAAGTGTGAATACTAGTATGATATTGTCCGCTTTGGGTCAGCCAAAGGACCCTCACGGCTTTGTTCTTGGGCGTACTCCCAAAAGGCCTCATACTAGTTAAGATGTTTCATCACCTATA
Organism: Limnanthes douglasii subsp. nivea; assembly: GCA_036936605.1. Taxonomy (NCBI): domain Eukaryota; kingdom Viridiplantae; phylum Streptophyta; class Magnoliopsida; order Brassicales; family Limnanthaceae; genus Limnanthes; species Limnanthes douglasii. Next base: position 185,249,154 of record JAUPFV010000001.1, read on the forward strand.
TATTGTATAGAGCAAGTTTATTCTCTAACATTATATTATATATTTTTAACATCTATATAATATAATTGTTCAAGTTTATTAATTGGAGTTCATATGCCTCCATATATCAATGCAATGCTCGTGACCGATGGTCTATAGCTTGAAGTATTGTCGGACATCTTCGCGAAACTGTGTTATGTCAGTATCCTGAACCATTTTAAATACACGTTCGGCATCCATAACGGTAAATTCATGGGGTGTGTTGTTAGTAAAAATAGAATCGATGCGCGCCTGGGCCAGTTGCGAGCTCCTCTCCACATGGAACCGCAACAAAAATAAAAAAAGGTCTAATGTTTGATTGGACGGCTTGCTGTCCTCTCCTGATTTTTATCACGGACGTCCAACAAGAACCACCATTTCTTCACCATTTTGAGGGGTCAAGAAGTTTTCTTGGTACGAAGATTGTGGAAAGACATTTCGGGCCCTAAAACATTACTTAACCTCCCCAAGTGGAGCCTGTATCATATTGCCAACACCAAATGAATATAAACATAAGCAGACAATCAAGTTTGGTTTCATAGTAAGCAACAACACCGCTGAGTACGAGGCAGTTTTAAGGGGAATTAAGTTAGACCATATTTATGGGGAAAACGTTATCTGCATCCGCTCATATTCCCAGCTCGTTATAAATCAAGTCAAGGGCCTTTATGATCCCAACTAGAAGACTACCCGTGAATACTTGGTTGTCATTCGATAATGAGAAACTGAGTTCGACTTTGTCATCTACGATCAAGTGTCGCGCCTGGACAACTCGGTGTCCGACCTGTTGGCCAAAAAAGCTATCTTTGGCAACAACACCCTCATCATCGCAAAAAACAACTCAACAATGACCGCAGGTACAACTGATACATTTATTCTATTTATTTCTTCAAGTGATGATTGGTGCCAAGACTAGTTGTCCTACTTACGAGAGCACCTGCTACCAAAAGATATGGTCACGTACTGCGCTTTGCAGCTACGGACTTCCAAATACATCATCTTCAATAATATCTTTTATTGAAAGAGTACAAACAGACTGTTGTTGTGATAATTTGATCATAACAAGGCACATACCATACTCTTAAACTTACACGAAGGGGAGGAAGGTGCCCATTATGGGCAGTATAGCCTGATTCGACGCTTCCTACTCGCAGGCCATTATTTACCCTAAATTGACCCCTGATGTTAAAACGGATGATTCAAGGGTGTCATGTATGCTAGTAATTTTCCAATACTCGACACCTACCAAATGAGCCAATAAGCTTTATACCGTCCATTTGCTTTTTCGAAAAATGGGTATCGATCTAGTTGGACCACTCTCCATGGCCACCGGTAAGCGGCAATACCTGATCATTGCGGTAGATTAACTCTTTATTGCACAAGATCCCAGGAAGTCTGTGATTTCATGCACAACTAAATACTATATCACTTTTGGAATCCCATGAATTCTAATTACATATAATATGACCTAGTTCTTCTGACCATTTTTTACAGAAGGTATAGGGTCGAGCAGTATTTCTCTAAGCCATGCCACCCGCAAACGAATAGCCAGGTCGAGATGACAAACCACAGTATCCCGGAAGACATAAATAGAAGCTAGTTAGCGCAAAATACAAATGGCATGATAAGCTTACCGAGGTGTATTCTCTTTGGTGTATAGCACGGAAGCCATCATCCCAACTAAGATCATCAGCCTCAACCTTCAGATTTCTTACCACTAAGATGCTTTGAACGCAGTATGGCGCAACGTAATTTGTGACCTCATCGAAGAACGCAAAGAGCAGGCCTGGGTGCGGTCGGAATATTACAGAAGTCTAATATAGATAGGTTTGACTTGAGTCTTAGACCAAGGATCCTACAGATAGGTGATTTGGTTATGAAAAAATATATTTTAGGGTTCATGAGACAAGCATATCGGTAAACTCAGCCCCACCTCAGACGGACCCTACATTGTCATTTCCAGATAATATTATGGGGCATATCGTCTGGCTAATAGCAAAGGGCACGCCTTGAAGAACCCTTGAAATATTAACTATCTCAAATTGTATCGATACGTTGTATTATGAAAATGTGTTATTTTTCCCTTTATGATGGTGCAAACAGTTTTTTAATCGAGGCACATTCATATGTGGTTAGTGAATTATTCTATTTTCGCAAACACTTATTTTATTGTGTTATTCTTTTACTTATTTAAATTCTCGAGGACTATTTCTATTAATTTCACGAACGAGTTAATCAACCACGCCTCAGGGCTACACAAAGAGCTCTACTGATATCTGGTCAATATGGTCAAACCGCGAGAGGGTTATCCAGCCACGCCTTCGGGCTACACAAGAAGCCTCACTGAACCTTGAACGTTACGCTTAATCCCGTGATCATGTTGATTAACCATGTCCTCGGGCTACGCAACAGGTCAAACTGAGCCTTGGCTGATAGGTCACTCAGGCGGTCGGCCAACCGGCTAACATCATAGGGCTACACAATAGGCCATAATGTCTATTTCAATAAGATAAGTACATATTTAGGCATCCCTAATTATAAGAAATCATACTATAACATAGTTGTTTGCATTGAAATGGTTTAACAAATTGTTGCTACATAAACAAATTCTTAACATACAAACTATGCCCTATTAAAAAAATTACACAATCCATTGTTGAAAATCGACAATTTTTTAAACAAGTAACCCACGAGGTTGATCTTTAACCCGTCGGGGAAAACCCCTTCAATCAACATCCTCTCTCCCATCGGAAAAGTCATCAAGCGGCTCCACGATACCGGTCGATTGCTTCCTCAAGTCAGGGTGGTCCTTCTGCTCCAGTTCTTTTATTGACTGGCCTTCATTTTGGACATCCACCTTGGTCTTCACTAGTCCGAAATCCTCTTTTTCTTCCTTACCATTTGACGTCTTAAGCCTCTCATCGACTGGTACGTGCTTCCTTAGGTCCCCCAAGTACACCATCAAGCTTTTTGTTCATTATTCCAAAATAATCTTATTGCGTGCCTTATCGAGCATCCCCACGAAAAAATCCATCACTTGCCTCTCTATTTCATTTAAAGCAAGTTCTCGCTCATCCGCACAATGCTTCCTAACATGCTCTTCAAACGCCTTCACTTTTAGAGCTTCCGGTTTTACATTGGCGTTCTCAAGCACTAGTGCATCAACTTTCTCACTCAACTCCTCTGCAATTCCAACTTGGACCGTATTTTGCGACATAAGACAAAAAATTTAAGCCATAAGGTCTTCATTATGAGTAAAAAGCTTGGTACTCTGAGCAATTAGCGAAGTATTCCCGCTAATCAATTCCATACTCTACTTGAGAAAGGCCTTCATTTTTGCAGATAGTTGCCTCTCCGAGATTTTATACGTAACTTCGTTAGTTACATGCACCTCTTTCCAACAAAACTAACTGCTAACAGCTGTCACATGCTATTGAGCATCCTAATATAATTTTAGAGATGTTTCAAGATCTAGTAATTTTCACTGATTTGCTAGAGATATCGATGTTACCAAGCTGACAGGGTCTCCCTTATTTTATATACAACCGTTCGGGTTAAAAAAACTTATAGATTTATGATCGTCGGACAAAGAGTGAAAGAATTATTTTTTCTTTGTATCAAGCAACTGCGAGCACGAGAATGCTCTCAAACAAAATTACAATTAGAACAGAGATGGGTGGCTACATGTAAGATTGGATCGATTAAAACTGCCAGATAAGGCAACCACAATAGACCACGTAAAGCTAACTGGAATATTTTCTTTAACGATACAGGTTGTAGGAAGCATCAGTAGTGGCTGAAAGAAAAGGAAGGGGACACTATAAACCCGATGCACAAACTATCAATAGTAGTCTATTTTGCTTGGAATTTAGAGGCGTATCAAGTATTTACCCCTTGAACTATTTACTAACCAAGTTGTGATCAATTCTTAAATTAACGATATCAGATGAAAGCATATTAACCTTGATTTCAACCGGTGAGGTGGCGACAACATCTTTAATTTGAGCCATGTTGCATCAGCATTACGTGGATAAGAACAATACTGGAATCAGGCTCGACGTTCCTTAAAAATCTTAAGGAAAATAGGCAGATAGCAAGTCACCAATGGGAAGACATGGATCGCTTAGAGAACATGACCCTTGCAAAGAATATCGGGAAGAGTAGTCGGCAACAAATGGAGGGGGTTACCAATGTGGCGAAGATCGTGCAAGGGACCAAGAAAACGAGGGGTGCATGGGTTCTACCTAGTGAGGGTATGCCCGAGGTAGCGCGGAGCCCTTAAAAAATTGAGAAGCAAGTAAAAGAGCAGATAGGGTCATTGCTAAAGAAGGAGTTGATACCATGAAACAAAGATATTTGTAGAAGAATGAGTAGCCTGTGGGGCGAAGGATGGCCTCGATTGATAAGAAGGACGATGACAATTGCATGGTAACAAAACCCCATAGGGAAATGATGCTGACGATACCGAAGGGTCTGGAAGAGTGGCCATTCATCTTCCGGTAATTAAAATAAGTGAAGAAGATGATAGAAACCCGAAGGAGAAGGCACATGAGGAAATAAGAAAGCCTGCAATGTATATGCCAGAAGATGCTCAAAAGATAGATTTGGTTGTATCCCGAATAAAAATCCATGGATAAAAATGAATTTGCTACCTGATGCTGCGTCTACCAATTGATCGATGCGGGGGAGGGAAAATATCATTGGGTCAAGCTTTATTGAGGTTACTGAAATTAATGCCCATACACCATTGGCTACTTTTCTTCTTGACAATGACAGGATTTGCCAACCACAGCAGATATCTTGAATGTTGAATGTATCCTAACCACATGACGAATTTTCATTTGTATTATCATGTCCCACAGTCACTAGTAGCTCAAACGCACCCACGTAATTTGACGAATTTTCTTTATAACCCACTATTTCTAAAGTTGTTTGGTTCACTATCACCTTGCTCTCATACGATGGTGGCCTTGGAATTCTTAACCTTAGGGTTCAGAATCAAGCGGTTGCCTTCAAGAATGTTGTTGTCTATTTTAGCAACAACACCTCTTCAATCTAGAATTTCTACATCATTATCGAAAAGGTAAAAGATTAATGCTTTTGGACTCTCCTGACTGGCTCCTTTAACAGTTTAAGGTAGAAAAGAATTATCAAACTTTGTTCCTTTTCCTTCCAGCTTTATAAGGATTTCATTGGCAACAGACAATCCATTTCAATCTGGTATGACCATTGGCTGTTGACCAACTTTCTCGTTCACCACTACGGTCCTACTATCATTCACCATGCTCGTATGTACAACAACAATACAATCTCAAACATTATTAATAATGGTTTTTGGAAGTGGCCCAGCCAGATCCTGTCTGGGAGACGATCTCACCAGAATCATTTACACAATATTGGTAATGATATAAATCTCATTCCATGTTCCTTGAGGGAGGCGGACGTTAAAATTAGGATCCCTAACAAAAATAACTTATCGTTTACAATAAACAACATATACCACGACATTAGGCCCTCTAGCCAAAGTCTATTGGTCCTACCTGGTGTGGGACAAGTACAACATACCCAAACAGTTATTTATCGTCTGATTGCTCATCCATGGAAAGTTTACCACACGTGATAAGCTCATTGCATATAGTTACAACGTAATCCCCGAATGTGTCCTTTATAACCTTTCCCCGAAATCCATTAACCACTTGTTGGTAAACTTTTCTTTCTCCCAACTAGTATGTGATGTATGTGCTAGAAAACTAACACTCCGCTACTTGTTCTATGACTGACCTAGCTAGTTACTCGAAGGTAGCGACTCGAAGCCAGCTCCTGGACTTCATCCCCATCAGATCTTGGACACTTCTAGTGTGCTTGTTTCTGTCCGGTGGTCTATCAAAAATGACTTAAAAAGAACGCCGTAAATTTTTTCTAACTCAAACTCGTTTGATCCAACCATCACTCATCAGGTCCTTTTGGACCTCCGTTACAGATTCTTTAGCGCCGAGGCATTTTGACCATAATTCTAAGGGTTTGGCTAAATTCGGGCCTAGAATATGTTAACCAACCCCAAAATTTCAGCCGTCTTTTACCCCGCCGGTTGAGAGGGTTTCAACCGGCGGGGAAGCTTACCCCGGCGGGTGAAACAGCTTTTCCGCCGGGTGGGAGGGTCTCAACCGGCGGTTGAGAAAGGTTCAACCGCCGGGATAAGGATAAAATTGTAAAAGTTTAAAAACACTTGTTTTTTGGGGCTGGTTAACATATTTTGGATCCGAATTTAGCCGAACTCTAATTCTAATTACTTAGTTTTATTTTTGTCTATGTAAGACTAGTGGATCTCTTTGCCAGAGTGCCATTTACCTTAGGTCATACTATTATTTTTGTTTTTATAACCGAATATTGCAATGTAGGCTAAAATATTACTGTAAATTGTGGTTGTTGATCCACGTTTGTTGGCTACTGCTTCCTACATTATTTCGGGAATCTACCTCTTTATGTTTTATGTTTGTTAGATATCTAAGATTATATCCTGCGCCGTAGGTATAATAACTTTTTGTTTTAATTTAGTTTAATATTTGGCAAACTACATTTGACGAATATAAACTGTATCTATTAATTAAATACTCAATACAATACTAGATGGGATCCAATACCAAAATTATTACCATACAAATACTAATGAAGGGGATTGTTTTTACTGTTGTTATGGTTGGTTTTATTTACAGAATTAAACATAAATGGAATGTGGTTTAGAAAGAAGCGAGACTAATTTGAAAAAGAAATTGTAGACTAATAATAAGGATTGGTAGTTAGAAAGATAGGGAAAATGATGGAGCGAGAAGTGAAAGATATAATCAAATGCAATCCAATCCAATCTCGTGTAAATAGGTTTGATTAAGCGGAGATTATAGAAGATGCGACAATGATAAACGGACACATGGGTTCATGTGGTCCTACTTCTTTTAGTATATTCTACGGCGACAGCTTGTGTTTTTGGTGACTTCTTGCTTCTGTCTCCATTTCGTGGGGTTTGTATGAAATTGCTGTTTACTACTGGTATAATTGGTTATATACTCAAGTACATAATTATTTCTGCCTCACATATAGTACACATTTACTCTCCTTTTCAATAGATTTTCAAACTATTAAACCTGGTCAACTGAACTGAGTTTAACCCCCGAAATTAAAACTAAACTTTAAATCCACAATTTTTAAACTTAGAGGTGAAATTTAAAATTCACTTAAAAAAAAATACAACCTGCACTATCCACTCGACTATTTCGTATCCAAGTTTCGTTTTATTACCTCTTAAAACCCATCTCAACTATTAAACTTCCATTCAATACCTAATATTATTTTAATACTCTAACTATCCTCCCCTTTCATCAACAACCACGTCATCAATTTTTTTTTTACTTTTTTTAAAAGATACATATCTTTCAAAATCGGAGCTCAGAAAATGCATATGAAAGTACCATCGCTTTTGTTTTTAAGATGAACAAAACTAGATCCATTGATGGTATTTTTTGATTTTTTTTTAAAATAAAATTTCACTAGTAACATGCGAGTTCTTTAGAAAACAACTCTCAGAAAATAAAGAGAGTTGTAGACAACTTCCAGATTATAGAGTTAGAAACAACTCTCATGAAATATAGAGAATTGCAAACAACTCTCTGAAAATCGAGAGAGTTGCAAACAACTCTCAGATAATAGAGTTGCACACAACTCTGAGGAAATAGAGAGAGTTGTAAACAACTGCCAGATTATAGAGTCACAAACAACTCTCAGGTATGTTTTTCAAACAACTCTCAGGTTAGTACTAGTGAAGGTACCTGCGGGTATATATAGTCGGGGGTATTTTTGTCCAAGTTTTAGGTAGAGGTACCAAGTGACATTATCCTAATTTCGGGTACTAGTGGGTAATTAGGTAGTTGAGTGGGTATTTACTAGTACTTCTCTCAAATTAAACTCAAAAGTATAATTAAAATTTAAATCTAAAAAGAAAATTATAGAATATGTAATTATTAAGGTTTAGAGCTCAAAATTTAAACAAATAATTATTAAATAATATTTTAATATTTTATCAAATATTATTAATATTTTAATATTAGACGTGTACACCTATTTATTTTTAAATGAGGATTTGAATATTGATTTTATTCTCACCATTAGGAGATGCTAATTTTTATCGTTTTATTTTAATAATTATTTAGAAAAAAAATCTAAATCAAAGATGTTCATTGATTACTATTTCAAATTCAGTATTCTCAAAATTATTGTATTATTTCAAATCTAAATTTGGTTGGGGATCCTAAAGTAAAATATTATAAAATACAATTGATATTAAAAATGAAATAATTATTAGTGCACACGCCTTTTTTTTGTTAAGACCATAAGATTTTTTCTTTCACTGGTCGGTCATCCTTAAATGTAATAATGATTACCATAAAGCTTTTGCTACATTTAAGATCAATGTATCGTTTTTAACATTTACTTTTGAATGTATTAGTATATGAAGAAATGTTTGCATATTCTAACTAAATGGATCATCACATGGTTTGATAAACCATCGTACCTTTCTTAGTGGTAACCACATGGTCAAATATGACACACTGAACTATTTTGCTTAAGTGGTACCATACTTTTGGCTTAAAATACTTAAATTTGTCAATGACTTCCAACTATGATGAAATATGGACATAATATAACCAAAAAATATGAACAAATAACATGTGTTATCTCAGTCATCCCTACATAATAAGAATTTGCATATAACTTTCTAAAGTTGTTATAAGCTTTTATCGTTTTGTATGTGCCTAATTTCGTATATTTGGTATATATATCTTTGATATATCCAACACTTGTATGAATAGTCAAAATAATTAAGAGATTAGTAGCATATACCACAACTAGCTTATCAATCCTTTTTTTTGAGAGATACGAAATGAATGCTTATGGAAAAGATGTAGTTATTTGCCATAAGATTTTAAGTTATTTTATTGTATGATATATATATATAGTGTAAAAGATAAGTATGTTAATGTATAAAACTTATTTATTTTGAAAATCTTTTATACATGAATCATTATCATTTATAAATATATTTTACTATCACTTTTTTTGTTAATGTAATGTATCTTCAGAATTGAGACAAATTGTGATGGTTGCAATTTAATCAATTCAATATACGTTTCTAAGAAGTAAAAAACCAAACCAAAGGTATGCAAACAACTTTATTGGCTGAGTCAAGTCTCATATTCGTATAGTCCGTTTGAATTTTTCATAGATAATCTAAAGAAATTTAGATTTGATTCCAAATTCTACTTAACTTTCTTATGATCTAAACAATGCAACAAAACTATTTTTTCTAATAACTTGTATTTTCCTTAGATAATATTACTATACAAGCCTCTTTATTGGGCATAACTGCTATATTTTATATATTATTGTTCAATTTGGACGTTAACAAAAAAAGAGAATCTCATCTACATAAATGGACATGAGAAAAATTGAAGTGTATAATTAATAATGGAGATCTTAAGGAAAAATATAATTAAAAAACAAACTTTGATACTTGATCTTGTAATAAACGTATGATTAATATCCTTATAAATTTTACCAACACCCTTATCTATAACGAAATATAGCTTTTTACACTTTAATTTATACCATTTTTCATATTAATGAACTTGGATAAATCTAAAAGAATATAGCACTAAAAATCTAAAAACATAAATTTAGATATTGAAATTTATAAGTATATTACTTATAATTTTTGGAAAATTTGTTATGATATGATTCAAGAATGCTCCATATATTATCATCGGACTTACATGGTTGGATCTTTCCCTCCTTAGTATATAGTCTATTTAACTCCGCTTAAAATTTAGAGTAAGAGAAAATGATTGTCCTAAATTATATATTCGGATAAATATCTTGTGTTGTTAATGAATGAACATACCATATTTTCATTATACTTTAATAATATTTTTGGTTATTAGACCAACGTTATAAATTACTTCTAGAGAACAACTAAGTAAAATAGTTTTGGTTCATGACCACATATAAGAACAATAATTTGGGCCGATTTGACTATTTTGTGGTATATTTAATCAAAATCATTCAACACTAAAGTCCAGTTGGGTATAAGTTTGCAACGTATGAACACAACAATGACATCATGAAGTTATATGATCACCTTCAAATAAATATGTGCATAATATACTTTTGGGCCAGTTTATGTACACAACTATGGTCGTTGGAGTGTACCAATATAAAATATATGCTTAGATTTTCAAGAGATGATTCGGGTGGGAATTTTATTGAAGAAGACATCTAATCTCTATAAGTCATACGGGAAGTGATAAACGGGGTGCCTAATTATTTGACGGGGTGGGTGCCATACTTAAAACCTAAAGAATAGGTGATATAGTGTTTGATGGGTTGAGAGACACTCGAGATAAATATTTGGATTTTGTTAGGGTTAAAGTCAATGACTAAAAGGGTTACAAACTCATTAATTCCATCTTTGACGAGGTTGACAGAGTTGGTGTCTGCATGGTAAAATATCATAAGATTATCAACAAAACAGATATTGATGATCTTAAGTTTTTTCATTTCCACTGAAAGCCAAACGAGGTTGAGTGCTATTTTCTTTGAGGATGCAACCGAGGATTTTCATGATGAGAACAAATAGGAAATGGGATAGAAGATTCCCTTGGCGGAGGCCTATCTTACCTTGAAAGGATCCAACAAATTTCTCATTCATGTAAATGGAGTATGAGGGGGTTGTAGATACATTGGAGGATCCAACTTATTATACGAGTAGGGAAGTTCAAGACATAAAGAACATTAAGAAGCACATGCTAATGTACGTTATCGAAAGCCTTCATATGATAACCATGCAATAATTCCTAATAAATAAGAATTTTATCTAAAAGATGTGGACCCAATATGAAGGTAGATTGTGTTGGGTCGACGAGGGAAGGGATGAAGTTTTATATTATGTTGGTAATAATTTTCGAGATGATTTTATAAATAACATTTGAGAAGACATTTGTTCTAAAGTCAGAATGGGATGAGGGGTTGTCTGATTTTGGGATAAGGGCGACAAAGTTTTGTTCTAATTCGGGAGCATGTAGGAGTGGCAGAAGAAATGGTGGACATCCTAAGATAGTTCAATGCTAGCAGTTGACCAAGTATTTTTCAAAAAACTGATATTAGAACCATATGGGCCATGGGCTTTGTGGCTATCAATAATAAAGAGAGAGCTTTTTATCTTTTTATCGGTGATAAGACGTATCATATGAGATTTTTAGAATTAGAAAGCTTAGAAGTGATTAAACTTCTACTTCTGTCAATGCCAGGGTAATTAGGCGGGTTTTGGAGTATAAGAGGGTTGGCAAAGTGGCTAACAAATATATATACCACCCCTTTGAGGCTGAAAACGACATTTCCATTGATATTAGAAGTGAAAATTATTTTATTTCATGAAATTCAAATTTTGATACAGTTATGGAAGAACTTGGAGTTGTGGTCCCCAAGTTTAATCCAAGTTAAATGAGATTTTTGTTTAATGAATGATTTTTCAGTGCACCAGAAAAAAAATATAAGTCTTAGAGGCGTTAATTTCAGTCTAAAAAAATTGGGGTTAATGAGATCATTAGTGAGAGCCTCTTGAGCCAAGCGTAAGGAAGACTTGGATTTATCGGGGTGCTCGCTATATTACTGAACGTTTTCTTGTTCATGTCAGATATAAAGGTCTGAAGATGATGGAGTTTAGACGAGATGGTGTTCACTGTAGAGCCAGTTAGGGGAATATTTCAGTTTTTTGTTAAAGATTGTATGATAGTTCAGATGGGTTTGCCACATGTTAAATTAGCGAAAAGGTTTTGAAAAGAATATGCGAGTAGTGTTAATAAAAAGTGTAATAAAAGTGTGGTTAAAGGTGCGGGGAAGTCATAGTGGGCAAACGAATTCAGAAATCAATCATCCTAATTGTTATTGACCAAAGCTCTATCAAATGTTTTAGAAAATGAGGTTTTATGGTTGTTTATTTAACCAAAAAATTTAAAATCCATAGCACGCAGATCAATAAGCTTAATATTATGGTAAAAATGATTTAATTTGTAAATCAAGCTCCTCTAGAGTGCCTTGGTGATGGTTTGAGATGATGGTGATATCATGCCACATGGACATATGATCGGATGCCTCATTAAAGACATAAATAGTAGAGATAGAAAAATAGTTATTATATGCAATATTATTAACAATGCACTCAATAATTTGTAAAGTGATAATATCAAAGGTTAGTCTATATATACAAGGGTTCCATGATAACGAGATACGGTATAACATGTGCATGCAGTGGTTGGTTTTGAAATTCCCAAAAGGTAGCAAAAATCCATGATTCTAACAACATTGCATTCATAAACTTTAGTTTTAAGCAGGCATATAAGATTTATGTGGTTGGAAAAAGCTATAATTGGGTCATTTAGACCCCTAAGATTACATGCAAAAATAATCATAAGATACAGAGGAAGTAATAGCGGAGTTGGTATAAGACCATAAGATCAGACTGAGTGACTGGGGTGACTGGGTAAACCCTAGGGATCTTGAAATGGCAGAATGGGGAAACTACCTCAATAGAAGGGTCTGTGTCAGGAGAGTTGATATGCGTTTGCTCAAAAGCAAGTTTAACAGAGTGATTATGGACAATAACATGGGTTCCTCCCTCGCCATCAAGATCCATCACGAGAGTATTGTACGTAGGTGAGTGATACCTTGCTATCACTTGAGTAATCAGGTTCATGAATGATTTTTTTTGGCCATGGGCTCTTTGACAGGATGATGGCCTCTTATATGGTTATCCATATCACTGGTACGTTTCGGGTTCTCAATCGAGAAATCAGCAATTCTAAAAGAAGAGCATTGTATGCAGATAACCGACAGTCACTGGTATTCAATCCTGATCGTTGTGGGTTGGTTCATACATACTATTTTAATTGAGTCTGAGAAGTCATTATATGTGTGCATAATGATTCAAATATGAACAAAGCTAAGGCACCTTGTTAGACGTATGTGTGTCAACATAGATTGAAGTTCTAATCTAGGAACTAAATATGCTTAAGCCCTTCTCGGACATAAGTTAATGAAGGAAAGTGTAGAATTTCACACACGTAGAATGGATTTTGGTGAGTTCTACTAGAGGAGGTCATTGACTCCCATCTGTTGAGAAAAATGGGACGACTGTTGCAAAACCAAGGACAAGGAGCAACCTCAAGGACGTACGTAACATTATTAGTCGTGGAGAACCAGAAGTAAAGATATCATGACGGGGTTACTTTGCATTCTTCGAGGCTATGCATGCCCCACACTCTGGTTAGGGGGCTTCTTTCTCATGAAAAAACTAGACAAGAATTTGGTCCAGTTAGTCTTGTCTTTAATGATGGCTTCACGAGGGAAGACGAGGATCTCGTTCTCAATGCACAGATTTTGTACTTTCTCTACATACATGGCCGATTGTCCTACAAAGTGACAAAAATACTGGCCCATGATTGAGTGGACGACAAATGATGGCGGTAAGGATCATCTGGATGGTAGAAGTTTTACATATGCGACTTGTGTAGTCAAGCGGATTTGAAAAAATGGGAGTGTTATTATAAAATATAGTTGGGTTAATGGCAGATGCAACAGTGAGTGGTGGCGTGTATATGGCTGGTGAGCTGTTTTGATGTTTTAAAGGCTGTTGCGAGATGAGAAAGCATATGAGGCAACATAAACACACCTTCCATGAGACATGTTGAGGGCGTTTCCTTGTTTGTAACGACTCGAGAATGAAGTTGAGAGGATGGTGGGAGGGTTGGTTCGTAGAGTGAGCTTGGAGGCAGGGTTGGCATGCATGTCTAGTGTAGATGTGACACTAGTGTGGGTAATGGTGGATGGTATTGAGAGCTTTACTAGTTGGAATGTGTAGTGGTGAGGAGCACTTATTATGGCTGAAGGGGTAATATTAATGGGTTGGTGGGATCTGGGTCTTGGCCCAATGAGAGAATATTGGTTGAACCAGTTATTAAATAAAATTGCACATGAGAGGAAATAAGGTCCATAAGTCTAGTAGGCCCGATGAATGGGCCCACACATCGACTATTTTGTCTAACATGTTGTTTTTTATTCCCACTATTTATAAGTTCAACGATCCCTGCGATCGTTATCCCCTTTGACATTACATTTTTGTCATTTTTTATGTTGCCAGCGTACCTATTGGATTACTCTTGGTAACTTTAATGTCATTCGTAAGCTTGAAAACCAAGCAGGTAACTCAGACATATTGACCTCGTCCATTAATGACTAACTATTATTACAATAGTCAGCTTTATGATCTTCGAGCCATCGATTTTTAATTCTTTTCGTGAAACAAGTAAGCTAGTAACCGCATCTCTTCGAAAATTAATTGTGTCCCATTAACAAACATTATGATGATTTCTTCCTAAGTTCCTATACCCATTATGACTACTCATGTACTTTTGACCACACTCCAATTACATTGTATCTAAGTACGCCGCATCAATTCGTCACAAAAATATTTCTGGTTTTTGAATATGTGGCACTTACATCCTGACTATCTCTTAATCATCATTGATAACTGGAACCTTCTCATTGAAGGCTCCACCATGTCCATCATCCACTCCAAGCTGAAGCGTCTCAAAATTGCACTGTTCTCCCTTTATAATATAGAAATTAGTATCATTAGTGAGTGTTTCTCCATTGTTAGTCTCTTATACTTCAAGCCAAGTATAACATAACAAATGAACTCCTCAACCCTTCTCTCGTCGATGCTGAAATTTTTACCTTGAAGAATTATGTTTCTTCAGCTGTGCTGAGTAATATTTTTGCAAACAAAAGTCTCGTGAGACTTGGATGAAATTAGAGGACCGCAACTCTAAATATTTCCATAATAGTTTTAAGCGTCGTATTTTTGGAAACAAAATTGTTTTTTTGAAGACTTGGAGGGTGTCATTTGTTCCTCCTTCAAGAGAGTGTCTTACATTTACGTTAACCATTTATCTAATCTTCTTGGGGTAAAAAAACTCCTATATTTACCATGGTTTTAATAGAATTAAATGTTTGATCATTTTTAGACTAAGTGTCTATGACAAAGCCCATATGCTCTGTTATGCCACAGATGATAAAATCGAGAAAGCATTATTCAATATTGATAGTAACAATAACTATATAAAGATGTGATCTGTCAAATCGAGAAAGCATTATTCAATCGAAAAAGCATTATTCAATATGATCTGTTATTGCTAGGTTCTTTAAATCCTCGTGGGCTAATATTGTCCTCTAGTTTTACAAGTTTGTCCATCACTTTTTCTGTTATAGCCGAATGGACAATAACTATAATAAGACCTTCATTACGCTTATCCTAAAGTCGGAAAATCCATTCCCCCTTCCAATTTCTGGCCCATTTCTCATTGTAATGTTACTTATAAAGTCATCTCTAAAATTCTAACTAACAATATCCTTCTTACTCATAAGTTTTTTCACGGTCACCATAACAACATGAAGGGTCCTCGTGTCGCCCTAAATAATAACATGATGAAAGCCTTCAAAAACGTTCGTTGGTGTATTTTATCTTATGGAAATCTTCACTCATATGATTGGTTGGATTATTCAACGCATTTCAACTCTGTCTTATTCTATTAACATTAATGAAAATAATTTTGGCTACTTCCATGGTAAATGAGGCTTGCGACAGGAGAACCCTATTTCCCCATTTCTTTTCATTCTTATTTTGCAGGTGCTTTCAAGCATTCTTAGAGAGATAAGCTAGCACCCTTCTTTCAAATTCCACTAGAAGTGCCATAAGCTTAAAATAAAAAATATATGGTTTACGAATGATTTAATGATATTTTTTCGTGTTAATCCTTGCTGAATTAACCTTATCAAAAAAGGTGTGAAAGAATTCACTAGCCTGTCGGATCTCCACCTCAGTCCTACCAAGAGTTATGTTTACCTTTCGAGGGGATCTGGCTTGTTCCGTCTATCTATTATTTGTTCACTAAGGTTTAAAGAATGTTCTCTTCTTGTTCGCTACCTTGGCGGCCCTTCATTTTTATTTCCTCTCTTATAATGAACATAGACCCATATTCCATAAAATCAGCAGTCATATTAATTGGTGGACAACTAATCATCTCTTCTACGCTGGTAGGTTACAGCGTATCAAAGTTTTCATATTTGTCGGACACATGTATAGGTATTTTGTCTTCATCCTTCCTATCCGGGTTCTCAAGGAGCTCTCTCATCTTTTTTGTATATTCTTGTTCCCGGGGCTTGAGATAAAGTATCAGATCCTAAAGTCGTCTGGACCAAAATTACCTTGCCCTCGTTTGAGGCGACCTTGAAATTCTATATCTCAGAGTAGGGATATCAGACTATCGCCCTTAAATATTTTGGGTCAATTTTGAGTGATAAAACCTATTCATTTTGGTGTAAATGAGTTCTCATCGAGATGGTGAAAGATAAAATCCTTTGGAATCTCCTGATGGGTTCCTTCATTAGTTGGGGGTGGAGAAAGATCCTCAACTTAAGGCCCCTTACCGCTAAGCTCTACAAAGATGATATCATCAATTATTCTTCCACGCCCCTCTAATTGACCCTTGACTCTTCTATCACTCACTTCTTGACCATTTAGGTTATAATATAAATTTTATGTTGGAATACGCAATAATAGTATGGTCTCCGATTTTATCATTAATGGTTCTTAGAACCGGTCCACTCATATCCACTCAGGTCAAATGTCTCATCAATCTCATCTACTCAAAATTGGTAACGTTATTGATCTCCTTTCCCCCCACCCATATTGGTAGTGATGATGTTAAGCTCTAAATCCCTAGCGAAAACTATAACGCATTTACAATCAACAACACCTATCACTTTATTCGAATTTCTGCACCGTCTGTAATTTGGGCGAACCTCGTTTGGAACAAACACAAAATTTGTATACACTCTTTTATTGTTTAACTTTTCATCCAAAAGAAGCTCACCATGCAAGACAAACTTCTTGGGTCGATCTCGTTTGGAACAAGTATAGAATTTCCAGACACTCTTTCATTATCTGGATTTCCATCTAAAAGAAGCTCATCACTCGAGACAAACTCATTTCTCGGGGTTATACCACAACCCTATAGTGTGTTTTATGTAATACCTCTCTTAAATACACCAACTACATCTTGGTGTATTGCCTTTTTTCTCAACTAATATGGAATGTTTGCTATAAAAAGCTCAAGTTCTCTAACTTGACCTCAGATTGGTCCTCGTGGTTGCAGACCGCTAATGCTTGGATCCCTTCCTTCACGGACCTTGGTCATTTTTGGCGTGTTGTTTTTTGTGCGGTGGTCTACCATATTTGCATTAGAGAAACTCTAGGATTTTTTTAGACTCCCTTTTGTTGGGTTTTGCTTTATTCTGTTGCATCATCACGAATCTTAGTTACAGATTTCATAGCACAAAAAATTCTTTCGTAGAGTCAAATCATTACTAACTTGTTGTTTTTCTTATGTTCTTTACATGTTATCCGCTTTTTAAGACTAGTTTTGGTTTGCGGTTCAGATATTATTGGAAGACCTGTTATTTTACTATTGTCGCTACTTTTAAATGTCATACTTTATTTGATTGTAAGATTGTATTTTATATTTGGATATGGTTTTATTTGATTGTATGATTGTATTCTATATTTGGATATTTCTTTTTTTGTTCTTGACATTTTATGTACGATTATTTTATAAAAATTATATTTTTATATTTTTATTTATCGGAATATTTTGTAATGCATTTGTAAATAATATTTTGTTTTATTTTTTTTCCAAAATATTATGTAACAGTAATGGTTAAAAAAAACGGTTAGAGTAGGTACGGTGAAATTGGAATATTTTTTTTGTCAATTTTTAACAACAAAAATGCGTATCGTTGTGGTTACATTTTAACTTCCCTAGAATTTTACTATATTTTTTACACCAAATAAATTTAAAATTAGGTTTTTAATAATAATTCCATAAAATTATAAATATAGGGTAAAAATGGCTAGTTTCTAGAGAGAGAAAACTCTCTCTAGTAACCCTTCGTCTTCCTTGCTCCGATCAGCCTCTGCTCAGCTTAGTAACCCTGACCAAGCTTCCGTTCATCTTCATCTCCTCATTACAAATAGTTTTTGTTTGTGATGGGGAGAACCATGCTGTCCCTTTCCTTTTTCGGAGCAATCACTACTCCTTGAAGTTTTCAAACTCCATTAATGGAGTCTGCTCTAACTCAATTAATGGAGTCTATCACCCCTTCACCTGCCCCTACCGACATTTAACGCAAATCCCTCCTAAATATTGCCTTGATCATGATTGCTGGAAGCTACCAGTAATTAATAAGCTTTATGCTTTTCGAAATCCACCCCCCCCTCGTGCATCGATATCCTCTTCCTAGAGTGGCTAACGCCGTTAACGGTAACTTGTCCTGGAGGTTATCGTTACTCCTTCTCTATCTTCCCCCTCGCCTCGACCAACGTGGCATTAAAATCGCTCACTTATCGAGCAACAAATTGTTCTTCAATCTGATTGGCTCCCTCTGTTATTCTATTGCAGTACCCCTCATCTCTCTCAATCGACCAATAAACTCTACCCCTCATTAATTCTTCATTTAATGCTCCTACCTTGCTCATACGGCAACCCTCCACCTCCCTGCTCCTCCCTATATCCAAAAGCCTATCCCTCTCCCTCCATAAATGCTCTACTTAAACGCCTTGATACTAAGCAACCCATCGATACCCAGAAACTCCAGTATGCTCCACTTCCTCTCTCTTCTCCCATGGTCTCATCTCCCTCACCCTCTCTCTCTCCATCAAAATGGTGGAAACCAGAACCCAAAGATCAAACAAACGCAACTCATCCTCCTTACCCCCGAACCAAAAAATCACTCCCCGTTTTAACAAAAAACGAGACACCTCCTTTTCCTCGTTTGGCAGTTCTCGCCCTGGAAGCCCGAACACCTCTCTGTCCCTCCAAACCGCACCATCCTCCCCTCCAGCCATCTTCGCTCCCAATATTTCTTGCATTCTAGGCCTCCCCCTACCTTTATAAAAAGCCCTACCAGCGCTCACTCTGAGAAAAACCTCCGAGATATGACGATCTCTCCCATCTCCCTATCTCCCCCTATCATGCATGTCATTTCCAATGATGATGATCCGTCAGAGCACTCCTCGTCCCAGGAGGAACAACTCCAGGATATTCTCAACAGAAACGAGCACCTCATCAATGCCATGACATCACTCCACTCGCCAGTTATACCCTCCTCTGTCGCTCCTGGGCCCTCCTCCGTCACTCCTGAATCATCCTCCAAGCGGGGCCTTAAGCATGGAAGCGGGTCTGCCTTCATCCCTGGTCTAGATGTGCAAAAAGAGAATGACTCTCCTTCTATCTTTTCATCCATCTCATCGGATCCCTCAGCTGCCATCATGATGACGGTTTCTCAAATCCCATGAGCCATGCAACTGCCTCTCCCTCCTCTTTAGCTCCCATGCAAAGTGACTCTAAAACAACTGCCCCTATTCCTCTCTTTCCCTATACTACCCCGATCCCATGCATGCAAACCCTGTCTCCCAAAACCAAAATGAAAATCCTAATTCTGTGACCAACAAATACTTGTTCAACCCTAACCTAAACACCACCAACCCTACCCTTTGTGCCATAAGCTCACCCCCAACCAGCATTCTCTCCACTGCCGTCCAAACCCTTCAAAGCTATTCATTTCAACAGACCTCGCCAACAACTCTCCTGATATCCCTCGTTGGATCTACGGTCATCCACACCTCAAGCTATACTTCCACCACCAGTTCCACCCCCCGCACGAACCCAACCCTAACCCAAAAATCCTTTCCAGAATCCTTCCCTGGCCGTAATAGTAAGGGCTACGCCATCTCGAGATAACCTAAGGCTTTCCGTCATCTCGTCATCAGACCAACCTTTTCCACAACCCAAAACCAAAACCCGATTACTCAAACCCCAAGTCTCCAAAAAGGCGTCTCTAACCCGCATCAGCTCCTTCAGGACTCCGCCCCGCCTCTGAATGTGAACCAATCTGCCTCTTCATCTACTTTCCGCTCTTGGGCCAACATCGTTGCTGTTGAACAAGAACAAAAGAACCTAATGACCATAAAGAAAACTAACGATATCTTTTATGATGACGGTATTCTCATCATCCCGAAAGACGCCCTCACTAGAGGGTCAGAAGAATGGGATAAGTGCCTTTCTAGCTACTTCTTATCCAAACCTCGAGCCACCTCCCACGTGAAATTCCTAGCAAACCAAATCTGGGGCTCCATGGGGCTTCAAGAGTGCAAGCCAACGCCCTCGGGGCATTCCTTTTTCAAGTTCTCATCGGTGAATAGCGCAACTGACGTTCTGGAGTGTGCCCCCTGGTTCTTCAGCAGCCACGCAGTCTTCCTCAAAAGGTGGGCTCCCATGGAGACCTTACAGAAGGAGGCACTCAAAGCCATCCCTCTGTGGGTCAAGTTCCATGACATGCCACATGAGCTATGGTCTGAAAAGGGACTCAACATCTTTGGAAGCTCACTTGGAACCCCCCTTTATGTCGACAGCCAAACCGCAAATCGCACTCGCCTGAACTACGCTCGGATTTGAAGCGTCATGCAAGCCTCTGCCTCATTCCCGTCTTCGATAACCATTGGCTGCCTGGGCAAAAACATGTCATCCAAGTAGAGTTCCAAGGCTTGCCAACAGTTTGTACTCGCTCCTCCCCTTTGGTCACGCATCAGCATCATGCCCTCATCCCCTGTTCTCAACGCAACTGAAGCAATACCCAGAAGGCCTGGAAAAGAACCAATGCCTGATCAACCTGACGTTGTGCTCACTGACTCAGTTGGAAGTGACTCCACCCCAAGCCACGAAAATCTGTTAGCCATGACTACTCGGAAAAGCTGGACGAAAAGCCAAGTGAGGACCAGTCACAGTTCTGCCCCTGGCCAGATCGGTCCGAGCAATAGGACGGAGTCGCCGACAGATAACACGTCTCCTGGAAACACACAAGGTCAAATTAGTGTTAATGCTAATATGTATGGGGTTCAGCCCCTAGATGTTTAATTGTTAGTCCTATCCTTAATTCTCTTTGTTTATATATATATGAAACTAACTTGTTGGAATGTACGTGGCCTTAATGATTCCGTACGTCAAAAAGACATAAATATACGTGCTTGAACCAAAATAAATATTAGCAATGTTAGCCTTATCATGAAAAATGTGCTTTATTGATGGCACAATCTCACCAATCACCAATGCAGCCACTATGGTCACATCTGGATAGCTTGGAATCTTTGCGTTTTCAATTTAAACCCGATCTTTGCATCGCCCAGCTTATGCATTGCCACATATTTTGGACCTTTTCGAAAAAAATCTTTACACTATTTTTATCTATAGGTTCAATGACCCTCCAGAACCCACTCCACTCTAGAAAAATACGAGCTTCGTTGCCTCGACCCTCACCATATCGTTTCGGAAGATTTTAATGCTATCCGCAATCCTTTTATAAAAAAAGAAAGCAACGCGGACCAAAATTAGTGGTTAATTTAATGCATTTTTATTATGTTTGGTGGACTTTTCATGTTTTCATTTGGTGATGTGCATGGAAAGCTGTCATTTTAATATTATTTAATTGTATTAACATATACTGTTCTCCTACAAGAAGGTTTTGGATTTATCTTAAAAAAATATGCTATTTTATTATTTATCTATTTTATTATATTACACATTGATTGATATATTACCGCTAATTAATGCTTGTATTATACATTCACTCATTTGCACATAGCTTGCCCTGTTCTCGTGGTTAGACCTTTTCCTCTTCAGCTTCTTCTTCCTCTTCCTTTCTATTGTCGCTGCTTGACCACGTTTGCCTTTCTTTGTTCCTTTTGTTGCAGAGGCATCACACATGAAGATGCCAGTAAGTAGGTTTTTGTTTTATTGAATTATTTTTTTATTGAGTTTCTGTCTGATTTTGGTTATTTTCGTTTGATTTGTTGAATTTAAACAGTTTGTTCAAATTAATCTCAGTGTTTGGATAGTTTCTTTTGCTTTGAATTCATGTGTCTGGTTAGATTTGGTTTAGTGGCAGCCCTATAGTATACAATGTTCCAATATAATTCTGGAGAATTTCAATTCCGATTCCGATTTTGAATTCTAAGTTTGGGGTTTTGAATTTTTGTCTTTCAGTCTGTATAATATGAATTGTTTGTACTTTGTATTATGTACATTACCAAATTCATGGATTGGGTTTATTGTGCTTCTTAGAGATGACGAGTAGTGGAAGTGAGAAATCCAATTTGAATCTAAGAGATTGGGGATTTGGAATAGCTTTGCTCATTCATATTATAAATTGCATTTTGTTTTTCTTATCTTCCCAGAGCTGTCAATGAGTCTCGGTTCAATTGTTCTTTAATTTTAATATTTTATCATACGGGTCTGATCTGACAAAAACTGTAATTTGTCTCTTAGGTTTCATAGAGTTGTTAGAGACTGACATTCATACTCATACTCATACTGGATACTGAGTTTGATTCTTTATCATTTTAAGATTTGTTTTGAACTTACGGTTTGAGGGTTTAATCTCATTATCAAAGTATCAATCATTACACAAATGACTAGATGTCATTCATCTGCGCGACTTTGTTGCAGGTAGCATTGTTCTTGCTGCTGGCATTGAGCAATATACTCGAAACCTATGGCGAAGAGAAACTCTGTGATCGTAAACTTAAACTTGATGCAAGACCACACAGTGTCTCAATTTTGGAGTTTGGTGCTATTGGTGATGGCAAAACTGTAAATACACTTGCTTTTCAAAATGCCATCTTCTATCTCAAGTCTTTTGCCGACAAAGGCGGCGCTCAGCTCTATGTTCCCCCGGGCCGATGGCTCACGGGAAGTTTCAACTTGACCAGCCACCTCACTCTCTTCTTGGAAAAAGGAGCGGTCATTCTAGGATCACAGGTACATTTATTAAACTTTTTAATGCAGGTTAGATATTTTGAAGATTGATTTTGATGTACATTATATGTCTCGAATGTAGGATCCTTCCCATTGGGAGATTGTCGATCCTTTACCTTCTTATGGTCGTGGAATCGAAGTTCCTGGAAAACGATATAGAAGCTTGATAAATGGTTATATGCTGCATGATGTTGTGATAACAGGTAAGAGTTGTTTTAGCGACAAACAAATATATTGACGGAATTACGAGAAAATGGTGGACAAACTCTGAACATTTTGTTAATCATAATTATATGAGCAATAGGTTTATATTTATATGGATTTAAATATGTAGGAAGAAAGCTTTTACTTTTTTTATAAATACTATAATAATTCTTGACAAAATAAAACAAGGAAAATTCATACTTTGTTTTAAAGTCACTTCAATGTATAAATGGCTTGTAAATTAGATCTTAGTTGATTATCTGACATGAGCTGTGTTTAATTAGGTGATAATGGGACAATCAACGGTCAAGGATCGGTTTGGTGGGATTGGTTCGACTCTCATTTGTTAAACTATAGTCGGCCTAACCTCGTTGAATTAGTGTCTTCGGAATACATTGTAGTGTCAAATCTCACTTTCTTGAATGCTCCTGCATATAACATCCATCCGGTTTATTGTAGGTAAGTTATTGACTCAATACAAGGTGTAATCACAACAATCATTCTATAACCACCAGTGTACTTCAGTAGGTACAAAATTAATAAATTCTTCGATTTTATATTTTGCAGCAATGTCCATATTCAGAATGTATCAATTTATGCTCCACCTGGATCGACTGAAACTGTTGGTATCGTCCCAGGTTCGTCTGCCATATATTTATTGTTTTATATCATTCACAGGATCTATATAGCGGTTCGAGAGTGACATACATATGTCTAATGAATAGAATAAATTAATTTCGGAAGTAAATAAATTACTATCCAATCATATTGTGACACCTATGTCTGTAAAGAAAATTTGCTTGTTACTGAATCATTGTTTTGCCGATCCAAATAAAGGATATCTCCTCACATAATCAGTTATCTTTTATTTTTATTGGGTCTAATCTACTTTAAAATTTAATAATTAGTCCATCTTGGGATACTGTTTAGATTCTTCGGACAAAGTATGTATGGAGGATTTGAGCATTAAGATGGGGCACGATGCGATTTCCCTTAAGAGTGGTTGGGACGAATATGGCATATCATACGGCAGACCCACAACGGTCATACACATGAGGCGGCTGAGTCTTCGTTCATCGTCCGGTTCTTCCATCTCCTTTGGGACTGAGATGTCCGGTGGCATCTCTGACGTAAAAGTGGAGCAAGTGCATCTGTATGACTCCGCAACTGGTATTGAATTCCGAACGACAAAAGGACGGGGCGGTTACATCAAAGAGATTGTTATATCCAATGCTAAACTAGAAAACATCGAGAAAGCATTTGTCGCCAATGGTAACTCGGGGAGCCACCCGGATGAGAATTTTGATCCGAATGCTCTTCCAATCATCGGATATATCACATTGGAGAACATCAGTGGTACAAACATCAGTGTTGCAGGAGTATTGACGGGTATTGAAGATTCTCCTTTTACATCTATCAGCTTATCAAATGTTTCGTTATCGATCAATCCTGCCTCGTCGGAAGCTTCTTGGACATGTTCTTTTGTTTCGGGGGCGTCTGATTCGGTGGTGCCTGAACCGTGCCCTGAGCTTATGAGCTCAGACTCGTATTACGGCAGAGCCGCAGCGTTGTGAGATAATACAGTATGGAAAGAATTTATATGAGGTTCCTTTTGGAAAATGCAAGATTGTCGTATGGAAGATTATTTGTACAGCTTGATTTCTTCATTCATGTGTAAGGAAAAAGTTTTGTTAGTGGTGGCACATAGAAAGGAAATAAGTTTGATGTATGGTTAGTGTTTCATGTGTCATAAAGTATAACAGTTCAAGTCTCTTATAAACTTCAGCGCTGCATAACTCTCGGTAGTGAAGCCTATAATTTTTGAGAGATGTCCAGTGTTTAGATTTAAGCCGATTGGAGAAGGGAAAATGATATGGGCTATTAAAATATATTGGTCTTAGAAATTTAGTCTTTTATATTCAAACGTAAGATTCGTGAATGATCTAACATAAAAGGTTTCTGCTTTCTGCTTTCTTATTACTTAAGGAGCGGAAATGGTGTTATTAATATGGCTATTTAGCAGGACCGAAATGGCTATTTAGCAGTACAGATGAAAGTTGTTCTGAAATATTAAAGCAGAATAATCTTGAAATTATGAGGTAAGTACAGATGAAAGTTGTTTTGAAATATTAAAGCAGAATAATCTTGAAATTATGAGGGTTAACCAATCCGTCCGTTCTTATAGAGAATAAAATTATATTCCTTTTCTACTAAAAGGAAAACATTGTTATCATCCAAACACAGAATTAGATTCTTCCCCACTTACAATACTAGAATCTCATTCGTCGCTAAATAGTTTTCCACGTGTTCACAACAAAATAATAATAATAATAATAATAATAATAATAATAATACTTTGACCAAAATTCTACTTGTTTTATTCTTCGACCGAAAGAAATTCTTTTACATCAAAGTACATGCATTTGGATTTTCATCACTGAACATGGCTGTAAAATTTCCATTTCCATTCCCATTCCCATTCCCATTGCTGTTGTGATAGTCTTGGGTGTAGTAGTCCCCTCTGTTATAACTTGCGTGCTGTGGTGGTGCATGACTATACTCGTACTCAGTAACATAAGGCGATGGCCTATGTGTATTGTAGCTATGTGTCACACTGCTTGTTGTCTCAAATGAATCTCGTGCTACGTTGTGCCTCACATATCCAGCCTGCTGTAAGGGTTCGCGCGCCATGCTATGAGTCACGTGGCCAGCCGGCGGTAGTGGTTCGCGTGGCACGCTATGGCTAGTCATGTAGCCAGGCTGCTGTACTGGTTCCCATGGCATGCTACGACTAGTCATGTAGGCGGGCTGCTGTAGTGGTTCGTGTGGCACACTATGGGTGGAATTGTATGGGTGCAAGTGTATGGGTGGAATTCTAGGAGTGGTCACGTAGGCGGGGTGCATGCTATATCCTTGGTTTGGTGGATCATGTGGATAACCATGTCTATACTCAAAATTTGGAGAATAGTGGTGTACCACATGAACCTCTCCTACATCTGATGGGTTTGGTGATGCTGCTGGCTCGGGTTGAGGTTGAGGCTGAGGTTGTGACGGTGGTGCTGGTGCTGGTTCGGTGGTTGGTGGTTCTGGTTCTGGTTCTGGTTCTGGTTGAGGAGGAATCTGTGGGTGGGATATTGGTTGTTGACTAGTACTTGGAGCTGCTTCTGTTGTTTGCTGAGTGTGAGAACAAATTGTTGCAATTTTTCTGGTTTTTCTTATGGCTCTAACTATTTTGTCTGGATCCGCCCATCCAATTACTGTTATTTTCTGCTGAGGAAAGTCGACGTACAGTTGGCATATACCTAAGTTTGATTTCAAATAAATGAACAAATCAATGATTTTTGGAACAAATTATTCAATTTCTCAAAATCACAACAACAAATGGCTAGCTATCTGTGTCTAGTAACCAAAACAAAATCCAATATCCAAGCTATTGGAAATTTGGTATTGGAGATGATGTTGAAAGAGACAAGTCTATACATAAGTATAGGCAAAATTTAATGAATGAATGGGGCGGGGTGTTAAGAGATGAGTACCTTTAATTCCATGTAAGGATTTCTTGATTTTCTGAGCACATCCATTGCAATCAATTCTGACTTGTATCTCAGTGATCCCAGGTTTCTGCCATCCATGAGAAAGAAAACATGCAAAATTAATACTAGGATTAATAACCAGCTTTTTTAGGGATCAATTTTAGCTTACCCCTGACTCCTCACAATCACCCATGGAATTGTAGGTAGATGTATTCAGATTATCTTCCACTCAAGAATCATGTACTAGCTTTTATTTGTACAAACAAGATGGAATATTTTAAAGGACATGGCCATGGTCATGGTCATGGTCATGGATAAAGATCGTAACGAATCTTAACTTTCTTTTCCTATACATTTTCCCCCTTTTTTGTTCTAATCTATGTTTATACACATACCAAAATCTCAAAATATATTACAAGTCATTTGCCTTACCATTGTTGTAGCTGATTTTATTGCATCCTACAATAGATTATACAAAAATATAAGTTTAAATATATTGTTTGAAAAGTATTTTTATTTGTAAAAAAATACATGCAAATAACTTGCCAAAATACAGGTAAATCATTTGGAAAAAAAAGAAGATTTTTTCAAATATAAATGACTTGGGGATATACACGCAAATAACCGGTTACGAACGTATTTTTTCAAAGGTAAATAATTGACTTGAAAAAATACGTGCAATGACTTATTAAAAATATATTTTTACAAGAATAATTTGTAAAAATGCATGTAAATGACTTGCGGACAAATATCACTCGTACAAAATAAATATTTTTACAAGTGTAAGTGATTTGCGGAAATATGACTTGCAGATAAATATTACGTGGGAAAACAAATGTTTTCCCAAATGTAAGTGATTTGCGGGAATACATGTTGTTTGTGAAAAAAAAAAATCTATTTTTACAAGTAAATGAATGGTAGAAATCCTAAAGAGAAGAAAATTCAAAAAACATATATCATCATTCAGAAAGTGTCAATCCTCCTTTATTCATGAACTCAAGACTTTAACCGAATCACTTAGAAAAAGGGACAAATTACATAATAATCTTTATATTTTCTATTAATACTAATCTCCTCCCATAACTTTAAAATTTACCTATTGTAACTTTAATATTATTGGATTAAGTCCCTAATAATTTCACATCCTTATCAATAACCCTCTAGTTATTCTACAGAATGACGAATAAGAACTAGAAATCCTCAAAGTCAGAGGAGATTAAGAGTGCCAATTTGTCAAACTCTGTATCGCTTCAAATTTAACCTTTCATCTTCTCATCAAAATGATTTACTTCAACACTTATCATCCTCGAATGAAACCATATCCAAATTTACCTCGTATTATGACTTCTCATTATTATATTTTAAATATCCTCGAATCAAAACTTTTCCATATTATGCTTTAAATCTCTTCGAATGCTTATATATCCTCCTCAAGCTGGCTTCAAATATACACGTGGTCTTTGAATCACTTCTCTATTAGTAGTTGGAAACTCATATGATACTCTAGTGCGTGTGCAACATGCCACTAAGTCTGCCAATTTACAGGTGTCACTCTATTTAGTAGTAGGTTACCGTTTGGCGGTTCTTTAACAACCGTCAATAAACCCTTCACCTTCTCTGCCCATTTTCTTCCACCAATAACCATCATTAACCCTTCATATTCTTATAACTATGTTCTCTTTCATCACACTTTCATCATTATCTTATAAATACCTCATCTTTATTTATTTTCATTCCTCATTCAACTTTTTAGAGAGATAAAAAGAGCAAACTGAAAGGTTTTTACCACTTCGTTCACCAGAAATACCACTTTTCTAATTCATCTTCATCCTTTTACAAACTAACTTGAAGGTTCTTCTTCACTTTAGTTTATGAAAAAATCACCAACTCCTAGAATACCTATTTTTGACCTCTACGACTACTTGTGCATTCGCGAAAAGGTTGCTGAATATCGTGCAACAAGAGTGATAGATAAATATCCATAATTTTTTTTAACTCAAACCACTTTATACGATAATTTCAAACTTGGTCAGAATTCTTATTGGTTTCAAAGTTCATCCAAACCAGTTTATGGTACATGCTCACCAAAATCTTCCTAAAAACCACAACCTCAAAATCCTTCACCAGTACTTTCCGGCTCCACAACAGTTCCTCCTTGAAATAATCACAAAGAAACACAAAGTGAATATTTTCATAGAAAATCAGATAAATCTCAATCACCTGTCAACACTGAGCCAAGTCAAATTTCACGCAAAGAAACACCTCAAATTCGACCGGATACTCAACCTTCTCAAAACCTTCCTCCTAAAAAGAAAACATTTGTAGATATGAGAGACTTCGAGGACCAAAATACTTCACAAAATCCTGCGGAGAAAAGCACAAAGAATTTTACACCATCTTCTCCTTTCCTAAAGAAGATTGTTGAAACAAACCCAGAGTCAAAACAAACTCCTTTGAAAACTTAAAACCGGAACCTAGCGACAAGCTCTAATCCTCGTCAACTGCGAGATGAAACATCCGAAGAAGAGGCTGAATCAGAGGAAAATACGGAAACAAATTCCAACATCGAAGTTACAGAAAAAGATGCTGCTTTTGAAACCAAAGATGATGCCTCGAAGAAAGTGGCAACATATAAAAAAGAGAAGAAAAAGAAAGTTTCTATTGAGATCCCTAAAGGTGTTTCTACCACTCTAAGTGTAGACTTATCATTCCGGAATATATCATGGCTCTGAAGAATGTACCATATGAATCTTACAGTCAAGCCCTTTCTGGACGATTAAAGGAACAATGGGGACTACCAGACAATGTGGTGCTTCGATTACTAGAGAAAGGAGAGACTTCACTTTCTTGTGGAGCTAATGAGCTTGTGATGTACCTTGAGATCATCAACTGAGGACTTTGATTCATATTGGACCCAATGATAGTGGAGTAATTCAAACTTCTACACCTGTGCCCAACACAAGCAAGCCCAAATTTGTGGTTCACCCTTTTATCTGTCATCATGACCAAATTCCTCTTTCTATCAAAGATTTTATTGCAATGACTGATGTTTCAAAAAATCCAGTATTACCCTTCTACTACCTCACCCTTGGAGATGATTTCAAGATAATTGATGAAGACAACCAAAGAGTTTTTTGCCCGACTATCTATATGGGCTGAAAATGCATGGGCAATGAATTCCATAATGCCTTTATGCTCATTAATTTCATCAACAGTCACTTATGCAAAATTTCCACGTGAGCTGTCCTTTCAAAGGAAGAACTAATGAAGCCTTAAACCCAAACGATGCTGTAAAGAAATTACTAGCACATGATGCGAAAATCATACTCCCAGTTCGCAATTGATCTCAAAGCCACTTACCTGTGAAGAAAAATGGTAAACATTAAAAAGTAGATGCCAGCTCTTCGATAAATCCAAAACCACAGAGAGGACAAAGGAAAGCCAAAATTAAAAAAGCGTGAAACAAACCTCCCTACTATTGAAGAAGGAGTCGAGACTGGGCCCTCTTCGTAGAGAAAAAAGACTGTTGCTTCCAAAAAGAAAAAAACTTCTTCGAAAACTCCTCCAAAATCTTCAAAGAAAACAATCGAAGCATCTCCCTTGAATTCAAACATAAATATCGAGGAAACAAAAGAAATTGTGATGACTTATCCCTAAGAAAATGATAAATTCAACAATGAGAGTATTAGTGAAGATGAAATCCAAGATCTTTATAATGATATGGACCCTGAAGTTGAACGAATCCAAGGAAAACTTAAACAAATTGCTCACCATGTTACCATACCTGTGCCGCCTGAGATTATTAACTCAAATCTAATACCATGTGTGCCCTCATCCCTTAGGCCTCATGGAAACCCTCCCACTCTTCCTACTCCTTTTGTTATGCCTATAGAGGATCATTCTAAAGAAGTATCAACTATTCTTCAACCATTCTGAACCTCGAAGAAGCAACAAAAATCTTGGGTACGGAAGTTACGTCTGCTCAAAACACACTTGAGATGATGGCTAAACACATGATCCCGTATAAAAAGATGTTGCAGGAGGAAAACAAATGAGGGAAACTTTTGGTCGACATATTGTCGATCAAATCCAAGGTTTCCAGGATGATAGGTCAAAGTTGATAACATAAGCTATCCACTTCAAACATCATTTAAGAGTTGTTCATGAATAAGAAAAAACCAAGCTGAAGACTTCCTATCAGGCTGAGCTAACTGAGCTCAAGGCAAAACATGTGAAGGAAATATCTGAGGAGAAAAAAATAATCATCTCTTCAAGCGTCTCTTAACAAAAGTGAGGAGGAAAAAAATAAGTTAGCTGACGAAATGGAATCACTCAAGACATCATTCGAATGATACAAACAACTTGATGAAAAAGTTTCTCAAACTCAATGCGGACTAGTCACCCTTGTTACTGTTAAAAATACCGCAGAACAATAGACAATTACTTTGCTCCGCAAATTTCATGCAGCATTTCCAAAGACAGATCTATCAGGTTTCTGAAGATTAATTCCCGTTGAAAATCGTCCAATCAAAGCGCTCAATTCTATACCCGAGGACTCTTCTGAAGAAACTGAATCAGAAGAATAAGATAAAGCTGCCTCTGATCAGGAAAAAATCTCCACGGAAGGAAGCTCAGATCACTTTCTCCAAGAAGATCAAGAGGATTAAAAAAGATTTGTTTTTTGTTTTATATTTTGTCACATCACGAGTTGTTGTTGGTGTCTCCCTTTTTGTTGGTGGTTAAAAATTTGGCACTTGAACTTATGTTTGTAAGATCAGAACTGTAATACCCAAGAAATAATGCCTTTCCTATTCTTCAAATATGGGGAATTTTTATATAAAGTAAATTACACCTCGAACATTATTGTTATTTAAAATAGTTCTTATAAAGATGTTAGCACTTTGAATTAAATAGTGTATTTAAAAGGTGTTAACACTTAAAATCAAATATTCACCTTAAATCTATGCTTTAAATGAATGTATAACACCTCGAATACAATTATAACCTCAAAAGTATGATTTAAATGAACGTATAACACCTTGAATACAATCATAACCTCAAAATTATGCTTTAAATGAACGTATAACACCTCGAATAAAAATAATGCATTCAAAGAATGTTAGTACCTCAAATACAACTATTTATTCAAACCGTGCTCTAAATGAACGTATATCACCCCAATAAAAATAGTGCATTTAAAGAACGTTAGAACCTCGAATATGGTTGTGTTTTTTCGAACATTGCCTTTAATAAACGTTAGCACCTCGAATATGGTTGTGTTTTTTCGAACATTACCTTTAATAAACGTTAGCACCTCGAAAAATTACTCTTGGCTAACCACTTCAAATATGATCAATCATTGATTAGTTACCAAAATTATTTAAGTATTTGTATTCAAAACAACCATTGGCCAAAAACGTTTTTTTATTAACATCTTCTAATGTACACGTGACACCTCATTAAAACCTTAATGGGACAACAGGATAGGAAAGAGTATGCCCATTATCCAAAACTCATTAAAATCATATGAAATATCTAAAAAGAAAAAGTCACTCCCAGTATAGCTTCAAATGTTCTATATTCCAAGGATGTTGAAGTAATCTGCCCTGTTCGTCGTGAAGGTGATATGTACCTGACTTAAGTCGCTCTACTACCACATAAGGACCCTCCCAATTGGGGGCCATATTTCCCAATCGCTTGTCCTTTTTATCGAGAGATACCTTTCTTAAAACTTTATCACCGAACTTAAAATCCCTCATTTTTACCCTCGAATTATAACGACTCATCGTCAAAGTTTGATATTGAGCCGAAATTAAATGTTCTCAAATCTTTTTCTCCTCGATCAAGTCAAGGTACATTCTTCTCGTATTCCAATTTGGCTATTCGAAATAATGATGTATTTCAATAAGAAGGTAAAGTAGATTCTGCAAGGCTTACAACATCCATACCATATACCAATAAAAAATGAGTTTCCTGAGTAGCCTCTCTAAGATTCGTCCTATAAGACCACAACACTTCTTACAAATAGTTAGGCCATTTACCTGCAGCACATGTTAAATATATATTTCAACCTTCCCGAATTGACCTATTAGTTACCTCCACTTGACCGTTTTCTTGGGGATGAAAAGGTGTGGAAAAAGATTGTGTAATACCCCTCAAATTGCAAAAAGAATCAATTTCTTTGTTGTTAAACTGATGACCATTATTTGGGGTAATTTTTCGAGGCACTCCAAAGCGACAAAAATATTATTCACAATAAATTTGATAACATCCTTGGCTTTTGTACCAAATAATGGTTCAGCTTCAGTTCACTTCGAAAAATAATCCACCGCTACAATAATAAGTTGACGCCCTCTAGAGGCCATAGGTGACAACCCTACTAAATTTATTCCCCACCTATCGAAAGGAAAAGCTTCGGATATGGATGTAAGCGGTACTAGTGGTTTGTGAATATAATTGGCAAAACATTGACAAGTATCACAAACTCGAACTAAAACTTTAGCATCATTCATGTCGAAGGCCAATAATAGCCTGCCAACAAAACCCTCTGAGTCAAATACTTAAACCCACAGGGAGCTGAGCTTTCACCATCATGCAACACATACAAAATCTCTTGAGATTCTTGTTTACTCAAACATTATAGTAATGGTGTACTTAAAGATTTTTTGTACAACACTTCATCTAACATGACATAACTATGAGCCTTATATCGTATCCTTTGAGCTAGCTTTACGTCTTGATGTAACGTACTACCAACTAAAAAATTGATTATATCAGACCACCAATCACCTCGAACTATATATGAGTTAACAATTACTTTCTCATCATATTTACATTGTTTTGACCGTGTCAAAATCAAAGGACTTTCCAGTAATATCCATGGATACTCCTGTGTGTAAGAAATGGTTGCTAAAGAATTAAAAAATATATTATCCCCTCGATTAATATGCTCAACAATCACTCTATCAAACAAAAAAGTTAAGCTTCGAAGTTAACGCAGATACAAAATTAACTGATCCTTCTTAGCCTCAAGTATGCGTGTTATATGATTTGCCACGATCCTTCTCTAAACGGACCGTTTCACTCCACAAATACTTGCAAGCCTCAAACCAGCTAAAGCAGACTCGTATTCATCTTTGTTATTTGACGTATGGAAACCAAATCGAATAGCCTGGTACACAACTTCTATAGAAGGAAAAATAAAGTGAACCCCTGCACTCGATCCCAATATGATAGAGCCACCA
Source organism: Limnanthes douglasii subsp. nivea (assembly GCA_036936605.1). Classification (NCBI taxonomy): domain Eukaryota; kingdom Viridiplantae; phylum Streptophyta; class Magnoliopsida; order Brassicales; family Limnanthaceae; genus Limnanthes; species Limnanthes douglasii. The sequence goes on from JAUPFV010000001.1 coordinate 185,283,183, forward strand.
TTGGTTTGAACTACCCACGTTGAAACTTCTGACATTGACTCTTTAACTGTCCCCTCATCTGATCGACTCAAATAGAATTCAACCAAACAATCTGCTAGATCTTGAGCTTTAATTGCTGCTCGAGGAGAAAAATTGATATCAAGATCTCCTAACTCTACTGACCACTTGGTCATTCTACTATAAATGTCTGGTAGTTGTAACACATTCTTTACTGGAAAAAAGTTCAAACAACAATGGTGTGAGCTTGAAAATAAGGGCGCATCTTTCTAGCAGCCACCACTAAAGCCAAAGCCATTTTTTCAATCCTGAAATACCTTTTCTCAGATGTCAACAAACTCTTTCTAACATAATAAACTGGCTTTGAGGTTCCCCTTTCTTCTCGTATCAAAACAGCGCTGACAGCAAAATCATACACTGCTATATACAAAACAGCTCTTCCTAAACTTGAGGCTTAAATAATATTTCAGGTGATATCAATAGTTCTTTAATCTTCAAAAAAGCCACTTCACATTCCGGTGTCTACCTAAACTCTTTGGGCTTTCGTAAAACTTAGAAAAAAGGAGAACACTTGTAAGAAAATATAGAAATAAATAGATTAAGAGCCTAACCTCCTTGTTAAGAATTGCACCTTACTTATAGTTGGAAGTGATGTCATTGCCACCAAAGCCTTTAATTATTCAGGATCAACCTCTATCCCCTTGATCACTAGTGATATATCCCCAAAACTTTCCTAATCGTACACTAAAAATGCATTTTTTAGATTTTAGCTTCAGTTGAGTAGCCCTTAAATTCAGAAAATGTCTCCTCCAAATCTTTCAAATGTTCACCGTCTGTTAGGCTTTTATCAAGCATATCGTCAATATAAACTTTCATATTCCTCCCGATTTGAGAAGCAAAAGCCTTGTTCACCAAATATTGATATGTTGTTCATTCATTCTTTAAACCAAATGTCATAACTCTATAACAATGTAACTCTCGATCAGTTATAAATGTGGCACTCTCCCGATCTTTAAGGTTCATCTTAATCTGGTTATATCCTACAAACGCATCCATAAAGGAGAGAATTTTATTCCATGAAGTGGAGTCAATTAATTGATCTATTCGAGGAACATGAAATGGGTCTTTAAGAAATGCACGGTTTAAATCTGTAAAATTAATACACATACCATTTCCCAGTCTTCTTTTTGACCAATACTGGATTGGCTGTCCAAAGTGAATATTGTGTCTCCCAAATATTTCCAACTATAGTTCCACTTCTACCACAAGGGCCTCGAACTTCTCAACAGAAAAAACTCGCCTCTTCTGTATACTAGTCCTGATCTTCGGATTTAAAGCTAAGCTGTGACATATTATCCAATAACATCCTCTGTTTTCCAAGCGAAAGCATCCAAATTATCAAACATAAACTGCAAATACTCAAAACATAATATAGATGACAATGAAGTCCATATTCGCAGAGTTTTCTCATTTGTGAACGTATAATCCTCGATATATTCACTTACTTCCAAAGGTCTCGGGGTTTCCCTCGGATCATCCATGCCATATTCATCAGAGGTGAACCCCTCGATTGTTATTCTGCCATTTGGTCATTAAAGTTAGATACACATGAATGAAGAGTTGTTGCATAACACTTTCTTGCTATCTTATGATCACTTTGAACCACCCCAATACGATCTCTAATAACATACTTCACACATTGGTGAATGGTGGAGACTACGACATACATCTTTGACAACCAAGATCTCCCAAAGATAGAATTTTACTTGTTGGACATTTAACTACCATGAACAAAACTTGAATTCTCTTTCGAAAAAATAATTTTCCCATTTACGCCTCCCCCTCGAATTCTCCAATTAATGAAGCTGTGACTCCAATTATAGTGCAATATGATCGAAGAATCTTAGGTGGATTACGCATCCTGTCACATGTAGACTTAAACAAAATATTTGCTGAACTGCATGTTTCTATCAAAATATGTCGAACTTCAACCCCAGCAATGTCTGCCACAATAACCACAGCATCTTTGTGAGGTCCTGCCATCCCTCAAAGATCATCATTATCGAACAACATGAATAGTGTATTTACCTTCCCATACAAATGAGTAGACATTATACCTTCTATTTGAGTAGTCAAACTTACCACATGTCTTTATCTAAAGCTATTAGTATTTTCAGTCATAGTATCTCCACTAAAAATTGCTAAAGATTAATTTTTTTACAAAAACTTCAAACCCGTCCTGGAACTGGTGGTTCATCCACAACTATCAAAATTAATTGATCTGGGTCTGGATCTAAAAACTATGTCACTGCATCAAACTCGTCACATTTTGAGTCCAAAATGAGCAATGAACTTTCTTGATTTGAGTTTGGATTACCAACTTGTTGGGTTAACGTGCTCGAAGTTTTTAACCCACTTCTTTGACCCTTGACAAAAGCTGTTAACTTGCCATTTTTTTATATCAAAATATGTATTTCATTTTTTAATGCTATGCAATGTGCAGTATCATGTCCAATGTTATTATGATACTTAAAAAATATCTAATATTGCGCTCTTCCCTAGTCCTATTTATGGGAGCTGGATTTCTAAAGTGTACTTGAACTTTAGATTTCTCAAAGATAGCTGTTACGTTCTCAGTTAGCTCAAAACATTATGGTCTTATGCACTGATTTGGCCTCGGTCGATAAGGTTGATAATTATACCCATGAGTTGGATCCCCTCCTGATCGAGGAGGTAGATTAGTATTAACCCTGGAACAAGGTGGTGCCTGAGAATTCGAAGTATGCACTTGGTTCGATTGGCCAGTAAATGCATGTCCTGAAGTCCTCTGAGTAGAAGTTGAACCACCTCGAACTCTAGTAGATTCTTCAACTTTAATTTGCTCATCGACTTAAGCCATGAGAGCTCCAAAATGTCAAAGCCGTTTTTTTTCTAGTCGTTTTATTTGCGAATTCCCCTGAAAGTAAACCTTGTCTAGAAGTTGCCATATCGACAAACTCTTTTTAATCCTCTAGCTCTGGTTTTGTTAACACAAACCACCTCGTGTAATCTTTCAAAGTTTCCCCCGCAACTTGTTTGCATTGTATAACTGTGTAATCATTACCTTGCATTTCTTTACTTGTTATAAATTGTCTTCGAAATGAAATAATGTTTTTTTATAAAATTGGTAATAGATCCCATCGAAATCCTGTTATACAACTTCAAAGAAATACCTTTAATAGTTTGAGAAAAAGCTTTACATAACATCCTGTCGTCATCCTCAAAATTCATCATATAATTCTTGAATTGTTCAATATCATCATCAATATCTTGTATCCCATCAAACTTTTCTACCTTTGAAGTATCAAAACGCCCCAGAAGTGGTATTGTTCTAATATCCGCAGTCAAATGATAATTCCTCTAATCCACTCATTGCATATATTGACCATCTTCTTTATTTCCCATTATTGCCTAAATATTTTGGTCTGTTGTATTAACATATTGATTAGTCACATTTTATTCATAAAACAAATTATCCCTCACATGCAGAAGCTTACTTTCTTTCTTTAACTTATATTATTTACGCCACTTCCGATGCCGACTCCTTACCCTTTTGAAAATGTCGATGCCTTTCTTGTTTAAATAACCACTCTTCGGAATTTAAACGTGAAAATTTACTATCGTTAGACGAAATATACCGTTGTTGATCCGTTCTGTCTCTCCGGAAAGAATAGTGTTCTCTATCTGATTGAAAGTGTGTTTTCTTATGATCTCTTCGAATCCGATGAGCTATATAAGATTCACCTGACGAATTTTCTACCTCATCTTTTTCTTCAACTGAACACACTTCAGATTTCAATGTTCCAGATCTAATTTGTTGTTCTCTTCGTGCATATTCGCTATTCAAAATATTATTTTTTAGCAGTCTATTTATTCTACTTTTGTTGTCGGATTGATTACACTACTCATGAATTTGAGAATTTCTTTGGCCTTCTTCTGTAACACTTATTTCTCTTTGTAAACCCGATCTAATAACTTCAATTTCTTCACAAACCGTTGGATCAACTATTGTGTCCTTGTAGGAAACACCATCAACTATGAACTTTTTCTTTTCGAAATTTAGACGTGCTATCTAGGTACTTAAATTCTCCCACTGTGGTTACCAATTTCTTATGTTTGAATTGTATTTCTAGAGATAGAAAGATGCAAATGGAAATTGTAAAGAGAGAAGAAGATTCAAAAAGTAAAATCGTCATTCAGAAAGTGTGAGTCGTCCTTTATTCTTCAAGTCTCGCCTCTATTTATAGTCGCGTATAGAGACTTTAACTAAATCAGTTACAAAAATGGACAAATTTCATAATAATCCTTTATATTTTCTATTAATACTAATCTCCTCCTATAACTTTACCATTTATCTACTGCAACTTTTTAATTTTTGAATTAAGTCCATAATAATCCATATCTTTATTAATGTTCTCATCATCGTGTCCCACCCAGATCCTATCAGAGGGGAATACAATACTATAAAACATGATTATTCGTATATACTAAAAAATATGGATATTAACTGTTACGTTATATACACATACATTCATGTCCCAAAGAGTCTCGATATTTAACGGTAGAATATGTTAAACATAAAAAAAATTAATCACAAAAAATACGTTATACGAGTCCAAATTTATATTGGTCTACATGTGTACTAACATGGCCAACGACTAACAAAACAAGACGAACTATCTCATAAGATCCATCACATGACGAGGCTGATAAGGTCGGTAATACTAGCACCGAGATCACTGGGCAAAGTGTGAATGGCCGATGTTAAATCAGAGGTCATCGACTCTGAAACCTTTATGACAATCGAGCATAGGCCCTGATAAGAACCTCCTAAAATCGACACTATGAAATAAGATAGGGATAACTTTGCAACCAGAAACCCAAAAGGATTCAAGGGTCAAAGGATATGGATCGATAGGTCACACATAGGTTATGGAAAGGCCTTTATATTCCAACTGATTTTTCTTTGGATATGACACACCAAATGAAGAACAAGTTCTCTTGTGGATATTACACACCAGCAAGAGAAGAGTAAAACTTAAGAAGTTTTTCAGAATCAAAGTTAGTCTAACCATTCAACCTATGAGTACATAGTTTTATAGTAGAAAGAACAAGCCTTAAACACAATTACATTGTTTTGAGAAATATAATGCATTCCTCTAACACTGATAAGGAAGTAGAAATTTAGGGACTATAGTGTAAATAATAAAAGTTTAATGGAACAATTCTGATTATGTATTTCTATTGAGGACTAAAGGTAATTTATCCCTTTATGTAACCGTTTTTAGTTTTGAGCTAAGTCCCAGCGTCTCCATATAAAGGACATGGCTGAACTAATAAAGAGGTTGAAGACTTTTTGATCTAACTTATTTGTGCTTTGACTTTCTCCCTCTAAAAACTCTTTCTCTCACTAGGACACACGTACTATACTTTCATAAGAAAACTTCTAACAATTAAACTCACCCAATTGGCGACTCCACTGGAGACAAACTAAGAATCAATGTTTCTTACTTGTTCAAATTCTATTTGATCTTCTTATTTTATCGTTTGAATTCTTACAATGAATCCTGAAAATAATTCATCAGTTCGATCAAACGATGGAAACACTAAGAGACGATTTATAAAGAAATAAAAATAGACCAGAAGAATCTGTTCCGATCCAAACACAATCGGATATTGAAATGCGCATGAACCAACTCATGGATAAAAATAAACATGCTGAACGAAAAGTACGAACAAATAGAACAAGAAATTCACTTGGCGAAGCTTAAATCCGAGGCGAGGCAAGTAAACGAGAAAATTGAAATTAGAAATCAGTCCAATCGATCTTGTACTGATCGACACGTTAGGAGTGAGCAGAAGAAAGCGCGCTTCAAAGCTCCAAAAGAACGCTATTCTTCTCGAAAAGGGAAAAAAGACAAAGAAAAATATGTAGCCTCTAGTGACGAAGTGGTTGAAAGTTCTGTTTCAGGATTTAAGAGGTATACGAGTTCTTCGAAGGAGGAAACAGAAAGGGAATAACTAGTGAAGCATAAGAAGGAACATAAATCTAAAAGGGACAACATTCCTCGCTGTTTGATGGAATCTACTTGGTGTGAGGGGAACACCTCGAATCAATAAGCTGAGACTAATCAAAATTTGTATGCAGTCATGGGGATTGAGGATCAATATGTGTAAGGTGTTGATTGGAGGAACTCTCCGTTGACAAGTGAAATTCGATCTATAACGCTTCCAAAGCGTTTTGATTTTGCTAAGGTTGAAAATCTCGACGGGATGCAAGATCCATACGACCACATCGAACAGTTCAAGAATTACATGATGAATTTTGAAGATGAAGACCGGCTGGTGTGTCGTGGTTTTTCATATACTTTCAAAGGAACAACGTTAAAATGGTACAACTGGATTCCGAGGGGATCCATTTCAAATTTCAGGGATTTTTACATTGTGTTTCGAATGCGGTTTCTTGGAAGTAAGGAGATGAGAGCGAACAGAGATATGATTATTAAGTTCAAACAAGAAGTTGGAGAATATTTAAATGATTACACAAAGAGGTTTGTTTAGACTAAGGCAAGTTTGGATAATTGCGAAGAAAATGTGGCAATTGCAGCTTTTCGCCAGGGATTACTGCCAGGGGATCTGGCCAATGAAACGACGAAGAGGAGAGCTCTAACCTTTGGAGCATTGATGACTTAGGTTAAAGTCCAGATCAAGGTTGAAGAGTCAACCAGGGTCCGAGGAGGACTAGTTAATATTCCAAAGAAATCGAGTCAGGTGGCCAATAACCAAGGCCAACCCTCGAATGACAATCAATAGTTACGTTCGAATAATAATAATTTTCCACCTCGAACTGGTGGGTATTCAAATCATGCTCTATCATACAATTACAACAGACCGAGGCCGAATCAGTGGATTAGGTTAGAGTAATATGCGGACTTGACAGAAAGCGTGGCTGTAAGTTTTGACAAGAACAAAAGCTTCGTGAATTTTAGGAAGCCAACTCCAATAAAGAATTTCAAATCTTGATTGCAAATGGAAAACTCTTGACTTATGTGTAGTCACAAGGGAGTGGGTCAAAAACTCCGACATCAACTTCACGGCCGGCTAATCCAACAACACCACCTGAGAATTTAATGATTTTAGATTCAAAGGTTGAAAAATTCGATGCCTCTTTGGAATATTTGGATAATGATCAGAACATGTTAATCTTGATGGTTGTTGAAGAGCTGATAAAGAAAGAGCGTGTGCGAGACTTGTGTGAATGTTTTGAATCATTAACTATTTTTGGAGGTGATTCAATGGCTGGTAATACTGATAGCTCGAGGAAGAGGCATGTTGTCAATTTGACGACTCAAATTGATGGGAAAATGTATACTCACTCATATGGAAAAAAGGCCATTCTTTTCATCTTATTCGATGAGGAAGATTTGTAGGGCACGACGGGGCCGCATCATGATGCGGTAGTTATTGGTGCAGAAGTGGCTGGTATTGAAATTGTACGTGTTCTTATACACACCGACAATTCGGCAAAAGTCCTCTTCAAAATGACTTATGAGAGAATGCAGAATCCTCCTCGAATTTCTCAATCACAACGTACAATCATAGGGTTTTCCGGTGTGACAGATCGGGTGATTAGGGAATTCGAAGGGGAAATGAGTTTGGGAAAAGGACCTTTCAAGAAGAAGATCAAAGTGCTTTTTTATGGTGGTGAAGTGTCCCACGAGCTACAACGCTATTTTTTTGAAGGTCTTGGCTTCTAGAAAATATGGGGTTGTGTCGACGGTACACCCATGTTTTAAATATGTGGTAGGGGATCGTATTATGGTCGTTCGAAGCGACCAGAAAGTAGCAAGAGAGTGTTATGCCAATGCGCTTCGGATCCGGGGATCCAGCAGTGGAGACTTGATGAATGAATAGCACGCAGAGGCGTTAACGTCGAATTTAGAAAAAAAACTTGACAGTCCGAGGGAAACCCTATGGTCTTTAATAGTAAGTGAAAAAATAGAGAAATATACTTTTTCGGAAGGGGGAGTGTTTTGAATCAGAACCTTATTGACCCCACTTTTACGTCAACAACTGCTAGGGGTTCAATTAATTCTCCAACTGGAGAAACGATGATTTAATCAATCAAATTTAGTTTTCACACTTCGAATAATGAAGCTAAATACGAAGATGATTTGGCAGGTTTGAGGTTGGAAAAATAATATGAGGAGCAACTTCAGTGAGCTTAGAAATGGATTCCCAATTAGTAGCAAATCAAGTATCTAGATTTTCTGAGGTAAGAAAGGATTGCTTAATTTTATATCTTCGAGAGCTTCAGAACTTAATGTCACTATTCGATCATGTTGTTGTTGAATACATTAGTTATGGAAGTAACAGGTGGCTGATTCTTTAGCAGATATTGTTACAAAGAGGAATATATTTGGATTTTGTTACAAGAAAATCGTTCAATTTTGACTCAATCAGATCAGTGTGAATGTATACAGGAACTCTTTGTCACCTTCAATGCAGTCCGAGAAGATTGGCGAACATATATTCTTAATTTTTTGACTCAAGGAACATTACAGATGATACGAAGTGGGCCAAAAAATTGAGAGGTAAAGCCTTAGGATACATAATTTTAGATGGAATTTTGTATAATAAGACATTAAATAGGCCATTACTACGATGTCTAGACAGGCAAGAATCACAGGAGGTATTATCAGAGTTGCATGATGGGCAGGGGTCATCTCATTGCGGGTTTAAAGCTTTATCTCATCGAGTTTTGCTTGCAGGATTTTATTGGCCTTCAATTATGAATGATGCTAAAAATTTGGTTCGAAGCTGTGATACTTGTCAAAGGTTTTCTAATTCTATACACAGGGCGACAGTTCCACTTATGTCTATAACCGAGGCCATACTATTTGATAGATAAGGGATTGATCTGGTGGGGCCTTTGCCGATGACATCCGGGGGACGACAAATGATAATTGTAGCAGTGGATTATTTTACAAAATGGGTTGAGGCGGAACCACTATCTCGAACAAAATCAAAAGATGTAATCAAATTCATTGTGAACAATATTTGTTGTCGATTCAGAGTACCTCGTAGAATTACTACGGATAATGGCCCTCAGTTTAATAATAAAGATATGACCTTATTTCATGCATCAAAGGGAATTCAACAATGTTTTTCGACGCATTTTCATCCTCAAGCCAATGAACAAGTCGAGCTAACAAACAAAATTATTTCAGATGGTTTAAAGAAAAATTTGGTAGGGGCAGTAGGGAAATGGCCGAACTATTTACAAGAGATACTTTGGGCATATCAGAGAACTCCCAGGGAAGCTACTAAAGAAACACCTTTTGCCTTAGCATATGGAATGGATGCTGTTAGCCCTGTGGAATCTACGATGTTATCTTTTAGAATAACTCAATATTCTGAAAGATATAATGATGAAGCTAAAAGGAAAAATTTAGGTCGGATTGAGGAGAAAACATTTCGAGCTCATTTAAACGTGATCCATTACCAAACTCTTATGAGGAATAGATACGATTCGAAGATAAAAATAAGAAATTTTAAAGCGGGTGACAAAGTGTTAAGGAAAGTATTTTTTCATACAAATGAGAAGAACCTCGGAAAAATGACCCCAAATTGGGAAGGACCTTATATGGTTGTTGAAAGGATAAAACCAAGGTCTTATCGCCTTTCTGATATTCAAGGGAGGATGCTTCAACACCCATGGAATATATAACATTTGTAGTTATATTGGGAATATATCTATTGTATTTTGAATTTGTTACTATTGATTGAAAGACGCCCTCTTTCGTATCCTGTTGGCCTATGAAGGTTTTAGTGAGGCGCTATGTACATATTCAATATTATCAATAAAATGAATTTTTGGCCAATGGTTGTTTACAAGTGTTTATTTAAAACTATATTGACAACTTATCGAAGACATATAATCTTTGAAGTTGGTCAAGAGTAGAATGTTCCAAAGTGTTTATTACACTTTTCGAAGAAATTACCATATTCGAAGTGCTACGTTTAAAAAATGCACTATGATTTTCGAAGTGCTACGTTCAATAAATGCACTGTATTTTTTGAAGTGCTACATTCAAAAAATGCAGTGTGTTATTCGAAGTGCTACGTTAGACAAATGCACTATTTTATTCGAAGTTCTACGCGCAAGATGCACTGTAATTTTCGAAGTATTATGTATTGTGAATTTCGAAGTACATTGGAGTTATGTTTAAAAAATTATTTCAAGTTATTAACTTCGATTAGTTAATATTGATGATAAAAATAAAACATAAACAAAGACATTTGTAAATTAGATTAATTCGATGAAGTACATTGGACATGACACTAGTCTGACAGATACAAAAAAAGATAACATAAATTCAAATGAAAGTAAAAATCATTGAGATGACTCCTCTTCGGATGATTCTTCTTCTTTTGATAATGAGCTTGGGATATGATTGACAGCTTCACTAGAGCACCGTTCGATAGGAATATCGTTCCTAAAACTGGAAAGGTTGATTTTTGGATAAGTCGAATGAATCTCTCGAAGGAGGGTGATGACTTTGTTTTCTTTCTCATTGTTAATATCAGCCAACATGTCCTTAGAACATTAAGCTTTTACGGCAGTAACAACAACTCTTTTTTCCTTCTCAAAATTAGCCTTTAGCGTGGCTATCTCATCTGTCAACTTTTTTCTTTTCTGCTTTGCTTGTAGGAAGAGAAGCTTGAAGGACCTCAGATTTAAGCTTTTCAGCAGCCAACTCTTCAACATGTTTAGTTTTGAGCTTGTTTATCTCCTCTTGATGGGAGGCGATCATTTTTTCTTTATCAGCATGGTGTTTCTCATTTAAATGTTCTGTGATGAAAAATAGTCATCGAATAAGCTCAGATCTTGCTACTTCGAAAGTGTGGAATTGATTGATAACGTGATTTTGAAAATTTTCCCTCAGTTGTTTCTCAACATCGACAATTTCATTATAACGAACCATGTCTTTCGCCAATAATTTCAAGTGACTGTTGGAAGCTTCGATGATTACAATGTTAAATTTTAGATTATCAAACTTGCTTCTGAAAAGATTCGAGGAGAAAGAAAGATATTATTGACTTTAAACTGTGAGTTTCTGGTATGGCTTCTTGCAGGAGTCGAAGACAGTTAGTTCTCATTCATATACTGACATGAGAATTTGGGGGGCAACTAATAAGGATGTAGAAATTCAGGGACTAAAGTGTATATAATAGAAGTTTAATGGAACAATTATGATAATGTATTGCTATTAAGAACTAAGGGTAATTTATCCCTTTATGTAACCATTTTCAGTTTTAAGCTAAGTCCCTGTGCCTCTATATAAAGGCCAACGCTGAATTAATAAAGGGGTTGAACATTTTTTGATCTAACTCATTTGTGCTCTGACTTTCTCTCTCTAAAAACTCTTTCTCTCACTAGAACGCACGTACTATACTTTCATAAGGCAACTTCTAACAATTAAACTCACCAAACACAATTACGGCTTTTCTTGGAAAAAGAATGCATGCCTTGAACACATTTAATGCTGTTCTTGCAAGTGCATTAAAATTGAAAATACAAAATGTTAATGATAAAATTTGAAATCAAACCCTTCTCTCCTCCAAGAACGTGGATTTTGTTGTAGATGGGCCTTGGACGTTTATTTCAACAAATGGGCAATGGTGAAGTGAAAAAATTTCCTTATTAAAAACCTTGTCAAGGAAATCCATTGGGACATACTTGAACAAGCGAAAAAGAGTACAATCGAGACACTTTATCATATATTGAAATCAATTACCTTGAATCAAGACCAAAGTGGTTTGACAAGCATTTCCACCACACTTTATGTTCTGTTCACATGGATTCTCTATTTGATTAAGTAATCCTTCAACAACATTGTTAAATTGTTTTGCTCTTGATCGAGTTATTGGACCAGCTGGTAAAGTAAGCACATGCTCAACTTGAGGCTCATCTTCTTGTTCAAGTTGTTCATCTGGTTCTTGCACATGTCCACGTTCTAAGCTCTTTGTGTCATCTAGGATTACATCATCCTCTCCCACTTGAAAAGGATTTGACCTCAAATCTATTTCATCTGCACTAAAAGGAACCAAATCAGAAACATTAAAGGTAGGACTCATTTTATACTTATCTTGCAAGTCAAGTTGATAAGCATTATTGTTGATCTTTTTTGTTACTTCAAATGGTCTATCGATTCTAGGCATCAATTTTGACTTCATCTATTCTGGAAATATTTCCTTTCTTAAGTGCACCCATACTTGATCTCCAACCTCAAAAAATTTCTCACACATGCCCTTGTTTGCTTGTTTGACATACTGCTCAATTTTCCTCTCTATGTTTTTCCTCGCATCATCATGGATCTGTTTTATAAGTTCAACTTTCTTTTTTCCATCTATGCTACTTCTTTCACTCAAAGGCAAAGGAATTAGATCCAAAGGAGATATTTGGTTAAATCCATAAACAATTTGAAAAGGAGAGTACTTAGAAAATAAAATGCACATAATGATTATATGCATATTTGGCATGCGACAAACATTCTTCCCAGGTTTTCAAGTTCTTTTTAATTGATGTATGTAGAAGAGTGGAAAAAGTCCTATTTACTACTTTTGTATTTCCATCAGTTTGTGCGTGATACTTAGTAGAAACTAAAAGCTTAGTCCCTAACTTAGACTACAAAGTTTTCCAACACTAACTTAGAAACATAATGTCCCTATCTGAAACTATCGTCCTAGGCATGCCATGCAAACAAACTGTTTCTTGAAAGAACAGATGAGAGATGTACAATGCATCATCAGTTTTGTGACAAATAACGAAGTGCGTCATTTTATAAAATCGAATAACAAGCACAAAATATAATCCATACGAGTTCTAGTCCTATGCACTCCAACTACAAAATCGAAAGGTATATCATTCCAAGGATACGTACGAATATGTAAATGAGTATGTAAATCGTGCGATTGAACCTTTTCCTCATCCATCTGAGTAATATTTTCACTTATAACAAAACCTAAAAATACAAGTTTATTGGTACAAAAAGTGTATTTCTTAATATTGGCATAGATATTGTCCTTCCTAAGCACACTTAAAATTAATTTCAGATGGTGAATATGCTCTTCTAAGAACTTGTTGTAAATTAAGATGCCATCAAAATATACTACGATAAAAACTCTTATAGAAGCATTTGGAACATGATTCCTTAACCTCATCAATGTACTAGGTGCATTAGTTAGCCCAAATAACATCACTAACCATTCATATAGTCCAGGCTTAGTTTTAAAAGTAGTTTTGCACTCATCCCTTCTTTCATAATTTGATGATAACCACTTTTAAGATTAATCTTAGAAAATATGCTAAAACTATGCAATTTGTCTAACATATCATATAATCTAGGTATAAGATGACGATAATTTACTGAATTAGTTCTATAAGCAGGTCTGTTAGGAAGTGAGGCTCAAAACATAAAATATATTTGGTGTTCGATGCTTCTGAATGGTGGAAGCCCATTGGGATTATCATTAGAGAATACATCTACAAATTCTTGCAAAATAGAAGTCATCTTACTCGACAATACTGGTGTCAGGTTAGTTAAACTCATAAGAGTTTCTTTAAACACAAACAATAGCATATGGTGCGTAGAGAATAATACTTTCTTAACCTCACCAGATTTTGTATAGAAATTCGAATGTTTAGTTAGCTGACTCTCCTTGTTTTGCATATGCTTTTGATCTTGGTAAACTTCTTGTAGAGTCGTAGGAACTAGAGTGGGTTTCCTTCTCTGGAACTCAAATATATTACGATTGGTGAATACATCATGCATAACCTTTCGATCAAATTTTCATGGCTTTCCTAAAAGTATGTGATTATCCTTCATTGGTAGAATGTTAAACAAGACTTCATCTTATTCTTTAACCATGGCTAAGGAAACTTCTACTTGGTGGCTAACTTTCAATTCTCCACTATCGTTAAGACATTGAAGCTTGTAAGGTGCTTGATGCTTCTTCATTTTAAAACCAAGCTTCTTTACCACAAATTCATTTGCCACGGTCGTGCGACTGCTACCTTGTTTTAATCTCCTTGCGTTGAGATGCAACTCACGGTGGTATTGACTATGGACAAATATCTTCTGCATAATGGCTTTCATTTCGGTCCATGACTTTATCAGATGTTCTTCATTACACATTCTTGAAGTTACTAGTTGATCCCACCAACTAGGAGCATAGTCATAAAACTCTTTAGTAATAGCTCTTACTTGATTGATCTGTGTGTAGTGTTGAACATTGAAAATGAGTTCAATCTTATTTTTAAAGATGACAATTTAACCCGAAATAGTGAGTATCCGAACCGAACTGATCCAGCGAGGTGGGTTACCCAAAAAAGAAAAAAGAAACGGGACGAGTTATGGTTTTTAATTTTATTACCCATTCGGGTTCGGTTCGGGTTTCAGTTTTGGATATTTTACCGCTGGTACGCACCCCGAACCCGCCCGTAAAAAAATTAGTAAAATGTTATTATTCAATAGTATAATAATTTTATATTTAAAATATTATTCTAACCCAATAGAAAATACTAGCCCATGAGCCCACTGTGAATTTATAAACCCTACTCCTCTCTTACTGTCTATCTTATTTTATTGACGCCCTCTTCCTTCTCACTTCAACTTCCTAAAAAAACCTAAAAAAACTTAAAGTACTAAACGACTTTCTCTATCAATGTATGTCTCACTTTCTATGACAAATTGTAGGATTATATAATATATATTTTATTTGGAATATAGTAAGTTTAATTCTTGTTTAAGATAGTATATATTTTCAATTGGATTATATTTATCTTAGTGATTTATCTAATCGAGTGTCATATACTTGTTTATCATGTATATCTCTTATATATATATATATATATATTTTATTTTTATTTTTTAGGATAATATTTGTTTTTAATATTTTATTGGATAATATTTACATTGAGAATCGATTGTTAAATTCTCGTTTATCATATAATATCTTTGTCAAATATCTTTTCTTTTTTTTCTTATATATGATAATATATATCTTTGATTAAGTAATATTTATATGGGAAATAACACCTAAGATACCCATTCAACTATTTTATTGTCATCTAGTACCCAAGGTTTGATCTATTATCTCTTAATATCCATCCCAACTACCTAATTACCACTTAATACCTAACATTATTTTAATACCCTAACTACCCTCCCCTTTCATTAACAACCACGTAACCAAAATTTCTCTTTCTTATTTTTTCTTTTTATTTGATTTTTAAAAGATCCATATCTTTCAAACCGGAGCTCGAAAAAAATAAATGAAAGTACCATCACTTTTGTTTTTTTAAAATGAACAAAACTAGATCGATTGATGATATTTTCTTGATTTTTTAATAATAAAATTTCACGGTAACAACTCGCTGGAAATCGAGAGAGTTGCAAACAACTCTTAGGAAATCCTGAGAGTTGTTTGTAATCGAGAGAGTTGCAAACAACTCTTAGGAAATCCTGAGAGTTGCAAACAACTCTCACGTTAGTTTTTCAAACAACTCTAATGTTAGTTTTTCAAACAGCTCTTAAGTTAGTTTTTCAAACAACTCTCAGGTTCGTTTTCCAAACAATTCTCAGGGTCGTTTTTCAAACAACTCTCAGGTTTGGTCTTGTGAAACTACCGGCAGGTATATATGGTTGGGGTTATTTTTGTGCAAATTTCAATTCGAGATACCAAGTGACACTATCCAAAAAACGGGTACTAGTGGGTAGTTAAATAGTTGAGAATGTATTTACTGGTACTTTTCTCTTTATATTGTGTGATTCATCTAATCGATTGTTAGATTCTTGTTTATCATATATATATATATGATTTATTTTCTTTTTTCTTGTTTATGATATTATATATTTTTGATTGGATAATAATTATGTTGATTGTTTTCTTTAATCGAATGTTAGATTTTTGGTTATTATATATATATATATATATTTCTTGTTTAGAATAATATACATCTTTTATTGGATAATATTTATGTTAGTGATTTCTTTAATTATCAGATTCTTATTTATCATATATATTGTTTAGATTTTTTTCTTTTTTTCCTGGTTTAAGATAGTATATATTTTGATTGGATAATGTTTATGCTGGGTGATTTCTTCAATCTCCTATCAAATTCTTATTTATCATATATATAAAATAATGTATCTCAGATTTATTTTCTTTCTTCTTATTGTATTTTTTCTTGTTTATGTTAATATATATCACCCCATTCAAATTTGAAAATTAAAATTTCTCTAGCTTAAATATTTGATGTTATAAAGAATTAATATTTTATTAGTTATTAGATAATAAAATTTATTATTCTAGCAAAATTATAATTTAATTATATATGTATATATATTATTTTAATAATATTTTTTTTATATAATGAAGGGTCAATATTTAATTATATATCTATATATATATATATATATATATATATATATTATTCTAACAATATTTTAGGTCGGGTTCGGACTTTCGGGTTCGGTTTTGGTATTAATTACGAGTTTCATTGGAGGGTAGTTGGCGGGTACCCGCGTGGATAATCCAAACCCGCGGGTACGGGTTTTGGTATGAAAAACAAATATCCATTGGGGTTCGGGTATCAGTTTTATACTACGAAGTGAGTATCGGGTATATATATACCCGTCCCCGATCCGTCCCGTTGCCATCCCTACTTATTTTCCAATTTCAAATATGCATATGGATCATTTTCCCATAGAATGGTGGAATCTTAATCTTGAAAACTTGAACAAAACTTGAACAAGGGAAAAATAGTACAATCGAGACACTGTCTCATTTGTTGAAATTAATTAGCTTGAATCAAGACCAAAGTGGTTTGACAAGATTTTTCACAATAATTGTTGTTCTGATCAAATGGATTCTCCATTTGATTAAGTAATCCTCCAAAAATATTTTTATTTTTTTTTGTTTTTGATCAAGTTATTGGACCAACTAGTAAAATAAGAACATCCTCAACTTTGAGCTCATCCTCTTGTTCAAGTTGCTCATCTACTTCTTGCACATTTCCACGTTTCCAAGCTCTTTGTGTCATCTAGGATTACATAAAGCCTCTATAACAACATTAGCGATCGACTAACAAAGACTAACCGAGACAGTGATGAACTAGACAACCAAAGAGAGCGTGAACAAGGATCATTCTATCAATAAATAAACAGAGCATAGGGCGTCGCTTAGTCCTAGCCCAATCAAGGAATTACCAAGAAGGCATGATAAATGAATCAAATATAAGCTCCTATTAAGTACGAGCAAGACCAGAAGGATACCAGACAAAAATGATACCGAGCTGAGGCCATTACTGAGCTGAGGACATTACTGCGAATCAACAAAACAGGTCGAGCACGGTTATGATGATAAACGAATAAGGAAAAATGGTCATAATGAAGTCAAAGATTATTGAATAGTCAACCCACGTAACACAACAAGACTATAGTAATGGCCATAATTTTAGGTCAATTATCATTTATAAAGGTCCACGTGGGTGAATAATGCAATCACGTAAAAAATAATTAATTGTAACCGCTATGTAATAGTATAAATAGGATAAACATTGAATGTAAATATACTTATCTTCTCGAATCAATAAAAATCACTATCTTGGAAAATATTTGTTAGATTTCTCTTTAACAAATTTGGATTCGTCTGTGGGAAATCTGTAAAGAATACACATTTGTGTTAGGAACCAATGGTAGTGACAAGATTCCAGATTGACAGATCATCTTCCGAAAGATATACCGTGATGGCGAACCAGACTGCCGTGCTAGAACAAGTTGTTGGACCAAACACCACCACCAACTATGAATCTATATGAAGAGCACCCTCTAGGATCGGTATAGGATCTGGTGGGCACCCTCCCCACACCAGTTGATCCCTCATTCTCCCCAATCGTAGCACAAATTATGGAAGATCTAGCCGATCGACCTATGAGAGCCAATAACCCCGCTGAAGCCACATAAGTTCAGCGATTAGAGCATCATAACTAATCCATGCGGCAGGCTCGACAAAAGGACTTTTGCGACCAAGAACCGAAAGATCACCCTCGACAACGATTATATTTCTATGCATAACTCCTCGATTACCTTCCAACATAAAATCTATCGAAGTTAATTCATAAACGAATTCATTTAACAAAATAGAAACATATTTTACTATATAGATTCCAACAAACCTCGTGTATTTATCTTTGTCTAGCTGGACATTATTTTAACAGATAAATCATACGATTCTTATTAAATAACAAGTCAATATTAACAATTTTATTTAAAAAAATTAAAAAACTATTTTGATTTTTTATTTTTTATTTCACAAATAATTAAAAATATTAAAATTTCCAAAAAATAATCTTTAAAAGTTAATTTAGAATTAAGATAAAATCTAAAATATTTATGTTATCGCAAATGATATATCATATTTTATATTAACATCGAATTGAAACCCAACGATCAAGACATAATTTTATTTATCATTAACTATAGTTTTTTCTCAATTAATTTTTGGTTTATTTTTTATTTTCATTTATTTTTGAAACAATTTTTTATTTTTATTTTTTTCACATTTAAAACTGTTTATTTTTTGGCAAGTAATGATCTTTATTACTAAATTAAGCGGATTACAAAGTTTTCAGGTTAAAATTGAAAAAACAAGAATAAAGGGGACTATAGGGCAAAAAAAGAAGGTGCCTAAAATTTTAACAAAATTTAAACTTTTGCTTCGTCTTCCCCTGAACAATTTCTTCGCCTTCTCCAAAACACTTCAACAGTCAGTAACAAAACCCAGCCCAAGACTTTCTAGCAGGGCAATAGTACGCAACTCATCAGGAGGATTGACGAATTGAAGACTTTTCTTATTGTTGAGCATGTTTTTGGCGATCCAATCAGCACATTGATTTTGAACTCGAGAGATATGTCTAAGCGACATCTTTGAGTGGATTAAGGATCTTCAAATATCCAACGAAGCTTGCAGGTACCACGCTTCTTTTCTATTAGCGATTAGGTTTATCAGAATCAAGTTATCCGATTCCACATCAACTTCAATCCAATTATTTTGTTTGCATTTAATCAATCCCTCAATTAGGGCACTGATTTCGGGGAAAAGGGGGTTCAATTTGCCCAGGAGAGTCCCAGAACCCAGTAATATATTGGCTTCAGAATTTCGAAACAAAATGCCAGTGCTTGCTTCTCCATGCACGAGCCATCAACATTTAGCTTCATTCTTCCCTGGTTAGGAGCAATCCATTTGAGGTATCTTGGAACTTCTCTTCTATTTTTTACTGAGTTACAACCTAAGGATACACCAGCACGATAAGCATTAGTCCAAAGTTTGTATGATAACATATTTGCCATGTCCATGCTCCTAATAATAAACATGATTCTCTCAATAGCTTTCTTGAGAGAATCAGGAGAACCAGAAAACTTTGACCAGTTTCTGTTTCTCCAAATGACCCAGCATATGATTTGAGGAATGATGTGAGTTATATGTCTTTTTCTTTTTGAGAACGAGAACCAAGAGTGAAAAACATGAGAAATGACCATATGCCTCCTAATATTGATCTTGAAAAGGCAGCTAAAATAGTTCCAAAGTTGCCAAGAAAAGCAACAACTAACAAAGAGATGGGTTTTCTCTTCGTAGTTGTTGCAGAATTGGCAATTTGAAGCCATAATGGTGTGCCTTTTCATGATAGTACTATCAATAGGTATATAACCTTTTAAGGGTTTCCAACATAAGAAAGAATATTTTTTAGGGATTGAAGGGCTCCAGATTTTGTAGAACAAGCCTGACTTGGTATAGATGATTCTAATACTTTCCCAAGTAGACTTTGATTCAAACTCTTGGTTGTTAAAAAGCTTCCAAATTATTTTTTCAGGTTTATTAGTTTGAATTTTATATTTTGAAATGTGACTGATTCTATCATTAGGCAATATATTGTGTAAAGCATTATAATCCCAACTATTGTTTTTCCAAAAAAGATTTACACCAACATTTAGATATCAATTATTAGAGTTAGGATCACTTATCATTGGTGGCTTGTCATGCCAGTCGTCTAACCAAAAGTCCATGCATCCTTGACCTAGCCTCCATTTAATGTTTTTTTCTCAGCAGAACTTTTGATAGCATAGAGTCTTTTCCATAAAGTTGAGTCAGTGATTTTGCATTTAGCTCTTATGGCATGAGATTCAGTGCAATAGGTCTTGTGCATCAAAGTAGCCCAAAGACTACTGTTTTTCCTGAATATAAACCACAGTGAGAAAATTTTATTTGAATATCATTTAGACATTTAATGTTTAAGCCACCCTCAGCAAATGGTTTGCAAAAATGTTTCCAGGCAGACCAGTGGATGGCTTTAACATTATAATTTGATCTCCACATGAATTTGTTAAAGTAGGACTCTATTTTCTTGATGATATTATTAGGGACGAGGGTGTTTTGCATCCAGTAGTAAATTATTGGCATTAAGACATATGTGATTAAGGTTAACCTGCCCCCAAAGGACAAGTTTATTAGGTCCCAATCCACAATTTTATCTTGAATCTTATCAAGAAGGGTAGATAAATACTTCCCTCTATTGTTTCTAGCTATAGTTATCCCCAGGTAGTTGAAAGGAAGAGTGTCTGTATTGAAGCCATCATTGATCTTGATGTTGTTTGTAATTGATTGATTAACTCTTCTGAAAATAATCAGCTTTGTTTTCTCCTTGTTAACAGCTTGGCCAGAGATAAGTTGATACTTGTCCAATAGGTTGCTCAGCAGAACAATGGAACTAGACTTGCAGTTTGGGAAGATCAAGACATCATCTGTAAAAGCTAGGCAGGGCACCAAGAAGTTTGATCTAGAAGGATAGTGTAAATTTTTATTATTGTAAAATAGATTGTAAATCCCTCTAATCAAAACCTCTTCAGCTAGGATAAACAGGTTAGGAGACAAATGGTCTCCTTGTCTAAGACCTTTCTTCTGTTTAAAGTAATCATTAACAGTACCATTGATAAGAACAGAAATATGAACATTTGTAATCATATTCTTTATTAAATCTATACAATTTTAAAAAAACCCAAAACATGATAGAACTTTTAGAATGAATGCATGAGATAACTTATCAAATGTTTTCGACATATCAAGTTGAATGATAGCATTTCCAGTTTTAGGTTTTCTATCAATATCATGAATCATCTCCTTAGTGATTAAGAAGTTATCATGAATAAGCATGCCTTTAACAAAGGCTCCATGCATCTTGGGTACAATGTTAGTCATGATATTAGATAATCTAGAGTTGATTAAATTTGAAAAAATTCTATTAAACATGGTACAAAGACTTATCGGTCTGTAGTTGTTCCAACCAGTTGGATTAGGGCTTTTGGGAATTAAGCTAAGACCAGTAACAAAGACACCACATGGTATGTTGTTGCCTGAGAGATAAAAGTTAAAAGCATTACAAAGATCAATGTTAATAATTGACCGACAAGTTTTAAAGAAGAAGATATTAAAACCATCAAGGCCTGCTGCACTATCAGTTTTCATTTTAGCAATAATACTCCAAACTTCATATATGTTGGTTTGCTTGATAATGGAGTTCATCAGAGTTGGCAAGATCAACAAGATTATCAATCCAAACCCCATTATCTTTGATCCCTTTGATGATGTTACGCCTTTTTTTCTTGGTCACATACGCACGATACAACTTAGTGTTACCATCACCATCTCTAAGCCAACCATTGTAACATTTTTGATGCCAAAAGCTCTCCTCATTTCTTAGGGCTTTCATATACATGCTGTTAGCTTTAAAGATATTAGCCTTGGAGACATTGCTATTTGTTTTAAAGTGAATGTTTTCCATTCTCTTAACCACCTCAATAGTTTCATCAACCTTTCTGAAAATGTTGCCAAAGATATTAGTATTCCATTTCTTTAAGCAGCTTTTAAGTCTCCTCAACTTATACCAAAAGACCTGACCCTGGTTACCCTTACAAGCCATGTTCCAATTCTGCTTTACAGTGCTTAAGAAACTATCATCATTAGTCCAGGCATTAATAAATTTGAAACTTTTCTTGCAATTGATATAATTTGAATTAAAGCTAGACTGAATTAAAAAGGGGGCATGGTCAGAACAAGTTCTGACCATGTGAGACACCTGAGTTTCTTTGAAAGTGTTGATCCACAACTCATTTGTCAAAGTTCTGTCCAGTCTTTTCCAACGAGTGCCTCTATTCTATGTGTATCTTGAGCCAATGTACCCTACATCTTCAAACTTACACTGCCTAATAGAATCATTGAAGTCATTCGTACTAGCACGGTCATAAGTTGAACATCCAACTTGATCCTCAGAGCACGTGATGGCATTAAAGTCCCTAGTAATGATCCAAGGAAACTCATCAGTAGCAACAATTCTCATCTGATACCAAAGATCTAATCTAAGCAAACCCTGACTCTTAGCATAGACAACAGAAAGATTGAATATAGTATCACATCCAAGATAAGAAACAACCATATGAACAAGTTGATCATGGTCTTTAAGAACACTAATATCAACATCCTCATCACAAAAGATCCACACTTTATTGGAGAAGTTTGAAAAGGATTTTTTGAAACCAAGAACAAGAGACACACCATCAATCTTACTAACATCAGCCATGGGCTCTTGAATAGATAAAATTTTTGATTTTTTTCTTTGATAATTGAATGGAGCCTTCTCAAAGTAGGCTTATTGTTTAAACCTTTATCATTCCAATTAGTTATCTTTATCATTATCTGATAGAGATTTTTGATTTTTTTCTCCTTTCTTGGACAGAGAATTGATGATAAACTTCTTGGATTTTCTTATTTTTATTTCAGACTTTAACTTACCACTTATGATGGTTTCAAAGTCATTATTGTACGAAGGGTTTCTTGGAGAATTTTCACAGCTGCCAATGTTTTCATAATCCGTAACCATGTTGTTTTCCTTATCCTGAGGGTTGCTTTGAGCAAAGTCTTGATCAAGCCTATGCAAGGCTTCTATAACTTCCATGTGTTTTCAACAGACTCATTGTTGTGACCACTATCAGCACTTCTATCTTCTTTAGTCCCAAGATCGCTTTCCTTTGCTGTTATAACAGATTTCAGCTTTCTTCTATATACTTTGCTAAAGGTTTGAATGTTACTAAAACTATTAAGAGACGTTCTTGGCTCCTGATAAGCTTCTTCTTTGTCATTTTCTTCTTTGTCATTAATTTCATTTATTGATGATATTCTTAACTCTTTCTTGCTGTTATCCTTTGCATTATCCTTGACATTTTCTTCACGTTTTTCAGCCTTTTCAACTTCTTTATCTTGCTGATTTCTCTTCTCAACCTTTTTACATTGTTCCTCTTTATGACCCACATGAAAACAAACGTTACAGTATGGTGGCACATTTTTGTAACTTATGTTGATCCAACATCCATCGTTTGATCCAAATCTAGTCCATATTCTATATTTGAGTCTTCTAGAGACGTCAATCTCAACATGGGCAAAGCAAGCATTCATGACAGCTTTATTTTCAGGAACAATTACTTTGTAAGTAGTACCGATTGTTGAAGCCAGGTTATAAATAATTTATTCGTTATACATGAATTCAGGAATCCTTTCAAGACGTATCCACACTAGAGACTTTGGGCTCTCAAGTTTTTTGTTGAATTCAGAATCCCATCGTAGGATTCTCATGATCTTTCTATCTATATTCCAGACATTTTTGGACCAAATTTTGCTAACATCTTCTTTGCAGTGGAACTCTATAAATACATGTCTCGAGTCTTGGCTGATAAACTTGTAGGTTTCTTTGAATTTGAAGCTTTGAAGAAAGCCTTCTAACACTGATTTTCTTGCGATACCCTCACTGAACTTTCCAATAATTGTAGTAGTTGAATTTTTGAGCAAAAGATAATTAACCTCTTTCGAATATTGAACCGTGTAGTGGTCATCCGTTTCTTTACAAAACTCAGGCTTGAGTTCAAGAGTAGGATCGGAGGAGGACTGCCTGACAGTTTCAGCGTAAGACTTCTTAGTTTTTGAAGATCCGTTTTCGTGAAGAAGAGCAGGGAACTCTTCTATTATGGGAAGCTTGTGAGAGGTTGAATCCATGGCAAGGATTCAAAGAGCCAAAGAAGAAGATATGTCTTGAAGATTCATAGAGAAGAGAAGAATTCCAAGAAAAGGTTTCTTGGGAGAGAAGCTTTCTCTAATCATCATCAAAATTATATTCATCAAGGCCATCCACATTTAAAACTGTTTGTTAGAGGCATAAAATATTAAATTTTTGTACATTTAAAACTAATATACACATATATATTAAAAATAAATAAAATACAAATTAATTTGTGTAATGTACGTGTTGTTGGCCGGTTACACCATTTTTTAATATACATATAAAGGAGAGTATATTTTTTCCTAAAATTTTACTAATATGTATTTTTAAGAATATATTTTCTTTTAAAATTTATGGTTTATATATATAAAAATTAAAATAACTTTTTTTTGTCTCCCAAGTCATGTTTTGTATCGCATGACTACGTCACAAAGCTTTCTCCATATGATTTTTTTGTTCTTTAATTGATTTACTTAAATATCTAAAAATTGAACTGTATTTTTTCATATAATAGTTTTTTTTATCAAATTTGGCTGGTGTTATTTCTATCATATGTGACGGTTCTAGAATATATTTACGTAACATCGATATATGAAACACATTGTGCAATCTTGACAATTTAGTCGGTAATCTTAATTGATATACTACAGTATTCATACATTCAACAATTTCATATAGTCCAACACATCTTATCGCCAATTTCCTCAATTTACCGAATTTTGGAACCTTTCTCCATAATATCTTTAAAAGTAAAAAATCTTGTACTTTAAATTCTAATAGACGTGAACGAATATTAAAATTACTTTCTAACAAATTTGAGATGAATTTATTTTTTTCTCATATAATCTCTATATTCTTAATGTATTTTCGTATCAAATTTGATCCATATAAAACATTCTCTACATTCCATTCTCTCACATCATCCCAACACACATGTGCACACCATATATAAAAATTCAAACAATGCCGTAATACTATATATGATAAGTGTTATTATATACAAATTTGATTAATGGCAGGTAGGTAACCCAACTACCAGCAAATCCAATCACACATGCTCTTAACATATCTTCTACTATTTGTATCGCCTATTCTGACTTACCATTTGTTTGTGGGTGAAAAACAATGCTAAATTTGGGTTTAGTACCCAACGCAATTTGAACTCGATCTCACAATCTTTATATAAAGTTCTGATCTCGATATACTATTGAGTTTAGAGCACCATGAAGTCTGACAATATCTCACACGTATAAACTATCATACTAGTAAAATGTGCGATGCTTTTGTGAATTTATCCATAATAACATAAATTGAATCATGCTTATTTTGACTTCGTGAAAATCCTCGAACAAAATCCATTGTCACATGTTCCCATTTCCACTCGGGAACATGTAAAGATTAAAGCATGGCACAAGCTTTTTTATGCTCAACTTTGACTTGTTGGCATACCAAACATAGACTAACATATTCATAAATTTCTCTTTTCAATCATATTAACCAATAATGTTCTTTTAGAGTCTTATACAAAAACATACCCCCATGATACATATCATATTCTAAACTCTGAGCTTCATATAATATTTATTTCTTCAAATCATTATAATTTGTAACACACATAATTCATTCACAATATAATATCCAATCGTTTTTAATACTATATTTGGTAACCTTATTTGTTTGGACATCGTTACATAGTTTTATCATTTTAGGTTATTCTTGTGGGACTCTTAAATCTTTTCTATTAGAAAAGGGCAGACATAGAACTGTACCAATATAATATCATTATCAGTTAACTCCAATTTTGCATGTACAAAATTTATGTATAGAATAAACCAAGAGACATACACTCTAAACAGAATATCTTTCCTAATGATTTTTGACTCAAAACATCTGTCATTATATTGACTTTTCCGAGATGATAGTGAATACTACAACCGTAGTCTTTTGTGAGTTCCATCCAACGTATTTACGTTAAATTCAAATTTTGAGTGAATATATACTTGAAGCTTGGTAATTCGTATATATCTCACGCGTCACTATATATAAGTAATGATGTTAAATATTCAAATCAAACACAATGGTGGTTAACTCAAGATCATGAATCAGATAATTTAACTCATGAGGTTTTAATATTTTGGAAACATATGTAACTATGTTACAATTTTGCATAAAAATGCACCATAATCCGTTATGCGATGCATTGTTATACTCTTTAAACTTCTATGTGCTAGTAGAAATTACTGACACATGAGATTTTATCAAATTTCTTTTTTGCTATTTGAAAGTCAACTTCATATTATTTATTCCAGTAAAAGGTAATGTTCGTTTGAGTTAATTGTTTTTATAGGAAACGTTATTGTTAAGAATTTTTAAATAAACCTTCAATAGTAACCTGCAAGTCCAAGAAACGTATGTACGTCTGTTACATTAAAAGATCTCGATCACTCGCTTATAATTTTACTTTTTTAGATTTTATAGTATTTCTATTACCGGTAAGTATGTGACTAAAATATGTCACCTCATGTAACAATAACTCCCACTTACTTAAATTTTCATATAAGTACTGCATTGGATCCATAAATAATACATGGTGCATTTGTCACGCCAAATGACATTACTCAAAACTCCAAATTTCTGTATCTAGCATGGAATGTTATTTTCTGTACACCACACTTTAGTTGTTGATACCATAATATCAAATAAAGTTTTAAGAATATCCGCACACCTATCAATTGATAAAAAAAATCATTGATTCTCTATAATGGATATTAGTTTCTGATAGTAACTTTGTTTATTTATATGTAGTCGATGCAAAATCGTAATCTTCCATGTTTCATCTTTACAAATAGTACGATTTCACCCCATGGAAAAACATTTATTGTATAAAACCACGTTGTAATAAATCATGTAACTGCACTTTTAACTTCTCCAGTTTCGTTGGCATCATACGATACGATAAAATCGAAATAGCATGACATTAGGAGCTTGGATCCTAAACTAAACTTGTCTTTCGGCTAATGGTCCTGGTAACTTCTCAAGAAATACATTCATAAATTATCAAATTACTATTGCGGGTATAAACCATGATACATTTGTATACTTTCTTTAAAATATCTCAAGTAAACCATTAAAATTAGACTTGTAGGTACGATCCTATGCTCACTTTGAAATATAAACTGTATCGATATAAGTATTCCAAAGGTCGCTTATTTACTAAATAAATTTATCGATGCATGGTGTTTCGACATAAAATCCATTCCCACAATTACGTAGAAGTCAATAATATTCAATGGTAGTAACTCAGCTACCAAAGTCGTGTCATCTAGCATAATATATAAGTTTTATATACGTGGTCTATAACCATCATACCATGCGTTAATACTATCAACTTATCATTCAACTTTACTATAGACTTATTTATTCTTCTATTAAAGTCATATGAGATAAAAGATTGAGTACCTATAGAATTTATCAATCCCTATGATGGAATATCATAAACACATATAGTACATATGATCACATGTAATATTATGTCAACATCACATCTGTCATTGCAAATACTTGAATTTTATCACATGTGCCACTATTACTTTTGTTCCACCTCGTGTATGTCCTTCATAAAGAAACTGACATCGACCATAATCTCTACCTCGACAGGATCGAGAAGTCAAAAGATGCGTCATTCTCGTGTTTGATGTAGAATTCTTATCTATGTGTCCTTGTTGTCCACTTCCATCATAAGTAGTTGGTCTGGATGATGTACATTCTCTAGTCATATGTCCGATTATTCAATAAAAATATACTTCATTCTAATACTTGCACGTATGGATGATCCATTGTAAATCTTGAATATCACAACTTGTAAATAAGCAAGTATATCATGGCATACTAGTCCCAACCAAACTGATTTTTAAAATATTGGTTATTCACCCTCAGATCTCAAATCTCTTTCATTTTTTACATTGATGAATTTCACTAAGATCATTCTCCACACTAATAGATTTCTCTACTAAACTCCCATAATCTTTTACCTCAGTTTTTGTTAGTTTTACACGTATATTGTATTGTAGTCCATCTTGAAATTGTTTTACATTTTTCTTTTTTCACTACTCACCAGCTTTGATGCATAGCAAGATAAAGTTGTGATGCTTGCTTCATATTACTCAACAAATATATTTTTTGTTTCAGAATGACAAATCATTTTTACTTCGCATGTTTATATGACGTTGGAAGATTTTGTTCATTAAATACTTACTTGAAATTTTATCTTTTCCATATCTCGTTATTAGTAGGTACAACTCTTATATGGGAATTCATATAAAAATGCTTGCTTCGTAAATAAAAATTTGGCTAGAGCAACTCTATCATCGTTTAATATTTATGTTACCTCAAATATATCTATAAACCACACTTCTAATTCTTTTAGAATCTTCATATCAGAGAACTTTGGTAGGTTATACTTTGTGAAAAGTTCATAAACTTTCCCAGTTCTACCTTTTTATTTCGTAATTCAACTAAGGTTGCCTCAATATTTGAGTACAAATATATGTTTAGTGAGTCGAAAATAGTTGTTTTACTTTCTAATTTTGTTCCATTACACCTACATGTTGAACTATCTCTTCTTCCTCCCTTGGGATATGTATTTCACGTCCTTCATTATGTTAAGCATCCATCTCTGACTATAAATGTTCACGGTATTAAAAAATTAGCTTAAACATATTATATATGTGACTCAAAATGATTTATACTTACAGTACATTGCTCATGCTCCGCTTCTATATTCATTTCTACTAACTATACAAAACGTACCAAGCCTAGACTATGATACCCAATTGGCGCTCCCCGATCTTACGAGGTGCTAATACAACACTATAAAAATATACTATTCGTGTATACCATAAAATATATAAATGAAACCTTACGTCATATATATATATATTGACGACCCAATGAGTCTCAACGTTTAATGTTAAAGTATGTTCACATAAACAAAAACTAAATACAATAAAAGACTTTATACAAGTCCAAAGTTACATTTATCAATATGTGTACTAACTTGGACAACGACTAACAAAATTACACGAACTATCTCCTAAAGTTTGTATAATCACCAGGAAATCTGTGACTATAGTTTTATCATTTACATATACATAAAACTGTATGAGGTGAACAATCCTACTCACCAAAGATAAATAACACAATATGAAGATAAGATAAATATATTCATAGGAAACCCCAAACATCTTATCATATACATAATAATGAATGAATTATATTATATATGAATTATCCACACATGACCAACACCGTTCACTAAGAAATTCAAATCATCCACACATGACCAAGACCGTCCATATATGATCTCATATCGTCCGCATAAGACCAACACCGTCCACACATGACCTCATATCATCTATACAAGAGAAACACATCGTCCACACATGATCACACAAATCGTCTACACGGTACAAATATTATCCACACAAAACCTCATATCTTGAACACACGACTACACATATAAGAGTTTGTACAAATATAAAGCATATGTAAAATGATAACCAAAATACGGACATATTGTAAAATCATCTATATTTCAAATATCATTTGGAAAGGATTAGCAAAACATAAAATAGATATAATTATATTATAAATATTATATTATTCATCCAAAAATAAAATTAAAACCACCTGAAAACGTAATCAGGATCACAAGTGCTCGTGTTCTCGTCTTTGAAATAAAATTGTACTTGCATGTGAACCTGTATTTTAAATTGTTAAATTCTTGTATTTCGTATAATACTACTCAAATTAGAAATCGAATTCTTAATTTCAATATAATTATTTATATTTATATTCATAACTCTACAAATACATTCAAAGTTGAATAATGTTCAAAATTTCAAAAAGTTAATTCATCAAAATAATTATTTAACTAAATAAATATATGTTTTACTATAAAAATTCCAACAAATGCCTATATTCATTGTTCTCTAGCTGGAAACCCTTTTAATATAACAACCATATACTACCAATTTTATAAAAAATCTTAAAATAGTTATCTGAACTTTTACTTCTAGTTTCACAAATAATTGAAAAATACTTAAACTACAAAAAATTAATTATTAAAATTTAAAATAAATGTTTTATTATCAATCTTATACTAAATACATATTATGGAATTTTGAACTGAAATAACAATAATTTATAGTTAGTTATCAATCTTACAAGATAGAATTATAGGTATCATTTCAATTTATAAAATTTTAATTTCAGATTTTATACATCGTGTTATAAATGAGAGGTGCTAATAATTCTTGATTGTTGTGCTCACTAAATATCTCTTTTTTCATGTTAATTTATTTTATTTTAGAGTTTTTACTTCTAAAATAAATATTTTCTTTTAACATGTCCTTAACAAAATACAAAAGCTGATATATTGATATCATAATTTTTTATTTTTTAGTTATTACATCATACGCTTTTCTTGTACTAGTAACACTTATTTTTATGTTTAAAAGCCATTTTAATGATATAATAAAATAATACATCTCACAAAGCATTTATACGGTCTTTTTTATATTGGTTATATTCATCACTATAAATACATGGATAAATCTTGATCTATAGACTACTGTATCACTTGACTTGAAATTTTTCTATATATAAATTAGCAATAGTGAATAATAATTAATATAGGTATATGTAGAAATAAGGCAAAGGATTTAAAATTCAAACACCAATGTACAAATACAAACACTTACAAATCATTCACTTCAAAAAAAATAAGACACAAAGAATTACGGTGAAACAAATCAAACTTGAAAACCACCAAAACACAAACAATTAGTATCATTGAATCGTGGAAATAAAGCAAAAAATGATTGTAAAAAAAACAAAAATCAAACCCCAAAACCACAAAAATAAAAATACTCACTATGATTAACTTACATACATAAAGTGTAAAAGATTGAAAAAAACAAAAGTCAAACCCCCAAACCACCAATGATAAGGTTATATTCGGCTAGGACGTCTTTATCGTTATTTAGAAAAGGAAAAATTCACATCATTAGGGTAAAGACATCGTCAAATATGTTATTAAAGGTAAAGGTTTTGTCAACTAAAAAAATAAAGGCGTCGTCAAAATTTTCATTGAAGTGTTGGCTACATGGATTTTCCAAGTAGCCAATGAAAGAGTGTCGGCAAAATAAAACAAAGTAAAAACATATGCTAAAGGAGAATATTTGGCAGTTGAAGCTGTAAGCATAACCAACGTATCTAAGACGAAGACAAACAGATGATGGAAAACATTTGAACTTAATACAAAAAATGATGAGTTTCAGAATAAGATGGAAGCATCGACAAAGTGTATGGTGATGGACAGCGGACGCTAAAAGTAAAATCCAAGTGAAGGGGGAAATAACTTAAATATAATTGAAGATTTGAGATAGATGTAATGTATTATTAAAATACCTATGACCGTTAAGAGAAAATAGTAACCTTTTGTAACAGATAGACGACATTTGTTATTCATCCCTATAATTTATGAGATAAACTATATATAAATATAAGATCTAATCATTGTAAAGAGGATGAATTTATTTACTAATAATATTACTCTTACTCCACTCCTGATCATTAACTAATCTCACCTTTTTGGCTATATCATAAGGAATAAAATTATTTCATTAACCAAAATACAAACACAAATATTTATTATCATTTATTTAAATAAATAAAACAAAAATAATAAAATAATTTAGTATGGAACGGGTCAATAAAAAAGACAGGGTTTTGAAATAAAAAAGATGAAATAAACTTGAAAGATTTTTAAATATCTATCCATTACTTACCCATATTCAATATATTTTTAAAACAAACCATTTCTTTTTAATATAAAAAAATTGTATGCCTTTGAAACTTCAAATCCAAAACCATTATTTATATGGTTTTGGAACTAAAACTTATTAAAAAAATTAAAATTATTAAATGTATTTATACTATTATTTGACACAATAATTTTATTTAATAATATTTATTTTATATTTTTATACAACTAAATTTAATAATTTTGATTTTTACAGCTCCTTACTTACATTGATCTAAAGTTTTTTTGTCGTGTTTCACACAAATGTGATGTTTACCGTGTTATAAATATTTTTTTCGAAGTTAAATTTTAAGCTTCATGGATTATGATTAGAAATTCATTAAATTAATATGTGTCGTTGTGTTGTTAGGTATTTTAGTGTAATTGAATTGAGTAATCGATCAATGTAGTCATACTATATTATGGAGAACGCAGAATGCTTGGTAGTATATACTATAATTAGTAAGGTCATATCAAAATGTGTTGCTGTTTCGAAAATTCGTTTGAATTTAAATTTTATATTTTAGTCGCCTTTGTACCATTTTAAAAAATAGTTATTTTTGGACAAATAAACCATTAACATTTTGGAGATTTGGTCATAATACATAAGCATGGCTTCGGTTTGAGAGTAATCACAAAAATATTCATTCTCTTGTGCATTACTATTTTTTTTTATTTTATCTAGTTGAAGTTTGAAAAACCAAAAAAATAATTTAATTTCAAATTGTACTTAACCAAATCACCTAACGAACTGATTTTGGTTTTTTCTTTCGAGAAAAACTCATAATAATATATTAGATATCATTAAAATTGAAATGTCACTTCTCTTCAAAGTTTTGGCAAAATATTACCTTCAAAACTTTATAAATTCCAAAAAGAAAATCTTTTATTATTATATTTGTATATTCAGAAACTGGTGGTTCCAACTTTTATTTATATATATATATATATATATATATATATATATAATCCTTATTTTTAATAGGATTTGGTCCAGTTTTCGGTTTCACTACTAAATTCTATTGAATTGTATATTGAGTATTTTGGATGTATGAAAAACCTGTATTCAGATCCTTTGAATTCTGGCTAGTGTTTTTAATATTTTTGGTTCTAGAATACATATTCTAAACTGAAATGTGTTATAAATTTAAATTATAAATCCTTAGTATTTATATATTGTGTTTAGTTGTTTAAATGTAAATTATTATTCATTATAAGGATATAATTATTTTATATAGTTCACTATTTATTTATAACATTTTTTTATAAAAAATAAATAAAGTAAACGGTTACACATATTTTGGGGATTTTCGGTGACAAAATAAAACAAAAAAACTTGCTAAATTACATTTAAAGTAGGGTGAATTTGGTACCAGATGAACAAGTGGGAAAACGATCTACAAAAACGTCAACCTATCCAGTCCATAACATTATCGTACCATGAAATCTGTTCTGAAAATTCGATAACATATCATAGACTATAACACATCTGAACGAATCGTTCTCGGTGTAGAAGGCAATGCCTCATAAGTGGTCATGCCCGTTGGTGCGGGCATCTAGGTGCTAGCAATAGAGAGCCAGGAATGTCATCTAGCAATATGTGTCAACATGCGAATTTATCTCAAGATGGCATCCCATATCTGCCCTTGAAGTAACAATCAACCATGACGTGGTTGATGGATTCAAAAGCGTGATTGCAAATGATGTAGCCAAGTGAAGTAGTAAAACATTAAGTGTTGAGTTTGTCACGAGTGGAAAATTTACCATGAATAGCCAGCCAAGTAATGAAGGAGTGCCTAAGAATGTTAAATTTGTTCCAAACTAAAAAGGCCCAACGCACCTTTGGGGCGGTGGCTCTGATGAACTTGTGCGTACTGCTTATTGAGAAACCGTCATGACTTTGGTTTGAGATCCAAATGAAGACATCATCCCGATCAGACAGGGAGTAGGAATACGTTAATAACATATCTAACTTCAAACAAATGATGCTGGCACGACCTTCAGCCTTAACGGATCTAAGATGGCCAGTTCCACGAGTCGTTACAAACGAGCATACCAGATGATATTATGACCATGACGGTCAACAAGGGATGTACTAAAAAACCAATAATTGTACAGGTGGAGATACTGTTCCAAACTGGAACTTTGTAGAATCTAATAACAATGGTTCTGAGTTTGAGAATTTTCCTCTAACCTCAGCTCGGGAAATATTCCATTTGGAGCCTCGAAATGTTTTTAACTTTTATGTTTTAGAGATAATCCAACTGGCCCATACTGAGGCAGGATTGTTAGTCAAGATGTACCAAAAACGCATAAGGGCGGTCGCCTGATTCCAAACATTGAGGTTTAGGAATATTGCATGACACATTTTCCGTCACATTCAAAAGTTAGGCATGGTTTTTGCTAGGATTTAGAGAGAGGTCAGATAACATGGAATATTTTTTGAGACCTTGCTTGATTATCAAAATTGAGGCCATGTTGGCTCTATAGAAGATCACTAGGTCATTTGCGAAACACAGGTCGATGATTTTTAACTTATTTCATTTCTAGTGAAAGCTAGGGCTGTAAAAAAATCCAAAAAAATCGATATCCGACCGAAATATTCGATATCGAATCCGAATAAAACGGATAATATCCGTATTCGAAAGAAAACGGATAATATTCGTATCCGAATTCGAATTCCAAAATAGCGGATATGGATATAGTCATATCCATATTCGAAATATCCGATATCCGAATTTTATAAATAAATATATATAGTTTTTTTATATTTAAGCATATTTTTTAGCTATCCCACATAGTAAAAAGCAAAACAAATTACTAACAAAGTTGGCTATAAATATATAGAGTTGCTTCTTTAAAAAATGTATCGTATCCCACATCTAAGTTGGAAAAAAGAGTTGCTACCAAGCTGTTTATAAAACACATGGTTGCTTTTTATAACAAGTATATCTTTTTTAGTCTTGGGACTTATCCCACATTTAAAATATGGAAAAGAAATGCTACCAAATTTTCTATAAAAGACATGGTAGCTTTTCAAAATAAGTATATTTTTCTTAGTCTTATCCCACATCTAAAATGGGAGTATGAATTTCTACTAAGGTGCTTCTAAAAGTAAGCCCATCCAATAATTCGGATTCGGATATTATCCGTATCCGGATAATATCCGTCGGATACGGATTCGGATGTTGTTTTTTATAAAACTTCGGATTCGAATTCGGATTCGGATAGTGATTTCGGATTTTGGATTCGGATTCGGATATAGGCAGATTCGTATCCCAAATATCCGTTTGACAGCCCTAGTGAAAGCCAAGGTAGAATGTTGGCTCTTTTGACGGAGAATACCAGAAAAACATGTATAATAATAACAAGGAGATATAAGGATATATAATATCCTTGTAAGAGGCCTTTTTTACCTTGGAAATAACCATAAATGTTACCGTTGATACTGATGGAGTAGGATGGTGAGTAGACACATTGGAGGATCCAACCAATCATTTTCGTGGGGAAATCTATAACATAGAGAACATCGAGTATGAGTATCCATAAAAAATTAGCAAAGACCTTCATGAGATCAATTTTAAAGCACATATGGCGCCTTTTCTATTCGTATCGTAGCCATACATGAGATCATGAGTAAGAAAAATATTATACGAGATGCTTCATCCCGGAGCAAAAGCTATTTGGGATGAGTCAATGAGGAAGGGGCGAACGATTTTTATTATGGATGCAAGGATATTTGAGATGAACTTATAGATCACATTGCAGTAGGCGATTGGTCTAAAATCAAAGGGGGGGATATGTGAGAGTCAATCTTTGGGATTAGGAAAATTAGGATTTTGTTCCATAGGGGCCCATCTTGCCATGGCAGAAAGAATGATCGATCGCCTTACGTAATTCAATTATGATGGTGGGCCAACAAGACTTAAAACAACTATCACCAAAAACATGAGAGCCTGGGGCGTTGTTGTTATCAATATAAAAACAATGAGTCTCAAGTAGTGTTTCACAAAGATATTCGAAATATCATTTGGATTAGTCCAAGTGGTCCCGTCTGTATTGTTTATGGCAAGAATTTTATTTCTTACCCTCCTAGCTCTGATCCTATTATAGAAGTACTTCGAGCTATGATCACCTGATTTAAGGCAGGTTTCACAAGTTTTTTTCTTAAGAAAAAACTCTCTAACACGATTATAAAACATAGGTTCTAGAAGCTTGAATCTCGGTCTCGATGAAAAACGGGTTGGTAGGGTTATTTTCCAGGTTCCAAGGCCATTTAGGCTTCATCGAATCTATCACTAATATTACTAAACTGACGATTGTTCAACTTCAGAAGGGCATCTTGGAGGCAGACAAGCTTATTTTGGATAATAACGACGGGTTTACACTCAGATGGGGTATTGCATCTATAAAATAATAATGCCTGAAACACTTGGATGATGTTGCAACATGTTGAAGTATCTGAAGAGTTTATTATTGGGAAGATATGAAGTGGTGAGGTATATGGTAATGGGGGTGTGGTCCGGCGTACAAAAGAAATCAAAATGGGAAAATATATTTGGGAAAAATGTATCCCAAAGATAATTATCAAGCGCCATATCTAACTTAGAAGTGATATGGTTCTCATTCTGCTTAATAGTCTAAGTGAACTGTAACGAGTTGTTCCAAGGTTATAGCCCACCAGTGTGGAAATAGTTTTTAAAAGCACTAATTGACCTATTCCAATGATCAATATTACTAATACGCTCGAGAGGGTTTTGAATGCCGTTGAAATTGCCCATGATAACCATGGGCTATTATTTATGAAGACGGAAATTCGGGTGATGTCATGCCACAAAAGGCGACGATTCTAGGGGTCGTTGAAGCCATATACAGTAATTAGGTGAAAGCTTTGATTTCTGGCAATGTACTTTAATATGTAGTATATTAGTTGGGGGGTAGTAGCACAATGTTGATGCTAAAAACGCTAGGATTCCAAGCAATCCATATTTTTTGTAAGTGGTGTTGGGAATGGTTTGTCATATAATGCCACCATGGTAGCATCAATCTCATGATGAAGTCCATATTGTCAGTTTTAACCTTAGTTATTAACAAGAAAATGAGAGTTATACTATTAGAGAAAACATAATAACATATATCATTTTGTCTAATGGGGTCATTGAGACCCCTTATATTCTAACATAAAATACGCATAATGTTTGCAAAGATATAAAAAACATACACTCAAACGAGCTAACTAGTACATGAGGAGAGGGATGTTCCTAAATAGTGGGCATGGTTGATGGACCTGCCTGTAGGATACGAGAGGTGACTTCATTAACGATAAGTTCCTTGTCTAGACTTTCAAATTTGATTTATGAAGCAACGATACTTCCTTCATGCGGGGAGCTTCCATGAACCCTTCACCATCAATACTCATTCGCAATGTATCATAGTTAGGGGACATAGGTGAGTCGCTATCACTAGAAGACACATGGATATGCTCAGTGTTTTCCATAGCCGTCTCATTTCCATATCATTGCATTTCACATAGGTTGGATGGAGGCCTTAATACTCAACTTGAAAAATATGAGTCCTTCCTAAGCAACCGATATTGATGAAATTAGGGAAGTCATCCATAATATTCATAAAAATACAACTCCATGTGAAACTAAGCCTTACACGATTTACCGATGTCGATATCGATATAAATAGGTGTCCAAAGTAAGCTGCCTAAGATACTCAGCACCCACTCAGACCATAGTTTATGGGGAATCCCATGAAATTTAACCCAAAGAGGGATGAACCTGAGGGATTCTGTTTCCGATTGAGAATAATGAAGAAGGTTTAGTTCAAAGTTATGACGACAGTCCAATTCAGACTAATGACAAGCGCTAAATAAGAGATAAGACTAGAGTACAATTCAGAATAGTGAAGAAGATGAGAAAAATATTGCCTGATATTGTCGCAATATTTACACATTGGATACTCATGCACAAACAAATTCCGGTGTTGAATGGTTTGGTTTAAGTGTACCACAAAATAGCCACATCGACCCAAGAATTGTTTTTGTTATCAGATATGGTCGTGAACCATCACCATTGTTTTTGTAACGGAATCTGTGTCTAAAGAAGTAATGTATATTATACTGACCCATAGATCTCCACTAAGGAATACAACGAGTCAGCTCATATGAATGCATGTTTAAACTTACAACTTCGAAAAAAAATATGCATCTTAATTTATAGAATAATAAAGTTAATATACTTTATTGTTATACTTGTAAGGAAACTACCTTCCAAATCTTAATAATATAATTAAAGTAGAATGAAAAAATTGGTATGCTTATTCCTCACTAATGTCATGTTATCAATAATGTTAAGGGAAACCACAAAGTAAACCGCCAAGTAGTAAATTATATTGTAAAAAAAAAGAAGAATTAAATTAACGAGGGTTCTATCCCGTTATTTATACTCTTTCCAACGGTTATTCCCCATTACTCCACTACCTGACTACACTAATTACATATTTTGACTATATTTACATTATGAGACCTGATTTTAAGGCCATTACATGAATGGTTTGTCTGATTCTTATATTGTGGCTTTAAGCCGTTACTCTGACTATCGGCTGCTAAGCTAGGTGTTGAGTGGGTTCTTCTAATTTGGCTTCCGGAAATCTTTTTTAATCCTCTTCTTCTCGGTTAGGCTCTTAGTAGCTTTATTTCTTGGAAGAGACCGAGCAGAAGAGACTGAACTCCTGCTCGATCGCTTCTCCTCTACGGGTATCATTTCTGCTCAAAAAATATTTAACCACAGTCAGGATCTGGTCACCTTCTCCTAACTTCATATTTCTTTTTCCTTGATCGTCGAAGTCTACCAACCTACTAATTCAACTTTGCTCGTCCTTCTTTTTGACTTCCTTATCAGCTCGGCATATGATCTGCTCTGCTCAGTTATGTATGACTATTCTCTTCGTATGTGAATTACCCTTGTATCAAGGCACCCCTTATTTAACTTCCTCAACGAGTTCTTTTAGCGAAGCGAACTCGTTGAGGAAGTTTGCGACGGCTTGTCTCTTGATTGATGTACGAGCTTCAAACTGGATATCATACTCCCCGAGCTCAATGATCGACCTAATAAGTCTCCCGATGCATTTGGCTTTTGCAGGACAGATTTGAGAAGGAAAGATGTACGAACAACTTTGGTATGATCCTGAAAGTAGGGGTACATCTTCCGAGCTTCTATTACCAATGTCTTACTAGCATAATACATAGGGTGCCGAACTCCCAGGGCTCTCGCACTAAAACCGCGCTTACTGAAAATTGAAAAACCGATAAATAGAGGAACATTAGTTCTCCCAAAACAGGCACATATAATATTTCTGGCTACATGAGATAGTTTTTGAGTTTGAAAAATGTCACGCTGCACTCCTAATTCCATTCGAATTTTTTGGCTCCCCGTAATATCTCATAAATGGGATGGAATCTGTCGGAAGCTTTCGAGATGAAGTGGGATAGTGCTGCTAGATGTCTAGTATGACATTGGACTTCCTTGACATTTCATGGTGGTTCCATGTGAGTAACCGCTTGTAACTGGACCGGGTTTGCTGCGATCACTTTTTTGCTGACAACGTATCCCCTGAACTTCTCGCACCGAACCCCAAACGAACACTTGACTGGATTGAGCTTCAGGTTGAATTGGCGTAGGTTATCCAAAACTGCTTGTAATGGCGAGAGATGTTGCTCAGTTGTATGGGTTTTAATGATCATATCATCTATATAGGATTCCATATGGTGGCCCAACTAATAAAAAAAAATATGGTTAATCAACCACTGATATATTGATCCTGTATTTTTTAATCTAAATGGCATGATCGTGTAACAGTAAAGCCCTCTCTTGGTTTGGAACATAATATTCTCCACATCGGTACGGTCTAGGCGTATCTGATTGTACCTAGTATATGCGTCCATAAACAATAGAAATTCACATCCGGAAGCCGAGTCTACTAACTGGTCGATACAGAGGAATGGGAACGCATCCTTTGGATAAGCCTTGTTCAAATCATTGAAGTCTACACACATGCGCCACTGCCTCCCTTTCTTCTTCACCAAGACTAGGTTTGCTAACCCTGACAGATATTATGATGGCCGTATGTTTACGAGCTTCCACAGCTTCATCGCTTTTGCAGAAATAACCTTTTTTTTTTCAGTGGAGAAAGATCTCCGCTTCTGTAGCACTGGCTTCGTGAATGGGGCGATAGCTAATTTGTGGCAGATTATGGAACGATCAATACCAAAACATCGTTGGCTCCCCATTTGAACACATGCAAATTTCTTTCTAACACTTTTACCAACGATTGTTTAATATAGAAGTGCATATTATTACCTAGACGAAACGTTCGACCTTTGGCCAGTACCTCCTCTGCCAAGTCCAGTGGCTCTGCATTTGGCTGTTCAGTCTTCCTACGGTCGTCCACGGGTTTGGGTGAGGGAGTTGGATCACCCTCGGTTACTACTCCCCCCGTACATGTTGATTTCTATCTCAATGGTTTAGCCGAATTCACCTTATCGCTAGCATGCCCGTGCAGTACGCTGGCTTCTTCTGATAACACCCACTGTGTTTCCAACAAAATACTTGATGCACTGTCTGAAGGTGCATGACATAGCCTCCATTTGATGTAGCCACGACCTTCCAATTATTGCATGGTAAGAACTGGAAGCATCTGATATCATGAATAAGGTGGCTCCATGACCTGCTTTAACCATTAGTTCCACTTTTCATACGCATTGGAATACCTGTATTTCGTAACCCACCAGTGTGCGCTGGGTTGTTTTGAAGGGCAAGATGTTCTGCATCCTGTTACAACTGCCTTTAAATATGATATTAGGAGAGCTCCCTCTATCAACTAGAATTGTAGTCACCATAAATCCTCTTATATCAATGTTGATTTTCAAGGAATCATCATGGGGTGTGTTGACCCCCTGCAAGTCATCGTTGTTGAATGTGATGTCGGCCACAAGATCTTGGTAGTTTTGCTATGATTGAGTCTGAATTCCATATACTTCCTGGTTGGATCGCCCTCTTTTGCTCGTCTTTACCACATGCCCTTGTTCGGAATTACCACATTAGATGGTATAAAGTGATGGAGATTTCTTATCGACCTTGTTAAGCTTGTTGCTAGCTATTTCCGAACGTCCTCGATATTGGAATCCTCATTGTTGACCAACTCAGATTGCCCCCTGCTATGGTGAACACCCATTGCTGTTTTCCCTTATCGTAGGGGGTATTATTGCCCGCGTTTGCCTCAACGACTAGATCTACCTCCTCCCTCTACTTGGGTCTCCTCTAGTAATCATGTCGTTTGATGAACTGGATGAGTTCTCTATTGTCTATCAGCCTCTGAATTTCTTTCATAAGCTGCCAACATTCGTTTATCGGATGTCCATGATCGGCATGATATGAACATATATACATGCTCAAACGCTTGAAACAGGGCACACTCACTACCCTCGATGTTTAGTGTTTTGTCCTCCCTTTGGTTTTGGTCATATATGACTGATATGGTTTCGGTCAGCGGTGTGAACTTCATAGATGGACTTTTATAATATTGGGGTTGTCGGATGGTATCCCGTCAGTGGCCATCGTCGGCCCGTTTTCGTTCAGGAACTCCTCCCTTGGGGTTTAAGGTGGGTCGGTCAGTTGAACCCTCTCTTCGAGCATATTCTACTTGTATAAATGTGTCTTCTCGGGTGAGGAGATCCCTCATCACCTCGGTAGGAAACCTAATCAAGTCGGTATACAAATCTCCCTTCCGATCCGAACCCCTCCTAAGGGAGGCCACGACCATGTTTTCTTGCAGGTCTGGTAACGCATTCTTGATGTGAACAAAACACCTGACATAACTTTTAAGGGACTCACCTCACCTTTGGTAGAGATCCATAATGGACTCGCGCTCGCGCCATAACTCTTCGTTGCCAATAAAATGCTCCCTGAACGTCCTTAATAGGCCGGAAAATTCGTGGATGGATCCTTTGGAAAGGCTAATGAACCAATCCATGTAATTGCCTTTAAGAGTCATCAAGAGCGCTCGGCATACCATCGCATCGTCAGGATTAAAAGTCATCATCATGTTGCGGAACTGTTCGAGGTGTCTCTTTAGATCGCATATGCCGTCCCAGGCCTCTATCCGGAAATGATCAAACTTCCTTGGAAACTAGGCCTCCAAGATTTTTTATGTAAAAAGTAATTCCTTAAGAATATAATTTGACATTCATGGTCTTACCTGGTTGTAATCAACATTCATTTCTT
The DNA here is from genome assembly GCA_036936605.1 of Limnanthes douglasii subsp. nivea. Lineage (NCBI taxonomy): Eukaryota > Viridiplantae > Streptophyta > Magnoliopsida > Brassicales > Limnanthaceae > Limnanthes > Limnanthes douglasii. The sequence continues at coordinate 185,325,541 of JAUPFV010000001.1, forward strand.
CCTTGGATTTTTTCTAAGAGGCATGGTGAGGTTCATTCCATGGCTCGGCGTCTTTGGACCGCTTTCAAATCTACTCTTTCCCTCTTCATCTTTCTTATCATCATGTTTAGACGATCGATCTCCTTTGTTAACATGGCTTGCATCGGGTCCGGATAGGTGAATTACTCGGCTCGCTCCATTTTCTTTTGCAGTCAAGGCATTGAGTGCATCATTCATCCCTGCTAGGGTCGCATGCATCACCTGATCCTGAGCATCCCGCTCACATGCTACCCTAAGCTCTTCCTGATGGAGATTCTGCTCTCTGTGATAACCTCTTGCATGACAAGGGTTGCTATCAATCCGACAAGGTTGATTCCTGGTTCAATTACAGTCGCCGGCTGTGCCACACTGACGATTGGATCTAATGGTGTAATCAAAGCGGTAACCCCAACCTCGGCAACAACGATTACGATAGGGTTTACTGCATCTAGCCTTACCAGTCGACTTGATCCAGCCCTCTGATCCAGAGCTGCTTCACTTGCATCCGGGTTCTCTCTCTCAATCCCTGACCTAGTTACTACCATGGTTTCTTTTACCTTTTGGGATAGATGTTTGGTCGATTCCCACAGACGATGCCAAATTTGATAAGGGAAACAACAAAACAAACTACCAAGTAGTTAATTATATTGTCAAAGTAGAGAAGAATTACATTATCCAAGGTTCTTTCCCATTATTTACACTTCGTTCAACGGTTCTTCCTCATTACTCCACTACTTGACTACTTAATTGCACGTTTTGGCTACATTTACATCGTGATACCTGATTTTAAGGCCATTACATGAATGTTTTGACTGATTCTTATATTGTGGCTCTAAGTAGTTACTCTGACTGTCGTCTGCTAAGATAGGTGCTGAGTGGGTTCTGCTGGTTTGGCTTCCTGAACGCTCTAATAATCCTCTTCTTCTCTGTTAGGCTCTTAGTAGCTTTCTTTTATGGAAGAGACCGAGCAGAAGAGATTAAACTCCTACTCGGTCGCTTCTCCTCTACCCGGTGTCCTTTTTGCTCAGCAAATGTTCGACCTCGGTCAGGATCTGGTTACATTCTCCGGACTTTGTCTTTCCTTTTCCTCGATTGGCGAAGTCTATTGACCTATAAATTCGCCTTTTCCTGTGCTTCCTTTTGACTTCCTTATAAGCTCGGCCTATGATCTGCTCTACTCAAGTTATGTATGAATATTCTCTTCGTGTGAGAATAACCTTTGTATCATCTAATTGTATATAATTGAATGAAGAAGTTCCTTTGATTCTAAAATGATCAACATAAAATACTATGGTTAAGTGGGTCATGTTCAATTGTTTAATATGTTGATAATCTATGGGTCAATTTAAGCATATCTAGACATAAATTCTAATGAGATCATTAAAATACTTGTAAATTTTATTGTCAACATTCAAATTTATCTACTTCAATTTATTACAGATTTACCCAAGATTGTTAAATCAAAAAATAGTGGAGATTAAAATAACACTAGACTTCATTATGGATAAGAACAATGCTGAAACTTATGAGTTAATCAATTATAATTTTAGTAATGCTCAAGTTTTAGAATTTATTTTTTATTAACATTTTATGAGGTTGTCGTTATTAACTATACACTTCATATTTTCCCGTCTTAGTCCAATTATGATGAGATTTTTTATTTTTTGATCAATATTAATGTTAAACAATAATGAGGAAAAAAGATTCAGTTTTTTTCCAATAAAAAGTCTTGTATTGTTAAATTTTATAGTGAAAACATAATTAAAAACCAATATTGAATTTAGAACCAATATTTGGAAAAATTCAAAAGGTTAAGTAAAATTTAGAACTAATATTGAATTTCTTTTAAAATGATATGGCACAAATTCAAAAGATTCATAAAATGTTTGAGACTTATCTCTGCCCATAAAGTTACTTTCAAGTCTTTGGGATTGTCTATATTTTAATTTATTTTCAATTCTTCGAGACACTCAATGGATTATACAGTTGCAACCATAACGTTTTATCATTTATAAGATAGATTAAGTTACATAGATTAAGTAATGATACAATATCTTTACAAATAATGGTGATTTGTACATAAATGATTTGCAAATTGGATACGTTTTATAATACAAACAAATTATTTTTGAAACGATATTATAAATATATATTTATCATAAATTAAATCTAAATTGAAACCATTTTAAGAATAAATATACGTTCGCTAGAAGTATTTGTGTCATATCTCTTACGACGAGGTTGATAAATTAGTTGCTCAAGGTTATATAAACCCTCTTTAATATTTTGATTATTCAAACATGTGTACGATATGAAAAGAAACACGTCAATTAAAGAAAATAGGTCCATACAGAGAACTAAAAGTGTTTGAATAAATTCGGAAGGATATTTGAAAACCATTCATAGGTAGGGATGATCTAGATAATTCATGTTATTTAGATATACCTTTTGGCTCTATTATACACATATTTCATCACATCAAAATTCATTGAAAAGTTCAAGTCTTCTAAGGTTGGAGTAAGGTAACACTTTGGGAATTGTTTTTATATGTGTCATATTTGATCTTGCTTGTTGCCACTATATGAGGTGTGACGATTTAACAAAAAAATGTAATAATATATATTGTTTAGTTATATAGTAGAAAAGTTTTATTAATTCAACAATATATTATAAAAAAGAGTCAATTAACCTTAAACTTAGTGAAAGCTTTTATGGATAGCTAGTGGAAGCGCATCCTAATGAGCTTAACGGAAATAAATTGTATTTTGTTATAATAATTTATATTTTATTTTAGTATTTAGTTCACTAGTGTACGATCCCACAACAAAATTTATATGTGAGATAGTATAATAATTTTGAGGGTATTAAGTTTAGGTGAAAGTAATCAATGAACTTCGGGAAAATAATCAAAATTAAGGATTTTATCTTTTATTATCGATCATCATTTGCTTTAGAAATTATTGTTAAAAGTAGTTGCAATATTCATAAAGAACAAACTCAATATACTCAATAATTTTCAAACTAAAGTTACTATAGTCCCTTACAAAGATCCACAAAAAGAAAAAAAAAGAAACACTATGTATTCAAATTATGCATACGATTTCTACAAAACATTCTAAAACAACATTAAGATTTCATGATAACCATAAAACATTTAGTTTCAAATTTTTCAATGTTAGAAGAATTTTTATTAAGACATCGATACTATTTATTGTACAAGTGAATAATTTCATTTTAGCTTATGTAACGTTATAAAGATTTCTATCAGAACATTAAGATTCTTTGTGGTGTAACAAAAAATTCAGTTCTAGTCTAACTAATATCATAAATAGTAATACAAAAGCATTGCAATTCTTGTGATGTAATTGAAAAATTCACTTTGAGCTTCCATAACATCACATAGAATTCCAACTCTCAATTATGGATTATTTTAACAACACTAAAAATTGATTTAAGATAATCTAATTTCAAGTACTTACAAGTTATCCAAAAAAAAAGACTAGCTGGTTGTAAATTCATATTTGAGCCATGCTTGACTCGTACAACAATTTAATAATATATAGATACGATCTTATATCAAATAAGATTCATTTAGTGTGAAAATATTGACTTTAAGTAAACCTCCAGTTTGGTCAAACGAAAGATTTTATCAAGATTGGCATAGTACAAATTGCATACTTGAACATTGAACTTCATTAAATGGGTATTATTAAGATCATATTTTTGTAATTGGTGATATTGAGAAAACTTTATGTATAGTAAAATCTAATAACATTATTAGTTGTATATAATAGGCTACAACATTAAATAAAGATTAATTTGTATCTATATATTAGCTGTATATAATTTCTGTTAGATCTTTAAACTTTTGACCTTCTTAAAACATTTTAACTACTCCTATAAAATATCATTTCATACTTTTAGTTCTCATACACAAAATTTCAATTCATTCTCAGTGAATATCTTCTAAACTTTTCACTTCTTAAAACATTGCTTAAAAAATGCCAAATTTTAACTATTCTTCAAATGATGATCCCTATTATAGTGATATAAGTTCTCCAACTCGTTTTCCTGAGGCCAGGGAAGAGTGGAAACATACCACTACAGATGAATTTTCTGACGAATATTTGATGACAGTTGCGGTTCTTTTTTTAAAGAAAAATATTCCAAAGATGTTTTTTTAGAAGATGAAGAGGAGCCAAATGAGGATCCTATTTATGTCCTCTTAAAAGAAAGAGGAAAAGAGACCAGATGGAAGAAAATGAAGACACTGAAGACAAAGACAAAGATTCACAGGAAGAAGATTCGGAGGAAGATGACTCAAACAAAAACGACTCTGAAGACGACAAAGAAGACTCTGACTAATGGTTAGGTGAAGGGTCTGCTTTTATTTTTTGTTGTTTTAACTCAGGGTAGGAACACGTTTATCTTTTTTGTTTTTTGATAACCAAAATCAGACAAGGAGACTAAGGGTCTGCTCAAACTGAGTTTGAACATGGAGACTCTGTTTTTAAATTTGTTTAAGCTTGTATTTGGTTTACTGAACTTAGCATGTATTGCACTTATTTTATAATGAACTTAATCCTTTTATTTATTTGTTTGTATACATATTTTAACACATACATAAAAAAAATGTATTTTATGTGCTGGTTTAGCAACTGCCAAAAGAATGTACTTAAATCGAAAGTTTTGCATCTATCACAATATAGTATACTTGATTATCCAAGGTTCCACATCTATCTGATCAGTGTATTTGGTGTCAGTTGTTTCGCATCTATCATCAATAATATAACTTCTTGTCAAATGTTTCACATCTATCATAAATAAAATAACTTGTTATCAAACGTTTGGCATCCAGTTCAGTAAATCTTGTGAGACGTGTTTCACATCTAGCAAACCCCATCTTGTTGGTTATTACACGTTTTGCATCTATCAAGTGGATATATAACAAAAGGTTTCGCATATAGCATCCATTGAAATGTTTCTAATCTATTTTCATTATGTCAAAACAGCTCTGAAAACTAAAAGTATCAAAAATACATTCATCTTACAAAATGTCTACACATGTTCGTCTGTTATGACTTGATTTACGACAACAAGAACAAGTTATCTTATGAATACTTAATTCTCCTCTAGATGGGATTTTTTTCTTCTTAGGTAGTCCAGCTCTCCTTTTTAAAACTGGAGGAAGTGGATATGAAGAAGTTGTTGAAGTAGATCCTTAACCAAAAGTAGTAAATGCAACTATAACATATGAATATGTTGCCTTATAAGAGCTTACAAAATAACACGGCTCAACATATTTCATAGGATCTGCATCTATATAAAATATTGCAGCTATAATATGAGAACAAGGGAAACACGTATGTTGCCACAAACCACAAGAAAAACTACGTACAATAAGATCAACAAGCATAACAGGGTCACAAAACACTTCATGCAAAATAGGAGTAGACGAATGAACTATCCATAGACGACTTTCTTCCATATTAGCTTTAAACTTTTGATCAAATTAGGACACAAATCGTTATTCCAACGTTCAGCATCATAAAAAATTCTCGGAATAGGACTCATTTCTAAAACTCTAATCCTATCAATTAACTCCAGTATAGGCAAACCCCAAAATTGTTTAACTTGATTGTTAAAAGATTCAGCTGTAGTATATGCCATATAACAATACATCTTGCCTTTGAAAAAAGCACAAGCATATTTCTTAGGAGATAAATTTTAACAAAAAATTTCAACCTTCTCACCTCTCTGCTTAAGTAATTCATCCATATATTGATTAAAGAAATTTTGATTAGAAGCATATGCACATCTTTTAAACAATGCCTCAAATTATTCATAAGATGATAAAGAGAGTATCCATGATGGCAATCTGGAAATATAGCAGATACAACAGTAACAATACCTAAATGACGATCACTAAATCTGATTTCGCGATCCAAAAAATAAGGTTTCAACAATACTAAATGCAACAATACTAAATGCAACAGGGAAAATACCTGCAACAAATATATAGAACAAAATATAGTATAAATGACTCATTATAAGAGGTTTTGTAACTATCACTTACTGATATAGATATGTTTTGCATCTATCTGGTTAATCATATAATATAGGTGTTTCACATCTATCGCATTAATCATACATTACACGTGTCGCATCTTTCATGTTATTTATTTAGAAGGTTTTGCATAAATCTCTTTGTTATTCATCTCCAATCCTCTTTTTTCGCAGATTTATATATAACATAGTTAAAGATAACATATATTCCAATATAAAAAAATAGATAAATAAAACTTACCGTTGCTACCATCTTTGTAGATAGCAAAACCTCATTATATTTTCCCATTAAAAAAGTCCCATCAACAAATAAAACTTGACGACATGAATTGAAACCATAGAGGCAAGACCCAAATGCTATGAAACATCGCTTGAACACATTGGTTTTCAAAGAATACTCTAGTATGTAATCACTGCTGCTATCAATAACCTTTAATTTTTTTAAAATAATTCTTAAGGAGTTTATAAGAAGTTGAACTATCTCCATATACAACCCTCATAGATTTTTCTAGAGCAAGCCATGAAACACGGTAATAAATATCTAAACCGTATTCATTTTTTAAAAATAATCTCACGCTTGTAGCTGTAAGATCAACTCTCCTCCTCATACAATCACATATTTCATTTCCAATCAAATCAGATGACAAATGCCTCTTATTTTCTTTGTTAAAACCAGTCCCACATGTATGAGTTTCGACATACTTCCTAATAATAAAAAAACCAGTACACCTCTCTTGTTTAGCATAAAGTTTCAAAGGACAACCTTTTGAATCTTTTTTATGCAATAAACAGTTACTCTTTGTTTATTGTTATGCAAATATTTAAAAGAAAAACCTTTTTGTAAAGCCAACCGACTAACAGCTAATCTTAAACCTACTGCTCCATCTTGAAACACCTGCCCAACGCCACTAATTTCATTAACTTAACCAACAGTAGCAAGTGCTTTGTGCTTGTGACTAATAGCATTAACACCAGAAGTTTCACCAGTTTCTCCACAAATAATATATTCATTTGAAACTTCAAATATACTTTCAGTAGTTTCTCTAATATTATCACCAACAACAACATTACCTTCAATTTTAATAGCAACACCTGAAACTCCCAAACTATCAACAAATGATACCAAAGCAATTCAATCACCATCACAACTTAAGATAACGTTTTCTAGATCACCACAAGAGTATCTTAATTTGAATTTACCCTGAACCAAGAGTATCCTATCTACTACTAGACATCACGTACCTACATTAGACAAGGGTTTCACATCTATCATTAGTAAACAATACAAAAGTTTTACATCTATCTGTACAACACGTTTCACATCTTTGCAAACAAGAACATTACTGTTTCGCATCTTCATAAATAAAAACATTAACGTTTCGCATCTACTAAAAAGATATTTTTCATCAACCGTTCTAGTCTAAACCTACACGTTTCACAACTATCACTAAGTTCATAGCAAAACGTTTCGCATCTCCTTCGTCGAAACACTGAACATTTACGCGCAGACTAACTTATAAAAACTAACACACGAAGTCAAAATCAACGAAAAACTAATGTTAATGACACAAATATACTACATTATCAATGTAAAATAACAGATGAATACTAAAACAAAAGAAAAAAACAGAATGACTAACCTAATACATAGAAATCTAAACTCAGAAAACAGGTTGTACTAAAACTTGAATTCTACCCGAATAAAAAAAACTAACTGCGAAATCAACTTAAACACAATCAAAATTAACAAAAAACAATAAAAATACAAGAAATCGATTAAGAATGGAGAATTACCTATGATAGTAGGGAACTGTTCAAGTCACGTAGAAAATAATTAGGGAGAAAAAGACTCAAATATGAGTGTTAAGGTTTTATATAAGTGAGTATGGGTAAAAAGGTATTAATGGGTCTTAGATAGTAAATAGTTCACAAAAATGGATCTTTCTTGGAGATATATGAAAATGTGGGTCTTAAGTGGATAATACTTTGGGTATTGGGTCTTAAAATGTACTTTACCCTTTATATTAATATATATAGACATTATTGTTACTTGGTAAGAATTTTATAAATTAATATATTAATTTGTTAATTTAATCGTTAGTTTAAAACATTAAAAAAACATTATGTTATGTAAAAAAACATTATATAGAAATAAAATAAATTTATTTTTATTTTTAAATATTTGAATGTTATTAATAGTTACTATTGTAATATATATTTACTTATTAATATTTAACAAATATGAATGGTTATAATTAATACACATTTTTGTTTATTATAATAGGATTAATGAATTGTTTTTTATTTAATAATATTTGAAGAGAATTAATAGATTATAATATGACTTTTAATTAATATTTGAATATGTTTGGCAAATGAATGTGTTTAATCACAATTTTTACTATGGTGTAATCTGTCTTATTCAGTTTTCTTCACGAGATCATTTTTTTGGAAGACGGAAAGTTATATTCGTCAATATAAGGGTTTCATCCATATAAAGAATAAAAATCCTCACTCTAAAAAAAACTTGTCTCCAAACAACGGAAATAAAACACTAGATAATTAGAATAATTATACAGGAGATGTAGAGCTCCCCAAATCCTAAACATTTTGACCTAGCTACTTAGTCAACTCAGCTCCAACAATCTCTGTCGGTGACGATGTATCCAGATTTTCTCAATTTAAAAATCAATCACCTGTTGCACTAGAGTAAAAAGTTCATAAAAAATCAAGTCTTCTAATACGCAACGGTTTCAAAAGACAGACCTTCATAACCAAATAATAGAAACTCTTCGCTATCAAAGTGAATATCTAATATAACCTCATCAATGAATATTGCAAGAGAATTTTTAGTCCTAATTACTGGCTTTGCTTTATAACTAGAACTTCAACAAATCCAACATACAATAGAATTATCAAGCCATTCGCCACGTGATCCCCAAATAATCTCAATCTCTATGTTCAACAAAACTACAGACCAAGTAATCTATATCTTTATACTATGCGCCAACTGATCTCCATAATATATGCCAAATCATCTCCATAGTAGAAAAAGTTATAATCCTAGTGATCTCCATCTTCATAATAAAAAAACGTGGTAGGCAAAACGATCTCTATCTCCATGGAAGACAAGCTTCAAGCTTAGTGATCTCCATGATATACGCCAAGTGATCTCCATAATATACGAAAAATTATCTTCGTGGTAGAAAATGCTATAAGCCAAATGATCTCCATCCCCATGATAGAAAGGGCTATAAGCCAAGCAATCTTCATCTCCATAATAAAAAATGTTGTAGGCCAAACAATCTTCATCTCCATTGAATGAAGGCTTTAAGCATAGTTACTCAATGTTATATAACAAGTCATATCCATTTATATGTTACGAATATGGTGTTTGTCATACTTTTCCCTCCTTACAAAGTGTGAATGGGTCACTGACCAGGCATACGGGCTACGCAAAAGGCCATACTGAGACCGTACCAATTGATTCCAATAATATGAACATGCTAATTAGCCATGCGCACTACGGGTACATAAGGGCTACGACTGAGCCCAATACCTTGTACTGGTATTAATAAGAGAGCTAATAAAACAAACTAAGCCTATACAGGCCATGCAAAGGCTGAATCGTTCACTCTCGCAAATAAGCATATTGGCATGTCCTACCAGGGCTACGCGATGGGCCATACCGAGCCTGGTTTTATAAGGACAATCCATTTCACCAAATGTATAACAAATACAAAAAAAATCCAACTTACCCAAAAAAATATAAGTCAATAAAATCACTTACAAGAACTAAAAGGTTTACTTATAGTTATTTATATGTAACGACCCCAACGACAAGGAAAACAAACACCACTTTGTCGCCTACATGCTTACAGTCTACACACAGTCACTTACGACATTCTGTAAACCCTCCAGCACAAGGATTATGACATCTACCACGTAACATACTCACACAAAATAAGTAAAACTACATATAGTCTTTACTTCATCCTTAAAAAAAGACTAGGTGGTCTCTCATTCATCTCCAATAAGGAATCAAAGCATGCCAAAGAAACAGGTAACATCTTAGCATGCTACAAATTGTTAGCTGTACTCTTTTCCTTTGGAAAAATAGAGCTTTTTATCCTCAAGAGAATTTTTGGCCGACAAAGGTTTTTAACGAGGCAAGAATAATTAAGTACAAACAAAGTTGGAAACGTATCTCATAACAGTGTGGCTAGAAAAATAAATATAACCAAGTTGTAAGACTTTTTGAAGTCTAACCGGCATGGATGCCATAGTTTCTTCGACATGATCAATGACACCTCAGAAGAAAAGATAAATGAAGTCAGAGCTATGAAAATTAACCAAATAAAACAAACAAGCCCCCTCAAATGTGAACAAAACAAAGAAGATTACATTATCCGGATATTATATGCGATTATTAAATAGTGCTTAAGTTTTGCTGCACTCCAATTTAAGGACTATGAAGGACTTGTGATAGGGAAATATTCCGTATATAATATTCAAATAATAATAAAGTATATTTATAATTGAATTGAACATTCTATTATTTATATTCTTTAATGGATATAAATAATTAAGAAGAGATAAAACATCTTGTATAAATCTTACAAATATGAGTTGAGATCGAGATGTGTAAAGATGTTAGATTTCATACAGAATAATATCATTATACTTTTCTTTGTTTTCTCTCTTTTTCTATCGACCTGATTTAGGTATTTGATTTGGATTTAATCCTTATCAGTGGTTAGATTTGATTAGTTTGTGAGATTGCAATCTATAGCACACTAAATAAATATTGAAATAAATAAAGATACTTAGTTCTTTATATTTGAAGATATTATTATAGAGGAAACAAGAACGGAATTCATGGTCTATTATGTTATTTTTTATAATATGAAAAAGAAGAAAATTCAACTCTATATTTTTATCCTTCTTCATTGAGGTTTCAATGCCCAAAGTATTTTATAAACATAACATTTACGTGGGAATTCTTAATATAGAAGAATTTTTAGATTTATTAGGAGTTTATTTGTAATTAAACTTTGAGTCAAGTTTCATACTGTATTGTGATTAGTTTCAATTCGTATAGATCTAGTCCAATAATTCAATATTTGATTTGACTATTATATATCTCGTAAATTTAGTACAATTACACGATCTCATTGAGTTAAGCATGACCAGTTAAGAATTGAAAAATAGTGATTATGTGGTCGTGTGACTTTCATGGTGTACTTAATGAGAAGTCAAAGTTCATTTTTATGTTAATTGGCAACATGATTATTGTGAGAATTGTTACACTTTAAGGGACATGTATCCCTTAGTTCTTTGTTGGCTATCATCTAAAGTGATAATACAATTTAGGTTACCATGAATTCAACTACAATATTTAGTGCATACTCCAATGGATCCCTTCAATATGATCCAAATGGAAGACTGTATGGATATCCAAAATTTGAATACCTCATTTATTTAGCTTTAAAGTATTCGATTTATTATAATTATAGTCTAATTATTTGAAGTAATCAATATTAATTTAAACTAGACATTCGATAAATATTAGGATTCGTAGCTAATATAGTGTAGATATTTAGTGAAATAATGTAAATATAGCGGGAAAGTTCTTTAGTACAACGCTATAGTTGGTTTTATGTGTCCAATAAGATTGTAATCTTATGTAGGCACAAGCTCATTAAATTATAAAAATTAAAAGTTATAAAAAAATTAAAATAAAATAAGGTATATAAAAATATTTATCGTAAAAATAACATTAAAACATTTGGTCAAATCTAAAATTTTACCATATATAGACATTCACAACTACTTTTAAAATTTTAAAATAAATATAAAACATTGTTTCATTGTATTTTTCTTTGCCGTTGGATTTCATAAAAAATTAGATATCTCACTTTGTTTTTCTTTTTTTACCGTTTTATGAAAAATGTTATATAATATCATGTTTTAAATCTCTCACTATAATTTTATCTACTTTTCACAATTCATTGAAAACCTCTAAACAATACCTATATTAGAAGTTGATTCTATCTCAAATAAAAATTTAGAGAATCATTAAGGTATGTATTTCAAACACTATCGTATACTTTGTTGTATAGTACGAGGCCAATATTTATGTTCATTTTAGATGGTTTGTTTTGTTGATTTTAGGGTAGAATTGAGAGAGTCGGGTTATAAGTTTATTTATCGTTTCATCAACGAATATGTCTACGACCAAGTGAATGTGAAGTTGTTCCTTGGTTGACCCTATCGATTATCTTTTACACAATCGATCATCCTTTTGCAAATATGTTGTCGACGACAGCTCGACCCCTAGCGGATAATAGACAAATGTTCGCTTAACTATAGAGAAAATATTTACTAAAATAGTTTATGCCTAGAGACTTATATCTACTTCGATATACGACTCATAAATCTGATTATACTCTGTTGGATAGTTCCGATTTTGTTTTCATATTTAGCTTTGTTTGTGATGCGAAGAGTGTGGGTTGGAGAAATTGAACGTATATTATTGATAGTTTGGTTTTCATTATTGTCGATACATTTTCGGTTAAAAACTATTTAGTTAAAAATGTTTTTAACCATTTTTAACCATTTTCGGTTAGCGGTGTGAACTTTGTAGATGGATTTTCATAATATTGGGGTCGTCGGATGGTATCCCGTCAGTGGCCATCGTCGGCCCGTTTTCGTTCAGGAACTCCTCCCTTGGGGTTTACGGTGGGTCGGTCAGTTGAACCCTCTCTTCGAGTATATTCTACTTGTATAAATGTGTCTTCTCGGGTGAGGAGATCCCTCATCACCTCGGTAGGAAACCTAATCAAGTCGGTATACAAATCTCCCTTCCGATCCGAACCCCTCCTAAGGGAGGCCACGACCATGTTTTCTTGCAGGTCTGGTAACGCATTCTTGACGTGAACAAAACACCTGACATAACTTTTAAGGGACTCACCTCACCTTTGGTAGAGATCCATAATGGACTCGCGCTCGCGCCATAACTCTTCGTTGCCAATAAAATGCTCCCTGAACGTCTTTAATAGGCCGGAAAATTCGTGGATGGATCCTTTGGAAAGGCTAATGAACCAATCCATGTAATTGCCTTTAAGAGTCATCAAGAGTGCTCGGCATACCATCGCATCGTCAGGATTAAAAGTCATCATCATGTTGCGGAACTGTTCGAGGTGTCTCTTTAGATCGCATATGCCGTCCCAGGCCTCTATCCGGAAAGGATCAAACTTCCTTGGAAACTAGGCCTCCAAGATTTTTTCTGTAAAAGGAAATTCCTTAAGAATATAATTTGACATTCATGGTCTTACCTGGTTGTAATTAACATTCATTTCTTCCTTGGATTTTTTCTAAGAGGCATGGTGAGGTTCATTCTATGGCTCGGCCTCTTTGGACCGCTTTCAAATCTACTCTTTCCCTCTTCCTCTTTCTTATCATCATGTTTAGACGACCGATCTCCTTTGTTAACATGGCTTGCATCGGGTCCAGATAGGTGATTTACTCGGCTCGCTCTATTTTCTTTTGCAGTCAAGGCATTGAGTGCATCATTCATCCCTGCTAGGGTCGCATGCATCACCTGATCCCGAGCATCCCGCTCACATGCTACCCTAAGCTCTTCCTGATGGAGATTCTGCTCTCTGTGATAACCTCTTGCATGACAAGGGTTGCTATCAATCCGACAAGGTTGATTCCTGGTTCAGTTACAGTCGCCGGCTGTGCCACACTGACGATTGGATCTAATGGTGTAATCAAAGCGGTAACCCCAACCTCGGTAACAACGATTACGATAGGGTTTACTGCATCTAGCCTTACCAGTCGACTTGATCCAGCCCTCTGATCTAGAGCTGCTTCACTTGCATCCGGGTTCTCTCTCTCAATCCCTGACCTAGTTACTACCATGGTTTCTTTTACCTTTTGGGATAGATGTTTGGTCGATTCCCACAGACGATGCCAAATTTGATAAGGGAAACAACAAAACAAACTACCAAGTAGTTAATTATATTGTCAAAGTAGAGAAGAATTACATTATCCAAGGTTCTTTCCCATTATTTACACTTCGTTCAACGGTTCTTCCTCATTACTCCACTACTTGACTACTTAATTGCACGTTTTGGCTACATTTACATCGTGATACCTGATTTTAAGGCCATTACATGAATGTTTTGACTGATTCTTATATTGTGGCTCTAAGTAGTTACTCTGACTGTCGTCTGCTAAGACAGGTGCTGAGTGGGTTCTGCTGGTTTGGCTTCCTGAACGCTCTAATAATCCTCTTCTTCTCTGTTAGGCTCTTAGTAGCTTTCTTTTATGGAAGAGACCAAACAGAAGAGATTAAACTCCTACTCGGTCGCTTCTCCTCTACTCGGTGTCCTTTCTGCTCAGTAAATGTTCGACCTCGGTCAGGATCTGGTTACATTCTCCGGACTTTGTCTTTCCTTTTCCTCGATTGGCGAAGTCTATTGACCTATAAATTCGCCTTTTCCTGTGCTTCCTTTTGACTTCCTTATAAGCTCGGCCTATGATCTGCTCTACTCAAGTTATGTATGAATATTCTCTTCGTGTGAGAATAACCTTTGTATCATCTAATTGTATATAATTGAATGAAGAAGTTCCTCTGATTCTAAAATGATCAACATAAAATACTATGGTTAAGTGGGTCATGTTCAATTGTTTAATATGTTGATAATCTATGGGTCAATTCAAGCATATATAGACATAAATTCTAATGAGATCATCAAAATACTTGTAAATTTTATTGTCAACATTCAAATTTATCTACTTCAATTTATTACAGATTTACCCAAGATTGTTAAATAAAAAAATAGTGGAGATTAAAATAACACTAGACTTCATTATGGATAAGAACAATGCTGAAACTTATGAGTTAATCAATTATAATTTTAGTAATGCTCAAGTTTTAGAATTTATTTTTTATTAACATTTTATGAGGTTGTCGTTATTAACTATACACTTCATATTTTCCCGTCTTAGTCCAATTATGATGAGATTTTTTATTTTTTGATCAATATTAATGTTAAACAATAATGAGGAAAAAAGATTCAGTTTTTTTCCAATAAAAAGTCTTGTATTGTTAAATTTTATAATGAAAACATAATTAAAAACCAATATTGAATTTAGAACCAATATTTGGAAAAATTCAAAACGTTAAGTAAAATTTAGAACTAATATTGAATTTCTTCTAAAATGATATGACACAAATTCAAAAGATTCATAAAATGTTTGAGACTTATCTCTGCCCATAAAGTTACTTTCAAGTCTTTGGGATTGTCTATATTTTAATTTATTTTCAATTCTTCGAGACGCTCAATGGATTATACAGTTGCAACCATCACGTTTTATCATTTATAAGATAGATTAAGTTACATAGATTAAGTAATGATACAATATCTTTACAAATAATGGTGATTTGTACATAAATGATTTGCAAATTGGATACGTTTTATAATACAAACAAATTATTTTTGAAACGATATTATAAATATATATTTATCATAAATTAAATCTAAATTGAAACCATTTTAAGAATAAATATACGTTCGCTAGAAGTATTTGTGTCATATCTCTTACGACGAGGTTGATAAATTAGTTGCTCAAGGTTATATAAACCCTCTTTAATATTTTGATTATTCAAACATGTGTACGATATGAAAAGAAACACGTCAATTAAAGAAAATAGGTCCATACAGAGAACTAAAAGTGTTTGAATAAATTCGGAAGGATATTTGAAAACCATTCATAGGTAGGGATGATCTAGATAATTCATGTTATTTAGATATACCTTTTGGCTCTATTATACACATATTTCATCACATCAAAATTCATTGAAAAGTTCAAGTCTTCTAAGGTTGGAGTAAGGTAACACTTTGGGAATTGTTTTTATATGTGTCATATTTGATCTTGCTTGTTGCCACTATATGAGGTGTGACGATTTAACAAAAAAATGTAATAATATAAATTGTTTAGTTATATAGTAGAAAAGTTTTATTAATTCAACAATATATTATAAAAAAGAGTCAATTAACCTTAAACTTAGTGACAGCTTTTATGGATAGCTAGTGGAAGCGCATCCTAATGAGCTTAACGGAAATAAACTGTATTTTGTTATAATAATTTATATTTTATTTTAGTATTTAGTTCACTAGTGTACGATCCCACAACAAAATTTATATGTGAGATAGTATAATAATTTTGAGGGTATTAAGTTTCGGTGAAAGTAATCAATGAACTTCGGGAAAATAATCAAAATTAAGGATTTTATCTTTTATTAGCGATCATCATTTGTTTTAGAAATTATTGTTAAAAGTAGTTGCAATATTCATAAAGAACAAACTCAATATCCTCAATAATTTTCAAACTAAAGTTACTATAGTCCCTTACAAAGATCCACAAAAAGAAAAAAAAAGAAACACTATGTATTCAAATTATGCATACGATTTCTACAAAACATTCTAAAAGAACATTAAGATTTCATGATAACCATAAAACATTTAGTTTCAAATTTTTCAATGTTAGAAGAATTTTTATTAAGACATCGATACTATTTATTGTACAAGTGAATAATTTCATTTTAGCTTATGTAACGTTATAAAGATTTCTATCAGAACATTAAGATTCTTTGTGGTGTAACAAAAAATTCAGCTATAGTCTAACTAATATCATAAATAGTAATACAAAAGCATTGCAATTCTTGTGATGTAATTGAAAAATTCACTTTGAGCTTCCATAACATCACATAGAATTCCAACTCTCAATTATGGATTATTTTAACAACACTAAAAATTGATGTAAGATAATCTAATTTCAAGTACTTACAAGTTATCCAAAAAAATAGACTAGCTGGTTGTAAATTCATATTTGAGCCATGCTTGACTCGTACAACAATTTAATAATATATAAATACGATCTTATATCAAATAAGATTCATTTAGTGTGAAAATATTGACTTTAAGTAAACCTCCAGTTTGGTCAAGCGAAAGATTTTATCAAGATTGGCATAGTACAAATTGCATACTTGAACATTGAACTTCATTAAATGGGTATTATTAAGTTCATATTTTTGTAATTGGTGATATTGAGAAAACTTTATGTATAGTAAAATCTAATAACATTATTAGTTGTATATAATAGCCAACAACATTAAATAAAGATTAAAATATTTTTAATGATTGTATGTAAATTTTAATCAAGATAAACGATTTGTAATACCAACCAGTTCATTTATGAATTAAGTGGTTATTTCATTAGTAATACAATTTGATGTAAACTTTACGTGTGGAGAATTTTAGGTATCAAGAACTTAGATTAATCTTGGTAATTTTTGATGCTTTATGGGTTTAATACAAATTACGAACATTAGGATTTTGATACAATGTTATAGTGTGAAAAATAACAAGTCTATAGATTTCATTGAGGTTAAATTAGATAAGTTGCGTCAATAATATCGCAAGATTGATTTGAAAAATCCAAAAGATACATAATATTTCATATGTTTCAGCAATTGAATTTTTTATGTATGCACAAGTTTGTTAATGAATCGTAACAAATATCCTAAGTAGACACTTACGTTGTGAACAATAATTAGTCCACTGAGTATGTATTTGTGATAGATATGCCTGGACTAAAAAAGGTTCTATTTTAGTCCATTGGCTATCCAATGTGTGATAGTCTATCGTGTGTGTTGACTATCTATTTCCATGATAGATAGTCCCTCGACTATCCATTTTAGATAAAATTAGTCATTTACCTATCCATTTTTGATAAAGTTAGTCTCCTAAATAAATATGTGTGAGAGACTCGTTTATCCAAAATTGATAGTCAAGGGATTAAAACTGCACAATTTTTAGTCGATGGGTTATATATAACATAATGGATAATCAAAGGACTAAAATCAGATATTTTTCAGTCGAGAAAATATCGGTCACGAAAGTTGATAGTCAAAATGTTAATTAATGTTCAAAGGATAAGAAATTAAGTATACAAGGAAGAACCATTTTATAGTAAAATATGAGTCATCCGGTTTTTAATAAGAATAAAGTATCACAAGGTGATAAAAAGAAAACTAGACAATTGAAAAAGATCATTAATTTTGTATGAAGTTATGGCTTAAGTAGATTCTTGATGAATTTATGTGATTGATAAGACAATATTCTGATAAGACATCAATAAAAGTTGATGAAAGCCGAGCAAGACCAATCACTAACAAACTGATAAAGGTTCACAATTCTAACTTTCTTACATTTTTGGACTGTTTTAATATTTCCATAGGTTTCTCATCTAATACTTCTGCTTTACTTTAAAATTTGTATAAAGTTATGCATCTATATCTTTAATATTCTTCACATTAAACTAAGTTTCACATCTATCACGTTAGACATGTTTCAAATTGAACTATGTTTCGCATCTACTAATATTAATACAAGTTTCGCATCTACCATTTATATAGGTTTCACATCTATCGTTATAACTCCTGTTTCACATTTCAATAAGTTCCGCATCTATCTGAATGTAATTACTAGGGTGTCGCATCTATCCTTTTTTAAAAATGCTTCTTCTTGTTGGTAGGATGCAATAAAAAAAGCAGTAAAAACACCTGGAGATGAGGCAATAAAAGATGTTGTCATACTCTTTATATTGTTAGCCTGTTCTACCTTGTTTTTCTCTACATCAAGAGATGTACTATCCTCGACTGTAGTGTAATTATGTAGAACATCTTGATAAAATAATCAACTACAATTGGGCTAAAGCAATCTGAGAAAAGTTGATGATTCAATAATAGCTTGGCATGAACCTAAACGTGGAAGAGTAGTTGGTTGTGTTATCCCTTTACTAGTTAGTATTTTTCTTTGTTCTATTTCATATATAATATTTAGTCAATAAATGATATCTAAAGTATTGTTAATATATAGACATTCATCATGGAACACACAACTTTATGTCAAGATATTGAAATTGAAGACAAGATACCTTGATGCTTCAAATGGTTGGGTATTGAGCGCAAAACAAATTTAGATTTGGTTGAAGCCATAAAAACATAACAAATGAACATGTATATTTACGATATGTTTTTATTTTTGTTTCACATTTTACATACAAATATCGTTTCCCAATAACATTTTAACAATTTTATCGATTCTTGAAGAAGAATTGAAGCTAACAGAAGAAGAAAAACAATTTGGAGGAGAATTCCAAATACAAGAAGAAAATAATGATGCTCCTCAAGAAAATGATATTGTTCCACCAATAGATTCTGAACAAGTAAACCTCAACGAAGATGAAGTTGGTTTGCATTGGGATACGTTCCAAAAACCAACTGCAAGAGATTATACCGATAGCGAAAAAACACTCGACCAATATATAGTTCAACCTGTAAAAAAGTTCCAAGAACTAAAAAGAGTGCAACACGACGAAGAAAACCAGTACAGAACGTGAAAGAGAAAACTTTACCGGTAGAAACTCGTCCTGTGAACAAACATAAGACAGTACATATAGCTCATGCGCCTATTGTAAGAAAGGTGAATACAACATCACAAATTCTTAGGAATCTCAAGAAACCTGAAAAGACAATAGAAAAGATATCTAAAATCAACATTTTGAACAAATTATACCATCTCAAGACAGAAAACAGAAGGCTAAAAAAGTTAATGGCAAGAGAAAAGGTAAAGATCTTCTATTTTATCATATTTACTATACATTCCGCATCCACCATCAATAGTATCCTAATATGTTTCACATCTAGCATCATGATTGCTGAACGTTTTTTCACATCTACTTTATAATTAATGTTTCTCATCTATCATTCTATTTAGGTTCCACATCTATCAATTATGTTTTATGTTCCGCATCAATCATTTCTGTTTACATTTTGCATCTATCCTTTCTATTTAGGTTATGTATCTATTATTTCTATTATGTTCTGAATCTATCATTTTGGTTTTACTTGAAGATTTCACATATAGTATTATGAATGTTAAGGTTCCGCACCTACCATTTATCTTCTTATGTCAAAGGTCTCACATCTATCTTTGATATTAATTATTAATTTGCAGAAAATTAACACAATATATCCACACCCAGCCCCAACCACAACCCCACACCCAGACCCATCCCTAACAACAACACCAGCCCTAGATGCAGTCAAAGCACAAACTGACCCAGTCTCTAGCCAGAGCTTTGACTTAACAACATTTGAAAAAGTAGAAAAAACTGAAATGGAACGTCGAAGATTTCAACCCAAAATTGATGAACTGAAACAAAAAACTCGAAGAACCTGAGAAGATCATTACACAAATGAAAGATGATGCAGAGATAAACATTGAGGTTGACCTCCAAACCACTTAAACTGCATATGTTGAAGCCAAACATAGAAACAACTTAACAACAAGAAAAAACTTATTCAAGAAGAAATAGATTGAATGATCAAGGCCACCAATCATCAAATAAAATCAGAAAACACATAATATTGTAGTAAAAAACCATGTTATTTATGATGAAAACCAAGACAAAACACCAAATATTGTTGTGGAAGACAAGGTTCCACCTCCACGACAAGAAAAAAGTGATGATTTGGAAAAACAGGATCGTAATGTTGTTGTTGCTGTTGAAGATGACCATGTTGGTGAAGTTGAATTTCATGTTGGTGCTGCTACATCCGAGGATGTTTTTCTTGTTGTAAAAGAGAATGTTGGGGTGGAAAAGAAAGTTCATGCCACTATTAATAGTGATCCCCCTATTAATGTTGATATTGTTACTTCTAAACTTATTGTTGTCGTAGAAAACGAGAATTTTACTCCTATTGAAGTTGGGGTGGAAAAGAAAGTTGATGCCACTGTTATTAGTGATGTTGGGTTTGAAAAGAAAGACGCTCCCTCAGTTGAAACTCCTACTGAAGTTGGGTCTGAAAAGAATGATGATCCCTCAGTTCATGTAAATGTTAGAGAAGAACAAAATCCCAATATTGTTATGGAACAACACGATAAAAATACTAATGTTGTTGTTCCTATTGCTAAAGAATCAGTTGCTGATGTATCTGAAGGGACAAGAAGTGTAGCTAAAGTATTTAAAGGGGACAAAAGTGTTGCTGAAGCATCTGGAGTGACAAAGAATATTCCTGAAGAATCTAAAGTGACCAACAAAGATGCTGTGGACAAAGAGGTGATACAGATTACCCAGAATCAACAAAACATGTTTTAAAAAACTTTTGTATTTAAAGATATATATTGTTGTGTATTAACTTCTTTTTTGGCTTAAATACTATATTATTATCTGTATCTATATGTTTATATGCATCTGGTGTTTAACTGAATACTGGTTTTGTATTTAAAGATACATGTTTCGCATCTATCTTTCTTATGTATTATATTTACTTTTGTTTCGCATCTAATGTCCAGTTATCTGTTTTGTTAAGGAAAAGGCATCAGAAGTCCAAGGAATCCAAATGTCACAAGTCAGTAACTTAGACCCAGTAATTGAGACAGAAATTATAAGAATTGAAAAGGATATACAAAAGAAAAATTAAGTGATTGAAAAACTTTCCCACCTATCATATATTACATGTTTTGCATCTATCATAGTTTCACTGCTTTCTCATTTACCATAATTACAAAAGGTTCCACATATATTAATTTGTATTGGTTTTGCATCTACGTTATTTCCATAGGTTTTGCATCTACTTTGGTTTCAATGGTTTCTCATATATGAAAGTTACATAGGTTTCGCATTTATATGAAAAACAAAGGTTCTCATCTATCAATATTACGGATGTTTGGCATATATCTTGGTTTCCCTTCTTTCCCATCTATTATTTTTCTGAACATTTCACATCTAGATCCTCTTACGGTTTCAATTTTTTCCCATTTGTGCAGAAAGATTTGGATGAAGGTCCTTCATTTGAACTAAATTTAGATCCAACTCAACATCAAGTCTCTAAAGAACTACCTAACATGGAAATTACCAGAAAAGAATGGTCATTTACAAACAAAGTAACAGCTGCAATTGACATATAGGAATACTACAGTATGGTCATGTCCAGATGTACCAGGACCCAATATTTTTGTTAGTACTTTGGTAGAGATAGCAGATGAAGATGAAATCGACTTTACGGTAAAAGTTAAATTTAGATTTAGTTTGTTTCCATTACTTCTCAA
Source organism: Limnanthes douglasii subsp. nivea (assembly GCA_036936605.1). NCBI lineage: Eukaryota > Viridiplantae > Streptophyta > Magnoliopsida > Brassicales > Limnanthaceae > Limnanthes > Limnanthes douglasii. The sequence goes on from JAUPFV010000001.1 coordinate 185,347,815, forward strand.
TACATTGTTAACAAACTACTAGTTTCCATTTTTGACAAGACAAGTAATCGACGGTTATATGTATATCAGCCTTAAACAACACAATTTTCGAATACGAGTATAGGAATACTACTGGTTGCTAGTAGTCCAGGAGAATTTATGCCAGTAACATACTTATCTGGAAGCGTAATGGTAAGACTAATATGCTTTTGTAGTTAATATACTCTACCAATCTCACACATATAAATTTCAAAAGTAAAAAATCAAACTAGTAGCTTTAGTTTGAATTGATATTTACTTACATGATTTGACAAGTCTAAGATACTCATCATTACATTGCATTAATTACAAAAGCTCACGAATATCAACCAAAGATATATTTTATGTCAAAGCTTCTAGTCTTTTCACCTTCTTAATATTTTTACCTAACAAAAATTTAAATACAGCATCCCGCATCTAGCATACCATATGTCCCTTTATTTCACATATTATTTCGCATCTACTAGAGAAATGTAAATAACATGTTTCGCATCTACTATTTAGTTTTTACACAAGGTTTCGCATCTATCGTTTATTTTCTTATGAATGTTTCGCATCTATCAATTTGTTTTTTCTCTTGGAAACTCTTTCCCAACTTCTGGTCTAATTATTTTTCATTCACTTATCACTTACAGAAGTAATATGTTTTTGTAGTTAATATACTCTACCAATCTCACATATATAAATTTCAAAATTCAAAAATCAAACTAGTAGCATTAGTTTGATTTAATATTTACTTACATGACTTGACAACTCTTGGATACCCATCATTACATTGCATTAATTACAAATCTAAACAGTATCAACCAATATATAATTTCTGTTAGATCTTTAAACTTTTGACCTTCTTAAAACATTTTAACTACTCCTATAAAATATCATTTCATACTTTTAGTTCTCATACACAAAATTTCAATTCATTCTCAGTGAATATCTTCTAAACTTTTCACTTCTTAAAACGTTGCTTAAAAAATGCCAAATTTTAACTATTCTTCAAATGATAATCCCTATTATAGTGATATAAGTTCTCCAACTCGTTTTCCTGAGGCCAGGGAAGAGTGGAAACATACCACTACAGATGAATATTCTGACGACATATTTGATGACAGTTGCGGTTCTTTTTTTAAAGAAAAATATTCCAAAGATGTTTTTTTTAGAAGATGAAGAGGAGCCAAATGAGGATCCTATTTATGTCCTCTTAAAAGAAAGAGGAAAAGAGACCAGATGGAAGAAAATGAAGACACTGAAGACAAAGACAAAGATTCACAGGAAGAAGATTCGGAGGAAGATGACTCAAACAAAAACGACTCTGAAGACGACAAAGAAGACTCTGACTAATGGTTAGGTGAAGGGTCTGCTTTTATTTTTTTGTTGTTTTAACTAAGGGTAGGAACACGTTTATCTTTTTTGTTTTTTGATAACCAAAATCAGACAAGGAGACTAAGGGTCTGCTCAAACTGAGTTTGAACATGGAGACTCTGTTTTTAAATTTGTTTAAGCTTGTATTTGGTTTACTGAACTTAGCATGTATTGCACTTATTTTATAATGAACTTAATCCTTTTATTTATTTGTTTGTATACATATTTTAACACATACATAAAAAAAATGTATTTTATGTGCTAGTTTAGGAACTGCCAAAAGAATGTACTTAAATCGAAAGTTTTGCATCTATCACAATATAGTATACTTGATTATCCAAGGTTCCACATCTATCTGATCAGTGTATTTGGTGTCAGTTGTTTCGCATCTATCATAAATAATATAACTTCTTTTCAAATGTTTCACATCTATCATAAATAAAATAACTTGTTATCAAACGTTTGGCATCCAGTTCAGTAAATCTTGTGAGACGTGTTTCACATCTAGCAAACCCCATCTTGTTGGTTATTACACGTTTTGCATCTATCAAGTGGATATATAACAAAAGGTTTCGCATCTAGCATCCATTGAAATGTTTCCAATCTATTTTCATTATGACAAAACAGCTCTGAAAACTAAAAGTATCAAAAATACATTCATCTTACAAAACGTCTACACATGTTCGTCTGTTATGACCCGATTTACGACAACAAGAACACGTTATCTTACGAATACTTAATTCTCCTCTAGATGGGATTTTCTTCTTCTTAGGTAGTCCAGCTCTCCTTTTTAAAACTGGAGGAAGTGGATATGAAGAAGTTGTTGAAGTAGATCCTTAACCAAAAGTAGTAAATGCAACTATAACATATGAATATGTTGCCTTATAAGAGCTTACAAAATAACATGGCTCAACATATTTTATAGGATCTGCATCTATATAAAATATTGCAGCTATAATATGAGAACAAGGGAAACACGTATGTTGCCACAAACCACAAGAAAAACTACGTACAATAAGATCAACAAGCATAACAGGGTCACAAAACACTTCATGCAAAATAGGAGTAGACGAATGAACTATCCATAGACGACTTTCTTCCATATTAGCTTTAAACTTTTGATCAAATTAGGACACAAATCGTTATTCCAACATTCAGCATCACAAAAAATTCTCAGAATAGGACTCATTTCTAAAACTCTAATCCTATCAATTAACTCCAGTATAGGCAAACCCCAAAATTGTTTAACTTGATTGTTAATAGATTCAGCTGGAGTATATGCCATATAACCATACATCCTGCCTTTGAAAAAAGCACAAGCATATTTCTTAGGAGATAAATTTTAACAAAAAATTTCAACCTTCTCACCTCTCTGCTTAAGTAATTCATCCATATATTGATTAAAGAAATTTTGATTAGAAGCATATGCACATCTTTTAAACAATGCTTCAAATTATTCATAAGATGATAAAGAGAGTATCCATGATGGCAATCTGGAAATATAGCAGATACAACAGTAACAATACCTAAATGACGATCACTAAATGTGATTTCGCGATCCAAAAAATAAGGTTTCAACAATACTAAATGCAACAATACTAAATGCAACAGGGAAAATACTTGCAACAAATATATTAAACAAAATATAGTATAAATGACTCATTATAAGAGGTTTTGTAACTATCACTTACTGATATAGATATGTTTTGCATCTATCTCGTTAATCATATAATATAGGTGTTTCACATCGATCGCATTAATCATACATTACACGTGTCGCATCTTTCATGTTATTTATTTAGAAGGTTTTGCATAAATCTCTTTGTTATTCATCTCCAATCCTCTTTTTTCGCAGATTTATATATAACATAGTTAAAGATAACATATATTCCAATATAAAAAAATAGATAAATAAAACTTACCGTTGTTACCATCTTTGGCTATAGTAGATAGCAAAACCCCATTATATTTTCCCATTAAAAAAGTCCCATCAACAAATAAAACTTGACGACATGAATTGAAACCATAGAGGCAAGACCCAAATGCTATGAAACATCGCTTGAACACATTGGTTTTCAAAGAATACTCTAGTATGTAATCACTGCTACTATCAATAACCTTTAATTTTTTTAAAATAATTCTTAAGGAGTTTATAAGAAGTTGAACTATCTCCATATACAACCCTCATAGATTTTTCTAGAGCAAGCCATGAAACACGGTAAGAAATATTTAAACCGTATTCATTTTTTAATAATAATCTCACGCTTGTAGCTGTAAGATCAACTCTCCTCCTCATACAATCACATATTTCATTTCCAATCAAATCAGATGACAAATGCCTCTTATTTTCTTTGTTAAAACCAGTCCCACATGTATGAGTTTCGACATACTTCCTAATAATAAAAAAACCAGTACACCTCTCTTGTTTAGCATAAAGTTTCAAAGGACAACCCTTTGAATCTTTTTTTATGTAATAAACAGTTACTCTTTGTTTATTGTTATGCAAATATTTAAAAGAAAAACCTTTTGCAAAGCCAACCGACTAACAGCTAATCTTAAACCTACTGCTCCATATTGAAACACCTGCCCAACGCCACTAATTTCATTAACTTAACCAACAGTAGCAAGTGCTTTGTGCTTGTGACTAATAGCATTAACACCAGAAGTTTCACCAGTTTCTCCACAAATAATATATTCATTTGAAACTTCAAATATACTTTCAGCAGTTTCTCTAATATTATCACCAACAACAACATTACCTTCAATTTTAATAGCAACACCTGAAACTCCCAAAATATCAACAAATGATACCAAAGCAATTCAATCACCATCACAACCTAAGATAATGTTTTCTAGATCACCACAAGAGTATCTTAATTTGAATTTACCCTGAACCAAGAGTATCCTATCTACTACTAGACATCGCGTACCTACATTAGACAAGGTTTCACATATATCATTAGTAAACAATACAAAATTTTTACATCTATCTGTACAACACGTTTCGCATCTTTGCAAACAAGAACATTACTGTTTCGCATCTTCATAAATAAAAACATTAACGTTTCGCATCTACTAAAAAGATATTTTTCATCAACCGTTCTAGTCTAAACCTACACGTTTCGCAACTATCACTAAGTTCATAGCAAAACGTTTCGCATCTCCTTCATCGAAACACTGAACATTTACGCGCAGACTAACTTATAAAAACTAACACACGAAGTCAAAATCAACGAAAAACTAATGCTAATGACACAAATATACTACATTATCAACGTAAAATAACAGATGAATACTAAAACAAAAGAAAAAAACAGAATGACTAACCTAATACATAGACATCTAAACTCAGTAAACAAGTTGTACTAAAACTTGAATTCTACCCGAATAAAAAAAACTAACTGCGAAATCAACTTAAACACAATCAAAATCAACAAAAAACAATAAAAATACAAGAAATCGATTAAGAATGGAGAATTACCTATGATAGTAGGGAACTGTTCAAGTCACGTAGAAAATAATTAGGGAGAAAAAGACTCAAATATGAGTGTTAAGGTTTTATATAAGTGAGTATGGGTAAAAAGGTATTAATGGGTCTTAGATAGTAAATAGTTCACAAAAATGGATCTTTCTTGGAGATATATGAAAATGTGGGTCTTAAGTGGATAATACTTTGGGTATTGGGTCTTAAAAGGTACTTTACCCTTTATATTAATATATATAGACATTACTGTTACTTGGTAAGAATTTTATAAATTAATATATTAATTTGTTAATTTAATCGTTAGTTTAAAACATTAAAAAAACATTATGTTAGGTAAAAAAACATTATATAGAAATAAAATAAATTTATTTTTATTTTTAAATATTTGAATGATATTAATAGTTACTATTGTAATATATATTTACTTATTAATATTTAACAAATATAAATGGTTATAATTAATACACATTTTTGTTTATTATAATATGATTAATGAATTGTTTTTTATTTAATAATATTTGAATAGAATTAATAGATTATAATATGACCTTTGATTAATATTTGAATGTGTTTGATAAATGAATGTGTTTAATCACAATTTTTACTATGGTGTAATCTGTCTTATTCAGTTTTCTTCACGAGATCATTTTTTTGGAAGACGGAAAGTTATATTCGTCAATATAAGGGTTTCATCAATATAAAGAATAAAAATCCTCACTCTAAAAAAAACTTGTCTCCAAACAACGGAAATAAAACACTAGATAATTAGAATAATTATAGAGGAGAGGTAGAGCTCCCCAAATCCTAAACATTTCGACTTAGCTACTTAGTCAACTCAGCTCCAACAATCTCTGTCGGTGACGATGTATCCAGATTTTCTCAATTTAAAAATCAATCACCTGTTGCATTAGAGTAAAAAGTTCATAAAAAATCAAGTCTTCTAATACGCAACGGTTTCAAAAGACAGACCTTCATAACCAAATAATAGAAACTCTTTGCTATCAAAGTGAATATCTAATATAACCTCATCAATGTATATTGCAAGAGAATTTTTAGTCCTCGTTACTGGCTTTGCTTTATAACTAGAACTTCAACAAATCCAACATACAATAGAATTATCAAGCCATTCGCCACGTGATCTCCAAATAATCTCAAACTCTATGTTCAAAAAAACTACATGCCAAGTAATCTATATCTTTATACTATACGCCAACTGATCTCCATAATATATGCCAAATCATCTCCATAGTAGAAAAAGTTATAATCCTAGTGATCTCCATCTTCATAATAAAAACACGTGGTAGGCAAAACGATCTCTATCTCCATGGAAGACAACCTTCAAGCTTAGTGATCTCTATGATATACGCCAAGTGATCTCCATAATATACGAGAAATTATCTTCGTGGTAGAAAATGCTATAAGCCAAATGATCTCCATCCCCATGATAGAAAGGGCTATAAGCCAAGCAATCTTCATCTCCATAATAAAAAATGTTGTACGCCAAACAATCTTCATCTCCATCGAATGAAGGCTTTAAGCATAGTTACTCAATGTTATACAACAAGTCATATCCATTTATATGTTACGAATATGGTGTTTGTTATACTTTTCCCTCCTTACAAAGTGTGAATGGGTCACTGACCAGGCCTACGGGCTACGCAAAAGGCCATACTGAGACCGAACCAATTGATTCCAATAATATGAACATGCTAATTAGCCATGCGCACTACGGGTACATATGGGCTACGACTGAGCCCAATGCCTTGTCCTGGTATTAATAAGAGAACTAATAAAAAAACTAAGCCTATACAGGCCACGCAAAGGCTGAATCGGTCACTCTCGCAAATAAGCATATTGGCATGTCCTACCAGGGCTACGCGATGGGCCATACTGAGCCTGGTTTTATAAGGACAATCCATTTCACCAAATGTATAACAAATACAAAAAAATTCCAACTTGCCCAAAAAAATATAAGTCAATAAAATCACTTACAAGAACTAAAAGGTTTACTTATAGTTATTTATATGTAACGACCCCAACGACAAGGAAAACAAACACCACTTTGTCGCCTACATGCTTACAGTCTACACACAGTCACTTACGACATTCTGTAAACCCTCCAACACAAGGATCATGACATCTACCACGTAACATACTCACACAAAATAAGTAAAACTACATATAGTCTTTACTTCATCCTTCAAAAAATACTAGGGGGTCTCTCATTCATCTCCAATAAGGAATCAAAGCATGCCAAAGAAACAGGTAACATCTTAGCATGCTACAAATTGTTAGCTGTACTCTTTTCCTTTGGAAAAATAGAGCTTTTTATCCTCAAGAGAATTTTTGGCCGACAAAGGTTTTTAACGAGGCAAGAATAATTAAGTACAAACAAAGTTGGAAACGTATCTCATAACAGTGTGGCTAGAAAAATAAATATAACCAAGTTGTAAGACTTTTTGAAGTCTAACCGGCATGGCTGCCATAGTTTCTTCGACATGATCAATGACGCCTCAGAAGAAAAGATAAACGAAGTCAGAGCTATGAAAATTAACCAAATAAAAAAAAAGAAGCCCCCTCAAATGTGAAGAAAAGCAAGAAGATTACATTATCCGGATATTATATGCGATTATTATATAGTGCTTAAGTTTTGCTACACTCCAATTTAAGGACTATGAAGGACTCGTGATAGGGAAATATTACGTATATAATATCCAAATAATAATAAAGTATATTTATAATTGAATTGAAAATTCTATTATTTATATTCTTTAATGGATATAAATAAATAAGAAGAGATAAAACATCTTGTATAACTCTTACAAATATGAGTTGAGATCGAGATGTAAAGATGTTAGATTTCATACAGAATAATATCATTATACTTTTCTTTGTTTTCTCTATTTTTCTATCGACCTGATTTAGGTATTTGATTTGGATTTAATCCTTATCAGTGGTTAGATTTGATTAGTTTGTGAGATTGCAATCTATAACACACTAAATAAATATTGAAATAAATAAAGATACTTAGTTCTTTATATTTAAAGATATTATTATAGAGGAAACAAGAACGGAATTCATGGTCTATTATGTTATTTTTTATAATATGAAAAAGAAGAAAATTCAACTCTATATTTTTATCCTTCTTCATTGAGGTTTCAATGCCCAAAGTATTTTATAAACATAAAATTTACGTGGGAATTCTTAATATAGAAGAATTTTTAGATTTATTGGGAGTTTATTTGTAATTGAACTTTGAGTCAAGTTTCATACTGTATTGTGATTAGTTTCAATTCGTATAGATCTAGTCCAATAATTCAATATTTGATTTGACTATTATATATCTCGTAAATTTAGTACAATTACACGATCTCATTAAGTTAAGCATGACCAGTTAAGAATTGAAATATAGTGATTATGTGGTCGTGTGACTTTCATGGTGTACTTAATGAGAAGTCAAAGTTCATTTTTATGTTAATTGGCAACATGATTATTGTGAGAATTGTTACACTTTAAGGGACATGTATCCCTTAGTTCTTTGTTGGCTATCATCTAAAGTGATAATAAAATTTAGGTTACCATGAATTCAACTACAATATTTAGCGCATACTCCAATGGATCCCTTCAATATGATCCAAATGGAAGACTGTATGGATATCCAAAATTTGAATACCTCATTTATTTAGCTTTAAAGTATTCGATTTATTATAATTATAGTCTAATTATTTGAAGTAATCAATATTAATTTAAACTAGACCTTCGATAAATATTAGGATTCGTAGCTAATATAGTGTAGATATTTAGTGAAATAATGTAAATATAGCGGGAAAGTTCTTTAGTACAACGCTATAGTTGGTTTTATATGTCCAATAAGATTGTAATCTTATGTAGGCACAAGCTCATTAAATTATAAAAATTAAAAGTTATAAAAAAATTAAAATAAAATAAGGTATATAAAAATATTTATCGTAAAAATAACATTAAAACATTTGGTTAAATCTAAAATTTTACCATATATAGACATTCACAACTACTTTTAAAATTTTAAAATAAATATAAAACATTGTTTCATTGTATTTTTCTTTGCCGTTGGATTTCATAAAAAATTAGATATCTCACTTTGTTTTTCTTTTTTTACCGTTTTATGAAAAATGTTATATAATATCATGTTTTAAATCTCTCACTATAATTTTATCTACTTTTCACAATGCATTGAAAACCTCTAAACAATACCTATATTAGAAGTTAATTCTATCTCAAATAAAAATTTAGAGAATCATTAAGGTATGTATTTCAAACACTATCGTATACTTTGTTGTATAGTACGAGGCCAATATTTATGTTCATTTTAGATGGTTTGTTTTGTTGATTTTAGGGTAGAATTGAGAGAGTCGGGTTATAAGTTTATTTATCGTTTCATCAACGAATATGTCTACGACCAAGTGAATGTGAAGTTGTTCCTTGGTGGACCCTATCGATTATCTTTTACACAATCGATCATCCTTTTGCAAATATGGTGTCGACGACAGCTCGACCCCTAGCGGATAATAGACAAATGTTCGCTTAACTATATATAAAATATTTACTAAAATAGTTTATGCCTAGAGACTTATATCTACTTCGATATACAACTCATAAATCTGATTATACTCTGTTGGATAGTTCCGATTTTGTTTTCATATTTAGCTTCGTTTGTGATGGGAAGAGTGTGGGTTGGAGAAATCGAACGTATATTATTGATAGTTTGGTTTTCATTATTGTCGATACATTTTCGGTTAAAAACTATTTAGTTAAAAATGTTTTTAACCATTTTTAGTTGTTGTTGTAGGATATCTCCCCGTAAATAGGATGTTGTACATAGACTACCTAGCACAAATGATTCATATGACCGTTTGGTAGATTATATGATATGATTTCTTATTTTGTGCGCGGTATTAAGCGCAAACATTATAAGGAAGCTTCAAAAGCGGCTTGACTTGTTTCTCTTACGTGAGAGGCATCTAGATGTATGGTGTTTAACCATGGAAAGTTATTTTTATGTAACATTACCTTATTTTCATAATTTATTAGTTGTATGGCGTACCACATCTTCGAAAAGGATGTAAGTATATCTATACATATTTTTTCATTTATTCATGTTTATTTTCGTGACTTATTGTTATTAATTAATATGATATATATATTTTCCAGCCTCATGTTTCTAAGACTTAGATGTTGTACGATCACCTTCGCTTGTGGGATTTAGATGCTCAAACATTAGTTAAATATCATTTTATACAGAAACCATTTAGTCCACTTATCAATTTTCGACGATATTGGTATGCAAATATGGCTCTTGTTAAGGCATTCATCAAACAATGGCACATATAAACATCAGTTTCCATTTCAGTTTTACGGAGATGACACTCACAGTGGATGATGTCTATGATCACGAGTCTTCAATTTGATGGTGAGTTATTTACTACTCTTGAATTTACATATTATATGGAAATAGTCAATTTTATGTCTAGAAAATTAGGTTTATAACAAACCGTATTGGAGAAGAATTGTGTTTAGAAAGTTGGAGTCTGAATGTTGTTTTATTAATATGGTTGACAAACACGTTTGGTGTTACTTCTTATTAGGATCGTTTGTATCCCTCTCATCGTTGTATAGTCTCTGCCACTCAGGCTTATCTCATGTTTGTATTTGGTTGTTGCATATTTGCCAAAAAATGAAAATCACTTCACTTTATTATCATCAAACTCATAGAGCATCATACTTTAATGAAGAAGTATAATTAGGATAAGATGATATTAATATAATTATACAATACGTCGGGCAGGCTTCACTTCATAGTACCAATGGTTTATTTGAATTTGTTAGATTTGTAGAGGCATATATATATTTGATCATTGTACGATCACATCACCGCACATGTGCAGATATGCACCAACGCCTTATTAAACACAACAAGGATATACTTTGAAAAATATTTGCCATACCATATCCTTGTTTGGAGAGACTCATGTAAGTATTTATTTTCGTATAATTTATGTTATTACAATTAAGAATCGCTAACATTTGCTTTGTATTATTTTATAAGTGAACACCATCTCCATAATATAGTATTGGCGTGAGTATCACCTATTTTCTGGAATTTCTTGAATCTAAGTGATGATGAAGTCGTTCAACATCATCATAGTATATTATCTTATGTGCATGGCTTGACAGATCTGGTATATTCATATCATTCTAGGCCTATTTCTAGAGATTTACCTAAAAAATAAGACGATAGGACTCCATTTTCCTATCATGGATTGGTTTGTGATGTAGCCCAAAAGCTCAAACAAAAATCTTTTTTTATTTTATTTTATTTTATTCAAATATCTTATATTATTCAAATCTGATTGTTGAGATTTTATTTGATTTTATTTTCAAACGTTTATTTTATTTCCTTGTATTATAATTTAGGGTTTTGAGCGACTCTTATATAAAGCCTCATATGCTTAAGTTATTTTGAGTTTTTGTAATAATATATTTGTTATCTCTGAAAATTGAAGTCTTTGTTACCCTTAGATTAGGGTTTCATCATGTTATCCTTGAATGAGGGTTTCATCTATCATTGTTTCTTCTTTTATTCTAACGCGTCATTAGTTTGGTATCAGAGCCTTAGTTCCTGTTACGGGGCAATCATGTTTATGAATCTTGATTTCATCTGATTCAAGTTCTAAAGGAGAGAACATCATCTACGGTCACAAAGATCTCGAAGATCGTTTGGTATGCGGGGACACACTAGGCGTTTCGATGACGATTGTATTGACCGATCGCTAGAGGAATATAAATTTGCTACCAAGCGTCGGATCAAGGAGAAACTTGCTTATCGAGATGTTGTCTCTGGTTATGAAAAGGTTTTCAAAACCAATATTTTTCATCAACTGGACATGGGGTGTTGTTTTCAGACTATGAAAAGGCTTTCGAAACCAATTTTTTTATCAAATAGATGGCTTCAATGTGACTTTGAATAGGAACACTCGAGAAACAATTATCTTATTTTCATAAGGTCAACAATTGTAATTCCCAATACAACAATTGTAAAAAATAAAATACAATAATTTTGATTGTTGATGGTGATGGTGATGTGAATTCGAGAACGAATTATTGTCAACCAGGGGACGATGATGTAGCCCAGAAGCCCAAACATAAACCTTTTTTTATATTTAAATATCTTATATTATTCAAATTTGATTGTATTTAGATCTTATTTTATTTTAAAAAAAATAATTTTCTTTTCATGTATTCTAATTTAGGGTTTTGAGGAGCTCTTATATAAAGCCTCATATGCCTTAAGTTATTTGAAGTTTTTGGAATAATATATTTTTTATCTCTCAAAATTGAAGTGTTTGTTACCCTTAGATTAAGGTTTCATCATGTTACCTTTGAAGTATAGTTTCCTCTATCATTGCGTTTTTTTAATTTCTGTCGCGTCATCAGTTTGGATAAGAAAGTCATATTATTACTCACAATGCAAGAGGTCCTCGACATAATGGTGGACATCATAGTACGAACGATGATTATCTGTCGTATGAATTGAATTTGGAATACAACACTTATCGACCTTATTACCAATTTGGACAGCCTATCATCCCCCGCTGATATGCGACCCATTTCATGTTGTAATATTATTTGTAAGGTCATCTACAAGATCCTTAGTAACGGGATCAAGGATTCTCTCCCCTCTTCACCTTCATTTATGGTGGTGATAGCATCCTTCTCTCATATGAGTTGCTCCATGGGTATCATACCAACCGTAAAGAACCACACGCGACTGTTAAGATTAATCTTATGAAAGAGTTTGGAAATATTAATATATGGTTTGTAGATTGATGAGTCCGAATTCTGCATGCTCCCCGGACAAGGACAATTCGGTCCAAGGTCTCTGGACCGGACAGATCACTTCGAACACTTAGCCCATAGGACTGTTCGAACTATGACAAAAGTACTACAAAACTTAAACACTGCTTGATTAAGCTACTTGCTCTCCTACTTAGAGCTCATGGGTCTTTGAACATGACCCGGGTCCATTAAACATGACCCGTAAGCCCATAAGGGCCTAAACATTAGGGTATAAATACCCAACCACCTGCATTAAGTGTGGGTAATGAGAATTAAGTGCAACCAGCCAGCTTAATTATCTCTCTACTCTCTACACTAAATATATAACACCCACATACTACTATTAAACACGAAAAAAATTACAAGCCTACCCTTAGGCGATAATTATCCTCACCAAATTGGCGACCACAGTGGGAGAACGACGGTGCCTGAATTAAGCATTCAAAACCAACTAAGAAAGTCTGTCCGAATGAATCCGGACAATCCAAAAGTACCACCATCTCTGCTCGAAGTGGTGGGAGAGAACGATGAGTACACTATCGAAGAGCGCGATAGGCTAAAGGGTGAAATAGAAGCTCTGAGGGCAGAAAAGGCTAAGATGGGCATGGAAGTTCCAAAGCATCAGTTGCTCATCACACTGACAACCCCAGAGAGCATTAGTCTTCAAAGACTCATGTGAGCACCAAAAAGACTCATGCCAGCTCCAAAAAGTCTCACCGGTCTAAGCCAGTGGAGAGTTCTAACTCAAGCTCAGAATCTTCTGATAGCTTTTCGGACAATGAAGGAGTTTAAAAATCCTTATCCTCTAGCAGCGATGAGGGTCGAACTAGAAAGAAGCAAAAGCAAATCAAAAAATATTCAAGAAAAAGGAATAGACATGGAAGGATGAAGAAGAATATTGGTAAAGGGTCATCTCACAGCCGGAGGCATGTGGACCGGATGCTGATGGATCCCTTCGCTTTTCACGATGAACCAGGTATCTTTGCAACTCCCAATGAGGGTACTGTGTTCAGTCGTGGGAGAAATTGGAGGCAATCTCCATTATCTTCTAAAATTCAGTCTGGAAACCTCCCTAGAGGTTTGACAACACCAAAATAGAAACGTACGATGGAAGTACTGATCCGGACAACCATTTGGAACAATTTAAAAACTTCATGATGAACTTTGACGACGATGATAAACTACTTTGCACGGCATTCTCCCAATCATTTACGGGGAGTGCTCTAAAATGGTACAACAACCTGCCTCAGGGTTGTATTAAAGATTTCGATACTTTTTGGGTAGCCTTTCGAAGGCAGTTTGTAGGGAGTAAAGAGCTAAAGGGCAATGGAGACACAATAATCCATTGTGCCCAGGAACCAAATGAGTCCTTGAAAGAATATATAAGCTGTTTTGTGAACACCAAGAATGGGTTGGCTGATTGCTTCGAACAGGTAGCAATAGCATCCCTAAGACAGGGCTTGAACCCTGGCAATTTGGCTGACTCATTGACAAGAAAGAAGGCCATAACATGGGGAGGGTTGCTGAATCAGGTTGGAAAACAAATAAATGTTGATGAAAAGAAGAAAACCAGGGTTCACAGGCAGGTGAGGTCTACCCCGGTGGCACCAAATCCCAATCAGAATCAGTCCGAGAACAAAGCAAGAGAGACCGGGCAGGGGCATGGTAGGGCAAAAGCTCAGTCTCAGCCAGCTGCTCCTGCTCAGAGTCATCAATCCAGAAACAAGAGAGGGCCATGGGTCCAACCGGAGTGGTTCGCAGAATTAAAAGAAAGTGTGGCCACCATTTTTGATAAAACAAAGGAAGAGGTGCATTATCGGAGACCAGCCACATTGCAATCTCCTAGAGAGCATCGCAATAACTCTTTTTTCCAATATCACAATGATATTGGTCATACCACTGATGACTGCATAGCATTGAAACAAGAAGTTCAGAACCTGATTGAGAGGGGAAAACTGGGAGCTTACGTCAAAAGAAGAGGAAGTAACAGGCCTGACAACACTCACCGGGTTGGTCCAAGTAATGTTGCTCCGGAGGGAGCCATGGTTATAATTGAGAGGTTTGATGTGGAATCTGAGTACTTGGATCCTGATCTAACTCGAAACAGAGTGGGTACAATTGAGGAATGTTCTAGGTCGGTCTCCAGACTCATTAGGTGGTTTTGAGTCACTTACAATTTTTGGAGGGGACACTATGACAGCTCCTACTGCTTCTTCGAGGAAGAGGCACGTTCATACTTTAGCCTCCCAGCTAGAAGGAGGCATGACTTCCTATCAGTCACAAAATTCATTCCCCTTTATTGTTTTTGATGAAGATGATTTAAGAGATATTGTCGGCCCTCATGAGGATGTTATTGTCACAGGAGCATCTATTGGGGGCAACGACATAAGACAAATTCTGGTGGATACTGGAAGCTCTACCAATATCCTTTTCTTAACCACATACAAGAGAATGAAAAATCCAGCTGTAATTCAGAGTTCAGACAGATCAATTGTGGGCTTTACAGGCAGCTCAGCAGATGTGATCGGAGAGTTCGAAGAGGAAGTTCTATTGGGCAAGGGCCCTTTCAAGAAAATGGTCAGAATACTCTTTATTGTGGTGGATTGTCCCACTTGCTATAATGCCATTCTAGGGAGGTCTTGGCTCTCTAGGATGCATGCAGTGGCTTCAACAGTCCACCAGTGCTTGAAATATGCTGTTCAGGGACAGGTTGGAATGGTCAGGAGCAGTCAAAAGATTGCAAGGGAATGTTATGCTACTGCTCTGGCACCCCGGACGCTGGGGGCAGTTCGCATCAACGAGTAATAGCAGTTTTAGGGGCTTTCTAGGGGTGAGGGTGAAATTGATGACCCCAGAGAGACCCCTGGAGTGTTGATACCGGTCGAAGAGGTAGAGACACATTGTTTGGAAGAAGGAAGAAGTGTTAAGATAGGCTCCAAAATGCCACCTGATCTGAAAAATGAAATGTTAAAGTTTTTGAAGAATCATCAGCACATTTTTGCTTGGTGCAATGCTGATGTTACTGGGGTTCCAGCAGAAGTGATATCACATCACCTATCTGTCCGGAGAGACGTAGCACCAGTGGTTCAAAAGAGAAGAGCTTTTTCTAAGGAGAAGGCTGATATCATTGTGCAAGAGGTTGACAGGCTCACAAAGATGGGGCACATCAAGGAGTCTCAGTATCCTTTGTGGACTGCCAATCCGGTTCTAGTAAAGAAGAAAAATGGCAAGTGGCGCGTGTGCATTGAGTTCACAGATCTCAATAGAGCTTGCCCAAAAGATTTGTATCCGGTCCCGGATAGATTAGTTAGTAGACTCCAACTCTGGGAACAAGTTTCTTTCTTTTATGGATGCCTTCTCCGGATACAATCAGATTCAAGTGGATCTGAAGGATCAAGAGCATACCACATTTGTCACTGAAAGAGGTCTCCATTGCTATAAGGTAATGCCGTTTGGGTTGAAAAATGATGGGGCTACTTATCAGAGGTTAGTAAACAAGGCTTTTGCTGATCAGATTGGAAGAAATATGGAAGTATACATTGATGACATGATGGTGAAGAGTGTGGACGAGCAATTGCACTTGTCTGATCTCCAAGAAACTTTTGCCAACTTGGTAAAAGTGAATTTAAAGTTAAACCCAGAAAAATGTGTGTTCGGAGTACAGTCCGAAAAGTTTCTAGGCTATATTATAAGTGAGCATGGGATACAGCCCGATCCGGACCAGCTCAATGCTCTATTCCAGATGGAGCCACCTAGAAATATTAAAGAAGTACAGCGGTTAACGGGGAGATTAGCTGCCTTAAACAGATTTATCTCAAGGTCTTCGGACAGGTGTGCCCCCTTCTTTCAAACCTTTAAGGGTGCAAAGGGATTCGATTGGACCCCACAGTGTGATGAGGCTTTCAATGAGATCAAGAAGCATCTATCCTCCCCTAAAACTTTGTTTAAACCAATTGATGGGGAGACACTCTTCGTATACTTGGCAGTTTCAAGTTGTGCCATCAGTGTTGTATTGGTAAGGGAGGTCGATGGCCATCCCCATCCAATATACTACATCAGCAAAAGTTTGATAGATGCAGAAAGGCGTTACTTCAAACTTAAAAAATTAGCATTAGCCCTGGTGATAGCTGCCGGGAAGATGAGGCCCTATTTCCAGGCTCATCCCATCATCGTCCAGACTTTTTTTCCCCTGAAGAATGTCCTCCAAAAGGCAGACATTTCAAGCAGGATGACTAAGTGGTCAGTAGAGTTGGGGGACTTCGACATAGACTTTGCTCCTCGAACAGTAGTCAAGGCCCAAGTTGTGGCAAACTTTTTGGTTGAATTTCACTCCGACAGGGATTTGGAGCAAACTACTAACATAAAAGATAAAAAGGTATGGATCGTCCGAACAAATGGTGGATCTAGCACTATGGGATGTGGTGCAGGGGTGTGTTTAACTTCTCCATATGGAGACAAGATGTACCAGGGTATTTGTTTTGCTTTCAGAGCATCTAATAATGAGTCCGAATACGAAGCAGCTATAGTTGGTTTAAAGTTAGCCTACATTTGTGGGGCTAAGTGGGTCAGGCTACTAAGTGACTCCCAACTTCTTATCCACCATGCTCAAGGCCAGTCTGAGGCTAAAAAGGAGCAACTTGTGAAATATTTACTCCTCCTTAAAAATGAAGCACATAAGTTTAAAGGTGTTGTTTATGAGCACATACCCCGGGCAGAAAATGAGCTAGCAGACTCGTTAGCAACCATAGCATATACGGAGTCATATCCATGGATCCATGTGTTGGAAAGCCCTTCCGTTCTACTTAGTAAGGGTAAAGAAGAGGAAATTTTTGAAGTGCAAGTGAAACAACCTCAAGACTGGTGGTTTCCTCTCCTGCAATATCTCTCCGATGGTATCGTGCCTCCGGATAAGTCACTAGCCAGAACATTGAAACACAAGGCTCGTGGTTTCATCATATTGAGAGAAGTGTTGTATAAAAAATCTTACAGTAAACCTCTCCTGCTCTGTTTGGGGGATGAAGAGTCTCAAGTAGTCCTCTCCGAATTGCATGATGGTGAGGGATCAGCCCCTTGTGGATTCAGAGCTTTAACAAGAAGAGTTTTACTGTCCGGTTACTATTGGCCATCTACCATGAAAGATGCTAAGGAATTGGTAAGAAGGTGTGACCCATGCCAGAGGTACATCAATGAAATTCATGTCCCAGCCATTCCTTTAGAGTCAATTTCTGAGCCTATTCCTTTTGCTCGATGGGGGTTGGATTTAGTGGGACCTCTCCCTATGGCATCCGGAGGACGCAAAACTATAATTGTTGCCATAGACTACTTTTCAAAGTGGATTGAAGCAGCCCCTTTAGCAGGAACAACATCAAAAGCTATTATAAAATTCATTCTATCCAACATATGTTGCAGATTTGGTGTCCCACAGAAGATAACAACAAATAATGGGCCATAATTCGACAATAGGGAAATGGAGAGCTTCTGTGCCTCAAGGGGTATACAACATTTTTTCTCTTCACCTTTCCACCCATAAGCAAATGGGCAAGTTGAAGTGGCTAATAGGACTATACTGTCCGGTTTAAAGAAGAATTTGGAAGGGGCTGCTGGGAAGTGGCCTATTTATTTACAAGAGGTCTTGTGGGCCTACCGGACAACACCTGGGGCTGCAACACAAGAATCACCCTTTGCTTTGGTCTATGTGATGGATGCAGTAGCTCCCATAGAAGCAACTCTCCCATCATTTCGTGTTCACAACTTCTCCGAACACGCTAACGAGGTGGCAGTCAGAGGTCAACTTGATTTAATAGAAGAAAGACGAGTTAAAGCTCACCTTAGAGTTGCACGCTATAAGGTTTTGATGAGAAGCAGATTTGCTTCCAAAATTAACAGAAGAGATTTCCAACCGAGGGACAAGGAATTAAGGAAAGTCTTCTTACACACTAAAGAAAAACTGTTCGGAAAGCTGGCCCCAACTTGGGAAGGTCCGTATATGGTTGTTGAAAGAATTAAACCTGGAACATATTGGTTGGAGGACAAAGATGGAAGAGTTTTGACTCATCCTTGGAACATTGAGCATCTCCGGATGTACTTGGAGTAGCATTTGTGTAAATATTTACTTGTTTAAACATCCATGTAAATATTTGGGGGAATACTCTTTCCTCCCTGGTGGCACGGGGAGGTTTTAATGAGGTGTCCGGGCTTTTGAATAAAATTTGATACCTTCTTAAAAATTTTCCCAAGTGTTTTAAGTTTTGTCCTTTGTCACACTATTCTGATTGAAATAAGTAAGGGCTATTTAAACTCTAGCCGGAGAACTTAAACACTCTCACTATGAAATAACTAAAGGTTGTTTAAACTCTAGCCATCAATATTGGAACAGACTATGAAAGAAGATGAGAACTGCATGAAACAAAGATATTCATTAAAATAACTTAAAGTGCCTTGGCCTCCCAAGGATTTTTCAAATTGTCAAAAACAGAATAGGAAACCTATCCGGTCAGATGCCGGACACGATTACAAAAGAATGCCTTGGCCTTCCAAGGACTTTAGTCTGAATAATAAATAAAAAAGTGGTTTATAGACTAAGACTGAGCCTTTGAAGATGGCTCAGCTTCGTTTACCTGCTTCTTTCCCTTAGGATCATTTCCCTCTTTGTCTGGGCTCTCTCTGGTACGTTCTTCGTCTTCGGATGAGGAAGCGCTAGAATAACCATGCAAGTCTCCATCAGCCATTGTATGATACGGGAGATTGTCAGACTCAACATGAAGCCATAAGTCCCCTAGGTTCCTCTTCGGAAACTTCTCGTGGAAGAGTAGAACCATGTCAGACCTCACCTTGGCGTACATTTCCTCCTGGCTGTCGATCATTCTGGTGGCATAAGCGTTAATCTTGGCTTGGATCTTGGCCTCCTGCTCCTTTAGCAAAGTAGCTTTCTCCTCGGCAACCTTGGACACTGTATTCTCAAGAGCGATTGTATCATTGGTCAGGTTGGTGATGATTTGATCCTTGGCTTTGGATTCTCCCTTTGAGGTGGTAAGATCTTTCTCCAGACCGGACAGCTTCTCCTGGAGCTCTCTAATGGTGTCCTCTAAAGTGGAGACTTTTGTGGTGCTTGCCTCTTGCTTTCTCTTCAACTCCTCGGTTTCTTCCTTTAAAATGGAAGCATTGGAAGTGGCAGTGCGAAGGTCATCGGACAGCCTCTCTTTGTCAGACTTGAGATCCTTGATGATGTCTGCCTGACTCCGAACTTGTCTCTCCAACACAAGTACAGGCTGAACGTTGCTTAACAAAGAGTGGGCTATAGCATCCCTTTCACTAAAAACAATAAAGGTCTTACCATTGAAAGTGACCGTATTTGAGGTACTCGGAGGAAGGTAAGGCCCGACAAAGTCATCTCTGGGAAGATTGAGGAAGTATTCACCAAGCTCACCAAGACCGGTGATGTCTACTCCATCAATATTGATATCTCCCCCCTCAACCTCATCGGTATGAAAGTCACCCGGAATCTCCTCGGAATGCGTTGGGTCAGTAGGATCATCTTGGAAAGAAGGCTCCGGAGCCCGGAGAGAAAGCTCGGCTCCCTGAGAAGTCTTCTTCTTCTTAGCCTCCCGGTCTGTGCCCTCACTTCCCTGTTTACGATTTCTCTTGGAAGCCCTTGGAGGTCTTGGGAGGTTCACTTCTTGATTTTCAGTCTCTTGCTCCACCACTTCCAAGAGAGCAGCATCAATTTGGCTCTGGGTTGGCCCCTCCGGGTCTGTTGGAGCATCCTTCTCTGCATCAGCAGGGTTAGCACCACCCACCACCTTCTTGCCCTTCTTCTTCTTGCCTTTCATCTTGCTCGGGGCTTTGGCCCGGCCTGGCAGGAAGAGTGTCCCATCTAGTTCATGGGTCCTCTTAAGCACAACATCCGGAGGAGGCTGAGTGGTGAGCTCATCCCAAGTCAAGTCTCTCCGACCTGTGGTGTTCCACAAGTGAGACCTTGCCAAGTTACCACTGGTAAAAGCGGCATGGAATCGGTTCCCCCACTTCTCAGCAGTCCAAGCATTGATCTTGGTGCAAGTAGCCTGCCCGGCTTTCTGATAGTCACTGAAATCCTTGGGCAATACTGCCAAGGCAAAAGTAAAACCAATTAGTATAAACTAACTCTAAAAAAAGAAAGAAAAGAAAGAGACAAAAATATAAGGCATGAGACTTACGGTCACTCCTCCACCTGCTTCTGAGGAGGCTTGGGTTCACTCCGGATTTGATCTTCTGTCCGTTCTCCCAAGCACCACTAACAAATAGGAACTGGGTCCTCCAATTCCTCTCTGCCTCCAGCAAATCATCAACAGCCTTGAATTTATCCTCCATATTGAAATGGTAAAAGGGGATATGGGGGTTTCTGCACAGACTGGCCACAGCAGAAAACTCCTCCATTGGCAGAGGAATCCCGGAGAGCCTTGAGGCCATGATGCAGGCCATGAGGGTATACCAGGCATTAGGGCTCAGTTGGCTCGGGCAAAGCTTTATCAGATGGAAGTATCTGACAATTTCAGGGTCTAAGGGGAGTCTAAGTCCCCAATTGAACAACTCAGTGAAGATGACAACTTCACTCAGTTTACAGTCCATAGGAGTCTCCGGGTGTATGGGGATCCTGATCTTCACGTTCTCCGGTATTCCCTACTTCTGTGTGGATTAATGCGTAGTTGATTTTCTGCAGGGCAAAGAGGTAGTTAACGCTGACCTTGTGAAAACAAGGCCTCACTCTTCCTTCGAGGCTCTCCGGCAGATCCGGATGCCTCAAATACAATTTCTCTTTGCCATTGTCCTTCTTGGCAACTATTGCACTACTGGTCTGACCGGAGGGCTCCGACTCAAATGGAGCCTCTTCGACAGAGTCCTCCATAACTTCCTCCATAATAGGTGAAGGGTTTTCAGCAGCAGTAGTGGGGGGGAGGGGGTTCAAATTTGACTCAGCCTTGTCTCCGGACTGCTGGGCCTCGATATTCTTTTGGCTTCTGGCCTCCGGTAGAGTTTCCGGAGCAGGTGCTTCTCTTCGAAGACTTGGACTGGTGCCCTCCGAACCGGACAATCTGTCTTTGGGGGCTCTAATAGGCACCTCTGACCCGGTGCTGCTGTTTTTTGCCCCCGACTTTGAGGGAGTGTTTTTAGACCCTTGGCCTTTAACTAACCTGCCTTTCCTCCTATCAACTAGTTTCTGAGGGGAGTGCTCCGTGTCCGACCCCATTGCTATAAAGGGTGAGGGTTTTTTTAGGCTGGTAACTGTTACTCCTGGCTCGACAGCAGGTTCCGATTCCTGAACTGTGGAACCAGAGATAATGGGGGAGAGGTTAGTTTGAAATAGTTTTCTAGGCTTGGTGCCTTTAGAAGAGGAAGAGCCTTGATCTGACTCTGTGGCAGAGGTGATTGGTATATCAACAGACAAAGTGGGTAACCCTGCTGCAATTCGTCTCTCTCTTTCGATTTTTTGAGCCTTCTCTAACTCAGAAAGGTTGAGCCACCCGCCTTTGACCAGAGCGTTCCTCGCTGTAAACATAAACTATTAAGCAAGTTTTTGCTTTAGAGAGAGAAAGCTTTGAGAGATTTTGCAGAGTAAATGTGAAAGAGATGGTAAAACAGTAGAAAGTGAGTTTGAATTTATAGTAAATCTGAAAAAAGAAGTTGACTCCTAGGAGAATTTGAAAAGATTGGTAATGATTAAAGACGGCGCTGATGTCACCACCTTTAATTAAGAGATTGCTTTTCGAAGAAGGTGGGTTCGAAATTCAAGGTGAAAAAACGGCTGAAGCAACCAATCAGAGAACGACACGTGTCCCACGAACTCTGGCAAAAACCGTTTTGAATTCGTGAAGCTTTATCAGTCCGGATAAACCCATAGCCCAAATTGACAGACCTTTCCGGACTAAAACTACCCATGATGTCGGACTGTTTTTCAGGTTTTTGACAAGAGTATTTGAACAAACACCTAAACAAGGGGCTCCTGATGAGTCCAAATTCTGCGTGCTCCCCGGACAAGGACAGTTCGGTCCAAGGTCTCCGGACCGGACAGATCACTTCAAACACTTAGCCCATAGGACTGTTCGAACTATGACAAAAGTACTAAAAAACCGAAACACTACTTGACTAAGCTACTTGTTCTCCTACTTAGAGCTCATGGGTCTTTGAACATGACCCGGGTCCATTAAACATGACCCGAAAGCCCATAAGGGCCCAAACATTAGGGTATAAATACCCAACCACCTGCATTAAGTGTGGATAATGAGAATTAACTGCAACCAGCCAGCTTAATTATCTCTCTACTCTCTACACTAAATATATAACACCCACATACTACTATTAAACACCAAACAAATTACAAGCCTACCCTTAGGCGATAATTATCTTCACCATAGATGATTTATTTATTTTTTTCCATGCTAACAACTCCTCAATCAACCTCATTAGAGAGGGTCCTAGGAAATTTTCCTCCCTTTTGGGCCACCACCTGAATCCCATTAAAAGTTACATATATATCTCTACAGATTCCAACTTGATCCGAAAATTAACTGTCTCTTCCTTAGGATTTGATTAAGGTGCATTCTAGTATGTTATGTAGGAGTTCTATTAGTCACCTCTTGTCTATCCTACAATGATTGTAGACCTATATTCCTGAAGATCACTGAGTGTACCAACTCTTCGACTTCCAAGAAACTCTCGTATGCAACAAGGTTGTGACTTATAAACGTTATGCTTGTTGCAGGACAAATCTATTGGTATTCCACGTTTATCATTCATGTTAGGGTCCTTAAAAAGCTTTCCTAACTCTTTCAGCACTTCTTATGGACCAACCCTCGAATGAAAATCACGGGATCCAAATTCGTTTGGTCCAAGATTATTCTACCTTCATCTCGTAACGACTTTCGGATTCTCGACCTAAAATTCTTGAATTAAGCAACCATACTAAAAAATCTTTGGTCCATCTTGAGTGATTTTTTTCCTTAATTTGGTGTAATTGGGTCCTCATCGAAAAGGTGAAAGATAATATTGGGAACGACGCATTCACTTCCCTCTGTTATGGCCCATGAATTTTCACTAATTCAATTGTTGACCTTTATAGTCAGAGTATTATTGGTAATCCTAGAATTTCCAACAATATCAAAATATTAGATATCATCTCCAATGACTCCTAGAACTACCTCAATCAGATCTGCTCGGGAAAAAGATCACATCTAACATATTTACTCAAAATTGGTGAAGTCATCAATCTCTTTCGCTCGAGGGAGAATGTTTAGCTTTAGATTCCTAACTATAGCTGGAAATTCTAAATAAGTAGCACTTACCACTTCATTAATATCTCGACATGCCAAGTAATTTAGGCCAACCTAGTTCCGAACAAGCATAATATTCCTACATATTCATTTATTGTATGGCTGGTAATTCTTGAGAAGTTTACTACTGGACACAAAATACTTAACTGGGGATACAATACCCCTTCTTGCATATTACATAATAGTTTTCATGAATCCATCAACCATCTTATAATGGAGTGTCTTTTCTCTCAACTTGTTAGAGAGGATTTCTCCCATAAAACTTTAATCCCTTTTTTTCCAACCAACTGGCCCAGCTGGCTACATGTTGCCAGTGTTTGGCCCCATTCTCAACCACCATTGGTCATATTTGGCGCACCGCTTTCTTTGCGGTGGTCTAGTACATTCGGAAAAGAGGAACTTAAATTTTTCAAAAATTACACTTTTTTTAAAATACGAATTATCCTACCGCGTCCTTTTGAACTCCCGCAATAGATTCCATGATCGTGATAATAAAAATATATTTTTCCTCTGTTTTACTTTATTTCTTTGTAGATTTCTGTTATGGATGGTTTGGCTCGTGTTTGAATGCACATAGATGATTGTATCTATATTTTTTGTGAATATTCTATGTATTCATAAATAATTTATATATATATATATATATATATATATATATATATAAATAAATAAATAATTGAGAGTTCTCTCAATGTTAGAAATTAAATTAAATATGAAATATTAAACTAGAGATTAAACATGGAATTCTATAAATTACGCTTAATATATAAATATTAGAGATTAAATTAAAATTTTCAGGTTGCCATACCGTTAAAATTTAGAATATCTTAAAGTATAACCTGCCAATATCTAATTTATAACTTGGGAGTATCTAATTAAGACTTTAGATTTAGGAATTTAGAACATCTAATTTATAACTTGGGAGTATCTATCTAATTAAGACTTTAGATTTAGGAATTTAGATTCGATTATGTAAACTATTTAAATTATAACTTCCATACATTTAATCTATGAAATTTAATACAGTAATTTAGAGTATCTAATTTATAACTTGTGGTGGATATTTAAATTTCATACGGTAAGTTTGATGTTGAAAAGTTGGTTTGTGTGTGATTTTATTTGTCGCGATGTACAACGCTTTAATTTCAACTTATGGCGAACATTAGTTTTATAACTGATAAATTTGTATTATCTTATATTGAAAACTGAGTAATTAATAAGAATATTAGTTGCTACAATATTAGCCGAAAGAATATTTTCTGCAATAAAATTTATAAATATGGTCTTGCGGGAATTGTGATGAATGACATTATTACGATGAATGACATTTAGTTGTATACGACTTATACATTTTTCATAAAAGTAATAATAAAAAGGATGAAGTTATTTCCTCCATAATATTTTTTATTTCCTTTATATTTTAGAAAAGACTCCACTTTATTATTTTATCCATAAAAAAAAAATTAATTTATCCTTTTTTAAAATTTTATTCAAAAACTCATATTTACCTTCTTCTCAAACAATCACTCAAACACCACATCTACCTTAATTTTTTTCCAGCAAAACAAAACTGAGAAAAAAAAACATAGCCACCACTTTCGATTGAAGCAATATATCAAAGGTAAAAATATTTCCTAAATCTTTTTTATTTCCTAAATGTTTTTTTAATCTACGGGTTGGAAAGAGTTTCAGGAAGAAAAGAGTTTCAGGAAGTCAGGTGTACTCTGCATAGCGAATTTGCAGTTTCCGGAACTCTCTTGCTATGGATTTTTTTTAAACATTTCATGTATATTGAATTCCACGAAAAGATTTCTGGTTTTTCTAGTATCGAATTAATTTTATAAAACTTTGGAAATCTGTTTTTGATATGTTTGTTTTAAAAAAACAACTTTAACTTGTTTTTTATTCTAACTTTATTATTTTTGTTTCTTTCTATTTTTACAAGATTAAGTTATCTTATTGGTTGATATGATGTTTATTAAGGTTTAATTTTAGAAGTAAAATGATATATGTTGGATGTAATTTAACTTAATGACGTGTTTGTTCTTCGAATAAGGGTGGATAGTGCATAGTAGCATCAAAATATAAATTAGAAAGTAAATTAAGGGCAAAAAAGTCAAAGCAAGTGTTTAGTATTTTTTTAAAATTAAAATGGAGTAAATAATAAATCCTATGGAGGAAATAGCTTCACCCTAATAAAAATATTCTACAAAGATTTTAAAATAGGGTCAAGCTATATATATTCAATTCAGGTTTAAGTATATCCAATTTTGAGTATACCTAAAGTTGATCTAAGTATACCCATTTTTTTCCAAAAATACACTTTTCTAGGTATATAAGCCAATTTTTTTTTTACTAACTTCCATACACAATATTTTTCCCTACACTTTCTCTCACTTCCCTCACTTCTCTCACTTCTCTCTAACTCTCAAACTCTCTTCTCTCAAAAACTCTCACTTCTCTCTCAATTTTTCCGGTGAGCCACCACCACCACCACTCCTCCTCCTCCTCGTTCATCATGGTGAAGAACAAAAACCCCCCACCACCACCTACGTAAGTTCCCTAATCTAAATTTGTTTGTTAATTTTGTTAGTTTTAGGTATGAATTTAGGATTTAGGTTAGATTTAGGGTAGAACTTAGGGTTTAGTATAGAATTAGGGTTTGAATTAGGAAAAAATGTAGGGTTTAGTGGCCATTTTCTAGTCAAGTAGCCGGCTGGAAAATGGCCGGCAGCCGACATGGATGGTACGCCTTGGGCAGCACCATCGGTGCGGGCAGCTGTGCCGCTCGGCACAACGCCTCTGTACCGAGCGGCACAACTGCTGTGTACCGAGCGGCACAGGTGCCTGTGCCGCTCTATACGACTTGCTGTGCACCTATGGTGAGCAGTTTGTTTTTAAAAAATTGCCGAAATAGAGTTTCAAAGGTTTAACTTTTGCATTTTTTTTAAAAAAATTGAAATTTATAAGAAATTACTTTCTATAGGGAGTTCGGTTGCGAATTAGAGTGTTTTTTTTTTAATTTTGTGGGTTACATCATATATTACTGTTATTAATTTCGTGATTTGTTTTGTATTTTTGTAGGTCAGACGCGGTTGAGAAGCGACGTCTTCCTCGATCTAGGGCGTATCCCCCTCGGTCACGGACGCCACCCCCGGGGAAGAGTCTAAAGACTGTACGGGCCGTCGAGGATGAGCGGGTCTGCGATGCGAAGCGCGGACGAGATTTAGCTGATGACCCCGAGACTATTCGTCTTAGGGAGGAGGATGACAGGATAAAGAGTGATCGATCTTTGCACCGAATCAACCATGGGAAGAGGAAAGAAAAACCTACAGAGATTGCATTCGATGATACTAGAGGCGGAGGCTCCTCACGACGAGAGACGTCTTCATCACACCGATCACCACCTCCCACTGCTAGTGATCCACCACCTCCCTCTCCCGCTCGTAGGGCTCCGTCCCCTGCGCATACTAGTACACATCCACCACCTGTTAGTGACAGGGTGGATGCCATTGGGGACCCTGAGCAGGACACCATCGATGAGGAGCATATCGATGCAATCCACACAGAAGAGCAGCGGAAGACGTTTTTATTTCTCAAATGCAACAAGATACCTCTGTGTCCTGACTACAAGGAGCACGAGGCGTATCACGTCTTCATAGGACAGGTAAGTACCAAACTATTAAACGTCTAGTCTAAGGTTTTACTATTATTATTTTCGGACTTAGTTTTTTATTTATAGGGTCCCACTACATTATGCATACAGGCACATTATAATGTGATTCATATGTGGGACCCCAGTGCTCAGCCAGAGGTGCAACGACATTTGGCGCGAACTCCTTTCGGTCCTCTTATAGCCCACTTGCCTCAGTACTTCACGCACTCCGTACTTGATGAGGTATTTGTTGAGCGTTGGCATCAGGAGACCACGTTCCATTTCTCATTTGGGGAGATGGCGATTACCGTCGACGATGTCAGCTGCATTACAGGTAATACAGATGAGTTCTTCGATGAAGTTCAAACGGCCGGACGATAATACCGATGAGTTCTTCGATGAAGTTTTGTGTATGATGCATTTCATGTACGGCGAAATGTCTACATCTAGACAAATGCCTCAATCTCGTACTCGTGAGGAGGTAGCCACGAGGTACAAGTGTATAACTAGTGGACCGATGTTCTTGGTGTTTAACGAGCCCCCAGAAGTTAGGAACGAGGCATTCGACTCCTTCGGTTTAATGATCACAGACTATTTGTCTTTAGAAATGGCAGAATACGTTCATTCTCAAATTTCCACGAAGGAGGAAACAGTGCGTATTTTCAGCGAAAATGGAGGCTACGATTTTGACTAACTGTCTGTTCAATCTCAAGTTATCTACTCATGTTTGTGCGATGTTGTTGTTGCTTGTTTGTAACGTTTGATATTAAGTTATCAAAAGATTAGTTGCTTATCGTTATAAGTTTGAAAATTTCATGAATTACGGTCAAATAACTGAAGTACAAAATGTTATGATAAAGTAAACAAAGTTCTAAACAACATAAATCCGACCAAAAGACATAAAGCGACCAAAAGACATAAATGTGTTCGATACATGAACATAAATCCGACCAATAGATATAAATCGACTACTAAAATTCATCAAGATTAGTTACTTCTGGGAATGAACAAACTGGCTTTCTCCCTTTGAGATCCGTGTATTTTTTGCAGCGACCAACTATTGGTAGCTCCCAATACGTAGCCTCTTCACTCTTCAACTTCTGCCACGTAGGATGTATGCGTGCGCAAGGGCAAAGGGGCTTGATTGATAGCTGTTTAATACTATTTAAATTAGAACCAATAATTGAGTAATATAGTTGTAAGTAAAAACATAACCATAAATCGAATGACTTACATTGACGAAGTGGTTAGTATCAACGAATCCAAACCCAAGCTCAAGTCTTTGGGCCATAATGGGGGACGAAGTGGTTAGTATCAACGAATCCAAACCCAATCTCACGTCTTTGGGCCATAATGGGGGTTTACCGCGCAGAGGTAAAAAAGTATGACTACAATTGTGAGACCCCACGAGTGACACAAAATGAACAATGTATTCGAACTTGGTTGCAATCGCAATCCCCATTTCAGGCATTGTCATCCAATATTTGGGTGATACTGGTGTCTCGTAGTAGTTTATACTTTCTGCAACCTTCAGGTAATCCTCTTTACCGTTATAAATCTTGTTGTATGTGTCATAGTTTTCTATGAGTTCATCGTATATTGCCTTCCGAACACCTCGCCAACCTTCTTCTTGACCATACAACCCAAATGAAACTGCTCTATATCCACAATGGCCATCTGCCTTAACATCATTTATACCCTATATAAAAGGGTTGAATTGAGTCGGAAACCAACGCAAAAAACCTTTCGGGTCGTGTATTAGTTTTGTGACTCCACCAATGGATGATTGTACGATGTTTCTAGCGAGCGAGGAAATGGAAGAACTACGGGTACGAGGTACTTTAGGCACATTTACCCGAATCGTATTTACACTAGCAGGTGCTTTACCCCTTTTAACTTTTGGTGGTTTTAAAGAGTTCATGACTGAGTCATGACTAGCCTTATCCTCATCTAGCTTGTGTTCCCAGAAGCATTGATCCGTTTAGTGGATCATGTATCGACAACTAACTTTTTTTTTCACTTGCGGACGGCCTCGGTGTTTCTGCTTCTCCAATGGCTCTAGCAATGAGGATATTTCAGGATAAAAAATTTGAAACCATTTCTTGTAAATGTGTTTTATACGGATTTCGTATTTTGTCTCCATAGCATCGGTTACTAGCTTTAGCAGATCATCTTTGAGAATCTCCATGGTCGTACGGAATGAACGAGGCATTATTTCTAACCTTGTCCAGTGGATGTGAAAAGCATCTAACGAGGCAGAAATTCCGTCTTTACGCCACTTGTGGACCTGGTGATAGCAAGGTATACCATGTGCACCATGGAGCACCACCAGGTGCACCACCGCTTCTGAGGCCTTGAACCGGTGGTGCAGGGGCTTCAGAACCGATTGGACTGAGGCCCCTGCACCACCGATTCAAGGCCTCAGAACCGGTGGTGCTGAGGCCTCGGTACCGACTGGCAGGTGGCCCTTGCACCATCGGTTCCTGGCCATGTAACCGGCGGTGCGTAGGTCACGCACGGCCGGTTCTAAAGCCAAGAATCGGCCGTGGGTAACCTACGCACCACTGGTTCCATGGCCAAGAACCGATGGTGCAAGGGCCACCAGCGAAATGTTTTACCTTCTCTTCCGGTGATGGGCGCTTCTCCGGCGACGGTGACGGCTTCTCCGACGACTCCAACTCTTCTTCCGACAACAAGTCATCATCCTTTTTTTCCGGCGACATCAACTCCTCCACACTGATCCCTAGTTCTGCTTCAATCATGATCGATTTTGTTTTTAGGTTGCATGTTCTTAATTTTGTTAAGAAGTTTGAACTTGGTTTCAAACTTTTTAAGAAAACTATACTATTTAGATCATAAATTCAGTAAAGAAGAATTTTTGTTTGGGTATAGATAGCGAAATAGGTTATTTGGTGAATTGGGTATACTCAGAATACACTTAGTAGTTTTTTTACTTAATAGCAGTCTCGATATTAATTTTCTTGTCGAGGGTAAAAAGGTTAAAAAAAGCCAAACGAAAGTTAAAAGAAGATTTTGGGTATACTTAAACCTGAATTGGGTATATATAGCCATACCCTTTAAAATATGGCGTATCACATAATTCATCTTCGTCATCCTCTAGCGATTGTTAAAAATTTAAATATATATGAAATTTTGTTTTGTCCGTTTTATTTTAATTCATGGTTCAACCAATGATTATGGTTTATTTTTGGTGTATTATAATTAAATCATTTTTATAAATAATTTTTTATATATATTTAATTATATATAAATATAAAGTACCAATAACTATCCAAATAAAAGTTATTCTCTATTTACTATCCTTATAATTTTGTTAATTACTACCTACCATCAATTTTTTTAACATCTCAAACAACGCTATTTTTATAAAGGCTACTAAAATAAGACTATTTTTATAAACACCACTCATTATATAAGGCTATCTTTTACCAAATTAGTTATTGATTTTTTTTTCTCGTTATTTTCATTATGACTTTTTTCCTCTCTCAATCTATATCTATATTGATAAACTATAAATCAAATTATATACACTAAATCGATTGAATTCGATCGAATTGACAGACTGTAAATTGAATTCAACGAATTCAACAAACTGAAGTCCTCTTAATGTCTCTATAAATGGACAAACTGTAATCTAGTTGTCTATTATTTTTATAAAGTTATATATAGGGTGAATTACAATATCTGACCCAACCAAGACCTAAAAATATAAGTTATAGACAACATTTTCTACGTAAAATATTATTTTGTACAAAATCATCAAACACGTGTACAATCTCTCTCATTTTTTTTGCGATTTAAATTTCTAAGTGTCTGTACCTTTTCTACCGGAAGTCGGGAAAACAAAATCTGAAAATACAATGATTTTTTAAGAAGAACAAAACTGGATCTTTGAATGATATTTTTTGAAACTTTTTTAACGAGCCCAATTTAACATAGGGTAACATCTACCATTTTTCTCTCACATCTATCATCTAACATTTACGTCTCGCATCTATCATTTTTATTTTACATGGTCTCACATCTAGCATATAAAATCTAAGTCTCACATCTACTATCTAGCATTTATATCACGAATATACTATTTCGATTTTATATTATTCTCATATATAGCATATAAGCTTTGTGTCTTATAGGTATCATTTAGCATTTATGTCTCGAATCTATCATTTCCATTTTGCACTCGTCTTGTATCTAACATCTAAAAACTAGGTCTATAATATTCTATTTAGCATTTATATCTCAAATCTACAATTTCTATTTTACAACGGTCTTGCATCTAACATGTGAAATTTAGGTCTCGCATCTATCATATAACATCTAGGTCTCACATTTACCATTTTTATATTTCAGTACTCTTGCATCTAACATGTAATGTGAGACGCGAGACACTAGATGGGACACACACTCTGTCTTCCTCGCAAAAAATATAGTAAAACTTACCTAACACAAAATCATTTTCTTTCGACAAACAATCATAAATCCTAAACTTAGAAACACATTCCAATTATCAATCTTATCTTTTATCCTTTCGATTAAAATTTTATCAATTTACAGTTTTTCAATTCGATTGGATTCAAATTAGTGTTTGTCCATTCGATCGAATTCGATTTATTATTTGTAAATTCCATCGAATTCGACTGATTTAGCGTAATTAAATTCAGTTTACAGTTTGTCAATTTATAAATATTGTGAGAGGAAAGAAAAATAGAAACAAAAATGGTGAAGAAGAAAAAAAATCGTTTAATGAAAGTATCTTATTTGATAAATAGTAAATTAACATTATATAATTAATAATTAGAGAGTCACTCATTCAACAAACCTATTACTGATTAAGACCCAACAAAATTAACGAATTATGTATCTAAAATACCATTCTATATAAAATTATAAAAAACATGTACACACTCTCTTTCTTTTAATTTTTTTAATTTAAAATTTTAAAGGTTCGTATCTTTTAAAACTGTAACTCGGAAAAGAAAATCCGAAAATACCATTGGTTTTATGTTTTAAGAAAAAAAAAACTAAATTGATTCATTATATGTTTTGAATTTTTTATAAAAAAAAAATATTTTATACTAATTTCTCATTATGTAGTTTCACATCTATCATAATTGACATGTTTGTTATCTATCATAATTGGCATGGTTTCTTATTTATCATAGTTGGTCTTGTTTCGCATCTACCGTCTATCATAGTTAGCCTGGTTTTGCATCTATCATAGTTGGCCTCGTTGAGTATCCATCATAGTTGGCACGATTTCTCATGTATCAAAATTGGCATGGTTTTCATATTTTATAATTAGTATGGTTTCTCATCTATAATAATTAGTTAGGTTTCTCATCTATAATAGTTGGCTTGGTTTTGCATCTAGAATCTAATATTTATCTTAGTTGGTTTGGTTTATCATCTATCATAGTTGGCATGGTTTCTCATCTATCATAATTGGTATGGTTTCACTTCTATCATAATTGGTCTGGTTTTTTATCTATCATAAGTAGTCTGGTTTCTCATATATCATAATTGACATGGGATCTAACATCTATCATCTAGCATCAATCATAGTTGGTATGTTTTAACATTTATTATAGTTGAACTGTATCTCATCTATCATTATTGGTCTAGTTTAGCATATATCATAGTTGGCGAGGTTTCTCATTAAACAACTTTCTCACTTATTAAGAGGCCATCTTCTTTCTAATCTTCGTCTTCTTCATTTTTACTGTAAACAACTTTCTTAACGACATCTTACAGAAAATAAAAATAAAACTAAAAATGAGTAGAACCTAAATCAATACAACATTTCTCAATTATTATACCGAAGTCGAAAGGACAAAAGGGAATCTAGGTCAAAACTTAAATGAGATTTTGTACGAAATCCAAACTTAGACGACGGATTCTGTCTTAATTTTACACACCCTAACTGTAAATCAATTATGTAAACTTATGACATATTAATAACTCATAAAACAAAAGAAATCTTTTACTTACATAGTAATTAGAGTTCCTATCCCTCATTAGTTAAAATTTGATGTAGACAGTATTAAAAACTTAGTTGACATTGTCAATGGTGGTCCAAACAAGTGTGATTTACAGTTTTCCAAACATTAATATATTTATGTATAAAATTTGTATCATATGGACAAGATCGTCACTATGATACGTTATAATATGAAAATCCACATAAACTTTAAACTGGAACTCAGACAATTGGGCACTTGACAAACATGACAAAGATAAATAAAGTTGATATTTTATATAATTAACTAAGGGTATTTTCGGTATTATAAGAAATGATTGGATCTTAGATGGTAAATAGAGGAGTTAAATGAACCTGAATTGGTAGTAAGTGAATAATATTTTGGCTTTTGGATTTTAATTGGTACTAAATCTATTAATTAAATATATTTTGGCTATTAAAAAATATCGATAATATATAGTACTTAGTATTATCTGATGAGTCCGGAATTATTCACCACTGCTCACTCAGAAAACCGGACAAGGGTAATTCGGACAATAGGTGCCCACTGAACTATCCGGAGAGGACAAAAGTACTAAAACACTAAACACGTTTTGACTAAGCTAGGTTCTAATCTACTTAAGAACTAATGGGTCTTTAAACTCGACCCGGTTTTACAACTTGTCCCGAAATCCCATGGGTCCATGATTAAGGTTATATATACCGAACCACTTTCATTAATGAGGGTAATGAACATTTAATACAACCAGACAACTTAAATCTCTCACTACAAAACACCCAAACATTTAATACCTTTGAAATTCTCTAAAAAAATCTAAAGAAATTACACTCAGTTCAAAATAATCCTCACCAAATTGGCGACCACAGTAGGAGAAAAAGGTACCTGAATCTAGCATTTAAAATCAGCAAGAAAAAACCAGTTCGGATGAATCCGGACGAGCAAGCGGTACCAACACCTTTGGTAGAAGTGGTGGGCGAGAACAATGAGTACACAATCGAAGAACGAGACAGCTTGAAAGCTGAAATAGAAGCCTTGAGAGTTGCTAAAAAGGTGGAGTTGGCCTTGAAAGAAAAATCGAAGGTGTCAGCCATTCACCACACTGACAATCCAAGCTAGAATGACCTATCATTAAAGACTCACTTGAGTACTAAAAAGACCCATGTCAGTTCCAAGAAATCTCATTGGTCTAAACCGGTGGAGAGCTTAAAATCTGAGTCCTCTAGTAGCTCATCGAATGAGGATGGACTTGAGAAGTCCCTGTCATCCAGCAGTGAGGAGGGAAGATCCAAGAAGAAGCAAAAATTGGTTAGAAAATACTCAAAAAAGAGAGACAGGTATGGGAGGTTAAAAGGCATCTGGGAAAAGGGTCGTCTCACAGCCACAGCCATAGTCGGAGGCATGTGGATCAGATGCTGATGGATCTCTTCGCTTTCCATGATGAGCCAGGTATTTTTGTAACACCTAATGAAGATATTGTCTTTAGTTGTGGCCGAAATTGGAGACAATCTCCATTGTCCTCCAAAAACCTATCCGGAAACCTTCCTAAGAGGTTTGATAGTACTAAGATGGAAAAGTATGATGGGAGCAAGGATCCGGACAATCATCTGGAATAATTTTAAAAATATTATGATGAATTTTGATGATGATGACAAATTACTCTATAGAGCCTTCTCTCAATATTTTACGGGGAGTGCTCTGAAATGGTACAATAGCCTACCACAAGGGTGCATCAGAAACTTTGACACGTTTTGGGTGGTCTTCCAGAGGCAGTTTGTTAAAAGTAAGGAGGTGAAGGGAAATGTAGATACTATTATCCATTGTGCCCAAGAGCCAAATGAATCACTAAAAGACTATATAAGCCGGTTCGTCAACATAAAGAATGGGTTAGCTGATTGCTTTGAACATGTAACAATAGCTTCTCTAAGACAAGGATTAAACCCTGGGAATCTGGCCGATTGGGTAACCAGGAAGAAGGCCATGACGTGGGGTAGTTTACTAAACCAGGTAGGAAAGCAAATCAATATAGATGAAACAAAAAAGACTATGGTGCACATGCAAGTGAGGTCTGCCCCAGCTGCACCAAACCAGAATAAGTCCGGATACAAGGCTAAGGAATCCGGACACGGTCCCAACACGGCCAAGCAGACTCAATCTCACCCATCTCCAGTTCAGAGCCAGCAGTCTAGAAATAAACGAGGACCTTGGGTCCAACCGGAGTGGTTTGCTGAATTGAAAGAGAATGTGGCAACCATCTATGACAAAACAAAAGATGAGACATTTTAGGAAGCCGGAATCGCTTCAATCTCCTAGGGAAAGTCATAATACTTGTTTCCGGAAATATCATCATGATATTGGCCATAACACAGAAGATTGCATCGCTTTGAAGCAAGAGGTGCAGAATCTCATTGAAAGAGGAAAATTGGGGGCTTATGTCAAGAGAAAAAGTGGGAATAGGCCTGATAATTCCCATCGGACTGGCCCAACGAACAATGCGGGGACATCGGCTTCAGACAGGGCCATAGTAATCTTTGAAAGATTTGATGTAGAATCAGAGTATTTGGATCCTGCTCCAGCCTGGAATAAAGTGGGTGTTATAACAGAACATACCAAGACAGTATCTGCGCTCATAAGCGTTTTTGAATCGCTTACCTATATTTGGGGGAGACACAATGACTGCGCCAACTCCTTCTTCAAGGAAGAGGCATGTTCACACTCTGTCTACTCAGTTAGATGGAGGCATGTCCTCCTATCAATCCCAAATTCCTTTCCCCTTCATTTTTTTGTGAAGATGACTTAAGGGACATAGCTGGTCCTCTTGAAGATGCTGTGGTGATAGGAGCATCGTTGGGGGGAATGACATCAGGTGAATTTTGGTTGACACTGGCAGCTCAACCAACATTATCTTTTTAAGTTCCTATAAGAAGATGAAGAATCCGGCAGTGATTCAGCGTTCGAACAGGTCCATTGTGGGTTTCAAAGGAAGCTTTGTGGACGTGGTCGGGGAATTTGAGGAGGATGTTTTGTTGACAAGAGCCTTTTCAAGAAGATGGTCAAGGTACTTTTCGTTACGGTAAATTTTCCCACGTGTTACAATGCGATCTTGAGAAGATCCTAGCTCTCCAGGATGCATGCTGTGGCTTAAACAGTTCACCAATGTTTAAAATATGTTGTTCAAGGACAAGTGGGACTTGTCCGGAGTAGCCAAAAAATAGCAAGGGAATGTTATGCAACTGCGCTTTCCCTCAAACACCACATCTACCTTAATTTTTTTCCAGCAATAAAAACAGAGAAAAAAAAACATAGCCACCACTTTCGCTTGAAGCAATATATATATCCAATTCAGGTTTAAGTATATCCAATTTTGAGTATACTTAAAGTTGATCTAAGTATACCCATTTTTTTCCAAAAATACACTTTTCTAGGTATATAAGCCAATTTTTTTTTACTAACTTCAATACACAATATTTTTCCCTACACTTTCTCTCACTTCCCTCACTTCTCTCACTTCTCTCTAAATCTCAAACTCTCTTCTCTCAAACACTCTCACTTGTCTCTTAATTTTCCCGGTGAGCCACCACCACCACCACTCCTCCTCCTCCTCGTTCATCATGGTGAAGAACAAAAACCCCACACCACCACCTACGTAAGTTCCCTAATCTAAATTTGTTTGTTAATTTTGTTAGTTTTAGGTATGAATTTAGGATTTAGGTTAGATTTAGGGTAGAACTTAGGGTTTAGTATAGAATTAGGGTTTGAATTAGGCAAAAATGTAGGGTTTAGTGGCCATTTTCTAGTCAAGTAGCCGGCTGGAAAATGGCCGCAGCCGGCATCGATGGTGCGCCTTGGGCAGCACCATCGGTGCGGGCAGCTGTACCGCTCGGCACAACACCTATGTACCGAGCGGCACAACTGTATTGTACCAAGCGGCACAAGCACCTATGCCGCTCTATACGGCTTGCTGTGCACCTATGGTGAGCAGTTTGTTTTTAAAAAATTACCGAAATAGAGTTTCAAAGGTTTAACTTTTGCATTTTTTTTAAAAAAATTGAAATTTATAAGAAATTACTTTCTATAGGGAGTTCGGTTGCGAATTAGAGTGTTTTTTTTTTAATTTTGTGGGTTACATCATATATTACTGTTATTAATTTCGTGATTTGTTTTGTATTTTTGTAGGTCAGACGCGGTTGAGAAGAGACGTCTTCCTCGATCTAGGGCGTATCCCCCTCGGTCACGGACGCCACCCCCGGGGAAGAGTCTAAAGACTGTACGGGCCATCGAGGATGAGCGGGTCTGCGATGCGAAGCGCGGACGAGATTTAGCTGATGACCCCGAGACTATTCGTCTTAGGGAGGAGGATGACAGGATAAAGAGTGATCGATCTTTGCACCGAATCAACCATGGGAAGAGGAAAGAAAAACCTACAGAGATTGCATTCGATGACACTAGAGGCGGAGGCTCCTCACGACGAGAGACGTCTTCATCACACCGATCACCACCTCCCACTGCTAGTGATCCACCACCTCCCTCTCCCGCTTGTAGGGCTCCGTCCCCTGCGCATACTAATACACATCCACCACCTGTTAGTGACAGGGTGGATGCCACTGGGACCCTGAGCAGGACACCATCGATGAGGAGCATACCGATGCGATCCACACAGAAGAGCAGCGGACGACGTTTGCATTTCTCAAATGCAACAAGATACCTCTGTTTCCTGACTACTAGGAGCACGAGGCGTATCACGTCTTCATAGGACAGGTAAGTACCAAACTATTAAATGTCTAGTCTAAGGTTATACTATTATTATTTTCTGACTTAGTTTTTTTTATAGGGTCCCACTACATTATGCATACAGGCACATTATAATGTGATTCATATGTGGGACCCCAGTGCTCAGCCAGAGGTCCAGCGACATTTGGCGCGGACTCCTTTCGGTCCTCTTATAGCCCACTTGCCTCAGTACTTCACGCACTCCGTACTTGATGAGGTATTTGTTGAGCGTTGGCATCAGGAGACCATGTTCCATTTCTTATTTGGGGAGATGACGATTACCGTCGACGATGTCAGCTGCATTACAGGTAATATCGATGAGTTCTTCGATGAAGTTCAAACGGCCGGACAATAATACCGATGAGTTCTTCGATGAAGTTTTGTGTATGATGTATTTCATGTACGGCGAAATGTCTACATCTAGACAAATGCCTCAGTCTCGTACTCGTGAGGAGGTAGCCACGAGGTACAAGTGTATAACTAGTGGACCGATGTTCTTGGTGTTTAACGAGCCCCCAGAAGTTAGGAACGAGGCATTCGACTCCTTCGGTTTATTAATCATAGACTATTTGTCTTTAAAAATGGCAGAATACGTTCATTCTCAAATTGCCACGAAGGAGGAAACAATGCATATTTTCAGCGACAATGGAGGCTACAATTTTGACTAACTGTCTGTTCAATCTCAAGTTATCTACTCATGTTTGTGCGATGTTGTTGTTGCTTGTTCGTAACGTTTGATATTAAGTTATGAAATGATTAGTTGCTTATCGTTATAAGTTTGAAAATTTCATGAATTACGGTCAAATAACTAAAGTACAAAACGTTATGATAAAGTAAACAAAGTTCTAAACAACATAAATCCGACCAAAAGACATAAAGCGACCAAAAGACATAAATGTGTTCGATACATGAACATAAATCCGACCAATAGATATAAATCGACTACTAAAATTCATCAAGATTAGTTACTTCTGGGAATGAACAAACTGGCTTTCTCCCTTCGAGTTCCGTGTATTTTTTGCAGCGACCAACTATTGGTAGCTCCCAATACGTAGCCTCTTCACTCTTCAACTTCTGCCACGTAGGATGTATGCGTGCGCAAGGGCAAAGGGGCTTGATTGATAGCTGTTTAATACTATTTAAATTAGAACCAATAATTGAGTAATATACTTGTAAGTAAAAACATAACCATAAATCGAATGACTTACATTGGCGAAGTGGTTAGTATCAACGAATCCAAACCCAATCTCACGTCTTTGGGCCATAATAGGGGGTTTACCGCGCAAAGGTAAAAAAGTATGACTACAATTGTGAGACCCCACGAGTGACAAAAAATGAACAATGTATTCGAACTTGGTTGCAATCGCAATCCCCATTTCAGGCATTGTCATCCAATATTTGGGTGATGCTGGTGTCTCATAGTAGTTTATACTTTCTGCAACCTTCAGGTAATCCTCTTTACCGTTATAAATCTTGTTGTATGTGTCATAGTTTTCCATGAGTTCATCGTATATTGTCTTCCGAATACCTCGCGAACCTTCTTCATGACCATACAACCCAAATGAAACTGCTTTATATCCACAATGACCATATGCCTTAACATCATTTATACCCGATATAAAAGGGTTGAAGTGAGTCGGAAACCAACGCAAAAAACCTTTCGGGTCGTGTATTAGTTTTGTGACTCCACCAATGGATGATTGTACGATGTCTAGCGAGCGAGGCAATGGAAGAACTACGGGTACGAGGTACTTTAGGCACATTTGCCCGAATCGTATTTGCACTAGCAGCTGCTTTACCCTTTTTAACTTTTGGTGGTTTTAAAGAGTTCATGACTGAGTCAAGACTAGCCTTATCCTCATCTAGCTTGTATTCCCAGAAGCATTGATCCATTGAGTGGATCATGTATCGACAACTAACTTTTTTTTTTCACTTGCGGACGGCCTCGGTGTTTCTGCTTCTCCAATGGCTCTAGCAATGAGGATGTTTCAGGATAAACAATTTTAAACCATTTCTTGTAAATGTGTTTTATACGGATTTCATATTTTGTCTCCATAACATTGGTTACTAGCTTTAGCAGATCATCTTTGAGAATCTCCATGGTCGTACGGAATGAACGAGGCATTATATCTAACCTTGTCCAGTGGATGTGAAAAGCATCTAACGAGGCAGAAATTCCGTCTTTACGCCACTTGTGGACCTGGTGATAGCAAGGTATACCATGTGCACCATGGAGCACCACCGCTTCTGAGGCCTTGAACCGGTGGTGCAGGGGCCTCAGAACCGAGCGGACTGAGGCCCCTGCACCACTGATTCAAGGCCTCAGAACCGGTGGTGCTGAGGCCTCGGTATCGACCGGCAGGTGGCCCTTGCACCATCGGTTCCTGGCTATGTAACCGGTGGTGCGTAGGTCACGCACGGCCGGTTCTAAAGCCAAGAATCGGCTGTGGGTAACCTACGCACCGCCGGTTCCATGGCCAAGAACCGATGGTGCAAGGGCCACCAGTGAAATGTTTTACCTTCTCTTCCGGCGATGGGTGCTTCTCCGGCGACGGTGATAGCTTCTCCGACGACTCCAACTCTTCTTCCGACAACAAGTCATCATCCTTTTTTTCCATCGACATCAACTCCTCCACACTGATCCCTAGTTCTTCTTCAATCATGATCGATTTTGTGTTTTAGGTTGAATGTTCTTAATTTTGTTAAGAAGTTTGAACTTGGTTTCAAAAATTTTAAGAAAACTATACTATTTAGATCATAAATTCAGTAAAGAAGAATTTTTGTTTGGGTATAGATAGCGAAATAGGTTATTTGGTGAATTGGGTATACTCAGAATACACTTAGTAGTTTTTTTACTTAATAGCAGTCTCGATATTAATTTTCTTGTCGAGAGTCAAAAGGTAAAAAAGTCAAACGAAAGTCAAAAGAAGATTTTCGGTATACTTAAAACCTGAATTGTGTATATATAGCCATACCCTTTAAAATATGGCGAATCACATAATTCATCTTCTTCACCCTCTAGCGATTGTTAAAAATTTAAATATATATGAAATTTTGTTTTGTCCGTTTTATTTTAATTCATGGTTCAACCACTGATT
The DNA here is from genome assembly GCA_036936605.1 of Limnanthes douglasii subsp. nivea. Taxonomy (NCBI): domain Eukaryota; kingdom Viridiplantae; phylum Streptophyta; class Magnoliopsida; order Brassicales; family Limnanthaceae; genus Limnanthes; species Limnanthes douglasii. The sequence goes on from JAUPFV010000001.1 coordinate 185,389,376, forward strand.
ATGGTTTAGTTTTGGTGTAATATAATTAAATCATTTTTATAAAACATTTTTTTATATATATTTAATTATATATAAATATAAAGTACCAATAACTATCCAAATAAAAGTTATTCTCTATTTACTATCCTTATAATTTTGTTAATTACTACCTACCATCAATTTTTTTAATATCTCAAACAAAGCTATTTTTATAAAGGCTACTAAAATAAGAGTATTTTAATAAAGACCAATCATTACCTATTACTCGTTATATAAGGCTATCTTTTACCAAATTAGTTATTGATTTTTTTTTTCTCGTTATTTTCATTATGATTTTTTTCCTCTCTCAATCTATATCTATATTGATAAACTATAAATCAAATTATATACACTAAATCTATTGAATTCGATCGAATTGAGAGACTGTAAGAAGTCCTCTCAATGTCTCTGTAAATGGACAAACTGTAATCTAGTTGTCTATCATTTTTATAAAGTTATATATAGGGTCAATTACAATATCTGACCCAACCAAGACCTAAAAATATAAGTTATGGACAACATTTTCTACGTAAAATATTGTTTTGTACAAAATAATCAAACACGTGTACAATCTCTCTCATTTTTTTTGCGATTTAAATTTCTAAGTGTCTGTACCTTTTCTACCGGAAGTCGAGAAAATAAAATCTGAAAATACAATTGATTTTTTAAGAAGAACAAAACTGGATCTTTGAATGATATTTTTTGAAAGTTTTTTAACGAGCCCAATTAAACATAGGCTAACATCTATCATTTTTCTCTCACATCTATCATCTAACATTTACGTCTCGCATCTATCATTTTTATTTTATATGGTTTCACATCTAGCATATAAAATCTAAGTCTCACATCTACTATCTAGCATTTATATCACGAATATACTATTTCAATTTGATATTATTCTCATATATAGCATATAAGCTTTGTGTCTTACATGTATCATTTAGCATTTATGTCTCGAATCTATCATTTCCATTTTGCACTCGTCTTGTATCTAACATCTAAAAACTAGGTCTATAATATTCTATTTAGTATTTATATCTCAAATCTACCATTTCTATTTTACAACGGTCTTGCATCTAACATGTGAAATTTAGGTCTCGCATCTATCATATAACATCTAGGTCTCGCATTTACCATTTTTATTTTTCAGTACTCTTGCATCTAACATCTAATGTGAGATGCGAGACACTAGATGGGACACACACTCTGTCTTCCTCGCAAAAAATATAGTAAAACTTACCTAACACAAAATCATTTTCTTTCGACAAACAATCATAAATCCTAAACTTAGAAACACATTCCAATTATCAATCTTATCTTTTATCCTTTCGATTAAAATTTTATCAATTTACAATTTTTGAATTCGATTGGATTCATATTAGTGTTTGTCCATTCGATCGAATTCGATTTATTATTTGTAAATTCGATCGAATTCGACTGATTTAGCGTAATTAAATTCAGTTTACAGTTTGTCAATTTATAAAGATTGTGAGAGGAAAGAAAAATAGAAACAAAAATGGCGAAGAAGAAAAAAAATCGTTTAATGAAAGTATCTTATTTGATAAATAGTAAATTAACATTATGTAATTAATAATTAGAGAGTCACTCATTCTACAAACCTATTACTGATTAAGATCCAACAAAATTAACGAATTATGTATCTAAAATACCATTCTATATAAAATTATAAAAAATATGTACACACTCTCTTTCTTTTAATTTTTTTAATTTAAAATTTTAAAGGTTCTTATCTTTTAAAACTGTAACTCGGAAAAGAAAATCCAAAAATACCATTGGTTTTATGTTTTAAGAAAAAACAAACTAAATTTATTCATTATATGTTTTGAATTTTTTATAAAAAAAATATATTTTATACTAATTTCTCATTATGTAGTTTCACATCTATCATAGTTGTTTGGTTTCTCATCTATCATAATTGACATGTTTGTTATCTATCATAATTGACATGGTTTCTTATTTATCATAGTTGGTCTTGTTTCGCATCTACCGTCTATCATAGTTAGCCTGGTTTTGCATCTATCATAGTTGGCCTCGTTGAGTATCCATCATAGTTGACACGATTTCTCATGTATCAAAATTGGCATGGTTTTCATCTTTTATAATTAGTATGGTTTCTCATCTATAATAATTAGTTAGGTTTCTCATCTATAATAGTTGGCTTGGTTTTGCATCTAGAATCTAACATTTATCTTAGTTGGTTTGGTTTATCATCTATCATAGTTGGCATGGTTTCTCATCTATCATAATTGGTATGGTTTCACTTCTATCATAATTGGTCTGGTTTTTTATCTATCATAAGTAGTCTGGTTTCTCATATATCATAATTGACATGGGATCTAACATCTATCATCTAGCATCAATCATAGTTGTTATGTTTTAACATTTATTATAGTTGAACTGTATCTCATCTATCATTATTGGTCTAGTTTAGCATATATCGTAGTTGGCGAGGTTTCTCATTAAACAACTTTCTCACTTATTAAGAGGTCATCTTCTTTCTAATCTTCGTCTTCTTCATTTTTACTGTAAACAGCTTTCTTAACGACATCTTACAGAAAATAAAAATAAAACTAAAAATGAGTAGAACCTAAATCAATACAACATTTCTCGATTATTATACCGAAGTCGAAAGGACAAAAGTGAATCTAGGTCAAAACTTAAATGAGATTTTGTACGAAATCCAAACTTAGACGACGGATTCTGTCTTAATTTTACACACCCTAACTGTAAATCAATTATGTAAACTTATGACATATTAATAACTCATAAAACAAAAGAAATCTTTTACTTACATAGTAATTAGAGTTCCTATCCCTCATTAGTTAAAATTTGATGTAGATAGTATTAAAAACTTAGTTGACATTGTCAATGGTGGTCCAAACAAGTGTGATTTACAGTTTTCCAAACATTAATATATTTATGTATAAAATTTGTATCATATGGACAAGATCGTCACTATGATACGTTATAATATGAAAATCCACATAAACTTTAAACTAGAACTCAGACAATTGGGCACTTGACAAACATGACAAAGATAAATAAAGTTGATATTTTATATAATTAACTAAGGGTATTTTCGGTATTATAAGAAATGATTGGATCTTAGATGGTAAATAGAGGAGTTAAATGAACCTGAATTGGTAGTAAGTGAATAATATTTTGGCTTTTGGATTTTAATTGGTACTAAATCTATTAATTAAATATATTTTGGCTATTAAAAATGTCGATAATATATAGTACTTAGTATTATCTGATGAGTCTGGAATTATTCACCACTGCTCACTCAGAAAACCGGACAAGGGTAATTCGGACAATAGGTGCCCACTGAACTATCCGGAGAGGACAAAAGTACTAAAACACTAAACACGTTTTGACTAAGCTAGGTTCTAATCTACTTAAGAACTAATGGGTCTTTAAACTCGACCCGGTTTTACAACTTGACCCGAAATCCCATGGGTCAATGATTAAGGTTATATATACCGAACCACTTTCATTAATGAGGGTAATGAACATTTAATACAACCAGACAACTTAAATCTCTCACTACAAAACACCCAAACATTTAATACCTTTGAAATTCTCTAAAAAAACCTAAAGAAATTACACTAAGTTCAAAATAATCCTCACCAAATTGGGGACCACAGTGGGAGAAAAAAGTACCTGAATCTAGCATTCAAAATCAACAAGAAAAAACCAGTTCGGATGAATCCGGACGAGCAAGCGGTACCAACACCTTTGGTATAAGTGGTGGGCGAGAACAATGAGTACACGATTGAAGAACGAGACAGGTTGAAAGCTGAAATAGAAGCCTTGAGAGCTGCTAAAAAGGTGGAGTTGGGCTTGAAAGAAAAATCGAAGGTGTCAGCCATTCACCACACTGAAAATCCAAGCTAGAATAACCTATAATTAAAGACTCACTTGAGTACTAAAAAGACCCATGTCAGTTCTGATGAGTCCGAATTCACCATGCTCCCCGGACAGGGCAAATCGGTCTAGTCTCTCCGAATACTGGACAGGTTAGATGGACTTGGACCGGACAGGTTACTTTGAACACAATAAACTTAAGGCTGTTCGAACTATGACAAAAGTACTAAAAAACCTAAACACTTCTTGACTAAGCTACTTACTCTCCTACTTAGAGCTCTTGGGTCTTTGAATATGACCCGGGTCCATTAAACATGACCTGAAAGCCCATAAGGGCCCAAACATTATACTATAAATACCTAACCACCCGCATTAACTAGGGGTAATGAGAATTAACTACTACCAAGCTGCTTAATCATCTCTCTACTCTCTACTCCAACCGTTAAACACCCATACACCACCGTTAAACACCCATACACCACTGTTAAACACCCATACACCACCTTAAAACTCCACTCGAAATTACCAGCCTACCCTCAGGCAATTATTATCCACACCAAATTGGGGACCACAGTGGGAGGAGAAAGGTGCCTGAATCAAACATTCAAAACCTGCCAAGAAATTCTGTCCGTATGAATCCGGACAATCCAGAGCTTCCACCAGCTTTGCTCGAAGTGGTGGAAGAGAACGATGAGTACACTGTCCAAGAGCGCGACAGGTTAAAGCTTGAAATAGAAGCTCTGAGGGCTGAAAAGGCCAGGATGGGCGTGAAAGAAAAATCCAAGGCATCGGTTGTTCATCACACCGATAACCCCAGAGAGCATGAGGCTTCCAAAACTCATGTGAGCACCAAAACGACTCATGCTAGTTCTAAAAAGTCTCACCGGTCCAAGCCTGTGGAGAGTTCTGACTCAAGCTCAGAATCTTCGGTAGCTCTTCGGACAGTGAGGGAAATGAAAGATCCTTGTCCTCTAGCAGCGATGAGGGTCGAACCAAGAAAATGCAAAAGCAGGTTAAGAAATATTCAAGAAAAAGAGACCACCATGGAAGAATAAAAAGGCATATTGGAAAGGGGTCATCTCACCACCGAAGGTATACGGACAAGATGCTGATGGATCCCTTTGCTTTCCACGATGAGCCATGTATCTTTGCAACTCCCAATGAGGATAGTGTGTTCAGTCGTGTAAGGAATTGGAGGCAGTCTCCATTGTCTTCTAAAATCCTGTCCGGAAACCTCCCCAAGAGGTTTGACAGCACTAAAATGGAGAAGTATGATGGTAGTACTGATCCGGACAATCATCTGGAGTAATTCAAGAACTTCATGATGAACTTTGATGACGATGATAAACTGATTTGTAGGGCATTCTCCCAATCTTTTACGGGGAGTGCTCTGAAATGGTACAACAGCTTGCCTCAGGGTTGTATTAAAGATTTTGATACGTTTTGGGTGGCCTTTCGAAGGCAGTTTGTAGGGAGTAAGGAGCTGAAGGGCAATGGAGACACAATAATCCATTGTGCCCAGGAACCAAATGAGTCCTTGAAAGAGTACATAAGTCATTTTGTGAACACAAAGAATGGGTTGGCTGATTGCTTCGAACAGGTGGCAATAGCATCCCTAAGGCAAGGTTTGAACCCAGGCAATCTGGCTGATTCGGTGACCAGAAATAAGGCTATGACCTGGGGAGGATTGCTAAATCCGGTTGGCAAACAAATAAACGTTGATGAAACAAAGAAAACCAGGGTGCACAGACAGGTGAGGTCCACCCCAGTGGCACCAACTCCAAATCAAAACCAGTCCGGGAACAAAGCAAGAGAAATCGGACAGGGGCATGGTAGGGCAAAAGCTCAGTCTCAGCCAGCTGCTCATGCTCAAAGTCAACAATCCAGAAACAAGAGAGGACCATGGGTCCAACCGGAGTGGTTCGCAGAGTTAAAAGAAAGTGTGGCCACCATTTTCGATAAGACAAAAGATGAGGTACATTACCGGAGACCAGCAACCTTGCAGTCTCCCAGAGAGTATCGTAACAACTCCTTTTGCCAATATCACAATGATATTGGCCATACCAATGATGATTGCATAGCATTGAAGCAAGAAGTTCAAAACCTGATTGAAAGGGGAAAGTTGGGAGCATACGTTAAGAGAAGAGGAGGAAACAGGCCTGACAACACTCACCGGGTTGGTCCAAGTAATGCTGCCCCGGAGGGGGCCATGGTTATAGTTGAAAGGTTTGATGTGGAATCTGAATACTTGGATCCTGATCCAACTCGAAACAGGGTGGGTGCTATAGAGGAATGTTCTAGGTCGGTCTCCGGGCTCATTAAATTCTTCGAGTCACTTACAATTTTCGGAGGGGACACTATGAAGCTCTTACTGCTTCTTCGAGAAAGAGGCATGTTCATAATTTAGCCTCCCAACTAGAAGGAGGCATGACATCTTATCAGTCACTGAACTCATTCCCCTTCATTGTCTTTGATGAGGATGATTTGAGAGACATTGCTGGCCCTCATGAGGATACTGTTGTCATAGGAGCCTCTATAGGGGGCAATGAAATAAGGCGAATCCTGGTGGATACTGGAAGCTCAGCCAATATCCTTTTCCTAACCACTTATAAGAAAATGAAAAATCCAACTGTGATTCAAAAGTCGGACAGGTCAATCGTGGGCTTCACGGGCACCTCAGCCGATGTGATCGGAGAATTCGAAGAAGAGGTGTTATTGGGCAGGGGCCCTTTCAAGAAAATGGTTAGAATACTCTTTATTGTGGTGGATTGTCCCACTTGCTATAATGCTATTCTAGGGAGGTCTTGGCTCTCTAGGATGCATGCAGTCGCTTCAACAGTCCACCAGTGCTTAAAGTATGCTGTTCAGGGACAGGTTGGGGTTGTCCGGAGCAGCCAAAAGATTGCAAGAGAATGCTATGCCACTGCCCTGGCTCCTCGAACGCTGGGGGCAGTCCGAATAAATGATCAATAGCAGTTTGAGGGCCTTTCTGGGGGTGAGGGTGAAATTGATGACCCCAGAGAGACCCCTGGAGTGTTGATTCCAATTGAAGAGGTAAAAACGCACTGTTTGGAAGAAGGCAAGAGTGTCAAGATAGGGTCCAAGATGCCACCAATGTTGAAAGAAGAGATGTTGAAATTTTTGAAAGACCATCAGCATGTTTTTGCTTGGTGCAATGTTGATGTTACTGGAGTTCCATCAGAAGTGATATCCCATCACCTATCTATCCAGAGAGATGTAGCACCAGTGGTTCAAAAGAGAAGAGCTTTCTCAAAAGAAAAGGCTGATGTCATAGTACAAGAGGTTGACAGACTCACAAAGATGGGGCACATTAAAGAATCTCAATACCCTTTGTGGACTGCCAATCCTGTCCTGGTAAAAATGAAAAATGGCAAATGGTGCATGTGCATTGACTTCACAGATCTCAATAGAGCTTGCCCAAAAGATTTGTATCCGGTCCCCCGGATAGATCAGTTGGTAGACTCTACTTCTGGGAACAAGCTGCTTTCCTTTATGGATGCCTTCTCCGGGTACAATCAGATTCAAGTAGATCCAAAAGATCAAGAGCATACCACGTTTGTCACTGATAGGGGTCTACATTGTTACAAGGTGATGCCATTTGGGTTGAAAAATGTTGGGGCTACTTATCAGAGATTGGTGAACAAAGCCTTTGCTGATCAAATTGGAAGAAATATGAAGGTATACATTGACGATATGATGGTAAAAAGTGTGGATGAGCAGTTGCACTTGTCTGATCTCCAAGAAACCTTTGCCAACTTGGCAAAAGTGAATTTGAAATTAAACCCTGAAAAATGTGTCTTCGGAGTACAGTCCGGGAAGTTTCTAGGCTATATCATAAGTGAGCATGGAATACAGCCCGATCCGGACCAGCTGAATGCTCTTTTTCAGATGGAACCTCCTCGAAACATCAAAGAAGTACAGCGGTTAACAGGGAGATTAGCAGCTTTAAATAGATTTATCTCCAGGTCTTCGGACAGGTGTGCTCCTTTCTTTCAAACTTTGAAGGGTGCAAAGGGTTTCGAGTGGACCCCACAGTGTGATGAAGCTTTCAATGAAATCAAGAAACACTTGTCCTCCCCCAAAACTTTGTTTAAACCAGTTGATGGGGAGACTCTCTTCGTGTATTTGGCAGTTTCAAGTTGTGCCATCAGTGCTGTGCTGGTAAGAGAGGTCGATAGGTATCCCCACCCAGTGTACTACATCAGCAAGAGCTTGATAGATGCTGAGAGACGTTACTTGAAACTTGAAAAGTTGGCTTTAGCTCTGGTAATAGCTGCAAGGAAGATGAGGCCTTATTTCCAGGCTCATCCTATCATCGTCCGGACCTCTTTTCCCTTAAATAATGTCCTTCAAAAAGCAGACATTTCGAGCAGAATGACTAAGTGGTCAGTAGAATTGGGGGACTTCGACATAGATTTTGCTCCCCAGACAACAGTAAAAGCCCAAGCTGTGGCTGATTTCCTGGTTGAATTCCACTCCGATAGGAATTCGGAGCAAGCTACTGATACAAAAGACAAGAAAATGTGGATCGTCCATACAGATGGTGGATCTAGCACTATGGGATGTGGTGCAGCAATATGTTTAACTTCCCCATATGGAGACAGTATGTACCAGGCTATTTGTTTTGCTTTCAGGGCATCTAATAACGAGTCCGAATACGAAGCAGCTATAGCTGGGTTAAAGTTAGCCTACATCTGTGGGGCTAAGAGGGTCAAACTGCTAAGTGACTCCCAATTGCTTATCCACCATGCCTTAGGCCAATCTGAGGCTTGAAAGGAGCAACTCGTGAAGTATTTACTCCTTCTCAAGAATGAAGCACTGAAATTTAAAGCTGTTGTCTATGAGCACATTCCCCGGGCAGAAAATGAGCTGGCAGACTCATTGGCAACTATAGCATATACGGAGTCATACCCATGGATCCATGTGCTTGAAAGCCCTTCTATTCAACTTAGTAAGGGTGAAGAAGAGGAAGTTTTTGAAATACAGGTGAAACAGCCTCAAGACTGGAGATCTCCTCTCATACAATATCTGTCCGATGGTATTATGCCTTCAGATAAGTCACAAGCCAGAACATTGAAACACAAGGCTCGTGGTTTCATTATGTTGAGAGAAGTGTTGTACAAAAAATCCTATAGTAAACCTCTCCTGCGTTGTTTGGGGGATGATGAGTCACAAGTAGTCCTCTCCGAATTACATGATGGTGAGGGATCAGCCCATTGTGGGTTTAGAGCTTTAACAAGAAGAGTATTACTCTCCGGATATTATTGGCCATCGATTATGAAAGATGCTAAGGAATTGGTGAGGAGGTGTGACCCATGCCAGAGGTACAACAATGAAATTCATGTACCAGCCATTCCTTTGGAGTCAATTTCTGAGCCCATCCCTTTTGCTCGATGGGGGTTGGACTTAGTAGGGCCTCTCCCTGTGGCGTCCGGAGGGCATAAAACTATAATTGTGGCCATTGACTACTTCTCAAAGTGGATAGAAGCAGCTCCCCTGGCAGGGACAACATCAAAAGCTGTCATAAAATTCATTATGTCCAACATATGTTGCAGATTTGGTGTCCCACAGAAAATAACAACAGACAATGGGCCACAGTTTGACAACAGAGAAATGGAAAGCTTCTGTGCCTCAAGGGGTATACAACATTTTTTTTCTTTACCTTTCCATCCACAAGCAAATGGGCAAGTTGAAGTGGCTAATAGGACTATACTGTCCGGTTTAAGGAAGAATCTGGAAGGGGCTTTTGGGAAGTGGCCTAGTTATATACAAGAAGTCTTGTGGGCCTACCGGACAACACCTGGGGCTGCAACACAAGAATCACCCTTCGCCTTGGTCTATGGAATGGATGCAGTAGCCCCCATAGAGAAGACACTCCCTTCCTTTCGTGTTCACAACTTCTCCGGACACGCGAATGAGATGGCCATCAGAAATCAACTTGATTTGATAGAAGAAAGACAGGTTAAAGCTCGCATTAGAGTTGCACACTATTAGGGCTTGATGAGAAGCAGGTTTGCTTCTAAAATTAAAAGAAGAGATTTCCAACCAGGGGACAAAGTATTAAGGAAAGTCTTCTTGCACACTAAAGAAAAGCTCTTCGGAAAGCTGGCCCCTACCTGGGAGGGTCCGTATATTGTGGTTGAAAGAATCAAGCCTGGAACTTATTGGTTGGAAGACAAAGATGGCAGGGTTCTAACTCATCCTTGGAATATTGAACATCTTCGGATGTACTTGGAATAATACTTGTGTAAATATTTACTTGTTTGAACTTCCATGTAAATATTTCGGGGCATACTCTTTCCTCCCTGGTGGCACGGGGAGGTTTTAGTGAGGTGTCCGGATGGTTGAATATAATTCGATGCCTTCTTCAAAATTTTCTAAGTATTTTCAAAGTTCTATCTCTTGTTATACTACCCGGACTGAAAGATCTAAGGGCTATTTAAACTCTAGCCGGAGAATTTAAACACTCTCACAATGCAATAACTAAAAGCTACTTAAACTCTAGCTATCTAAACTAAAACAAACAATGAAAGAAGATGATGGTTGTGCAAAACAGAAATATTCATTGAACAACTTAAAATTGCCTTGGCCTTCCAAGGACTTTCGAGTAAATCAGGATACAGCACAAAAAACCTGTCCGAACAAATACCGGACACCACAACAAAAAGAGTGCCTTGGCCTTCCAAGGACTTTAGTTTAAATAAAAGATAAACCAAGTAAACCATAAATTAAGATTGAGCCTTTGAAGATGGCTCCCCTTCATCTGATTTCTTACCCTTAGAGTCGCTCCCCCCTTCGACTACTTTCTTGCCCTTGGGATCATTCTCCTCTTCACCAGGGCTCTCTCCGGTCCTCTCTTCATCATCAGATGAAGACTCACTGGGAATTCCATCCTCCTCGACCATTGTATAATATGGAAGGTCATCGTCATCCACATAGAGCCATAAGTCCCCCAGGGTTCTCTTCGGAAATTTTTCATGAAAAAGGAGAACCATATCAGACTTTACCCTTTGGATCATTAACTCTTCGCTTTTAATCATCTCCCTGGCATAAGCGTTGATCTTGGCATTGATTGTGGCCTCTTGGTCCTTTAACAAAGCATTTTTCTCCTCAGCAGCATGGGTCACTGAATTTTCTAGAGCAATCTTGTCAGTATTCAAGTTGGTGATAATCTTTTCCTTTGCAGTAGTTTCTCCCCTCGAGGCAGTAAGGTCCTTCTCCATACCGGACAGCTTCCCCTGAAGATCTTTTATGGTTTCTTCTAGGGTGGCAACTTTTGTGTTGCTTTCATCTTGATTCCTCTTCAGCTCCTCATTTGCTTCCTTAAGCAGATCAATATTGGTAGTAGCAGTACGGAGGTCTTCGGACAGCTTTTCCTTCTCAGACTTGAGGTCTTTGATGGTGTCTGCCTGACTCCGGACTTGCCTCTCCAATGTAAGAACTGGCTGCACATTACTAAGCAAGGAATGGACTATAGTGTCCTTTTCACTAGAAACCATGAAAGTCTTGCCGTTGAAATTAACCGTATTAGAGCTGCTTGGAGGAACATAGGGCCCTACGAATTCATCTCTGGGGAGGCCAATGAAATACTCACCAAGTCCAGCTAGACCAGTGATGTCCACTCCATCGAGGTTGAGGTCTCCCCCTTCTACCACATCGGTATGAAAGTCCCTTGGGATCTCTTCGGCCAGTGTTGGGTCAGAGGGGTCAGTGGGGAAGGAAGGCTCCGGATCCCGGAGAGCGAGCTCATCTCCTTGGGCAGTCTTTTTCTTCTTGGCTTCCCGGTCAGTGCCTTCACCTACTTGCTTGCGAGTCCTCTTGGGAGCCCTTGGAGGTTTTGGGAGGTCTACTTCCTGCCTTTCGGTCTCTTGCTCTACCACTTGCAAGAGGGCTGCATTGATTTGAACCTGGGCCGGCCCCTCCGGGTCTGTTGGGGCATCCTTCTCAGCATCGCTCGCCACTTTTTTGCCTTTTCTCCTACCTTTGATTTTGCTTGGGGCTTTAGCCCGGGCAGGCAGGTAGAGTGTACCATCTAACTCGTGGGACCTTCTCAGCATAATGTCTTCTGGAGGCTGGGTGGTGAGCTCCTCCCAAGTTAGGTCTCTCCGACCTGTGGTGTTCCACAGGTGAGACCTTGCTATATTTCCAGAGGTGAAGGCTTTGTGGAATCGATTCTCCCAGTTCTCTGCGGCCCAAGCATTGATTTTGCCACAGGTAGTCTGTCCGGCCTTCAAATAATCCCCGAACTCCTTTGGCAGCTCTGTTAGAAAAAAAGAGAAACTGGTTAGTTTAAACTAACTTTAAAAAAAAGAAAAGAGAGAAACGGACAGAGATTTAAAGAAAAGAACTTACAGTCACTCCTCCACCTACTCCTGAGGAGGCTTGGGTTCTCTCCGGCCTTGATCTTCTTGCCATTTTCCCAAGCGCCACTAACGAACAGAAATTGGCTTCTCCATTTGCTCTCTGACTCCAAGAGATCATCAACAGCCTTGAGATCGTTCCCCATATTGAAGTGATAGAAGGGAAATTGGTGATGCTTGCAAAGGTTGGCCACCGCTGCGAACTCTTCCATAGGGAGAGGGATCCCGGACAGCCTGGATGCCATGATACATGACATCAAAGTAAACCAGCCATTGGGGCTCAGCTGGCTCGGGCAGAGCTTCACCAGGTGGAAGTATCGAACAATCTCCAGGTCCAATGGGAACCTGAGTCCCCAGTTAAATAGCTCTGTAAAGAAGACTATTTCGTTCCTCTTGCAATCCATAGGGGTCTCCGGATCGATGGGGATCCTTATCTTTACGTTTTCTGTGATCCCCCATTTTGTGCGCATTCGCCCCAGGTAAAGAGTATGGATGAATGCATACTTGGTCTTTTGTAAGGCCAAGAGATATTTGAGCTCAACTCTGTGGAAACATGGCCCCACCTTCTCTTCAAGGCACTCCGGCAGGTCCGGATGCCTCAAGTACAGATTTTCCTTGCCTTTTTTGGCAACAACAGCAGCATTTTCAGTCTGGCTGGAGGACTCAGACTCGAAAGGGACCTCTTCAGCAGAGTCCTCCATCCTCTCCTCCATAATGGTTGGGGGAATGTCTGTGGTAGAGGTCCGGGGAGGGTTAAAGCTTGGCTCAGCCTGGCTTCCAGACTGCTGACCTTCTGTGTTTTTATGACTTCTCACCTCAGGTTGGGGCTCGGAGGCAGAAGTCTCTCTTGGTGGTACCGGGCTGCTGGCCTCCGGACCAGATAGCCTCTCCCGGGGAGCTCTAATGGGCACTCCAGACCCAGAACCACTATTTTTCGCCCCCGATTTGGAGGGAGTATTCTTGGAGGCTAGCCCCTTAACTAACCGGCTTGGCCTCTTAATAACTAGTTTCTCCGGAGAGTGATCAGAGTCAGATCCCATAGCTATAAAAGGAGAAGGTTTCCTAACGCTTGTAACAGTAACTCCTGGCTCAACAGCAGGTATTGACTCCTGGACTGAGGAACCAGAGACTATGGGCGAGAGGGTGGATTGAAAGAGTTTTTTGGGCTTAGTACCTTTGGAGGAGGACGAGCATCGATCCGACTCTGTAACAGAAGCAACTGGTCTCTCAACAGGTGATGATGGTAGCCCTGCTGCTATTCGTCTTTCCTTCTCGACCTTTTGCGCTTTCTCCAACTCCGAAAGGTTGAGCCAACCACCTTTGATCAATGCTGTTCTTGCTGTAAACATAAACAGCCAAGGAAACTTTTTGCTTTAGAGAGAGAAAGCTCTGAGTAAATTTGCAGAGTAAATGTGAAAGAGATGGTAAAACAGTGGAAAATGAGTTTGAATTTATAGTGAAACTGAGAAAAAGAGTTGATTCCTAGGAGAATTCGAAAAGTTTGGCAATGATTAAAAGACGGCGCTGATGTCACTACTTGTAATTAAAGAGGTTACTTGTTAAAGAAAGTGGTGTGAAATTCAAGGTGAAAAAACGGCTGGAGTGTCCAATCAGAAAGCGACACGTGTCCCACTAACTTTGGAAAAAACCGTTCTGAATTCGTAAGGCTTAACCTGTCCGGGTATACCCATAGATCTGTCCGGATTGAAAACCACTTCAGACATCGGACTGTTTTTCAGTTCTTTGACAAGAATACTTTCTCAAACACCTAAAAAAGGGGCTCCTGATGAGTCCGAATTCAGCATGCTCCCCGGACAGGGCAAATCGGTCTAGTCTCTCCGAATACCGGACAGGTTACATGGACTTGGACCGGACAGGTTACTTTGAACACAATAAACTTAAGGCTGTTCGAACTACAAAAGTACTAAAAAACCTAAACACTTCTTGACTAAGCTACTTGCTCTCCTACTTAGAGCTCATGGGTCTTTGAACATGACCCGGGTCCATTAAACATGACCCGAAAGCCCATAAGGGCCCAAACATTATACTATAAATACCTAACCACCCGCATTAACTAGGGGTAATGAGAATTAACTCCTACCAAGCTGCTTAATCATCTCTCTACTCTCTACTCCAACCGTTAAACACCCATACACCACCGTTAAACACCCATACACCACTGTTAAACACCCATACACCACCTTAAAACTCCACTCGAAATTACCAGCCTACCCTCAGGCAATTATTATCCACACCAAGTTCCAAGAAATCTCACTGGTCTAAACCGGTGGAGAGCTCAAAATCTGAGTCTTCTAGTAGCTCATCGGATGAGGATGGACTTGAGAAGTCCCTGTCATCCAGCAGTGACGAGGGAAGATCCAAGAAGAAGCAAAAGTTGGTTAGAAAATATTCAAGAAAGAGAGACAGGTATGGGAGGTTAAAAGGTATCTGGGAAAAGGGTCGTCTCATAGCCACAGCCATAGTCGGAGGCATGTGGATCAGATGCTGATGGATCTCTTCGCTTTCCATGATGAGCCAGGTATTTTTGCAACACCTAATGAAGACATTGTCTTTAGTCGTGGCCGAAATTGGAGACAATCTCCATTGTCCTCCAAAAACCTGTCCGGAAACCTTCCTAAGAGGTTTGATAGTACTAAGATGGAAAAGTATGATGGGAGCAAGGATCCGGACAATCATCTGGAATAATTTTAAAAACATTATGATGAATTTTGATGATGATGACAAATTACTCTATAGAGCCTTCTCTCAATATTTTACGGGGAGTGCTCTGAAATGGTACAATAGCCTACCACAAGGGTGCATCAGAAACTTTGACACGTTTTGGGTGGTCTTCCGAAGGCAGTTTGTTAGAAGTAAGGAGGTGAAGGGAAATGTAGACACTATTTTCCATTGTGCCCAAGAGCCAAATGAATCACTAAAAGACTATATAAGCCGGTTCGTCAACATAAAGAATGGGTTAGCTGATTGCTTTGAACAGGTAACAATAGCTTCTCTAAGACAAGGATTAAACCCTGGGAATCTGGCCGATTCGGTAACCAGGAAGAAGGCCATGACGTGGGGTGGTTTACTAAACCAGGCAGGAAAGCAAATCAATATAGATGAAACAAAAAAGACTATGGTGCACAGGCAAGTGAGGTCTGCCCCAGCTGCACCAAACCAAAATCAGTCCGGATACAAGGCTAAGGAAGCCGGACACGGTCCCAACAGGGCCAAGCAGACTCAGTCTCACCCATCTCCAGTTCAGAGCCAGCAGTCTAGAAATAAACGAGGACCTTGGGTCCAATCGGAGTGGTTTGCTGAATTGAAAGAGAATGTGGCAACCATCTATGACAAAACAAAAGATGAGGTACATTTTAGGAAGTCGACATCGCTTCAATCTCCTAGGGAAAGTCATAATACTTGTTTCCGGCAATATCATCATGATATTGGCCATAACACAGAAGATTGCATCGCTTTGAAGCAAGAGGTGCAAAATCTCATTGAAAGAGGAAAATTGGGGGCTTATGTCAAGAGAAAAAGTGGGAATAGGCCTGATAATGCCCATCGGACTGGTCCAACGAACAATGCGGGGACATCGGCTTCGGACAAGGCCATAGTAATCTTTGAAAGATTTGATGTAGAATCAGAGTATTTGGATCCTGCTCCAGCCTGGAATAAAGTGGGTGTTATAACAGAACATACCAAGACAGTATCTGGGCTCATAAGCTTTTTTGAGTCGCTTACCTATATTTAGGGGAGACACAATGACTGCTCCAACTCCTTCTTCAAGGAAGAGGCATGTTCACACTCTGGCTACTCAGTTAGATGGAGGCATGTCCTCCTATCAATCCCAAATTCCTTTCCCCTTCATTTTTTTGTGAAGATGACTTAAGGGACATAGCTGGTCCTCTTGTAGATGCTGTGGTGATAGGAGCATCGTTGGGGGGAATGACATCAGGTGAATTTTGGTTGACACTGGCAGCTCAACCAACATTATCTTTTTAAGTTCCTATAAGAAGATGAAGAATCCGGCAGTGATTCAGCATTCGAACAGGTCCATTGTGGGTTTCAAAGGAAGCTTTGCGGACGTGGTCGGGGAATTTGAGGAGGATGTTTTGTTGGGCAAGAGCCTTTTCAAGAAGATGGTCAGGGTACTTTTCGTTGTGGTAGATTTTCCCACGTGTTACAATGCGCTCTTGAGAAGATCCTAGCTCTCCAGGATGCATGTTGTGGCTTAAACAGTTCACCAATGTTTAAAATATGTTGTTCAAGGACAAATGGGAGTTGTCCGGAGTAGCCAAAAAATAGCAAGGGAATGTTATGCAACTGCGCTTTCCCTTAAAACTCTGGGGGCAGACCGAGTAAACGAAGATTAGCAGTTGTTGGGGCCCTCTGGGGTGAGGGTGAAATTGATGACCCTAGAGAGACCCCTGGTGTTTTAATACCAATTGAAGAAGTTGAAACCCACTATCTGGCTGAAGGAAGAAATATAAAAGTTGGATCTAAGATGACACTAGAATTGAAGAATCAAGTGTTGTCCTTTTTGGCAAACCACCAACATGTTTTTGCTTTGTGTAATGTTGATGTAACCGGAGTACCTGCGAATATTATATCACACCAACTATCCATCCGGAGAGATGTTGAACCTGTTATGCAGAGAAGAAGAGCTTTCTCTAAAGAAAAAGCTGATGTCATAGTTCAAGAGGTTGACCGGCTTACCAAAATGGGGCATGCAAAGGAGTCTCAATACCCTTTATGGACAGGAAATCCAATGTTAGTAAAGAAGAAGAATGGGAAATGGCGTATGTGTATCGACTATACTGACCTCAAGAGGGCTTGCCCAAAAGAACTGTATCCAGTCCCGTGGATAGATCAGTTGGTAGACTCCACATCTGGGAACAAGTTATTGTCCTGCATGGATACCTTCTCTGGTTATAATCAGACACAAGTGGATTCGAAGGACCAGGAACACACTACTTTTGTTACAGATAGGGGCCTCCGTTGTTATAAGGTGATGCCATTTGAGTTGAAGAATGTTGGGGCTACCTATCAGAGGTTGTTGAATAAAGCGTTTGCTGATCAAATTGGGAGAATATGGAAGTGTATATTGATGACATGATGGTAAAGAGTGTGGAAGAAGAGTTACACTAAGCAGATCTTCAAGAAACCTTTGCCAACATGGAAAAGGTTAATTTAAAATTAAATCCAGAAAAATGTGTCTTTGGAGTGCGGTCTGGAAAGTTTCTGGGGTATATGATAATTGAGAAAGGGATACAGCCTGATCCAGACCAGCTTGATGCCTTATTACAAGTGGATCCTCCTCGAATATTAAAGAAGTGCAAAGGTTGACAGGAAGGTTAGCTGCTTTAAATCATTTTATCTCAAGGTCTTCGGATAGGTGTGCCCCATTTTTCCAGACTTTGTGCGACCAGGCATTCAATGAAATAAAAAAGCATTTATCTTCCTCCAAAAATCTCTACAAACCTATTGACGAAGAAACATTGTATATATATTTAGCAGTGTTTGAATGCGCTATAAGTGCGGTGCTAGTTAGAGAGGTGGACAGTAATCCTCGTTCGGTGTATTATATCAGAAAAAGCCTGATGGATGCTGAAAAAAGGTACTTAAAACTTAAAAACTAGTACTAGCTTTGGTAATTGCTGCCAGAAAAATGAGGCTTTATTTCCAGTCTCATTCTATTGTCGTCCGGACGTCTTTTCCCTTGAAAAAATTCCTTCAGAAGGCAGACATATCAAGTAAGATGACCAAGTTGTGAGTAGAATTCGGTGATTATGATATTGATTTCGCCCCTCGGACTGCAATCAAAGCTCAATCTGTTGCTGATTTCCTGGTTGAGTTCCATTCAGATAAAAGTACTAAGGAAGCTGCAAAGGAGAAAACTAAGAACGTATGGGTTGTCCGGACAGATGGTGGATCAAGTACCTTGGGTTGTTGTGATGGGATATGTTTAACCTCTTTTTATGGCGATAAGTTATACCAGGCTATATGTTTTGATTTTAGGGCTTATAACAATGAGTCCGAGTATGAAGCTGCTATAGCTAGTCTGAAATTAGCCTTTCTGTGTAAGGCTAAAAGAGTCAGGTTAATGAGTGATTCTCAACTTCTTATCCATCATTCCCAAGGTCAATCTGAGGCAAAAAAGGAGCAGTTGATTAAATACTTGTTCATCCTTATAGAAGTAGCAGCTAACTTCAAAAATGTTAGCTATGAGCACATACCTAGATCGGAGAACACACTAGTAGACTCATTGGCAACCATAGCATACTCTGAGTCGTACCCATGGATTCATGTGCAAGAATTTCCATCCATACAACCCAATCAAGGCAAGGAAGAGGAGGAAAATTTAAGTATACAAGGGGTTCAACCTAAAGACTGGAGATATCGCCTTCTTCAATACATTTCTGATGGCATTTTGCCTCCGGAGAAAGTTGTGGCAAGGAAAATGAAACATAGGCCTCGTGGATTTTTAATCATAAGAGACATCCTTTACAAGAAGTCATTTAGTAGACCTCTCTTGCGTTGTTTGGGGATTGAAGAGTCCCAAATTGTGCTATCCGAACTACATGATGGTGAAGGATCAACACACTGTGGCTATAAAGCTATAACCCGAAGGGTTTTGTTGGCCGGATACTACTGGTCATCTATAATGGAAGATACCAAGGAATTGGTAAAGAAATGTGACCCATGCCAAAGATATGGTAATGAAATTCATATCGTAGTTGTCCCAGTGGAGTCGATTTATTGAACCAGTGCCTTTTGCTCGTTGGGGACTCGATTTAGTAGGGCCTCTACTGATGGCATCCGGAGGGTGCAGAACTATTATAATAGCCATTGATTATTTTTCCAAATGGACTGAAGCAGCCCCCTGGCAAGAACTACTTAAAAGGCTGTTATAAAATTTATCGTGTCTAACATTTGTTCCAGATTTGGGGTTCCACAAAAGATAACCACGGATAATGGGCAACAATTGATAACAAGAATATGGAGAGTTTCTGTGCCTCTAAGGGCATTCATCATTGCTTCTCTTCTTCTTTCGACCCACAAGAGAATGGTCAAGTTGAACTGGCAAACATAACCATTATGTCCGGTCTCAAAAATAATTTAGAAGGGGCTGCAGGAAAGTGGCCAAGCTATTTACAAGAAGTATGATGAGCGTACCAGACTACTCCTAGAGCTGCTACACAAGAATCTTCTTTTGCCTTGGTATATGGGATGGATGCAATTTCTCCTGTGGAAGAAACTCTTCCATCATACAGAGTCCAGAATTGTTTCGAACAGGTTAATGAAATGGCAATCAAAAGTCAATTAGACTTAATAGAAGAAAAAAAAGTTAATGCTCATCTTAGAGCCACCCATTATCAAGGCTTGATGAGGAGCAGATTTGCTTCTAAAATCAAAAGAAGGGATTTTCGACCAGGGGACAAAGTGTTGAGAAAAGTCTTCTTGCATACTAAAGAGAAACAGTTCGGCAAGCTAGCTCCAAAATGGGAAGGGCCCTATGAGGTCTCCAAGAAACTTAAGCATGGGACATATAGACTTCAAGAAAAAGATGGAAGAATCTTAAACCCCCCTTGGAACATTGAACACTTCTGGTTATATCTAGATTGAAATTGTGTAAATATTTACTTGTTTAAAGTCCATGTAAATATTAGGGGGCATACTCTTTCCTACCCTGGTGGCGTGGGGAGGTTTTAATGAGGTGTTCGGGTTTTTTTCAATAAAATTTGATGCCTTTTTAGAATATTCGAAGTGGTTTGATTTACAGTTTCTTGAAAGTCTTCTAAGGATCTTTGGCAGATCGGATTGATCTGGTGGAATGATGACCATTTAACATTTGTCATCGGAGTTTTTAAACACTCTCATCTTAAATACTTGTAAAATAAATAAGGGCTCTTTAAACATCAGCCAATGAAATTAATCAAATATGAAACAAAGCAAAAATTTAGCAAAGTAAATCTATTCGGCTAAAACCGGATGATGATATTAAAACATAAAACATGCCTTGGCCATCCAAGGACTTTAAGTTTTAAAAAAGGCTTAACCGGACTCAAACCGGACGCAGTTACAAAAATTCCTTGGTCATCCAAGGACTTTAGTATTTCATGAGGATAAGAAAAACAAAATAAGAAAAGATAGTTAAAACCTTAGGGCTAATTCCCCTTGGATGTTCCTACATCGTCTTTTTTCTTGGGATCTTTGGATTCGTCACTGGAACTCTCTCCAGTTCCTTATTCTTCGTCAGTAGTGGAATCTATTCCACTACTATAGTCATGTCGATCACCTTCTACCATAGTATGAAACGGGAGGTCCTCATACTATAAATATCTCCATAAATCTCCAAGGGTTCGCTTCGGAAATTTCTGGTGGACAAGAAATACCATATCAGATTTGACCTCTGCATCTCTTACTTCCAGGGAGTCTATCACCTTATTGGTATACACATCAATCTTGGCCTGGATTGTCTTTTCCTGCTCTTTCACCAAGTCTTCTTTCTCCTTGGTGACCGTGGACACAGCCTCTTCCAGAGAAGTCTTTTCACCGGACAAGGTTTGGATGGCATCGTTCTTGGTCTTCATGTCACCCTTCAAGGTGGAAAGATCTCTTTCCAATCTGGAGCATTTGGTTCAGAGCTCTATGTTAGCTTTCTCTGACGTGACGAGCTTGGTTACCAAATCTTATTTCTCCTTCTTCAACTTCTCAAGCTCCTTCTTCAATACCTTAATACTCTGGTTGGCATTAAGGAGGTTAGTGGACAAGCTCTTCTTGTCGGTGTTGAGGGTGTTGATGAGGGCCGATTGACTCTTTACTTGCCTCTCCAAATTGAGCACTGGCTGAATATGGCCCAACAGAGAGTGAGTCACCGAATAATTTTCCCCTGAGACAGTGAAAGACTTACCGTTAAAATTCACCATATTTGAGGAGCTTGAGGGAAGGTAGGGGCCAGCAAAGTCGTCTTTTTCAAACTCTCCGAAATAAAGGCCAATGTTTTGGAGGCCATTGATGTCTACTCCTTCCAAATATCCTTCGGTACCCTCTCCGGTAGATCGGTGGGGATTTTCTCTACCAAGGTGGGGCCAGTTGGATCAGATAGAGGTAGAGGCTCCGAAAGGCAGAGGACTATTTCATCCCCCAAGGAGACTTTTTTCTTTTTAACAGTCCTCTCATCGTTGCTAGCTCCCCTCTTTCGATCATTTTTAGGAGGCCTTGGTTGGTTTTGGGGTTCACCTACCTCCTTAGTGGACTCATCATCAGCTACTTTAAGAAAAGTAGCATCAATCCCTCCTTGGACCCACCCTCCTTGGCTCTCCGGAGCAATCTCCTTTGCAGCACCCCGAAAAGCCTCTTTTGCAACCTTCTTTTTCTTGCCCTTCTTCCCTTTCATTTTGCTTGGGGCTTTGGGTCTGGAGGGCAAGGCCAATTTACCATCCTTCTCCTCCGTTCTCTTAAGTATAATGGCCGGAGGAGGTGGTGTAGTAAACTCCTCCCAAGTGAGATCTCTCCGGCCCATAGTGTTCCAAAGGTGGGACCTCACCAAGTTGCCTGAGATAAAGAATTTGTGGAAGGCGTTCTCCCAACTGTCAGCAGCCCATGCATTTAATTTGGCACATGTGGTCTTCCCCTCCTCCACATAGTCGGAAAAATCCTTCAGCAATACTGACATAAAAGAAGAAGTAATTACGGAGTAAAATTTTTTCAAAATTAGAAAGATAAACAAAGTAAAATACTTACCTGAGCTTTTACACCTGCTGGTGAGCATACTAGGATTGACACCAGCCTTGATTTTTCTCCCATTCTCCCGCGTCCCGCTAATGAATAGGAACTGGGTCTTCTAGTTTTTCTCTGACTCAAGCAGATCATCCACGACTTTAAAGTCGTCTCCCATATTGTAGTGGTAGAATGGGATATGATGGTTTTTACAAAGGCTGGCCACTGAAGCAAAGTGCTCCATTGCGAGAGGAATACCAGACAGCTTTGATGCCATAATGCAGGCGAGAACAATATACTAAGTATTTGGACTCAGCTGGCTTGGATAAAGTTTAATCAGGTGAAAATACTTGACAATTTCTGGGTCCAAGGGGAATCTGAGCCCCTAGTTGAACAACTCAGTATAAATGACGATCCTCTTGAGCTTGCAGTCCATCGGAGTCTCCGATGTGACTGGTATCCTCACCTTAACAGATTCAGGGATGCCCCACTTGGTTCGGATCCGGTCCAATTCAGCAGTGTGAATATAGATATAATTATTATTCTGCATGGCCAACAGATACTTCACATTGAACTTGTGGAAACAAGGTCCCACTTTGCCTTCCAGACTCTTCGGCATATCCGGATGGGTTATGCAGACTTTCTCCTTGCCTTTCCCCTTTTTGTCAGAGGAAGCATCTCCAGTTTGCCCGAAGGCTTCATTTTCAAATGGATCATCTTCGACACTATCCTCCATCACTTCTTCCATCACTATGGAAGGTTTATCAGTCGTTGTGGATGGAAGAGTGCTAGTTTGTGGCTCAGTAGTTTGTCCGGACGGTTGAGCGTCAGTCTCTCTTAAAGTTCTGGTGTCCGGTTGAGGCTCAGCTCCGGAGGACTTTGTATAAGAAGTGATTTTGGTAGCCTCAGATCCGGAGGGTTTGTCTCTTGGGGCTCTAATAGATGCCTCTGATCCGGAGGGTTTATCTTTGGCTGCAGACTTGGAGGGCCCCGTTTTAGAGGACTTGGGTTGTGAGCCGGTTGCTTGGCCTTTTACCAAACGCGTTGTCCGGTGAGGGTTAGTTTTCTCTAGGGATTTCTCAATGTCTGACCCCATAACAATAAACGGAGAAGGCTTCCTAACACTCAATACTACTTTCTATTGTGCGGTAGAAGGCTAAAACTCCTGAACCGAGGAGCCTGACGGGATTGACGAGAGGTTAGGTTGGAATAAACATCTAGGTTTGTTTCATCTTCGTTAAATGCTTTGTCATTATATATGATTTCCATCTATATAATATTTTATCTATTTTTAAATGATTTTAACTATTTTTTTATTGAATTTTTTTTATAGAATTACTTACACGTTAATTTCTCCCCTCATACAATTTTGAACATTTTATTTTCCACTTTGTAGTAGAATGGTTTGGGTGTGCAGATTTTATATTGTTATAATCTTATTATTTTTGTTTTTAAATAAAACGATTTCTTCTGTCATAAATCACGTTGGAATGGCTAAAAAGTTTCATTTAACACGGAAAGTATCGTTTTTAACAATACATTAATTTATAAAATCTTGTTTTTTCAAAAGATATATTTCTTCGTTGTTGCACCGATAAATAGGACCTGCAAGTTACGACCATCGTCGCGATAGTATTCCTACGAAAATCTAAAACGGAAGTTTCACTGTTGTAGCGACAAGCCTTTCTCATCGTTGTGACAACATGTAACCTCCAAAATTTTGGATTCATACTAGGATTACTTGCGAGAGATATGTTGTTGCGATCTTATCTCTCTCATCTTCGTTTTGGTTGAACACATTTATGTTTCTTTAATCTACCTTTCCAATCCTAAGTTTATTCCGATAATATGAACTCGTCTCCGGATAAATTATGATTACTTTATTTAATCAATATATCAATAATCTCTCAATTGATTAAATGACATCTTTTACCTCATTGAGATAGTTTTCACATACAAAAAAATATTTTTAAATTTTAATTTTATCTTAGTGAAAAGACAACAAAGTCAAAGCGGATGTTTTGATAGTTGTAATTTTAAACCAACGTATTACACCGACAATCGTTTTACCAAATATCCACAGTGTCTCTTAACACTTTTTATTTATCGTGTGGTCTATCCATTTCAAATTCATAACTTAAGAAGAACTCAATTTCTCATAAAGGCGAAATCACCCATAGATTCTTATAAGTATGGCTCTTATAGTGATTTTGTTATATTTAAATATAGACATCGCTTATAGAATAAATTGTATTTATAATTATAAAATTAATGTTTATAATAACGACCAATGTATATGACAATTCACATACATAACTCAATTTATATGCTAACATCTTTCATAATTAACTTGTTGTTACCCATTAAAAATTCCATATTGGTGTACTCTATAGTTAAATTGGTTTGTCATTATATTAAAAAATAACAATTTATGAGTTGTAATCTCATCTCTGTAGATGCCAAGTTTCTTATTCTCGATTCAATGGTTTGGTAAACAAAACTGTAAAATTCTCACTAAAATACACGTACAAGACCAATATGATTACTGTCTCAATAAATTCTCTAATGCACTCATGTATTAACCTTATATATTTAGGCTTCTCATAGTGACATACTATTGTATGCTCTATCCTAAGTTGATTGACTACCATTATGCATTTGTATTGCCATGTTTTCCGTGAAAGTTAATAGTATTTCATTAATATGTCTCTCAATCATTCAATCTTATTTACCTATATGATGAATACTACAAACTCAGACTCCATAATTGAATGTGATATACATGTCTGAATTTTTATTCCTAAGAAATAAAACATCCTAAAATATTGAACACTTACCCGAATATTGATTTTTTTGTCGGTTAGACTAGTGATCCAACTTTCATTTTTGTATCCCTCAAGTATCTTTGCAAAATTCAAATACAGAAGGTATATTTAGCATTCCAATGTTCTAGACTTGGATAACTAGAAAATTGACTTAATTTACTTACCATAAATTAAATACTTTCCCTAGTTCACAAAATAGCATACATCATGTTTCATATGATATTAGTTTGTCCCACATTATTTTCGAGTTTCAAACTATGATCAAATCGTGTATCTGCTTTTTTAAATTGCAAACTTTAAATTTATCAAGTATATTTTCAATGTAACATGATTAACTTTGAGTAAAACCCCATTATTTATTAATGATTTTATTCTTAAAATAGTATATATCTCTTCAAAATCCTTTACCCTAAAGTTAAAAGATAGAAACCTCTTCGTTTCAATAACCCCATTCACAAATTTAGTAAAAATAAACAAGTCATCTATATATAGAGACACACTAATCTATATTTACTTCGAACCGTAGTGTACAAACATTTTTGTGTCATATAGTGTCTAAAATCATCGGATACAATCACATTATAAAAATGTTCATGTCATTTTAAGGTGCGTGTTTCAGATCATATAATATCTTAACAAGACTACACATCTTTACTTCATTTCTAGGAATTCAACACCTTCGAGTTATTCCATGTAAACCTTCTTTTTTAGATATATATTTAGAAATGTTGTTTTGACATCCATTCTGATAAATATTTATAATATAAACCGATGCATTTACAAATAACATTATGATGCTCATAGTTCTAGCAACTTGAGCATATGTACCAAAATAATATATTCATTTTTTAAATCAAACGTTTTGGTTACGAATCTTGTCTTGCATGCTTGAATGGTATAATATGTCTTATATCTTTCAAAGTACCCATCTAGGACTGATTGATCCTAAATCTGAAGGTCAATCAATGTGCGGGTTAAAATAATTGTATCTAGTTCGTCGTTTGTTGTCTTTTTCAAAAATATAAAACTTCAGAAGGATATTGCTTTATTATAATTTAAGGTTTTCTTCTATAGAAAGTATCATTAAAATCTTTCATATGATTTATACAGTTTATTTTTTCCAAGTGGAAATAAATTCCTTCAGAATATATTCATCGGATCGTAGATTTTTTGGTGGTTTACACAGTTGCTATACAACCATAAATGCTTCTTGTGAAGCATTTTTATTTATTTTCACAATGATTTTATTCATATTATTATCATGTAACTTGGATTCAAAGAACCCACTTTTCGAGATTGAAATACAACATTAGACTGCAAGTCTTATAGCATTTAAGCTTTTATATTGGATGCATATCCAATAAACACAGATTTTATTTTTTTTGGACCTAACTTTATCATTTTTAGAAAATTTATTTTATAAAAGTCTAACCACACACATTTTAAAACATTTAATAGTCGGTTTTATTCTAAATTTTATTAAAGAGGTATACGATTAACAAACGACATATTATTAAATGTCTTCATCTCAAAAATTAAAATGTAACCTAAATTAAATAGTATGATATTGGTAATCTCGATTAGTATTCGATATATGCATTTAAAAATCTATTTTATTGAGGTATATAAGGCCTCGAACATTGATAAACTATCTTGTGCTCTTCACAAAACCTAGAAACGGTTCCCGAGAAATATTATCCACCTCTATCACTATGTAAGATTTTATCTCAATGATTACTAATTTCTTATATGAATATCTTAAACAAGATAAACGTATCATTCTCATATTAAGCAACTACATGTAAATAAATCTAAAATAGTCATCCATGAAAGTTATAAAGGATATTTTACCCACACACATTAAAACACAGTTTAACTCACATATATCATTGTGTAATAAGTCTAGTAAATTCATACATATTTATATACTTCTATAAGTATTTTAGATTAGTGTAGATACTATACACAATTCTTATTTTTTATACGAACCAATATCATAATTTATAAATAAAGTTTGAACAATTTTGTTATTTCCGGTATGATTTATATATGCAAGTCTACCATGCAACAACAAAAAATCATTACAAGATAATATATATAGAAGTTATAATAACATAATCATTTGTACGTAATTTTACTATGTGTATCACAAGAGTGTTCATTTCCAGTGAAAATACCACCCTTGTATAAAATAATTTTTCTGGATTTGTAGATAGATTGAATTTTGGCTTTTGCGAATAGATTATTAAAAAACAAAAGTTTTGTTTATTTCTGGAACATAAAATAGATTTACAAGAGTTATACATTTTCCGCTTAAAAAGAAAAACTCAACACTAATACTTTTTTCGACTTTCAATTTGTTTATATTTCCCATATGCACATGTTTCTTGTTATTTCTCTCTTCCATTATGTTGAATGTATATTTTTGTAAGAAGTCATGAACCAATGCACATGTATTATACTGCCACTCAAAAAATCATATTAAAGTAAACCTATGTCACGGTTTTAAAAATCATTTTCTCTACATAATTTATGATTCTCACTTATTTTTAAGGTTGCATTCACGCGAAAAATGATCCGTTTTACCACACATATGTAAATTATCTTTATCTAATAAAAGGTATTTTTGTTTTTAAATTACTTTTTCATGAATATATGCTTCTTGGGTTTAGGCTTACTTCATTTATGCTCGTAATAGGTACTATCTTGGATTGTTCTTCAACATCTCTAAGTGGTTCTTTCTTAATTTGTAAGTATTTTGAATTTGTTTTAAACTATATTCTTTGAGCTTGTGAAATACCATGTTTAGGTAACTCTTCCAAAAAAGAGGCAATTTTACTACAATTACATCTAATTTGAAAGTTGTGGAAGAGCTATATTTATGGACATGAGTTTATTAACTATAAGTTATAAATCTTGTAAGTGGGAGAAATATGGTTTTCAATCAAGAAAATTATTATTAAAATCCGAAGGTATTAAAATTTTCCACGCACCTTCTTATTAGATTTCCTACTTATCTTCAAGACTATTCTATATCTAAAGCCATGAAGTCGCATTTGTGTAGGTATCAAATAACGAAAAAAATACTAAAAATATATCATCGACATATAGGATCATTTTTCTCTCGTTGGGCCACGTGTTTATCGGTGGGCTGCATAAAATTTTCCAATTTTGAATCAATTATGTATTAAATTTTTAATACAATCAACAAGAACTTCACTATGTCTTGCAAATGGATGAACTTTCTTACTCGTAATAATACAAATAAAATAGATTTTGATTCATAACTTTAATGGTGCTAATTTTATTCGTTGTTATAAATATTAATTATTTTTTATTCTTAAAAAATAGAATAACATAAACAAAACTTACACCGTTGAATACCACGTTGGATACTATTTTCAAAAGTTATTATTTTAGTTTTCGAATTTCTTGAATATTTTGATTTGAATTCTTCCAAAATATAAAACCTCGTTTGACTTTTGATAAAATTAACTAAAATAAAAAATAAACTTGACAATATTTGGCAAATGAGAAAAGAAGATTAAACTTTAAAGATTTAAAGTGAATTTGAAGTTATGTTTTCCATCATTCATCACAATCTATAAATAGGCTCAACAAAGACCTACAAAATATTTATTTTTATTGGAATGGTATCTTTAAAAAAGCCATTCAAAAAGTCACATCTTTCAGAATAGGTTCTTGTTCATTCGGTAATACAACAATTAGAAAAGCATTGGCTTCTAAAATACTAGCATTTCCGTGTCGACCATTCTCATTGTTGCATTGACCATCCTCGTTATGACAACAATATTCCTTGTCGCATTATAATACTACAATGATTTTTTTAAAAAAAAGTTTTACAATTTTTTATGGTTTATGGCGAGACATTTGCTATGAATAATGGTCTATGTTGTGGTGATCCGATCATTTTTTTTAAAATCTTTACCTCTGATGATCATATTTGTGTCTTTCTAACTCGCTTATCATAATGTACACTCATTTTATCGATTTTAATCATTTTATTAAAATTAGATAGGATCTATTAAAAGATTAATATTTAAAATAGTTAATTATATAAAATATTTATGATTAATAATATAATTGATTTGAACTCATTCTCCCTTGTAATAATTAATATATATATATAAAACGACTAGTAAATGATTTATAAAAAGACTTCGACCATTGAAAATAATTTTATTGCTAAAAGAATATAACATTTCTTCAAATAACAAAATATTAAAGTATATATGAATATATTTTATAAAAATAATTGTTTTCAATTTATTACTTTTTAATATTTACATTTAATTAAGTAGTATACAAATCATAATTGAGATGTAGTAACTAAAATATGATCTAATTTTATTAGTGATAAAACACAATTCTTCACAAAATTTGTAGTTACGAATAATGCAGCGCACATGTATAAAATATAATCATTACATAAAAATTATAAATACATTATGGACATTTAAAACCAGCTTGCGCGGGATTATAACATTGTTGTGTTCATGGTTATCGGTTGTGATCTTTTTTGCAATGGTTGTGTATAAGTTTGGTTATTATCGCTATATACCTTAATGAGAATATGGTGTATGGTGTTTGATGTGTTGGCCACGGGGGCTTAATATTGTTTTATAATGGCCATGTTTATTATGATGGTCAAAAGAAGTGATTCGTTTTATTCATTTCTCTTCAGATAATTACAACTTACAAAACAATCCCATCCATCCCCAACAATATATTAATAATCTTATATTAAAAATTCTCTAGTTTGTCTTTCATTTATGATAAGGTCACTTCCATTGAGACGTCAGCGTTTTTAGTCGTAAATTTAAAGATTCATGATAGACTAAAAGTAAATGCGTCGGCTAAAAGGTAAAGGGAACCTGTCAACTAAATATGATGAAGTTGTGGCCGACATTTTGGGGTGGAAGATAAAAAATAATGATAAAAAATGATGAATAAAATTGTATAATAAAATATATAAAATGTATGATAACTAATTTTAATAGGTGATTATGGTGGTGCAAGTATAATAAATGTTATTTGCCAATAATGTTTTCATGAAGAAGTATATAATGACGAAGGTAACAAAGATAGACGATGAAAAATGATAATGATTGACCGCATGACGAAACGTTCGAGACATATGATCTGAGTTACTAGTTTTTCCATAATGATTTTAAGAATGTTATTTTTGTAATTGATGGTCACTACATGTCATAAAATAGCCATGTCATCCATTCCTATTATTGAGATTTTTAATCATCATAAAAAAAATATAATCACCACATATACATGTTGATTGATTGATCGAATTTTCAGAAATATATTTTTATCTATAACTCTTGAATTAACTAGTTTAAATCTATTTGACATTAATTTGACGAAGATTTTTCTTCATTATTTTTAGTGCCTTTTGTAGAAAATTTTCAAAAATATTGTCTGATAAACAATCGTGATAATCAGGTCATGATTTTAATAACAGAGGATCGTCCATACATATTTTTTTTATGAATTTCTAGCTATGATTTTGAAGTAGTGTGAATTTTGTTTTGCCAACTTGTGGGAACAACAAAATACAAGAGATTTTGATTGTAGTACTAGAAACGAAATATTAATTTCAAGAAGTGTCTCTAGTCAAGAGAATAATATTGTATAAGGAGGTCAAATGAACTTTGTTTTTAACCCTTCGGCTACATCATTTTCACGGCAAGAGGAAGAAGTAGATGTGAAATATTTTCAACAATTGCTGAAAAACATTAAAGACAATTTGTAAAGTTCTTTATTTCGTGATATGGAAATAAAAATGAATCGGTTACGCTCATAACAATATTTGTCCAATCTGTTATAAAATCAACAAGATGAAGAGATTCGTAATCAGTTTGAGATGGTGAGAAAATTTTGTAACTGATAACCGAAATAAATAATTTGGGGAGAAATTTGATTTGAATAAAAATGCTAATAAAGATGAGTTAATTCATAATAAGAATAACATCTCACGGGATTGTGATGATAATAGTAAGGTTAAAGAGTCTTATAATCAAGTATTGTTTAAAAATAGAAATGATACAAGAAAATCTAAAGTGGATGAAGAATGTGAAAAATTACATAAAAAATGTAAGTTAAGACATTATATATTAGCATAGTGTCCATTAAATCAAAATATTATGGAAGAAAAGTTAACAAATAAGTTTGATATGTAACAAATAAAATTATGATGGTACCAAAGATCTTATACATCACTTTGAACAATTCTAGAATATTTTATTGGGATTCAATCTAGATAATATTATTTTTCTCAAGATTTTTCCATGAATTTTGAAGAAAATGTTTTAGGATGGTTCAACAACCTACCGTCGACTTCAATTGATAATTTTAAATATTTTTGGAAGTCATTTAGAATTGAGCTCCTTGGTAACAAATCAGTTAAACAATAAGGTGCTTAGATTATTACGTTCTTTTAAAAGTCTGATGTATTTTTAAAAGATTTTGTTCAATGTTCCGTCCATGAAATAAATATGGTGGTGGATTGTAAGAAGGGTGCGGTATTGAAATATTTCAAGAGTTATCATTGGAAATAAATATTTTTGAAGACTTGATTAAATATCAAGTAGATTGCATATGAGATTTTTGTGAAGGTGAAAGAAGCTAAAAGAGGATGAGTTGTTCAAACTAAACTATCAAATAATAATTTGGATAATCTGGAGAAGACATGGAAAGAAGCCTAATGTATTTTAGAAATCTTTATAGAACCAATTAACAGAACTCGTTATTCTTATCCCATATCTATTGCAGAAGGTTGTTACGATCGCATTTTAAAATCGAGGTATGTTGTCAGTCACATATATCTTTGCTTCAACCCACTTAGTAAAGTAATCTATTGCCACTATCAAATTCTTCCTTTTACTAGTTTTCATAGGGAGAGGTCCAATCGAATCAATCCCCCACTTTTCAAACGACCATGGTGCTGGGATGACACTCATTGCTTCGCTCTATTGGTGGTGCATATTTGTGAACTTCTAGCAATGGTGACATTCTAGTATAAACACATTTGCATCTGCTGCTAGTTTGGGCTAATAGAACCATACTAGGAGGTATCATCTGATTAAGCTTTAATACCCATAATGGGCCCAGTTATTTTTTCGTGCAGGTCGATTAGTAAACATTTAACTTCCTCCTTATTGATGCAATGTAATAGGGGGTGTGTTGCATTCTTCATGTACAAGACATTATCAAGGAGCGTATAATTAGTCGCTCGTATATCAAGGGACCTTTCCTCACCTTCGATTTCGAGAATACTTTGATTTTTTAAGTCAGTAATGTATTCGTTCCTCAAGTCAGTAGCTATTTTGATTGTCTAGACATCGAGCATGAGCGTGTTTTCTCCTACCATGGGTCTATCTTGGGTGTGGATTGTTCGGTTGTCGTTGTGGACAACTTCTTTGGCGAGTGAGTCCGCAATAGAGTTATCAGAGCGAGCTATCTACTCGTACTCTATATTGGAAAAAACATTCTCTCATTCATTTAGTGGCTCGAGATACCCTTGCATGCTTTCTTGTTTGACCACATATAATCCCTTAGCTTGGTTGCTGACCAACTGAGAATCTGATCAAACACGTAGGTTTTAAGCTTCGCAAATGTGGGATAACTTTAGGCCACCAAGGAAGGCTTCATACTTTGCTGTGTTGTTTGTTACTTTGAAATTGAACTTGATAACTTGTCTTATTTCTTGTCTAAAATATGTGTTTAAAAGTATGCTTGTTTATTTTTTGTTTTTATCCTTACTTCTACATCCTAAAAACTTATTAATAAATTCGGCTACTATTTTCCCCTTTATCGTTGTACGGGGCTCGTAGATGATTTATACTGACCAACTTATTATCCTATCCAAGATATCATATTTTTGGAGTACGTTTCTTAGTAGGAAAGATGTGCCCATTGTTACATAGCTTATTTGATTCGTATGAACTGGGAAAAGAAGTCATATTGAGACCATGTGTTGTAATGTTGCGTAGATGCAGTATAAGTCGCATGGCTTGACGTACCGGCGCATGTCCTCGGCAGATGTCTGGACGATGGAGAAGTAGAAACCAGAGCCTATGTTTTTTGGCTCGGTGCGAGGTCTGACTACCGAGTTGGCTCGGTTCAAAAATGTATATGGAGTGGCAAAGAAACGGGCGGAGAAAGCGCAAAAAGAGAACGATAAGCTATTACACCAACTGGGCAAAGCATGCGCGGAAATAGATGCAGGGAGTAAGCATTTCCTGGAGACGATGACTAGAACCACATTGCTGGCCGCCCAAAATAATCAGTTGTTAAAGAAGAACGAGTCACTTATTACGTAAAACTCGCAATTGTTGGAGCAAAATATGCGCCAGGCAACCAAAGTGAAAGAGCAGGTCGCCAAGGTGGCTGATCTGTAGGTGGACCTGGCGGAGGTGAAAGTACAGCTAGCTGAGCTGCGGCGGGAGAAGGAGGAAAAGCGCAGTGAGGTGGCTGAGCTCAAGAAGAAAGCTGTTGCTGATATTGACGCCATAGAGTGCGAGATAATGCAAGTAGCCTTGGGAAAGTACATAAAGAAAATGAGAAACTAGTGGCGGATCTGATAGCCTTGAACCCAAAAATAGATCTGGGGCCTTATCATAAATTTCTCGCTGTGGTGGAGAAAGGGAAAGCAGACGCTGTGGATGTGGCAGCGACAAACCCTGCCAAATCATAACATTGAAATATTTGTAAAGATTTATATATATATTTTTTAAAACCTTTGAAGGCCTTCTTTAAGTTTGTATTGGGAGTTTGATGTTCCCCAATGATAAACAATAATTTTATGGTGCGTGTTTATACTTTTGAGTTGTTCATATTGAGAACTTTTTTGGCAAGATCGAGCATAGTGGGGCTCATTGCGTAACTTATGACTAATAAACTGGCCATAGTTAGGACCACGGAAAGACCGGTTTATCCACCCGCGTAACCCATAGGCTTGGAGTAGTTCGCAGTTTATAATAGTCAAGTGCGGTATTGAGCACAGTGCGGCCCGTTAAGATAGCCCAGCGGACGTGGAAAATTGGCCCGTTTGTCATATTTATTAGATCTTATATAAGTATGGCACAGTATGACCCCTATTTCCTAGCCCTTTAGGCGTGGTCAGTGACGCTATGGCGGAGTTTCAGAAAATAAGTATAAACACAATGATGGCGAAAAACGATAAATGTATTGATGATAGATATGTAGATGCCTCATTAAAAACCCCTTCCGCACCCTCAGAAGGGAAAACGAACGCATCCAAAATTTTACATCGCAGTATGCTATAACTTAAGGTGACTGATATTCCATGGGTGTTTGAGGGCATTTCCCTCGGCATCGACAAGGCGAAATGCTGCATGGTGGCTTTTAGCAATTATTGTGTAGGCCCATCCTAATTAGGACAACGTTTCCCTAGGTTTTGGTCACCAGATCCTTGGAAAACCTTTTTCATGATGAGGTCGCCGATGTTGAAGGTCCGCGGTCGAAGCCGGGAGTTAAAACGACCACACATCAGACTTTTGTAATGCTCCGCTCTTATGCGCGCCTGATCTCGCTTTTCTTCAATTAAGTCGATGTTTGCTGCTCTTTCCAGCGTCATTCTCTGCTTCTGAGTAAGTAATGATGTGATGAGAGGGGATCAACATTTCTGCTGGTACGACGACATTAGATCCATAGAGCAGGAAAAAGGGAGTCGCTCCTGTAGTAGCCCTAGGGGTTGTATGATAAGCCCATAATACTTCGGCCAATTTGTCTGGCCATTTTCCTTTTGTCCCTAAAATATTTTTCTTAATACCATCAAGGATTGTACTGTTGGTAATCTCAACCTTTCCATTTTCTTACGGGTAGTAGGGGGTGGCGAAGTGTTGCGTGATGCTGATTATTTTGCAGAAGGTGGAGAATCCCTTATTTTGAAATTGAGGCCCATTATCCATCATTAGGACCTGCGGTATACCAAAGCCTGTTAGGATTTGGTGGTGTATGAAGTCACATACCTCTTGAGATTGGGTGCGCGCCAATGCTTTAGCTTCTACCCATTTTGTAAAGTAATCGACCGCGACAATTAAAAATTGACGTTTGCCTGTGACCATCAGCAAAGGTCCAACTGATGCAGCGAATATGGGTCGTTGTCATCGGCTCACCCGATTTATTGGTGGTGTTAGCATATTGCTGGCAATCATGTCATTGTTGGACTAGGAGTTTGGTGTCGGCGGCGAGTTCAGGCCAATGAAATCCTGCAAGAAGGAATCGACGGATAAGACTGCGATGACCGCAATGTGCCCCAGAATCTCCTACATGTAGATCATGAAGAACTGATGCAGTTTCCTTTTTATCTAGGCAACGAATGAGCGTCCTGGTAGTATTTTTTCGGTACAGTATGTTATCGAGTAGGCAGTACTTGGTTGTTTTGGCCTGGAAAGTATGGGCGCGAGCTTTATTTTGTAGTATCATGCCTTGGGTGAAATACAGTATGAAAGGGCTACACCAATCGTGGGGACTATCGATCGGACATACCAGAGATGTCTGGATAAAGTGAGCGGTGCTAGGAAGTTCTTGAGTTATGAGGAGAGGGTGGTCAGCTGCCGCGACCACTTTAGCCAATGCATCTGCGGCAGAGTTGGCGAGGCGGGGTACTTGCTCGTACTGGATAAAATAAAAATCTGCTTCGATTTCCTTGAGAATCGCAAGGTAAGTTTTAGTGGCTTCCTGCTTAGCGTCAAAAAATCCCTTAGCTTGATTTATAAATAGCTGAGAATCTGAGTGCACGTAAAGATTGTCAGCACCGCAGATTTGTGCCAAACGCATCCCTCCAATAACAGCCTCATATTATGTGTCATTGTTGGTCGCTTGGAAATTGAAACGGATAGCTTGCTTAATTTACTCCCCGACTGGAGTTTGTAATAGGAAATGGTGAGCATCCATTGTTGTTTTCCTGACCCATCGGCTCGATCCTCTTGACGACTGGATAGCTCGTTTTGTCGGGGCTCCTCTGGTATATTATGGGTACCCTCCTGGTTGTTTCCCTGGAACCCTGATCATTACTGGCGTACAAACTATATTAACAAGCCGTTATCTACTAATCGTTGTATTTCCTCCTGTAGTTGCCAATATTCGTTGATTGCATGACCCTGATCATTATGGTATGCGCAGAAATATGGTGTAGACCATTTGTAAGTCGGTGCGGGCATGGACCGAGGGGACTTGTATCGTATCTTGTCCCAGGTGCGGTCGTAAATAGTTGAGATAGATTCTGTGAGTTGGGGAATTCCCATGTGGGTTTTTCGTAAATTACCGAGCCTTGATTGGTTATGACCCTCGCAAATTCCCTTCTAGGCCTGTCTCTCCCTCTCGGAGATGTCCCCCTATACCTATCGGTGCCTCTTGATGATTCTCTGCGATGTCAGTCATCGGTCCTTCCGTTGCCCTCTGCAGGAACTTTGATGGGTGGAGTGGCTTCTCCTAATGGCAGCAGGACCTTGGTGGCGTCATCTACCTTGATGAAGATTTGCTTAGGAAAAAATGTCACCAATTTTATCCCAAGGGAACATAATTAGATTAACATATAGTTTACCTTGCCTATCCAGTCCCCGCTTGAAGGAAGCTACCGCCATGTTTTCTGCTAGGTCGGGGAGTTTGTTCAT
Source organism: Limnanthes douglasii subsp. nivea (assembly GCA_036936605.1). Lineage (NCBI taxonomy): Eukaryota > Viridiplantae > Streptophyta > Magnoliopsida > Brassicales > Limnanthaceae > Limnanthes > Limnanthes douglasii. The sequence goes on from JAUPFV010000001.1 coordinate 185,425,889, forward strand.
GGAATGAATGAATCTTCTGATGTAGCCCTTTAGAGGTTCCCCCATCGTTTGGTAAAGGTCCATGATGGAGTCAGGATCCTGGTGTAATTTCTTGTTGCCCACGAACCGGTTCATTAATGCACTCCAGAGTCCTGCGAAATCGTTTATGGAGCCTTTAGAGAGGTTGCTGAACCACTCCATCGCGTTGCCTTTAAGGTTCATGGAAAAATCTCTGCACAACATTGCGTCATCTGGGTTAAAGGCGAGCATCATGTTTCTGAACTGCTCCAAATGCCTTTCAGGGTCTCCCGATTCATCATAAGCCTCCAAGCGAAAGGGGTCGAATTTCCTTGGGAGCTGGGCGGCGAGGATTTTTCTGATAAATGGTGACTCCTTGAGGATGTAGGCATCCATAGTCGGGCGTACATGGTCGTACCGCTCGATCATTCATCCCTTGCCCTCGTTGGGCGGGGTTTGCTTCTGGCGTTTTTTCCCACCACTTTCTCCCATTACTTCGTCCTCCTTGTCTCTTTTAGAGGATCCTTCCCGCACTGCTGCTCGACTTACTTCGACGACCGATTTTGGGGGACGTTGGTGATCACCCAAACGTAGTTTTGCTTTCAGTGTGTTAACAACTTCCTGCAGCTCCGCCATCGTCACCTTATTCACTAAATCCCTGACTTCCCGGTCGCGATCAGCCTTACCTTAGGCTACCTGCATCGTCAAAATCTGTTGCTTCCATCGTCGAACCTCAGTTGTGTCCTCCGGGAGGCTAGGTAATACGGGGCAGTCTGCGAGGCTGGTGACCAATTCTGCGATAGCTGGTGCCACTGGTGGGTCCACCGCGATCAGAAAGTTTCAATATAAGGTGTCTTCTAGGCTGCCTTAGTTGGATGGGGGCAGGAGTGTTGATCCTTCAGTTGGCTCAGTCAATTGGTTAGGGTTGGTCATGGTGACACGTCTCTCGTTAGGTTCAATATCAATCCTGGATCGAGTTACTACCATTGGAAAAATAATTTGTTTTGATATTTCTCGCATACGGCGCAAAATATGTTATTGGAAAAACCTAAAACACCAATATGCCAAGATAGTAATATTATTAATTCGAGAAGATTTTTGAATATAATCTTTACATCGTCTTTCGACTCTTATATATACTACTCTTGGCTGTTACTTTCTTATTAATTACATATAATTAATGAGCTGAGACCTAAATTAAATCGATTGCTATGTATTCTCCTTAATCAGTGATCCTAAGTATTCGACTGTTGACTATCCATCCTTGATTAGTGGTCTTTAAGACAGTCCACTACGCCGACTTCATTAATGCTATTGAGGTAAACAGTTAGTTTGGCGACCTGCCGAGCAGAGCAGCTTTTTCCATCTCGCTCGGTCGGCTCTAGTGCTAGCTCGTCCGCCCGGTCGGCTCTGGGGCTAGCTTGTCCGCCCGGTAGGCTCTCGTGTTAACTCGTCCTTGATTAAGCCTGTTTGTGAAATTTCCAGGTGCGCGTACTAAACTTTATTTCAACTTGAGGCGAGCGTGCTCACCCTCGATCATGCTCTGCTCGGCTAAACGTTGAGCGCGACCTAGCTTTCGTATCGACTTTGTTCGGTATATCAGCTTTGGTCGAGCACGCTCATCTTTGATCATGCCCTACTCGAGCAAGAGTGAGCGCACCCAGTTTTATATCTTTCCTGCTCGGTTTGAATTCTTTGTCTGCTTTTGTGGTCATCCTTAACTTTCCTTTTATTCTACTCTCCTTCGTTCTGCTCTGCTTCGATGTTTCTCTTTTATATTGGTTGTGGATACCTACTCCCTTATCACCCGTGATGATAATGTGGCTTTGGAAGTACGGTCGAATTTTCCTGATCGTCACAACCAGACCGCGAGCTAGCTTTTCTAGATTGGGTTATCTTATTTTAGCATCTACCAAGCCTTTGCTAATATAGTAGATCTACTTAGTACACTTTTTATCTTCCTCGCCAAGGCTTCACTTAAAGAATAATTTGATACGGATTAATAAAGATAGAGTGGCTCATTAGGTTCTGACACTGATAATTCCTTGGGTGAAGTCAAATACTTCTTGAGTGCTTGGAACATGACATTGCATTCGTCTATCTAAACGAATTTTTCGGCCCCTTTAGTATTTGAAAGAAGGGATGACTCTTGACTAATGTAAAATGAGTGTTTAAAGTCTGGGTAAATCTCTGAAGTCTTGTTAAACATTTCTTATTGAAATATTTTTGGGGTTCTCTAAAAATTTCAATTGGATAAAATCAGAGATATTTCAATTGAACAGAAAGTATATAATTGATCTAATTTCATTTTTCAACAGAACATATCTTCAATCAATTTGACCAACAGAATCAGTTGGGCAGTTAAGGTCTTTAAACGGGTTTTGTAATAAAACGGCTGGAATTTGAAATTTGAATAAAACGTTTAAATTTCCAATTTCGAAATTCTGTTGACTTGCAACAATAGCCGATTTAAGCAAAATAACATTTTTCACAAACTCTACATAAAAAACAGCATGCGTGATGCGCTCACGAATCATAATATGTCTAACACCTAAGTGTTTAGAACTACCTTTGTAAACTTGTCTATAGACATTGGCCAAGGCAATTTCACTATCACATCTGATAGATATAGGTGATATCGGTTTGTGCCATAACGGAATTTCATACATTAAATTTCTTAGCCACTCAGCTTCTTTACGCGCTGCTGCTAATGCCACAAAGTCTGATTCTATCATTGAATCAGTAATACAAGTTTGTTTCTTAGATGCCTAAGAAATAGCACCTCCCCCAAGTAGAAATACCCATCCACTTGTGGAAAAATAATATTCCGTATTCGAAATGTAACTCGCGTCTGAAATGTAACTCACATTTGAATATCCCTCAAATACCTCCCCCAAGTAGAAATACCCATCCACAGTTCAGCTCGACCCCAGCCAGGGGCTCTGCCCCTTGGACCTCGCCAGGGGCTCCGCCCCTTGACCCTGTTAATCATGATATAATCTAACAAGTGTGTAGTCCACACTCTGGGTCGACTAGTCGATCCAATTATACTAAAATATCTAACAACTAATGCTCCAGAGATGAAATATGGGAGAGCAGCAAGATGCTACGTTAATCGTTGAACCTCCTTAATATTCCTTGGAGGCTCAATTATTAAAAGTGCTTTCAATTGATCAGGGTCGGCCTTGATTATATTGTTATTAACTATGTACTCTAAGAATTTGCCGCTGCATACTCCAAAAGAGAATTTATCGCAGCTTCTCAAATATGTTGTTTTTCACTTCGAACTGAAATTTTTTGATATAATGTTTTATGATCATATCGTCAATGGAAGCCTCCATGTTTTTATCAAGTTGTATTACAAATATTTGGTTCACGATTCATTGATATATTGATCCTGAATTGTTCAAGCTGATTAACATAACCTTGTAACAATAGAGGTCTCGTTCGATCTAGAATGTTCAGTGCTCTTCGTCGATTGGATTCATTTAAATCTTGTTGTAGCATGAATAGGAATTCATGAACAAGATGAGCTCATTTCATGATGCAGAATCTACCAAATGGTCAATTCTAAGGAGGGTAAAAACATCATTTAGACATGTCCAATTGAGATTAGTGCAATGTGGATACATATGTTATTTTCCACTAGGTACCGTGCTTTCTGAATGTGGCCCAACTTGAAAATCTTGTCAAATTCTATGAAGATTGCCTCTTCTGGGGAAAATATTTTTCTTTTTTCCCTCACCGGTCGTATGTTTTTATCAATGGATAGTTCATGATATATGAATCCTGGATGGCCCCTGTAATCTTATCAGCATTTCAAGCGAGAACGTAAGAGTTCTGTAATAGGTCTAATGATTTATTTTTGAAAAATAGGTGAAGTTTGAAAAGGAGGTCCACCCTTTCGTTAGTGGTTCGTTGAGATCTTTTATCGATGCATTTTTACGTTAGTCATCTTCTGTAGGATCGTAAACTTCTAAATGTGTATTTTTTATTTGTTTTTTGAAATTCCCGCCTAGTCGGCTAGCTAATTTCTATTGGCTCTGCTTTGTATGGTCTAAGGTTATAGCGTAGTAGTTTCTTGCAGTTCTTTGGTTGCCCCGTATAATGCCGACAAGGTTGCCAACTAGATAATTTACACATTATCGTAATAAAAATGAGGTTTTATTCGAGTTTTTGAAGCCATGGTCGACTTATTATCGCACAATAGGACCTAGGTGCATTGGCGATCATGAAAAATGTTCTCACATACGTCTCCTTGGTGCTTATGTGGCCTACTGTAAGACCCTTACAAGTTGGCACGCGCTAGTCGCTGGATGGGTCGCATTGGCACCACAATGTGACCACAGACTAGCAACCTTATATGGTGCACAAGAGAGCTTCTGTGGGTTCTCCATACAATCTAATGAATCTTGACGGACAAGAGGGATGGCATAGTAAATGTGGCTAAGACAAGGATCACGATAGTTGGAGTTGGCGCGCGACATGGCACGATAAAGGCAAAACATCAAACAAGGAAACTTTGGTTCAAGTGCAATGGGTTCGTTTGAAGTGCGATAGGATTGGCAACTGAGCAAACAGCTGAAAATAACTTAGAGGAGGTGTGGACAAAAGATGGCACGGTGAAAATTGGACGTAGCCCAATGTGGCGCGTTGTGGCCATGCTGGCACATGTCTGGCCGGCCAGATAGGCCAAAACAGGCCAGTCTGGGCCAAAAACTGGGCCAGAACAGGCCAAGTCAAAAATCGGTTGGGCCAAACCCAATTTCGCCCGTGCCAAAATTTGATAACTGACTTAGTTATTATCCACCTCCCCACAAATTTTGGGCACGTTTGCAAGAGTGGGGAACAAGTTAGCACATGATTAACCTTGGAGGTTAGTGGAAATCATTGGCAACCGTCCTCAACTGCCAAAAGCACGTTCACCACTAGATGCGGTTCGAAAAATCATGAGAAGTGGCCCAGGGGTTTAAGAGCATGACACGGAAAAATCAGAAGTTATGGTTGGGCATCTCATCATAGCACAGGCTGGCACGCCAGAACAGGGCCACTCGGCCCAGTTTGGTCGGCCACGTAGGCAGATCACTACTTTACTCGGGCCAGCTTTGAACCACGCCTAGAATAACTATATGGAAGTTACCTGGTGAAATTTCAGATCAAATGGACAAGATTTGATATGGGCAATCGATGGGCCAAGATTCTGCCACACGGCTCTTTCGGATTTTAAGGAAGTAGTTGGCTTTCTTTGCCTACAAATAGATTGTAATCCATCCTTAGAGAGGGAAGAGGTGACTAGAGATATTGAGAGGCTTTAGTCTAAGAGTGTAAACACTTATTGTAATATATGTAGGTATTACTCCTTTATTAATATAAAGTAAATGTTGGGGCCGGAGTCCTGTAAACTTACATGTCTAAATTATCTTATTGTCTTGTCTCATATATATTGTTGTGCAACTCTTGAAACACTTACTTGCAGATCTGAGTTAAGTGTTGAATTGTCAAACTCACTTTGACATAGGGTAGAAGGCTGACTAAAGTAGGCACTTTAGGCCGCACACGGCGAAAACTCCATAGCGAAAAATTAACCGTGTGACAACTGGTATCAGAGCAAGAAACGATACTAACATCTAGTATCGAAAAGGATTTTGAAGCATCTACGATTTGGAAGACCGAGTTCAAGCAAACTGAAAGGATATCTAACTGGTATTAGAACAAGGTGTCAAGATGACCCTAGTCGGCGCGAAGGAAAGGATCTCTCGTTTGGAGGATCTAATCAGAGAACCAAGTGAAGTTGGATTGAGTCTATACGCTCATATTTCTGAGTTGTCGGAGAAAATTCAGAATGGTGTCAATATCTATTCCGACATGAGGAAAGATATAGATGAAAGTATGAGGGAGACCATTCGATATGCAAACAACCTCTCGATGTGCTTCAATGAGCGTCTAGAGAAACTAACCGAAGAAGTAGCTATTCTAAGGCGAGCTGTTTCCAATACTTCACCAAGAGAAGGCTCTTCAAAGGTAAAAGTACCAGAACCTAAGGCCTTCAACGGTTCAAAAAACTCAAAAGAAATTGAGAGTTTCTTATGGGATCTTGAAAATTACTTCCAAGCTACCAAAATCCCGGAGGTGGAGCAAGTGACGATTTCTAGTATGTACCTAACTGGAGATGCAAAGTTATGGTGGAGATCCAGACTAGAAGACGACGTCAATGCTCATAGAGACAAGATAAGCATGTGGTGTACACTCAAAAAGGAATTGAATGATCAATTCCTGCCTTGCAACACAGCCTGGTTAGCAAGAGAGAACTTGAAGTCGTTGCGGCATGCTAGTTTAATACGCAACTACATGACTCAGCTCAGTTCTTTAATGTTGGACATTAAAGATATGTCCGAATCGGACAAGTTGTCTAACTTTATGTCTGGATTGCAAAATTGGGCACAAATGGAATTACATAGGCAAGGTGTTAAATACTTGCCAAGTGCCATGGCTGCAGCCGAGGGTCTAGTAGACTTTAGACCAAATACTTCTTCAAGCACCACTGAGAAGAAGAGAAAATCCGACAAAAGTAACAAAAAAGGTAAAGATTTTACCAAGAAGGCTAAAACCAAGTCCAAACATGGTAGTGATAGCGGTGGGAAAGGAAAGACCCAACACTCAACAAAGGGATGCTTTATTTGTGATGGGTCCCATCGCGCACGTGATTGCCTGAAACGTGCAAAATTGTCTGCGCTGATAGTAGACAAAGAGGACGGTGATGATGCCGAACAGGCGCATGTCAATCCTCTATAGTTACTGAATGTTTTAACCCAAGATGATCAGAAACCACATAACATGCTCATGCAGACCGTAGTGAAGGTAAATGGGAAGAATGTCAAAGCAATGTTTGACTCAGGGGCGACGCATAATTTCTTGGCCGCAAGAGAAGCATCAAAGATGGGCCTCGAACTAACCAAGAGCACCAACCAAATTAAACCCGTGAATTCAGGTGCCATATAAGTACGTGGAATGGCTACCACAACCTTAAGTATTGGCGATTGGCAAGGTAAGTGAAATTTAATGGTAATGCCGCTTGATGATTTCGATTTGATACTCGGAATGGAATTCCTATTGAAAGCTAAGGTAATGTTGGTACCACACTTGAACGGATTGTTCATACAAGACAAAGGTAGCCCATGTTTTGTGAAGACAGAGAGACCGGATTCGAAGAAAAAAGAGATCACACCACAAGAATGTCAGACTTTGACTGCAATACAGTTCCAGTCGAGTTTATGTAAGAAGGATTCCACATCATACGTTGTTGCCCTAGTGGAGATCAAAGAAGACCAAGTAGTAGAAGTTCCGAACGTAATCGAAAAGGTACTTCGAGAATTTAAAGACGTTATGCCGCCGGAGTTGCCAAGGGAACTCCCTCCACGAAGGACCATCGATCACAAAATCGAACTTGAACCTGGTGCCAAGACTCCAACAAAGGCGCCATACATGATGGCCCCGGTAGAACTAGTGGAACTACGCAAACAATTGGATGACTTACTTAGTGTTGGTCTGGTACAACCTTCAAAGGCTCCTTATGGTGCCCCGGTCTTATTTCAAAAGTAACGAGATGGAACGCTTCGAATGTGTGTAGATTGTAGGGCATTGAACAAAGTAACAATCAAGAACAAATATCCAGTACCAAATACCGCGGATCTGTTTGATCGGCTAGCAAAAGCGACCTACTTCACAAAGCTAGACTTGCGTTCAGGATATTGGCAAGTCATGATAGCAGCAGGAGACGAGACAAAGACAAAATGTGTTACAAGGTATGGTTCTTACGAGTTTTTAGTCATGCCATTCGGTTTAACAAATGCACCAGCTACATTTTGAAATTTGATGAATGATGTGCTCTACGACTTCTTGGATCGTTTTGTCGTAGTATATCTAGATGATATAGTAGTGTATAACAACTCGTTAGGAGACCATGTAGTCCATTTGTCCCAAGTATTCTCGAAGTTAAGAGAATACAAACTCTATGTGAAGAAGGAGAAATGTGAGTTTTGCTGCAAGGAAGTTAAGTTCCTTGGACATTGGATTAGTTCAGGTCAGATACAGATGGACGAACGCAAGGTGGAAGCTATTTTGGACTGGATAGCTCCAAGTAAGGTAACATATCTAAGGAGTTTCTTAGGGTTGGCAAATTATTATCGAAAGTTCATCAAGGGCTACTCAACAATTGTAAGCCCTCTGAGCGACTTGTTGAAGAAAGATAAGGTTTGGGATTGGGATGAAAAATGTCAAGCCGTGTTCGACAAGTTAAAGACAGCAGTTTCATCCGAACCGGTTCTACAATTACCTAACTTTGACTTACCATTCGAAGTACACACAGACGCCTCAGACAGAGCACTCGGTGGTGTTTTAACTCAAGAGGTACATCTGGTCGCCTTTGAAAGTCAAAATCTTAATGATACGGAGCAACGTTATTCTGCTCATAAAAAGGAAATGGCTGCGGTAGTGCATAGCCAAGACACATGGCGACATTACCTACTTGGAACCAAGTTTATCGTTGTGACGGACAACGTAGCCAACACTTATTTCAAGACACAGAAGAACCTCATTCCAAAGCAGGCTAGATGGCAAGAGTTCCTCGTGGAGTTTGATTTCCAATGGATACACATGCCTGGAAAACAAAACATGGTTGCGGATGCACTAAGTAGGAATTCAAAGTAACTTCTTGACAAGGGTCAAGGAGGAGGCAGAAAATGATTCCATGTACGGTAAGATCATGCGAGAAGTTAAGGATGGAACCATTAGAAAGTATTGGATAGAAGACGAATTGTTGTATGCCAAAGGTGGAAGATTGCTCGTTCCAGCAAGCGGTGGTATTCGAAAAGATCTACTGAAGGAGACTCATGAGACACAATGGGCTGGTCACCCAGGTGTAGAAAGGATGATGGCACTCTTATCAAGATCATACTACTGGCTGGAAATGGAGCAAGATATTGAGGCCTATGTCAAGACTTGTCTAATATGCCAACTAGACAAGACGGAATAGAAGAAGCAAGCAAGCTTGCTATAGCCCTTGCCCATTCCTTAGAAACCATGGATCTCGGTTTCAATGGACTTTATTTCTGGTTTCCCAGAGATAAATGGATTCAAGTCAATATTAGTGGTGGTAGACAGGTTTTCGAAGTATGCGGTCTTCATACCCGCACCACAAGCTTGCACTACAGAGACTACCGTTGAATTATTTTATCGCAACATAGTCAAGATATTTGGCATACCATGCGACATCGTTAGCGACCGGGATGCAAGGTTTACTGGTAAGTTTTGGACATTTTTGTTTAACTTACTTGGCTCAGACTTGATGTTTTCCACAACCAACTATCCATAGACGGATGGACAGACCGAACGCATTAATACGCTGTTAGAAGATTATCTAAGGCATTATGCTACCGCTAGTCAACGAAACTGGGTGGAGTTGCTCGACGCAACTCAATATTGCTATAATATTCATCGATCTTCATCAACTGGATTAAGTCCTACAGAATTAGCGATGGGGTATCAACCGTCTACACCGTTGGAAGTGGCGCAACAGAAAGAACAAGGAAGGTGTCCGGCTGCTTATCGTTTTGCTCGAGACAAGCAAGAACTCATAGACCTGGCAAAGGATAGTCTTGAAAAGGCATCAAGATGTATGAGAAAATATGCTGAACAACATCGAAGGCCATTGGAATTTAAAGAAGGTGACAAGGTGCTGCTCAAACTCACGCCTCAAATTTGGAAGAAGCTAACCGATAAGAGGTATCACAAAGCTCTCAATCAACACTTTGATGGTCCTTTTGTCGTGACGAAAAGAGTTGGAGAAGTAGCATATAGGTTACAACTTCCAGACCGACTGAAGATACATCCGACATTTCATGTAAGTTTTCTCAAGCCCTTCTATGAAGATAATGACCCGAGCCGAACACAAAGGAAGAAAGCTCCTCCACTTATCCTCGAGAATATACGAAGGATGGTGAAAAGCTTCTAGAGAGACGCACACGAGGTGAAAGCAAGCTAAATAGGAAGAGGGAGTTTTTGATTCAGTGGAAAGAGGAAAGCCTAGAAGATGCAACTTGGGAACAAGCAGGAAATCTATGGCAGTTTGAAGATCGAATTATGAAATTTATGGACAAGGCTCCGATGAGGACATCGGACTCACCCGGTGGGGGTGGTTTGTAAGACCCTTACAAGTTGGCACGCGCTAGTCGTTGGATGGGCCGCATTGGAACCACAATGTGACCACAAACTAGCAACCTTATATGGTGCACAAGAGAGCTTCGGTGGGTTCTCCATACAATCTTATGAATCTTGAGGAACAAGAGGGATGGCATAGTAAATGTGGCTAAGACAAGGAGCACGACAGTTGGAGTTGGCACGCGACATGGCACGATAAAGGCAAAACATCAAACAAGGAAACTTTGGTTCAAGTGCAATGGGTTCGTTTGAAGTGTGATAGGATTGACAATTGAGAAAACAGTTGAAAATAACTTAGAGGAGGTGTGGATAAAAGATGGCATGGTGAAAATTGGACGTAGCCCAATGTGGCGCGCTGTGGCCCATGCTGGCACATGTCTGGCCGGCCAGACAGGGCAAAACAGGCCAGACTGGCCCAAAAACTGGACCAAAACAGGCGAATTCAAAAAATAGTTGGGCCAAACCCAATTTCGCCCGTGCTAAAATTTGATAACTGCCTTAGTTAGTTATTATCCACCTCCCCACAAAGTTTGGGCACGTTTGCACGAGTGGGGAAGAAGTTAGCACATGATTAACCTTGGAGGTTAGTGGAATCATGGGCAACCGTCCTCAACTGACAAAAGCACGTTCACCACTAGATGCGGTTCGAAAAATCATGAGAAATGGCCCAGGAGTTTAGGAGCATAACACGGAAAAATCGAAAGTTATGGTTGGGCAACTGATCATGGCACAGGCTGGCACGCCAGAACAGGGCCACTCGGCCCAGTTGGGCCGGCCACGTGCGCCTGGTTTTCATGATCTCCAGGCAGATCACTACTTTACTCGGGTCAGCTTTTAACCACGTCTATAATAACTATATGGAAGTTACCTAGTGAAATTTCAGATCAAATGGACAAGATTTGATATGGGCAATCGATGGGCCAAGATTATGCCACATGGCCATTTTGGATTTTAAGGAAGTAGTTGACTTTCTTTGCATATAAATAGATTGTAATCCATCCTTAGAGAGAGAAGAGCTGACTAGAGATATTGAGAGGCTTTAGTCTAAGAGTGTAAACACTTATTTTAATATCTGGAGGTATTACTCCTTTATTAAAATAAAGTAAAGGTTGGGGCCGGAGTCCCGTAAACTTACGTGTCTAAATTATCGTATTGTCTTGTCTCATATATATTGTTGTGCAACTCTTGAAACACTTACTTGAAAATCTGAGTTAAATGTTTAATTGTCAAACTCACTTTGACATAGGGTAGAAGGCTGACTAAAGTAGGCACTTTAGGCCGCACACGGCGAAAAATCCATAGCGAAAAAATAACCGTGTGACACCTACTATAATCGGTAGTTCTACGTCGCTCACGCACCGAGTTGACATTCTTTTGTAGCTGATAAGTTTCCTACTTGCGGAGTTGTATGGTGGTACCCCAATAATTGTTTCATAAATGGTCTTGAAGATAACATTTGCTGAGCTGTTATTATCCACTAGAACTTGCATAATCCTAAACCCCAAAATGTTTGCGTTAATGGTCAGAGTCTCGTCATAGGGTGTAGCAATTCCTCTCAAACCATCATCGTTGAATGTCAAGTCGGCCACCAGGTCTCGATAATTGTGATACAAAGGGTTATCCACTAAGTGGAAATCCAATTTTTTCTTATGCCATTTTCGAGGCGTGATATCAGTTCTTGACAAGGTATCTATTGTACACAACCACTACTGCTTTTCTTTTACATCCTTCGCTTTGTCTGGAGTATCCTCTATTGGGTTAATTCATTCCTTATCGTCACAAAGAATATTTTCTCATTGTCTAAGGAATTAGACGAGTTCACAACGATCAATTAATCGTTGGATTTCCTCCTTTAACTACCAATATTCGTCTGTAGGATGACCATAATCGTTATGATATAAATAGAAATACCGAGGGAACCTCGTGTAGCTGGTAATAAACATGCTTCATGAAGCTTGGGAGTTGGCTTGACCTATGATCTTTTCATATATGGTGGCTATGTTCTGAGTGAGGAGTGTCATTTTCTAGTAGGGTTTATTCAATAATAATTCATACATTATCTATTAATTTTATATACATTATAATTAATATTCGGTTAATCTCATTGTCTATAAAGCAGTTCCCATTATTGTTATGGTGTTTGTGAGTGAGTGTCAAATCCCAAATTCTCCACGTATCCCTGATTAAGTGTTTAATGGCTTCGTGCAGCAACTAATCGCCTTTTGGTTTTGGTCCACGATCGGATATGACTTCTCTATAACATCGTCCTTTCGTTCGGTTGTATTTCGTTACATAATTTTTCATTCTTGTTGCCGACCGAGGGTATTCATTCAATAATGATACATGGTTGCTTGTTTATCTTATTTATGTTCAGCTATCTTTTTATGATTTTTCGAGTACCTCATCCGATGCGATAAACTTTTACCAATCGAGGAGTTTAGTCTTATCAATTAACAACATGGTTAATTAAATTAGGTGAGTATGAGATATAAATCGAGAGAAAAACAACAATGGAATTTTAAGGCATGATTGATCTCACTAATGAGTTCCAATAAGAAAAACTTAGTATCGAAGAAGATGGATCGACGGAAAGTCCAAACATAAACGTTTTATATTTTATTTTATTTTATTCAAATATCTTATATTAATTAAATCAAATCTAATTATATTAAGATTTGATTTGATTTGATTTTAATGTATTTATTTTATTTCCTTGTATTCTAGTTTAGCGTTTTAAAAAACTATTATATAAAGCCTTATATGCCTTAAGTTATTTTAAGTTTTTGGAATAATATATTTTTTATCTCTGAAAATTTCAATCTTTGTTACCCCGTTAGATTAGGGTTTCATCATGTTACTCTTGAATTAGGGTTTCATCTATCGTTGCTTCTTCTTTAATTTTTGTTGCGTCATCACAATTGTTCGAGCTGATGGTGCTTCGAGTATAAGTAGTAATTTAACTGGTATAGATTTGATGATTATGGGTTTAGATGGAATAAATAAAACCGTTAAAATTAAGTTTGCTGCTACTAATAATGAAGTTGAGTATAAAGCGTTGTTAGCTGTGGTGAGGATAATTATCGCCTAAGGGTAGGCTTGTAATTTGTTTGGTGTTTAATAGTAGTATGTGGGTGTTATGTACTTAGTGTAGAGAGTAGAGAGATAATTAAGCTGGCTGGTTGCAGTTAATTCTCATTACCCACACTTAATGCAGGTGGTTGGGTATTTATACCCTAATGTTTGGGCCCTTATGGGCTTTCGGGTCATGTTTAATGGACCCGGGTCATCTTCAAAGACCCATGAGCTCTAAGTAGGAGAGCAAGTAGCTTAGTCAAGTAGTGTTTAGGTTTTTAGTACTTTTTTCATAGTTCGAACAGTCCTATGGGCTAAGTGTTCGAAGTGATTTGTCCGGTCCGGAGACCTTGGACCGAACTGTCCTTGTCCGGGGAGCATGCAGAATTTGGACTCATCAGGAGCCCCTTTTTTAGGTGTTTGTGCAAATACTCTTGTCAAAAACCTGAAAAACAGTCCAACATCAGGGGTAGTTTTAGTCCGGACAGGTCTGTCAATTTGGGTTATGGGTTTATCCGGACTGATAAAGCTTCACGAATTCAAAACGGTTTTTGCCAGAGTTTGTGGGACACGTGTCTTTCTCTGATTGGTTGCTTCAGGCGTTTTTCACCTTGAATTTCGAACCCACCTTCTTCGAAAAGGAATCTCTTAATTAAAGGTGGTGACATCAGCGTCGTCTTTAATCATTACCAATCTTTTCGAATTCTCCTAGGAATCAACTTCTTTTTTCAGATTTACTATAAATTCAAACTCACTTTCTACTGTTTTACCATCTTTTTCACATTTACTCTGCAAAATCTCTCAAAGCTTTCTCTCTCTAAAGCAAAAACTTGCTCAATAGTTTATGTTTACAGCAAGGAACGCTCTGGTTCCTCACCCTTTATAGCAATGGGGTCGGATATGGAGCACTCCCCTCAGAAGCTAGTCGATAGGAGGAAAGGCCGGTTAGTTAAAGACAAAGGGTCTAAAAACACTCCCTCAAAGCCGGGGGCAAAAGACAGCAGCACCGGGTCAGAGGTGCCTATTAGAGCCTCCAAAGACAGACTGTCCGGTCCTGAGGGCACCAGTCTAAGTCTTCGAAGAGAAGCACCTGCTCCGGAAACTCTACCGGAGGCCAGAAGCCAAAAGAATACCGAGGCCCAGCAGTCCAGAGACAAGGCTGAGTCAAATTTGAACCCTCCCCCCACTACTGCTACTGAAAACCCTTCAACCATTATGGAGGAAGTTATTGAGGACTCTGTCGAAGAGGCTCCATTTGAGTCTGAGCCCTCCGGTCAGACCAGTAGTGCAATAGTTTCCAAGAAGGACAAAGGCAAAGAGAAATTGTATTTGAGGCATCCGGATGTGCCGGAGAGCCTCGAAGGAAGAGTGCGGCCTTGTTTTCACAAGGTCAGCGTTAACTACCTCCTTGCCCTGCAGAAAATAAACTACGCATTCATCCACACAGCTGAGCTGGGCTGGATGCGTACGAAGTGCGGAGTACCGGAGAACGTGAAGATCAGGATCCCCATACACCCGAAGACTCCTATGGACTGCAAACTGAGTGAAGTTGTCATCTTCACTGAGCTGTTCAATTGGGGACTTAGACTCCCCTTAGACCCTGAAATTGTCAGATACTTCCATCTGATAAAGCTTTGCCCAAGCCAACTGAGCCCTAATGCCTGGTATACCCTCATGGCCTGCATCATGGCCTCAAGGCTCTCCGGGATTCCTCTGCCAATGGAGGAGTTTGCTGCTGTGGCCAGTTTGTGCAGAAACCCCCACATCCCCTTTTACCATTTCAATATGGGGGATGACTTCAAGGCTGTTGATGATTTGCTGGAGGCGGAGAGCAATTGGAGGACCCAGTTCCTATATATTAGTGGTGCTTGGGAGAACGAACAGAAGATCAAATCCGGAGTGAACCCAAGCCTCCTCAGAAGCAGGTGGAGGAGTGACCGTAAGTCTCCTGCCTTAGATTTTTGCCTCTTTCTTTTCTTTCTTTTTTTAGAGTTAGTTTATACTAATTGGTTTTACTTTTGCCTTGGCAGTACTGCCCAAGGAGTTCATTGACTATCAGAAAGCCGGGCAGGCTACTTGCACCAAGATCAATGCTTGGACTGCTGAGAAGTGGGGTAACCGATTCCATGCCGCTTTTACCAATGTCAACTTGTCAAGGTCTCACTTGTGGAACACCACAGGTCGGAGAGACTTGACTTGGGAGGAGCTCACCACTCAGCCTCCTCCGGATGTTGTGCTTAAGAGGACCCATGAACTAGATGGGACACTCTTCCTACCAGGCCGGGCCAAAGCCCCGAGCAAGAATAAGAATGGCAAGAAGGTGGTGGGTGGTGCTAACCCTGCTGATGCAGAGAAGGATCCTCCAACAGACCCGGAGGGGCCAGCCCAGAGCCAAATAGATGCTGCTCTCTTGGAAGTGGTGGAGCAAGAGACTGAAAAGCAAGAAGCAAACCTCCCAAGACCTCCAAGGGCTTCCAAGAGAAATCGTAAACAGGGAAGCGAAGGCACAGACCGGGAGGCTAAGAAGAAGAAGACTTCTCAGGGAGACGAGATTTCTCTCCGGGCTCCGGAGCCTTCTTTCCAAGCTGATCCTACTGACCCAATGCATGCCGAGGAGATTCCGGGTGACTTTCATACCGATGAGGTTGAGGGGGGAGATATCAATATTGATGGAGTAGACATCACCGGTCTTGGTGAGCTTGGTGAATAAAACGACCACACATTAGACTTCTGTAATGCTCCGCTCTTATGCGCGCCTGATCTCGCTTTTCTTCAATTAAGTCGATGTCTGCTGCTCTTTCCGGCGTCATTGTCTGCTTCTGAGTAAGTAATGACGTGATGAGAGGAGATCAACATTTCTGCTGGTACGACGACATCAGATCCATAGAACAGGGAAAAGGGAGTCGCTCCTGTAGTAGCCCTAGGGGTTGTATGATAAGCCCATAATACTTCGGCCAATTTGTCTGCCATTTTCCTTTTGTCCCTAAAATATTTTTCTTAATACCATCGAGGATTGTACGGTTGGTAATCTCAACCTTTCCATTTTATTACGGGTAGTAGGGGGTGGCGAAGTATTGCGTGATGCTGATTGTTTCGCAGAAGGTGGAGAATCCCGTATTTTGAAATTGAGGCCCATTATCCATCATTAGGACCTGCGGTATACCAAAACCTGTTAGGATTTGGTGGTGTATGAAGTCACATACCTCTTGAGATTGGGTGCGCGCCAATGCTTTAGCTTCTACCCATTTTGTAAAGTAATCGACCGCGACAATTAAAAATTGACGTTTGCATGTGGCCATCGACAAAGGTCCAACTGATGCAGCGAATATGGGTCGCTGTCATCGGCTCGCCCGGTTTATTGGTGGTGTTAGCATATTGCTGGAAAGCATGTCATTGTTGGACTAGGAGTTTGGTGTCGGCGGCGAGTTCAGGCCAATGAAATCCTGCAAGAAGGAATCGACGGATAAGACTGCGATGACCGCAATGTGCCCCAGAATCTCCTACATGTAGATCATGAAGAACTGATGCAGTTTCCTTTTTATCTAGGCAACGAATGAGCGTCCTGGTAGTATTTTTTCGGTACAGTATGTTATCGAGTAGGCAGTACTTGGTTGTTTTGGCCTGGAAAGTATGGGCGCGAGCTTTATTTTGTAGTATCGTGCCTTGGGTGAAATACAGTATGAAAGGGCTACACCAATCGTGGGGACTATCGATCGGACATACCAGAGATGTCTGGATAAAGTGAGCGGTGCTAGGAAGTTCCTGAGTTATGAGGAGAGGGTGGTCAGGTGCCGCGACCACTTTAGCCAATGCATCTGCGGCAGAGTTGGCGAGGCGGGGTACTTGCTCGTACTGGACAAAATAAAAATCTGCTTCGATTTCCTTGAGAATCGCAAGGTAAGTTTTAGTGGCTTCCTGCTTAGCGTCAAAAAATCCCTTAGCTTGATTTATAAATAGCTGAGAATCTGAGTGCACGTAAAGATTGTCAGCACCGCAGATTTGTGCCAAACGCATCCCTCCAATAACAGCCTCATATTATGTGTCATTGTTGGTCGCTTGGAAATTGAAACGGATAGCTTGCTTAATTTACTCCCCGACTGGAGTTTGTAATAGGAAATGGTGAGCATCCATTGTTGTTTTCCTGACCCATCGGCTCGATCCTCTTGACGATTGGATAGCTCGTTTTGTCGGGGCTCCTCTG
Organism: Limnanthes douglasii subsp. nivea; assembly: GCA_036936605.1. Classification (NCBI taxonomy): domain Eukaryota; kingdom Viridiplantae; phylum Streptophyta; class Magnoliopsida; order Brassicales; family Limnanthaceae; genus Limnanthes; species Limnanthes douglasii. The sequence continues at coordinate 185,443,374 of JAUPFV010000001.1, forward strand.
GTATATTATGGGTACCCTCCTGGTTGTTTCCCTGGAACCCTGATCATTACTGGCGTACAAACTATATTAACAAGCCGTTATCTACTAATCATTGTATTTCCTCCTGTAGTTGCCAATATTCGTTGATTGCATGACCCTGATCATTATGGTATGCGTAGAAATATGGTGTAGACCATTTGTAAGTCGGTGCGGGCATGGACCGAGGGGACTTGTATCGTATCTTGTCCCAGGTGCGGTCGTAAATAGTTGAGATAGATTCTGTGAGTTGGGGAATTCCCATGTGGGTTTTTCGTAAATTACCGAGCCTTGATTGGTTATGACCCTCGCAAATTCCCTTCTAGGTCTGTCTCTCCCTCTCGGAGATGTCCCCCTATACCCATCGGTGCCTCTTGATGATTCTCTGCGATGTCATTCATCGGTCCTTCTGTTGCCCTCTGCATGAACTTTGATGGCTGGAGTGGCTTCTCCTAATGGCAGCAGGACCTTAGTGGCGTCATCTACCTTGATGAATTGATTTGCTTAGGCAAAAATGTTACCAATTTTATCACAAGGGAACATAATTAGATCAACATATAGTTTACCTTGCCTATCCAGTCCCCGCTAGAAGGAAGCTACCGCCATGTTTTCTGCTAGGTCGGGGAGTTTGTTCATGGAATGGATGAATCTTCTGATGTAGCCTTTTAGAGGTTCCCCCATCGTTTGGTAAAGGTCCATGATGGAGTCAGGATCATGGCGTAATTTCTTGTTGCCCACGAACCGGTTCATTAATGCACTCCAGAGTCCTGCGAAATCGTTTATGGAGCCTTTAGAGAGGTTGCTGAACCACTCCATCGCGTTGCCTTTAAGGTTCATGGAAAAATATCTGCACAACATTGCGTCATCTGGGTTAAAGGCGAGCATCATGTTTCTGAACTGCTCCAAATGCCTTTCAGGGTCTCCCGATTCATCATAAGCCTCCAAGCGAAAGGGGTCGAATTTCCTTGGGAGCTGGGCGGCGAGGATTTTTCTGATAAATGGTGACTCCTTGAGGATGTAGGCAGCCATAGTCGGGCGTACATGGTCGTACCGCTCGATCATTCCTCCCTTGCCCTCGTTGGGTGGGGTTTGCTTCTGGCGTTTTTTCCCACCACTTTCTCCCATTACTTCGTCCTCCTTGTCTCTTTTAGAGGATCTTTCCCGCACTGTTGCTCGACTTACTTCGACGACCGATTTTGGGGGACGTTGGTGATCACCCAAACGTAGTTTTGCTTTCAGTGTGTCAACAACTTCCTGCAGCTCCGCCATCGTCACCTTATTCACTAAATCTCTGACTTCCCGGTCGCGATCAGCCTTACCTTAGGCTACCTGCATCGTCAAAATCTGTTGCTTCAATCGTCGAACCTCAGTTGTGTCCTCCGGGAGGCTAGGTAATATGGGGCAGTCTGCGAGGCTGGTGACAAATTCTGCGATAGCAGGTGCCACTGGTGGGTCCACCGCGATCAGAAAGTTTCAATATAAGGTGTCTTCTAGGCTGCCTTAGTTGGATGGGGGCGGAAGTGTTGATCCTTTAGTTAGCTCAGTCAATTGGTTAGGGTTGGTCATGGTGACACGTCTCTCGTTAGGTTCAATATCAATCCTGGATCGAGTTACTACCATTGGAAAAATAATTTTTTTTTATATTTCTCGCAGACGGCGCAAAATATGTTATGGGAAAAACCTAAAAAAACCAATATGCCAAGATAGTAATATTATTAATTCGAGAAGATTTCTGAATATAATCTTTACATCGTCTTTCGACTCTTATATATACTACTCTTGGCTATTACTTTCTTATTAATTACATATAATTAATGAGCTGAGACCTAAATTAAATCGATTGCTATGTATTCTCCTTAATTAGTGATCCCTAAATATTCGACTGTTGACTATCCATCCTTGATTAGTGGTCTTTAAGACAGTCCACTACGCCGACTTCATTAATGCTATTGAGGTAAACAGTTAGTTTGGCGACCTGCCGAGCAGAGCAGCTTTTTCCATCTCGCTCGGTCGGCTCTGGTGCTAGCTCGTCCGCCCGGTCGGCTCTGGGGCTAGCTTGTCCGCCCGGTAGGCTCTTGTGTTAACTCGTCCTTGATTAAGCCTGTTTGTGAAATTTCCAGGTGCGCGTACTAAACTCTATTTCAACTTGAGGCGAGCGTGCTCACCCTCGATCATGCTCTGCTCGGCTAAACGTTGAGCGCGACCTAGCTTTCGTATCGACTTTGTTCGGTATATCAGCTTTGGTCGAGCACGCTCATCTTTGATCATGCCCTACTCGAGCAAGAGTGAGCGCACCCAGTTTTATATATTTCCTGCTCGGTTTGAATTCTTTGTCTGCTCTTGTGGTCCTTCCTTAACTTTCCTTTTATTCTGCTCTCCTTCGTTCTGCTCTGCTTCGATGTTTCTCTTTTATATTGGTTGTGGATACCTACTCCCTTATCACCCGTGATGATAATGTGGCTTTGGAAGTACGGTCGTATTTTCCTGATCGTCACAACCAGACAGCGATCTAGCTTTTCTAGATTGGGTTATCTTATTTTAGCATCTACCAAGCCTTTGCTAATATAGTAGATCTACTTAGTACACTTTTTATCTTCCTCGCCAAGGCTTCACTTAAAGAATAATTTGATACGGATTAATAAAGATAGAGTGGCTCATTAGGTTCTGACACTGATAATTCCTTGGATGAAGTCAAATACTTCTTGAGTGCTTGGAACATGACATTGCATTCGTGTATCTAAACGAATTTCTCGGCCCCTTTAGTATTTGAAAGAAGGGATGACTCTTGACTAATGTAAAATCAGTGTTTAAAGTCTTGGTAAATCTCTGAAGTCTTGTTAAACATTTCTTATTGAAATATTTTTGGGGTTCTCTAAAAATTTGAATTGGATAAAATCAGAGATATTTCAATTGAACTGAAAGTATATAATTGATCTAATTTCATTTTTCAACAAAACATATCTTCAATCAATTTGACCAACAGAATCAGTTGGGCAGTTAGGGTAGTTAAGGTCTTTAAACGGGTTTTGTAATAAAACGGCTGGAATTTGAAATTTGAATAAAACGTTTAAATTTCCAATTTCGAAATTCTGTTGACTTGCAACAATAGCCGATTTAAGCAAAATAACATTTTTCACAAACTCTACATAAAAAACAGCATGCGTGATGCGCTCACGAATCATAATATGTCTAACACCTAAGTGTTTAGAACTACCTTTGTAAACTTGTCTATAGACATTGGCCAAGGCAACTTCACTATCACATCTGATAGATATAGGTGATATTGGTTTGGGCCACAACGGAATTTCATACATTAAATTTCTTAGCCACTCAGCTTCTTTACTCGCTGCTGCTAATGCCACAAACTCTGATTCTATCATTGAATCAATAATACAAGTTTGTTTCTTAGATGCCTAATAAATAGCACCTCCCCCAAGTAGAAATACCCATCCACTTGTGGAAAAATAATCTTCCGTATTCGAAATGTAACTCGCGTATGAAATGTAACTCACATTTGAATATCCCTCAAACACCTCCCCCAAGTAGAAATACCCATCCACAGTTCAGCTCGACCCCAGCCAGAGGCTCTGCCCCTTGGACCTCTGTAGGGGCTCCGCCCCTTGACCCTGTTAATTATGATATAATCTAACAAGTGTGCAGTCCGCACTCTTGGTCGACTAGTCGATTCAATTATACTAAAATATCTAACAGCTAATGCTCCAGCGATGAAATATGGGAGAGCAGCAAGATGCTACGTTAATCGTTGAACCTCCTTAATATTCCTTGGAGGCTCAATTATTAAAAGTGCTTTCAATTGATCAGGGTCGGCCTTGATTATATTGTTATTAACTATGTACTCTAAGAATTTGCCGCTGCATACACCAAAAGAGAATTTATCGCAGCTTCTCAAATATGTTGTTTTTCACTTCGAACTGAATTTTTTTGATATAATGTTTTATGATCATATCGTCAATGGAAGCCTCCATGTTTTTACCAAGTTGTATTACAAATATTTGGTTCACGATTCATTGATATATTGATCCTGAATTGTTCAAGCTGATTAACATAACCTTGTAACAATAGAGGTCTCGTTCGATCTAGAATGTTCAGTGCTCTTCGTCGATTGGATTCATTTAAATCTTGTTTTAGCATGAATAGGAATTCATGAACAAGATGAGCTCATTTCATGATGTATAATCTACCAAATGGTCAATTCTAAGGAGGGTAAAAACATTATTTAGACATGTCCAATTGAGATTAGTGCAATGTGGATACATATGTTATTTTCCACTAGGTACCGTGATTTCCGAATGTGGCCCAACTTGAAAATCTTGTCAAATTCTATGAAGATTTCCTCTTCTGGGGAAATATTTTTCTTTTTTCCCTCACCGGTCGTATGTTTTTATCAATGGATAGTTCATGGTATATGAATCCTGGATCGCCCCTGTAATCTTATCAGCACTTCAAGTGAGAACGTAAGAGTTCTGTAATAGGTCTAATGATTTATTTTTGAAAAATAGGTGAAGTTTGAAAAGGAGGTCCACCCTTTCGTTAGTGGTTCGTTGAGATCTTTTATCGATGCATTTTTACGTTAGTCGTCTTCTGTAGGATCGTAAACTTCTAAATGTGTATTTTTTATTTGTTTTTGGAAATTCCCGCCTAGTCGGCTAGCTAATTTCTATTGGCTCTGCTTTGTATGGTCTAAGGTTATAGCGCAGTAGTTTCTTTCAGTTCTTTGGTTGCCCCGTATAATGCCGACAAGGTTGCCAACTAGATAATTTACACATTGTCGTAATAAAAATGAGGTTTTATTCGAGTTTTTGAAGCCATGGTCGACTTATTATCGCACAATAGGACCTAGGTGCATTGGTGATCATGAACAATGTTCTCACATACGCCTCCTTGGTGCTTATGTGGCCTACTGTAAGACCCTTACAAGTTGGCACGCGCTAGTCGCTGGATGGGCCGCATTGGCACCACAATGTGACCAGAGACTAGCAACCTTATATGGTGCACAAGAGAGCTTCAGTGGGTTCTCCATACAATCTAATGAATCTTGACGGACAAGAGGGATGGCATAGTAAATGTGGCTAAGACAATGAGCACGAGAGTTGGCGTTGGGGCGCGACATGGCAGGATAAAGGCAAAACATCAAACAAGGAAACTTTGGTTCAAGTGCAATGGGTTCGTTTGAAAATAACTTAGAGGAGGTGTGGACAAAAGATGGCACGGTGAAAATTGGACGTAGCCCAATGTGGCGCGTTGTGGCCCATGCTGGCATATGTCTGGCCGGCCAGATAGGCCAAAACAAGCCAGACTGGGCCAAAAACTGGGCCAGAACAGGCCAAGTCAAAAATCGGTTGGGCCAAACCCAATTTCGCTCGTGCCAAAATTTGATAACTGCCTTATTTGAACCAAGTGAAGTTGGATTCAGTCTATACGCTCATATTTCTGAGTTGTCGGAGCAAATTCAGAATGGTGTCAATATCTATTCCGATATGAGGAAAGATATAGATGAAAGTATGAGGGAGACCATTCGAGATGCAAACAACCTCTCGATGTGCTTCAATGAGCGTCTAGAGAAACTAACCGAAGAAGTAGTTATTCTAAGGCGGGCTGTTTCCAATACTTCACCAAGAGAAGGCTCTTCAAAGGTAAAAGTACCAGAACCTAAGGCCTTCAACGGTTCAAAAAACTCAAAAGAAATTGAGAATTTCTTATGGGATCTTGAAAATTACTTCCAAGCTACCAAAACCCCGGAGGTGGAGCAAGTGACAATTTCTAGTATGTACCTAACTAGAGATGCAAAGTTATGGTGGAGATCCAGACTAGAAGACAACGTCAGTGCTCATAGAGACAAGATAAGCATGTGGTGTACACTCAAAAAGGAATTGAAGGATCAATTCCTGCCTTGCAACACAGCCTGGTTAGCAAGAGAGAACTTGAAGTCGTTGCGGCATGCTAGTTTAATACGCAACTACGTGACTCAGTTCAGTTCTTTAATGTTAGACATTAAAGATATGTCCGAATCGGACAAGTTATCTAAATTTATGTCTGGATTGCAAAATTGGGCACAAATGGAATTACATAGGCAAGGTGTTAAATACTTGCCACGTGTCATTGCTGCAGCTGAGGGTCTAGTAGACTTTAGACCAAATGCTTCTTCAAGCACCACTGAGAAGAAGAGAAAATCCGACAAAAGTAACAACAAAGGTAAAGATTTTACCAAGAAGGCTAAAACCAAGTCCAAACATGGTAGTGATAGTGGTGGGAAAGGAAAGACCCAACACTCAACAAAGGGATGCTTTATTTGTGATGGGTCCCATCGTGCACGTGATTTCTCGAAACGTGCGAAATTGTATGCGCTGATAGTAGACAAAGAGGACGGTGACGATGGCGAACAGGCGCATGTCAATCCTCTATAGTTACTGAATGTTTTAACCCAAGATGGTCAGAAACCACATAACATGCTCATGCAGACCGTAGTGAAGGTAAATGGGAAGAATGTCAAAGCAATGTTTGAATCAGGGGCGACGCATAATTTCTTGGCCGCAAGAGAAGCATCAAAGATGGGCCTCGAACTAACCAAGAGCACCAACCAAATTAAAGCCGTGAATTCAGGCGCCATACAAGTACGTGGAATGGCCACCACAACCTTAAGTATTGGCGATTGGCAAGGTAAGTGAAATTTAATGGTAATGCCGCTTGATGATTTCGATTTGATACTCGGAATGGAATTCCTATTGAAAGCTAAGGTAATGTTGGTACCACACTTGAACGGAATGTTCATACAAGACGAAGGTAGCCCATGTTTCTTGAAGACAGAGAGACCGGATTCGAAGAGAAAAGAGATCACACCACAAGAATGTCAGACTTTGACTGCAAAACAGTTCAAGTCGAGTTTACGTAAGAAGGATTCCACATCATACGTTGTTGCCCTAGTGGAGATCAAAGAAGACCAAGTAGTAGAAGTTCCGAACGTAATCGAAAAGGTACTTCGAGAATTTAAAGACGTTATGCCGCCAGAGTTGCCAAGGGAACTTCCTCCACGAAGGACCATCGATCACAAAATCGAACTTGAACCTGGTGCGAAGACTACAGCAAAGGCGCCATACAGGATGGCCCCGGTAGAACTAGTGGAACTACGCAAACAATTGGATGACTTACTTAGTGTTGATCTGGTACAACCTTCAAAGGCTCCTTATGGTGCCCCGGTCCTATTTCAAAAGTAACAAGATAGAACGCTTCGAATGTGTGTAGATTGTAGGGCATTGAACAAAGTAACAATCAAGAACAATTATCTAGTGCCAAATGTCGCGGATCTGTTTGATCGGCTAGCAAAAGCGACCTACTTCACAAAGCTAGACTTGCGTTCAGGATATTGGCAAGTCAGGATAGCAGCAGGAGACGAGGCAAAGACAACATGTGTTAAAAGGTATGGTTCTTACGAGTTTTTAGTCATGTCATTCGGTTTAACAAATGCACCAGGTACATTTTGAAATTTGATGAATGATGTGCTCTACGACTTCTTGGATCGTTTTGTCGTAGTATATCTAGATGATATAGTAGTGTATAACAACTCGTTAGGAGACCATGTAGTCCATTTGTCTCAAGTATTCTCGAAGTTAAGAGAATACAAACTCTATGTGAAGAAGGAGAAATGTGACTTTTGCTGCAAGGAAGTTAAGTTCCTTGGACATTGGATTAGTTCAGGTCAGATACAGATGGACGAACGCAAGGTGGAAGCTATTTTGGACTGGATAGCTCCAAGTAAGGTAACATATCTAAGGCGTTTCTTAGGGTTGGCAAATTATTATCGAAAGTTCATCAAGGGCTACTCAACAATTGTAAGCCCTCTGAGCGATTTGTTGAAGAAAGATAAGGTTTGGGATTGGGATGAAAAATGTCAAGCCGTGTTCGACAAGTTAAAGACAGCAGTTTCATCCGAACCGGTTCTACAATTACCTAACTTTGACTTACCATTCGAAGTACACACAGACGCCTCAGACAGAGCACTCGGTGGTGTTTTAACTCAAGAGGTACATCTGGTCGCCTTTGAAAGTCAAAATCTTAATGATACGGAGCAACGTTATTCTGCTCATGAAAAAGAAATGGCTGTGGTAGTGCATAGCCAAGACACATGGCGACACTACCTACTTGGAACCAAGTTTATCGTTGTGACGGACAACGTAGCCAATACTTATTTCAAGACACAGAAGAACCTCATTCCAAAGCAGGCTAGATGGCAAGAGTTCTTCGTGGAGTTTGATTTCCAATGGATACACATGCCTGGAAAACAAAACATGGTTGCGGATGCACTAAGTAGGAATTCAAAGTAACTTCTTGACAAGGGTCAAGGAGGAGGCAGAAAATGATTCCATGTACGGTAAGATCATGCGAGAAGTTAAGGATGGAACCATTAGAAAGTATTGGATAGAAGACGAATTGTTGTATGCCAAAGATGGCAGATTGCTCGTTCCAGCAAGCGGTGGTATTCGAAAAGATCTACTGAAGGAGACTCATGAGACACAATGGGCTGGTCACCCAGGTGTAGAAAGGATGATGGCACTCTTATCAAGATCATACTACTGGCTGGAAATGGAGCAAGATATTGAGGCCTATATTAAGATTTGATTTTATTTTATTTTAATGTATTTATTTTATTTCCTTGTATTCTAGTTTAGGGTTTTGAAAAACTATTATATAAAGCCTTATATGCCTTAAGTTATTTTAAGTTTTTGGAATAATATATTTTTTATCTCTGAAAATTTCAATCTTTGTTACCCCGTTAGATTAGGTTTCATCATCTTACTCTTGAATTGGGGTTTCATCTATCGTTGCTTCTTCTTTAATTTTCGTTGCGTCATCACAATTGTTCGAGCTGATGGTGCTTCGAGTATAAGTAGTAATTTAAGTGGTATAGATTTGATGATTATGGGTTTAGATGGAATAAATAAAACCGTTAAAATTAAGTTTGCTGCTACTAATAATGAAGTTGAGTATAAAGCGTTGTTAGCTGTGGTGAGGATAATTATCGCCTAAGGGTAGGCTTGTAATTTGTTTGGTGTTTAATAGTAGTATGTGGGTGTTATGTATTTAGTGTAGAGAATAGAGAGATAATTAAGCTGGCTGCTTGCAGTTAATTCTCATTACCCACACTTAATGCAGGTGGTTGGGTATTTATACCCTAATGTTTGGGCCCTTATGGGCTTTCGGGTCATGTTCAAATACCCATGAGCTCTAATTAGGAGAGCAAGTAGCTTAGTCAAGTAGTGTTTAGGTTTTTAGTACTTTTGTCATAGTTCGAACAGTCCTATGGGCTAAGTGTTCGAAGTGATCTGTCCGGTCCGGAGACCTTGGACCGAACTATTCTTGTCCGGGGAGCATGCAGAATTCGGGCTCATCAGGAGCCCCTTTTTTAGGTGTTTGTGCAAATACTCTTGTCAAAAACCTGAAAAACAGTCCAACATCAGGGGTAGTTTTAGTCCGGATAGGTCTGTCAATTTGGGCTATGGGTTTATCCGGACTGATAAAGCTTCACGAATTCAAAATGGTTTTTGCCAGAGTTCGTGGGACACGTGTCGTTCTCTGATTGGTTGCTTCAGCCGTTTTTTCACCTTGAATTTCGAACCCACTTTCGTCGAAAAGGAATCTCTTAATTAAAGGTGGTGACATCAGCGTCGTCTTTAATCATTACCAATCTTTTCGAATTCTCCTAGGAATCAACTTCTTTTTTCAGATTTACTATAAATTCAAACTCACTTTCTACTGTTTTATCATCTCTTTCACATTTACTCTACAAAATCTCTCAAAGCTTTCTCTCTCTAAAGCAAAAACTTGCTCAATAGTTTATGTTTACAGCGAGGAACGCTCTGGTCAAAGGCGGGTGGCTCAACCTTTCTGAGTTAGAGAAGGCTCAAAAAGTCGAAAGAGAGAGACGAATTGCAGCAGGGTTACCCACTTCGCCTGTTGATAGACCAATCACCTCTGCCACAGAGTCAGATCAAGGCTCTTCCTTTTCTAAAGGCACCAAGCCTAGAAAACTATTTTGAAACTAACCTCTCCCCCATTATCTCTGGTTCCTCAGTTCAGGAATCGGAACCTGTTGTCGAGCCAGGAGTAACAGCTACCAGCCTCAAAAAACCCTCACCCTTTATAGCAATGGGGTCGGATACAGAGCACTCCCCTTAGAAACTAGTCGATAGGAGGAAAGGCCGGTTAGTTAAAGGCCAAGGGTCTAAAAACACTCCCTCAAAGCCGGGGGCAAAAGACAGCAGCACCGGGTCAAAGGTGCCTATTAGAGCCCCCAAAGACAGACTGTCCGGTCCTGAGGGCACCAGTCTAAGTCTTCGAAGAGAAGCACCTGCTCTGGGAACTCTACCGGAGGCCAGAAGCCAAAAGAATACCGAGGCCCAGCAGTCCGGAGACAAGGCTGAGTCAAATTTGAACCCTCCCCCCACTACTACTGCTGAAAACCCTTCAACCATTATGGAGGAAGTTATGGAGGACTCTGTCGAAGAGGCTCCATTTGAGTCTGAGCCCTCCGGTCAGACCAGTAGTGCAATAGTTGCCAAGAAGGACAAAGGCAAAGATAAATTGTATTTGAGGCATCCGGATCTGCCGGAGAGCCTCGAAGGAAGAGTGGGGCCTTGTTTTCACAAGGTCAGCGTTAACTACCTCCTTGCCCTGCAGAAAATCAATTACGCATTCATCCACACAGCTGAGCTGGGTCGGATGCATACGAAGTGGGGAATACCGGAGAACGTGAAGATCAGGATCCCCATACACCCGGAGACTCCTATGGATTGCAAACTGAGTGAAGTTGTCATCTTCACTGAGCTGTTCAATTGGGGACTTAGACCCTGAAATTGTCAGATACTTCCATCTGATAAAGCTTTGCCCGAGCCAACTGAGCCCTAATGCCTGGTATACCCTCATGGCCTGCATCATGGCCTCAAGGCTCTCCGGGATTCCTCTGCCAATGGAGGAGTTTGCTGCTGTGGCCAGTTTGTGCAGAAACCCCCCACATCCCCTTTTACCATTTCAATATGGGGGATGACTTCAAGGCTGTTGATGATTTGCTGGAGGCGGAGAGGAATTGGAGGACCCAGTTCCTATTTGTTAGTGGTGCTTCGGAGAACGGACAGAAGATCAAATCCGGAGTGAACCCAAGCCTCCTCAGAAGCAGGTGGAGGAGTGACTGTAAGTCTCCTGCCTTATATTTTTGTCTCTTTGTTTTATTTCTTTCTTTAGAGTTAGTTTATACTAATTGGTTTTACTTTTTCCTTGGCAGTACTGCCCAAGGAGTTCATTGACTATCAGAAAGCCAGGCAGGCTACTTGCACCAAGATCAATGCTTGGGCTGCTGAGAAGTGGGGGAACCGATTCCATGCCCCTTTTACCAGTGTCAACTTGTCAAGGTCTCACTTGTGGAACACCACAGGTCGGAGAGACTTGACTTGGGAGGAGCTCACCACTCAGCCTCCTCCGGATGTTGTGTTTAAGAGGACCCATGAACTAGATGGGACATTCTTCCTGCCAGGCCGGGCCAAAGCCCCGAGCAAGATGAAAGGCAAGAAGAAGAAGGGCAAGAAGGTGGTGGGTGGTGCTAACCCTGCTGATGCAGAGAATGATGCTCCAACAGACCCGGAGGGGCCAGCCCAGAGCCAAATTGATGCTGCTCTCTTGGAAGTGGTGGAGCAAGAGACTGAAAAGCAAGAAGCGAACCTCCCAAGACCTCCAAGGGCTTCCAAGAGAAATCGTAAACAGGGAAGCGAAGGCACAAACCGGGAGGCTAAGAAGAAGAAGACTTCTCAGGGAGACGAGCTTTCTCTCCGGGCTCCGGAGCCTTCTTTCCAAGCTGATCCTACTGACCCAACGCATGCCGAGGAGATACCGGGTGACTTTCATACCGATGAGGTTGAGGGGGGAGATATCAATATTGATAGAGTAGACATCACCGGTCTTGGTGAGCTTGGTGAATACTTCCTCAATCTTCCTAGAGATGACTTTGACGGGCCTTACCTTCCTCCGAGTACCTCAAATACGGTCACTTTCAATGGTAAGACCTTTATTGTTTCTAGTGAAAGGGATGCTATAGCCCACTCTTTGTTAAGCAACGTTCAGCCTGTACTTGTGTTGGAGAGACAAGTTTGGAGTCAGGCAGACATCATCAAGGATCTCAAGTCTGACAAAGAGAGGCTATCCGATAACCTTCGCACTGCCACTTCCAATGCTGCCATTTTAAAGGAAGAAACTGAGGAGTTGAAGAGAAAGCAAGAGGCAAGCACCACAAAAGTCTCCACTTTAGAGGACACCATTAGAGAGCTCCAGGAGAAGCTGTCTGGTCTGGAGAAAGACCTTACCACCTCAAAGGGAGAATCCAAAGCCAAGGATCAAATCATCACCAACCTGACCAATGATAAAATCGCTCTTGAGAATACAGTGTCCAAGGTTGCCGAGGAGAAAGCTATTTTGCTAAAGGAGCAGGAGGCCAAGATCCAAGCCAAGATTAACGCTTATGCCACCAGAATGATCGACAGCCAGGAGGAAATGTACGCCAAGGTGAGGTCTGACATGGTTCTACTCTTCCACGAGAAGGTTCCGAAGAGGAACCTAGGGGACTTATGGCTTCATGTTGAGTCTGACGATCTCCCGTATCATACAATGGCTGATGGAGACTTCATGGTTATTCTAGCGCTTCCTCATCCAAAGACGAAGAACGTACCGGAGAGAGCCCAGACAAAGAGGGAAATGATCCTAAGGGAAAGAAGCAGGTAAACGAAGTTGAGCCATCTTCAAAGGCTCAATCTTAGTCTATAAACCACTTTTTTATTTCTTATTCAGACTAAAGTCCTTAGAAGGCCAAGGCATTCTTTTGTAATCGTGTCCGGCATCTGACCAGATAAGTTTTCTATTCTGTTTTTGAAAATTTGAAAAGTCCTTAGGAGGCCAAGGCACTTTAAGTTATTTTAATGAATATCTTTGTTTCATGCAATTCTCATCTTCTTTCATAGTCTGTTCCAATATTGATGGCTAGAGTTTAAACAACCTTTAGTTATTTCATAGTGAGAGTGTTTAAGTTCTCCGACTAGAGTTTAAATAGCCCTTAGTTATTTCAATCCGAATAGTGTGACAAAGGACAAAACTTAAAACACTTGTGAAATTTTTTAAGAAGGCATCAAATTTTATTCAAAAGCCCGGACACCTCATTAAAACCTCCCCGTGCCACCAGGGAGGAAAGAGTATGCCCCCAAATATTTACATGGATGTTTAAACAAGTAAATATTTACACAAATGCTACTTCAAGTACATCCGGAGATGCTCGATGTTACAAGGAGGAGTCAAAACTCTTCCATCTTTGTCCTCCAACCAATATGTTCCAGGTTTAATTCTTTCAACAACCATATACGGACCTTCCCAAGTTGGGGCCAACTTTTCGAACAGCTTTTCTTTAGTGTGTAAGAAGACTTTCCTTAATACCTTGTCCCCCGGTTGGAAATCTCTTCTGTTAATTTTGGAAGCAAACCTGCTTCTCATCAAACCCTGATAGTGTGCAACTCTAAGGTGAGCTTTAACTCGTCTTTCTTCTATTAAATCAAGTTGACCTCTGATTGCCACCTCGTTAGCATGTTCGGAGAAGTTGTGAACACGAAATGATGGGAGAGTTGCTTCTATGGGAGCTACTGCATCCATCCCATAGACCAAAGCAAAGGGTGATTCTTGTGTTGCAGCCCCAGGTATTGTCCGGTAGGCCCACAAGACCTCTTGTAAATAACTAGGCCACTTCCCAGCAGCCCCTTCCAAATTCTTCTTTAAACTGGACAGTATAGTCCTATTAGCCACTTCAACTTGCCCATTTGCTTGTGGGTGGAAAGGTGAAGAGAAACAATGTTGTATACCCCTTGAGGCACATAAGCTCTCCATTTCCCTATTGTCGAACTGTGGCCCATTATCTGTTGTTATCTTCTGTGGGACACCAAATCTGCAACATATGTTGGATAGAATGAATTTTATAACAGCTTTTGATGTTGTTCTTGCTAAAGGGGCTGCTTCAATCCACTTTGAAAAGTAGTCTATGGAAACAATTATAGTTTTGCGTCCTCTGGATGCCACATGGAGAGGTCCTACTAAATCCAACTCCCATCGAGCAAAAGGAATAGGCTCAGAAATTGACTCTAAAGGAATGGCTGGGACATGAATTTCATTGCTGTACCTCTGGCATGGGTCACACCTTCTTACTAATTCCTTAGCATCTTTCATGATAGATGGCCAATAGTAACCGGATAGTAAAACTCTTCTTGTTAAAGCTCTTAATCCACAATGGGTTGATCCCTCACCATCATGCAATTCAGAGAGGACTACTTGAGACTCTTCATCCCCTAAACAGCGCAGGAGAGGTTTACTGTAAGATTTTTTATACAAAACTTCTCTCAATATGATGAAACCACGAGCCTTGTGTTTCAATGTTCTGGCTAGTGACTTATCCGGAGGCACGATACCATCGGAGAGATATTGCAGGAGAGGAAACCTCCAGTCTTGAGGTTGTTTCACTTGCACTTCAAAAATTTCCTCTTCTTTACCCTTACTAAGTTGAATGGAGGGGCTTTGCAACACATGGATCCATGGATATGACTTCGTATATGCTATGGTTGCTAACGAGTCTGCTAGCTCATTTTCTGCCCGGGGTATGTGCTCATAAACAACACCTTTAAACTTGAGTGCTTCATTTTTAAGGAGGAGTAAATATTTCACAAGCTGCTCCTTTTTAGCCTCAGACTGGCCTTGAGCATGGTGGATAAGAAGCTGGGAGTCACTTAGTAGCCTGACCCTCTTCGCCCCACAAATGTAGGCTAACTTTAAACCAGTTATAGCTGCTTCGTATTCAGACTCATTATTAGATGCTCTGAAAGCAAAACAAATAGCCTGGTACATCTTGTCTCCATATGGAGAAGTTAAACACACCCCTGCACCACATCCCACAGTGCTAGATCCACCATCTTTTCGGACGATCCATACCTTTTTATCTTTTATGTCAGTAGTTTACTCTGAATCCCTGTCGGAGTGAAATTCAACCAAAAAGTCTGCCACAGCTTGGGCCTTGACTGCTGTTCGAGGAGCAAAGTCTATGTCGAAGTCCCCCAACTCTACTGACCACTTAGTCATCCTGCTTGAAATGTCTGCCTTTTGGAGGACATTCTTCAGGGGAAAAGAAGTCCGGACGATGATGGGATGAGCCTGGAAATAGGGCCTCATCTTCCTGGCAGCTATCACCAGGGCTAATGCTAATTTTTCGAGTTTCAAGTAACGCCTTTCTGCATCTATCAAACTTTTGCTGATGTAGTATATTGGATGGGGATGACCATCGACCTCCCTCACCAATACAGCACTGATGGCACAACTTGAAACTGCCATATATAAGAAGAGTATCTCCCCATAAATTGGTTTAAACAAAGTTTTGGGGGAGGACAGATGCTTCTTGATCTCATTGAAAGCCTCATCACACTGTGGGGTCCAATCGAATCCCTTTGCACCCTTCAAGGTTTGAAAGAAGGGGGCACACCTATCCGAAGACCTTGAGATAAATCTGTTTAAGGCAACTAATCTCCCCGTTAACCATTGTACTTCTTTAATATTTCTAGGTGGCTCCATCTGGAATAGAGCATTGAGCTGGTCCGGATCGGGCTGTATCTCATGCTCACTTATAATATAGCCTAGAAACTTTCCGGACTGTACTCCGAACACACATTTTTCTGGGTTTAACTTTAAATTCACTTTTACCAAGTTGGCAAAATTTTCTTGGAGATCAGACAAGTGCAATTGCTCGTCCACACTCTTCACCATCATGTCATCAATGTATACTTCCATATTTCTTCCAATCTGATCAGCAAAAGCCTTGTTTACTAACCTCTGATAAGTAGCTCCAGCATTTTTCAACCCAAACGGCATTACCTTATAGCAATGGAGACCTCTGTCATTGAAAAATGTGGTATGCTCTTGATCATTCGGATCCACTTGAATCTGATTGTATCCGGAGAAGGCATCCATAAAGGAAAGCAACTTGTTCCCAGAGGTGGAGTCTACTAACTGATCAATCCGGGGGACCGGATACAAATCTTTTGGGCAAGCTCTATTGAGATCTGTGAAGTCAATGCACATGCGCCACTTGCCATTTTTCTTCTTTACCAAAACCGGATTGGCAGTCCACAAAGGATACTGAGACTCCTTGATGTGCCCCATCTTTGTGAGTCTGGTAACCTCTTGCACAATGACATCAACCTTCTCCTTAGAAAAAGCTCTTCTCTTTTGAACCACTGGTGCTACGTCTCTCCGGACAGATAGGTGATGTGATATCACTTCTGCTGGAACCCCAATAACATCAGCATTGCACCAAGCAAAACGTGTTGATGATTCTTTAAAAACTTTAACATTTTATTTTTCAGATCGGGTGGCATTTTAGAGCCTATCTTAACACCTCTTCCTTCTTCCAAACAGTGTGTCTCTACCTCTTCGACCGGTATCAACAGTCCAGGGGTCTCTCTGGGGTCATCAATTTCACCCTCACCCCTAGAAAGCCCCTCAAACTGCTATTGCTCGTTGATGCAAACTGCCCCCAGCGTCCGGGGTGCCAGAGCAGTAGCATAACATTCCCTTGCAATCTTTTGACTGCTCCGGACGACTCCAACCTGTCCCTGAACAGCATATTTCAAGAACTGGTGGACTGTTGAAGCCACTGCATGCATCCTAGAGAGCCAAGACCTCCCTAGAATGGCATTATAGCAAGTGGGACAATCCACCACAGTAAAGAGTATTCTGACCATTTTCTTGAAAGGGCACTTGCCCAATAGAACTTCCTCTTTGAACTCTCCGATCACATCTGCTGAGATGCCTGTAAAGCCCACAATTGATCTGTCCGAACTCTGAATTACAGCTGGATTTTTCATTCTGTTGTATGTGGTTAAAAAAAGGATATTGGCTGAGCTTCCAGTATCCACCAGAATTCGTCTTATGTCGTTGCTCCCAATAGATGCTCCTATGACAACATCATCCTCATGAGGGCCGGCAATATCTCTTAAATCATCTTCATCAAAAACAATGAAGGGTAATGAATTTTGTGACTGATAGGAAGTCATGCCTCCTTCTAGCTGGGAGGCTAAAGTATGAACGTGCCTCTTCCTCGAAGAAGAAGTAGGAGCTGTCATAGTGTCCCCTCCGAAAATTGTAAGTGACTCAAAAAACCTAATGAGTCCGGAGACCGACCTAGAACATTCCTCAATTGTACCCACTCTGTTTCGAGTTGGATCAGGATCCAAATACTCAGATTCCACATCAAACCTCTCAATTATAACCATGGCTCCCTCCGGAGCAGCATTACTTGGACCAACCCGATGAGTGTTGTCAGGCCTGTTACCTCCTCTTCTTCTGACGTAAGCTCCCAGTTTTCCCCTCTCAATCAGGTTCTGAACTTCTTGTTTTAATGCTATGCAGTCATCAGTGGTATGACCAATATCATTGTGATATTGGCAAAAAGAGTTATTGCGATGCTCTCTGGGAGATTGCAATGTGGCTGGTCTCCGATAATGCACCTCTTCCTTTGTTTTATCAAAAATGGTGGCCACACTTTCTTTTAATTCTGCGAACCACTCCGGTTGGACCCATGGCCCTCTCTTGTTTCTGGATTGTTGACTCTGAGCAGGAGCAGCTGGCTGAGACTGAGCTTTTTCCCTACCATGCCCCTGCCCGGTCTCTCTTGCTTTGTTCCCAGACTGATTCCGATTGGGATTTGGTGCCACCGGGGTAGACCTCACCTGCCTGTGCACCCTGGTTTTCTTCGTTTCATCAACATTTATTTGTTTTCCAACCTGATTCAGCAACCCTCCCCATGTCATGGCCTTCTTTCTGGTCACCGAGTCAGCCAAATTGCCAGGGTTCAAGCCCTGTCTTAGGGATGCTATTGCTACCTGTTCGAAGCAATCAGCCAACTCATTCTTGGTGTTCACAAAACGGCTTATATATTCTTTCAAGGACTCATTTGGTTCCTGGGCACAATGGCTTATTGTGTCTCCATTGCCCTTTAGCTCTTTACTCCCTACAAACTGCCTTCGAAAGGCTACCCAAAAAGTATCGAAATCTTTAATACAACCCTGAGGCAGGTTGTTGTACCATTTTAGAGCACTCCCCGTAAATGATTGGGAGAATGCCCTACAAAGTAGTTTATCATCGTCGTCAAAGTTCATCATGAAGTTTTTAAATTGTTCCAAATGGTTGTCCGGATCAGTACTGCCATCGTACTTTTCTATTTTGGTGCTGTCAAACCTCTTAGGGAGGTTTCCGGACAGAATTTTAGAAGATAATGGAGATTGCCTCCAATTTCTCCCACGACTGAACACAGTATCCTCATTGGGAGTTGCAAAGATACCTGGTTCATCGTGAATAGCGAAGGGATCCATCAGCATCCGGTCCACATGCCTCCGGCTGTGAGATGACCCTTTACCAATATTCTTCTTCATCCTTCCATGTCTATCCCTTTTTCTTGAATATTTTTTGATTTGCTTTTTCTTCTTTCTAGTTCGACCCTCATCGCTGCTAAAGGATAAGGATCTTGAGAGGAGTTATCACAAGATTCTGATCTTGAGTCAGAACTCTCCACTGGCTTAGACCGGTGAGACTTTTTGGAGCTGGCATGAGTCTTTTTGGTGCTCACATGAGTCTTTGAAGACTCATGCTCTTTAGGGTTGTCAGTGTGATGAGCAACTGATGCTTTGGACTTTTCTTTCATGCCCATCTTAGCCTTTTCTGCCCTCAGAGCTTCTATTTCACCATTTAGCCTATCGCGCTCTTCGATAGTGTACTCATCGTTCTCTCCCACCACTTCGAGAAGAGCTGGTGGTACTTCTGGATTTTCCGGATTCATTCAGACAGACTTTCTTAGCTGGTTTTGAATGCTTGATTCAGGCACCGTCGTTCTCCCACTGTGGTCGCCAATTTGGTGAGGATAATTATCGCCTAAGGGTAGGCTTGTAATTTGTTTGGTGTTTAATAGTAGTATGTGGGTGTTATGTATTTAGTGTAGAGAGTAGAGAGATAATTAAGCTGGCTGGTTGCAGTTAATTCTCATTACCCACACTTAATGCAGGTGGTTGGGTATTTATACCCTAATGTTTGGGCCCTTATGGGCTTCCGGGTCATGTTTAATGGACCCGGGTCATGTTCAAAGACCCATGAGCTCTAATTAGGAGAGCAAGTAGCTTAGTCAAGTAGTGTTTAGGTTTTTTAGTACTTTTGTCATAGTTCGAACAGTCCTATGGGCTAAGTGCTCGACGTGATCTGTCCGGTCCGGAGACCTTGGACCGAACTGTCCTTGTCCGGGGAGCATGCAGAATTCGGACTCATCAAGCTGCAATAAGATTAGCTCGTATTTGTGGAGTAGATATCATTCAAATATTATCGTATTTTCAGTTGGTAATTGGAAACTCTTAAGAAAATTTTCAAATAAAGTAAGAATTTAGGATGAGTTATTTCAATAATGTGAACGATATCGAAAAATAATTTAAAAAGTTATATATGAACTAGTTCCATGACTATGACTAGATAGTTCGTCATCAGATATCTTAGGAAAGTATGGTTGTGCAGAGGATAATCTCTTGATAATAATCCATAAAATACCGTTGATTTGAGCTAATATGAAGATTGAGGGGTCTAATATGTTTAGTGGTGCAATATGTTTAGGATTATAAGGATTGGCGCAATGAGTATCGCTTTATTAAATAATGAAGTTTATCGTCGGGCAAAACACAAGGTCAATCATTACATTTGTATTTACGTTAAGCATATTACGTTGCCCTTGATTGAATTTTGTATCATAAAAATTCAACACAATTGTGTTTAAGATGTATTAAATAAAAACTTTGTTTATTTTGAGAGATTTGTATGAGAGAATCACAGCTGTGCATTGTTCATTAGAGTGTTGATACAACACTTTTTTTTTATAACGATTCTATTCGTCAATGCTTGCTACTGATGCTAAAATTATGGTTCAACATTTTGGTTATTTCAATGTTTTGCTAATATAATTTATATACATAGTGAATAAATTTGAGAAAACCCTCATTTTTTGCAGCTAGAGTATTTATTTACTATGTGTGTTACCAATGCAGATGGAGAAGACAATTTCTAATTATACTTTTTGATTACTTAACTAAATGAGTTAATACGAATTCGTTGGTGAGAAAAATATCTCAGGAAGTTTGTGAATTTCTATAGTCCAATATTGGAATTCGTTTTGGAATTTTGAGGGTATTAATGACAGATATGGCCCGCAGTTTGAAAATGATATATTGACAAACTCTTGCATAAAGTACAAGATATGACAATATTTTTCCACTCTATATTTTCCTCAGCATAATAAAAAAGATAAGGATTACAAACACGACTATCTTGCATGGCATAAAAAAGAAGCTAGAATTAGAAAAACACAAATGGAATGATTTTGTCAATGAGGTTTTATGCGTGTATAGAAAAAATCATAAATCAACGACAAATGAAACTCCAATTACTGTCTTGTATAGTATATAAGCGATTTTTCTGGCAGAGATTATAATTCTTAGTCATGGAATTCAATTTTATTTATCAGAAGATAATCATATGGAGAAGAAAATGAGCATTGATTTGATATAGGAACAATGTGATCAAGCCAAGGTTATAATCGAGCACTATAGAATTTTAATGCTAATCCGATGTAATGCAAAGTCGAAGGTGAGAAATTTTCAAAAGGGTGAACTGGTGGGAACGAAAGTGTTTGAAAGGATGATAGATAAAAATGATGGAATGTTAGTTTACATTTTAAGACGATATCTAAATAATATAAATATGCTACCCACTAGCAGATATGGATGGTAATCCACTAAAATACACATTTAACATTCATTATTTGAAATTTCATAAAAGTCAAATGTAATATTTTGTCATTGTACTCTCTTTCTTACCTGGCGGTGCATGATATTTTTTAATTTGACACCATAATGACCGTTATTAATGAAATGTCTTGCCAAAATATTAAAGTATCATCATATTTTTAGTTTTAAAATAATAAAGTATAAAATAGTGTTTAAAAATTAACATGTAAGCTAATATTTCAAAATAGTAAAAGTAAATGTTTATAGTGAAAAAATGTTTAATAATGATTTTCTCCACCACGATGGTCATGATTAATTTCTCCAAAAATACGGTACTAGTAGTTTTATCTCTAATATGATAGTTATGATTATGTTTCTCCAAAATGATCGAGGGAATAATCGTTATGATTATTTTTATTAATGCATTCTATATGTTATTCTGACGTTATATTTAATGAGTTATCTCAGTATTTATGAATGATACATTATCTTAACATTTTTATATGTTATTATAAAACTAACATTTAGATATAAGTGATTTTAATTGAGTATTTATGAATGATCATTTTCTTAATTTCCTTATATGTTATTATAAAACTAACATTTACATAAAAGTGATTAAGATGGGAGAAATATTTAATATACAAAACACCATTTTAAGAGAGTAATATAGTTTTAAAATTAAGTATTATTGATAAAGAATCATTCAAGAAGACAAAACAATAAAGGGATGCTAGTCGGTAAAAATGCCATGTAGATAAAATTCACTTTACATATAAAATGCATTAATAAAAATTTCGACCGAATGAAGAATATGATATAGAGTATGGCTGTTTGTTTGCATCATCAATATTATCTTAAGTATGAATGGCTAGAGTTTTATTGAAGAACTTCAGTTTTAGTTTTTGTGTTGTTTAGTTCATTTTTATTTTTAGAAACATCGTCTTCTATGGAAAATTTATTACCAAAAAAATTGGTGATAGTAAGAATGCTACTATTCAAAAACATACTTGATATATGGCCAATTGGTGTTCTTATTTTCATGTGTTCTTCTATGTTTTTGAGTGTGAATGTTCTTGATATGTTATGAAGCTTATCAAATATATGTAAGTAAACATGGGAAGGAATGTTTTCGAGACGTTTCGTGTTGGAACATGCCCTTAAAGGTTTGTTAGAGCAATAAGAAAGAGCTAGATAAATATGAACGAAATAATATTTTTTTGTTATGTTTAAGAAGATTAATAAGTATTTTTTATGACGCTTTTCTATTATAATCTTAGCCATAACCTCTTCAATCATCTTTGTTTTCATTTTTTCCAGCTTGAACATCCTTTTGAATTTTTTTAACAGTTTTTTCAATCTTTCAATAGTAGTCTTGGAACCATAATTGTTAGTTTGTTGTGATTTAATCTCTATTTAAGGAGACGTTTTGGTATTCTTTTATTTTTTCTGCATTTATCCAATGTCGAAGAGCTTTATTTTATCTAGATCTTTCTTCTTGCAATTCTATTTATAATTTACCAAACTTAATGAATGAAATTGGAGTTTTTTTATATTTTTGATATCATTGATTGAAAAGCTTATGTCGGATAAAATGATAAATTAAAAGGACTTATACAAAATGCAAGAATATTACGATAAGTAAATAGTGCGAAGGTAATTTTTGAATGAATATATGTTAGGAAAAAAGTAAAGGAAGCTCTATTTGATGTTGGATAAGTTCATTATTGAAGAGATGTGATGAGTATGAAATATGTCATTGAGTTAGGAATCGTTTGGTAAAATAATTTGGATCAAAGATTGTCGATGGTTTTATTTCAAATTTATAATCGGAAGAAGGAGCAAGTTGGTGGTAACTATTGTGGCCAAAATGATATTGCATTTGACAATAATCTGAGGTATCTCGAAAGGAATCTTAATCATGTGAAACGACACTATTAGACTCATTAATGTATGCCAACTATTGGATGTAAATTGACTAAGGCACACCTTATACCATTGGGAGAAGTAAATGATCTTAAAATGAAGTAGGAACCTAATATCCCATGCTAACATCTTATAGAGAAAACAAACTTCTTCAATGATAAGGTTATATATATCCATAAGTCCAACAATATATGTGAAGAAAATGTCATAAATATATTCATCGAGCGTAAGAAAATCAAGCGAGCAGGCTAAATACTAAGGTCGAGAAGACTAGGCGTAAGAAAGACAGAACATAAGCATTGGATAGACGCGAGCTGCACCAAAGCACGCTCGAGCTAAAATATGAAAAATTGCAGAGACGATTTAAACCATTAAAAATTCGAGAAAAGGACGAGAATAACCCATATAAAGATCGAGCGTGCCCAAGTAAAGCGAAAGACAGAGTGCGCACAGTAGAATACCGAGCGTAACAGATGTCGAGCCTAAAACTTGAGAAGGCTAAATATATACAAGTGGAGCAGAGGATCGAGCACGCCTAAGAGAAGGAAGGATATCAAGAAACAATTTTCATTATTAAGCAGTCAAAAGTATTGATTCGGTCAACCCACGAAGACCAAAACTCAACGATAATGGACGTGAATTTAGGACCATTAAGGATAGTCATGGTCAACGTGGGAAAACAATAAATTCATGTAATAAATGATGTTGTAACTACACCACATTGTATAAATAGAGATCTACAGTGATGTAATAGATTATCTTATTTTCTTCCCAAAAATTACTAAAAGTTTCACTACTTTGGCATATAAGTGTTAAGGTTGTTTCTTTAACATTTTTGTCGCCGTCTGTGGGAAATCCAAAAAACTTATTTACATTGAAACACTAATTGTAGTAACTAGATTGGGGGATCGAAATTGAGCCTACAGAAAGACGCATCTCTATGTCCAACCCAAATCAGGTTATGGAATAGGTAGTAGATCTGAATAGCACTCTGTTACAAGCTAGATCAGAAGATTTCCCTCGAGACAAGGTTGAAACCCCACCGAGAAATCCCTCAGTAGTTGTCAACCTGTCGCTGGCACCCGCCGTAGCAAAAATTGTAACTACCTTGGCAGACCGATCCATCCGGACCGACAACATGGACGAAGTAAATGAAGTAATACGGCTCGAACAAAAAATCATGGCGATGCAATTGGCTTAAGGTAAGACTGATCGAGAGCAAGAGGCAAGAAATCAAGCCACCAACGCGACGATGGACGAGATGAATGAGGCGATCAAAGCTTTGACCGTGAAACTCCGTGACGACAACGAAGGAAAGCCAAGGTCCACCATTGAGGTTAGTGTAGCAGCCAGGCGTGAAGGGTCCTCCAAGCGCGATAAATATGGTGAAGTAACCCGGAAAGTAACGGTCAGAAATGCCAAAAAAAGGAGGAGCATGGTCAGGGAAAAAAGCAGCGCCAGCACGACCAAGAGGAAAAGCAAGAACCTTTGAAAGCTGTCAACAAAGGTGTAACCAAGAAATACGATCATATACATCTGACAATGACAGTATATGTACTTAAGAAATCACCCTTTATTGAAAAAATCCTAGCCGCACAACTCCGAGAAAATTTGACCAGTCCCGTTTTGAAGCATATGATGGTTCTGCCGATCCTGAACGACGCCTGGAGCAGTTCCGAAATATGATGCTGGTCTTCAATCCAGACGATCACATGTTGTGCGAGCTTTATCGATGACCCTGAAATGCAATGCGATAGAGTAGTTCAGTAGCTTACCCAAGGGTTCCATATGCGATTTTGCAGGGCTAGGAAATGCGTTCAGGAACATGTTTGTATGTAACAAAATGTTTGGCTTAGACGCTGACTCCATCATGGATCTTTACCAAAGGAAGGAAGAACCCTTGAAGGGATATATTAAGCGTTTTGTCCATGTCATGAACAAACTTCCAGACTTAGCAAAAAATACGGTTTTAGCCTCCTTCAAAAGGGGCCTCGACAAGTAAGGCAAGCTATACGCCAACCTAATCATGTTCCCATGTGATAAGATAAAAGATCTCCTGGCCTGAGCCGATCAGTTAATCAAAATAGACGATGTGACTAATGTAATCCCCTAGATAATAATGTGTCAGACGCTAGAGCATCTACGTATGAAAGGATGAAGACCAACGAGAGGAGTTGTAGAGAAACCCTAAGGACATCTGATGGGTCCCGCAGAGAATCCCTAAGGAATACAAGTAAATAGCGCCCCGTAGAATACCAAAATCGTGCTCGACAATTCACCTTGTTTACGGATATTATTTCTTCCATTTATGACCGAACCCGAGATAGGTACGATACCAATCCTCGAGAGTCATGTTGGAACCAAGCTATAAAAGATCCACCCAATATTTCTGCGCGTTCCATAATGACCACGGCCATGCAACAAACTGAAAGAGGAAATTCAAAGGTTAGTTGACAATGGGGTTTTAATCCAATTTGTGCAACAACATGAGCGAGGCTTACAGAATGACAAGGAAGACGGAATCTAAAAAGCTGAGCCGGATTGCCATCGGGAGGACAAAAATAAGGGCTCGAGAAAGTTACAATTAATGTTTTCCATATCTGGAGGAGGACCTTGTAGGAGGCCGATCAACATGCAATGAAACGGGTTAGAGAGGACCAACAAATACTTTATGTTCGTAGTTCTTCTTACAATGATTATAGGGAACCAGTGGCCGACGTAACATTCAACGATAACGACCTAAGAGGAATTTCCACTCCACGATAAGACGTAGTGACAATAACTCTAGACATCAAAGGTGTAATGATAACTAAGGTACTGGTGGATGGGGGAAGCTCCATTAATATTATTTTCAAGTCAATATATGACCAAATGCTAGGTGTTCCTCCATATAAACGGACCCAACACACTCTGACCAGGTATGATGGGAAAACATCTCAATGTGTGGGCGAAGTCTACCTCATCGTCAAAGTTGGGCATGGGCCCACAAAAAAAGAGGTCAAAACCTTATTTATGATATCAGACGCACCAAGTTTTTACCCTTGCTATAATCAGAAGGTCATAGCTATATAGAATGGAAGCAAATCCATGCACTTTCCGTCATTGTATTAAATATCTCGTTGGTAATAGTATAGGAATTATCCGAGGGAGCCAGCACACCGCCCGAACCTGTTACTCCCTTATAGTAGATCTGAATAAACCAGTTTGAGGTGAGAGGGAAACGGAAACGCAACCAATTCCCTCCCTCGCCTGACATAGACCCAATGGATGACCCGCGGGAAGATGAGCAAAAGCTCACTGACCCAGAGGATGCTCAAGAAGAAATATTAGTGCAAAGGCACCTCCTTCGTATTGGTGTCTCTTTGGACACAGGTTTTAAAAATTCTTTAATTACATTTTTACAACATAATTTAGACGTTTTTATGTGGGTGGCCAAGAATGTTATCGTGGTCAAATAATTTGACTTCAGACACATCTGCAGAGCCAGTTATCCGATAGGGATCACAAACCCTGTCCTAGTAAAGAAGAAACGAGGACAGTGGCGCATGTGTGTTGATTTTACCGACTCAAACCAAGCTCGTCCCAATGATGCTTTTCCCTTGTCTTGAATCAATCAGCTAGTAGATAATGCCTCGGGTTGTGAATACATGTCATTTATGGATGCGTACTCTCGCTATAATCAAATATGGATGCATCGGAACGATGAGGAGCATACATCATTTTAAACTGAAAGAGGCTTGTATTGCTACACACTGATGCCCTTTGGGTTAAAAAACACTGAACCGACCTTCCAACGACTAATAAGTCATATTTTGAAAGAGCAGCTGGGGCATGGAGTGGAGGCTTACATCGATGATATGATCGTCAAAACTGATGCTTAGGAACAACACTTTAAAGTATTGAACAGCATTTTCACCGTCATACGTAAGTATAATTTGAAGCTAAATCCTCTCAAATGTTCTTTTGGTGTCCGCACAGGGAAATTCTTAGGCTATATGGTCAGCAAAATGGGGATATAAGCCGACCCCCCTCAGTTACATGCATTGATTCACATGGAGCCGCCCAAAAATATTAAGGAGGTTTAATGCCTTATCGGGCGCCTTGCAGTTCTCTAGCGCTTTATCTCCAAAGCTTCCGACCGAAGTCACCCTTTCTTAGAAATACTAAGGGGAGCAAAGATATTCAACTGGAATGTTGAATGCGATGCGTCTTTCACCGTTCTAAAAACATACCTCACCTCGCCCGAACGTTTGTCGGCCCCATCACTAGAAGAGCACTTATATCTTTACTTATCAGTCTCAGGCTTTGCCGTCAACGCGGTACTCGTCAGGGAAGAGGAAGGTATTCAACGCCCCATCTACTACACGAGCAAAACCTTAGCCGATGCCGAGACACGATCCTTGAACCTGGAGAAATTCTCTTTAGGACTGGTAGTTGCAGCGCACAAAATAAGACTATATTTTCAAGAACATACCATCATTGTCTGCATATCCTTTCTTCTGTGCAACATGTTGTAAAATTCATACATTTTGAGACACCCTACTAAGTTATCGGTTGAACTCGACGAATATTATATCAAATTCGAACCCCACATGGCGATCAAGGGGCAAGCCATAAAGGACTTCCTAACTTAGTTTTCAGCATGTCGGCCTATGGAAGAAGGCCTCAACACTGAAAACAACGAACCGATGTGGGTGTTGGAGGCCATTGGTACTTCGAGCAGCTTTGGGGGAGGAGCGGTATTGTCCTAAGGACTCCGAAAAGAAAGTAAATCAAACAAGAAATTCGCTTCAACTTTCCAGTAACCAACAACGAGGCAGAATATAAAACAGTCATATGAGGCATACGATTGGCTCGCATCTGTGGAGCCAACACCCTCAAGGTAAGATCAAATTCATAATTGGTTATAAATCATGTTAAGGGAGATTATGACACTAAACAGATTGTAACTCGAACGTACCTTACAATCTTTAAAGAGTGTGAAGCTGAATTCCATACAGTTCATTACGAGCAAGTACCCCGCCTAGCAAACTCTACCACTGATACCTTGGCAAAGCGGCCACATCCGTAGAACATCCACTAATAACAACGCAAGACCACCCTAGCACCGCCCATTATCTTCAATCGACCATGGTGTGTTCAGTCCATAACACCACAGACAGGAGGAACCAATACTTGTCATACTTCGCTCATGGCACATTACCATCCGATAAAGCCCTCGCCCGAGCTTTGCAAGTTTGCACCACCAAATATTGTGTCATGGACAAAGTTTTATACCAAAAGAGCGTGATGCGGTCTTTATTGTGTTACTTGAACAACGAATAAGCTACCATAATTCTCCATGATCTAAATTCTGGACTGACCGGAGCTCATTATGGCCACATGAGTCTTATTCGCAGATTTTTGTTGGGTGGGTATTATTGTCCAGAATTGGCTGCAAATGCGGAGAAAATAGTGCAACAGTCCCATGCTTGCCAACAATATGCCAACACCGGAAACTTACCAGGTGACGCCATGTTCGTAAAAATCATACTCTTCCCATTCGACAAATAGGGTATCGATCTCGTAGGACCCTTCCGATGGCTACCAGGGAAGACAATACTTGGTGGCCCGATAGACTACTTCACCATATGGGTGGAAGCTAATAGACTATTCTAAACCAGATCTTATGAGATATACAACTTCATCCACCATCAAATCTTAACACGCTTTGGTATCCTCAAAATACTAATGACGAACAATGGACCACAGTTCCAAAATTCAGTGCTCTCCAATTTTTGTAAATGTTATGGAATCATTGAACACTTCTCCACCTCTTATTAACCACAAGCCAATGGGAACGTGGAAGTCACTAACCGTACTATCCTTGATGGTATAAAAAAAGATGCATGAAGAAAATGGCAAGTGGCCAAATAAACTAGCTGAAGTCATATGGGCTTACCGAACCATTCCCCATGCCAGTACTGGTGAAACACCGTTCACCCTCTTGTACGGATCTGAGGTTGTGGTGCCAGCAGAGGTTATCATCCCTAGTCACAGAATTGCAAATTATTCGGAGGAAAATAATGACTCTAACCTAGCAGTTGACGTCGACCTAATTGAAGAAAGACAAGAGCAAGCAAGGGTCCGAGTAGAGCATATAAAAGCTTGATGTGAGGGCATTTCAATTTGAAACTTCTACCATGAAGTGCTACAAGTTGGCGGCCTTGTTATAAAAAAGGTTATAGAAGTCAGGAAAATTGGGACCTACATGGGATGGGCTTTACACGATCATCTCCAAGGGGCACCAGTGAGCATTTTACCTCGCTGACGAGGAAGGCATTTCTCTAAAGCGTCCTTAGAACATTAGTCATCTTAAATTGTATCACTCCGCTATGTAATGATTGATGCACTCTCTTTCCCTTCTGATGACAACAGAAAATCAACTAGGGATCCGCTTGCTCCTATGAGACCTTCACGATGGTAGTTTAGGTAGTTTGTAAACTAAGTAAGTCGGAGGGTATTTTGGGTAGTTTGTAAATTAAGTATTAACTTTTAAGTAGTGATTAGAGAAATAAAGGAGGTGTATGATTGTATTTAATATCTCTAGAAAAAGTCCTACCTATTAAATGAAGTTGGTTGAGGTATTTAAACTAATTTTGTGACTCATGGGCCTTCTGGGTCGGACCCTGGATTCAAGTCAATCTCTAAATCCCAAACCTTAAGTAGTATTATCACACATCTGAATCATGATTGACTTGTTCAAATTGTTTACAATATGTTTGGTGTAAAATATGTCTCAACTGCCCTTCTAGATTAGGCAGTAGTGCCCTTCCAAAAATATTTGAACTTATCAATTCTTATCTATATCACTTGGCGTTCCCTATCATCCAAATCCGATAAAGCTTGATTTTTCATTGTTGCTCGCTCGTCGTCCCTCTCTTTCTAAGCGTTTGCCAAATTCACCTTCACCACTGTCATCTCCAATATTAAGCTTTCCATTTTCTCTGCTTGTTTCCTCCATCTTACTAGCATGAGTCGCGTCTTTTTCGTCACGAGCGCTTAGCAACTTCTTATGAAGCTCTTCGTTCTCCTTCATGGCCTTATCCGCCCGTTTCTTTGCAGTACCATAAGAAATCTTAAATCGAGCAAGCTCGATCGTCAGACCTCACAAAGAGCCAAAAAATAATGGCTCGGGCTTCCATTTCTCCATCAACGAACAATCAACATGCGACATTCGACGGTAAGCGAGCGTATGCGAGTTATATTGTATATGCTCCAACAAAGATAGATCACCGATCATATTACCAAGGGAGCACACGTTCAAGAGTTACCAATAAAACAAATCAGAACAGAGTAATACCTTAATCTCCAACTCAAGTTGCCTTTGTAAACTTTCGCCCATCGGCATCGTTTTATTAAAATGATAAGTCTGCACCATGACGAAGGTGATCGATCATCATATACGAAGCCCTCGGCATTACCAGCTTCAACAACGGGACAACCTCTGGCACCCAAACTTCCTGCCCAGTTTTACTACTATAACCTTGCGACGGTAGATTCTCTGGCACCACCACATTAATAAGCATCGAGCCCGACCCCAAACCGTGGACAAATATTTTCGTTTGATGCGCAACAACAGGAGGTATATCTTTCTTTTTTCCTTTACTTCCAACATCTACAGTAGGTCCCTTAGGATCCAGCACTTTCTCACCACCATCTTTCACAAAACATTCAGGCTCGCTACTCACAGGTTTTGTTTCCTCTATGGTCTGGGGTGCACTATTTTCACGATCGCCCAGCTTTCCGTCAATTTCCTCTTCATCCACCAGAACCATCTTTCATTGAGAAAATGGTACAACATTAATCACGAATTTACTCTTCTTTGACAGTGAACAATTATCCACATCGTCCTCTTCCTCGCGAGGGAGAGAAATGCCCTCTCTAACCCCTGCATCTACCGCTATGTCGAGCAGCCCCTCTTTGGGACCGGGCCATCCACCTCTTCCCCTTTCCCAGTATTATCTAGCGTAAAAGATTATCCTCTTGTCTGCGGAGCTCTTCGCCCGTGTGGTATAAACAACCCCAGACCATTAAAGCTGTCCTCCTTATATTATTTTCTCCATAAAGGCACGTAGCCTTTCTAATACCGTCGCCTCTCCACCCCCGCTCATGAGGACCGCTCTGTCATTCAAAATTTGTAACACTAGAATCCGCCACAACCTGGCCTTTAAATAATTCACTACACAGAATACTAGTGTTGGCTACACTCCTCAGGTAGCGTTAACCGCTGCGGCTAGCTTCGCTAAACGTTTTGCCAAACCTTTGGTCGACCATCTCTTCGTATTTCTCTTTACCTGTCAATAACAAGAAAGATGATTAAAACTCACATTCCTTTTAAAGCTAATACTTATACAACTACAACCCCCCCCCCCTCTTACATTTCGCCATGCACCGTCTTTCTAATTGCAAGTTCATCTTAGCATTTTCATGCTCCCAATTTCTAGAAAAATAAATAAATCTATGTTTCAAGTTTTTTTCTGATATGGGTAGATCTACAATACGCTTTTCCCTGGTCAGTTTTAGATAGAAAAACGGTGATTGTGTTAGCTTCGATACTTCTATTGCATCTAACATATCGGCCATACAAATAGGTATCCTAAAATAAATTGCGAACTCATCACGATGCTCAATAGCATCCTCCATCCATACACCGTCAGCTACGCTGGATATATCCCAACAAAACTAAAAATATCCAGGTCAATAGGGGCAAGGGAAGTCGTAGGCCCTAGTCGAAGATAGTTGTGTATATATATGTCTCGCCTTCTTTAGTGTTATAAGGTTGATCTTCTACAATGGGCGCCCTAATTGTCACATCATCAGCAATACCATACCTAACCCTGAATTCTTGTACAGAATCCTTGGTCAGATAACCATACTTGGGAGTAATTTTTAAAAGAGACTCCTCCAAAAAGTGAGCAGTCTCATATTCTGATTCCACAATTTCCACCTCTTTCTTTCTCCCACCTTTCTTGGACGCCATGATTCTGATTCTGTATTTTAACCAACTACAATTACCCACCAGTAGTTATCATAATTTGGCATTATCCTACTCTTGGAGGGCTCAACCTCGCTCATACGACAGGTCTTCCAATACATTATATTAAAGAACCAGCATCCTACACTACTGAGGGACATAATACCCGACAACTAAAATCCACCATTATCCTGGTAAACCCATGGCACAAAGCAAAGCATTCGAATAGGAAAAACATACCTGGAAACAAATCCCCCTGGTCCTCCTCGACAACAAAGAAGATGCACCTGCGAGCTCCTAGAAAGTATTCCTGGTGACGATAAAAAATAATAATTCATTTTTCTTTGTCACAGTGGAAATGCGGCACCAAGGGTTTTCTCTCAAGAAAAGTCCAAAATAAGTTTGAAATGCTAAAAAGAAACTTCTCTTACTGCCTTTTCTTCCTTAAATATATTGGGAGTCTTAAAAACTCAACCGCCACGAGCCCTTAATCATATTGTGGGAAAACTAAACAGCTAAGTGCTTTTCCAAATCTACTTTTCAGTATACCAAATCTACTTTCACACGCCACCAACATGTGCTATCATATCACAACATTGACACGTAATCATAGCATTTTATCCACATATATTAATAAATTTAAATTGTTATTCCAAATAGTAATTATTACACAATTACTCCATGGCCTAAGGAGGAGCCCTGATAACTTTATATATATCCATAAGTCCAACTTTTATTTAAAGGTGATTGATTTCTGAGTAACAAGTTGCTTTACCATATTTTTGGTAGCATCTATGGTAAATATATTGGAAAACGACAACCTGAACCAATGGTGATGACTCGGGAAAGGATAGATAAGGACATTTCTCATGGATAATCGGTTCAAGTATAAAAAAAATGTATTTGTATTTGTAAAGTCATGTCATTATAGTTCATACATCTTCTCATCTAAGAAATATATTAAAAATGTCACATCTATCAAGTTTTCTGACATGTTGGTCTATAGATTTGATTTTGTATGTGGTTCAGTTTGAACCTTGTACAACTATTAAGGAACAAGCGATAATGGACTTCATTACTACATTTCAAGAGTAATGTATAAGTGATGAGGAAAAATTAAATAAGTTTGTGCAAATAGATTATGAATGGTTTATTCGAGTAGAGGGGGCATCATGAGTAAAAGGTATGGGAGCTGGTATTATTTTAAAACTCCTTATGGTGGGAGGAATTAAGCATTAAAGTAAGTCCACCTTTAAAGTGACAAATAATGAAGCAAAATACAAGGTTATATAGTGGGTATAAAATTAGATCGTATTTTTGTGAAACAAATGTCAACATAATTTATGATTCAAAATTGGTAATAACTTAGGCTAAAGGGTTATTTGACGGGAAAAAAAACAAAATATGAGGGGTTATTCAAAAATGCTAAAGAAACTAGAGATATATTTTGAAAATGTTATACTTGAACAAGTACCTCATAATTAAATGTCGATGCAGATGTTTTGGCTATATTTGGTTGCTTAGAATATAATATTTTAATAAACACACAAGCGTATTGATTTTATAAGATATATATTAGAAAATGTTGAGGTTTTGTTGATAAATGAAAATGAATATTGACATCAAGAGTATTTGTCATTTTTAAAGATCTAAAATATCACAAGATAAATCGTTAGCTCACACTTAAAGAATAAAGGCACCAAATATTAGAATATTGACAAAGTTCTTTATCAGAAAAGTACAACAACACATTTATTAAAATGTTTGGGTAAGGATAAAACATTACTCATTTATGGGATCTACATAAAGGAGTGGTTGGAGCTTATTGTGGATATAAATGTTTGATTCGAATTCTTTTTTGGCACTATATTATTGACCTAGTCTATCAATTTATGCCAAGGATATGGTTCAAAGCGAGGCCATGACATTAGTTCTGCCTCATAGTTCTTTGGATAAATAGGAGATTAGTTTGGTGGGTCATTTACTTATGGAAACTAGAAAAAATTAGTTCTTAATAGTGGATGCGAATTATTTTACCAAGTGGGTTGAAACTAAGAAATTATCAAAAACTCATGCACAAGAGGTTTATGTGTTTTTGAAAAGTAATATTATGTGTACGTATGGGGTACCTCAGATATTGATGATATATAATGGTCCATAATTTAAGCATGATTTGGTCACATTATTGTATAGAAAGTATGAAGTGGAGCAACAATTTTATACCCCGGATTATCCTTAAACTAATGGCCAGGTGGAAGTTACTAACAAAACTATAATCATTGGAATTAAAAAGAAGCTTGAGTTAGCTAAAATAAAATTTCCATATTTATTTGATAGAGGTTTTATGGGCGTATTGAAAAACTTCAAAAACAACTACAAGTGAAACTCCATTTCCCCGAGTGTATGGTTTTGAAGCATTGTTACTAGTTGAGATCATGATTCCAAGTTATAAAATTAATTTGTATTCGTACGATACAAATAAAAAGGAGAAATAAAGCATGCATATGAGCTAAACATTATATGGGGTTTATGAAGAGTATATTTTATTTGAAGTTAAAGTTAAGAAGTTTAAAAAAGGGCATTTGGTTTTAAGAAAAGTCTTTCCATAGGCAAAATAAAAGAATGTTGAGAAGTTGACACCTAATTGGGACGAACCGTCAATGTTATTACAAAATAGACATTAGAGAGCTTATAGAATTTTAGATATGAATGTGAATATGTTGAAATATTCTTAGAATATTCAAAATTTAAAATTATATAAGACTTCAATGTAATTAGATGGATGTACTCGTTTTCCCACCTTAGTGGCACAAATGTTTTTAATGAGACACCACAAAGGATAATTATGAATACAATGTTTTTGCCAATTATATTTATTTCATTAACTAATATAAAATTAAGGTATAATTTTGTTAATGACAAGAGTATTGAGGATAAAAAAAAGTAAATTTTTTACAAATAAGGTTTGATTAGATGAAGAAGGAAATTTGAGAAGGATAAAAACAATCTTCGTATATATAGGTAAAATATGATACAGATAATAACTAATGAAATATTGTTAAAAGTAATATAATTGGTAAATTTTAAGAAGTTACTATATTTTTTTAATTCAAGCCATCATTCTATATGTTTGACGGGGTTACGCAAGGGGCCGTAAACTTGAGAATTATATTTCAACAAGAGAGTATATCTATAAGCCAAGACTTCTATATTGAATATGACAACATAAGGAGCCGTAAACGCACAAACTATATATCAATTATAACGAATATAAAAGAATACGTTTGTGTAAATTGATCTGATATAAGTTATAAAAAACTAATATGTGAATAATGTTATATCAACGAGCTCAATAGTTATATAATAATGAAAAGTTAATAAATCATAAAATAAAACCATAATCAAAGATGTAAAAACCAAATAAATAGTAAAGAGGAAAGTGGACGTTACCAAACAAAAAATCAGCGATTTTCAAAATTACAATCATCCATAACATACAGACGGAGTAACTCATAAAGTATATTAATTTTACGCATCAGTTGGGCACATCCACATTAGTTAAATTATTTTAGTGAGAATTTTCAATGGAGAAAGTGAAAATATTTTTCTTCTTTATCTTAATGAGTTAACTTTCATCATATTTAGCAAAACAATTATTTGTATCCTCATTATTTTCACCCTCGTCGTCTTTATTTTCTGAAGATTCAATCAGAGAAAATATAAGAACTTCATTGTCATAAAATAGTTTTATATGAGTTGCTAAATTGAATTCAAGATTTGTATTATAAATTTTAAGAATGATAGTTTTCTTCAATATGTGGATGACGTTTTTTTTGTAGTCTTTACTGCTTCTTTTTTTATAAATTTTATGACCATGTAAATGGCTTTTTGTTTCTTCGAATAACTTTTTTCAACTTTTTTTGAAGATTACTATTTTTTGTTTCTTTTATGAAACCCTCGTGTTAATACTTTTTTTTCAACGATTCATTATCTTTCTTGACAACCTCGTATTTTTTAAAAATAAAAATTAAACTCTCATTTATAGTCTGGTATCGTCAAAGAGTTTACTATTGTAAATAGAAAATTATATTCGCTTTTCTAAATTTTGAATGCAGTCTCAGATACTATCTTTAAGTCCAGTTTATCATGAATGATTTATAGAAATTTTGAGTGATAACAACGGAAGGTGCAAATGATAATATAAAAAATTAAAAAAAAAAGTGGTGAAAATATTATATATATATATATATATATAACAAATTTAAGGATTTGGAAATACGTATATATGAGGTTATATCCATCTTCTTTCATCTTGTCCAAACCCACATACATATGGGATTCCCAAAAACCACATACATATAAGAAGCTCGTCTTCCGAAAGTGGTTTGATTCAGGGAGTTTTACAATGCGATAAAATCATAAATAATTGAAAGGAGTTTTAGAGAATTTGAAAAATTTACAGTTGTTGAGGATATTTCCATACTTATAAGAATATTTAAGATATTAGAAGGCAAGATTATATTTATTAGTATTCACCAATAAGAGTAATGTGAGAGGGACGATACATATGAGTTTTAAAAAGTTATTATTAGAAGATGACGGTGAAATCTAGGTCACGAGTTTAATAAGTAATCAAAAGAAAACAATTTATTTCCTTCAACCTGATGAGGAATTTATCTTTTTTGGGTAATCTAATAACTATGTTGTCAGGGATGACCCATTATACTTAATATATGCTAGTTTAGATTCATTATATTCATAGAATTTTTGTTGTGATTTAAGAAAATGGTTAAGAAGGTCAAGTTCAACTTTGTCATGTTTAATAGTGTCGTATGATGGACAAGGAATTTAGTTGTCACAAAAAAGACTAGTTTTTTGTTTCATATTTGAAATATTGGAGCATCCGATCTGTGATTACTAGTTCGTATCAGCTTGGTATTTGTTGTATCATTGTTCATTTTTGTTGGCTCGTCAAAAGCAAGAAATGTTTTATTTTAAGCGGGACTATGTTAGCAATTATTTGTAGTTTGAGACACTTTTTGGAGGAGGAAGACAAGCTAGAATTTCTATTGCACTAGGTGCTGAAATCGTTATATAAAGAAGATTTCTAAAGATCTATAGCTTTTACCGCTCTCATAAAAATAAATATCTATAAAAAGTTATATAAAAAAACTAAGCAAAAATTAACTAATACATTTTATAGAGATATATGACAAGCCAATGAAAAACTTAGTAAGTTGGCTTCTTGATAAATTTAAAAGAGGGAGTGTATCTAAAAAGATAATAGAAAAAAAATGAGTTAGATATTTATAGAAATTATAGATTTTTAATGATCACTGGATTACATTTAAGATGAGTGACTTATATGGACAAGTATGGGTTTAAGTTGCGTGTAAATTAGTTTTACTCTAAGTCACATCACAAATGTTACTAGTTAAACGTGTTTTGACTTTTGAATAAAAATAATTATAAACATTTTTAGAAATAATTAATCTTACCTCGTACACTTATGTAAAGGAGTTAGTCATTACAATATGTATAAATTTTATCAATAACTAGAGGGAAGCCTTGATAAGGGTATATCCGACTAGGGCTTATTTCCTTATATATGAGGTAAGATAAATAGGATAAGACGGGTTGATACATGATCATAAACTTAAACAAATTATAATAGTCCTGACATTATTAACATATATATAATGTTGGTTAAATGGTGAAGTGAATAATGACAAACCATTCGACAAGGTAATTCAGACAAATTAAATGAAAGTGAAAAGAGATGAAGAAGAAGAAAGTTTATACATGTAGGTAAAGAATCTAGATGAACTAAATGAGAAGGTAATGAAAATAAGAAAGAAGTAGAGACCGACTAAAGTTAAGAGATCTAGAGGATCTAAATGAAAATGTAAAGAAATAAAGGATACATAAATAAAATAAGATGAATTTGGTAGATTAAAGAGGGTTCAAAAAGTTTAGCTTAGTCTAATAGTATTACTTAAATATCGTAGGAAGTTAGAGGATGTATTACCCAAATCTGTAATATCGATAGTAACTTAATACTTAGATTATCTCCAAATGTCCATATTTATACGTGCCACTCATCTATCCACTTGTCTTCAGAGAATTCTATTAAAATAGATGTTAATCTTTGCGTTTGAGGGTGATTAATTTCTAAGTAATAAAAGATTTATGGAGTTTCTCTCTCTACTTCTTGAGTTTTTTAGTATTAGTTTTCATTGACATTTTCTTTTACGGGGTTTTACCTCATCAAGAACAAGCTTAAAAATGTTCTATATAATATTCGTTGTACTTGTAATATTCCTTACCCTATTCTTTGTACTTAGAATATTGTTTGTATATGCCTAGAACCCTCTAGATATATTATTATAGAACACCTTTTAGAATGAGTCATAAAACTCTTTATGAGGAAGATAACTTTATTTACTCATTGATCAACCAAAATAATTCTGAAAGCCATTATTTTTTACTAATCAACATCGTATCAAAAGCATAATCTTCATGACCATATTTTCTTCTTCGTTTTCCACTAATACCACAATCATTTGTATATATATAAATATATAAAGCTAGGCCTCCAATCTCTTCAATGGATTCAGATACAACTTTCTCTTTCACCAACGAGCATATCGCAATCCGTGATTCTTGAGAACCTCACTATTTTTCTCCTTATACTTAATCATTCCAATCACCAAATCATATATCATCAATCCACAAAACCAGGTATTACCAGTATACTTTCTCCTTATGATAAAATCCAACCCATACCTTATTTGAGTAGTTTTCAAGCTTACAACACTCAAGGACACACTGGGAACATGATGACTAATGTTTTGGCTTGTTACTAATCAACAATTACTAATATCTCATCCTCAAGTCTCTCAAGGATATTGTCCCTTTACACCTAAAAAACCATGAGCCATTTATGTTGTTTTTAACAACAACACTATGCATACTTGGCAACTGGATAGTGGAGCATCCCACCATGTTCAGTACGAATTGAGAACTCCCTCTCTCTTCATATCTCCTACCAAAGATTTGATGATGACACGATCATCGATTGATCGGTCCATTATATAACTCATACGGTTTAACCATTGTTCCTACTTCCTCTCGCAATTTTAATTTAAAAAATATCATTTGTGTTCATTCTATGAATAATAATTTAATTTTAATTTATCGATTTTGCACTCATAACAATATCTCACTAAATTCTCATCTTCTATTTTCCAGATGAATGATCTAAACATTAGGTCAATCGTTTTGATGGATAAACATAAAGCGGCATATATCTCATTTAATTTTATTTTCCTCATTACTTATATATTCATGTCGCATTAGAATTTAGAGAAAAGTACCTGAAAATACCCACTCAACTATCTTATTACCCGGTGGTACCCGCTTTTAACATAGTGTTACTTAATACCCAGACTAATAAATTGGACAAAAATACCCTTCCACTATATATACCCATTTTTCAATTCCATCCCACTTTTTCGACCCTCCTATCACCCTAAACAAACGCAAAATTCTAATTTTAGAAACCACCAGAAAACAAACCGTTCGACTTCGTGATACTCTCTCTCTCTCAAACCCAGAAACCCTACAGCTTCTCACCTTCGTCACTATCGCACCGGTTAGCCTCTTTTACTCAGACAGACTACACACCTTCAAATCTCATTCGACAAAGTTGTCGTGAAGTCGTCTCTGAAAACTTCTATCTCGTTCTCCGACCGGTGAAATTTAACAGGTATGCATTATCGTGGAAAGTATACTTTTTTTTGCGTTTTTGACGAATTTGAACCACTTTTTTCTCTTAATTCACGATAGGCGAGGCTGTTGATACTAGAATGAAGTATCTACTGACGATAGTTGCTCAGTTTATGGGTTTATAGTCGAAGCCAGGGTATAATTTTAGTTGCATGTAATACTCATACTCTCCTGAGAAATATTATGTATGTTAGATCTGCATTAGGTAGTTCATTGTTGATTTTGGTGTTTGTTGCATAATTCCCAGATCCCTGCAACGTGCATGTAAAAAGTGTAACAGTTCGCACCCTGATCACCCACAATGCAAGCAATTCGCAGCTCGATTGTATGTTTATACTTATTTACAAACAGTTCGCAGCTTGAGCTACCTAATTCGCATCATATCAGAACTTATTTCGCAGCTTGTCTGTTAAGCCAATATTTATATGTATGCAATTCGCAGCTTGTGATGCGAATTATTTGTGACATTCCAACTGATTTGTGTTTGTGCAGAAAGCATGACAACAAAACCCAGCTACTACAGTGGTGAGCCTTCCAAAGCTACTCAAAGACATGCGTATTACAAGGGCCCACATTGAAGCTGCAAGAAACACACCCTTCTACACGCTTCTGAAAACGGCGTTCGAAATCCGTAATGAGGAAGAGCTGCCTAGGAAAAAATTCTACTCAATCATTCAGTATATCCTCGAGAAATTCTCTCTGGAAAGAGACGCCTTTAGGATTGGCAACAAGTATGTAAAGCTAACTACAAACGATATCAAGATCATATTCGGGCTGAGGCATGGCACCGAGAAAATGGAGTTAACAAAAACCGGCGCTTTTCACAACAAGTATGCAGCCGGCGAGGAGGACGAATCAAGGATGATGAAGAAATACTTCATGTCAAAAACTGGCAGGAAAGCATCAGCTAGTAATACCAAAACAATAACAAATGCCATCATAAAGGTACGTCTAAAATGGACTTCATCTTTATAAAGCAAGATTCTGTACATTTCTAACATAGAATGTTGTCATTGGTTTTACAGGAGGGTATAGAGAATGCCATAAACGAAGGAGGGGAACATGAATTGGAAGACGTGGCGAGGCTGTTGATACTGTTTTTGTGCTCCACGCTATTCTACTCCGTATCTGGAGATATCTTGGGCTGGAGCACGGTTTATTACGTTGAAGACCTCAACAGAATAAACAATTACGACTGGGCTGGATCGATTCTGTTCAAGCTTCGACAGTCTATCAGAAGTTGCTTAGCAGTAGAAAGAGCCGATAAAGTCGTCGGCTGCGTCGCCCTTGTAGTTGTAAGATTGATCTATTCAATATAACAATTAGTTATGTACATAGCATCGTGTTGATAAAACTTGTCCCCATACAGCCCTTCATCATGGAGCACGGCCACGAGGTAGCGAAGCCAACCTCGATACCAAGGTTCTTCAAATGGTTGGGGTTATAGTGCCACGCATCGACCATGGGGTATCTTATTAAAACACCACTCCTGGATGCTGACCAGGTATAAGCTTAATATATGTATTGAACTTGGGGTGCATACAGTTCGCAGCATATGATGCGAACTGATTATAAAAATATCTCAAACATATCGCAGCCTGATATGAATTTTACTTCGCAGCTTCATGTTCAGCACAGTTCGCATCATATGTTTAATACTTAGTTCGCATCA
This sequence comes from Limnanthes douglasii subsp. nivea, assembly GCA_036936605.1. Taxonomy (NCBI): domain Eukaryota; kingdom Viridiplantae; phylum Streptophyta; class Magnoliopsida; order Brassicales; family Limnanthaceae; genus Limnanthes; species Limnanthes douglasii. Next base: position 185,484,685 of record JAUPFV010000001.1, read on the forward strand.
TATGGTTTACACTTAGTTCCCATCATATGTTTTACATATAGTTCGCATCATACTGTCCCATAATCATTTCGCAGCTTAACATGCGAAATGTGATTTAAAACCACAGAGTTCGCATCATATGATGCGAACTGCTTATAAAAAACAATTTGTTTGTCTACACCCTCATTCTTTCGAAACAATTAATTTACTTACATGTGCATCTGTTCGTAGGTTTTAGAAGGTCCATTACAGCTTACCGAGGCTGAAATTGAAGCTTTCGGAGAAAGAGAAGATGATGAACATGGTGAAGATGCAGAAGTAACGGTACCTCCTTCACCGGAAGAAAGACCTAGGAAGAGGTCGAAAAGCACAGCATCAAAACCAAAAAAAAGGAGACCAGCATCACAGAATGTAACAAATAAGGTGATGTCTCCCACACTCGAACACCCAACACCACCCGAGCCATCGATTCCACCACCAAGACTCCCAAAGAAAACAATTCCACCACAACCCAAAGGCAAATCCAGGCAAGAGCCCTCCGACACCGACACAACCAGTATGAGTGAAACAATCGGTGATTATTTATTCAAACGCAGAGACCCTAATCCCGATATTGCTGTTCAATCAAAGCGTTTGAAGACGTACGCCGACAAGAACAAGTACGAGCGAAAAATAGAAAAACAGGCCAGAGAAGTAAGTATGCCTTGAACCTTAAATAATCACTACAATCAGCACTTAATATGTTTATAAAAAGTTTGCTATCACTTTTGCACCTGAAAGAATTGAAACGCAAGATAGCGGAACTTGAAGCACAACAACTCCACAATGCTATCTCTCTGCCAATCTGCCGTACTGAAAGCCCAATAAAGCAGATACCAGCAGCACTTCCAGAGGGACAAAAATCCACTGATCAGCAAGCATCCGTGTCTAATGCTGATCAGCAAACATTTCTTCCTGGAGTACTGCCGGAAGAAAGGGATGATGATGCCCACAATTCACCCATCATGGAGACACATACAGAGAAGGTAAATAATGTAAGTAGACCATATGATGTTATTAAACAAATATAAGGACTATTGTGTAGTGATGGCCAACCGTTTCGCAGCTTAAGCTGCGAATTATGTAATAAACTGGTGGTCTTGTTATTACACATAGATATCAGGTCAGGATGCGAATTATGTACTAAACTGGGGGAATTTATAACATAGATATCAGGTCAGGATGCGAACTAGGTAATAAACTGGGGGACTGTATAACATATATATCAGATCAGAATGCGAAATAGGTAATAACGGGGGGAATGTATAACATAGATATCAGGTCAGGATGCGAAATATGATTACACGATGATTAACTTATGCTTTTGTATGAAATAGGAGACCGAAAGACAACAACAACACCAGCAGAAACAGCAACACCAGCAGCAACAACAACAACAACAACAACAACAACACCAACAAGAAGAACACCGCCAGAAACAACAACAAGAGCAAACAGAACAACAGCAACAACAGCAACAAGAAGAAGAACACTCCGAGCAACAACAACAAGAAGAAGAACAACAACAACACCCCCAACAACAAGAACAACAACAACAACAACAACAACAACAACAACACGAACAGCAACAACAAGAAGAACACCCCCAGCAACAACAAGAAGAACAACAACACGAAGAACACCAGCAGCCACGGGTTCAACACGATGACCGGCAACAAGAACAACAACAACAAGAGCAACAAGGACAAGAAGAACAACAACAGCAGCAACAGATAACCTTGGCGAAGAGAGAAAGGCTAACTCAAGAGGTAGCACCTCAAGAGTCAGAACCTGTCCATCCCGGTGAGAAGACAGAACTACTCAGCCAGGAAGGACCATCCTTAGAAGACAAAACCAATTCTTCGGTGGAACCTCAAAGACCAACGGTGCTGTCAGCAAAGTCAGAATTGCTAAGCCAGCGTCAAACTGTAGGCCCGGTCACAAATCAACTGCCAGCTCCAGAGTCCCACGATAACACAGTAGGTTTACTTGATGCTTTTGTTGATGGTATTAGTACTCAAGTTTCACAGACATTTTTAAATGAAATTGATAATGTATATTACGATTCTATAATACAACGGTCTCTGGAGAACATGTCGGAGGATGACATTAATGATTTCTACTGACACGATCCAGCCTCTATGCCGAACAAGTCAACGGCAGTGGTTGTCGCTGACCGTGCGGTAAGGCCTACTTACAATGATTTCGCATCATAACATGTGACTTGTGGCAAATGCTGATTGGAGTATTACAAACAAATATCAGGGTATGATGCGAACTGTTCAGTGGAACCTCGAATAGTTCGCACCCTACCCTGATATATAATAATAAATTTATTTAACTGCTACCTTACAGTTCGCAGCCTAAGTTGCGAACTGCTTAGACTCGTTGCACTTATAATCACTAACGCCCTCTACTTTTGATTTTTGTTTCATACTAAGCTCGAGACAGTTAATGAGATAGAGGAGCCAACTTTTGCACTACTGACACAAACGCAGCCTCAATTGGCAGAGGAAGAAGAAGAGTTCGTAATAACAATGTGGGAATCGCCAGTAGTAGAATACAGCGACTGGCCAAAGAAAACCAAAGTAACTGAGCGTATCGATCTGGCACAACACCACAAAATACAGTTGGTTAAAGCCTACGAGAGCGACACCCCTGATCCAGTGGTATGGCAGTTACCGGAGTCCAAGTTTACGTACGGAATCAGGCTGCAAGCGAGTGATCTCATGGCACTACCTTTAGAACTGGAGCTGGACGTAAAGGTATCCAATTGTCAACCAACTTTATTTTCAATGTTTCAAATATGTATTCTATATTTAACATAAATCTACAACTCCTTTGTTAGCTTATCGATGCTTGGATTTGAAAGATGCTTGAAGATGCAGACTACAAAGTTCCATGCACTAATGCTAAAGGAGAGCATCACGACGCTATACTGATTTCTGGCATGACTGCGGTAAGTTTAGCTCACGTAAATAGACCAAAGTTCTCAGAAATTTTATCACTTTAATATACTCTTGCTTGGATGCAGCATCAAATGAAAGAAGGGTGGCAAGTGGAAAATCTGGTGGACATGGCTTTTAGGAAGGGGCGCAAAAATGCCAACATCATCATGGTTCCAGTGTGCACCGAGTCGAAGGACAATACAAACCACTGAACGTTGCTCGTCATCGACGTTGACACCTGCACAATTTCAAACTACAACTCGCTTCTGCCTAAGCTTCATGCCATAGACAACACCGCAAGAACACCTGCACTACTGGTAAATATTCCAAACTATACACTTAAATCTGAACACATTTTTAGTATGCATGCTGCGAAATGAGATCTGGTATGCTGCGAATGAGTGAGTAATCAAGATGTTTTTTCGCAGCCTGTCCATAACTTAATTCGCAGCCTATCTATGTTGGATACAATTCGCAGATTGTTCACAACTCAATTCGCAGCCTATCAAGGCTGCCATACAATTCGCAACCTAAGATGCGAATTGTGTATGATTTATTGTCATATAATTCGCAGCCTGAGGATGCGAATTGTATGTCACCAACTATTTTTGTTTTTGTGCATATTCCTAACACTAATTATTATACACAGATCAAATATTTGTTGGATAGAGGATTCCTACCCAAATATAGTACAGGGTGGAAGGTGAAAGTGGAAAGAGGCTTCCCACAACAAAAAAAAGGCACCGTGGACTGTGGTGTCTTCGTCTGCAAATATGCCAGGGATATTATTGAGCATGGATCAGTCCAGAAAAAATACGATGCAGATATGGTGACTGCCTTAAGAGCAGAAATGTTCCATTACTTTTTAAATGACATAGACACCGTCACATATGGCTGATTCGTGTATTGCTTCTAAATACATTAGTTGCTTGTAAATACATATATCTGTTGTAAAAAAAAAATTGTTGTGCATACATAAACAAAATTGTGATATATAATGAATATTTATTATCTTTTAGTTCGCATCATAACCTGATATATAATGATTGATTATTATCCTGGTATGTATGAACAGTTCGCAGCCAAACCTGTATGAATACTTCGCAGCCTAAATTATATCAAATAGTTCGCAGCCTAACCTGAGAGATGGTTATCACTACACACACAATTCGCATCCTGGTATACCAGCTTATAACCTGTTCGCAGCCTGGTGCATAAATAAAATAATTAAATAAAATCATTCAAGAATACGAACCGGCTATGGCGTATGCCTTGGTAAACGTTTTCTGCATTGAGCACGTAAAAAACAATCTAATCATGTCCAGAACCCATTAATTGTTGATTGGACATGGAGGCTATGTAATGATCACCTCTTTTCCCTATAAATAACACTAGAAAAACCAGAGGCTATTTTTAAAACAAACTCTACATTTTAAACGAGAGCTATTTTTTAACAAACTCATTTCCCTCGTCTCTTCGAATTCAAAAAGTCATGTCTTTTTCCACCACCATAACCACCACCTCATACTCAAACTCTGGTTCAATCGGTTCTCTGGGTGACTCCTGGTCATCCTTAACCGTTAACTGGAGTGATGACTTGATCATGCCAGCAGCACCACCAAACAGCCCAGTATCTGTTTTTGGGTTAGACATATATGATAACTACTACTCAGCTGACTCTCAACCATTGGGAGTTGTTCCACAGCTTGCTGCTGAACCTCAGCCAGAACAGGTTCCTGCTGCACCTCAGCCAGAAATGGTGCAACCTCAAACGACAGAGGTTCAAAACAACAAAAGGAAGAGGGAAGACGAAGCTGGTCCATCGAGGAAAATTTTTTTAAGCATGATGGACGTTGATGTTGAAGCTGAGGATAAAGAGGAGAAAGAGAAAGAGAAAGTCGAAGACAAAGAGGAGAAAGACAAAGATGATCAGCACAAAAAGGAGAAAGAGGAAACAGTTGGTGATGAATCATCTACCAACTGCTAGAGTTGGTTTTTGTAATCCTCCTTTTTGTAGTGATATGTGTAAACAGCTGTTAGTTTCTGGATATATTTTGTAATCCTCCTTTTTGTAATCCAACTTGTAATCCTCCTTTTTGTAATCCAAAGATATTTTGTACATCATTCGCATGTTAACCTGCTATATTACTCATTTTCAACCTTACTGAATATCCTGGTATTTTATTAAATGACAGTTCGCAGCTTATCACATGACAATTATCAGGACTCCTAACTGAACTCCATTCGCATCACAATTCTGGCTCTAATTCGCAGCCTATCACGCGAAACGTAAGAGAAGACAAATGTTTGATATGATTTTACCAATGATTCGCACCCTGTTAAAAAATCACATAATTGTACATATTTTGCATGTAATCCTGATAGATGTTTGTAATCCGACTTGTAATCCTCCTTTTCAACCTTACTGAATATCCTGGTATTTTATTAAATGACAGTTCGCAGCTTATTACATGACAAATATCAGGACTCCTAACTGAACTCCATTCGCATCACAATTCTGGCCCTAATTCGCAGCCTATCATGCGAAACGTAAGATAAGACAAATGTTTGATATGATTTTACCAATGATTCGCACCCTGTTCAAATTTCACATAATTGTACATATTTCGCATGTACAATATGTATGCATATTGTACATAATTCGCAGCACAGGATGCGAAATGATCACAACTCCAATAGTAGCAAAAACAAAAAACACAGGAATGTACAAATTTCCAGTTTGCTGTACAAAACAATAACTATGCTAAAAAAATAAATGTCCTTAAACTGGAACATCACAAGTCCTCCGGTTATGGCCTGATTTCGAACATCGGCCACACCTTAACTTCTTGGTTGAGATTTCTCCTCTAGAAGGGATTCGCTTTTTCTTAGGCCTTCCGGAGCGTCTCTTAACGTTCGGAGGCAGAACTTCAACAAAAGAAGGATCGTTAGCGTTGGACCCTTCGCCGAAATCAGTTAGAGCTGGTATGCTGAAAGAGTAACTTTCCCTGTAATTCTTAACCGTAAAGAAGGGTTCTATTACAGTCAATGGATCTTAGTCAGTGTATTGTAATGCCGCTAGAGCATGAGCACATGGAAAACACTCTTGTTGCCATGATCCGCATGAACATTTGAAATCCAACAGATTAACAACAGCCACAGGAGTCGAAAAGACTTCGAACATGGCGGAAGAGGACTTACGTACTACCCAACTTCGGCACATGTCAACATTCTGCTTTAGCTTCTTCTCGTACTCGGGAACCAAATTAGTACTCCAGCTAAGACCTTCTTCGTATCTCCGTGAAACCTGAGTCATAAGCAAGACTCTAATGTAATCAATAAACTCAACAATTGGTAAGCCGCAATATTTTTTAATCTGATTGTTAAACGACTCAGCTGCGGTAGAAGCCATAGAGCCTTATCGCTTCCCTTTTACGTAAGCCTGGGCATACTTTTCAGGGGGTAAATTTGCAAGAAAATCACTCATTCTCTCACTACCTTCACATAAAAAACCTGTTAGTATCTCTTTAAAAAGCTCTTGACTGGGAGCATAAGCAAGACGGTGGAAGAAACTCAACATCTTTTTTTTATACTCCCTGTTAGTATGTTCCAGTTTGGCTCTCAAATTCTGCATGAGATGGAAATAACAGTACGCATGATAGCAGTTTGGATACAAGACAGAAACAGCATTAACAATACCAGAATGACGGTCTGAAATAAATGTGATCTGGCGATCCAGCAAATGTGGTTTCAAACACCCCAAAAACCACATCCAATTGTCCCAATCTTCAATGCTACCTACAGCAACAGCAACAGGGAATAGTCCTGGAAAAAGGCAGATCAATTAAACACTACAACAATATGCAAACGTTTAAAAATTGGCAACAATTCGCATGATGTCCTGTAACAATTCGCAGCTTGTCATGCGAAATGTGTTTGACATTTTAATTGATCATGCAAACAGTTCGCAACTTGTTATGTGAATTCGCAGCTTGTGGGAAACTTTAAATAATACCTAACTCAAGCTGCGATATAAGTACAGTTTATTCAGCATAATACCTAATTTGCAGCCTCAACTGCGAAATGTGAGGATCACAACCCTGCTTAATTCGCATCACCTGCTGCGAATTACATCAGCATTCACACAAAAACATCGTTCATTAACTATATAAATGTAACTAACCGTTGTTTCCGTCCTTTGCTACAGCAGTGAGCAATGTACCCTTTTTATTTGCCATATAAGTGGGTTCCATCGACAAACAACATTGGACGGCATGAATGAAAACCACTAAGGGACGAACCGAATGCTACAAAACAGCGCTTGAATTGGTTTCCAGCTGACAACTCCAACTGGCAGTCTAAAGTAATATCCCGGCTCTTCAAGCGTTTGAAGTATCCGCTTAGTAAACTAAAAGAACTTGAACTATCTCCAAAAACTCCCCTCCTAGCCTTCTCTAAAGCATTCCATGACAAACGATAAGAGATATCAAGACCGTAATCTTGTTTGACAGTCGATTGTATGGTTTTGGCTGTCAACGAATGGCAGGTCCGGAGAGAATCCTGAATTTCCTCTGCAATCAAATCTGATGTCAAATGCTTGTGCCGCTTATGCTTATGCTTCTGGGAGAAAACAGGACTGCAAGTATGGTACGGGAAATGCTTCTTTATCATCATAAGGCCGGTGCTTGAGTCAATAGATGCATAAACCCTCCATTTGCACCCGCTTGTGAGCTTATTTTCACAATAAGCAGTGATCTTATTTGTTGTGTTGTGCAGGTATTTGAAAGAAAAACCATGCTCTAACGCAAACTTGCACAAGGATAACCTCAGACCGGCAGCACCTTCTTCAAAAGCTTGACCCACCCCTGTAATAGCATCAGCCCAACCAGCAGTAGCAAGTTGTTTTTTCCTCTGATCAGAATTAACTAAACCGTTACTACTCTCCCCGCTAACTATTTGATCAAGAGATGGTTCTACCAAAACCAAGCTACGCTCTTTACGCTTACCACTAGAATCCTTACCACCAGAGCTCTTATCAACAGAACTTTTATTACCAGAACCCTTATCGAAGACGTGTTGTTCTATGAGAAAACTAACCCGTTTTAAACGCTCCAAATCAAGATATAACACCAACCCAACAAAATCACTCTGGTTATTAAAGAAACAATTATTGTGATCCCCGCAGGAGTAAGTAATTAGGTACTCACCTGTGGCAAGCTCCTCCCATGTGTTCTCTACATAAGCTTGGATACTTTCGAAGCTTTCAAACTCCGTGAAAGGCACAATTGCAGTTTGGTGACCATATTTAAAAATACAAACTCGTGATTTAGATATCTCTTAACCTGGACATTACAAGTTATTTGTTATTAGTCTCAAAAACTAGGTGCAAAATATTTACTACTGCATCAAACAATTCGCATCCTAAGGTGCGAATTGTGTATACCTACACGATCTATTCGCATCTTGTCCTGATATTTGTAGGTAACAAAGTCCTAATATTTGTCATTAGTCACAAAACTGTGCAGATTATTTACTGCACCCATCAAACAATTCGCATCATAACATGCGAAATGCGTACATACATCTAGTAATTCGCAGCCTGTCCTGATATTTGTGTATATCTACGTATATATATTCGCTGCCTGTCCTGATATTTCTATGTAACACCGGTCCTGATATCTGTTTCGAAAAACAATACTCTAACTGACCTAAAAACTCGTAATCTACACATTACCCACAAACTAAAGCACTACCAAATTAGAATATAACATCAGAAAACAAGGACGTAACTATATAGTGAACAATATTAACGAAACAGATCACTATAACAAAAAAAACAGAGAAAAGCTCGAAATCAGGCAATGACATCTAAAAACAGTAGACTAGAACCTATTCCAACAGAGAAAACGAATAAAAAACTTCGAAATCGGTAGGTAATTACCTAAAAAGCTCGCAACACGATTACTTGTAAGCTACAAGATTCCAAAAAGTCGTGATGAACTCCTGTACGTATAAAACAGAGGTTAGACAGGTCTAACACAACAACTTACATAAAGAAACAAACCTTTAGCAGCTTCCGATCACCGGAAAATGTGATTTAAACCCAGCTCGTGGTGGTTAGTAGGGTTAGGTGGTTAGAGCGGCTAACAAATTCAAATCTTCAAAAAGCAAGAAAAAATAGAAAGAAAACAGAAAATAACGTTTATATAGTGGGTTAAAGGTAGTTAGGGTATTAAAATAAAGTTAGGTTGTTAGTGACAATAAGGTAGTTGAGATGGGTATTAAGTAACAATTGATCAAACCTTGGGTGGTAAGTGACAATTGAATAGTTGAGTGGGTACTTTAGGTGCAATTTCCCTAGAATTTATTGTAAATGGCATTCGATATTAGGTCATCCATCATTTACTAGTATAAAAGACATTGTTTTCAAATTTACTTTACCATTTTCTAGTCTATTATCATCTTTCACATATTTCTAAGAATGTTAATGCAATAAAAGTCATAAAATTCCATTCTCTTATTCCACCTTAACCTTGTCCCACCCTCTTGACGCCCGTTTTTGAAATATATGGACCTTTCATGTGTATTTTGTTAACAATTTTAGGTACTATCTTATTTTTGATATTATCCCCTTAAATGAAAATCCCATATGTATGATGGTTTTGTGTGTTTCAAGCCATTGGTTGAAAAAAAATTAAACATCAATGTGTTATATTCTATTCAAATAATGGTTGTGAATATCAAACATTTAATCATTTTCTCTCGGCCAATGATATGTCCTATCTTACTATAACACCCATACACGAGAACAAATAGTTATTTCTGAATGATTTCATGGCCACATTGTTGAAATTGGTCTATTTTTTCTGACTCATGCATCAATGCCTTAAATATATTGGATTTATACATTTTTCAATGTTGTATATCTCATCAACTATATGTACACACCCACATTATAATTCGCATGTCCTTTTGAGAAACTCTTTAAGTTAAACCAACTAAACTAAACTTAGGATATTTGGTTGCTTATATTATATGTGGTTTCTTCCTTATTCTCATTCCTTCAGTCCAAATTTTACCAATTTCAATTAGTTAACTGAATACACCTATATAAAGGGATTCACCATACCAATGTTCTTTATAAATGTCTAAACAATCCACTTTGCTTCCTCACAAAAGATAGTTTGGCTAATGGCCAAAAAAACTATGGCCAATTATTTATCACTACAACTAGAAGATTTTGAGAACCTTTATGCCTTAACCATAATATAACCCACCCATCAAAAATACCAATCTCATGATTATTATAGAAACAAATTAACATCCACAAACTCCTAACCAAGTTGTATCTCATTGATATCATTTATCAACCATTAACCATTGAGCCTCAAATTATTTCCCAATCCCTAAAATATCACAAATAGAGACAAGTATGTAAGATGAATTTAATATTCTTGTATGAAATGGAACATGTGAGCTTGTTCCATCTATTTCTCTGCAAAATTATGTTATGTGTCTTTTCGTATTAAACGAGTTCCTAATGGTTATTTTGACAAGTACAAATTATTATTAGTTTCCAAAACTTTTCATCCATGACTTGAAGTGGATTATCATGAAACTTTTAGGCTTTAAACAAAAAATAATACCACTTGTTTTAAAACTGGAAGTCAATAGAGGTTGGCAATTTCAATTTTTTTATGTTAATAATTCATTTTTTGAGCCATCTTACGAAGATGTCTACATGGACCAACCTACATGATTTGTTGATAAAGACAATCTGACATGTGTATGCAAAATAAAGAATGCTCTATATGTTCTAAAAAAGGCTCTGCAGGCTTGGTATCCTAAACTTCGCACGTTCCTCATTGAGTACGTGTTCAAAAACTATTATTCATAAATCTCTTTATTCATTTTTCGGTCATGTTCCAACACTAATATTACTCAAAACTATATTGAAGTTTTGTGATAAAGATTTTCAATCAATGATCTTGGTATTTTTTTTCTTATTTTCTAGACATTAAGGCTCCAAAGACTCCACCCGGTCTGGCGATTACTCAAAAGTTTTATACCACTGATCTTCTTGACCAAACAAAAATAATTCGTGCAAAATTTATTCTTACACTATTTGTTACAAAAGAAAATCTCACACTTTATTTAGGAACAACTTTGACATACTGCAAAGAATATAGAATTTTTTTGGTACTTTATACTATATTTTCCTCACTCGCCAAGACATAGCATATGATGTTTATAATATTTTCAAATGAATGCATCACCCGACATCTGAATGAATGTTATAAAACGATTACTTCGATATATGTGTGGTATATTAACTCATGGATTATTGATTCACAACTTCATTTTACATTCATACATTTTTCATATATTGATATAACTGGAAATAAAGACGTTTATACCTCAACGAGTGCTTGTATTCTTTTTTTTATTGACATCCTATTTTTTGGCATCTAAGAAACAATATACAGTTTCTTGATCGTCCATAGAAGTGGAGTATCGATTAGTTGTTGCTACTACTTCTCAACTCAATTGGATTTGTTCATTTCTCAAAGAATTTTTCATCATTCGTCATACATCGTCTATTATAATATTTATCTCATCTATCTTTGTTACAATACAGCCTCATTCATGCATGAAACATGTGGAAATTGAATGTCATTTTATCCGGGGTTAAGTTTAGTTAGGTGTTCTTCATACTACTCATGTTTTCTCAGCCAGATTGACGTTATTTCCAAATTTCTTCCACGGTGCCGCTTCTAATATCTAAGGATCAAGATCGGTGTTTTCTCCGGAATTTAATCTTAGAAAATCAATTATTTGGAAGAACCTAGGAGAATATAGAAGAGTATGAAAAATGAAACAATCTTTTGAAATATTCTAGAATACTATAGCATATTTTTTGTACTTAGAATATTTTTTTACATATGTTTATACTTCAAATACTTTTTTTTGTATATTCTTAAATATCTAGAATAAGAGATGGTCTCAAAACACTATGCATAATCATTGATACAAATTTAATAAAGATACTTCATTTAATCATCTACCGATCAAATTATTTATTCAAACCATTGTTTCCCAATATTATTTTTTTTAACTTCAAAACGAATCATACACTTATTGCCATCTAATCTCTCAACAAATCTCGGTTTAACCAACTCGATAATAATAAAATAATATCATAAAATTTAAATAACATAATCATAATACTTATTTTATTTAAATACTAATTTTATTATTTCAAAATAGATAATAAATTGGAACTATAATTATATTACTAATTCTATTTAACTATTGACAAATTTAAGATATTTCGTGCAAAATATGTATTTATTAAACATATAAATACCTACTTTCAATATAGGTTGTGGTTTAAAATACTAATAATTTATTTTCTCTCTTAAATAATTTATGTTCTTCTCTTTTATTTTATATAAATATATTTTGATTGGTTTGTGTGGATGCGTGAGCATAGGTAAAAAACATGTCTGGTTATCGTAGAATTCACGCTCGTCGATCATATGAGAACGGCTAAAAATCATTCTTCGTCTTTTATGTTTACACGTCTCCCATTTTCATTTTTGTTTTCTACCCATCTCTTTCGTTTGAGAAATTTGCAGGATGTAAACCATTTAAAAACTAGTGTAGCACCTAAATTCTAAGTTTTGTAGCACTTTTGGTATCCAAATCTCAAGTTGTGTGTCATTTTTTATCCCCAAAATGTGCGGGAAGACTATTTGTACAAATTTCTCAAACGAAAAAGATGGATGAGAAACAAAAGTGAAAGTGAGGGACTAGTTTGATACAAGAGGCAAACATCGAAGACTAATCTTTAGCCTATGAAAACAGTAAAACATGTCGGATTGGAATCATAGTGGTATTTTATCCTTTTTTGCCGTAAAATCAACATTTTTTCGCTACGGCCGGAAACGAAAAAATAACAGTAAAATTATAATAAGATGGAAAACATATTATATTTTTTTACTCGTCCAATATTTATAATAATTTTGATTTTATATTTTTATAATGCGGTGGGTTTTTAAATGTCAAATTTGTAAAATTTAAGTAAAATTTTAAACTTCTATTATTTTTATAATATATTGAATACAAGCATTGTCATTGTTTGATTATATAGTTTGCGGTTTGATAAATTCAACAAAAAGAAACTCAAGAGAAAAAATATTATGGCGTTTCAAATGGAAGATATTTTTTAAATCGTTAATCCTTGTCGTCGACCACCTTGTGATGACCCTCCATTTAAACTTAAAGCACCTTATCTACCTTTCTTTGTTTGTCAAGATCATCGAAACCCTTTACCAATCCCTAATCAGAAATATATGTGTCATGGTCGTTGTAACAATTCTTCAATATATCAACTTGTTACATAATCACAGCTCAATTCAAGTGAAAACTCTATACCGCGAGAAAAAATATATATTTAAGTCCTCTATTCAAATCTTTATTTGGCGTTCTAAATGTTCCTAACAAATACCTTCATGATTCTTACCTTAACATTCCAAACAAATTAAATCATATGGTCATATAATTCACATCTACGAATAAATATGGATTTTTATCTACTTCAAAACTTACTTTGATTACAAAAGTTCTCCTATGGCACGCATTTGTTATAAACAATTAAAAATTTCATGAATAATACTGGTTTTTTGTTGGAAATTTTAGTTTATGAGTATGAGATTCAAGGCATGTATTTATGGAATTTGATAAAAAGAATATTATGCAAATATTTGGAAAAAAAGTGTTTGGATTATTGGATAGTTTTCTACAAAAATATTCATATGGAATCAAATCGTTAACCCAAACATCAAATATCCAATCACTCCAGTGTAAATTACCTTGAAAAATCTCATAGAATTCATGTACAATGACAAAGGGAAGTCTCTGAAGAAATAGAAAATCCTTTGAAAGTCTGGACTCCTCCTAAAAACAGGCCTAGGTGCAATTACTTTCAAGCATTAATAAAGATGAATGTATCCAACGAACTTAAATAAAAAAATTGTTTGGTTTTCGAGAAAATTATGGATTCTTGCAAGACATTTGCATGTGAAAACATACCTGCATATTGTTCAGAGTGCCATCATTTAGGCCACAATATCTTAACCTCCAAAAAGCTAATTCCTATAAAAACAACAATTCATCCGAAGTTAAAAATCAATTACATACATAGTCCTATATCAATCGTAATGTGAAATAGCATCGTCAAGTTTCTGTTTGGCCCCCAAAACTTAAATCAATCACCATTAAATAGGATGAATCAATAACTCTTCCTTAAAAAATTCATAAAGTAGATTGTAATACTACTCATAAAATCAATATTGGAAAACCTAAAATACTGTATGGTAAGCTGTAAATAATCAACAAGGATAAAGCAGGTCATATCACTAAAACAACCCTATATGGATCATCATGAATCAGAAAGTATTAGCCTACCTTTAATTAACAAGAGAGATAAAGTTTGTTAGTATTTTTTCATCTAATATTGGAAACTATATTATAGGTGCTTTGGACTTCTTGGAATTTAGAGCTCTATTCTTAACATCAAATGACTTTGAAAACTTATTTACAAAACTTTATTCTCTGATTGAAGAGACTATTGGGAGCTTACACTATATCATATCTTGGGAAATATAAAACAAAAAAATAATTTTAAAGAGTTATTAGTAAAAATAATTGAAATCAAACAAATGACACCAACAATATTTAATTCGAATGTGAGGGGAGTCGGGAATAAAGGCACGATTATAAAACTTCAATTTTTCAAAAGAATAGAAAATATTGGATTTATAGCAATCCAAGAACCTATGATTTTGATAATTAATTTAGAGAAGGTTACTAGAAAACTAGGTTTTCACAAAGGAGCATCAAACATAAATAAGGAATTCATGGTTTCAGTGGTGCATGTGAATAATACTAAAGAGCAAAGAATGGATATTTGGGATGGATTAATATATTTTTCTGACCACTCAAAACATGGATTGTACTGGTGATTTCAACATTATTACTACTTCTCCAGAATAACTTACATGTTCTCGTTTGTGATTGAGAAGCATTGATGAGTTTAACAATGATACTCATGATTGTCAACTAGAAAATGCTGGACTTTCTGGTTCTAAATTCACCTGGACAAATAATAGAAAATAGAAAATTCTTGACAAAGTTCTATACAATTTTAAATGGATATGTCATTTTGTATCTACAAATGTAAAACATCTATCCAGAACTGGTTCCGACCACTCTCCTCTATGTATAATCATATTCGTTGAAAGAAATCGAATCAAATATGCGTTTAAATTTTAAAACTGTTGACTTTACATCTTGAGTTTTTAAGAGTGCTTGAATATTACTGGAAGGAAGATATGGTTTATCTACTATAGTTAGTTTTTTGGAATAAATTAAAAAGATTTAAACACATAATAAAAGGCTAAAACTTGGATACTTTTGGGAACATTTTTTATGCTATTGTACAATTAGAAAAGAAGGTGAAATATCTTGAAAGTTGTTTTGAGGAAAGCCAAAATATTGAAGACAATATTAATTACTCTAAAGCTCAAGCCAATCATTTTGAACTTAGGGCTAGGGAATAAAGTTGTCGAGAACAAAAAATGGAGTCAATTGGATGAAGAATAGTGATAGAAACACCAAAATATTATCCCACGATTAGTTTTTTTATCAAGACAATATAATACTATTAGCTTTACATTCTGAAAAATGAGATTTAAAATATTATGAAGTCTTTATGGACTAATAGCTTACCTTGGGTAGATAAATTTAATGCCAAATGTTTCCAGTTAAGTTGGCATATTAAACAAAGTCCTTTGTGCCCTAATTTATGTTGTCTTTAAAGATCAGATAGTGCCTCAATGAGTATTTTCTATTCCAATCTGTTTAGTTCATAAAGTTGAATCTCTTAAGTCTTGTAATAAGTTTGGACCAATCAATCTTTGGGTTGTTTTAATGGAATATTTTCAAAGATTTGAAATGATATATTATCAAATGTGATTACTAAGATTATATCAGGTGAACAAACTGGATTCATAAAAGGAAGAAACATCTATGACAATATTTTACTAACTAAGAAATTATCTCACAATATTAATTGAAAAGTGAGAGGTGGTAATGTGTTACTTAAGAGAGATATGTCCAAAGCTGTTGATAGATTATCCTTGAATTTTATCTTTAGAATCGTGGAAGCTTTTGGTTTTGATAATAGATGGTTGGGATGGATGAAGAGTTGCATCAATTCTTGTTGGTTTTCACAATAATAGTTAATGGTGAACTTAAAGGCTATTTTAAATCCTTTAAAGGAATTAGGCAAGGAGATCCCTTATCTCCTGTCCTATTTATCCTAGACAAAGAATGCATAATTAAAGGTCTGAAAAACTATGCTAAAAGAAGTTAGATAAAGTTTAAAACAAACAACAATATGATCATATATTCCCTTTCTTTTGTTGATGACTTCATCATATTTACAAATGGTTCATCTCAAAACTTTGAAAACTAATGATTTCCAAAACATTATGAAGAAAACATGGACAAAACTAGCTTTGTTACTTCCTCAAAAATAACTGAAACAAGAATCAATATTATTAACAATCAAACAGTTTTAAATATGACATATTACCTTTCATATACCTAGGTATCCATATCCACTTAAGTAATAAAGTTGGAGAATTTGATGAATTGGTGGCTAATGTCAGATAAATGAAATCTAAGAATGGGATGCGAAATTTTTATCTTTTGAAGCGAGACTGATTCTTATACAATTTGTCCTGATGTCTACACCTATTTATCATATTCAAATGACTATATTACGTAAAAATGTGATAAACATGATAGATAGAATGTGCAAGCTGCAAACATGACTAATTAGACTAATCTTTACAAACCATGTGATGGGGGTTAACCTAAATATTAAAAGATTATAAGATATACAAAATATGTTTTCTTGTAATATATTGATACAATTCAGGAAAAAGTCTACCTTATGGTCAAAATATATGTTATCATTATATTGCTCTAACTACCATCCATTACAAGCTCAATTCTCAAGTAAGAGCTCTAAAAGCTAGAATAGACCAATTTGAATTAGAGACATAGTTGAGTGTAATACCTTTTGGAGAGTAGGAATAGGTGGTATGGACTTATGGTTGTAAAAATAGTGTGTTTTAAAGGCTTTCATCTCATTTTCTAATCTGATCCCTAAGGAACAGATTATAAATTACTAGACTGATGAAGGTTGGGATCTTGACAAGTTAAGAAGTGATGTCCTTTCATTTGATATAGAAAAAATTAAGAAGTTTAGTCTTAATTTGGAAGAAGGTGATAAAATTAACTTGACACTTTCATATAATGGAGAATTTAATACTAAAGATACTTGGAAGGTATTGATACAACTTAGAGAAAAATCAACATTTTTTTATAACCTATGGAATAATGTTACACAAAAAATGTTTATTTATTGTCTCGTGGTTATTAAAAGGTTGGATACCTATTAATTTAATGTTTTAGAACATACATTTCTCCTTAGCATCTAAATGTTGGTTCTATAATTAATATTAATCGATTAAACATGTATTTGTCGAATGTAATATAACTTGGGAAGTCTGGAAATTGTTTGCTGGAATATTTGGCATTCATATTTCAAAACATATGAAATTAATTCATCTCATTAGAACCTGGTTTTGATCTTCTCCAAATGATATACAATAACATTTTATCTCATATTATTTGTTGGGCTATATAAAATGACATGAACATATCTAAATATCAATATCAAATCCTTACAAACAAATCAATCCTGTCATATATATATATAACATCATATTAATGCTTGATAGATCTGATATCTTTAAAATATCTTACTAGAAAGGAGAACTAAAGCTAGCTCCTCAGTTAATTTGTTGTAAGTATACTTCCAAGCTAAGACAATGAATTGCTATCAAATGGTGCCCTCCTATTGAAAATAAACTAAAGCTAAATATAGACAGTGCTAGTACTCTTTATGAGTTTAGTGGAGGTGGTATCCTAAGAGATAACTTGGTGAATATTATTTTTGTCTTTAGCAGAATCTATAGAAAAGGTTCTTCTCTTTTAGCATAATGTAGAGCCTTATTAAATGGTCTTCTTATTTGTATAGAAAAAAACCTATCACATATAGATATAGAGGTTGATTCTTGAAAACTTATGAGAATAATTGAATGAGGAAAGACCTCTTGGTTCATGAATCCCTTAATAAAATATTTCCTAAATATTATAACTAACAGTATGGCTATTAAGCACATGTATAGAGAGAAACATCAAGCAGCGGGTTGGATAACTAAAGATACCTTAAAAAATAAATATAGAATTTATGAGAGACTAGGCTCCAACTCAACTTACTGTTATTACATTATTTAATATCTTAAATGTTGGATATCTAAGAATAAAAGATTATTAATAGTTAAAATATATATTTGAAAATAACAACTACATAATTTTTTATTTTCCACATCTATGAAGACATTAAAATTTGAAGTATAATAAGCGAGAAAAAAGAATTAAAGGTTTACCGGATGAAAGAAGCATGATAAAATATGCTCTGGATATGGATTCATAGATTTTGTAAAGGTGCTTCAAGAGAGTTTCGAAACCTGATGAGCTTCAACCGAGATTGGATACATAGAAATTAAAGTGGTGATAAGTTAGATTGAAATTGACTATATGATAGTATTGAAGTGTAAGAAAGTTGTCACTCTCCAACCAAACTAGCTGCACATCTTGGCGAGAATTTCAAAGATGCACTCGCATAGTACATTATTGTTATGAGAAAGATGTTGTATGAATATTTTGCAAAATCCAATGAGCCTACACTTTAGAGAAAATGGGATATCTCTGACTCTATCTCAATCTGTCTCCTTGCTATTGGAGAAACTCCTCAATCATGTTGGTCATATGAGCTGATTGTATATCTTGAGATTCCGAATTGGGATCTTCAATTTGCACTAAACCTTTTCATTGTTGCATACTTCAATATGATCAACCTATGCCCAAGCCAAGATAGCACCAACTTACGGTTAACATGATTGTCTTGCATCATGGCCTCAAGGCTGTCAAAGATTAAGCTTGTGATGGAGGATTTTATAGCTAAAACAAGTGTATCGAAGAATCCTTGCCTACCCTTCTACTACATTATAATGGGGAATACTTTAAAAATAGTAGACGATCTCCCCGAAGCTGACAAAACATGGAAGCATAAGTTTTTCTTTATAAGTAGATGCTGGGAAAATGGAAAGAAAATCTCTGCATAAAATCCTCAAAGGCTTTGAATGAATTGGAAGAAGACAAGAAAGTTTATTTCCAATCAAAACTACCATTTTATTAATTTTTATTTAAGTGATTTTATTTTTATAGAAATACTTGAAGTGCTTCATAGAATACTTTGATGCTGGCAAATAGACTTGCTTGAAGCTTAGTGAATAGGGAAAAACGAATGGTCAAACAAATTTCACCAATTCTTTGATCCGTTAAACTTTGTCCCAATATTTATTTTCTCAGCTACCAAATACAAGTCTTCCCAATTTGGAGCTAATTTAGCAAGTTTTTTTATTATTTTGCATGCAAGAAAGTTTCCCGAGCACCCTATCACATACCTTAAATTCTCTCAGCCATAATTCACATGCATATCTACTTCTTATCAAAGTCTGATAATAGAATGAATTCAGATGTGCTTTAGTTCACTTTTTCTCAATCAGGTCAAGTTCTGCCCTTCTTCCTTCGTCATTTCCTTCCCCAGAATAATTTAATAACCTATAGGATGGAAGAGTAGATTCAGTTAGGCTCATTGCATCCATTCTATATACGAGATATAACGGTGACTCATGGCTTTCCATTTGAGGAGTTGTTTGATAAGCCCATAATACCCTTTGAAGATAAAAAGCCATTTTCTAACGGCTTCCTCTAAGTATTTATTTAACCCAAACAAGATAGTTCTATTAGTAACCTTCACTTGTTCATTTGCCTAAGGATGAAAGAGTGTTGAAAAAAATTAATGGATGTCTCTCGATGAACAAAAAGCCTATAATATTTTTATTGAACTCCGAACCTACAACAAATATTAGACAAATTAAGCTGATTAAATCCTTTTCTCTTGTCCCAGATAGAGGTTCAACTTCTGTCCATTTCGAAAAATAATTAACGATAACTATAATGGTCTGACGTCCCACACTAGCCACTGGCAAGGGTCCTACCAAATTGATCCCATATCTATCAAATGGTAGTGCCTCAGAAATC
Source organism: Limnanthes douglasii subsp. nivea (assembly GCA_036936605.1). Lineage (NCBI taxonomy): Eukaryota > Viridiplantae > Streptophyta > Magnoliopsida > Brassicales > Limnanthaceae > Limnanthes > Limnanthes douglasii. The sequence continues at coordinate 185,504,958 of JAUPFV010000001.1, forward strand.
AGAAGATTAGCTTCAAGACTAGTTATCTCCTCTTTAATGTGCTTTATGGAGTTAAAAACATTACAAAAAATAGTCTTGTTCCATACCTTAAGACTAGCTTTTATATTTTTCATCTTGGACCAGAACTTATAGATAGGAGACCCCGATATATCCCTGCCCCAAAAACCTTCAACAAAGCTGTAGAATTCACTGTGCAAACACCACATATTCAGAAACATAAAAGAAGAGACCTTTTTAGTTGTAGAAGAAGAGATAGTTATCAGCAAAGGAGAATGGTCTGAACAAGTCTTGGGAAGATGAGAGATGTTGGTGTTGTCAAAGTAGTTAAGCCAGTTCCCATTATAAAGAACCTTATCCAGCCTTCTCAATTGCCTACCATTTGACCAAGTAAACTTATTCCCTGTAAAACTAGCATCAATTAGAAAGCACTCATGAATAAAGTCATTGAAATCATCCATACTAGAAGAACAATTTAGTTGTTCATCAGGGTAGGCAATAGTGTTAAAATCTCCTAGTAGTATCCAGTCTTTATCTTCATCTGCAAGATTCTTTAGGTTTTCCCGTAGAGTCTTCCTCAAAACCCTGGTACACTTAACATATATTATTGTGACGTAGAAATATTTAGAACAGAACTGTGATTAATTCTCAGATGAAGAAATTGATCTTCATTAGCAAGAACATCCACCATATACATCTCATTCCACAAACCCATATCTTGTTGCTGATGTTGCTAGCAAAACTCAGAAACCCCAGCTTTTTAGATATAAATTTTAGCTTGGAAACACATACCATAGGCTCCTGAAGAACAATAAACTCCAACTTCTTAGACCTCCTTAAAGACTTTAATCTTGATTGTGTTTTCTTGTTTTCGATCTCACGCACATTCCAATTTAGGATAGAAATAGTCATTTAGAATGTTTAGGGTTTTTGGCAACACTTTTCTGTTGCACACATTTAGAGGAAATAATCCACTTTGAGTTAACAACTTTCATCTTTCTCATTTTCTTCATTTCAGGTTTCTTTCCATCAATGTTCCTAACAGAAGTTTTGTTTATAGGGGAAGCAGAGAGACTACCAGTTGTTTTCTTGGTTGGAGAAGAAGATACCATAAGGGAAGAAGCAGAATTGTAATCTTCTTGATTTAAAGACCTCATTTCAAGCATATGAAGAGCCTCAATTATTTCTTTGTTCTCAATACCAGAAGGTAAAAGATTATGAGCTAATTCTTCAATAGTAATATTTTCTAAATTTACATCTAAATCTTCAGTTTCTTTATTCACAATTATTGATTTTACCTTTTGGTCAGTGACCTCCAACTTAAATGCAGGGACCAAAGAGTCAGTATCTGTGGAGAGGGAAGGATTGTCACGAATCACAGGATTCCTTTGGGATTTCTTTTTGCATTTCTTTTCAGAGTGCTCTAGGTGAGAGCAAAATTTCCAGTATTCAGAGCACTTTTTGTAGATAAATATTTTCCAGAAACTATGAGTCCCAAATGATATTTTTATTCCTTTAGGAAGAGGTTTAGAGACGTCCATGATGACCCAAATTCTACAAAAGTTTTGTCAGACTCTATTATTTGTTTGAACCCATACATTTAACGGAGCCCCAATAGATTTAGCTACTTCAAGGATGGTAGGCTCACTATAGAAAAACTCATAAAGAGCGGGAAGATCTATATAGACTGGGGTTTTAGGATTCTCCACATTAGGGTTAAATTTTGGAGACCAGTCTAGTAATCTCATACTCTACTCCCTAACCTACCAGATATTTCTACACCAAATCTTTCTTAAATCCTCCACCATAATGAATTCAATAAATATATGAAGGAAGTCCCCAGCAGAGACATTATACTCTCCTACAAACTTGAAAGTTTCCAAGAAAGCCTTCACGGTTGCAAAGCTTGGCTTTCCGTTCGCGAACTTCCCCACTAACGTATGCTTGGCCACCCTTTGAAGTTTTCCCAAATATTTCTCCTAAAATCTTATTTCTACCTCATTATTAACACAGAATCTTGATACATTGTTGTGAACAATTTTGTCATCGTTGCATTTAAAGAAATCAGCATAAGTCTTCTTGTTTGCTGAAACATGTTCAAAATTTATCACAGATTCGAAGGTGGGGTTAACCCTAATCCTTGGCTGATCAGGGCGAGGATTCAATGCCAGGAACAACAGCTCATGATCAGCAGATCCATGAAATTTCGAGGAGCATTCACCCTTTTCCATTAGTCAAAAGAAGAGATGATCAAAGAAAAAGATAGCATAAAGTTTTGATTTTTATTCTTGGAGAATTCTTGATTTTTGTAACTAACTACTTGAGCTTTTCTTTTTTCAAAATCGAATTTCCATACATAGTTTTTGTTTCGAATCTTAAACCTAATATTATTTACCAAAATTAATTAATTAATTTCAAAAAAGGAAAGATAGGAAAAACAATAATATCAACACAAAACCACGTAAAATGTAATAATATTAAAGAAAACCACCATATATTTAACAATTATCGCCAATTACGTAACGACATCTTAATAAAAAAAAACCTTATAATCAATAAATATATATATTTGAAATTGATAAAACAATAGCTAGAAAACTTAGTAATTTGAAAATAAGAATAAAAGCAAAATAAGATTAATAAAGTTAAAAAGCTAATCAATAACCTAAATAGTAAAATTATTAAAATAGATAATATTAGTTGTCAAATAATTTTGAGACTGGCCCAAATGATCATTGATATTAAATATGACCCAAATGATTATTGTCTATGTTCTTTTAAAGAGGATAAATGATAAAATTTTAATATTTTTTTAAAAAAAGTTTCTAAAATAAAAAAATACTTAATTCTTTTTATATCAGGATTGAAGGAATTAAAACATAAGGAGAAGAGTAAGAAATAATTTCTTATGAAATAAATGTGCACAAACATTAGTAATTTTTAGAAGAAAAAGACTGGAGTCTTCTTTGCATTGTAGTACTTATCTCTGTCATGGAGATATATAACAATGCTATCTTCGAAGAAGACTTCCCTGTTCTCTGCTCAAGAAACAGAGATCATAGAGAAATTGGAAAAATCAATAAATCATATGTTGAGGCAGTTAAAGCATCAATAAAGGAATCATAGACCAAATTGGAACCTGAATTTTTTTGTGATAAAGGAGACCACATCTCAATACAATACTCTAGTAATGTAAAGGATAAATTGTCTCAATCTTCAAAAGTTACTTTGATTTTGAAGTTTTCATCAAGCATTCCTAAGAAAACTGTTATGGATAATTTTCTGGTTTCTTTAAAGTTCAGAGGTAGTTACAATATCTTCAAATGGGATTCCCAGCATATCATCATGGAATTTGATCTCAAGGAAGATGTCATCAAGATTTGGGCGCGAAGTGTTTGGAAACTGGGTAACACCACGATGCGAATGCTGCGTTGGACGCTAGATTTAAACATTAAATTCAAGAGCTCTCTTACCCTGGTTTGGGTTAGGCTTGAACGTGTTCAACAATACCTTTATGATGTAAAAGTTATAACTGATCTTGCTTCTACTCTTGCTTTTCCTTACAAAGTTGAATTTGCGGAGAAAATAGGGCTTTCAACAATGTTGTCTATGTGTTGGTTGAAATGGATGTTACGTTGAAGATTCACTCGCGAATCTGGGTTGGTTTTGAGAAGAACGATGGGTGCTGGTTGTCTATATCATACAAAAATCTTCCTCAGTATTGTTCTTGTTCTTATCACTTAGGCTATAATCACAACGATTATGTGAAAATATAAAAAGTCAAAAGTAAGGAAAAAGACCTGGAAAATGACAGAAAAGAGACTACTGGTTTATTAATGACTAAAGAAAAAGTTTACAAGATTGGAAATTCTAAAAAAGATAGCAAAAAATATTCAAACATGATTTATGTTCCTAAACTAAAGTCCATTGTTATGAAGAGGAATCCTTCAAATTCTATGATGTATGAAGAAGCTGGAAAATGCAAAGAGGCTTCGAGCTTCATTGGAAATTATAATGAAGATCCTCAAGTTTCTAAGAATGTCTTCGATTCTCAACAAACTGGAAAGATCCAAAGGAACCTACAGAAGAAAATGAAGTTATTGATGCATTAAAAAATCTGAACAAAGTCTTGGACTCAAAACTTTCTCAAGATTATAGTAGCCTTTGTTCTAGAAACAACTCTCCAAAGCAAGGAAATATAGGCAGTGAATGTACCTCTCCAGTCAAGATGATCAGTTTAAATTCTCCAACTGATCAAGGTTTTAACAACATCTTGAAAAAAAGAGTTAAAGTTTGTTAGTAAAGGAAAGAGGCCAAGTAAAAGAGTTTTGAAGTCTCTGTATTTCTCAGGGATAAAGAAGAAACATAGATCTGTTTCTGATAATGATCAAAGTCCTAAATTGGAATGTTCGCGAGATTAATACGAACCATACTATTAGAAGGTTGAAAGACATTATTTTTAAGGAAAATGTGAAGTTATTGGCAATTCAGGAACTTATGGCAACCCTACTATTGGAAGGTTGAAAGACATTATATTTAAGGAAAAGGTAAAGTTATTGGAAATTCAGGTATCTATGATCAAAGTTGAGGTTGAAATGGATGTTGCTGCTAAGCTAGGTTATCCAAATTTTTGTGTTAATTCAACTAATAAGATTTGGGTCTTTTGGTATGAAGATATCAGTATTAGCATCCTTGCTAATAAATATCAGTATTTTCATCTGGATGTTTTCTACCCTGGTATTTCTAACAACATTATCTTAACTATTGCTTATGCTAAGTGTAATAGGGTTCTAAGGAGGAATCTTTGGACTGATCTTAAAATAATTTCTACTGAAAATCATATATGGCTTACCATGAGTGATTTTAACATTGTGGCCTATGCTGAGGAGCAAATTGGCTGCACTGCTCTTGGTCAAAACAACATTGACGATTTTGTGGATGCTATTACTAACTTCCATCTTGAGGATGCTGGTCTTGCAGGCTACAAGTTCACCTGGAACAAAAATTTGAAGTGGAAATGGTTAGATCGGGTGATGTTCAACACTAATTGGGCTGACACTTTTAACTATACACAGGTTATCAACACATGCTCCACTCCGTATTAATACCTTTTTTAAATCTAATTATCTAAATAAGAAGAAAAGATTAAAGTTTTTAAATATGTGGGTATCTGATGACTCTTTTTTAAGTATAGTTGCATAGAACTGGAATCTCAATATTAGGGCTTCTACAAAGGACATTTTCTAGTTTAAACTAAAAAGGTTGAAGAAGTGCTTAAAAAATTGGAATAGAAGTCATTTTGGAAATATTTTCAACAACATTAAGGAGGCTGAGGAGAATGTAAATTGAATGGAGGCTATTCATCAAAGTGAAAACAACAATACCTTTATTGTTGGTTTGAATAAGGCTGTTGCTTTTCATCTTAAGGATCTTAGAATTAAAGAATCATTTTGGAGACATAAATGTTATAATTTCTGGTTAAGAAGGCTAATAGTAATACTAAAGTTTATCATGCATATGTGAATAAGAAAAGAAGGAAAAATACTATTAAGGGAATACAAATTTGGGGATTGTTGGGTTTATAATGACAGTGACATAGGAAATTCAGCTGTAAATTACTTTTCTACTTACCTATCTTGTACTCTTTATTGCAGTAAGGAAGAGGAGGTTGAAATGGTGTCTGATCCCATCTTTGATGCTATTTCAAAACTGGTTTCTGATGAGGAGAATGAGTGCCTGATGATGCCTGCAAAGAAAGAGGAAATATGGGACACTATTAGCACTATAAAAAAAGATAGTGCAACAGGTTTGGATGGTTATAACATCACCTTTTATAAAATATATTGGAATATTATTAAAAAGGATCTGTGTAATACTATCAATTCTTTTGTTGTTGGTTCAAGTATGCCTATGGGTATGTTTGTTACTGGTATTAGCCTAATTCCTAAGAACTCTAATCCTATTAACTGGGAAAATTATAGGCCAAAAGCCTGTGCACCATGTTAAACATAATTTTTTCTAGACTAATAAATTGTAGACTTTCTAATATTCTTCCTCACATTATTTCAAAAATTCAGGGTGCTTTTGTGAGGCATAGGTCTGTTCATGAGAACTTTGGAATTGCTAAAGAGATGGCTTTTGACATGAATAGGAAGCCAAAAAAGGGTAACATTATGGTTCAATTGGACATGTCAAAAGCTTTTTACAGAATGTCCTTTCCTTTCATTATGAAAGTTTTAACTCTTTTTGGCTTCTCTAGTAAGTTCACAAGTCTGATTTATAATATGATTGAGAATGTGAATCTCTCTATTCTAATAAATAGAAATGTCTTTGGTTATTTTAAGTCTAAAAGAGGCTTGAGGCAAAGGGATCCCTTGTCCCCAAGCCTCTTCATTATTGGTGAAGAAGTCCTAATAAGGGGATTGTATAATCTGATTATCTTAAACTATTCAATGCAGTATGCTTCAAGTTCAAGAATTTTTATTCCTTGTACTACATTTGCAGATGACATTATTATTTACACTAACAGTCTGTCTAATTCTATTAATCTCTTAAGTAATTTTTTAGACAATTATCAAAGTGTTTCCGGGTAGTCTATCAACAAGGAAAAAACTAAGGTCATTACCTCTAAGAAGTTGCATCAGTGCAGAATTAACAGTCTGGAGAGCTTTACTGGTTTCACTACTGAGAATCTTCCCACTTGCTACCTTGGGATCACCCTACACAATAACAACATAGCTCATAAATTTAATCTTTTATTAGATAAGATCAATGGAAAAATCATGGAATAGAACTCAAAAAACTTATCCTATGGGGGAAGATTATCTCTAATCTCTACAATTCTAATGGCTATTACTTATTATTGGATGAAAACTCTATAATTCCTAATTCTTTGATTAAAAGATTGGAAAAAATATTCAATAAATTTCTTTGGAGAAGTAATTTGAATGAAAGTAGTATTCACTAGTCATATTGGGAAACAATTTGCGTTCCCTTTAAAGAGGGTGGACTGAATATTAGGAAATTAGCTGATATTCAAGCCACTTACTCTCAAAGTCTTTGGTTTACTTATAGGAAGAAAAATTCTCTCTGGGCTTTACTAATGAATGACACTCATAACAGGAATATTCATCCTTTAAAAGTAAATTATAAGAAAATCAGTTCTCTAACCTGGAAATGTCTGGTTGATATCAAATGAGCGGCTGAAAGGAATATCAAATGGCTTCTTGGCAAGAGGGAAATGGACTTCTGGACTAAGAACGGGCATGATCTGCCACCCATTTTGGATCATCATTTGCCAACTAGTAATTGGTTCTTGGAGGCCAGGGTTAAATCTTTTTGAAAAACATGATGCTTGGGACCTTGAGTCCCTGAATGGTTTTATTCTTGAAAACAGAAAGGATCAAATCAATAAGTTCCAAATGTCCTTCAACTTTTAACAAGAAGATCTGGTCAACCATCACTCCCAGGAAGTTTTCTTTCTTACTTTAGAAACTCATGCATAATTACATCCTCATAGACTCTGTTATTCAAAATAGACACTTTCATTTGGTATCAAAGTGTTTATTTTGTAATAACTATGAAAATATAAACCATCTTTTCGTCAATTGTCATTATTCCTGGAGTGTATGGAGACATTATAACAATTTGTTTAATATTAAAGTGCAGAGATATATGATGATCAAACATGTTGTTTACAACTGGTTTTGGTTCTCTAATCAGAAAGTTCATATCACCCATTGCTTACCAGCTATAATTTGGCGGGTGATATGGAAAAGTCGTAATAATGCGAAGTATAAAGGCTCTGGTATCAGTCTTTATACCTCCCTTATCATGATTAATAAAATCATTCTGGGCCTAGACATTTCTAAAGTACTTACAAGCAAACACTGGTTAAATGCCAGTGATGCTGGTGTGTCTTTAGGACGTCTATCCTAGGAAAGTATTTGTAGAAAAGTGACTTATCTTAATTGGTTAGCTCCTGTGAATGGCAGGATGACGTTAAACGTTGATGCCTCATGTCTGGAAAATGGTGATTCCTGTGGTGCTATTATCTTCATGAATCATGAAGGAACCATTGTCTATGCTTCTTCGAAACCATTTGGAAAGCTCACTTCACTGGTTGCAGAAACCAGAGCTTTACTGGAAGGGCTTTTGATCTGAAAGGAAAGAAAATGGGTAAACATTAGATATTGAAACTGATTGTTTAACATTGATAAATATTATGAATAACAATAAAAACCCTTGGTACCTTAAAACCCTTATTCCCATATGTAGAAATTTGATTCAGCTTTCAATGTCCTTATCTTTTGTTTTGAGAGTCCAAAACCGGGCAGCGGATTGGCTCACTAAGTGGACTGTTACAGAGATCCTATTGGTCTCCTACTCCTACCGTTACTTTTCATTCATTGACTACCGTTACTTTTCATTCATTTACTACCGTTACTTTTCATTCATTTAAGCCCTAATTGATGTCCGTTTCGTTCTCTTCATTTATGACTCTAAATCTATATGTAAGAGAGATAGGAACTCCGAAAAGGCATAATCTTAATTTCAAGTTATTTTATCTTTCTCTCTATTGTCTACTCATATACTCATTGAAGAGAATTTGTGTTCTTAGAGGTAATCTTCTTACTTACAGCATTATCTCCTAGTCCTTATTCTACCATTCTTCGAACCTTTCGTTGGGTTTCTAGTTTGGATTTATCGTGCCTAACGAGTTCTGTAACATTGGTATCAGAGCCATCGATCTTCCGGACCCGAATTTTTTTTTTCTACTTCAAAATAAGCAGTCATGGAAACTAGGGCACAAACTTTGATCGAGGTTAACAAGCAACTTGAGGAGATGAAGCAAGTTCAGGCCGATCAAGCCAAGCAAAATGAAGAAAATCGTGTGGCTCAACTCAAACAAAACGATCTATTGAGGAACGAGATGACTGCTCGATTCAACGATATTAAGAACATGTTTGCGGAGCTACGCCCTACTACACAGAACCCTGAAAAGCGTCCGCTGGTTGACGACGATCCTTCACATTCCGGCGTTTTCACGACGCTTCCCCGAACATTCTCTCCGGAACCACCCGATTCGCTGAACCTTGTCCCCGTTTCGAATCGTGGAACTAATCAGGAGCCTCGTACGACACCAACAAACGGTTTGCTCACCCGCCTTACTAAGGTTGGGTTTCCAATTTTTGATGGATCCGACCTACGCGATTGGGTTTTTAAATGCGAACAATTTTTTGCGCTTGACGGAACGCTAGATGAATCGAAGGTAAGACTCGCTACTATCCATATGACAGGAAAGGCATTGCAATGGCACCACAACTATATTGCAGAACGTTTCAATCGATACCCACCCTGGACAGAATATGTTCTTGCAATTTCTACTCGCTTTGGAGGTTTGTATGTCGATCCATTATCGGAGTTGGTTAGCTTACAACAAGAGACCGATTCGGTCGAGGTGTTTCATGATAAATTTGAGTGTAAACTCACACGGTTATCCCTACCACGCGCCCATGCGTTAAGTATTTTCTTAACTAATCTAAATCCACATTTGCAGCTTCATGTGAGACAGTTCCAGAATGTGGAATCCGTTGCCGAAGCAGCAAAAAATAGCTATGATGCATGAATCATATTTACGCCTACTCCCTCACAAACCACAACGACCCTCATTCAAACCCAACACCTATTCTTCTCCAAACGCCTATCAAACACCGAAATATCTGAATCAAAACACGAAGCCACCGCTTTTACCCACTGCCCCTAGCAACACACAAACACATGAGACGCCAAATTTTATCTCAAGAAACAACAACCAAACACCCCGAAAATTTACTTGGCAAGAGATGCAAGATCGCAAACAAAAAGGTCTGTGCATGTATTGCGACGAAATCTTCACTCCCGGCCATCAACAAACCCATCGCAAGGCTCATATATATGTCATGGAAGGTGATGCAGAATCTGAACTTTCCGATGTAGATGAGGTTCATGACTTCGTCAACACGACGGCTGTTGAGTCAGAGCAAACACAACCGCCTATGATATCGCTACACGCACTGACGGGCAACACAACCTTCAATTGTATGCGTTTGACAGGACAAAGTGGTAAGCGAAAGATCCACATTTTGATTGATCCCGGGAGTACACACAACTTCTTGGACCTAAAGGTTGCTAATGAAATCGGTTGCCCTCTCGAAGCGACTAAACCGATGGTTGTTTCCGCCGCCCTGGGAAGCACAATTGTTACAAAATACAAGTGTAGCAATTTTTCTTGGAAAGTACAAGGGTATGATCTCACCACCGAGGTAAGAACTTTAAACCTTGACTGTTGTGATTTTGTGCTAGGTATTCAATGGTTGCACACCCTCGGTCCAATTTTATGGGATTTTCTCAACCTCCGAATGGAATTCAACCTTAATGGTTTGAAGCATGTGCTGCGTGGGAATGTAAACAAGGGTTGTAAGGCGATCAACGGAGCAAGTTTGAACAAGTTAATGCTTCAAGAACCTCAGATCGCATTGTTGTTTGGCCATGAGATAACAGATGACGTTTTAGACGACTTAAACCCAAACGCTCTTTTGTCTCATATTTCGGCGACCAAAACAGAATTTTCTACAGACTCTACGCTGCGTGAGTTGATCAGTTCGTACTCTGGAATTTTCATCGAACCCACAACTTTACCGCCTTGACGGAAGGCTAGATGAGCAGTCAAGCAAACCCGTTACTTTTCATTCATTGACTACCGTTACTTTTCATTCATTTACTACCGTTACTTTTCATTCATTTAAGCCCTAATTGATGTCCGTTTCGTTCTCTTCATTTATGACTCTAAATCTATATGTAAGAGAGATAGGAACTCCGAAAAGGCATAATCTTAATTTCAAGTTATTTTATCTTTCTCTCTATTGTCTACTCATATACTCATTGAAGAGAATTTGTGTTCTTAGAGGTAATCTTCTTACTTACAGCATTATCTCCTAGTCCTTATTCTACCATTCTTCGAACCTTTCGTTGGGTTTCTAGTTTGGATTTATCGTGCCTAACGAGTCCTGTAACATGGACATTGAAATGCAAAGAGAAGTTAACCTTCTCTCATTTCAATGTCCCGAATCCCCTTCTCTCGACTGTCCTTCTGGAAAGCATGGGTTTTGGCTATGTTTGTACATCATAAAACCTCGATACTGCTGGTATACTGTTTTCTCTGCAGATGGAAGATTGGGAATGAGGAATGAAAGAATATTTTCTGAAGCTTTGAAGAGGTGATTGGAATAGCGGATTGGTGAATGTCAGTTTTGGTTCAAGAAGATGAAAGGCTCTATAAGGTTTTGTGCATGGCTTTGGCTTGCATTTCTGGATTTTTAGAAGATATCTAGATGAAGTGTTTTTCTGAAGATTGGAGCTTTGAGAATGTGAAATGTCTATATGATCTGCTGGAGGTCAGGATCGATAACATTGGTGGCTAAATATTTTTCTGGGGTTTTTCAAGATCAGAATTTGAGAATAAAGGCTACGGCGAGTTTCTGGAAGCGAAATTGAGTTTCTAATCAAAGCCGTTGTTATCCTTCAAAAGCAAATCTTCTTCTTCAAGGTAAAATCGTTATTGTTGAGAAAATTTACATGGAAGACAGCTATGGTGAAAAAGCTATTTCGAAAATTACTTTTGAGTCTCTAAAATTATTAGGTGTTATTGTTTTTTAGTCTTTCATTTTGTTCTTTTAAGCTAATTGGCCCCTAAACATTTTGTAAACTCTCTTTTAGGTAATATAATTTCGTTTTGACTGAAAAAAAAAAAAAAAAACTCGAGCCACGTGTGTGGGTATGGGTTAAGACTGACTTCAAATAATACTTAATTAGTTCAAAGGATAATAACAAAGCTTAACCTTTTTCTAAAAACCACTTAAACCCTAGACTAACATCACTCTCAACGAGTCTTCAACTCTTTGAAATACAATTGAAAATCTTGACCTGTATTCCAAAATCGAAAACAAAAAGAAAGGAAAATCCAAAGAACATCACTCTATTCCTCCGATCACGACCACGATCACAATCACAATAACAATGCCAGCTCGCGGCGGAGTTCCGATCGCGCGATGTATCCGCGGCGAGAACCGCTTCTACAGCCCGCCACAGATTCGAAAGCTGATGCAAGAGAGGCAATTGCAAGTAGAAAGAGAGAGAAGAGAGATGGAGAAAGAACAGGAGATGATTGAAGAAGAGAGAGTACCAAATGGGCAGTTGTTGACTTGCTCGATGGAGAAGAAGAACGAATGCGGGTTGGATGATTGCTCCATTTCGAGTCGGATCAGGTTTGACGCGACCAACTTGGATCGGTTCTTGGAGTACACTACCCCGGTTGTTCCTGTCCAGTTTTGGCCCGAGGTAGATTCTTAATTTTTGTCATCGCTGTCTTCTGCGTTTTTAATTCCTGACAAGATTGAATTCTAAATTTTCTTTGAAGGTTTTATATTTGTTGGTCGATTCTTGAAACTTTAACTCAATTGGGGATATTACAATGTACTAGCTTTGGTTTATTAGATGAGCTTCTACTTTCCTGCTGAGGCACTCGTGCTTTGTTCTTAGGCTCTCTTAATCAATAATTAGAAAGAAGAGTATTCTAATTTATTCACCAGATATAATTCCATATTCTTGAAATGTGAACTTATCTGAAATCTGGTTTTTATTTTGTGCTTTCTTTTTCTCATCTAGTTTGCTCTCAGGAAATTGTTGTTGGAAAAACAATAAATGAATATTAGTTTGTTGTTTTGTAGTTCGGCCTTATAATGTATAATGTATAATGTATAATGTATAATGTATAATGTATAATGTATAATGTATAATGTATAATGTATAATGTATAATGTATAATGTATAATGTATAATGTATAATTGATTGGTTAGCGGTGCTTTATAGTGCAACTAAACTAAACTCCAACGTTTTCTGCTATTAAATCTTTTGTTTCTCCTTTTACTTCCCTCTAAAATGAACCAATGTACAGAAGAAATAGACTTGGTATTGGTTTCTCAGCAGAGCTGTGAAATGTAGATGGAGCTGTACTCTCAACACTCAAATTATTGTGTCAAGCGTTATCTGGTTTCTCACAGTTGGTGTTCTTACTCAGACAGGCTTCAGGGATTGGGGAAGTGTTGAAATGGGACATCATCCTCATTTTGTGCTTGGAGATTTGTGGGAGTCTTTTAAAGAATGGAGTGCGTATGGAGCTGGAGTTCCTCATCTGTTGAATGGGAGTGATTCTGTTGTTCAGTATTATGTTCCTTACTTGTCTGGAATCCAGCTCTATATGGACTCATCAATTCATGAACCAGGGCTAAGGTGAGTTAGTGAAGGAAACTTGAAACTCTTTCTGGCTTAAGTCTAGAAATCAATTTTGGCTTCTTATACAGGGTTAGTGAAGAAAGTCATGGTGAGTCACTTAAGGAGAGGAGTATTAACAATAGGAGCGGCAATGGTTTTCATACCGGAGAAACAAACATCCAAAGTTTAAATATGCTGTCTATGGATGAGAACAAGACTCCTGGTCACTTGATTTACGAATACTTCGAGCATGACCCTCCATTTGGCCGCGAACCTTTAGCTGACAAGGTAAATTTTCTTGTAGCTCTGATGATGAAAGTGAACTCACAATCTAACTGGGTTTTAATTTTTTTTGGTTTTGCAGGTTTTGGTCCTTGCTTCTCGATTTCCTGAACTGCAGACGGTCCGGAGCTGTGATTTGTCTTCCTCTAGTTGGCTATCTGTGGCTTGGTAAGATATTAGTATAAGTTTAGTAATGACTTTAACATTGATTGAAATCTAATCTAACGAAATGTTGATGTTATTGGTAATGAAGGTACCCTATATACAGGATTCCTACGGGACCCACACTACAGAATCTTGATGCCTGCTTCTTAACTTTTCACTCTCTCTCCTCTCCCTCTCAATGTAACTTTCGCAGTTTGTGTCAAACACTTATTTTCTTTGAAATCTTGATTGCATGTTATGTTGATTCTTTGTTGTATGGGGGGCAGGTCCGGGTGTTATGAAGCATAATTTTTCAGGCATTGTAGAGGTACCGCTGCCTATATTTGGACTGGCGTCCTACAAGTTCAAAGTCTCGGTTTGGAGTCCGGATGGAGTGTATGAGTGTCAGAAAGCCAACTCTTTGTTACGAGAAGCAGATGATTGGCTCCACCGTTTGCAAGTCTATCATCCAGACTACCGGTTCTTTATGTCCCACAACCCTCCGAAACCAAGGTGACAACTAATCAATGAATAGATAAACAGACAATAACTGAACCAATATACTCGATAGCCTGACGGCCCCTGGATCCTACCTTTAGGGATGTGCATGAGAACACTTTTATACAAATTTGGCCGGACATACTATCCATTTTTCACAAACATGATCAGCTTGGGTAATAACTACAGAAGCTCAGTTGTTGCTTTTCTTTTCTGAATAAGGTTTGTTGTGTTGATGATATGATAACTGTACAAAGATATTGACCACTCGGCTCCTCATGTGTGGACCCAGAGCCTAGAATTTTGTTTTCTTTCTGCCTTCCTGCTTATGAAACCTCAGAGATTTGATTTTGGAAATTGCTAAAAAAAAAAGAAGCCATTTTTACTCCGTGAAGTCGTTTATTTTGAATTTTAAAAATTACTCCGTGAAGTTATTTTTTTTGACGATTTTGTCTTTCACGAAATCGTATAAATAGAAGAAATTATTCTGTGAAGTTACCATAATTTTTTTAAAAAATACAATTTCTCTGCCTTCTCTCTACTTTCTCTCTTTAAACATAAAGAACTAAAACTAAAGAAGTTAATACTATCATTATCAATTAAAATGTTACCCATTGCCTTCAAAACCAATATATCCTAACACTGATTTATTTGCAAAAAAACATATTTAGATCTTAGTTTTCGAAATGTTTTTTAAACCATAATAGATATTTTGTTTTACTTTAAATTTATATTGTTTTTAGTTAGTATAAGTTTTTAGTAAATGATAACCTACTAAAAAAATTATAAAAATAGACAAAATTGAAAGATAAATGTTAAAAAATTGGAAAAAAAAACGATACAGATCTGATACAAGTCTGTCCGCCAATGCAATGGCGCACACGATAGTGCTGACGCCATTGGATGGCGGAGACGTACAGACCCCTGTGTCCGACGTGCAATGGTGTCAGCACCATCGTGTACGCCATTTGTCCGGCGGAAAGTACCATCTTCTTCGACAGGATGATGACGACGAACACCACCTGGACGCCATCGTCTGGCGGAAACGGACATTTTTTGATTTTCTTTTTAAAATTATTTTTTCAGAAAAACAGAAAGATACAAGGGTCAATGTTCATGTTGGTTTGTAGAAAAACAAGTTTTGTTACCATTTCGTCAAGTTTTGTTAACATTTTATTAAGTTTTACAAAGTTGAAAAAAAGAGTTTTGGTTAGTTTAAGTTTTGAGTTTTTATGATTTTAGTTAGTTTTAGGAAGTAAAATGTTAGGTTATGGTAGATTTTCTGTTTTGCAACTTCATGAAGTAAATAATGGCATAAACGTAATTAAATGAACTTCTAAGGACTTTTTGGGTTTTTTGCCTAGTGGCAATTTTGTAAATATTGAAAAACAGAAAAAGACGACTTCGCGGAGTAGTTTTGGATTTTTTTTAGCAATTCCCTTTGATTTTACAATCTCGTGGTTATAGACGTTCCAAGTTTACAACAGATTATCACCTCTTACTACTTTTATGCATATTGTGAGATTTTGATAGAAGCATCATAATAGATAATCTATTTCTCATTTTATAGCAAATATATTTATTATTCCTGAAAAATACTTTCCAATAGTCACTTCAAAAACACGAAAAATGGTTTTTCAAAAAAATCAATCTGAGGCCTAAATGTAGGTAAAGTATTAATCCTTTAAAGGGGCATAATATAGTACTTCATCCAAGATTTTTTTTATTATTTTGAATCATTCTTGGATTCACATACGGGGTTGGGTCATATTATTGATCCAATTTACATTGGATCACCCAGTCAACATAATAATTAGCCTTTTTATAAACATGGTTGAATCGAAATTTGGATTATTCGCGAACATTTCTCTACATGCTATAAGTTCATCTTCTTAAAGTCTCCTAGTGCTGTTACCATTTTTCACTAGCGCATGTAATTCTAACGAGTCGGTCTCTACAATCACATACATACAAACCAATGCCATATATAGACCGAATTTTAACGCATAAAGTTCCGTTTAAAAACTGGACGTACCAAACTTGAGTCGCAAAGCCACTTTAAAAAGAGTCAATTCACATCTCGAAACGCTCAAACGATCTGATCACAAGCATCCTTCCACGTTGAGTTTAACTCATGCAGTTGGATTCGTCCAATTTACTACTGTACTTCACGACGAAACTATAAGTCTCCTTTCAACCTGTGTTCCTAACCATAGCTCGAAATTTTGTTATGTATTTTTGTCTCGCATTTTGTTCAAAGATTCTTTTATATTTATCCAACCATATATGCCATATTATAGTGGATCAAAGAGTCGATTTTTTAGGTTCTTGGATTTCCCTCGGTGCCTTAATAATTCGAACCATCTAAAGTCTCTTACATCTGCTTATTCATTTCCTAGTGCGTAAACATAAATTGCTCGTTGTACATTTTGAAGTTCCGACACTCTTCCAGTATGTGCTACAATTTGTGCCATGCTTTCAGAACCCTTTTTTTAGATATGCAAAACCACTCCACAATTTCCAAATGATGTCATCATAGATCATAGAAAGATCTTAGAACATGGGAATGAGCAAGAACCAGAGGATGAGCTTGAATATGATGATATTTTTGTTATACCGGTTGGACTAATAACTCGATCGAGAGCTAAACAGTTTAACAACGCTCTTTGAGGATTGCTTAATCAAATAGAAAATCCATGTGACCAAAACAACAAGTAGGAAGGTAAAACTTGTCAAACCACTTTGGTCTTTATTAAAGCGAATTGATTTCAACAAATAGGAAAATGTCTCAATTGTATTCTTTTTTTCCTTGTTCAAGTTTTGTCCCAATGAGTTTCCCTAACAAAGTATTAATGAGGCAAATGTTTGACTTTTCCATTGTCCATTTGTTAAAGTAAAGCCCAAGGCCCTTCTACAAAAATGGCCACGTCTTTGGAGGACAAAAAAAAATTTGATTTCAAATTTTATCATTAATACTTTGTATTTCCAATATTCATTCAATCTTTTTCCAAGAACAACCTTAATTGTGAAGCCTTTTTTTTCTTTTCTAAAAACTATGTATTCAGTTTCTAAAAGGTATGTATTTTATTATGAAAACTTCTTAAGTCGTGTCCTTCTCTTGCTAGTGTGTAATATGCACAAGAAAACTTGTTTTTCGTTTGGTGCGTCATATCTAAAAAAGATCAGTTGAAATATCATAGGTATTTCCGCAGACCTACCAATCCACATCATTTGATTCTTGAATCTTCTTGGTTTCATGGTTGCAAAGTTATCCTTATCACATTTCAGAGTGTCGATTTTAAGAGGATCGTATCAAGTGGTATCAAGGCAACATTATGTAAGTTGGAAAATGATGTCTGTTCCAAATAATGCAGATACCAATAACTTCAATAACAACAACTTTCTGACTAAAGCAATGACAAAGTTAATAGACACCATGATAAATGCATTTTGCTAAGAGTAGAGTCGTTCACGAAAAATAAACAATCTAAGAAGAAACCATAGGGAACCTAAACTATTTAGAAAATGAAATAGCTAATGAATATTATAAGTACATGATCAATTCATCTCGAAACAATTAGAGAATGCACCATAGACATACAAAAGAAGGCAACGAATGTATACAAGATAATCTTGACCACCATTCCATTTTAAAATTATTCAGATCGATATTTGGATTGTGAAAAGAATATTGCATAGTTTTAATATATTTTTAAGGTTGATATCAGAAGTGGTTATCATCAAATTAGGATGAAAGAAGCGGGTGAGCGGAAAACTACATTTAAAACTAAGCATGAACTATATGAATGACTAGTAATTCCATTCGGGATCACTAATGCACTTAGTATATTCATGAGGTTAATGAATCATGTTTTAAGTGCTTACATAAGAGTTTTTGTTGTCATTTATTTCGATGAAATCTTAATTTAAAACAAGTTCTTAGAAGAACATATTCAACATTTAAAATTGGGTTTAAGTGTTCTTGGGAAGGAAAACCTATATGTTGATCTTAAGAAATCCACTTTTTGTACCGATAACCTTGTCTTTTGAGGTTTTGTTGTAAATGCAAATGGTATTAAGGTGGGTGAGGAAAATGTTAAAGCAATTTGGGAATCACCAAGTCCAAAGACACAAGTAAAAATGAGAAGCTTCCACTGTCTTGCAGGATTTTTTAGGTGTTTTGTCAAAGATCTAAGCACCTTAGCAACACCACTCACTGAAGTAATAAAGAAATATACTGGTTTTAAATGGGAACAAGCCGAGGAAGAAGCATTTCAATCCTTAAAAGAAAATCTTACTCATGCTTCTGTTTTGACATTATCTGATTTTCTTAAAAAAAATTGAGATTGAATGTGATATGTCTGTTGTATTGGGATTTGAGCTGTTTTGATGGAGGATAAAAATCCCATAGCTTATTTTAGTGAAAATCTTGGAGAAGTCACTCTTAACTATCCTACTTATGAGAAGGAGCTGTATGCCTTAGTCCGAGCCTTGCAAACATGACAACATTACTTGTGGTCCAAAGAGTTTGTCACACACACTGACCATGAATCTCTCAAACATCTGAACGGTCACTAAAACCTCATTAAAATACATGAAAAATGGGTAGAATTCATTAAGAAATTTACATATGTCATCAAATACAAACAAGGTAAAGAAAATATTATTGCTAATGCAATGTCCCGAAGATATGCCTTAATCACTACTCTTAAAGCTAAGATTTTATGATTTGATCATCTAAATAGTTTATATGAAAATGATTCTGGTTTCGAAAAAATGTATCAAATATGTGAAAAGTTTGCTTCAGGGCGATCCTATAATCATGAAGGATTCTTATTTTTAGATAAATGTTTATGTTTTCCTAACTGTTCCATGAGAGATTTATTGGTTAGAGAAGTCCACATAGGACACTTAAAGACACAGTTTGGAATTGCTAAAACTCTCAAGGTAATGCTGGATCACTTTTATTGGCCACATAAAAGGAATGATGTTAAAAGAATTTGTGAGAAATGTGCTACTTGCAAACAAGACAAATCTAAGGTTCAGTCCCACTGTTTGTATATTCCTTTACTTATTCCGATGCATCATTGGAATGATATATCTATGGACTTTCTAGTTGCATTGTCTAGGACTAGAACTAGTAGGCATTCCATTTTTAGTTTATTTGTTGATCGATTTTTCAAGATGACACACTTCATTGTTTGTCACAAATCTGATGATGTAATGTATATTTCTAATTTGTTCTTCAAAGAATAGGTTCATTTGCATGGAATGACTAGGAAAATAATTTAAAGACACTCAGTTTCCGAGCCACTTTTGGAAAACTCTATAGTCTAAGTTAGGGACTAAGGTTTTTATTTTCTACTACATAGCACCCTCGAACTGATTGAAAAATAGACGTAGTAAATAACACCTTTTCCACGCTTCTACGTGAACTGATTAAAAAGAACTTGAAAACTTGAGAAGACTGTTTACCGCATGTTGAATTTTCATACAATCATTATGTGCATTCTGATTTTAAGTACTCTCCATTTCATATTGTTTATGAATTTAACTCAATATATTATTTGGATATATTCCCTTTACTTTTTCAGTAAAAGAACTAGCATATACAAGAAAAATAAAGTTGAACTTGTCAAAACAGATCCATAAGAGTACCGGTGAGGAAATTTAGTGACAGTGATGCGCTATGGTCAATGGAATAATAAACGTGATGTTATCTTATTGCTTTAGTTGTAAACTATTACATTGATTTTTGGGTTTCAATCCCTTTATATACTACATATATTATACATCATAACATTATCTCTTGATAACTCTTCACTCTTAATTGTGCTTGATCGTAGGTCCATCATCTGTTCCCACGTTCTTACCATTCCCTTGCTACTGTCTTTAGTGGCCTTACTTGCTTAACAACCACTCTTTATCAACCAAGGAATTGTTCGACCTATACACGGATGATAAGTGGATCTTATGATGAGGTTTCTCTAACTCCACTGTATAGTCGAGGATGGCTCGATCTGATCGTCGTGCATAAACCATTGAAAGATTACATTTTTGTAGGTACCTCTCTAGCACAACTTGTTAGTTGAAGGTAACTCATCGTGTTCGATGAGTATAAACCAATGAAGGGGTTATACCTTATCAGGACTCCCCCATAGTATTTTTAAAAGAAAATTATTTTTAAGGTACCTCCGCACACCCTTTCCCATCTTTTAGCCTATGACCACAAATAGGCCCATGTTGCCAATTTGTCTTTCTATACGTATAGTATAAATTGTAGTAGAAACACTTATTATGTCCTTTTCTCTTGTTTTCAAACTCATTTTGGAGAGAAAAAACTATCACTCGTGGTTTGCTCGTCATTTCATTGCTTTTCCGATTCCATATATAATAATAAGGTAAATATTCAAACCTTTTCCCTCTTTATCTTACTTTCATATCTTATTCTCACTAATAGTATTGTAGTGATCATTAGTTTGTCTGGCCCTATGCCTAGAAACCCTAAAATATTGTATTATGGGTTTCCGTTCTTGTGACATCAACTTCTCTATTTTCCCCCAGAAATTCCTCACAAGGGATCCTTTTAGAAGGAAGAAACTACGATGAACCCATCCCAAGTGCTCTACCGGTGGACACGGTGGAAGATTCTGGAAAACTATTTCAATTGGTTAGCGCATATTTATAAATATTTGAGCCCCGAAGGGCTTCATAGGTTTATGATGGTTTATGGATTTCTGATTCTGTAATAACTAGACTCCAAGATTCTGATGAGCATCCCCATCATGCTCGGGAGGGGAAACCTTGTTTGTACACCACTTTTTTTTACTAGGGCCTCCAACTACCTTTATCGAACTTGATAAACAAATTCTTTAGATACATTATAATCCGTCTCGCGCAGTTAATATCCAATTGTTAGATATCGAGATCATTCTAGCGGATGTTTTAGCTAGTATTGACGTGTACAAATTATTAAGAACCCCGTACTACTAGATATTCACCCATAGTAAAATCGTTACACTTCTTGACTCCGATAAGTATTGGAAGCATTTATTTATTTTTGTTTCTAGTAACCGGGAGCATCCCATTGCAAAGAATAACCTTTAATTAGAACGCAGATGGATGAGTACACATAAGCCTCGAGTCAGTTAGTTTCTATAATGAAGTTGGTGTTGTTTATATCCCAATTTCCTGATATTTTTCTATTTTAATTTGTTGAAGGTACAGACTCGAGAAGTACCACGAACTCTAGAAGAAGCTTCACGGTGATCGCAAAGTAAACCCTTTGGACCGTCTCTTCACTACGACATACACAGAGTGGGAGCTCGAATACTCATGTTAACTTCATCGTAATCGGGTTGTGGCCTTTACTTGAAACTGGGATGTCTCAAGATGGAGATGTTACCCTTAGTGTCACTAGGGAACTAGTCACAGTTGAAGGCGCAACGTTCATACTGCTGGAGAGGGTTTTTGTAAGTAATCTAAGAGGTGTTGGACAGGAGCTCCCCCTAGAAGGGTTAATAAAGATTGTGAAGAAGGTGTTAATGATGCTGTTAGCAAAACACGATCTTGTAGGGATGGTGACGTGCTGGATTCAAAGCCTAAAATAAAAAGAAGGTAGATTGTGTTCTTGTTATTGCGTATGCTTTAGATACTACTCGTACTGCCACCATGTCGGATCAACGAGGGTCTAGCGATTGCACTGTGATACCATCATTAAGAAAAGAGGACGAGGGCACAAGACAGAGTAGCCCGTCCACTAGTGCATTTGTAAGGAAGAAAAAGGGTTCTAAGAAAAAATAAGACCCCTGTTAGTAGTGGTCAAGGTGGAACCAAGGGCCAATCCCAAAATTCTAGCCATGGTAATTAGCGATATCCCCTGTCTGTGCATGAATATGTCTTTTACTCAAAACACGACGCAATGGGTGGCCCGAACATTTCTGTTGTAGAGCAGACCCCACCAATTGACTCAACGAACAATAACCAAGCTATTTACTGGATAAAACCTCTCCCCCCTCCCGCTTAAAAAGTTGATTGTTGAGCCCTTGGATTCGTCTATGATCTATGACAACAAACCTAACTGTGAGTATTCTGTAATTGTGAACGATGTTGATTTGCTCAACATAACTCATCCCTTAGGTCTTGTTACCACAGAGACTCTCCAATACCTGAATTAAGAAAATGACCCATAGAGGTTAGTATGGCAAAGCCTTCCATTCTCACGTTTCAACTAATAAAACACTGTCCCGAGATGGCGCTTTACAAAAGTATGACTATGTTAAACCTATTACAGCGTCAACTAGAGTTGTTAGTAGGGGTAATTTTTCTATCAACTTATTATTTTATGGTATCCTTTCAATTATGTACTGTTTTTGACTTAACAAACCTTCTTGATGTAGAACTACGATTGGTGTGGATAATAATCGCCTGAGGGTAGGCTGGTAATTTCAGTTGGTGTTTTATGGTGGTGTGTGGGTATTTTAAGTGTTTAGAGAGTAGAGAGATAATTAAGCAGCTTGGTAGCAGTTAATTTTCATTTCCAATAGTTAATGCAGGTGGTTGGGTATTTATACCTTGATGTTTGGGCCCTTATGGGCTTTCGGGTCAAGTTTAATGGACCCGGGTCATGTTTAAAGACCCATGAGCTCTAAGTAGGAGAGCAATCAGCTTAGTCAAGAAGTGTTTAGGTTTTTTAGTACTTTTGTCATAGTTCGAACAGTCCTATGGTCATTGTGTTTGAAGTGATTTGTCCGGTCCATGTGATCTGTCCGATCTGTCCGGTCCGGAGGCCTTGGACTGATCTGTCCCTGTCCGGGGAGCATGCTGAATTCGGACTTATCAGGAGCCCCTTTTTTAGGTGTTTAAGCAAGTATTCTTGTCAGAGACCTGAAAAACAGTCCGACGTTAGAAGTAGTTTTCAATCCGGACAGGTCTATGGGTTTACCCGGACAGATAAAGCTTCACGAATTCAAAACGGTTTTTGCCAGAGTTCGTGGGACACGTGTCACACTCTGATTGGTTGCTTTAGCCGTTTTTCACCTCGAATTTCGAACCCACCTTCTTCGAAAAGCAACCTCTTTAATTATAGATGATGGCATCAGCGCCGTCTTTTAATCATGGCCAAACTTTTCGAATTCTCCTAGGAATCAACTTCTTTTTCAGATTTACTATAAATTCAGACTCACTTTCTACTGTTTTACTATCTCTTTCATATTTACTCTGCATATTTACTTAGAGCTTTCTCTCTCTAAAGCAAAGATTTTCTTGGTAGTTTATGTTTACAGCAAGGACTACATTGATCAAAGGCGGGTGGCTCAACCTTTCTGAGTTGGAGAAGGCACAAAAAGTTGAGAAGGAAAGACGAATCGCAGCAGGGTTACCTACCTCGCCTGTCGAAAGACCAATCTCCTCTGCTACAGAGTCAGATCGAGGCTCATCCTCTTCCAAAGGTACTAAGCCCAAAAAACTATTTCAATCCACTCTCTCCCCCATAGTCTCTAGTTCCTCAGTTCAGGAGTCAGTGCCTACTGTCGAGCCAGGAGTTACAGTCACAAGTTTTAGGAAATCTTCTCCTTTTCTCGCAATGGGATCAGACACAGAGCACTCTCCGGAGAAACTGGTTGTTAAGAGGACAAGTCGGCTGGTTAAGGGGCAAGCCTCCAAGAACACTCCCTCAAAATCGGGGGCAAAAAATAGTAGCTCTGGGTTTGGAGTGCCTATCAGAGCTCCCCGGGAAAGGCCATCCAGTCCGGAGGCTAGCAGCCCAGTACTCCAAAGAGAGACTTCTGCCTCAGAGCCCCAGCCTGAGACTAGAAGTAAAGAAAACATAGAAAAACAGCAGTCCGGAAGCCATGCTGAGCCAAGTCTGAATTCTCCCCCGGCCACTGCCACTGATATTTCTCCTACGATCATGGAGGAAAGAATGGAGGACTCTATTGAAGAAGTTCCTTTTGAGTCTGAGCCATCCGGTCAGACTAGTAACACTGTTGCTGCCAAAAAAGATAAGGGCAAGGAAAAACTGTGCTTGAGGCATCCGGAGCTGCCGGAGTGTCTCGAAGGGAAGGTAGGGCCTTGTTTTCACAGGGTCGAACTTAAATATATCTTGGCCTTACAGAAGACCAAGTATGCCTTTATCCATACGGCTGATCTGGGTCGAATGCGCACAAAATGGGGGATCCCAGAGAACGTGAAGATAAGGATTCCCATAGATCCTGAAACTCCTATGGATTGCAAGCTGAACGAATTAGTCATCTTCACGGAGCTGTTTAATTGGGGACTCAGATTCCCATTGGACCCAGAGATTGTCAGATATTTTCATCTGGTCAGACTCTGTCCGAGCCAGCTGAGCCCCAACGGTTGGTATACTCTGATGTCATGCATCATGGCATCAAGGCTGTCCGAGATCCCTCTTCCTATGGAAGAATTTGCAGCAGTGGCCAATCTTTGCAAACATCACCAATTCCCCTTCTACCACTTCAATATGGGGAATGATCTCAAAGCTGTTGATGATCTGTTGGAGTCTGAGAGAAAATGGAGGAGACAGGTTTTGTTTGTCAGTGGCACTTGGGAAAACGGACAGAAGATCAAGTCCGGAGTGAACCCAAGCCTCCTCAGAAGCAGGTGGAGGAGTGAACGTAAGTTTCCCACTTTAAATCTTTGTCTACTTTTTCCTTCTTATAGCTGGTTTAAATTAATTGATCTTTCTTTTGTTTTAACAGAACTGCCTAAGGAGTTCGGTGATTACTTGAAGGCCGGACAGGTCACTTGTGGCAAAATCAATGCCTGGGCCGCAGAGAACTGGGGGAACCGATTCCACAATGCCTTCACTAGTGGAAATCTGGCAAGGTCTCATCTGTGGAACACCACAGGTCGGAGAGACCTGACTTGGGAGGAGCTCACCACCCAACCTTCCCCGGACACAGTGCTTAAGAGGAGCCATGAAGCAGATGGGACACTCTTCCTGCCCGGCCGAGCCAAAGCCCCAAGCAAAATGAAGGGCAAGAAGAAGGGCAAGAAGATGGTGAGCGATGCTAATCCTGCTGATGCTGAGAAGGATGCTCCAACAGACCCGAAGGGGCCGGCTCAGAGCCAAATCGATGCTGCTCTTTTGCAGGTTGTGGAGCAAGAGACCGAAAGGCAGGAAGCAGACCTCCCAAAACCTCCAAAGGCCTCCAAGAGGAATCGCAAGCAGGAGAGTGAAGGAGCATACCGGGCAGCCAAGAAGAAAAAGACTGCTAAGGGAGATGAGCTTGCTCTCCGGGATCCGGAGCCTTCTGCCCAGGCTGACCTTTCTGACCCAACACATGCTGAAGAGATCCCAAGGGACTTTCATACTGATGAAGTTGAGGTAGGAGAGCTTAACATTGATGAAGTAGACATCACCGGTCTTAGTGACCTTGGCGAATACTTCCTCAACCTCCCCAGAGACGACTTCGCAGGGCCTTAAATTCCTCCGAGCAGCCCTAACACCGTCAACTTCAATGGTAAGACTTTCATTGTCTCTAGTGAAAAGGACACCATAGCCCACTCCTTGCTAAGCAACGTGCAGCCGGTACTTACACTGGAGAGACAAGTTCGGAGTCAAGCAGACACCATCAAAGACCTTAAGTCTGAGAAGGAAAAGCTGTCCGAAGACCTTTGCACTGCTACTGCCAATGCTGACATGCTAAAGGAAGCAAATGAGGAGTTGAAGAAAAATCAGGAGGAAAGCAACACAAAAGTTGCTACTCTAGAGGAAACCATCAGAGGCCTCCGGGAGAAGTTGTCCGGTGTGGAGAAAGATCTCAATACCTCAAAAGAAGAGACCAAGGCAAAAGACAAGATCATCACCAACCTCACTACTGATAAGTTTGCCCTTGAGAATGCAGTGTCCAAGGCTGCCGAAGAGAAAAATACGTTGCTAAGGGATCAAGAGGCTACGATCCAAGCCAAGGTCAATGCTTATGCCAACCAGATGATTAAAAGTGAAGAGCTATTGATTGAGAAAGTGAGGTCCGACATGGTTCTACTCTTTCATGAAAAATATCCGAAGAGGAACCTAGGGGACTTGTGGCGTTATGTAGATGATGATGACCTTCCATATCATACAATGGCCTATGAGGATCAGGATGGAGTCTCCAGTGCGTCCTCATCTGATGATGAAGAGCATACCGGGGAGAGCCCAGATGAAGGAAAGATGATCCCAAAGGCAAGAAGGTAGACGAAGGGAAAGGCGACTTCGAAGGCAAGAAGGTGTATGAAGGTGAGCCATCTTCAAAGGCTCAACCTTAACTTATGATTTACCTTGTTTATTTTTTATTCAGACCTTGGAAGGCCAAGGCACTCATTTTTGTAATGGTGTCCGGTGCTCGACCGGACAAGTTTTTTGTGTTGTATCTTGACTCTTTAAAAGTCTTTGGAAGGCCAAGGCAAGTTTAAGTTATTTTATTCAATGAATATCTCTGTTTTGTGTAACCATCATCTTCTTTCATTGTTCATTTTAATTTTGATAGCCAGAGTTTAAGTAGCCTTTAGTTGTTGCATTGTGAGAGTGTTTAAGTTCTCCGGCTAGAATTTAAATAGCCCTTAGAAATTTCAGTCCGGATAGTATGACAAGGGACAAAACTTTAAAAACACTTAGAAATTTTTTAAGAAGGCATCAAATTTTATTTAACAGCCCAGACACCTCATCAAAACCTCTCCGTGCCACCGGGGAGGAAAGAGTATGCCCCCAAATATTTACATGGATGTTTAAACAAGTAAATATTTACACAAGTGCTATTCCAAGTACATCCGGAGATGCTCAATATTCCAAGGATGGGTTAAAACTCTGCCATCTTTGTCTTCCAACCAATAAGTTCCAGGCTTAATTCTTTCAACAACCATATACGGACCCTCCCAAGTTGGGGCCACCTTTCCGAAGAGATTTTCTTTAGTGTGTAAGAAGACCTTCCTTAATACTTTGTCCCCGGGTTGGAAATCTCTTCTTTTGACTTTGGAAGCAAACCTGCTCCTCATCAAGCCTTGATAGTGTGCAACTCTAAGGTGAGCTTTAACTCGTCTTTCTTCTATCAAATCAAGTTGACCTCTAATTGCCATTTCATTAGCATGTTCGAAGAAGTTATGAACACGAAAAGAGGGGAGAGTTTCTTCTATGGGAGCTACTGCATCCATCCGATAGACCAAAGCAAAGGCCCATAAGACCTCTTGTAGATAACTAGGCCACTTCCCAGCAGCCCCTTCCAAATTCTTCTTTAAACCGGACAGTATAGTTCTATTAGCCACTTCAACCTGCCCATTTTTTTGTGGGTGGAAAGGTGAAGAAAAACAATGCTGTATACCCCTTGAGGCACATAAGCTCTCCATTTCTCTATTGTCGAACTGTGGCCCGTTGTCTGTTGTTATTTTCTGTGGGACACCAAATCTGCAACATATGTTGGATAGAATGAATTTTATAACAGCTTTCAATGTTGTCCATGCTAGAGGAGCTGCTTCTATCCACTTCGAGAAGTAGTCAATAGCCACAATTATAGTTTTGCGCCTTCCAGACGCCACAGGGAGAGGCCCCACTAAGTCCAATCCCCATCGAGCAAAAGGAATAGGCTCATAAATTGATTCTAAAGGAATGGCTGGTACATGAATTTCATTGCTGTACCTCTGGCATGGGTCACACCTTCTTACCAACTCCTTAGCATCTTTCATAATTGATGGCCAATAATAACCGGAGAGTAAAACTCTTCTTGTCAAAGCTCTAAATCCACAATGGGCTGACCCCTCACCATCATGCAATTCAGAGAGGACCATTTGTGATTCTTCATCCCCCAAACAGCGCAGGAGAGGTTTATTGTAAGACTTCTTGTATAACACTTCTCTCAATATGATGAAACCACGAGCCTTGTGTTTCAATGTTCTGGCTTGCGACTTATCCGGAGGCACAACACCATTGGAGAGATATTGTATGAGAGGAAACCTCCAGTCTTGAGGTTGTTTCACTTGTATTTCAAAAATCTCCTCTTCTTTACCCTTACAAAGTTGAATGGAGGGGCTTTCAAGCACATGGATCCATGGGTACGACTCCGTATATGCTATGGTTGCCAGTGAGTCTGCTAGCTCATTTTCTGCCCGGGGAATGTGTTCATAGACAACACTTATAAATTTAAGCGCTTCATTTTTTAGGAGGAGTAAATATTTCACAAGTTGCTCTTTCTTAGCCTCAGATTGGCCTTGGGCATGGTGGATAATCAGTTGGGAGTCGCTTAGCAGCTTGACCCTCTTAGCCCCACAAATGTAGGCCAATTTTAACCCAGCTATAGCTGCTTCGTATTCGGACTCGTTATTAGATGCCCTGAAAGCAAAACAACTAGCCTGGTACATTTTGTCTCCATACAGGGAAGTTAAACATACTCCTGCACCACATCCCATTGTGCTAGATCCACCATCTGTTCGGACGACCCATACTTTTTTATCTTTTATATCAGTAGCTTGCTCCGAATCCCTATCGGAGTGGAATTCGACCAGAAAATCAGCCACAGCTTGGGCTTTGACTGCCGTTCGGGGAGCAAAGTCTATGTCGAAGTCCCCCAACTCTACTGACCACTTAGTCATTCTGCTCGAAATGTCTGCTTTTTGAAGGACATTCTTCAAGGGAAAAGAAGTCCGGACGATGATGGGATGAGCCTGGAAATAAGGCCTCATCTTCCTGGCTACTATCACCAAGGCCAATGCTAACTTTTCAAGTTTCAAGTAACGCTTCTCTGCATCTATCAAGCTTTTGCTGATGTAATATACTGGATGGGGATGTCCACCAACCTCTCTTACCAGCACAGCACTGATGTCACAACTTGAAACTGCCAAATATACAAAGAGAGTCTCCCCGTCGACTGGCTTGAACAAAGTTTTGGGGGAGGACAGTTGTTTCTTGATCTCATTGAAAGCCTCATCACACTGCGGGGTCCAATCAAAGCCCTTTGCACCCTTCAAAGTTTGAAAGAAAGGAGCACACCTATCCGAAGACCTTGAGATAAATCTGTTTAAGGCAGCTAATCTCCCCGTTAACCGCTGTACTTCTTTGATGTTTGGAGGAGGTTCCATCTGGAAAAGAGCATTCAGCTGGTCCAGATCGGGCTATATTCCATGCTCACTTATGATATAGCCTAGAAACTTCCCGGACTGCACTCCGAAGACACACTTTTCAGGGTTTAACTTTAAATTCACTTTCACCAAGTTGGCAAAAGTTTCTTGGAGATCGGACAATTTCTTCCAATTTGATCAGCGAATACCTTGTTTACTAATCTCTGATAAGTAGCCCCAGCATTCTTCAAACCAAATGGCATAACTTTGTAGCAATGAAGACCTCTGTCAGTGAAAAATGTGGTATGCTCTTGATCCTTTGGATCCACTTGAATCTGATTGTATCCGGAGAAAGCATCCATAAAGGAAAGTAGCTTGTTCCCAGAGGTGGAGTCTACTAACTGATCAATCCGGGGAACCAGATACAAGTCTTTTGGGCAAGCTCTATTGAGGTCTGTGACGTCAATGCACATGCGCCACTTGCCATTCTTCTTTTTCACGAAGACAGGATTGGCAGTCCACAAAGGGTATTGAGACTCCTTGATGTGCCCCATCTTTATGAGCCTGTCAACCTCTTGCACAATGACATCAGCCTTTTCTTTGGAAAAAACTCTTCTTTTTTGAACCACTGGAGCTACATGTCTCCGGACGGATAGGTGGTGTGAAATTACTTCTGATGGAACTCCAGTAACATCAGCATTGCACCAAGCAAAGACATGCTGATGGTTCTTCAAAAACTTTAACATTTGATCCTTCAAAACAGGTGGCATTTTAGACCCTATCTTGACACATTTTCCATCCTCCAACCAGTGCGTTTCTACCTCTTCAACTGGTATCAACACTCCGGGGGTCTCTCTGGGGTCATCAATTTCACCCTCACCCCCAGAAAGGCCCTCAAACTGCTATTGTCCATCAATACGGACTGCCCCCAGCGTTCAAGGAGCCAAGGCAGTGGCATAACATTCTCTTGCAATCTTTTGGTTGCTCCAGACAACTCCAACCTGCCCTTGAACAGCATACTTCAAGCATTGGTGGACTGTTGAAGCCACTGCATGCATCCTAGAGAGCCAAGACCTCCCTAGAATAGCATTATAGCAAGTGGGACAATCCACCACAATAAAGAGTATTCTGACCATTTTCTTGAAAGGGCCTTTGCCCAATAACACCTCTTCTTCGAACTCCCCGATCACATCTGCTGAGCTGCTTGTGAAGCCCACGATTGACCTGTCCGAATTCTGAATTACAGCTGGATTTTTCATTTTCTTGTAAGTGGTTAGGAAAAGGATATTGGCTAAGCTTCCAGTATCCACCAAGATTCGCCTTATGGCATTGCCCCCTACAGATGCTCCTATGACAACAACATCCTCATGAGGGCCAACAATGTTTCTTAAATCATCCTCATCAAACACAATGAAGGGAAATGAGTTTGGTGACTGATAAGATGTCATGCCTCCTTCTAGCTGGGAGGCCAAAGTATGAACATGCCTCTTCCTCGAAGAAGCAGTAGGAGCTGTCATAGTGTCCCCTCCGAAAATTGTAAGCGACTCAAAAAGCTTAATGAGCCCGGAGACCGACCTAGAACATTCCTCTATAGCACCCACTCTGTTCCGAGTTGGATCGGGATCCAAGTACTCAGATTCCACGTCAAACCTTTCAACTATAACCATGGCCCCCTCCGGAGCGGCATTACTTGGACCAACCCGGTGAGTGTTGTCAGGCCTGTTACCCCCTCTTCTTTTAACGTAAGCTCCCAACTTCCCCCTTTCAATCAAGTTTTGAACTTCTTGTTTCAAAGCTATGCAATCATCAGTGGTATGACCAATATCATTGTGATATTGGCAAAAAGAGTTGTTGCGATGCTCTCTGGGAGACTGCAGTGTTGCCGGTCTCCGGTAATGCACCTCATCCTTTGTTTTATCAAACATAGTGGTCACGCTTTCTTTTAACTCTGCGAACCACTCCGGTTGGACCCATGGCCCTCTCTTGTTTCTGGATTGTTGACTTTGAGCAGGATCAGCTGGCTGAGACTGAGCTTTTGCCCTACCATGCCCCTGTCCGGTTTCTCTTGCTTTATTCCCGGACTGATTCCGATTGGGATTTGGTGTCATCGGGGTAGACCTCACCTGCCTGTGCACCCGGGTTTTCTTTGTTTCATCGACGTTTATTTGTTTGCCAACCTGATTCAGCAACCCTCCCCAGGTCATGGCCTTCTTTCTGGTCACCGAATCAGCTAGATTGCATGGGTTCAAACCCTGTCTCAGGGATGCTATTGCTACCTGTTCGAAGCAATCAGCCAACCCATTTTTTGTGTTCACAAAACGGCTTATGTATTCTTTCAAGGACTCATTTGGCTCCTGGGAACAATGGATAATGGTGTCTCCATTGTCCTTCAGCTCTTTACTCCCTACGAACTGCCTTCGAAAGGCCACCCAAAATGTATCGAAATCTTTAATACAACCCTGAGGCAGGCTGTTGTACCATTTCAGAGCACTCCCCGTAAATGATTGGGAGAATGCCCTACAAAGTAGTTTATCATCGTCATCAAAGTTCATCATGAAGTTCTTGAATTGCTCCAGATGGTTGTCCGGATCAGCACTGCCATCGTACTTCTCTATTTTAGTGCTGTCAAACCTCCTGGGGAGGTTTCCGGACAGAATTTTAGAAGACAGTGGAG
Source organism: Limnanthes douglasii subsp. nivea (assembly GCA_036936605.1). Taxonomy (NCBI): domain Eukaryota; kingdom Viridiplantae; phylum Streptophyta; class Magnoliopsida; order Brassicales; family Limnanthaceae; genus Limnanthes; species Limnanthes douglasii. The sequence goes on from JAUPFV010000001.1 coordinate 185,536,913, forward strand.
ACTGCCTCCAATTCCTTCCACGACTGAACACAGTATCCTCATTAGGATTTGCAAAGATACATGGCTCATCGTGGAAAGCAAAGGGATCCATCAGCATCTTATCCGCATGCCTCCGGTGGTGAGATGATCCCTTGCCAATATGCCTTTTCATTCTTCCATGCCTGTCTCTTTTTCTTGAATATTTCTTAACCTGCTTTTGCTTTTTCCTGGTTCGACCCTCATCGCTACTAGAGGACAAAGATTTTTCATTTCCTTCACCGTCCGAAGAGCTACCTGAAGATTATGAGCTCGAGTCAGAACTCTCCACAGGCTTGGACCGGAGAGACTTTTTGGAACTGGCATGAGTCTTTTTGGTGCTCACATGAGTTTTGGAAGCCTTATGCTCTCTGGGGTTATCGGTGTGATGAGCAACTGATTCTTTGGATTTTTCTTTCACGCCCATCTTGGCCTTTTCTTCCCTCAGAGCTTCTATTTCACACTTTAGCCTGTCACGCTCTTCGATAGTGTATTCATCGTTCTCTTCCACCACTTCGAGTAAAGCCGGTGGTAGCTCTGGATTGTCCGGATTCATTCGGACAGATTTCTTTTAACTGGTTTTGAATGCTTGATTCAGGTACCTCTTCCTCCCACTGTGGTCGCCAATTTGGTGTGGATAATAATCGCCTGAGGGTAGGCTAGTAATTTCAGTTGGTGTTTTAAGGAAGTATGTGGGTGTTTTAAGTGGTTAAAGAGTAGAGAGATAATTAAGCAGCTTGGTAGCAGTTAATTCTCATTACCCATAGTTAATGCAGGTGGTTGGGTATTTATAGTGTGATGTTTGGGCCTTTATGGGCTTTCGGGTCATGTTTAATGGACCCGGGTCATGTTCAAAGACCCATGAGCTCTAAGTAGGAGAGAAAGCTGCTTAGTCAAGAAGTGTTTAGGTTTTTTAGTACTTTTGTCATAGTTCGAACAGTCCTATGGTCATTGTGTTCGACGTGATCTTTCCGGTCCATGTGATCTGTCCGATCTGTCCGGTCCGGAGGCATTGGACTGATCTGTCCCTGTCCGGGGAGTATGCTGAATTCGGACTCATCAAGTACAGTGACAAACTATTATGAAACAGTCTTCTTCCAACCATTTTGTAAACAAAAATAACATAAATTTATAAAAATATTTTAGACCAAATCTTTTTCTGTTTATTTATGTTTCACTGGTGTCTTTGTTCTAATATTTTAATTTCTCACATATATTTAAAAAATATTAATTTCTCTTTTATTTATTTCAATTTTAATTATTTACCATTTTATTTAAATTCTAATTTTAATATATTTTTAATAATTTACTTAGCTTCCATTATTAATCTCTATTTTATTATAAGAAATTAAGACGTTGATGTTTCTTTTAAAATTAATTATCTTTTCTAGTTATAACGGATAGTAAGATGAAAATAAAAAATAAAAGTCATATACGTCTTTCTTAGAACAAAATATAAACCACTTTATAAATAATGGTGGGACCAGAAGTAGTTTCCTAGAACATCTTTAATAATGGTCCAACTCATTTATCCATTTTATATATATATTTATATTACGGGACCGAGATCAGGGGGGCTCCAGCTCCTCCTATCCCCAAAATGGCTCCGCCACTGGGCTTGAGGGAGGTTGAGAAAGAAGGAGAGACAAAGAGGGTGCTTAATTCGTTTTAATATTGAACTTACCAATATTTTTCATTTTTGCTACGTTAATCATAGCTCGGATTTGTGGACCTTGTTTAATTTTTTATATATGCATGGTATTTATTTTTTTTAACTTGTTTTAAATCGTTCGAATGCAATTGGATATGATTGGGGTAGTTAGTGTTAATGTTGATTTATGTAAACATAGTGGTTCTTGTTTCTAGGCCATATAAATATCTTATAGCCTTTTTTGCTTTGTGGGCTTTAATAACCGAGGCTCAGTACAACCTATAGCATGGTCAAACAACCTTGACTTTTTTAGTCAGTTTACTTACTCAGCTATATATCTTAGACTCATCATGGTCCCTAACGTAGCCTTCAAGACTTGTGGTACACACCATTTTTGTTTTGTTGACTCTTCTTAGTCAGGACTCAGTATGGCTCATTGCATAGCCAAATAGGCGCAATTAATCTTAGCCCTTTCGCTTTTATGATAATTGGCGACCCCCCCCCCCCCCCTTTTACTTATTAATTATGGATATTTGTATCTGCTAACTTTATCAAATTACAATATTAATTTGGAAAAAATTGTGACCTCATTGATAACTTTTGTTTATAATGTGCCTCATTAAAAACCCGTAAGCATCACCACAAGGAAAAAGAATGCGCATCCGCTTTTAAGTAGCACAGTGATACATTTTCTAATGATTTACCTTCCATGGATTTTTTAATGTACCCCATCTATATCTTCCAGCTTGTATTTCCCATGATGTTCTTTCGAAATTACTTTATATGGGCCATCCCTATCTAGGGCTAGTTTTCTGCATTATTGTATTGAGCTTCATGGAAGATTTTTTTTAATACTAATTCACCTACTCAGAAGCTTCTAGGTTTCAACATGGAATTTAATGTGCTTCTCATTATACTCTTGTAATGCTTATATTGAACCCTGTCTTGATCTCTTATTTCTTCAATCATGTCAACTGACGATTGTCGCTCTTAGTCGTCTACCTCCTATGAGTAGTTGGCTACCCGGTGTCTTTGTATTATTATCTCAACTGGTACCATCGCTTCCATTCCATATACCAATGAGAAAGGATTATCACCGGTTGTTGATCGAGGTGTAGTTTCATATGCCCATAATACCTCAACTAATTTGGCAAACCATTTTCCCTTTGAGCCCTCTAGCTTTTTTTTAACCCTGCTAGGATGCTTCAATTTGTGACCTCAAACTTGATGAGTCCGGATTCTGTCACCACCTCCGACAGGGTCAGTTCGGGTAATGTCCACCTAACCAGACAGGGGCAGTTCAGACACCATCATCTATTGAACTGTTCGAACAGAACTAAAGTACTTAAAACCTAATCACTTTTTGACTAAGCTTCCTGTTCCCCTACTTAGAACTAATGGGTCCTTAAACTCGACCCGAGTCCATTAAACACAACCCGAAAGCCCATATGGCCCAAATATAAGGGTATAAATACCCAACCACCAACATTAAATGAGGGTAATGAAAATTAAATACAACCAGGTAGCTTAATTCTCCCTCTACATTCTACCCAAACATTAAATACTCACAAAACTCCACAAAATTCTAAACAGAAATTACAAACTTACCCTCCGACGAAAATAAACCACACGAAATTGGCGACCACAATGGGAGGGCGACAATGCCTGAATATAACATTCAAAACCATCAGAAAATTCAGTCCGAATGAATTCGGACGTACCAGAAGTACCACTAGCTTTGCTCGAAGTGGTGGGGGAAAATGATGAATATACCATCAAAGAGCGTGATAGATTAAAGGGCGAAATAGAAGCTTTAAGGGCAGAAAAAGCAAAGATGGGCATAAAAGAGAAATCAAAAGCATCAGGTGCTCATCATACTGACAACCCTAGAGAGCATGAGCCTTCGAAGACCCATGTGAGTACGAAGAAGACTTATGCTAGCTCCAAAAAGTCTCACCGGTCCAGGCCAGTGGAGAGCTCTGATTCAGACTCGGAGTCTTCCAGTAGCTCCTCGAACGAAGATGGAATAGAAGAATCCTTGTCCTCCAGCAGTAATGAGGGCCGATCTAAAAAGAAACAAAAGTTGGTTAAGAAGTATTCAAGAAAAAGGGATAGGTATGGAAAGTTAAAGAGGCATATAGGCAACGGATCATCTCATAACCGGAGACACATAGACCGGACGCTGGGGGATCCCTTTGCCTTCCATAATGAGCCAGGTATCTTTGCAACTCCTAACGAGGATACCGTTTTCAGTCGTGGCTGGAATTGGAGACAATCTCCATTGTCTTCCAAGATCCTGTCCGGAAACCTCTCCAAGAGGTTTGATAGCACGAAGATGGAAAAATACGATGGCAATAAAGACCTAGATAATCATTTGGAACAATTCAAAAATTTCATGATGAACTTCGATGACGACGATAAGTTGTTTTGCAGAGCATTCTCCCAGTCTTTTACGGGGAGTGCCTTGAAGTGGTATAAAAGCCTACCACAGGGGTGCATTATAAATTTCGATACCTTTTGGGTGGCCTTCTGGAGGCAGTTTGTTGGAAGTAAGGAGGTGAAGGGCAACAGAGATACAATTAGCCATTGTGCCCAAGAACCGAATTAATCACTGAAGGAATATATAAGTCGTTTTGTAAATATCAAAAATGGGTTGGCTGATTGCTTCGAGCAAGTGGCAATAGCTTCTCTGAGGCAGAGCTTAAACCTTGGAAATTTGGCTGATTCAGTGACCAGAAAAAAGGCCATGACATGGGGAGTTTTACTGAAGCAGGTCGGAAAGAAAATTAACGTGGATGAAACAAAGAAAAATAGGGTGCACATGCAGGTGAGGTCTGCCCCGGTTGCACCAAACCCCAACCAAAATCAGTCCGGGAACAAGGCAAGGGAGGCCGGGCAAGCTCATAACAGAGCTAAAGCTCAGTCTCAGCCAGCTGCGCCTGCCCAGAGTCAACAATCTAGAAACAAGAGAGGGCCTTGGGTTCAACCGGAGTGGTTTGCTGAGTTAAAAGAAAGTGTGGCCACCATTTATGACAAAACAAATGAAGAAGTACACTATAGAAGGCCGACTGCACTGCAATCTCCTAGGGAGCATCGTAACAATTCTTTCTGTCAGTACCACAATGATACTGGCCATACCACTAACGATTGTATTGCTTTAAAGCAAGAAGTATAAAATTTGATTGAAAGAGGAAAGTTGGGAGCATATGTTAAAAGAAGAGGAGGAAATAGGCCTGATAATGCTCATCGGCCTGGCCCGAACAATGCAAGCACATCCGCTCCGGAGGGAGCTATGGTGATAATCGAGAGATCCGATGTAGAGTCAGAGTACTTGGACCCTGATCCAACTCGAAACTGAGTGGGTGCCATTGAAGAACATTGTAAGACAGTATCCGAGCTTATTAACGTTTTTTAGTGACTCACAATTTTCGGAGGGGATACCATGACAGCACCCACTCCTTCTTCAGCACGTTTATACATTAGCTACCCAACTGGAGGGAGTCATGACTTCCTATCAATCACAGATTCCATTTCCCTTCATTGTGTTCGATGAGGATGACTTGAGGGATATAGTAGGTCCTCATGAAGATGTTGTTGTCACAGGAGCATCCATTGGGGGCAATGACATAAGACGAATTTTGGTGGATACTGGGAGTTCAGCCAATATCCTCTTTTTAACTTCCTACAAAAAGATGAAAAATCCTGTGGTAATTCAACGTTCGAACAGGTCAATTGTGGGTTGCACTGGAAGCTCAGCAGATGTGATCGGGGAGTTCGAAGAGGAAGTTTTGTTGGGCAAGGGCCCTTTTAAGAAGATAGTTAGAATACTGTTTATCGTAGTGGATTGTCCCACTTGTTATAATGCTATTCTAGGGAGGTCTTCGCTCTCTAGGATGCATGCAGTGGCCTCAACAGTCCACCAATGTTTGAAATATGCTGTGCAATGACAAGTGGGAGTTGTTCGGAGCAGCCAAAAGATTGCAAGAGAGTGTTATGCAACAGCATTGGCCCCTCAGACGTTGGGGGAAGTTCGTATCAATGAAGAATAGCAGTTTGAGGGGCTTTCTAGGGGTGAGGGTAAAATTGATGACCCCAGAGAGACCCCTGGAGTTTTAATACCGGTTGAAGATGTTGAAACACATTCATTGGAAGAAGGAAAAAAATGTTAAGATAGGGTCCAAAATGGCCTCCGAACTGAAGGGTAAAATGTTGAAGTTCCTAAAAGACCATCAGCATGTTTTTGCTTGGTGCAATGCTGATGTTACCGGGGTACCAGCAGATATCATATCACACCACTTGTCCATCCGGAGAGACATAGCACTTGTGATACAAAAAAGAAGAGCTTTTTCCAAGGAAAAGGCTGATGTCATTGTTCAAGAAGTCGACATGCTTACTAAAATGGGGCATATAAATGAGTCTCAGTATCCTTTATGGACAACCAATTCGGTCTTGGTGAAAAAGAAAAATGGCAAGTGGCGTATGTGTATTGATTTTACATATCTCAACAAGGCTTGCCCAAAGGATTTGTATCCCGTCCCCCAGATTGATCAGCTGGTGGATTCTACATCTGGAAATAAGCTACTATCTTTCATGGATGCCTTCTCCGGTTATAACCAGATTCAAGTAGATCCGAACGATCAGGAGCATACTACGTTTGTCACTGATAGGGGCCTTCATTGTTACAAGGTGATGCCTTTTGGGTTAAAAAAATGCTGGGGCTACCTATCAGAGGTTAGTAAACAAAGCCTTTGCTGATCAAATTGGAAGAAATATGGAAGTGTATATTGACGACATGATGGTAAAAAGTGTGGACGAAGAGCTACAATTAGCAGATCTACAAGAAACTTTTGCTAACTTAGTAAAAGTAAATTTGAAACTAAATCAAGAGAAGTGTGTGTTCAGAGTGCAGTCTGGAAAATTCCTAGGGTACATAATAAGTGAGTAAGGGTTACAGCCTGATCCAGACCAGCTTAATGCTTTATTTCAAATGGAGCCTCCTCGAAATATTAAAGAGGTACAACGGTTGACTGGGAGGTTGGCTGCGTTAAATCAGTTCATCTCGAGGTCTTCGGACAGATGTGCCCCGTTTTTTCAAACTTTAAAAGGTGCAAAGGGATTTGACTGGACTTCACAATGTGATGAGGCCTTCAATGAGATAAAAAAACATTTGTCCTCCCCCAAGACTTTATTTAAACCTGTTGATGGAGAGACACTCTTCGTATATTTGGCAGTTTCCAGTTGTGCCATCAGTGTTGTATTGGTAAGGGAAGTGGATAATTACCCCCGTCTAGTGTATTACATCAGTAAGAGCTTGATAGATGCAGAAAAACGCTATCTAAATCTTGAAAAGTTAGCACTAGCCCTGGTAATTGCTGCTAGGAAGATGAGGCATTATTTTCAGGCTCATCCTATTATTGTTCGGACATCCTATCCTCTGAAAAACGTTCTACAAAAGGCAGATGTTTCGAGTAGAATGACTAAGTGGTCAGTGGAACTTGGGGATTTCGATATTGATTTTGCTCCTCGAATAGCAATCAAAGCCAATTTGGGCTGATTTCTTAGTTGAATTCCACTCGGATAGGGATACAGAGCAAACGACTGAGATGAAAGACAAAAAGGTCTGGGTCGTCCGGATGGATGGTGGATCGAGTACTATGGGATGTGGTGTAGGGGTATGCTTGACCTCTCCGTATGGTGACAAAATGTACCAAGCTATATGTTTTGCTTTTAGGGCTTCTAACAATGAGTCCGAATATGAAGCTGCTATAGCTGGTTTAAAGTTAGCTCATAATTGTGGGGCCAAAAAGGTCAAGTTGATGAGTGATTCCCAGCTTCTTATCCACCATGCGCAAGGTCAATCTGAAGCAAAAAAGGAGCAGCTAATAAAATACTTACTTCTTCTCAAAGATGTGGCACTTCAGTTCAAGAGTATTGTTTATGAGCACATACCCCGAACAGAAAATGAACTAGCAGACTCCTTGGCAACCATAGCCTATACTGAATCATACCCTTGGATCCATGTGCTGGAGTGCCCTTCCATTCAACTAAATATGGTTAAGGAGGAAGAAAGCTTTGATATACAAATTGAACAGCCCCAAGATTGGAGGTTTCCTATCCTTCAATATCTCTCTGATGGAATCTTGCCTCCGGACAAGTCAATAGCAAGAAAAATAAAGTACAAGGCTCGTGGTTTTATCATACTAAGAGATGTTCTTTATAAGAAGTCTTACAGTAAACCCCTCTTACGATGTTTGGGGGATGATGAATCTCAAATGGTGCTCTCCGAATTACATGATGGTGAGGGGTCAACTCACTGTGGATTCAGGGCTCTAACAAGGAGAGTTTTGTTGGCTGGTTATTATTGGCCCACTATAATGCAAGATGCTAAAGAGTTGGTGAGAAGGTGTGACCCATGCCAGAGATATAGCAGCGAATTTCATGTTCCAACCACCCCATTAGAGTCAATTTCTGAGCCTATACCCTTTGCTCGATGGGGGCTGGACTTGGTGGGACCTCTACCTATAGCGTCCGGAGGGCGCAGAACAATAATTGTGGCTATTGACTATTTTTCAAAGTGGATCGAAGCAGCCCCACTGGCAGGTACAACATCCAAAGCTGCTATAAAATTCATTTTATCCAATATCTGTTGCAGATTTGGCATTCCACAGAAGATAACGACAGACAATGGGCCACAGTTCGACAACAAGGAAATGGAGAGTTTATGTGCCTCTAGAGGTATACAAAATTGTTTCTCTTCACCTTTACACCCACAAGCAAATGGTCAGGTTGAAGTGTCTAACAGAACTATACTGTCCGGTTTGAAGAAAAATTTAGAAGGGGCTACTGGAAAATGGCCTAGCTATTTACAAGAGGTTTCGTGGGCCTACCGGACTACACCTGGGACTGCAACACAAGAGTCACCTTTTGCCTTGGTCTATGGGATGGATGGCATAGCTCCTATAGAAGAAACTCTCCCTTCATTTCGAGTTCACAATTTCTCCGAACACGCTAACGAAGTTGCAATCAGAGGCCAGCTTGACTTAATAGAAGAAAGAAGAGTTAAGGCTCACCTTAGAGCTACGCACTATCAAGGTTTGATGATAAATAGGTTTGCTTCCAAAGTTAAAAGAAGAGATTTACAGTCGGGGGACAAGGTGTTAAGGAAAGTCTTCTTACACATAAAGAGAAGCTGCTCGGCAAACTAGCCCCAACTTGGGAAGGACCTTATATGGTCATTGAAAGGTTTAAACATGGGACATACTGGCTAGAAGACAAGAATGGAATGGTTTTGAATCATCCTTGGAATATTGAACACCTCCGAATGTACTTGGAGTAGAAACTATGTAAATATTTACTTGTTTAAAAATCCATGTAAATATTTGGGGGCATACTCTTTCCTACCCTGGTGGCGCGGGGAGGTTTTAATGAGGTGTCCGGGCTCTTTTATAAAATTTGATGCCTTCTTAAAAATTCGGAGTGTTCTTACTTTGTTTCTTGTCAAATTTTTGCTTAAACACCGGCCGGATTGAATTGAAGGAATGATGACTACTTAAATATTTGTCATCGGAGAATTTAAACACTCTGACTTTAGAATATTTAAGAAATAACTAGGGGCTGTTTAAACATTAGCCACCAAAATTAAAGGAATGCAAGAGCTGTGCAAAATAAAGACATCCTTTAAAATAACCGAAGTGCCTTGGCCATCCAAGGACTTTAAGTTGTCAAAACAAATAGACCTGTCCGGTCAAACACCGGACACAGTTACAGAAATGCCTTGGCCTTCCAAGGACTTTAGTTCAATCGAAACAAAAGGTCAAAGATAATTGATATTCTAAGACTGAGCCTTTGAAGACGGCTCAACCTCACTATTTTTCTTCTTTTTGGGATCATCATTCTCCTCACCTGGACTCTCCCCGGTGTTCTCTTCTTCATCGGATGAGGATGCATTGGAGAAATCAAACCTGTCACCCTCAGCCATTGTATGAAAGGGAAGGTCTGGATACTCTACAAAAGTCCATAAGTCTCCCAGATTCCTCTTCGGAAACTTCTCGTGAAAAAGCAAGCCCATGTCTGACTTCACCTTGGCATACATCTCTTCTTGAATGTCTATCACACTGTTGGCATAAGCATCAATCTTGGGCTGGATTTTTGCCTCTTGCTCCCTTAGCAGATCAGCGTTTTCCTCTATAGCCTTGGACACCGAGTCCTCGAGTGCGATCTTGCCGTTGGTCAAAATAAGAATGACTTGATCCTTGGTCTTCATCTCCTCTTTTGAAGAGGTGAGATCTTTCTCTAACCCGGACAGCTTTTCCCGGAGGCCTTTGATGGTATCTTCTAAGGTAGAAACCTTTGTGGTCCAACCCTCCTGGATTTTCTTTAACTCCTCGTTTTCTCTCCTCAAAACATCAGCATTTTGGGTGGTAATGAGGAGGTCGTTGGATAGCTTCTCCTTGTCAGAATTAAGGGCAGTGATGATAGCTGCCTGACCTCGCACTTGCTTCTCCAGGACCAACACTGGCTGAATGGTACTCAGTATAGAGTGAGTTATAGCCTCTCTCTCACTTGAAATGGTGCAAGACCTACCATTAAAGGTAACAGTGTTCGAAGTGCTCGGAGGGAGGTAGGGCCCAGCAAAGTCGTCTCTGGGAAGGTTTGCAAAATAGTCACCAAGCCCGTCCAGCCCTGTAATGTCGAAACCGTCGATGCTAATGTCTTCTCCTCCAACCTCATCGGTTTGAAAGCAACGAGGATCTCTTCTACTCTTGTTGGATCAGTAGGGTCAACAGGAGGAAAGGGATCCGAAGGCCGGAGAGAAAGTTCATCACACCTGGAAGTCTTTTTCTTCTTGGACTTCCTATCCTTGCTTTCTGCTCCCCGTTTCCTGTCCCTCTTAGGAACCCTTGGAGGCTTTGGAGATCCTGCCTCTTCCCTAGCACCCTCATGCTCCACTACTTCAAGAAGAGCAGCATCAATCTGACTTGGAGCTGGCCCCTCTTGGTTGTTTGGAGCAGTTCCTCCGCTTCAGTAGGATTGGCTTCGACCACACTCTCCTTGCCCTTCCCCTTTTCGCCTTTCATCTTACTTGGGGCCTTGGCTCGACCTGGCAAATACAGTGACCCGTCCGGTGCGTGTGTTCTTTTAAGGACTACATCCGGACGGGTGGAGTGGTAGGTTCCTCCTAGGTCAAGTCCCTCCGGCCAATAGTGTTCCAAAGATGGGACCTTGCGAGATTGCCTCCGGTAAAGGCATCATGAAAACGGTTTCCCCACTTTTCAGCAGCCCAAGTATTGATCTTGGTACAAATGGTTTGCCCGGCCTTTAAATAATCATTGAAATCTTTAGGCAGCTCTGTAAAGAAAAAAGACAAGACTAGTCAGTTAAACAAATTTGATAAAAATAAAAATGAGAATGTAAGGTGGGATTCTTACGATCACTTCGCCATCTGCTGGTAAGGAGACTCGGGTTGACTCCAGCTTTGATCTTCCTCCCATTCTCCCAAGCGCCACTCACAAACAAGAAGTGAGTCCTCCAATTTCTCTCCGACTCAAGTAGGTCATCCACCACCTTATAGTTATCAACCATATTGAAGTGATAAAAGGGGATATGAGGGTTTCTGCAGAGGTTGGCCACAACAGCGAATTCTTCCATCGAAAGAGGAATTCCGGAGAGTCTGGAAGCCATGATACAGGCCATGAGGGTGTACCAGGCATTAGGGCTCAGTTGACTTGGGCAGAGCTTTATGAGGTGCAGATATCTGACTATCTCCAGATCTAAGGGAAACCTTAATCCCCAGTTAAAAAGTTCAGTAAAGATGACCACTTCACTAAGCTTGCAGTCCATTGGCGTTTCAGGGACTATTGGCATCCTTATTTTTACATTCTCCAGAATCCACCACTTTGTTCGCATCCGACCCAGTTCGGCTGTGTGGATGAAGGCATATTTAATTTTTTTTAAAGAAAGTAAATACTTAACATTTACCTTGTGGAAACAAGGTCCCACTTTTCCTACAAGACACTCCGGCAAATCCGGATGCCTTAAGCATAGTTTCTCCTTGCCTTTGTCCTTCTTGGCAGCTCCAGCGTCACTTGTTTGTCCGGAGACTTCGGACTTGAACGGAGCCTATTCAATAGAATCCTCCATTACTTCCTCCATTACCGAGGAGGGGTTTTCGGTTGTTTTTGAGGGAGGGGAGTTAGGAGTTGGTTCAGTCTGGCCTCCGGACGGTTGGGCTTCAATGATTTTCTAGAACTCTAGCCTCCGACTAGGGCTCAGATGTGGTAATTTCTCTTCGGAGGCTTGGGCTAGAGGCCTCCGGACCGGACAGCTTGTCCTTAGGAACTTTTATGGGTGCCTCTGACCCTGTCTTGCTGTCTTTGGCCCAAGATTTTGAAGGTGTGCCTTTTGAAGCCTGCCCTTTTACCATGCGACCTCTTCTCCGATCAACTAGTTTATTGGGAGAGACTTCTGCATCTGACCCCATGGCGATGAATGGGGAAGGATTTTTGAAACTGGTAACTGCTTGCGCTGGTTCAACAGTGGGCTCTGATTCTTGAACCGACGAGCCTGAAACAATAGGAGAAAGGTTGGTTTGAAACAATCTCCTCGGTTTTACACTTCTGGTTGAGGAGGAGCCCTGGTCAGGTTCTGTGTTTGGGATTACTGGTTTGTCGATAGGGGAAGTAGGTAGGCCTGCAGCAATGCGCCTTTCCCGTTCAACTTTTTGTGCCTTTTCTAGCTCTGATAGATTAAGCCACCCGCCTTTGATTAAAGCGTTCCTAGCTGTGAACATAAACTCACAACCAAAAAAGAAGTATTTGTGTTTGAGAGAGAAAGCTATGAAATTTTGCAAAGTAAGTATGAAGATGATGGTAAAACAGGGAAGAAGTGATTAATTTATAGTAAACACACAAAAAAGGCTTTGATACCTAGGAGAATTCGAAAGGATTGCAATGATTAGGGAACGAAGCTGACATCATCTTCATTAAATGAAGAGGTTGCTTTTCAGAGAAGGTGGGAGCGAAATTCTAGGTGAAAAACAGCTTAAATAACGAACCAGAGAGAGACACGTGTCCCACGAACTCTGAAAAGAAACCGTTTAAATTCAAGAACCTTTTTTTAGTCCGGATAAAGCTATAACACAATTCGAAGGACCTGTCCGGATGTAACTGTCGCTAGCAACACACTGTTTTTCAGGTCTTGCCAAAGGTTTTTGAACACCACCTAAAAAAAGGGCTACTGATGAGTCCGGATTCTGTCACCACCTCGGACAGGGTCAGTTCGGGAAATGTCCACCTAACCGAACAGGGGCAGTTCGGACACCATCATCCATTGAACTGTTCGAACAGAACTAAAGTACTTAGAACCTAATCACTTTTTGACTAAGCTGCATGTTCCCCTACTTAGAACTAATGGGTCCTTAAACTCAACCCGAGTCCATTAAACACGACCCGAAAGCCCATGTGGCCCAAATATAAGGGTATAAATACCCAACCACCAACATTAAATGAGGGTAATGAAAATTAAATACAACCGGATAACTTAATTCTCCCTCTACATTCTACCCAAACATGAAATACTCACAAAACGCCACAAAATTCTAAACAGAAATTACAAACTTACCCTCCGACGAAAATAAACCACACCAAAACTACCCATTATCTTTGGGATAGTATGGTGTAAAAAAAATTTGTTGATCCCGTGCCTTTGACATAATATCGTCATGATTATGTTTTGGAATTGAGGTACATTTTCGGTCATAAGGATTCTTGGTATTCTTAATCGAGAAAATATTTAGTTTTGAAGGAAATCAGATATGGTCTTTGCTAAAGCCTTGGCTTCAACCCATTTAGTAAAATAGTCAACTACCACAACGAGAAATTTTTGCTTACCGGTAGCAATCAGGAGGGGTCGGACTAAGTCTATCCACCATTTGTCGAAAGGGCACGACGTTGGTACAATTCTCATTAGCTCACTGGGTATATGTCGCTTATTTGCAAGTTGTCGGTAGGGATGACATTTTTGTACCAAGGCCTACACGTTTGTACCGAGTTTAGGCTAATAAAACAATGTTAGTAGGAATTTTGTTATTAAACTACTGTAATCACAGCGGGCACCTACTTCCTCTTTATGAATGGCCGTAAGGATCGTCGTTGCTTCCTTTTTGTTAAGACAATGAAATAGTGGTCATGTTGCACTTTTCCTGTATAATACGTTACCTAACAGTGCATATTTAGTTGCACAAACATATAATGATGTTGCATATTCCTTATCTGGTGGGAAGGTTTGGTTTTGAAGATATGCATAAATATATATGTCCCTTCAATCGATGGTTGCTATAAGTTTCTGTACTCAATTCTGCGTGTCTGCCACTACCGTCGGGGAATCCTAGATAAAGATAGTTTCGTTTTCTTGCTTTGGCTAGCAAATCTGCCATTGAATTGTCTGACTGAGGTATCCATTCGTATTGGACACTATCAAATTTTCCTTTCCACTTTTTTGAAAGCTTCGAGGTACCCAAGGGTGCTTTCCTAGTTTGGCTTCGAAGGTCCTCGTAGCCTGACCAATCACTAGTTGTGAATCCGAGCGAAGTACTAGTGAATTTTTTCTGCATATGTGGGCAAGTTTTACGCTTGCCAACACCGTTTCGTACTCTACTGCATTATTGGTTGCTTTAAAAGAAAAGCTTATTGCTTATCTAATTTCTTATCCAAAAGGTGTCCTCAGCACGACTCTGACACCCTCCCCCAGTTTCTTTCGAATTCCCATCCGCCTCAACTGACCACAGGGGGATGCCTGCTTTTTCTTTGGTTATTTGCTCATCTGAGCCCCTACATCCTACAAACTCAATAATGAAATCAACTACTTTTTGGACTTTTATTACCGTTCTTGGCTGGTAGCCTATGTCGTAAGTTTCCAGTTCAACTGAACATCTTGTTAATATTCCTTAAATATCTCGATTTTGAAATATATTACGTAACATGAATGAAGTGCGCAAGATGATAGTGTGGCTTTAAACATACGATAACATTTTTCTGGTTGTGACCTACCAAGCCGAAGTCTAATTTTTCCAAATTTATACCTCTTTCAACATCCACTAATCCTTTTTTGAAGTAGTATACTAGACGTGTACGCTTTTCGTTTCTCGTACGAGCACTCCACTTACTGCATAGATCGACACTGAATGGTATAGATAAAGATACTCTCCCGGTTCGGGTGACATTAATACTTTTAGCGATGTCAAATACACTTTTAATGTTTGGAATGTCACATTTTATTTATCCATCTAACTGAATTTTTTAGCATCCTTTAATATTTTGAATAATGGTTGGATTTTATCCAGATGCTCTAGAGATGAATCGGGAGAGGGCGGATAAGTGTCCCGTTAGTTGTTGTACTTATTTATGTTTGTTGGAGGCTCCATGGTAAATATTTTTTTTAATTGAGAGGGGTCGACTTCTATCCCATTTTTACTAACAATAAAACCTAAAAACTTTACACTACGCACATCATAAAAGCATTTTAGAGGGTTGTGTTTTAGACGATAACTCCGCAATGTTTCGAAGGTTGTCCCCAAAATTTCAAGTTGCCGCTCCCCGAAATTGATTTTCACAATCATATCGTAGATGTAAGCTTCCATAAGTTTTCCTAGTTTTCCTTCGAATATCTTATTGATTAACCTTTGATATGTGAAACCCATATTTTTCATTCCAAATGGAATGACCTTACAATAGTAGAGGCCTCACTCCATTTGGAACGTTGTATAATCCTCGTCTGCAGGTTTCATAGGTATCTGGTTGTACCCGGAGTATGCATCCATAAAGGACAAAAACTCTTTAATATAGGTGGTATCAACCAATTAGTCCGTTCTTGATAGAAGAAATGCGTCATTTGGGCATGCTCGGTTGAGATCGGTGAAGTCGACACACATACGCCATCGTCCGCTCATCTTCTTTACTAATACTAGGTTAGCCATCCATGTCGGGTATTCGGCTTGCATGTTGCGATGTAACTCGACTAACTTGTCCACCTCGATAAATATCGCCTCTAACGTTTCCAGGGACAAATTTCGCCGTTTTTATCGTATTGGGTGAACATTACTATAAACGAATAATGAATGGAAAATAACATTTGAATAAACTCATGTTGCTTGCTTCATATTCCATGCAAATACATATTCGTTTGTCTTTAACAGAGCTATTAAACTATTTTTGAATCCGTGGTCAAGTTTGTTACATATTCTGACGACCTTGCCCTCTTCCAATGTAACATTGTTTTCATCTCCTCGAAGGTCATCCTCTTTTTTTTCATCTCTGTGGTGGTCCCAAAGCCCATAACTTGTTAATTGGTATTGGGCCGCTTTAGAAGGATCGAGCATTATGGCATAACATTTCCTTGTTGTCCATTACCTCTGATTATTCCCACTAAATTCTATACAATTTACTTGATACATAATCTGAATGAGCTTGTCATGGTCGCGAGCTTGTGTAGCCATGGTCTTCCGATTATGGCAGGGTAGGAACTTGAGGCTTCATCGTTAAAAAACAAGGTTTTGAATACTTTTTTGTATTTTCATGCCCTACTATGACCGAGAGTTTAATTACCCCCATACATTTAGTCGATTTGTCCTCATAGCTAATCAGTTGTATATATGTTGCCTTCAAATAGAGGTACTTCAAATATTTTATATAGCTTTCCTTGAAAATGACATCGATCGAGCTCCCATTGTCCATAAGTATTCGTGTGACCATCACCATCGAGATGTTGACGTTAATTGTCAAGGCGTCTTCATATCGGGTGATAATATCCCTCAAATCATCCTCATTAAACATGGGATCTTCCACTGGATCCCATATATCATGATACGCAGATCTACTAACTAGGTGGATGTATAGGTATTTACAGTTTCGTCTCCGCGCCAGTGGATCGGTCCTGAAAGGGTGTCCCCTCCAAAAATAATACACAACTACTTTCGTTTTTCTCCAATATGTCAGGTGCCTCAATAGGTGTCAGGTTGGCTACCCCGTCCTCTACAAACTGGACAAGATCGCCACTATCGATCAACCTCTGGATTTCTTCTTTCAATTGCCAGCACTCATCAATGGGGTATCTATGGTCATTTTGATATGCACAAAATAGCAAGGGGATCTCATGTACGGTGCTTCTAGCATACCCCTTGACGGCTGATATTTGGCTCTCCCTTTCATCTTCTCATAGATAGTAGCTATATTATCGGTTAGGGGAGAAAAATTCCTGGTGAGACTATCGTAATAGGGAGGACACGACCGACTTACATAAGGTCGAGATAAGTCTGAAATGGGAGCGTCCGCATAATGTTTCTTTTCCACACTTGACGATTTAAATTCTTGAGGTTTATGCTGAGAAGTTGGTGTGGTATCCCCCTTCTTTGAGTTTTCAACTCGAATAAACTTATCTAACCTGGCGAGGATGTCCTTCATTATTTTCACACGAAACTGGATGAGGTCTGTGAAGATGGGGCCTTCCCCGTCTAATCCTCTTTTTAAGACAGCTACACCCACAGGCTTGGCACATGATGACATGAATTTTTTCACGTACAAACCTCTACACATTCCATTTGCTGGTATAGGTCCATAATTGTGTCTCCCTCACGCTTATGTTATTTGTTTCCCACAAGCTGATTTTTAAAAACGACCGGTAAGCCCTTAAAGTCCTTGATCGGTATCTTCTGGAGGCCATTAAACCAATTGAGTGTGTTCCCTTAAATGTCATAGAAAAATATCTGCAAAGAAACACATCATCATGTTCATAAATTGCTCCAAGTGATGTTCGGGATCCTAGAATCCATCGTACAAGTCTATCTTGTGTGGTTAGAGTTTCGGGGGAGATTTTATTTTAGGATACTATTGACGAAGGAAGACTCATGCCAAAAGTAAGGAAGCATAGTAGGCCAGACCTGATCATAATCGACCACATTTGGTCTTTTGTCGCCACAACGTACCCTGTTACTAGACAAGTCATCCCGGTTAGAGTCAGTCAATCTTTTCTTACTTTGCGCCTTGCTTTTATTCTCATTGATACGCTTGCTCCTATGGGCACTAGTTCTTATACTATCGGTGAGGTCATCCTCACCGTCCTCTTGGCGAACATCCTGTCTGACCATATCCTAAGGGACACTTTATCGCTCAGACGTCGTATGGTATCAGCGATTGCATCGAAGCGTTGTCTGGCTTCTTCATCCCTCTTATGCTGTCGTTGGGAAGAACGGTGCTGCTCACGCTTAATTTCCTCTATCGGAGTTTCCAAGATCCATCGTTTAAGAGGTGAAAGACATACCAAGATTAATAGAGTTTTCCTCTTGTGTCGTTCCGCCAGTGTTTTCCTCTATGTTTATTTAGAATTGATCATTATTTCGATTTGCTGTTATGTAAGCCGCATGATGACCTGTTTGATCAACTCCCAAGACTCCTTCACTGATGGTTGGATTCTGTATGGTTCCCTGGTTGCCTTGCATGTTTTGCCTCTCAATTTCTGGCCTAGATAATACAATCACTCACTTTGGTTGGAGGTACGCGTTACATGATTCCCATAAACGACGATAAAATATGGTGAGGGAATTTAGTGACAGTGATACATTACGATAAATGAAAGAATAAACGTGATATTATCTTATTTCTTAAGTTAGAAAATATTTACATTCATTTTTAGGTTTCTTTCCTTTTATATACTACATATCCTAATAACTCTACACTCACAATTGTACTTGATCGTGGGTCCATGATCCGTTCTCACGTTCTTGTTGCTGCCTTGTTACTGCCTTTATTGATCTGATGATGCTTTTCCAACTCCACTGTATAATCCGACGGAAGGGTTATGCCTTATAAAATACAAGAAAAAAACCTATAAATAAAAACTGTGTAGTATTTCAAACAAGCAAACAAGGGAAGACATTAGAAAGTTTTTTAGGTTGGAGACAAAGTATGGGTGCACTTAAGAAAGGAAATATTTTCAAAAGAGAGGAATTTGAAACTAATTCCTTGAATCGATGGACCATTTGAAGTAACATAAAAGATCAGTAACAATATTTATCAACCTGACTTGCGAGGTAATTATAAAGTGATTCATACCTTCAATGTGTCTGATTTTGTTCCTTTTATTATAGATGATACATATTTGAGGTCAAATTCTTGATTAGGGGGAGAGGATGATGTAAGAAAGAATTAGAGGATGAGCTTAAAGCTGAAGATGTTTTTGTTATACCGGCTCGTCCAATAACTCGATCGAGAGTTAAACATTTTAACAAATTTGTTAGAGGATTTCTTAATCAAATAGGAAATCTTTATGATAAGAACATCAATTATGAAGGTAAAACTTGACAAACCATTTTGGTTTTGATTCAACCTAATTGATTTCAACAAATAGGGTAGTATGTCAATTGTATTTTTTCCCATGTTGAAGTTTTATCTAAATGGGTTTTCTTGACAAAATGTTTGATTAGGTAATTGTTTCAGTTTGCCATTTCTCATTTGTTGAAATAAAATTCCAAGACCATTCTACAACAATAGCCACGTCCTTGCAGGAAATAAGAAATGTTTGATTTCAAATTTTTATCATTAATGCTTTGTATTTCCAATATTATTATGCATTTTGTTTCCAAAAACAACATTCATTGTGTTTAAGACTTTTTTTTCTTCTTTATAAACTTTGTACTCAGTTTCGAAACTGTAGACTATATTTTATTATGAAAAATTCGTTAGTTTTGTCATTCTCTTGTTGGTGTGTAATATGCACAAGAAAGCGCGTTCTTCTTTTAGTGTGTCATATCTAAAGAAAGATCAGTTAGAATATAAGAGGCCTTTCTGTGTGACCTATCTATCCACATCATTTGATCCTCGAATCATTTTGGTTTCATGGTTGTAAAGTTATCTCCATGCTATTTCAAAGTGTCGATTCTAGGAGGATTATATCACCAAATATATTTGTACCTCTCATAATCTCGAAGCAAGTGAATGACCATATATGTGACCTTACCACATCTAGTGCAAATAATTGGCACAATAACACCCCGTGTCACCAAATTAATTGTTTTCAAAGATATATTTCTTATGGTACGCCACAACAATACTCCTACTTTTTGCAGACACTAGAGCATCCAAAGATCCCACTCGAACCAATCTTCTCACTCGACAAGATCAACAAATTATAAGATCATTTTATTGGTTTTGTTTAATTTTTTTAATTTAAATAAGTATATTTATTTATATCGCTAATAGCTAGGTATAACTATCATTATTTTCTTTTAATATTTTAAATACAAAATAACTAACTAATTATATATTATTTGTTAAAGAATAATAATAACTTAAATAATAAAGTATTAAAGTCTTGGCAATATTTAACCAAATTATACTGATTTTATTATGGATTCGGTTGGCAAAAAATAGTTCAAATTTAGTTGATCCACAAAAAAAAGTTATCTGATAATCTTAAAGTTAATTAGGTATTTGCCAATTGAGGAGTCAAATGAAATGATAAATATCCTCAAAATTTTATGAAAATTGATATTAATTATTATTAATAGTTCAATAAAAACTAAACAGTTAAACAACTAGTATTGAGAATAAATTCATAGTTTGCGAAGAAAGACAAGTAATAATGAATCAAGAACTATACATCTTTAGTTTGTAACAATAATAAAGATCCAAACCACAACTTAATCTTTATATGGTTTTTTTTTTCAATCAAGATGGATTGCCTTTATTAAAAATAAATTGAGAGAACATGGACTAAATTGAAATTACAAAAAAAACTAGAAGCCCTTAGAGTAAGGAATTCAAAACTTGAACCAAAACGGTTGCCATTAGCTGGTTGAAGTAAATGAGCTAGGTAAGATTGGGGAATCACGATTATGAGCAAGGTAGATCAAATTGGGGAAGATACAATGGAAAGAAGCTGGAGAAGAAGAAGAGGAACCTCTAGGAGCCACTAATCTGAAGAAATAGTTCTCAAGTAACCCACCTCCATGATTTTGAGCAGAGCAATCGCTCTCAAGGGATTTAGAGGACCATCCTGATTCAAATTCATCTCATTCCTTCCCTTCAAAGTTTTTTTGGATATCCGATCAGCAGCGTGATTCTGCTCACGGTATATGTGGTTGATGTTCATAGCAGGATGAATGAGCTTTCTGCAATAGGTTATTAATGGCTCCAAGTACCACGTAAATTTTCCATAGAGCAGAAGATTCACAAGGATCTCAGAGTCCACTTCAACATCCAGGTTAACTATGTTTAACATTCTTTATATGGCTTTCGAAAAATAAACAGCGTTGGCTTTTATAATAAACCAAAAATTAATCTTTATATACTGCCATTTGAAAACTAAATAACTATTGATTGGGTAAGATATATTTGGGGTAACTCGATTGGGAGGGTCGGATTTATTTTAAGAGAAAATTTAAATTAATAATAATTGTTATATTTATATTGTTTTTTTACTCACGTGTATATACTATTTTCTTTATTATGTTTTATAAATCATATAAATAAATAATGGTTAATGGGACTTCTTGATCTTTTGGGTTTGATCCATGCTTATGACCCGGCCCGTTGGGCCTATTAATCTGAAGTTAGCCTTTAAATGGTTTTAGCAATAACATTTAAATGGGTTTGACTTTATCTTTTTAAACATTAAACATAATAGTTCAATTATCTCGCTACTTTTTATCTTATACTATTACACCCTCATAAAATTATCAAAATATCATTTGAACTGATTTACACCATTTCATATTGGCAACCACAGTGGGATCATATATCAAGGTACCCAGATTGAAAAATCTAAAACCCAACGTGCAAAGCTTACCATCGAGTTTTTTGGAACATGGATGATGACAAGCATAATACCCTACCTTTCGAAGCCCGAACTATAGCCCCCTTTAAAAAATGAAGAGGTTAGAGTCAAAGAGGAGAATGTATATACATCTCACACGAATAATAATACTGAATAAAGGCTTTTTCATGTACGACGAGCGAGATCAATTACGAGGAAAAATTGAAGCGTTGAGAGTTGAGAGATAGGCTGAGAGGGATTTGGCGGGAAAGATTCCATTAGAGTAATCAAAATCTGACGAGCCAGATAATAATCCCCAACATAATCCGAAGCAAATACAAGATGACCATTCTCCGAAATCCCTCTAAGAATCTAAAAAGAACATCAAACTAAACACTATTCCAGCACTTCGGAGTCTACTGAGGGTTCTACATCAGAATTAGAAGTTTTTCATCTTCTTCAAGTAGTGACCATTGTCTCAAAAAAAGAAG
This sequence comes from Limnanthes douglasii subsp. nivea, assembly GCA_036936605.1. NCBI lineage: Eukaryota > Viridiplantae > Streptophyta > Magnoliopsida > Brassicales > Limnanthaceae > Limnanthes > Limnanthes douglasii. The sequence goes on from JAUPFV010000001.1 coordinate 185,558,873, forward strand.
GAAAGCCTCATTATAAAAAAAACATTCAAAGAAAACAAGCAAGTAGGATTTTTCGGGAAAGAATAGGAGTCGAAAGGGAAAGGGAAAAAAGAAAGAATATCAGGGAAACACGAACGGGTCACCTGAGCATAGTATAGATCGCTTGTTGGGTGATCAATTCACAGTTCAATCTCAGCCTAAGATTTTTTCCACTTCTAATGAGGATCACACGTTTACTCAAGGACATCATTGGAGGCACTCGCCCTTGTCTTCGAAAGTCCTCTATTGATATCTACCTAGTAGATTTGACATCTACCTAGTAGATTTGACATCTCCAAAATGGAAAAATATGATGCGACCCGACAATCATCTTAAGAAGTTCAAGAATTTCATGATGAGTCTTAATATTTATGACAAGTTATTGTATATAGTCTTTCCTGAAACTTTCAAAGATAGTGCCTTGAAGTGGTAGAATAGATTATTATGGGGTCGATACAAAATTTTGACATGTTTTAGATAGAATTTCGAAGGTAATATGTGGGATGTAAAGAACTTAATGGAAACATGGATATTATAATCCATTGTTTGCAACACCCTAATGAATCTTCAAAATATTTTACCCAACATTTTTTAAATACCAAATATGGATTGACAAATAGCTTTGAACATGTGACTATAGCTGCACTTAGACAAGGGCTGTTAGTTGGTGAGGTGGTTGATTTAGTAAACTGTAAGAAAGCAATGACTTGGGGTGGTTTCTTTATCCAAGTTTGAAAGTAAATCATTTTTGAGGAAACTAGAAGATTGAGACAACCTCATCAATATAGACATGTCTCTTAAACCCCTTGTCCAAAAGATAGTAGCTAGTCACAAGCTATAATTAGCAATTGTCCGAGGAAATCCCGACAGGGTTCTCATCGACCTATATCAAACCAGTCCAATCAAGGCAAACAATCCAAATACAAGAGGGAATCGGTGGGTTTAGCCCAGTTATTTCGTATAACTGATTGATAATGTTGCAACCATCTATGGTAGGTCAAAGAATTTTGCGCAACTCCAAAGGCCTGCACCTATCGAAATTCCGAGGGAAAATCAAAACACATGATTTGTAAGTCGCATAATAATGTAGAACATGATACTAAGGATTGTATTTATTTGAAGCACCTAATACAATCACTGATTGGAAATGACAAGCTAACCACCTTTGTTAAATCACAAGTGGGTAACAAAAAAGTAAGTAACAGATCGCAACCAAGCATGAGCGAAGTGCATGTAGTCTGACCTGTTGTTCGAGGACAAGACTCATAAGGTCCTACAAAGGAAAGTACGATGGTGATTATTGAGAAATTTGATGTAGATACGTAATATTAGATCATGAACCGGATCATGGTCGAGTGAATTTGGTATCTGAAAATATTGGAAAGGTATCCAAGTTGTGTTAATTCTTAGATCGTTAATTGGAGGAGATACGATGACAACACGTTCAATTTGTTCTAAGAAATGGCATATGGTTAGCTTGACCACCCAATCAGAAGAAAAAATGTCTTCACATTTGTAACAAAATTATGTTACATTCATAGTTTATGATGACGATGATTTAAGAAACGTTGTTGGGCCGCATGAGGATTTGGTGGTAATAATGGAATCTATCGAAAGAACAAAAATCCAAAGCATCATGATTGATACTCTTAGCTTAACTAAATTCTTATTCATGTCCACGTATAACTTAATGAAGAATCCATAAGTGATTCTCCGATTGAACAGAACGATAATGGGATTTACAGGTAACTCTGCTGATGTTATTAGGGAATTCAAATGAGATGTCATTTTTGGAAAATGACCATTTCTGAAAATTGTAAGAGTTTTGTTTATAGTGGTGGATTGCCTGACCCTTTAAAATGCCATATTTGGCATAACTTGGTTATCAAGGATGCATGTTGTTGCATTGATGGTTCACCAATGTTTGAAATATGTTGTTTGAGGCCAAGTAGGAGTGGTTCAGAGTAGTCAAAAGGTGGCTTGAGAATGCTATGTCACTCTCGTGCCTCCAAAGTGTCTGGAAAATGGGACAACTAATAAGGAATAACAATTACTAGACTCCTCTTCAAATCCAACCAAGATAGATAATCCAAGAAAGACTCATAATGCATTTATTCCAATTATATAAGTTGAAGTACATAGTTTTTGCAGATGGAAAAAGTGTATGGATTGGAACTAGATTTCCATCGGAATTGTAGAAAGAGTTTTTTCCTTTTTATCTAAGAAATTACATGTATTTTCTTGGTGTAATGAAGATGCCACGGGCGTACCAACTAGTATCATTTTCCATAAGTTATCCGTTTAATCTGATGCAGCCCCAATGATACAAGGAAGAAGGGTTTTTTCTAAAGACATATATGAAGAAATTGTTAAAAGGGCAGACATAGTAACAAAGTTGGGACAAATTTGGGAATCTTAGTACCTATTATAGACAACAAATCTCATGCTCGTAAAAAATAAAAATGGTAAATGGCGAGTATGTATTTATTTCACAGACCTTAACAATGCGTGTCCTAATGATCCTTTCCCCGTTCCTCGGATAGATAAGTTAATGGAGTCCACTTCTAGAAATAAGTTGTTGTCTTTTATGGATGCCTTTACTGGATACATTTAGATATAAATAGATCCAAAGGACCAAGATCACACTACATTCATCACTGACAAAGGGCTGCATTGTTATAAAGTGATGCCTTTCGGTTCAAAGAATGTTGGGGCTACTTACAATTCTTAGTGAACAAAGCATTTGCTAGCCATATTGGGAGAAATGTAGAAGTTTACATCGATGACATGATGGTTAAGATACAGAGAGAAGATGATCATTTACTTGATCTTAAATAAACGTTCTCCAACTTGGAAGCCATCAACTGAAAGTTCAATCCATTGAAGTGCACCTTTAGCATGCGGTCCAGAAAATATTTAGGGTATGTTATTAATGAGAAATGTATTCAAGCTGAGCGAGCGTAACTAGATGCATTTCTAGCTATGGACCCTCCCAGATCCACAAAAGAGGTTCAACTATTAACTGGAAGGTTGGCAGCTTTAAACATGTTTATATCAAGATCATCAAATAAGTATGATAGGGAATTCTCGAGGAGTTCAATTGGTCATCAAATTGTAAGAGGGCGTTTATAGAATTAAGAAAATATTGTCTTCTCCTAAAACTATGTTCAAAAGTTTATAAGAGATATACTCTATGTATATTTGGGAGTATCTGACCACGTGATGAGGGCAGCATTAGTTCAGGAAGTTGACAATTACACATGTCCGGTTTATTATATTAGTAAGAGTTTGTTGGACGTTGAGAAAAGATATCAAAAGCTGCGAAAGTTAGCTTTAGCCTTTGTAATAGCAACAAAAAAAACGAGGCCTTATTTTCAAGCACATTCCATCACAACTCAAAAATCTGTTCCACTCAAAAGTATGTTACAAAACCGGATGTATCATGTCGGATAATCAAGTGGTCTATATAATTGGGGGATTATAATATCGATTTTTCTCATGGAATGACAACCAAGGCGTAAGCTATAGCTGACTTATTTGTTGAATTCCACTCGGGGCAACCCAACATAGAGTATTCTATCAATAAACCTGGGAAATGATGGGTAATCGGAACGAATAGAGGATTTAGTATGATAGGTTGTAGAGAAGGAATTTGTATACTCTCCCCTTTTGGAGACTTATTGTATCAGGCTATACGCTTCAGATTTAATTCCTCAAACAAAGAAACTGAGTACGAAGTAGTAATAGCTAGGTTAAGGCTCGCTTAGATATGCGACGCCAAAAAAAATCTGATTACTATGTGGCTCACAATTTCTCATATATCAAGCTCAGAAAATATGAAGCAAGAAAATAACAGTTGGTAAAGTATTTACGAGTATTAAAAGAAACTTATACTTGCTTTAAATATGCAAAGTATAAGCATGTGCTAAGAGTTGAAAATTCAATGGCTGACTCTTTAGCCATTGTTACGTACTCTAAGGCATATCTTTGGATTTTGGTATATAAATTCCCTTCCATAACAACAACCCTCTAGTTGGGAATTAGAGCTGAGGGAAGTTGTCAAATATCTACAATAACCAGCTAAGATTGGAGGTATGAGATCCAAGAATTCATGGGGAGCTTTCCTGAATACAAAATCTTAGCGAAGAAATTAAAATTTAAAGCACATGGGCTTTTGGTCTTAAGAGGGATCCTCTACAAGAAATATTTTAGCAAGCCTTTGTTGGGATGGCTCGGATTCGATGAGTCCCAAGTAATTCTATTAGAATTACATGATGAGGAAGGCTCTCCCCATTATGGTTGCAAAGCTTTGAATATAAGGGTATTATTAGTAAGATATTACTGGTCATCCATCATATCGGATGCTAAAGAGTTATTTAAAAGTTGTGATCCCAACTAGAGATTTAGAAATGCAATACATGTACTAGCAGTTCTCATGCAATCAATATCCGAACAGTACCTTTTGATAGATGAGGGCTTAATTTAGTTGGACCCTTATCAATGACTTCTGGAGGGTGTCGAAGCATTATACTGGCACTTGATTATTTCTCTAATCGGGTAGAACCATCAACTCTCTCCGAAACTACTTCCAAAACAGTAATGAAGTCTATCATTTCCACCATATGTTATAGATTTTGAATTCCTAGAAGTTTTACGACAGATAATGGTCCTCAAATTGATAAGAGGGACATGGAAATTTTTTGTACATCAAGAGGAATTCACAATTATTTATCTTTACCTTTTTCATCCCAAACTAACATACATATAATGGTTGTTAAATATGATTACTCTGATGGGCCTAAAATATAATATAGAGGGTGCAACAAGCAAGTGGCCAGCTTACTTACAAGAAGTATTATGGGTCTATCGAACTACACCACATACTTCTACACAAAAATCTCATTTTTCATTGGTTTATGAGATTGATTCAATAGCACCGATAGAGTCTACTTTTCATTCTTTCAGAGTTCAAAGTTATTTTGAAGAAGATAACGAGGTTGCAGTAAGAGCTTAACTATACTTGATTGAAGAAAAGAGAATTAAGGCCTATTTACCAACGATGCATTATCAAAGTTTAATGAGAAGTATGTTTGCATCCAAGATACGAAGATGAGAATTTGATATAGAGGGATAAGGTGTTAAGAAAATTATTTCTACACACCAAAGGCAAGAAATTTGGGAAGTTGGCGCCAAATTGGGAGGGACCATACACTGTGTGAAATGATTAAGCAAGGAACATATCGATTAGTTGACCAATAAGGCAGTCCTTTGAGGCACCCGTGGAATATCGAACACTTAATTTTGTATCTCGAGTAAATGTTTATTGTAAATATTTACTTCATTTTTGTTTAATGTAAGCATTTGAGGGCATATTATTTCCTACCTTGGTGGCTCGGGGAGGTTTTAACGAGTTAACCGAATTATTATCAATTTATCACTTTTTGCCTTTAAAATTTAGTTATGACTATACTTTTGTATTATTTTTTGTGTACTTTTGAACGGATTACCTTTGAATGGCTTGTGTATTAATTTTTGTGCTCCTTTGAATGGATTGCCTTCGAGTGGCTTGTGTATTAATTTTTGTGTGCTTTCGAATGGATTACCTTCGAATGGTTTGTGTAATAATTTATGTGTGCCTTCAAATGGATTACCTTCAAATGGCTTGTGCATTAATTTTTGTGTGCCTTAGAATGTCTCGTGTATCAATTTGATATACTTTCGAGTAAAGTGGACCAAAAAATGGAAATAAAAGATATACGCAAATGCGATGATATCATAAAGATAATAGGAAGTACAAAAAAATTCGGGGAACCCAAGGACTTGATAAGATCTGAGATAAAAGGAGACAAAAAAAATGCTTTAGAACTACCAAATACTTACACAAATTTCTGACCAGCTATCACAAAATACCTTATATACAACAAGGAGTTGCATAATACAACAAACTTGAAACTATTGACATTTGGGCTCGTTCCTATCGGTTTCTTCCTCCTCCATTTCTTATGAGATCTCACATTCGGAACCCCCTTCATCTCTGTCATTTGAACCATCATTCGGCGAGTCCTCAGAAATACCCAGTTGATCAGCTATGAGCAAATCTGGGGGCAACAGGTTATCTGGACTAGTCCCCACAAAGACTCGAGGACCAAGGTAGAGAATCTTTTATGGAATTCCAACACCATATACAATTTGAATGAGGCATCCCGCTTGTTGAGAGAGTCTATAATTATATTGATGTATGCATCCATAACATTATATGACTCTTGTTTACATGTCATCTTAAGAGAAGATAATTCATCTTAGTGCTTTTTTGTTATAGCATCTTGACTATTTTTCTCACCCAACAAGCGTTCGATGGTACCCTTGTCACCAGTTTCCTAATTCTTCAGTGCAATGATTTTCCCAGAGCTAGATGATTCTAGCTTTTCATAATCATCCTTTGGTTTGGCCAGTTCTTCAGTGAGTGATTTGACCTCCTCAGATGCACGATTAGCCTTCGTTTTTTCTTTTTCAAAGGAGGTCTATTGATTTTTGTTTTCTTCTTGAAGAGAAAAAATGGTTCCTTTAAGGGACCTCACTTCTCTTTCTAGCTCGACGATAGGCTTCACATAACCCAACATTGAATATCCAGCACATAATTTTCCTTTGACAGCTGAAAGCGTACACCATCGAACACCATATTGGTGAGTAAATTATAGAAAGATTTTCTCAATTGTCTAGAAATCCAACCCTTTAATATCCCTCATTAGTTCTTCTCCAGTGGCATGTTCGTCAAATGTGGGGAGAAATGGAAAGTTTGGGTCAGATTCAGTAATGGGTAGATGATCAGCATCATGAATAATTGGAGAAATGATATCTAAACGCAATACGATCTCCGAACTAGTCGAGGTCTTCTTCCTCTTTTTGTTTCTTTTGTCACTACGTTGTTTTCTTCTTTTGTGTATGTTCTTTTTCTTGGACACGGGAGGATTTATGTGCACATTTCCTCGTTCAATAATGCAAGCGAGAGCAGCTAGCAATGCCTCATCAATTTGTTCTGGTTGCTCCTCAGTCCCAGCTTCAACAGTGCCTTTTGAGGTGTCTTCTTTGCTTTTGTTCTCCTTTTTGTTCCGATATATGTGGATTTTGTTCTTGGTTGGAAGGTATATCTTTCCATTACCAGCTTCGGTCTTTTTTAGAATAACAAAGCGCCGGGGAGGAGTAGAAAACTTCTCACATGTCAATTCACGTTCGGGATTAGTCCTCCAAAGGTGACTTCAAACCAAGTTGTCATGAGTGAAGCACTAGTGTAAGTAGTTAGGTATTTTTCTTCCGCCATTGATTTAGCTTCTTAAAGTGAAATTTGCATCGACCCAATGGTCCATATAATTCTTCAAAATAGCCGATAAAAAAGAAAAATTAAAGGCAAGTGATAAAATATTGAAAGGATGAATAGAAGATAAAAAACAATAAGATTTCGGTTCCGTAAAACAGAAGTGAACCGAAACCAATAAGAATTGGTTTGGTTCAGTCTCGTTTAACGGATTTTTTTAAACTAATTGTATTAGGCCTTTTCTTTTATGGCGCATAAAGATTTTAGTAAATAAGTATGTAAGTGCCTCCCTTTATATAAGATTGGTTTTCTCTCTCATATTTCAACCAAACCAGTGTGAAATTTAAAGTTCAATTGTGATCAAATACTAAAAGCTGACCCACGTTTTATACCATAACATATTTCTCTTTCCCACCGCACTTAGACTATAAAACTACTCTTTAGTTGCTATGATAGAAGATACTTTCGGATATTGGAGATCAAATACTGACAGTGTTTGTAGATTAGAAAATACAAAGCATTATAGGTTGGCAAACTGTTTGAACCGCGAACCATCGAAACCGTTTAACAGAGAACCACGGTTTGCGGTTCTGCCGGTTTACTTCTTATGCGGTTCTGACGGTTTGCGGTTCTGGCGGTTTGCGGTCCTAATGACAAGTTTTGCAGTTAAACCCCCAGTTCAAACCACCCGACAAACCATTTAGGAACCATTTATCAAAATATTTTATAATGTTATTTAAAATTAATTTGTAAGTGTTAATTGAATCTAATTTCAATAATTGAGATATGTATTATCTAAACGAGTTAATTATGCTATTTAATGTATTTTAATTTAAATATGTTATCATTTTAATCGAAATTTTATAATCAAACAATTACATTCTAAAAATAATAATTGTAATTTGATTTTGATATGTTTGATTACATTTATGTATTTAAGATATTTTATTTAATATTAGGTAGATATTAAATAAAATATAATTGTATTTTGATTACAACTTTCAATATTTTTAAAAATATAAAAATAAAAATTTGATTGTCTTAAACAAGATATCGTAAACAATATAATTGTAAAATGATTTGTGTATTGTTTGAACATACTAGATATTAGATGTTATATTTAATATTAGGTACATATTAAATAATATATACCTATTAGACATATAATTGTATTCTGATTTTAAATTATTAGGTCATTCTTTAGATTCTTTCAAGCTTGAAGTGTTTATAGTTAGGTGAATTATATAGTTTATTGTATTTTCGAACTATTCAATATTAGAAGTTTAAATTAATTTTTTTAGGATTGTATAATTATATGCATAAACTTAAATTACTTGTAAATAACAAAATAAAAATTGAAAGTGAAATTGATTTGAATAACATTTAATAAAAAAAAAGCAAAACAAACACTTCAAGCTTGAAACATAGTTGTTAAAAAAATTTATTAATAAAATTTCTAAAAATAAAAAAGTCCGGGCCATCCGGAGATTTCTCCGGATGGCCCGAATTTGCAGTCCGGGCGTCAGGAAATTACGTCCGGACCATCCGGAGATTTGTCAGGATGGTCCGAAAATTTGATTTTCGTTTTTTTTAATTTATTTTTTGGGTCTCCTCTATAAATAGAGGAGACCCGAAATCCAAACTCATTAACTCATGTACTCCTCCTGTATCTCTATAAATCTCTCTACTTGTTCTAAATATTCTAGAAAACTCAAATTTCTTATTTTACATATTGTAGTCCTACTTTCGGAATTGTTTGATTTTTTTTCGTAAATTGTTTCTATTTGATAAAAACACGTAAATAACGTTGGGATAACATTATAATAGCTCAAGTAAAAGTTTCGTATAATTTATCAAGTTATTTAATTGTTATAGTTATTTAAATTAGTTCTTTTAATTCTAATTTTATTAGTTGTTATTGCTTGTTATTAGTTGGTATTAGTTGGTATTAGTCTAAATTTAGTTTTTATTATTTGCGATATTAATTAGTTTCGATTAGTATTTTATTGCATGTTTAAAAAAAACGTTGTTTTAAGTTTTAAAATGCCTATAAATCGTAGACTTACTAATATTCACCCATCCGCTAATTTTCACTTGTTATGAATGATGTTTGTGATAATAAAAAAAATTAATACTAACCAAAATGTAATAATAATTTTATAATCATTATTAAAATTACAATGATAAAATTCAAAATTTAATATTAAAATTATAACAATATAACTTGTAATCTTTTACCATGATAAAATACGATTTTGGTTTAAAAAATAATAAATAACATTTGTAATATTTAAAACCAAATCACAATAATAATATTCAAAATGTAATATTAAAATTATAACAATATAACTTAAAAATAATAAATAACACTTGTAATATTTAAAACCAAATCACAATAATAAAATTCAAAATGTAATATTAAAATTATAACAATATAACTTAAAAATAATAAATAACATTTGTAATATTTAAAACCAAATCACAATAATAAAATTCAAAATGTAATATTAAAATTATAACAATATAACTTAAAAATAATAAATAACACTTTTAATATTTAAAACCTAATCACAATAATAAAATTCAAAATGTCATATTAAAATTATAACAATATAACTTAAAAATAATAAATAACACTTGTAATATTTAAAACCAAATCACAATACTAAAATTCAAAATGTAATATTAAAATTATAACAATATAACTTGTAATATTTTTGCATTATAAAATATGATTTTGGTTTAAAAAATAATAAATAACACTTGTAATATTTAAAACCAAATCACAATAATAAAATTCAAAATGTAATATTAAAATTATAACCATAGAATTTGTAATATTTTAACATGATAAGATATAGTTTTGGTTTGTAACATAGTATCAACACTACTAATATTAGATCCAAAAACATAATAATAATAATAATAATATTCAAAATGTGATAATAACATAAGTAATATTTAAAATTTTGGACTATATAATAATTACAACACTTAAAATATTAATAACCAAAACAAATTAATACTAACAAAAATGTAATAATAATTTTATAATCATATGCAATATCTCAATATTTTTTAAATATAACTTAACATATGATTTTGGTTATAAAATAATTAAAACATTTATAATATTTACAAATAAACCGCGGTTTTACAGTCCTGACGGTTTACAGTCCTAATGGTTAGCGGTCCTGTCGGTTTGTGATCTTACCGGTTTACTTCTTATGCGGTTCTGGCGGTTTACGGTTCTAACAGTTTGCGGTCCTAATAGGCCAGTTTGCGGTCCTAATGGACCAGTTTCGCAATTAAACCACGAATTCATTAACAGATCTCCAGTTTTGAACCGCGGTTCTGAACCGCGGTTCTGAACCATTTGCCACCTCTAATTGTAAGAGAATCAAGTATTACTGGTTTATATAAAAGAAAAGGCAAACAAATTTTGGTATAAGATATATAGTTTATTAATTTACTATGGAGAAGTAGTTACTTTTCTATAATAAAATCTATAAAAGTAATTACTGAAATTGTGCTGGGTTACAAAGAAAATTTACTAGAAACAATAATTTAAAAAGAAAATTTACTAGAAACAATAATTTAAAAGAGGATTAAGAAACACCTTTAAGAACCACGTGATACACTCAAACAACTATAAGGGCTTCTAATTTCTCACTTCTTAATTATTTATTCGTCGTAGCTTTTAGCCTTGACTAATCTATGATATAGGGCAGAGTTTGAAAACAAAGAAGGTAAAAAAAATTATGATGCCGCCAAAATACATTACTCATTAATTATTTTTTACCCGAAATGCTGTAAATATACACTTTATTTATATTCATATTTGTATCACTTTTTCATTTTTACCACGGGATAAGTAATATATGGTATATGTATATACAAAATTTTATCGGTTTTGGTTCCGAAATGATTTTATCGGTTTGGTTCCGAAATGATTTTATCGGTTCTATCGGTCGTATCAGTTCAGTTCCATGCCGGTTTTATTATTTCGACTTCTTATCGGTTTCAGTATTTGAAATGGAACCGCGAACCGGACCCTTAAGGTTTAGTATGGTTCTCGGTCCGGTCCTTACAGGTCCGATTCTAGTTTGGTTCTCGGTCCAATCCTTGCTGGTATGCTTCCATTCTGGTTCCCGGTTTTCAGGAACTGTTGATATCCCTACCTTTAGCGGATCATCCACCACCTTGTAATCATTCCCCATATTGAAATAGTAAAATAGAATTTGGGAGTTGAATGATAACCCCGCGATAGCAGCTAGTTATTCCATCGATATCAAGATTTTAGATAGCCTAGATGATATGATGCATGCCATTTATGTAAATCAGGCATTTGGACTAGATGGCTCGAACACAATCCTATTAAACTGAAATATGATACAATTTTAGGGCCGAAGGGAAACCGGAGACCCTAGTTGAGCACGTCGGTATAACCCACTAATTCTATTAGACCGCAACTCGTCGGAGTCTCTCCGGGTTAGGGAAGCCTAACCTTAACTACTTCAGGAACCGTAAATTGGCCCGAATAGCCTCTAACGTTTTCCCATAGAAGTAAACGTAAGGAATTTTGTTAAGACCGAAAATTTATTTTGCACTTACCTTTGCAAAGTTAGGTCCAACCTGTCCGACCAAAGAGGGTGGAAGCGCTTTAGATTATGTTATAAGGCCTTACCTTTGCCCTTGTCACCCTTGCTCTTTGAAGTTTTATTTTTTACTGGCCTCGAAGTCTTGCCAGTTTGACCAGATGTATCAAGGGGAGAATCTTCACTGACACCATGCATGTTGTCTTCCATTACCCTCAGACTAGATCTTGAAGGTTAAGTGGGTTGAGTGCTAATGTTTTCCTCTTCCGTTGGTGGTGAAGAAATAGCTTGGTCAGATTGATATGACTCAACTGGCAGAGTTGCAGGGTTTTCTTTCTTGTTCATACTTTGAGAGGATTCAACTAGTTGAATTATAAGGTTTTCTTCCCTGTTTGAAACTTTGTGGAAGCTTAGTTGGTAAAGTTGGATGACTTTCTTCCCTATCCAGATTTGGTGGGAGAAATTGTTGAAAGTTGTCTATTGCAAGGTTTCATATTCTCCTCTGAAGGTTTAGGTTTGTTTTTTTATTGTTTTGTTAATCTGTATGGACTGTTCTCTTTGGCATCAAAACCAATGGTTTTAAACATAAAAGGAATTCGACGACTAGTGGCCTTTTGAGATCAAGATGTTTTAGGTGAACGACTTTGTAAGGTGAACAACGAGTAGTAGAAGAAGTATAAAAAATAATGTTATGCGAGTTGTAAGGATAAAGGCCCGCATAGTTAATTGACTGAGTTACTACAACAGTGCCTGCGGAAAAAAGAAGCCTAGCTTTAGCCCTTGCCTTTTTCACTATTCGTCTAACTTGGATAAGTTCAATCAACCATCTTCGGTTACAGAGTTTTTGGTTGTGAATATGCAAACACCAGAGTTTAGTCATAGGAAATATTCGTGGTGGTTAAAGTGGTGGAGGAACAAAAATGTCGACACTAAACCAAGTATCAATAGAAAAGAACAGTTTCTCTCTCTAGAGTACATATTTTATCTCTCTAAAAATATCTAAAATAGGAAAAAGAAAGGGGGAGGGGCTTATAAATAGAACTGTAAGAAATTCTTGAGTACCCTAGTAGGGAAGTAGAAATGCCCCTAAGAGTTATAACCTCTAGAGTAGTGGAAACTTCTTCAGTTAATTCGCTCGCCTCACATAGGTAAAACAAGGTCACCGCTCCAATCAAGAAGTGACACGTGCCACGAGATACAACTGGGTAAAAATAGTAATGTTTAAGAAATAACTGTCTTTGAATTTTACCATCGGATGCGGTTCAAATTTATTCACCGCAAAGATTAAAGAGTATTGAAAATCAGACTTTGAATTTATTCACCACCAAGATTGAAGAGTATTGCAATATCATACTTGGAGAAATGAACAAGAGAAGTTTAGAAAAATTTCCATTAGCCTTATCAAAATACATTTGAGAGGGCTAAGGAGGATACATGATAGAGTCAGATATATTTGGAGGTTACTGCATTAGGAGGGTCGGATTTCTTCTAAGGGACAATTTAGAAATGCTATAGTTACATTACCCTTTTTCTTTTTGACTCACTTGCGTGTGTATTATTTCCTTACTTATTATCTTTATAAAACACATAAATAAATAATGTTTAATGGGATTTTTTGATCGTTTACGATTTACCAATTTCTATGACCCAACCCATTGGGTTAATTAACCTGAAGTCAACCTATAGATGCAATGAGCAATAACATTTAAGAGAGGATTCAGCTAGATCCTGAAGGTTCAGTGGACTGAGTGCTAATGTTTTCATCTTCCTTTGGTTGTGGAGAAAGAGCTTGGGCAGATTGAGATGACTCAACTGGCAGAGTTGTAGGGTTTTCTTTCTTGTTCGGACTTTAAGAGGATTCAGCTAGTTGAATTACAGGGTTTTCTTCCATGTTTGAATTTTGTGCAAGCTTAGTTGGTAAAGTTGCATGGATTTCTTCTCTATCCAGATTTGGTGGGGGATTTTTGGAAGTTGTCTATTGCAAGGTTGTCACATTCTCCGCAGAAGGTTTAGGTTTGTTTTTTTATTGTTTTGTTAATCTGTATGGACTGGTCTCTTTGGAATCAAAAAAAGTGGTTTTAAACGTATAAGAAATTCGACGACTAGTGGCCTTTTAAGATCAAAATGGTTTAGGTGAACGACTTTGTAAGGTGAACAACGAGTGGTAAAAGAAGTATCAAAAGGAATGTTATGCATGTTCTAAGGATAGACTCCTGCGTAGTTAATTGACTGAGTTACCACAATAGTGCCTGTGGAAAAAAAGAAGCCCAACAGTAGCCCTTGACGTTTTCTCTCTTCGTCTAACTTGGATAAGTTCAATCAACAATATTCGGATAAGGAATTTTTGATTGTGAATACGCAAACACCAGAGTTTAGTCGGAGGAAATATTCACGGTGGTTAAAGTAATATAGGAACAAAAGTGTCGACGGTAAACCAAGTATCCATAGTGAAGAATAGCTTCCCTCTCTAGAGTACATATTTTCTCTCTCTAAAAATATCTAAAATGGGAAAAATAGAGGTGGGTTTATAAATGAAAGTGTAAGAAACTCTTGAGTACCCTAGTAGGGAAGTTGAAATTTCCCTAAGAGCTATAACCTCCAGAGTAGTGGAGAAATGAAGAAATGAACAAGATAAATTCCCCTAAGAGCTATAACCTCAGACTTTAAATTTATTCACCACCAAGATTGAAGATTATTGCAATATCGAACTTGAAGAAATGAACAAGAGAAGTTTACAAAAATTTCCTTTAGCCTTATCAAAATAAATTTGAGAGGGCTAAGGGGGATACATGATTTGATCGGATATATTCGGAGGTTACTGTATTAGGATGGTCGGATTTCTTCAAAAAGAAAATTTAGAAATGCTATAGTTACGCTTCTTTTTTTTCTTTTTGACTCACTTGTGTGCGTATTATTTCCTTAATTATTATCTTTATAAAACATATAAATAAATAATGGTTAATGAGATTTCTTGATCTTTTTTGCTTTACCAATATCCATGACCCGACCCGTTGGGCTAATTAACCCGAAGTCAGCTTGTAAATGATATAAGCAATCGCATTTAAAAGAGTTGGGCTTTGTCTCTCTAAACATTAAATATAGTAGCTCGGTTATCTCTATGATTTCTAGCTTGTACTTATTACATAATCACAAAATTATCTAATTATCCTCCTACCCCTTTTACACCATATCAACTGTGATTCTCAAATGAAAAAAATGCGCATTTGTAAGTTATTATAATTAGATTTTATAATTTTTAGAGGTTTCTAGCAATCTCTCAATATGATAGTAAACATATAACATGTTTAAAAACTTAATAATCTTAGTATTTGAAACCAATACTTTTTAATAAATATTTTATAAAATTATGGATAGTGGTCATTTAGATGTTTCTTCCAGCTTATATTACAAGATAAATGTATGGTTAAACGTTTTGACCAAAACATTATTCAATTTAATTGTTTATATCCGTTAATGTAATTTTAATTTTTTTTTTTGAATAAAATTATTAAAAAAATAAATATTTTAACAAATACCTAAGGCATACCTTGTGGGAAAGCTTTAGATCGTAAGATAAAAGGAATACATAACGAGAAATATATAAGTGTCATAAAAAGAATACGAAAGCAGCAAGATAAATCAACGAGACATAAACTGAGAAGTGCAGAGATTAACAGGTAGGATCAACAACCTGTGAGAGAAACATAAAAAAATGAATCAAAATTAAGTTATAGGATGGTGGGAGGCCAACCAATCTTAGTTCTCTGAAAGCTGAAACGAAGATCAACGAAAGAACAAAACGAGACAGCACATGCAAGCTCGGTGGGGAGCCAAATATTATGTTATTTCTTTCCTCCCAAATATAGTAAATGGTGGCACTAAACCAAACCCGCTAGAGATGACGAAGACTTGAAGGGGACCAACTAGAGACTTCAAGGACTCAATAGTTCCAATTAGAGTTATTACTGAAGGGAATACCAAGCTTATCGTGGACTTGTTCACCAATGATCTGAGTGAATCAACAGTCACAAATGATATAATTAATATTTTAATCAGCAAAGTTACAAAGGACACAATTTCGGGGTGTACCAATCCTCCAAGATAAGAGTTTATCCCGGGTGGTGAGTTTTCCTTGGATGAAAATTAAGAGAATAAAAAAGTATGGCGATAGATATTATATTTGTGCCAGCCCCACCCCTCCGGCACAAGGGATAAGCGTACGAATGACGTTGTAAGTGTCTTTGATTATGAAGAATGGGATTCTGTCTTTAGCTGTCCAAAAGGGGATATCATCAAGTAAGACACTTTGATGGGGAGGGAGATGATGGTACTACAAATTTCTATGAGATTGCTTCTGTTTCCCACAGTGGTGGATCTCTTGTTAATAGGCCAAATCCAACGCCCCTCAAAATTAAAGTCTGAGACAATGATGTTTTTGCCTAACCTTGAATCAGAGATGATGGAGAGGTCATGATGGGATGCCATAAAGGTAGAGAGAAGACAACGATAAAACCAGAAAGATGTTGTCTTACCATTACCGATAGACACACTAAAACTATTATTGGCTATAGGCCTAATAGATAAAATTTTCCTCCAAGTCCAGGATGGAGAGGCGCCAAGATGGGTATTCTAAAAAATATTATTTTTAATATTCTGAGTTTTAATCCAATCCCTCCAAATAGACTTACATGAGTAGCTAATGATTGACGATATGATCTTAATGACGACCACCTGATTCCAGATTTTTAAGTCCAGGATCCCAAGGCCTCCCTCAGACAAGGGCACTGTAACATTAGCTCAGACGACCTTCGCACTAGAGTGTCTCATCTCATGACCGGTCCAAAGTTAGCAATGGATAATTTGGGAGAGTTCTTTATGAACTCTAGAAGGAAGGACAAAAAAGATGGATGATTAATAAACTTTCCCAACAAAATAAACAGATTTGATGAGTTGGAGGCGACCCGTATATGAAGATACTTAGAGGTCCATGAACCAATATGGGATGTGATTTTGTGCAGGAGAGGATGACTGGCACCATGAGAAACGCGGCTAGTGATCAGAGGGACACCCATGTATTTCACTGGAAGATAGCCCTCCTTGAAACCAGAGATGTTGATAAGGAACATGGTACTATTTTTAATCTCTTCTTCTTCATTGGTCTCTATTTAAAAATCAATAATTTTGAGCTCAATTTTTCAGTTTAATCAATAATGTTTTATACATATTTTTAGGATTTAAATATTTTTCCTTATTGTTTTCATTTTTAGGTTTTTTTCATTATTCGAATATTTTAGGGTTTTATAGATTTGTACATTATCTCGATTTTGTATTTCTGGATGCGAAAACTTCTTTTAGGGTTTATGACTTTCACGTTTTCTTGTTTTTTCGATTGTTTTATTTTAATTTCTTTATGTTTTTATAATTTTTTAGTATTTCATTCGTAGTTTTTCATATTCTATGTTTTCTATTTTTTATATTCTATTTTTTATATTGATTCTCAAATTCTTAAGTTATTAATTCTTTATACCATGTCTTCTAACAATTAGGAAACTCATTTTTAAAATGTCCTTTTATAGCTAATTTAGTGTGTAGTAACATTATTTTAAATTTTCCCGACCTTTATATAAAGTGAGTGATATAGGTTAATTTTTTATTTGACCTTCTTTGTATTATTTTCTTATGATATGTCAAGTTATTTGTTTTGGATTTCAACTTGTCAGACATAATTTAAATAAACCTTTCTTGTATTACTTTCTTACGAGTGGTCAAATTATTTGTTTTAGATTTTAACTTGGTATGTAAATTTTTTATTTAACCTTCTTTCTATCACATTTTTATTAGAGTTCAAATTATATGTTTTAGATTTCAACTTGACAAATGAAATTTTTATTTGACATTCTTTATATTACTTTCTTATGATAGGTCAAATTATTTGTTTTGGATTTTAACTTGACTAGTGAAATTTTTATATGACCTTCGCTTTATTACTTTCTTAGTAGATCAATTGTTTTTGGATTTTAACTTGGCAAGTGAAATTTTATTTTCCCTTCCTTGTATAACTTTTTTATGGGAGGTCAAATTATTTGTTTTAGATTTCAACTTAGTTAGGTAAAAGTTTTATTTGACATTTCTTGTAGTACTTTCTTATGAGAGATCAAATTATTTGTTATGGATCTTGACTTGACTATTTAAATTTTTATTTGACCTTCTCTGTATTACTTTCTTATGAGAGGTCAAATTATTTGTATTACTTTCTTTATATTTATCTTTAATATCGTATGTTAAATTATTTCGAATCTCTAATTGTTTTAGATTTCAGAGACCAAACACACTACAAATAAACCACAGAACACACACACACCAATCATATTACTTAAAAAAAACTTGGCTTTATATATTTCTATAAAATTTGTTCTTATATACTTAACACAATTTAATTTGACTTAAAATATCAGGCTTAAATGTGACTGCCTTTCTAATAAACTTATATATACTTTAACTTCTTTATATATAGGCTTATGTATAATCTGTTCTATTTAACTAAATTATTACCAAAATATATTCTTCTATAATATATTTTGTTACTATATGTCATCAAGCTTAACTTACTACGTATGTAATCGTTTTCAAAATTTCTACTTATTATTCGAATTATTGGTTAATCAATGAATCATATAATCATGGCGTACGTGATATGCCCCCAAGGGGGTAGCTGAGTTGGTTGATTATGGCATTCTTATAACCAAAAGGTCATGAGTTCGAGTCCCTCTACATACGCTTTCTCGGCTGAGCCTGTCACCTTGTGTGGTTTACCTTCTGGCGTTGGTTTGCAGGCTATCGCGTCAGACTGAGGGTTTACCCTGTGCGCACTCATTGCACTCTGAGTAGCGGCTGTGGGTTCCCTCCGAAAAAAAAATGGCATACATGATATATACTTTTTAGAAATACCTTATTGGTTAAAATCTTTTGGCATAAACCTAAGTGGCATTCTCTAAAATTATGATATGTGTATTAAAAATGTAACAATTTCTTTCAAAGTATCACTAATATCTATATATATATATATGTATATGGTAAAATATCAATAACTATATAAAATAAAATTATTTTCTACTTACTATCTTTATTATCATTTATTTTTACCAACTACCAAATCAACGTTGATAATTATTACCCACTATCCAAGGTTTCTTAATATTCCAAATACCCTTATTGACTATATAAAGTTAATTTTCTTTTATCAAATTAAGTATTTGCATTCAACATTATATCTCTCTCTTATATTTTTTCTTGATTTTTTACGTTTCTTTTTGCTATCTCAATCTCTCAATAAATTGAAAATTTATATATTTAATTCAATTACGCTAAATTGATTGAATTCGATCAATTTAAAAAGTGTGGATTGAATTTATAAATTATAAATAAAATTGAATCAAATTCATAAAAAAACTAGATCTCTCGATCTTTCTGTAATTAAAAATATTATGATCAAAGGGATAAACCATAAAAATTATAATTGGAATTTGTTTATAAGTTTAAAATTTGGGATTATCTAAAGAAGAAAAATGATTTTGTGATTCATGTAAGTTTTACTGCGTTTTTTTTATGGAGATGAAGTTTGTGTCCAGTGTCTCGCGATGTAAGATACAAGACTAACCCGTGTCCAATCTCTCCCCTCTGACATATAGCTTTTCAAGTTGCAAGACCAATGTAAAAATGAAAATAGTAGATGTGCGACCAATATACTAGATAATGGATGCGAGACCTAGATTTTAGATGCGAGACCAGTGAAAATTAGAAATGGTAGATGCGAAGCAAGTGTAAAATAAAAATGGTAGATACGAGACCTAGATGTTAGATGATAGATGTGAGACCTAGTTTTGAGATGCTAGAGGTGATACGAATGTAAAGTATAAATGATAGATGCGAGACATAGAGGCGAGATGATAGATGCGAGATATAGAGTTTATAAGCTAGATGCAAGAACAATTCAAAATGTAAATGGTAGATGTGAGACATAATGACTAGATGACAGAGAGACCTATATTTTAGATGATAGATTCGCGACTAGTGTAAAATGAAAATGGTATATGCGAGACATAAAAACTAGATGATAGATACGAGACCAAAATGTTAGATATGAGACCAGGGTTAACTGGGCTCGCAAAATAAAGTTAAAAAAAAATCATGGATCTAGTTTTGTTCGACATAACAAACAAAAGCAATAATATTTAAAATTATTTTTTAGAGTTTTTTTTTTGGTGTAAAAAAGCATTAAATTAATTGAAAGAGGGTTCATACAAGAATAACTAGGGCATACCCCGAGTAAATAAAATTACATCAAATCAGGAGGTTGAAGTGAAATAACATAAGATCAGATCAAAGTAGCAAACATAAGATCCAGTCTAGAAAAGTAGAAGTGTACTGGTCCCACAAAATGGTCTTCTGAGACAGCTGCCGAACATCTCCAATAAAATCTATGTGATGAAGTGGAAAAAAAAACTCGAGCTGCACTCACCGAGACGAGAACTACAATAAATAAAAAACCATTAGTAAGATATTATACCAGCCAACTAGTCTTGGTGCCTTGAAATCTATACCGTAGATCTGATAAGATACGGTAAGAAACCATGGAGGCAGGGGCCGGAGGGGAACCAAATACTATTGAATTCCTCTCCTTCCAGACGTGGTAAATTACCGCGACAAAGCAAGCATGCCAAATTCTATGGTTACGAGATTGAGACCATGTTGTCGCTTCAGAAATCCAAGACTACCAGCTAATATTCGAAAAGGGGAAACCTAGTTTATTACTAGCGCTAGTCCAGATACTCTGGGCGAAACTGCACTCAAAGAGGAGATGAGAGATAGTTTCAGATTCAGAGTTGCACAGGGCACAATGAGTTGGGATATTATAACCCCAACTGATAAGCTTGTCTTTGGTGGCAAGCTTACCTAAAATAACGAGCCAAGAAATGAAGGAATAATGAGGAATATTGAATTTATTCCAGACTAACCCGGCCCAACCCACTTTAGGGTTAGGCGGACGAATGGCAAGGTACGTGTCTCTGATTGTAAAGGAATTGCATCCAGCCTTCGCCTTCTAGAAAGGGATGTCAGTGGATTCGAGGTTGGGAGGCGGGAGAGAGAGGATTAGGTTGTGGATCTCCAACAGATTAGCGCAGCTTCGAGATCTCGTCGATCTAAAATTGGAAGGCCAATTCCAGATTCCATTACGAATGATATCCGATACTTTTAGGTTCTTCCCAAGCCTGGAGTCAGTAATTGTGTTGTTGCCATAGTGAGATGCAAGTGAAGAGGATATAAGCCATGGGTCGTACCAAAATAATGTGCTCAATCCATTTTTGATGGCCACCCTGTACAAATTACTAGCCAAAGGGCGAAGACGAAGGATTTTCCTCCAGATCCAAGAGGAAGAAGAGTCGATCTAAAGGTTCCAAAAATTACCAATTTGTTTTTCCATTTTAATCCAATCACTCCAAATGGAATGATTATTATTACTTATGATATACCAAAGGTGCTTGAGGACAGCCGCCTGATTCCAGATTTTTGAGTCTAGAATCCCAAGACCACCCTCTATCGTGGGCAAGGTAACCGAAGCCCAAGCAACTTTGGCGCCATAGATTTTCATAGCAGTACCCGACCAAAAAAAACGACGTAGGCTTTGGGACAGTTCTTTGAGAATTCTAGAGGGGAGAATAAATAGAAGACCAATAGACTTGACCAGCGAATAAAACAGACTTAATTAACTGAAGTCTACCGACATACGAGAGATGGTTAGAGGTCCAAGAATTAATACGAGAGGTAATTTTGTGGAGAAGAGGACGATAGTCCGAGTAGGTGAGACGACTAGTGAGAAGGGGGACTCCTAAGTATTTAACGGGCAGCGAGCCTTCAAGGAATCCCAAGATGGATTAAATATTTTCTCGAAGGGATTCATTCATACCCGAAAAGAAGATATGACTTTTGGTCGGGTTGACGTTTAGACCAAAAAAAGAATTGAACTCGTCAAGGGCCTCTTTAATAAGACTGGAGGACTTAACATCACCATGGCAGAAAATTATGAGATCATCTGCAAAGTAGAGATTAATGATCTTGAGCTTTTGACATTTCCAATAGAAACGAAACTGCTTATCCTTACTTTTCTCCTTAAGAATGCTGGAGAGAACTTGCATGACAAGAACAAAAAGAAAGGGGGAGAGAGGATCTCCTTGTCTCAATCCTTTCCTACCTTTGAAGTTGCCATACAGATCTCCATTAATGTTATTAGAATATGACGAAGAGGATATGCATTTAATTATCCAGGTGATCATCTCCTCGGGGAAATTCATAGCAACAAGGATATCACGAATGAGGTGCTATTGGACATTGTCAAATGCTTTCATTAAGTCTATTTTGAGAGCGATCCTTTTATTGATACGATTAGAATGGTACCCACACAGAAGCTCCTGGGATAAAAGAATATTATCAAAGATATTCCTTCCCGCCACAAAACCCGATTGGAAATTATCAATAAGATAAGGGAAAAATCCTTAATTCTATTGGCTAAGATTTTTGAGATGATCTTGTAAAGAACATTACAAAGAGCAATAGGTCTAAAGTCGGCAGGCCCTAAGGGGGGAGTCCTTTTTAGGGATAAGAACAATGGAGGTGGAACTCTAAGAGGGGTCCAGAGAGGAGGTGCGGAAAAAATCGAGGACATCATTACAGATGTCATGGCCAACAATGCTCCATTTAGATTTAAAAAAGAAGGAGTTGAAACCATCAGGACCCGAGGATTTATTGCTGTCAATACTGAAAAGAGCGGATTTGATCTCTTCACAAGAGATCTCTCTAATCATCAATTCCTGATCAGAAAGGGTAACTTTAGAAGAAAGAAGGGAGGAGACAGTTTCCAGACCCGAATAACCATCAGAGAGTATCGTACCAAGAGAGTTTTCAAAGTATCTCACAAAAACATTGTCTACACTGGTCGGAGTTGAGACAGTACTCCAAACTCATTGTTAATAAAGGTGATTTTATTCCGGAAAAGACGGGCCTTAATACTATAATGAAAAAATTTAGTATTTTTTATCCCCGAGCTTTATCTAGTTTTCTCTAGATTTTTGCTTAAGAAAGGATTCTTCGGCTCGACTGAGAAAGATGAAAGAAGCAGATGCTTCACATTCATCCGAGATAAGAATCGGGTTAAGCGGATCAATATCCAGATTAGACTGCGCGTGCAATAATATTTCTTGTGCAATCGAGACTCTGGAGCTAATGTCACTAAACTCTTTACGGTTAAGACCTACAAGCTCAGACTGCAATCTTAAAAGTTTTTCAATAACTAGACTCATCCCAGAAGAATCAATGGGATTATTCCAATTCAAAGAAATAATATTTTTAAATTGCGGATGAGCTTGGCACATGTTAAAGAATTTGAAAGGCTTTTAGCGTTTTTGCCGAGGCATACCAAGATTGAGCGTAACCGTGGTATGGTCAGAGGTACGCATGAAGCCAAAATGGGCAAAGGACATAGGGAATAGATCATCCCAAACAGGGTTGACAAGAAATCTGTCAAGTTTGGAAAGAATAAGATGCTCTGGCTGCTTGTTAATCCACGTGAAATGGAATCCAGAAGATCTAAGGTCGCTTAGTTCATTACGGGAGCAACAATTATTAAAATCGTTGATGGCAGAATTCCAATTTTCAGAGGAACCTAAGCGCTCATCCGGGTGCCAGATGGTATTGAAATCCCCGAGAGATACCCAAGGAATATGCTTATCTACCATGAATATTATAGACAAGTCATTCGAGAGTTGAACTCTCTCTGAAGCTTCATTAAAAGCATAAATAGCAGTAAAACGAAAAGAAGCATCGAAATTGTGACATTTTGCTAAACAATAGATGAATTGTGGGGATTGGGAAACTCTAGAAATAGTTATAACGCTTGGGTTCCAAACAATCCAAATTCTACCTAGCGGGTGATCAGAGTGATTAGTAAGGACATGCCAATAGGTAATCATCTTCCTAATTATAGATTCTACTTTGAACAATTGGACTTTAGTTTCTACGAGAATTAACAATGATATACTATTACTAATAATAAAATCAGTGACATCGTTTTGTCTAACAGGGTCATTTAGGCCCCGAACATTCCAAGATGCTATTTTTATAAACATAGAAAACTTACAGTGCACTAGTCGATGGTTCTGTCGGAGGACAAAACCAAAATACCCTTGTCCTTAGCAAATGTGGGACACTGCCTTTTAGGAGGCGAATCTCCTCGACTTCTTCAAAAGAAGCAAGTCGCTGGCCACTTAAGCACTCCGACTCTATCTTTGAAGGATCGAATTCTTCCGATAAAACAATCAAAGGACCTTTTTTACAAAGGCGAGTAGGATGGCCAAAGATGATACAATTATCGCACTGTGGGGGGGGGGGGGGAGGGGGGGGGGGAAGCCTCGCCGAAATAAAACTTTTTAACTTCATCATAATCGTCCGATAAAATGAACCAATAGAATTAGAGCGAATACAATAACCAAAATAAAAATTAGAATAGAACCCGTTAAAAATACTAAAGATATTATACTCTTCAAAATTACTAAAGAAATTAAATCGTTTTAAAATACTTTAAAAGTTAAACCGATTTAAAATAGTAATTAATCTAAACACATTTAAAATACTTAAGTAATTAAACTTTAAAATAGTAGTTAAAATATATTTAAAATACTTAAGTAATTAAACTTTAAAATAGTAATTAAACTTTGAGTTAAACACATTTAAAATACTTAAGTAATTTAAAATAGTAATTAAGTTAAACACATTTAAAATACTTTAAAATACTTAATATAAATATTTAAATAATTAATTCGGTTAGAAATATTAGAAAAGTTAAACTTATCTAGTGAGCCTTTTTCTATAATTAAGATGAAAATAGGAAAAGAACGAAAGAGAGGCCCAAAAAAGATAGGGTTGTCTCCTCCGAAACGCTCAACCAGAAAATGAGCCGCCGCCAGTACACACCCGATTCACTGATAAATCGCCAAACTCCTCAGATCCGGTAACGCTTTTTTTGCAGGCCGAACTTCCCATAGACGACACTCTACCATGAAAACTACCGGACTCATAGGTATCCACCGGCAAGCAAACTTTTTTCATCTCGATATGCTGCTCCTCCGAAGCAAGCACCATTCCGATGCTCTGAGATACAGATAGAACTGAGCACCTCACGAGATAGAGTTTCCACTTATAACTTTACTGCACCGGACTAGTGGACCTCGAACTTGTCCGGCAACTCATCGTACAAGAAACAGAGCCACCAAGCACCCATAAATGGCTCCCATAACTTTGCTGCACCAGATTGGTGGACCTCGAACTTCTCCGGCAACTCATCGTACAAGAAACAGAGCCACCAGCAACCATAAATGGCTCCACGCTTGAGACACAAAGAACCTCAGCATCAGGTTTATGACTAGCTTCCACGCTTTAGAAGATAGCCTCCGAAGCATCATGTTGAGGCACCGCACACGAGAAATAGAGCGGCAGATAACCACGTTCGGTTCAACATCTTTATATGGATAAACAACGAAGAAATCTCAAATAGAGAAAAGGTCGAGTACGAATAAAATGCAAGATTAGAGACCGTTAGAACCATTACAGAAGCCTTCGGTTGCAGGCCAAATGGCCTCAAAACCACCGTGAAAGCCAAGATCTAAAAGTCTGATAAAAAAAATAGCCGTTGAAGAAAAAAAAACTTCTTAGAGTTATGGTTTAAAAGATACGAATATGTAAAAATTAAAAAAAAAAGTGCGAGGGAGAACATAAAATAATTGTATATAAAATAGTAATTTTGTATAAAATGGTGTTTTTAAAAGAAATACATTTATGAATTTATATTATTTGGATAATAAACTGTAATTAAATTTTTTTTTATGGATTATAGATCGTAAATGGTATATATATAGGCATTGAACAGTAAATCGTCCCTCGACTATCGCGTTTGGTGGCAGATAGTCCCTTGACTTTCAAATGTCCGTTAACAGTCTCTGGACTATCGCGTTTGGATAAAGTTAGTCCACCAGATCCTCTGATCCATGAGAGGCTGCCACGTGTCACTATAGTCCCCAGATTTTTGTATCACCACTAGTCCCTTGAGTTTATGTCAAACCCAAAATGTAGAAAATTACAGAAAACTAAACTCAAGGGACTAGTGGTGATACAAAAATCTGGGGACTATGGTGACACGTGGCAGCCTCTCATGGATCAGAGGATCTGATGGACTAACTTTATCCAAACGCTATAGTCCAGGGACTGTCAACGGACATTTGAAAGTCAATGGACTATTTGCCACCAAACGTGATAGTCGAGGGACAATGTACTGTTCAAAGCCTATATATATATTATAGAAATAAAATAGACAATTAAACTTAGGCCAAAGCTATTTCCTCCATGTTATTTTTTATTTCCTCCATCATTCAAACTTTTAAAAATACTAGTGACTTCCTTTTACCAAATTATCCTTATTTTTATTTCTAATTTAATACTAGACGCCATTGATCTAATAAATAGTCTTATATGAAAAATCACATTAATAACCTAACTTTAATCCAACATATATGAATCTACTTCTAAAATTAACCCTAAAACAAAGAACTTCAATTTTATTGAAGATTAATCATGGAAAATGAAGAAACCCAAATTAAACCGGAACGAACAAGGTAATTTAATCTTTGTTTTGTAATCTTTGTTTTTATGTTTTACCATTTCGAAACTTTTTTTTCCAGCCAAACCCGATTTCTGCAGTTCTGAATGAAAAACAATTGATTCCGAGACGGTATCTCGGAATCAGTTGTTTTGTTCAGAAGCAACTACTGCTAGCCAAAAAATTTAAACATTAGCGAAAGCATGTGATTCCGAGAGGCCATCTCGGAATCACATGCTTTTTTTTAACTGCAAAACATGTGATTCCGAGATGGCCACTCGGAATCAGATGTTTTGCAGTTAAAAAAAAGCATGTGATTCCGAGATGGCCTCTCGGAATCACGTGTTTTCGCTAAAAAAAAAAAACAGAATATAAAAGAACAGTCATATGGTCACAAAATCGAACAAAACTCAAAAACAGATCCAACCAAAAGCATAAACCCTAATCGAACCCTAAATCTACCAAATAAGAACCCTAATCGAACCCTAAATCTACCAAATAAGAATCCTAACCTAACAAGAAGAGCCATAGCCAAAAGAAATTGGAAAACAAAAGACAGGAGAAAACTGAAGAGATTAGGGGCTTGAAAAGAAACTGGGAAACAAAAAAAAGTAGAAAACTGAAGAGAGAGATAAGAATGGTTTTTTTTCTTTTAATTTGTTAATGGATACAATAATAGAATAAATTGGTAGAATAATGGCGTTTTGGAAAAGGAAAGAGATAGAATAAATGGATAGAAGGACAAATGTGTAATTTCCTTTATGGAGGAAATAATAAGATGGGGTTATTTTCAAATTATGGAGGAGATAAAAATTATTATGGAGGAAATAGCTTGGCCTTAAACTTATTTTTTTAATAAAAAAGTGACAAGAAATATAAGCAAAAAACGAAATCTTCTTTCTTGTATCAAGTATGATAAAGATAACGATCCCAAAAAATATCAAGTCTGAATAAAATAAACGCAAACAACACAGAACACTTTTTACGTGGAAAACCTTCCCAGTGTAGGAAGTAAAAACCACGGGACTGATTTCGGAGTCCAACCAAATATTCACTATCAGAAGATGGGTTACAAAACTATTCTCTAGATAAAACTAGAGCATATGTCACAAGAAGTATGACAACTTCATACACAACCCAATACACAAGATAATGAACCAAAATCATAAAACTCACTGAAATATCCCCAAAACGCAGTTAGAAGAAGATGCTCGAAAAACACACTTAGATGACTCCAAATCAAAAACCCTCTGGATAGATTATAGAGGACAAGTAGACGAGCCTTCTCACCAAAATTGAAGCCGATCGGACAACCGGAGACAGTCCGATTGAAAGCACAAAATTCCGCCTCGGATCACCTTTTCTCTCAAAAACTGCGCTATAGAATATGATGTTCATCTCAGAAAGACACTGTATAAATATATATTTATACATAAACCAAAACCCTATGTGTTATCCAAATTGGGCTTAGCCCATATGATAATTGGACTCCCACATAGGAAGAGCCCAACAAATCTCCCCCTCACGACTATGTGGGAGGATTCACCATCCCGGCGATCAATCTACAATGTTCAAGCTTTCCCCTAGGCAAAGCCTTTGTCATCATGTCAGACCCATTATCATCTGTATGAACTTTATCAACCTCCATTAGTTTAGCATCAAGAATATCTCGAATCCAATGATATCTCACATCAATATCTTTCGACTTTGAGTGAAATGACGAATTCTTCACGAGATGAATAGCACTCTGATTATCACATAACAGTACATACCTGTGTTGCTCAAATCCAAGTTCTTTCAAGAACTTCTTCATCCATAGTAGCTCTTTACTCGCTTCTGTCACTGCAATGAATTCAGCTTCTGTCGTTGAAAGGGCAACACACTTTTGTAGTCTTGATTTCCATGAAACAGCGCCACCACAAAAGTTAATCAAATATCCAGAAGTAGACTTGCGAGTATCAACATCTCCAGCCAAGTCTGAATCAGAATAAGCCAACAACTCAAGTTTATTCATCCCAAAACTGAGCTTCAAATTAGAGGTTCCTCGCAGATACCTCATAATCCATTTCACGGCTTCCCAATGCTCTCTACCTGGGTTTGACAAAAATCTGCTCACAACACAAACACTATGAGCTAAG
The DNA here is from genome assembly GCA_036936605.1 of Limnanthes douglasii subsp. nivea. NCBI lineage: Eukaryota > Viridiplantae > Streptophyta > Magnoliopsida > Brassicales > Limnanthaceae > Limnanthes > Limnanthes douglasii. The sequence goes on from JAUPFV010000001.1 coordinate 185,587,640, forward strand.
TCAGGACGGGTACATACCATGGCATACATGAGACTTCCAACTGCAGATGCATATGGAATATTAGCCATGTCTCTCTTTTCTTCATTAGTTGAAGGACATTGTTTCTTGCTTAACTTGAAGTGACCGGAAAGTGGCGAGCTAACCACTTTAGCATTGTCCATATTAAACTTCTGAAGAATTTTCTCAATGTATTTTTCTTGTGATAAGAACAACTTCTTCAAGTCTCTGTCTCTAGTAATTCGAATGCCGAGAATCTGCTTTGCTGGACCTAAATCTTTCATTGCGAAAGACTTACTTAACTGTTTCTTCAAAGAATCAATCCGCGAAGTATTCTTCCCAACAATAAGCATATCATCCACGTAAAGTAAAAGAACAATAAAATCGGCATCAGAAAATGTCTTCACAAATACACAATTATCAGAGGAAGTCTTCTTGTAATCCTGCTCCCCCATAACTGACATGAACTTCTTATACCACTGTCTCGGAGCTTGCTTCAAACCATATAGACTCTTTTTCAATCTGCATACATAATCTTCTTTTCCTTCAACCACAAAACCTTCAGGTTGTTTCATAAAAATCTCTTCTTCCAAGTCACCATGCAAGAATGCTGTTTTTACATCCATTTGCTCAATTTCCAAGTCTAGACTCGCTGCAATGCCTAGAACCACACGAATAGAAGACATTTTTACAACTGGAGAAAATATTTCATCAAAATCAATACCTTTTTTCTGACCAAAGCCTTTGACTACCAATCTTGCTTTGTACCGAGGTTGCAGAGAACTATCATCTTGCTTCAACCTATACACCCACTTGTTACTCAAGGCTTTTCTCCCTTAAGGTATCTTCACTAACTCAAATGTATGATTCTCATGAAGTGATTGCATCTCTTCATTCATCGCTTCAATCCATTGATTTTTACATACACCACTAATAGCCTCATCATAACACTCAGGCTCACCTGCATCGGTTAACAAAATATATTGATCAGAAGGATATCTAGTAGAGGGTTGTCTATCTCTAGTAGATCTCCGCGTTGGAGCTTCAAATTGTTCAACATCTTCTTCATTCACTTGTTCATCCACGAAATCATTATCATGATCACCAGTATCAAAAATATGTGAACCTCTGGAAGCAGGTGAGTCACCATCCGAATTTTCTTGAACTTCTGTAGAAGTATGTGCAAGCGGAATATGCCCCAAATCTACCAAGTCATTTTGAGACATAGGCACTGAATTTTGACTCTTATCAATATCATGAACTATCTGATCTTCCATAAACACGGCATCTCTGCTCCTAATAAGTTTCTTATTAATTGGATCATGAAATCTGTAGCCGAACTCATCAAGACCATAACCAATGAATACACACTGTCTTGTCTTCGAATTGAGTTTAAATCTCTCATCTTTAGGAATATGCACATAAGCTTTGCACCCAAAGACACGCAAATGATCATAAGAAACATCTTTACCTGTCCAAACTCTATTTGGGATATCTCCATCTAAAGGTACAGAAGGACTAAGATTCAAGACATGTACCACTGTATTCAAAGCTTCACCCCAAAAGTATTTAGGGAGTTGTGATTGTGAAAGAAGACATCTTACCCTTTCAATTAATGTTCGGTTTAGTCTCTCCGCTACGCCATTCAACTGAGGGGTCTTGGGAGGTGTCTTTTGATGCCGAATACCTTGCTCTCTACAATAATCATCAAAAGGACCAATGTATTCTCCCCCATTATCACTTCTAACACACTTCAATTGTTTCCCAGTCTGTCTCTCAACTGAAGCTTGAAACTGCTTAAAGACATCTAACACTTGATCTTTTGTTTTCAAAGTGTAAGCCCAAACTTTCCTGGAATGATCATCAACAAAGGTAACAAAGTACAAACAACCACTAAGTGTTCTCGTTTTGAAAGGACCACAAACATCAGTATGTACCAAGTCAAGAAAACTTGGTTTTCTTGATGGAGCCGAGCTCTTGAAAGATACTCTATTCTGCTTTCCAGCCAAACAATGTACGCATTTCTTTAAATGAGCTTTGTGTATCCCACGAATGTACTGTTTCTTCCTCAGAATATCTAATCCTTTTTTGCTAATGTGACTGAGTCTTTTATGCCATAAATCAAGCATTGCTTCATCATTAACAACATTGATTTTCTCAGCAGACACCCTTGCAGACATGATGTAGAGGGCTGAATATTTTTGTCCTCTTGCCACAACCAACGAGCCCTTAGTAAGTTTCCACTGCCCATTCGCAAAAATACTGCAATAACCTTCATCATCTAGCTTCCCTGTAGATATCAAATTCAATCGAAGATCGGGTATATGTTTAACACCCTTCAAAATCAATCTTGCACCCATGCTTGTTTCTAGATAAACATCACCAATACCAACCACTTTAGACAAATCATTATTTCCCATCTTTGCAGAACCAAAGTCACCAGGGGTGTAAGATGAGAAAAATTCTCTACGAGAAGTGGCATGAATTGTAGCACCACTGTCAACTACCCAACCATTTTCATCAGACACAGAATTCACAACAGCATCATCAATAACAACGAAGTAGCTATCTGAAACTGCAGCAACATGTTTCTCGTCACCACTTTCATCATAATTTTTCTCCTTGTTCTTTTCTTCTTTACCATTATTAGATTTCCCAAAATTATTCTTCTTTCTCAACTTAGGACAAAAATTCTTAGTGTGCCCGATCCCATGACAGTAGTAGCACTCCCAATCTGCAAATTTATTAGACTTGTTTCGACTCTTGCTTCTACTTTTACCTCTAGTTTTCCAACCGCGATTTTCATTTCTACCACGTTTCTCAACGACTAGAGTTTCTGAATGTGAAGAGAAGCCAACTGTTTTTTCTTCTCATATCTTCATTCAACATACTACTTTTAGCTAATGCCATTGAGATATTGCCTTCAGGAGCTGAATTAGAAAGAGACATTCTGAAAGTATCCCATGAGTCTGGCAGCGAACCAAGCAACCATAACGCCAAAACCTCGTCATCAAATTTGATACCCATAGCAGCCAACTGATTAATCAATCCTTGAAAGGTATTCAAGTGATTTGTAAGAGGTGATCCATCTTGATACCTCAAATACATCAACTGTTTGAACAAAAGTAACTTACTATTTCCTGTCTTCCGAGCATATAACTCCTCAAGTTTACTCCACAATTTACTTGCATCTGTTTCGTCTACAACATGATTCAGCACATTATCATCAACCCATTGCCGAATAAAGCCACAAACCTGTCGATGAATAATTATCCATTCTGCATCAGACTTATCTTTAGGTTTTTCATCACCGAACACTGGTAAATGAAAAATTTTAACATAAAGAAGATCTTCCATCTTCGATTTCCATATATGATAATTTGAACCATTCATCGTCACCATTCTGCTTGTATTCGCCTCCATATTTGATACAAGACAAGTACACAACCTCTCGCTCTGATACCACTTTGACAAGAAATATAAGCAAAAAACGAAATCTTCTTTCTTGTATCAAGTATGATAAAGATAACGATCCCAAAAATATCAAGTCTGAATAAAATAAACGCAAACAACACAGAACACTTTTTACGTGGAAAACCTTCCCAGTGTAGGAAGTAAAAACCACGGGACTGATTTCGGAGTCCAACCAAATATTCACTATCAGAAGATGGGTTACAAAACTATTCTCTAGATAAAACTAGAGCATATGTCACAAGAAGTATGACAACTTCATACACAACCCAATACACAAGATAATGAACCAAAATCAGAAAACTCACTGAAATATCCCCAAAACGCAGTTAGAAGAAGATGCTCGAAACACACACTTAGATGACTCCAAATCAAAAACCCTCTGGACAGATTATAGAGGACAAGTAGACGAGCCTTCTCACCAAAATTGAAGCCGATCGGACAACCGGAGACAGTGCGATTGAAAGCACAAAATTCCGCCTCGGATCACCTTTTCTCTCAAAAACTGCGCTATAGAATATGATGTTCATCTCAGAAAGACACTGTATAAATATATATTTATACATAAACCAAAACCCTATGTGTTATCCAAATTGGGCTTAGCCCATATGACAATTGGACTCCCACATAGGAAGAGCCCAACAAAAAGTTCAAGAGAAACTAAAAATAGGATTCGAAATAACAAAAGATTTGTAAAAAATAGATTCAGCTATGCTTATTCTTAAGCCTAAACGAACGTCACTACGTATGAATTTATATGTAAACATAATATCAATATAGATATGTTCTAATGGTCTCTTCTCACCATTCAATGTATATTACCATTATTTTGGCCTGATCCGCTACAGAATGCATTTGTAATCATGAAATCGACTCGGCCCTTAGATTATAGGTTATAAGTTCACAATCTTTTACACATTTTCATTTTGGATAGAACTAATAAACTATTTTTTATTTCAGCTTTTATATTTACTTTTGGACAATTGGTAAGTTTTGTATATTGTTTTACGACAATCCTTTCAACAATTAACATATATTTTAAGAACGTAAACTCATTGAAACTACTAGATTCTAGTTGACAAAATTGCATTAAATTATTCAAACATTGTTTATTTTAAGATAATAATAAACAATTCAAAAGATATTTTTTTTTATGAGACTAAAATATTAAATATACATTATATTTTAAAAACGATTTTTAAACATAAAATATAAGACTTTATATAGTTGTTTATTAAAATTTTAATTAATATATTTACAAGTCACACTTGTAAACTATATAAAATACTTTGTGTTTTGTTATTTTTCTCTCATCTAATATAAATGTCCTGATATTAAAAGCTTTAAAAAAAATTAAAAAAATTCTCAACCCACTAGTTTTTTTTTTTTTTAATAAAGTTTAACTTATATAATTTTAGTAAGTATTCTAACTGTATAAAAAAGGAACAAAATCTAGACTATAAATTTAGGGTAGATGAGATGCTCTTGATTTATTAGTTGGTCCGGTGAAAAAGCTTGTCATGCCTGAATCATTAAACCGTTGGCGTTCATTTAAAGTAGTTGCTTTCATGTAATCCATTATTAGGTTTGACTATATTGTAGTATGTGCTATGTGCCTATTATTAATCCACAGTATACAATATATTTGAACCGACGGCGACGAGTAACTCATATTCATGCGGGTTGTTGATGACCGTGTTCCAATTTTGCTGTTCTTTTATTAATCAAAATGCACCGCATGCTTTTTTTTATCACAAAAAGCAGCTTTAAGAACTTGTTATCTCAAGATAAATAGTATATAGTAGTATATGGAAGATTATCTGACAGAGTGACAGTTACTCCAAAATCTACAACACTTCCGTTTCCCAATTCGTTCATTATCCGAAAATTGTGCAAATAAAATTTAAAAAACAAGGTTATAATTTATATAAAAAACTATAGTTTAAAAATGAAAAAGCTACATATAAATACACACTCAAATGACGCATTTATATATAATATGAAAAAGTTACATTACTATTAATAATATTCTAACGTAGTAAAAAACCATAAATAATCATATTCTATTTTTTGAATTAATTTTTTTTTTAAATCCATCTTTTTAATCGTAGTTCAAAAAAAAAAATTCAAAAATATACTCGCATGTGGAAGTAACAATAAACTCGCATCCTCATCATTATAAAGCGTCCGATCCGTTTTGAACCCCGAGGGGGGTCACGACTTTGCATTTTGATCTACTACCAAAAGCCCTTGTACTAATTGAGATATGTTCTCACTTATATACCATTGATCCTTCCCATGTTTTATCGATGTGGGATGTGGAACTTTGGTCGCTAACACGATCCATATGAATACTCAAATACTGAATTTTATATTTTTTTTCTCTTTTTTTTCTTTCTCAAAATTAAGGTTTCGACTCTATCAATCTGGCGCTGTATGTGGGAACGAATAATGCACACTATCATGAATCAACCATTGTATATAGAATTTTCTTAAGTGTCTATATATGCCTGCGTCATATTTGTTTTATATATATATATATATATATCGTAGATATTTTCTACACTTGTAGTACATAGGGATGGTAAAAAAAAAATGTGTGATTGTGATAAGTAACCATGTTTGTTGTTTATTTTCATGTGTATTTGCAATATACATTTACTAATTAACATTGCAATCCAACAAATTTATGTGTTTAATCCAACATCGTGTCTACTGTGTGTTTTTTTATGTCCGTGTTGGGTTAGTTCAATAATGTGTATGTACACTTTGCACAATTAATTTGTGTCTCCTGTGTATACCTTTTGTTTGCGTGTACCAAAGCTCTGTCGAGCACATATATAATGCCGCATTCTGTATAGGAAAAGATCCCATGTAAGTTAATTATGTCGCATCACATTATACGTTTGCATATGAATTCTTAGTATTAAACACACTGCATTATTCCCACTATAGTGACTCCGATCTTCTAATTCCTCTGGTATTCTCCTTCTGTTTGATGTCATTTGTGTGCTATTTCATCCATGTCTTTTCTATTAACTTGATATCTCAATATCATCTGCAATGTTTTTCATCTGTTATGCATAATATTTTCGCCGCATACTCTCCAATCACCTAGTGTAGTCCTCCTAACCACCAACACTTTAGCATTTACACCTACTTTTCCATCACGCATCCATTAAATAAGATCCCATTCTAACCGAGATGGGACTGTCTTTACTTATCTTTTTTGAAGCCGATCATCTCCGTGATAAACCGAATTTTAAGCTCGTCGAACTCCGCTGTGGAGTTGGTACAAGAGACGTTTCATCAACAAGAACAACGGAAGAGATGAACTGCATTTTCATAATTCTACCGTGATAATGATGCTCCATATCCTGTCACTGGTGGCAGAGTAAGTGTTCCTACAGAATTAGAGTGCAGAGAAAAGCATGACCAGTTACATGGACGAATAATCACCCACATCACCAGCTACGAAGCCAAGCACCAAAGCTTAATTGATGCATTCAGCTGCAGTGTGCATACAGCTTCAACGGTAACAAAGTGCGAGTTCAGATATTGGATCTGCGTCAAGTCTTTAGTTGGAACCTAAGACTTTAGCTTAGAGGCATAAACAATTGGTGTCTCTTCAAATATACATGAAACTCCAATACTGTCGTTTACAGAAGACAGACATTGGCATTTCCGTCCTGATTTGAGTATGTATATCAATTTCATGTGGTTTGTTTTGATCAGCCTAGTCTCATCAGTAGACGTAGTATAAATATTGCGAATCAATAAAAAACCGACCTGCATTCTTCACCGCTGAATCTCCACAATCAGAGAGTATGGCTCCACAACTATCTCTAGCGTCCAAATCAGATTCTCCTGTAATCTTAGGTGGTCAAACTCAAGCTATGCAAGTTGAGGGTCCCAAAATGCTGCTATGGTAAGTGTAAGAGCAATCACTTTGGCCTCTCAAGTTCCGACTTCTTCAAAGAACATCCCTCAACAGCGGCCGCGACCATTCTAACAAACTAATGTTATTCTTCGTCGGACATCAAAGACATCAAGGGCTCATTCAGTGAAAAAGGACGCTTCGAGGCATTTGTTGACAAGCTAAAGAGTTGCAATACTAGCAGAGAATTCGCCAAATAGTTCGTCTTCTTAGATCTTCACCAGAACTGGTCTCCACACCGCAAATCTAAGTCTTCTCTTATTTACTCTTTTGTTTATAATACACTGGAATTACAGATCTATGTCTGAAGTAGACACAACTTATAGTTGGAGGATGCCAACTAGCAAAAGCCAAGGAGACGAGGTTAGAGACAGAGAGCAAGGCCAAAACCTGTGAAGATTTATCAAGCGGTTGAGCAGTTATTATATCCCCAAATAAAAAATCAGCTCGCACTTTTAAAATGGAAAGTTTACTAACAACCATTGGTTCCTTTATTATCCAAGAAGATAAAATCTGAGCAAACTATGATAAGGAACTACTTGTGCATGATAGAATCCCAGTGCCAGTTTTACCTGAGGTTCGGAGACAAGTAAATTGCAGGTTGCTTGTTCGTGATTTCCCTTATCAGCAAAACAGCTCTGTAGGTAGCAATCAATGCAACACTGCTATTTGGAGCCACCCTTAGCCTCCCTTATCAAGCCTTTCGGGAATGCTAGAGGTCCTGGAAAATAGAACCATCGCAACATAATTAGTGGCCAATATAAATGTTCAAGATTTTTCTCCCAATCCACGTCGCACAGTTTCGGCATTTCCTCAAGAGGCCAATCGCTCATAAACAAACCCGAAACACCAAGAACCAAACCAATTATATTCCTCCAACCAGTTAAAATCACCCCGTCCCCGTTCTCTCTTATGTATCTGTTACAGGACTCGTTAGGCACGATAAACCCAAACTAGAAACCCAACGAAAGGTTCGAAGAATGGTAGAATAAGGACTAGGAGATAATGCTGTAAGTAAGAAGATTACCTCTAAGAACACAAATTCTCTTCAATGAGTATATGAATAGACAATAGAGAGAAAGATAAAATAACTTGAAATTAGGATTATGCCTTTTCGGAGTTCCTGTCTCTCTTACATATAGATTTAGAGTCATAAATAAAGAGAACCAAACAGACATCAATTAGGGCTTAAATGAATGAAAAGTAACGGTAGTAAATGAATGAAAAGTAACGGTAGGAGTAGGAGACCAATAGGATCTCTGTAACATTGCCCCCTTCTTCGGAACATCCTTGTCCTCAAGGATTGAAATTTGGATACTTGGCGGCGAAGTTTTGGTAAAACTCCCAAGTAGCAGCCGATGACGGATAACCCTTCCATTGAACGAGAACTTTGGTGACAGCGGCGTTGCGGTGCTTGACTGTTTTGCGTTCCAAGATTGCTTCGGGTTCTTTAGAGTGTCCCAAGTCGACGAGGTATGGAGGCAGAGCAGAGATTGTTGACGGTGGGTTAGGGCAAAACTTCAGTTGGCTCACATGAAAAACGTCGTGAATGGCTGCAGTGGCCGGAAGCTCCAGCTTGTAGGGAACGCTCCCAATTTTATCTGTAACACGAAAAGGACCATAATATTTCGGAGCAAGCTTATTCGGTACCTTTTTTGTTTTCAACGAATTCTGCCGGTATGGTTGGAGCTTGAGGTACACATAATCGCCTAGGTTGAATGCGCGGTGGGAGCAGTGTAAATCTGCAGTTTGCTTCATTCGATGTTGGGCACGATTCAAATGAAACTTTAACATCCGGAGGATATCTTCCCGCTTTTGTAGAGTCTTATCGATAGTGGGTGACTTGCTTTCTCCGGGTAGGTAAGGCAGTTGGGTTGGAGGCGGGTATCCGTAGACGGCTTCGAACGGCGTCATGCGTGTAGCGGTGTGGTAGGTCGTATTATACCACCACTCGGCTAAGGAAAGCCATTTGGACTATGTGGTTGGAGCTTCACCTGTCATACAACGTAAATAAGTCTCAAGTGTTCGATTGGTGACCTCTGTTTGGCTATCGGTTTGTGGATGATAGGCGGAAGAATGGCGAAGATCCACTCCATGTACTCGAAAACGTTCTTGCCAAATTTCGCTTAGAAAAGTAGGGTCGCGATCACTAATAAGCTCCTTCGGCATACCATGGTGTTTGAAGACATTATCGAGATAAATGTGAGCAATATCAAAAGCGGTATATGGATGCGAGATGGCGATGAAGTGCGCCTGTTTGCTTAACCGATCGATAACGATAAGTATACAATGCTTTCCGGCTGATTTTGGAAGTCCTTCGATAAAGTCAAGGCTAACTGATTCCCAAAGTCCGTCCGGTATAGGCAGTGGATGTAACAAACCCTGTCGTTTTGTCCTGTCGTATTAGTTTCGTTGACATATCGCACAGTTCCGTACATAATTTTGTATTTCCGTACTCATTTTCGGCCAATAAAATAGAGTTTTAGCACGATGAAGAGTAGAGTCACGACCCGAGTGACCTCCAACCGCTGAATCATGTAACCACTGAAGAATTGATAATTTGGTGTCTTTGGGGTTTCCGATAACTAGCTTTCCTTTCCCGCGCAGTTCGTTATTCGTGTACGTATAGTGCGGATGAACATTCGTACCAGCAACAATATGGTCGATGATTTGTTTGAGGGAAGGATCAGATTGCCAAAGAAGCCGGATGGAATAAAAAAACCCGAATGAACCGTAGACAACCTAAGACTAAGGAGTTGTGAACCGAAACCCCGTGATAGAGCATCGGCAGCATGGTTTTCTTTTCCGTGTTTGTACTCAATAACAAAATTGTAACCCATCAACTTAGAAAGCCACATGTGTTGAAAATGAGTAGTGAATTTTTGCTCCATCATATATTTGATACTCTTTTGATCGGTTTTGATGATGAATAAGCCATGAGCAAGGTAAACATGCCATTGTTGAACTGCATACACAACCGCAAGTAACTCCTTTTCATAAACCGAAAGTCGTTGGTGTCGAGGTCCCAAAGCTCGACTAATATAGCATATCGGATGATTCTCTTGCATAAGAACTGCTCCGATCCCGACGTTAGAAGCATCGATTTCGACGATAAAAGTTTTGGCAAAATCCGGTAAGGCTAAAACAGGAGTAGACGATAAAGCTCTTTTTAAAGCTGTAAATGCCGCGTTTGCTTCATCATTCCATTCGAAACCATCTTTTTTTAACAAGTTGGCCATGGGCCTAGCGATCACGCTATCCTTTGATGAACCTCCGATAGTAATTAGCAAGTCCCAAAAAACTGCGTAACTGTTTTTGCGTGGTCGGTGTAGGCCATTGCGTAATACTGTCAACTTTACCCGGATCGGTTTCAACTCCCTTTGCCGAAATGAAATGTCCCAAATACTCAATTATGGTTGCTCCAAAAATGCATTTGCTTTCTTTGAGGTAAAGTTGTTGTTGGCGGAGGATCTCGAAAACGGTTTGTAGGTGGGTGAGATGTGCTTCCCAAGTAGAGCTATACACCAAGATATCGTCGAAAAAAACGAGTACAAACTTTCGCGTAACTTCACTAAAAATGTGATTCATGAGGCTCTGAAAAGTACAAGGGGCATTTGTGAGACCAAACGACATAACAACATATTCATAGTGTCCGGAGTGAGTCTTGAATGCTGTTTTATAGATATCTTCGGGTGACATTCGTAGTTGGTGAAAACCCGCACGGAGGTCCAATTTTGAAAAGTATACAGCCCCACCCAATTCATCTAACATGTTTTCTAACAGTGGAATATGATATTTGTCTTTGATGGTTTGTTTGTTTAACCCGCGATAATCAACGCACAACCTCCAAGTACCATCTTTCTTCTTTACTAAAACAATTGGGGAAGCATACGGACTAGAACTATGTTCGATTATTCCTTGGTTTAACATATCTTTTATCATCTTGTCTATTTCATCCTTTTGAAGGGATGAGTAACGATAGGGTCAGAGATTAACGGGATTAGAACCGCTTACCACATGAATTTTGTGATTAAACCCTTCACGAAAAGGCGGTAAAGCCGTGGGTTCAATGAAAATTCCAGAGTACGAACTGATCAACTCACGCAGCGTAGAGTCCGTAGAAAATTCTGTTTTGGTCACCGAAATATGAGACAAAAGAGCGTTTGGGTTTAAGTCATCTAAAACGTCATCTGTTATCTCATGGCCAAACAACAATGCGATCTGAGGTTCTTGAAGCATTAACTTGTTCAAACTTTCTCCGTTGATCGCCTTACAACCCTTGTTTACATTCCCACGCAACACATGCTTCAAACCATTAAGGTTGAATTCCATTCGGAGGTTGAAAAAATCCCATAAAATTGGACCGAGGGTGTGCAACCATTGAATACCTAGCACAAAATCACAACAATCAAGGTTCTAAGTTCTTACCTCAGTGGTGAGATCATAGCCTTGTACTTTCCAAGAAAAATTGCTACACTTGTATTTTGTAACAATTGTGCTTCCCAGGGCGGCGGGAACCACCATCGGTTTAGTCTCTTCGAGAGGGCAACCGATTTCATTGGCAACCTTTAGGTCTAAGAAGTTGTGTGTACTCCCGGGATCAATCAAAATGTGGATCTTTCGCTTACCACTTTGTCTTGTCAAACGCATACAATTGAAGGTTGTGTTGCCCGTCAGTGTGTGTAGCGATATCATAGGCGGTTGTGTTTGCTCTGACTCAACAGCCGTCGTGTTGACGACGTCAAACCTCATCTACATCGGAAAGTTCAGATTCTGCATCACCTTCCATGACATATATATGAGCCTTGCGATGGGTTTGTTGATGGCCGGGAGTGAAGATTTCATCGCAATACATGCACAGACCTTTTTGTTTGCGATCTTGCATCTCTTGCCAAGTAAATTTTCGGGGTGATTGGTTGTTGTTTCTTGAGATAAAATTTGGCGTCTGATGTGTTTGTGTGTTGGTAGGAGCAGTGAGTAAAAGCGGTGGCTTGGTGTTTTGATTCGGATATTTCGGTGTTTGATAGGCGTTTGGAGAAGAATAAGTGTTGGGTTTGAATGATGGTCGTTGTGGTTTGTGAGGGAGTAGGCGTAAATATGATTCATGCATCATAGCTATTTTTGCTGCTTCGGCAACGGATTCCACATTCTGTACCAATGTGGTAGAAGCAGTCAAAGGGGTAATCTTTCTTGTAATCCAAACGAACCACCATTGTTTGCTTTTGTTCAAGTAATTTAAAGCCTTGAGAAAGTGGATACGGAAACTGAGTAACTCCAGTATGATATCGGTAGCCTTTAAAAAATTAAAGTTTTTCTTCCGCGAAATCAAATATGAGGAATCTCCACCCCTGTTTTAAATCAAGAGGTTTTAAATCAAGAGCACGGGAGAGCCAAGAAAGAGATAAATCCGAAAAATAGCCATTTATTCATAGATAGCTTCTCTCTATCTATAATGTGTAGGAGGGTTAAAAATCCTTTCAAGTCACCCGTGTTCGACACATGTTGCATTTGTGGCACTAAGATTCATTCCTTTCCAAAAACGAGCTATTGTTGTTTCAAATTGTTGCATTCTTGCCCCTGGCGCGTGTAAATTAACAGGAAGCTGATACGTGTCACTCCAATGTACCCTTGTTTGTTGCATATACCATCACTCTTTAAATCGTACCCAAAATATCCATAGTTACTAATTTTACTTTTTTCCTTTATTTTTTTACTTAAACCCATTTATCCTATTTATTTTAATTTTTACTATTTAATTTTTATCATAAATATTATTATTTTATATCTTTTGACTAACTAGACCCATTTAATAAAAATGACCCGATCTATTTGTTATTTAAACCCACAGATATTATCACTGAATTGTTATCATCGATCTTATCTTCTAATCATTTACCATTTGTTAAAGGAGACGACAATTCTTTCCGTAATTAGCGGTTCAAAATCTTGAAAGGGATCAAGAAAGTATCGTGGATCATGTAAAAACGGTTCGACATTACAGTGCCTGTTTGCTTAGTAAAGCAAGATGGTGACTAAAAACCATGTCAAGTCACTGGTCTCTGACTCCTGTTGTATTCGCGTCACTACCTTTCAAAGGTCTCCAAAACGAGTCATATGTGTTTCAGATAGTTGCATTACGCGTGCAAAAGGATAGAAGGTTGACACGTGGCACCCTCAATGTACACAACTCTATTGCATATACGGTCATTCTTATTTCTCTTCCAGAAATATCACGTTCAGTTTGACCCCTTTCCATTTAACTTTTTACTTTTTTTACTTTTACTTTTTACTGCCTTTTTTTAATTATTTACCCATACTAATGTATTAATCCACTGATAAACCCATTTGCCCATCATTTACCCAATATATCTTCTTGACTTGTTTTGAAACCGTAATTTCCCAGCATCGCCATATATTACTTCAACACTTATGTAATCTCCCAATTTCCTTCTTCACCTAGCCACAACAGGGTTCAAAGGAGTCACCAAACCGATCGGTTACAACCTCTCCTACAACTCCAGAGAGCTCATGCGTCTCGTCCGAAATAAACCTGGACGAGTCTCTTGGTTACTCTACTAGCCCCGAGGCTACTTCACTGATGCTTGTCGGTTGCCTAGGTATCTCATGCATGTTATGCTCTCAGAAAATGATCCTAAGTGTCCTAAATACAAAAGTACTGTCCTGCTCGACTTTCTCCAAGAAGCGAACAACGTGAAGAACAAGAAGAGTTACTAGATTAATCTATCTTCTTCGTTTTATCTAATTCGGTGTTTACTAGGACTTGTTTTAGTCTTCTTTCATTATGTTTCTTTTCAATGTTCGAAAAATCCAGACTAGTGCTAATCGCGTTCCGTTCATCTTAATATTTTGAATCAAGTTTATGCGTAATAGAAAACTGACCGAGAATAACACTAGCTTTATGGTTTTTCTATTTTGTCCTTGTTTAGAATATATAGTCTATGCTAGTATAGACAAGTGGTGTCTCTTTTTTTTTTTTTGGCTATGGCAAAAAGGTTTACTCATTTCGAATCCAATCCTGCGAACACATCACTGCTTAAACAGTACTAGGCCGTAACGAATGCCAGTAACGATTAAGAACATTATCTCCGGTGTTAAATGCTGATTCAGTCGCAACTTTCGACACGGGAGTCCCGAGAATATTACGTTCCATCGTAGACAAGATAGGATACATTGGAGCATGAAACTTCCACCAATTCAATACATTGAAATCAGAAGACCGAGGAAAAAGAGGTTCTGCTAAGTATTTGTTTAGATCCGATTTAGAGGCGTGAGCCTGAGTAGTTTCATTGACGAAATTATCAAATCCCATTAGTCTGTCCTCGCTGTCCTTTACTCCACTGCCGCCTGCATGCCGTGCCGATCGGGAGACAAGAGAATGCTGGTGATGAAGATCCCTTATACACTGGAAACCATTACCGATAAGCTCCGAAGCACTATCACCGTACAATCGAGGATAGTAATATTCTATTAGCTTCATTTTGAACCGAGGATCTAACATAGCAGCAACTGCTAGAGCGAGGCTGCACTTGTTCCAATACTCGTCAAACCTCTTTCTCATATTAACAGCTATAGTGCTTATAAAGTCGTCCGGGTTTTTAAACCATTCAATAAGTCGCAAGTGAATATGACAGATCTCGGGGAAATATATATTTGCAGTCGAATACTTACTCTGAGTGAAAACATTAGTGACTTGGACGAAAAGTTTTAAGTAGCTTGTAATAGCGCTCAGCCTTTCCCACTCCAAATCGGATGGGCAGGTTATGTAGTTCAAGTCGTTTTCTTTTAAAAGATAAAAGATGCCTTGTGTTCCAAGGCAATATCGAGCATATCAAATGTGGTGTTCCACTTCGCCTATCATCGAGGCATAAACACCTTTGCTTTTCAACTCCGGCTTCTACAACCATTTGACTGAACTCCGAGAGTGAAGTTTGCGAACTTTTCACATAACGAACACTGTCTCTGATCTTGTGAATGACTTCGTGGAATGCTTCCAATGCATCCCTAACCATCAGATTGAGAACGTTCACTGCACAGTGGACATCAAACAGTTGTCCCGTACACTTAAGAATGCTGTTCCGGACCAGCCGGTCTCTAATTTTCTTTTCAAAAAAAGGAAAGGAATGATCCACTGTCATGGAAGACAATTTACGGTCAATATCCCACTCCATTAAACATGTCATGATAACCTCTGAATGTGTTTCGCACCTATGTGAATCATCAACCAGAAAGAAGTTCAAAATTTTTCTTTTCAGCTCCCAAGATTGGTTGATGTAGTATGCCGTGAGGCATAAGTATTCAGCACCCTCCGATGCGGACCACACATCGGCGCAAAGATTAATTCTTCCATGTAACTTATCCGGTACGTCATGCACCTTTTGTTTCCCTTCGCATAGATTTCCATACAGTCAGACTCAACTGTATCAAAGGACACATGTCCGAACATTGGTTGCAGACTCTTGAGGAATGCCCGGAACCCATAATCCTCAACCATAGTCAGCGGATAACCATGTGAAATTATCATACGGGCCAGTTCAAAACGACAGCGTCTTTGATCTAAGTTAGCATTAAATTTTTGTTCTTGATCTATATTTTCGCTTGGAGAAGATAGTGAAGCCATGCCGTGATCAGAGATAGGTCTCCTCCTACACACAATCAAATGGTTTCTTAAGTGTGATGTTCCATTTGATCCATTAAATTTCTTTGTACAGTGCCTGCAGATGACCACATAGAGATCACCCTTCTTGACCCTATCTAAGCTGTCGCTAGAAAAATTCCAAGCCGGTACCGTTATTTGCAACCAGTAGCTTAAAATACCACAGCGTCGGTGATATGCATATGTGTAAGCAGAAAGGTTAAGTATTGTTACTGATGTACGTTGAGGGTGGAACCCGGAAGCCACACACGCTACCCATATAATTTATACACGGTGAGTCGGAAAATTACCAATCCGGTAGCGTTACCTTCTACACTGTCGGTGAAGTATCCCATATACGGTATATAAATTCACCACGGTCGGTATAAGCGTAGAATTAATAACTACCCCTCAAGCTATATTTCGCTCCCGTACACTGACAGTTTAGGTTTGAGTCGTTTGACATACCAAAGACGTCCACTAAGATATTCCATCGGTGATTAAATCATTACATAACATGAGGCTATGCCACCAGTGGTTTAAACATGGGTATATAACCGATGACGACAAAACTAAAATGCACTAATCTAAGGCTACATTTTACCACCGCCATGACCAAGGTTGCATATCGGCGGTGTCAAATCTTCGCACCGCCGATGTTTTACTGGTAAAAACTTTACAAAAAACGAGAATAAATCTATCTATGAAAATACTAACTTTAGATCTAATAAATTTGAAAGATTACCTCCTTCGGAGTTTAAACTTCATTAACAAGGTTATTACATCTCATTTTAGGTTTTTGTTTTGTTAGTTTATGAGATTGAGGTTTCCTATAGAAATATAAATGGGAAGTTATTAAAACAATTGTGAAACAATAGATATTAATTTCATTTAGATCTTCCCAAATTACAAAAGTTAAAATATTCAATTTTGTCACCGTACTAAAAAAATAAAACACTTAAAAACATTCTTTTTTTAACAACTTATCAATGTTTGATAAGTAAACTGAATCCCACCAAAAAATACCATTAAAGATAAATGTAAAACTTATGGTATGTTATGTTGCTACTTATTATTCACATGATTTATACAACAATCATCGAGTTGGTGGGATCATTGAAGATGAAATGGATCCCAACGTTAAACTTATATCTTTATTGGTACTGCAAGGGTTATGGAAGGTTGTGGAGAATAAGTTACCATAACAGATGAAAGAAGAGGAGAAACAAAATCTTCAAGAAACGGCTTTGTGCTGGATTTTAATGAGTGTGAAAGACAACGTTATTTGCGAGATTAGTGGTGAGAAGCCTGCTGCCTACGCATCGAATAAGCTAGGAGATCTTTACTCGGATAAATCAGTAGTAAACCGATTATACTTGAAGAAACGCTTGTACAATTTCAGATTGAAAGAAGGTATGTCGATAACTGATCACTTAGATAATTTTAAATTAATTATAATGGACTTGGAGAACATAGATATCAACATTGAGGATTATGATCAAGCTTAATTTGTATTAAGATCGTTACCAACTCCATATGAAAGCTTCGTACATACCATAATGTATGGTAATGATAATTTATCGCTAGTAGATGTCAAAGGAGCACTGAAATCAAAGGAAATGAGACAGTTGCAGCAACACAATCAGGCTAAATGGAAAGGTCTTATGACTAGGGGAAGATCTATAAGCAAAGCGAGTTCTTTAACAATGAAGAACTGGAGGAACAAATCAAAGGTAAAGAACTCAAACTGTTACGAATCCAGTGAGAAGGGTCATTATGGGAGAGATTTTCCGAAATTAAATGGTAATAAGGGAAATCAAAAGGAAAATCTAGCAAAAATTGTTGAAGATGTGAACGATTCCGACGATAATGAAAATAGTGGTATATGAGATGTATTGTTCGTCAGTTTAAACTGTGGGAAAAAATCTTAGGTACTCGATACTGGTGCTACATATCACATGTTTCATTCAAAGTAGTGGGTTGATACTTACAAGCCAATGCAGGGAACTATCTATTTAAGGAACAATCATTTGTTGACTGTTGGTGGTATCAGTAACGTCAAAATTTGAATGTTTGACTGGATTGTTAGAATCTTGACGTGCTGGCATGTTCCTAGGTTAAATAGAAACTTGATTTCTCTTGGGACACTAGAGTCTTGGGGTTACAAGTATCGTGCAGAAGACAGTGTAATCAAAGTGATAAAAGGCTCAATGGTGTGCATGAAAGACAGTTTGTAAAAGGGTTTCTAGATGCTCCAGGGAAGTGTTATTATGGACGATGATGTAATAGCATCATTAAGGAGTAATAGCCAAAGTAGGAAGGATCATAATCAGTTCTCGCATTGGTGTCTTGGTCACATGAGTGACAAATGATTAGTTGCTTTGGGAAATAGAGATTTATTGAAAGGGTACAAAGCATAATCATTAGGATTTTTTTAGCACTATGTTCGGTAAATAAAATAAAGTCAAATTCAGTAAATTAGTTGTAAGAAAAACTAAAGGGACAGTGGACTATCTTCACTCAGATCATTGGGGTTAAAACAGAATTTCATTGAAGAGCGAAGGAGGATACTACATGCGTTTGATTGATGATTATTCAAAGATGGTGTGGGTTTCCTTTCTTAAAACGAAAGATGAGGCATATTCAACCTTTGTAAAATGAAAGACGATGATTGAGAATCAAACAAGAAAAAAAATAAAATGTCTTAGGACAGATAATGGGTTAGGAAATTGTGGTTATCGCATTTGTTCTAGAACACCACAATAGAATGGGGTCGCAGAAAGAAAGAACATAACTCTTTGTGACAAATCACAAAGCATGCTCTCGCATTACGATGTGGGAAAGGATTTTTAGGCTGAAGTTATCAAAACAACGTGTTACTTTGTGAATCGGCCTCCATCAAGGACTATTGATTATAAAACTCCTTTTAAGATTTGGTCTAGATCTTCGGCTGATTAGGTTATGATGTACCTCTCTAAAGTCTCCAGGTTTTCTCATTAGTAGGGATGTTACTTTTAACGAGTTTTCTTCGATAGACAAGAAGAAAGTAGGAGAAATGGTCGAATCAGGATCGTTGTGAGTAAACAGATGTAGCTTGAAGTAGAATCAGTTCCTAGTAGGTCTAATCATTCGAGTGTTTTTAAGGTAGATCCAGAATTAGGAGGTGAAGTGTCAGCATCGGATGATAGTGATAATGATGCGCTCGAACCAGAACAAGAACCTTATAACATAACATTGGGCAGATAAAGAAGATATATTAGACTTTCAAAATGTTATGTGAATCTAGTTGCATATACTATGTCAGTTGCAGAAGAAGTTAAGATGCAGGAACCTAGTAGCTACAGAGAAGCTATAACGAGTTTAGGGGAAAAATGATGGATTGGTGCTATGGGGGAAGAGATTGAATCTTCACATAAATCAAACATGGAAGCTTGTTGACTTGCCTAAATGACAGAAGGTAGTAGGCAGCACATGGTTGTTCAAGACAAAAGAAGGTAATCTAAAGGTTGAGGCATCTCGATTCAAGGCAAGATTGGTCACTATAGATTTTACTCAAAGGGAAGAAATTGAGTTCAATTAAGTGTTTTCTCCAATAGTGAAACATAGTTCGATTCGAGTTTTATTAGCCATAGTATTTTTGCAAGATTTAGAGCTTGAGCAGTTGGATGTAAAGACTGTGTTTCTACATGGTGAATTGAAGGAGAAAATCTACATGAGACAACTAGAGGGATTTGTCGAACCTAATATGGAGGACAAGTTTTGTCAGTTGAAAAAGTCACTGTATGGTTTGAAACAGTCACCTAGGCAATGGTATAAACGTTTTGATACATTCATGGTCTAAAAAGGGTTCACGAGGAGTGTATATGATAGTTCTATGTATCATCAAAAAAAATTCAGATGATTCTTATGTTTACTTGTTGTATGTGGATGATATGCTTATTGATGCTTGTAGTATGTCACACATTGTGCACATAAAGAAGCAGTTTAGTGTCGAGTTGGAGATGCAGGATCTGGGTATAGAAAATGAAATTCTTTCTATGTATATTATCGGGAACAGAAGTATAGGATCATTATACTTGTCTCAACAAAGCTATATTGAGAAAGTGCTACACCAATTTAACATGTTTGATGCTAAGGTAGTTAGCATCCCGTTTGCTACTCATTTCAAGTTATGTACAACAGGAGCGGCCAATGAGGATGTTGAGTTGGAACAAAGGTCGAAGGTTCCATATTCAAGTGTAGTTGGTAGTATCATGTATGCTATGGTATGCACACATCCTGATATTTCACATGCGGTTAGTGTAGTTAGCAGGTACATGGGATGTCTTGGGAAAGAACACTCGTAGGGAGTAAAATGAATACTTGATAATCTTAAGAATATTGCGAACGTTGGCTTAATTTTTAACAAAACCAATATTGGTGGATCGCTAAATGATGTTGCATGATCAGTGGTTGGCTTTGTTGATTCTGATTTTGTAGGTGATATGAATAAAATGAGATATATGACAAGATATGTATTTACTCTAGCTGGGAGTGCGATCAGTTCGAAAGCACAATTTCAAGCTACTGTAGGTATTTCTACAAAAGGGACACAGTACATGTCGGTAACAGAAGCAGTTAAAGAGGCAATATGGTTGCAAGGTTTGGTGGCAGGTTTGGGCTTGGATAAGACTACTACAAAAGGTTTTTGTGACAGTCAAAGCGCCATACACCTTATAGGAAACCAGATATACCACGAGCGTACAAAGCATATAAATAGCATGTATCATTTTATTCGTGATATAATATCAAAGAGAATTGTTGATGTGAAGAAAATGGCTACACACGATAATCCAACAGATTTAATGACCAAGGCAGTATTAGTTTGAATATTTAGGGAGTGTCTAAACTGGATTGGTGTTTGCTATATAAGTGAATGACCTGAATGACCTAGGGGTATTGGTGAGTTAAAAAAAGAGAAGTTTCTTTGTTGATAGTGAAGAAAGTAAATTCGCCTCAAGTAGAAGATTTGTTGTAAATGAGTCGAATAATGCCTTGATAGTGTACTGTGTTCGACATTACAATTTTATGTCTGTGATAGTATCATTGTGCCTTGACAGTGTACTGTGTTCGGCAGTACAGTTTCTATTGTGACAGTATCATTGTTAGTTTTGTGGTATGAGCCCATTAGGCTCATTATCTAGTAAGTTATATTTATTCTCTATAAATAGACTACTAGGAATACATAAAACACGATGTGAAATCTGTAATCCTTTTCTATCATAGTGAAACACTTTTATCTGGCGGCGACAATGGACGTAGACAATTGTCGAACCACATTCAATATTGTGTTCTTTGTAGTCTGTCCTTTATTTGTGTTCTATGCTTGAGCCATTTGTGATAAATTGTATAGTAATTTATAATAGAAATGGTATCAAAGCTCCAGTC